>OY998245.1:43615050-44887550 GCA_963922005.1 Cornus suecica | reverse complement strand
TTGGCCGAAAGGCGCAGGCTTGCTTTAGCCAAGTTAAAGAACAAAAAGAAGGCTGATACAACCTCATCATTACTGGAAATTGTTGCTCGCGTGGTCGAGGAGATGAGGACTGGAGATGATGCAGAGGAGACAGAAGTCGCCAGTATACTTTCTGATTTACCCAGGACAACTCTCTCCCAGAGTAAGCTTTCAGCTTTACTTTACTTTTTTGCTTCCGATTTCTTATTTCTAATACTTCGCATTTATATTTTGTTTAGGCCCTCCCGAGATTTTATCTCCGCATGCTCCAGCCTCTTCAGGAGGTGGCCTTCATTCTATCGCAGCTTTATCTAATAATGAGGACCACCTCACCATAAACTCATTATTCAGCAAGTCCTCCCAGCCTACTCTTGAAGAGGAAGGAGATGATGACACTTCCTCTTCATCTCGCGACAGTGTCATTTCCGCGACCTCAACTCCCTAAGCGGATTGCGAGATATCCTCAGATCGTGAGGTTGAGGAGACCACAGTGTCTCGCGAGGCCTCTCCCAAACTGCCTTCCATCCCTGTTTCCCCAAAGGTCGTTGATGATAAAGCAGAGGATCCAAATTTTGATGATAGGCATTTGCAGCCTCTTGATGGTGATCTTGCATTCGAGGTTACTGCAACCTTCACAGACCATCCCAGTATTGAGAGATCTATCTTTGGCGCCCCTCTCCCAGAGGTTGAGGAAGGTAACCCTTTTTGCCATTTCATCTATTTATTTGGTTCCAATTTACCAATTATGATCTTTAACATGTGTCATATCCTTCTTTTTAGGTGCAAACTGCGAAGATCAAGAAATGATTGATGAACTACTCCATGATGCTCAGAGGATTTCTGAGGGTCAGACGTTATTCCCTCCGGATACTCCTACTGAGACACATATAGATGTGCCTCCATCCTTGTCTCGCGACTCTGTACCAGATCCTCGCGAGCCTACTCACGCTTCTATCTTTGATCCTCCCGAGCCTATTCGCGACCATGCATCCACTTCGCGCATACCTGTCATCGCACCTATCTATGATGTTGCTTCTTCAGTGCCAACACCTTGGCGTCAGTGGTTCTGCTATCCTCGTGACATCCCGATGCTAGACTTGATAGAGGCTGTTCATCCAGAGACTTTTGCTCACATGGAAGTTCATGAGCCACTCTTGCAGATGGTCCACCTCCAGCTTGTTGCAGATGTGTTCAGGACCCTTTTAGAGACTACAATTCAGGACCTTGTCCCTGATACTCTTCCGAGATGTCATGCTCGTATAAAAGACTGGAAGAAGGTTGGGATGGATGTATCCTGGTGGGAGACCCGGCTGGTCGTCATTCAGAGACTCTGTGATCACCATCTTGTCGAGCTAAGGGGTCGCGATGCTCTTCAAACAAAATAGGCAGAGATTGCTGAGACTCGCAGACAATTAGCGCTTCTCAAGGAGGACGAGAAGAAACTTCAAGATTCAGCTGATCATCTTGAGCATGCCCGTCTTTACTTAGAGGAGCATGAGGGTTTCAAGTTATCAGATCCCATCACTCGAAACCTTTTCTAGCTCATCGTTTGTTTTTTATTTTTTATTTTTTTAATTTTTTATGTACTATCCTCTAATGGTAACCACATTTTTGTTGTATATCCTTATATTGTGATAGTAACTTTGACATGCTTTATACACATGGGATGTTTTGTTTGATGCTTTGTCTTTATTTGAAACATATTTTCATAACACCATAATTCGTAATGCCTTCATGCTTGATACAATTTAATCCATTTCACATTCAGGGGTCCAGCTTTCTCGCGAGTGACTTCATGCTCCATCCTATAATACCCACTGCTGCCCTCACTTACAATCACATAAGGACCTTCCCACTTAGCTTCAAATTTTCTTACCCTTTGTCCCCTCATGATTGTCGGTACCACTTTCAACACTATGTCCCCCTCCTTGAACCATCTGTACCATACCCTTTTATTGTAGCTCTTTGCTTGTTTCTTATTGTACTCTTTCTGATTTGCAAAGGCTTCTGTTCTTGTTTCCTCCAATTTTTCTATCTCAAGTAGCCTGTCTTCCAAGTTGCTTTTAGTTGCCAGCATTTTAGCAGCCACCTCTAGTTCCGTAGGTAGCACAACCTCTGCTCCGTAGACTAATGCATAAGGGGTCATGTTTGTCGCACTTCGGTATGCGGTCCGATACGCCCACAGTGTTATTGGAAGCTCCTCCACCCATTTCTTTTGATTATCATGCACCAGTCTGGACAAGATTCGAATTAACGCTTTATTAGAGGCTTCAGCCTGTCCATTTCCTTTTAGATAGTAAGGCGTGGACTTGTGATGAATGACTAAGTATCTCCCCAACAAATCCGCGACCTTACTATTGACAAAAGGAGTCCCATTATCTGACAGTATCACCTTCGGTATCCCGAATCGACAGATGATGTTTTCCTTTATAAATCGAACCACACTGTCTGCTATCGTCCGACTTAGTGGAATAGCCTTTACCCACTTCGTAAATAATTCATTTGCCACTAAAATCCACGTATGTCCCTGAGCCTGCGGTGTGATTGGCCCAACTATGTCCAGTGCCCAAGTATTGAAAGGCCAGGGTGTAGCTAAACTGTGCAATTCAGCTCCCGGAGCATGAATGAGATCTCCGTGCACCTGACACATATGACAATTTCTGATAAAATCACTGCAGTCCCTTTCCATTGTTGGCCAGTAATACCCGGATGATAACAATTGTTGAAACATTTTTCTAGGGCCCTGGTGACCAAACATGTGGACCTGTTTCAATACTTCCCCTGCCTCTTCTTCACTTACACACTTCATCAGTTTTCCTTCAAAACTCTTTTGGAACAATTTTCCCTCCTGTAAGACAAATCGCGAGGCCAATTTTCTGAACCGCGGTTGATCTTTTTCAGGCAAAATCCCTTATTTCATATAGTGTTCATATTTGTCCCGCCAGTCTATCATGTCTGCTACATTACCTTCGTTCGCGGATAGATATGCATTACAGTTCTAACAACTACTTTGTAACTCTACTGCATCATCCTTCATACTTGGCCAAAAGAAACCTTCTCGCTGCAAAACTCGATATAGACTGACATATGCTTGACCATATATTCTCTTGTGAGCTTTCTGTAGTAGTTCTCTTATCTCGTTTATTGCCACGCACCTGGCTAGAATTCCTCCAGCCATTCTATAATATAACATGCCTTTTATGATCTGGTATTCTCGTCTCAAGGCATTGTTATCATTATTTAGAAGAGCTTGTACTAGTTGCTTTCTCCAATCATGTTCTTCATATACTTTTGATTTTATCCTATTACTGACTATAGAGTTGGTTTTTCGCACTACTTGTACAGAAGACTCTGATCCTTGGAAATGTAGTCGCGAGCTCAATGTCGCCAATGCATCGGATCGTCGGTTACCTTCTCGCGGCTCATGCTGAAAGCTCACAGTCTCAAAGCCTTATATCATTTGATGGATGAGGGTTCTGTAAGACACCATATGAGGTTCTTTGACAGCATACTCCCCTTTTACTTGCTTAATGACCAATTTTGAATCTCCTTTAACATGAAGTATTGTTGCCCCCAACCGCTGAGCCATCATCAACCCCAGCGCCAATCCTTCATACTCGGCAATGTTGTTGGTACAAGGAAAGTCAAGTTTGTAAGCCATGACTAATTCCTCCTTTGTTTCCTCATTCCTTAGTACGAAGCCGGCTCCGCCTCCCTTTTCTGTGGATGAACCATCGAATTCTAAAGTAAATTATGTGCTTTGAGCCATAATCGCTACTCCTACCTCCTCCACTTTGGGCTCAGCTTCCCCAAGAAATAAAGCTAGCAAATCTGACAATGCCTAACTTTTTACTTCTTTCAGTCTAGAGCATGTGATCTCATATTCAGATAGTGCTAACAACCATCGAGTAGTTCTTCCACTAAGAATGGGCTTTATGAGTAAATACCGTATGTCTGAATTTCTGAGCCGCGAATACTAAAGCGAGACAGTGTTTTTCCAATGATGTGTATCGCGACTCTGGTCCCTTGAGCACCCGACTGATATAGTAAATAGGCTTCTCTTCCCATTCATGTTCCTGGGCCAACAGAGCTCCTGGTGGAAGTGAGGTACATTATCAACAGTTTCCCTGACTTAGGCGCTACCATTGTTTTTGGTGATGCCAGAATCCTCTTGATTTTCTCAAAAGCCTCTTGCTACTCTTCTCCCCAGCTATATACAGATTTTTCTTTTAACAATGGCATTAGTGGGTGAGTTACTTTTGCCAATGCTGGGATAAACCTCCTCAAGTAAGATATTTTCCCCATAAAAGTTTTCAACATTTTGCGAGTTGTGGGCGGAGCCATTTCTAATATTGCCTTAGCCTTTGTTGGGTCCATGTCAATGCCCTGGCGATGTACGACACACCCCAAGAACTTTCCTTCTGGTACTCCAAAGGCACATTTGAGGGTATTCATCTTTAAATTATACTCGCAACATCGTTGCAGTACTTTTCTCAAATCACCCACATGATCTTGCACGGCTCTGGACTTTACCACCAAGTCATCCACATAGTCCTCTAAGATTTTATGCATCAAGTCATAGAATATTGCAGTCATGGCGCGTTGATACGTAGCCCCGACATTTTTGAGTCCAAATGGCATGATCGTATAGTGGAAATTCCCCATTGGGGTGCGAAAAACAGTTTTCTCAGCATCTTCCGATGCCATCTTAATCTGGTTGTACCCGCTGAATCCATCCATCAACAAGAAAATTGCGTGTCCCGAGGTTGCATCCACCATGGTGTCAATGTTGGGTAGAGAGAAGTCATCCTTTGGGCAAGCCTTATTGAGATCGCGATAATCTACGCATAAGGGGATCTGCCCAGTCTTTTTCTTCACAGACACAATGTTCGTGAGCCAAGTCGGATGTTGGGTTGGCTTGATGAACCCTGCTTTTAGTAACTTATCCTCCCCTGCCTTAATTTGTACCTCCAACTCGGGATGAAATACTCGTTGCTTTTGCTTCTTTGGTTCTGATGCGGGATGCACATGAAGATGGTGGCTTACCAATCCAACATTGAGTCCCGGCATTTGATTATAGTCCCAAGGGAAGACATCTCGAAACTCTCTGAGCAATTCTACCAGAGCATTCTTAGTATCTTCAAGCAGCGTACTACTTATGAAGGTAGGTCGCGGATCCGTGCCGTCGCCTATGTCCACTTTACACAAACCATGTTCTGGTCGTGGATTCACTTTCAATACTTCTGGATCAGTGTCAAGTTTTCTTTGTATAGCCTCATCTGTCCTGGGGTCAGTGTCAACTGTGCAAGCTTCTAACCCTAAATCCTGTCATAATTTGTACACCACTCGTCCATCGGGCATTTTGACCCGTGACCAGCTCACCTCTTTGAGCTTCCGTTTAGCTGAACTTCCATTTTCCAGTTCATTCCATTATGGTAACGGTGTAGCAAAAATGCTGGGCCCATCTTCCTCACTGTACTCTGAGAAATAGACTGCATCTGCAAAATGGGCCTCTGATACGCAAAAAGGGCTCTTAGATGCCTTTACAGTCATTATCCCCTCTCCCCAGTTGGCCTTCATCACTTGATGATAGGATGATGACACTACGCCATATGCATGTAGCCACGGTCGGCCCAGCAATAATTGATATGAGGGTTCCCCTTTGATGACATGAAATTTGGTGGGCCCCCTGATCTTCTCAATTTTGAGGTCCAATGTCGCGAATCCCATAGTAGCCTGCTGGTTTCCATTAAGATCAGTAACTGCAATAGTATGATTCACTATCTTGCTTTCAGGAAAATTGATCATTCGCAAAGTGGCCAGTGAGATCAAATTGACTGACGCTCCCCCATCCAATAACGCTCGTTTCATCTCCCGACCATTTACAGTGGCTGGTACATATAGGGGTCGATTGTGGAGGAAAGACACTTGTCTGTCTGCTTCAGAAAATGTGATCTTACTAGAGGCTTTCTCGGGTTGCGGAATTACAATGATATGATTGAGTGTGGAAACTGTTTGCTCTTTCAAGAATTCCTTCACATGTTCTTGTATTGGGAGTTCGTTGAAGAAGACATTTATCTTAGCATTCTCCTTGGCTTCACACATTGGCGGGCATTCATACTTGGCGGCATTGGTTGTATCCTCAGTACTATCTTTGGCGGTCACCACAACCACATGTGCAGGGAAAGGCTCATGGACTACATTCTTTGCCACTTCCAAGTCTCCCGATGCTATTTTTCGGTGTACCAATCCGCGAAACGCACAACAGCCCATCAGGGAATGCCTCACAGTCCTGTGATAGGGACAGTAGTTGCTCTTCATCCTTTCCTCTCTTAGCGGCACCCTTTGCACTGGTGGTAGCGATATGACATGATTTGTGATCCATTGATTGAGTAAAGCAACTGCCTCTTTTTCACTTAAAGGTAAAGAAGGCGGCTCAGATCTCCTGGCCTGCTCTTCCTTGAGCTTTTTGTTCTGCGCTGCTACTACCATTGCCACCCGCCTAGTACTGATATTTGGTCGTGTCGGGGGAGCCAAAACTTCTCCTAATCTTCGGGCATTATCAACAAGTGCAGAAAATGTTTTGAACTCGTGATTGACCAAATGCACTCTATATTCCCGCAACATTCCTTCTATACAAATTTTGATCAATTGTAGTTCGAAAATTGGTTCATGGCATTGCAGAGCAGCCTCGCGAAATCTCCTGACATAGATTGTCGCTTCCTCTCCAAAGCGTTGCCTTTGCCTTGTGAGTGAAATCATCAAGACCTCCTCGTCTGCCTGTAAAAACTTGGTGTATAATTTGAGCACCATATCTGTCTAGCTGGACACTGAAGCTGGAGCGAGACCATTATACCATGTGTATGCAGTTCCAGTTAGAGATTTGGAGAACTCTCTAAGCTTCAAATACTCGTTATTTCTGTGGGGTCCCATGGCATCCGCGAACCTGGATATGTGTTCTCTTGCGTTTCCCTTTTTGCCATCAAATTGATGGAAACTCGGTGTTCCATAATCTTTCGGATAAGGCAACGCCATAATGCTGGGATGGTACGGTGGGGCAATTTCCACTTCCTCTATTTCAGACTTCTCGTTTAAGATAGCCTGCAGCTGTTCCTTGGTGATGTATGACTCTTTCTCCAGCGCCTCCGATCGTGCCCTTGGTGCCTCCCGAAAAAGCTCATGCGCTGGTAATTCTGGCACGACTTGATTATCCATCCGTGGTGATTCAAGGTTTGGCGCTGAAACGCGCGAGGCCTCATGAAATGAAGTATAGCCTTTTGCGTTTCTTGGATGCTGAGAAGAGTTTGCAGTAGAGCTGTTGGCAATTTTGCTGAATTTTGTACTAGCTCTGCCATCAGAGGAGTTTTTGCCTGATCCGCACCGATATTCGCGCGACGATGTTGTCTTCGCGCTAGTGGGACTAGTTCACCTCCTTGCGTTTGTGTTGCTGCCTCCTCTTCAGCTTGCTCGGTGTGCGACCTCTCCGGCGAGTCTGACGAGGCTCTACTTGTGTAGAAGACATCTTCTCCCCAGCAGAGTCGCCTTTAATGTAGGGGTTCGGATTGATTAAGTGATGTGAAGATAGTTTCTACACAAGTTCCTCAGTAAAATAACGACCTTAATGCTTTTATTGCTTTTTGATTTGCTTTACAGAGAAATGGAAGAGAAAATAGTAGGTACAAGTGTTTGCGAAATACTTTCTCTCTCTAGAAATTTCTCTCCCTTGGTATGCCTCCCAAAAAGTCCCCCCCAAAGTGAGCTCTCACACTTCTATTTATAGACGTGAGTGTCCAGTCATCCTCGCGAATTGCATTGCCATGTCAGCACCTATCTCGCGACATGGATCCCGCCGTACCAATCCACGCCATAAATACCCTGCACAATATCATCTTGCGCCTTTGACTACGCGAAACGGATTCGCGTAATCCTTTGCGCGGATCATACTGTGCTCCGTGACCTGTGATCCGCGCCTGTTTCATCGCGGATCTGATTTTTCCTTAGCCAATGAACCAATGCTGTATAGCTCTACTGGGTCATGACCTTTGGCATGCATACCTTTTTCATGACCCTGAATACTATCGGCCTCTCTAAGGTACTTTTGCTTAGGACAACGTAAATAGGGTCGCGACCCACTATTTACATATCCCAAGCATTTCCCCTAGATTCCGAATAGTACTCCCGACGCGAGCAACATTTAGGGTTATGAGTTCAGATGCGAGCTATAAACACATCAGTTCCTCATACCTCCCTCTGTATAATGCAAGCTCTCGCGTACAAACCTTATTTGGGTCATTTTTCCAAATAAAGCAAACCTAGGGCCAATCTCCCAAATAAATAAATCCTTGGGCCAATCTCCCAAAATAAATTATTCCTTACGAATTAACCTTTTCGCGAGTCACCACCTTTACACTTTGTAATTTGACTCAAAAGCTTAAACTGACATAGACGGATTTAGTTAAGGACATGGGGCCATGCTGATTTTTTTTTTATATATATTTTTTACCTTAAAATTTTGGATATTTTGTATTTAGCCCCTATTGACATTTTTTTTTACCTTAAATATCACATAATTTAGATTTTTTTACAACTAAGCCTCCACTAAAAATATATTTTAAATCCCAAAAAATAAATATATATCACTTATATCCCAAAAATCCAAAATTTTTTTTTTAGCCCCCGATTAACACAGATCCCTAGGTCTGTCACTGCTGATAGGTGAAACTAACATTTACCTAATTATACATCTATCCAGAGCTAATGTGGGACAAGACCACACATGTTCTTAGGAGTAATATGATAGTGATTATAAATAGAGAAGGAAGTAAGAAAAATAAAATCTACATAGAGGGGATGTAAATGTAATTTACGCTTTTTATTTTTTCCCGGAAATTAATATAATCGATATTTCTGTTAAACAGAAAAAGTGCAAACCAGCGAAGCGATCATATAGGAGTGATAGGAGAGAGAGGAGAGAGGAGAGAGGAGAGAGGAGATACGTGTATGTATATATATATATATATATATATATAATATTTATTATATTTTCATTATACGATCTATTCTCATTTTTGTTTATTTCTCGTTGATCCGATTCACGCACACACGGACACGTCAGTGTCGCCGGAATTCTCTGTGATCTCGCCGGAGCGTTTCACCAGTAGTCATTTTCCGACCGTTCTAGGGTTTCGATTTCGAAGCAGAGATGGTGAATTCTATGGTCGAACGCGCCACCAGTTCCATGCTCATTGGTCCAGATTGGGCCATGAACGTCGAGATCTGTGACCTCTGCAATCGCGATCCTTCGTGCGTTTTCCAATCTCTTTCCGCTTTTTTCTTATCAATTTGAATTGCTCTTTTTCTTGACTCTGTTTTGTTAGATTCAACTTTTTCGTTCCTAGATACATTATGTCAATTTCATGTGATTTTGTGTGTCTTTGGATTTTTTTTTATGTTCAGATGGTATAATTTGGTTGATAATTTAGCATTGCTTAGTCTAATTTCTATTTTTTTAGGTTCTATATATATGTGTGTGTGTGTGTGTGTGTGTGTGTGTATGTATGTATGTATATTATGTATGTATGTATGTGTGAAGTAAATGTATGAATCCCTGGTTTTAGAATTCACAGATTCTTGGTGCAAAAAGGATTACTTTCAATGGGTATGAAGAGGTGATAATATAAGGACTGGGGAATAGTGTAACAATATTGCCATTATCAATTAGTTCTTGGTTCATTCTGAATTAAATGATGTTAATGTGGTTACATATGAAGTTTTGAAGTTTAAGATTATATTATGTAGTGGGTAGAAGGAAAGAACAGAGAGTTGTATCGGAAAGTGATCTTTGAGGGTGGGTGTTGGGGTGAAGGGTAGTTGTATTGAATAATGATTTGTTACAAGTATGAGCATGATTGGGTGGTGACCGGTGGCACTGTATGATTTATTTCCTTTTACTCTTTTGGGGTGATATCGAGAGCATTGAAGGTACTCAGTACAACAATTCCGAACCTGTTTAAGGTTTTGAAGTTTTTATTTTATTAAATTTTAGTTATGTGGTTTAGTGTTTGTTTGATAAGTATGGGAAAGTATCCCAAAAGGCTAAACAAGAGCCACAAGGGACTCTGAGGCCCTGGCCCTAAGGAGCCCACTATATTGCATTTAAGTTTACTTGACCTTAAGTTCAGGAGTGCCCTTCAATCAACACCTATTAAAAGGTCTCGCTTCCTTTTGGGATCCCACTAAGCGGATTTACCTCCGATCTAGCTTACCCACTATGTTGCGCCTCGAATAATTGGCTTATAAAACCCATATTCTATTTCATTCGCCTCTTCTCAAGCCCAACCCAACACATGTTATTCAGAGGTCCGCAAATGATTGAAATTGACATAGTTATGGTGATAGGTTGTACAAACTAAGCGCTAGAGAGACGGGCATATTATGAAAATGGAATTCCTAATTATCATGAATTAGTGTTGGGTGCTGGCTTATTGGTATTGCTTTTTTGCTTTATGAAGCATGAGGGTACTGGAATGATTCAATTGAGGTTCGTAGAAGATCAGTTATTGTTGTATTGTATGCAAATGGGAGTATTAGAATAAATGAGACAAATTGGTTCCCCCAGTCTCCAAATTATAAAGAACATGAAGTTAGAAATGTGGAGAGATGGTAGAGGAGAATTTTTAGAAGGGAAAAGGAAAAAAATGGAGAGAGAACAGAATTGAGACAGATTCTTCTAAAACGATTCCTAGATTTTAGTTTAACTCGACATGATTAGTCCCATTTTCTATGTAGCTTACTTTAGGGTATGTAAGAGACCCTAAGCATAGATGTAGATTTACTTGGCATCGTACCTCTTTGGTTTTTAAAATGAACTTTGAAATTATACCCTCTTTTAATATTAAAAGTACCTAAGTATATTTAAGGAGTTCCTGATATCACATGAGCCACTAAAGGACGTTTGTTGTGCTACATTTTTGCAGTCCTGGCAAATAGGATGTTTAAATCCTATTCAATCTAAGAAAACTAGGCCTTCTTATAATTCTATATATTGATAACTATATAGACAAACAATTTTGGAAACTTCTAAGCTTCATGCAATTCTATGTTTCCCACTATAATCTGTGATATGGAGGCGAGTGTTATTTCCTGCCACCCACAAAGGGGAGGTCCCTTTTTAGGGTTCAGTCCAGGTTGGAAATGGGTGCCAGAGTATTACTTATCCAAAGTAAGTAGTAGTAGTAATGATGTGATGATAATGATCATAATAATAATAATAATAATAATAACAGTAGTAACTAATATGATGATGATGATGATGATAGTAATATTACTAACAACAACAACAATAACAGCGACAACAACAACAACAACAACAACAACAGTAGTACGCTCCCCGTTTGAGTGCTTTTTATATCATTTCTTACTTATCAAAAAAAAAAAAAAAAAAAAAAACAACAACAATAGTAATTATAATAATTGAAAGTTGATTGTACTTTTTTTTTGGTCGATTGCGTCTTTTAAAACTGGATTTAGTAGTTACTATATGTGTTATATATACTATATCAACAAGTTTTACCATGTTGGTTAATATTGTCGTGTTTTTAGACCATTATTGATTACTGTTTTCTGCCATACCCCTAAAGCTAAGCGTATTAGTGAACAGTAAACAAAAACATTAATAGTAATTGAAAGTTGAGTGTACTAATTTTTTTGTTGATTGCATCTTCTTAATGTGGATTCAATAGTTACTATAAATGTGTTATATACATTATATATAGGTTCTTATCAATAAGTGTTAGCGTGTTAGACTTACTATTGTCGTGTCTCTAGATCATTATGTTTTTTTTAGGTAAATAAATGTTCATAAAACCTAAAAGCACGCCAAAGCTAAGCACAAAGGCTAAGCAACCAACAAGAACAAAAAAACACTACTCAAGGCACAGGCCTTAGCAGCACCTGAAGGAAACAATAAAAGAGGCAGCCAAAGGACACCCTCAGAAAAGAACCCCTCAAAGCCTTAGCTCATCAAACAAGCAAAGCCATTACAAAAAACCTCACAACAACCCTAAGAGCTGCATTCCATGATTGAACTTGGCAATCTCCTTACCCCTGCAACTTCTCTTGATTTCATGTCATCTTTAAGCTTGAAAGACATTAATCTTAGTCGTAGTCTTAATCTTAGTTTTTAGATCATTATTGATTACTGCTTTGTGCCATAACACTAAACTTTAGTGTATTATTGAACAGTAAACAGTCATCTGTCTATCCTGTAAACATTAAACACTCAATTCCCAAATGCACATTCATATTCAAGCTGCATTTTCCTGTTTTGTGACTCGGATATTTTGGCCATATCTCAAATCATTCATTAGCTGCCACCTCCCTGCCACACACACACATCGCAGCTTTCATGACCCAAGATCAGCTGATTTGTGGCAACAGATTTAGATTTTTCCCTATGTTGTATAACACCTGAAATGAGCTGATGATGTGTTTTGGCTTCTAGTGACATGTATTGTCATTTTCATTCTTGGTAATTAGAGAACTTGTTTCCTACTCACTCTGCGTTTTATATCCTTTTATTGGAAATTTGGATCTGTATTAATTTGCTATTAATGCTTGAAACATATTGAGATAACTTTTCATTTGATGCATATCATTGATCTGGCATTGATTAACCAGTCAGGCAAAGGATGTTGTAAAAGGCATAAAGAAGCGCCTTGGAAGCAGGAATCCAAAAGTTCAACTTCTCGCTTTGACAGTAAGCCAATTACACTGGATATTCTTTTCCATATAAAAGTTGTGTGTTTCCATTTATGTGTTTTCACTGCCGTTCCTGTATATTTGCAAATTGTGTTAATTTTCGGTCTATCTTTTAACATCAAATTGTTTGTTTTTACACGAATTATCCTTCCGGATATTTAAAGCACCAAGTGTTTTCACCTACCATTTTTCTGCCATATTGTAAAGCTTATTCAACAATTTGCTGTATTTTCTTAGCACCTATTGACTACTCCCTGAGTGTTGCTGTTGATGGTGGAAAAGGGAGTAGTCAAGAAAAGACAGGGAAGATGCTCACCCGGAGGTGCTGAAACTTCACTACCTTCACTTTGAAATTCCACCACTTCCAATATTAAAATATCAGTATTCACTTATTTTCACTTATGCAATAGACATAAGGGTAAGGTACAAAAATATTATGAGTTTGCAAATACTCCTCTAAATTGAACATGTCTAAAGTCTATGTTTTCAAATTCTTGTAAATCATCTCATGCATGATAGTGCGGTACATGCCGCTTAACGATCCATGTATGCGGAGATAGTTAAGATCATCGGGCATGATGAACTGACTCATCTTGTTGGCCACCTCAACATCTGACTAGACAGTGCCTGAAAAGTCAGGTTCTCCACTTGGGCACTACACCACAGGATTTCCAAAGGGGACCCCAAATCCATGAAATGATTCTATTGCGGCCTCTGATTGAGTTAGAAACTTTGTTAGAGCCTGGGGTGATAGGATCTGGAAAGCTCCTTCCAAAGAGAAGGGGCCTTAAAGCGACGCCAAAGCCATGAGGAGAAGAGGATGACCTACCCACAAATAGCACCTGATTGGTCGGTGGAGTACCCGAAGTAGAGGGGTGAGGAGAACTCCCACCTTGGCTAGGGGAGTTACCACGACGCCTATTCAGGAATCGTGCCAAATCTCTCCGACTGACCGGTGAGCCTTTACCTGAAGACAAATAAGAAGTATTAATTTACATAGATTTGTAATGAAAGAATGTTACTAAGTAGTTACTTTGATTTGGCGGGGAGTCCGAAATAGCCAAGTAAGGGCGGGTGTGGGGGGCGTGCCTAGGTACGGATAACGGAGGTGAGACACACACAAATATAGTGCCACCACCATTCAAATAGAGGCAAAAGGCTAAAAGATTTTCAGCCAATATAAAACCCTTATCCTTGTAGTTGAGGGCGTGCCCAAGCCTCCTTCTTTCTAAGAAGGGTTCCTGAGAAATGCGTTACAAGTGCTGATACTGCGTGTATAACAAGATTATATACGATAATAATAGTAACACCATAAAGGGTAAGTGGCAACCTTCAATGCAAGGGGAACCCCACTGTCAGCGAAGAGATTGCTTCTTGTCATTCTCACCCGCTCCTGGGTTGAATTCTCATCCGGTCCCTAATACGGAGAAATATTTTTTTACCCGGTGTTTCATGTTTTCAGGAAAGATAGGAAGGATCTATAATTGGCATAGACTTGATCGATTGATTGCTCTTCTTACTTCATAACATGTCATAAGCTCACTGAGGCTCATCGCCCCGTTCCAGCAAAGGTGCCATAGATGAAAGCACCTAAGCAACACCCTCCAAACATATGGTGTGAGTTGGGAGGGAGGGTGCGTACCCAGTTAAGTAAAGAAACTCCCTAGAGAATTTCGGTAATGGGAAGTGCAAGCCAACCACGAAGGTTTGCTTATAAAAGTGCATGTCTTCCACCTCCGCATCTGAGGTTAAGATTGACAAATGGGGCACTAGAATAGATGGATCTGTTGAGCAATGTCTGTGGCACTCACCTTGGGTGAAGGATTATGTGGTGCGGGTGGCCGAAAAGATTGGGGTTTCTTTTGGTGATCAAAAGGCGAAAGGAGAGGCTATGTTGGTGGCTTTGGTAGAGAATAGGGAGGAGGAGGTGAGCGGGGATGAAAGGGCTTTGGTGGTGCATAGTTCGCATCATGCTGGGAAGGGTGTGAGGGAGGTCCGAGGTTTGGCATCAAGTGTTAACTATGATGGGAGGAAAGGGGGATTGGTGGTGAGGGAAGGGGGTAAAGGTGGAGGGATGGGGGGTATTTATTTGTTTGATATGAAGTTACGCATCATTTCTTGGAATGTCCGGGGCCTCAATTGCCCGGACAAGAGGAAGATGGTGAGATTTGCTTTAGGTAGATGGAGTGCCCACATTGTTTGTCTACAGGAAACAAAAATGGGTGATATGAATGACAGAGTCGTTAGGAACATTTTGGGGAGTAGATTTGTGGAATGGGTTGCTTTGGGATTCATGTGGGGCATCGGGAGGAGTGATTGTGATGTGGGATAGACGTGTGGTGTCATCCTTGGAGGTGCGAAAAGGGTGCTTTTCGATCTCTTACTCTTTCTCGATGGTGGATGATGGTTTTAGATAGGCTTTCTCAGGGGTTTATGGGCTTGTTGTGCGGGCTCCGTCTGAGCGATCTTTTGGTGGGAGATGGACCCGCGCTATGGAGGTGTTTGCTGATTTTATTGACAGACATGCACTCCATGACCTTCCTCTTACTGGAGCTTCTTTCACTTGGTCTAGTTGCAGGATTTCTCCGACTTTTTCTCGGATTGATCGTTTTTTGATTTCAGGTGATTGGGATGAGAGGTTTTCGGATGTTTTACAATCCATTGCCTCTCGTTTTTCTTCGGATCATGTTCCTATATTTCTGGATTGTGGAGGCATGTCTTTGGGGAGGTCACTGTTCAGGTTCGAGAATATGTGGCTACAGGCGGAGGGTTTTCAGGACCGTGTAGCGGAATGGTGGGCTATCCTAGGTCGGATGGGATCTCCTAGCTTTGTGTTGGCTTTTAAGTTGCGTACTTTGAAGTTAAAGATCATCTGTTGGAATAATGAGGTGTTCGGTAATTTGGAGTGGAAGAGGAATCAGTTACTTACCGAGATTGGTGATATTGACAGAGCAGAGCTGAGTGGGGGAATCAGGTACAAGTTGATTGCTAAGGTGTTAGCCTCTCGTCTTGGTGGTGTGCTTGATGGTGTTATCTCGGATTCTCAGAATGCTTTTATTGGTGGCCGATAGATTCTCAGGATGCGAGGAGGCGGTTGAGGAGAGAGCAGTGTTTGGCTGATATAGAGGTGATTGCATCTCAGGAGGAGATTTCATGGAGGCAGAAATCTCGGGCTATATGGCTGAAAGATGGGGACCGGAACACCAAGTTTTTTCATCATATGGCTAATGCCCGTAGGAGGATTAATCACATAGGGTGTATCTCTGTTGAGGGTTTGATGTTGTCTTCGGAGGAAGAGCTGCGACAGGGTATTCCGGCTTTTTACTAGGGAATTTTTTGCGAGAGGGAGAGGTGGAGACCTCAGCTTGAGGGTCTGCATTTCGACATTATTTCAGAGGTGGATAGGGATATTATTGAGGCTCAGTTTACGGAGGAGGAGGTGTTGAGGGCTTTGAAACAGTGCAATGGTGATCGTGCGCTGGGTCCGGATGGCTTTACTTCGTGGTTTCTTCTGGAGTGTTGGCCTATTGTTCGGGAGGATATGATGGGTACTTTCCATACTTTTCATGAGGAGGGTGCTTTTGTGAAGTCTCTTAATGCTTCTTTCATCTCTCGAATCCCCAAAGTGGGGGATAGGAAAGACATTAAGGACTTCAGACCGATTTGTCTGGTAGGGTGTGTGTACAAGTTGATTGCTAAGGTGTTAGCCTCTCGTCTTGGTGGTGTGCTTGATGGTGTTATCTCGGATTCTCAGAACGCTTTTGTTGGTGGCCGGCAGATTTTGGACTCTACTCTTATCGCTAGCGAGATTGCGGATGCAAGGATATTGAGTGGGGTCCCGGGTGTGATGGTGAAGCTTGATATTGAGAAGGCTTACGATCATGTTCATTGGGGTTTCCTTTTGTATATGTTGGATAGATTGGGTTTCGGGGAGAGGTGGAGGAAGTGGATTGAGTTTTGTATTTCGTCGGTGCGGTTCTCAGTGATGGTGAATGGTTCTCCTTTAGGCTTTTTTGGGAGTTCTCGGGATTTGCATCAGGGTGATCCATTATCTCCGTTTCTCTTTTTGGCTGTGATGGAGGCTCTTAGTAGGTTGATGACGTGAGCTTCGGAGGTTGGTCTTGTTCATGGTTTCCGGGTTGGTGATGCTTCGGCTCAGTTTGTTGATATATCTCACTTGCTTTTTGCCGATGATGCTCTTGTCTTTTGTGATGCGGATGAGGATCAGGTGCGGAATTTGAGATGCATTTTGACTTGTTTTCAGGCAGTTTCAGGCTTGAGGGTGAATACTCACAAGTGCTCGATGATTCTGGTTGGTGAGGTAGGCAATATTACTGGGTTGGCAGAGGCTTTCGGGTGTGGAGTTGGTCATATGTCGACGGAGTATCTGGGTATGCCGCTAGGTTCTTCTGGATCGCGACAAAGATGTTGGGATTCGGTTGTTGAGCGGGTGGACAAGCGACTTGCTGGCTGGAAGAGGCAGTATCTCTCCAAAGGTGGGAGGCTTACTCTGATCAAGAGTACGCTTTCTAATATTCCGACCTATTTTCTTTTGCTATATAGGATTCCGTGCTTGGTGGTTGACAGGATTGAGAGGATCCAACGACGGTTTTTAAGGGGGGGGGGGGAGAGCTCTGCTATCCACGTTGTTCGGAGGGATGCTGTTTGTAACCCATTTCAGGATGGTGGTTTGGGCATTCGTAGGCTGATTCCTTTCAACAAGGTGTTGTTAGGAAAGTGGGTGTGGCGGTTCGGGCATGAGAGGAGCTGGTTATGGAGGAGAGTTGTCTCTTGTCGCTATGGGGAGACTATGGGCGGTTGGTGCTCTGGACCGGTTGCTATCAGACGAGGTCTGAGTGTGTGGAAGGACATCCGGCGGGGATGGGACCCTTTCGTTAGTTTTGTCAGGTTCAGAGTGGGCGATGGTCGTTCTGTTTGCTTCTGGTCGGACCATTGGTGTGGGGAGAGTACTCTTGCCTCCTTGTTTCCTTCTCTATTTAGGACTGCTCGTGATCGACATATCTCTGTAGCCGACTGTTATCACCTTGATACCAAGAGGATTGTTTGGGATGTTGTGTTCAGGCGTCCTTTTCAGGACTGGGAATTGGAGGAGGTTTCAGGGTTGCTGGAGCTGTTATATTCTTTATCGGGTATTGGGGTGGGTCCGGATTTCTTGGAGTGGTCCCCTTCGTCTAGTACTGGCAAAATTGGACACGACACGAAAACCCGACACGACACGACACGACACGAACACGAACACGACACGACACGACACGACACGGTTTAAGGCCTTCAATGGGTTGACACGAGAATATAAGGGTCAACCCGAACACGACACGGATAACCCGAACACGACACGTTTGACACGATTACTGTTTATATTTATCTTTATTTTTATATTTTTCTCTTCTCTAATTGGTCATGAATTGAAATATATCAATAAAATAGTACTGGATCGTGTCAAAATCAATTTAATTTTGTTGATAATAGGTTAAATAATTTATTTCGTGTTGGATTATGTCAAATTTAATTTAAAATATTATAATAAATAGGCTAAATGAATTACATAATTTACATGGGTCGACCCGAACACGACACGAATACGACACGACACGACACGAACACGACACGTATAGTAACGACACGATTTCGACCCGACACGAACACGACCCGTAACCCGAAATTGCCAGCTCTACCTTCGTCTCTCAAGAGCTTTTCGGTCTCTTCTTTTTATAGATGTTTGACGCCTCAGGTTGGCTCGATGATTCCTTGGATGGCGATTTGGCGAACCAAGGCCCCGTTTAAAGTTGTTTTTTTCACTTGGACGGTGGCGTGGGGTCGCATCCTTACTATGGACTTATTGAGGAGGAGGGGTATTGTCGTGGTCAATCGGTGCATTTTGTGCAAGAACGATGGGGAGCCCATTGATCACCTTTTATTGCATTGTCCGGTGGCTTATGAGTATTGGTGTATGATTCTTGGGCTTTTCGGGATTGCTTGGGTGATGCCGGCCTTGGCGACGGAGGCCCTTCATGGGTGGAGGGGTTTTTTTTCCGGATCTCATGCTAGACCTTTTTGGAGGGTGGCCCCTTTGTGTTTATGGTGGTGTTTGTGGCCTGAGCGCAATTGTAGTTGTTTCAAAGGGGTTGAGTCTCCTTTGGGGAGTTTGAAGGATGTTTTTATTTCATATTTATTTTGTTTGGTGGAGGGTAGAAATTGTAAATCTTTAAATTGAGTTCTTGAATTCTCTTGGCCCGTAGGGGCTTTCTTTTTTTCTTTTTTTTTTGTATTGGGATGCACTCCCCAGTTGAGTGTTTTTATATTTATACCATTACTTAGAAAAAAATAAAATTAATAGTAATAGAGACACGAAGGAAAGAGAAGCAGGTATGAATAGTGATGCCTGATGTTTGTTTTGAATAGTGCTCCAAAAATGTATCTGTTGCAAGGTGTCTCTCTGTGCTGATCGTGAGGGTACAAAATTGATTTTTATAGGTGAGGTGTATATAAATTTGGCTTTATGGCTATTGGTTCCTGATTTGAGCAATTCGGAGTCACATGGCATGCCAGACACTCCGGGAATCAAGACATGGCTATATAAGATAGCCGGTAGGCTGTACAGGTTTGGGACAAGTAGGTTGTCATGTGCAGGTTAGGTATGTAACCAGTCAGGTAAGGTATCCTCGTTTGCGTAGCTTATGTGCCTGCAACCTGTTGATGCTACCTCCATCGGAGACCGACCCGTGACTGTCCCTCAAATAAGCGGTGATCGATCGAATACTTTCTGGTGACCGTTGACTATTGACGATCATCCTACCACCGTCGGCGACTTTCCGGCAACCCCCACCTCCGTGGGGGACCAACTGGAGACAGACCGACCAGCGAACGACCTTCTGCGGCTGGCGAAGTTCTGGCCCAGTCGGGTCTAACCCGGACCTATCGGCAATGGGCCATACCCGTGGGCGACCTGATGCTTGGCAGGGGCTCAATCCAGTGGTGTATGGCCCAGTCTAACTCGATATTGGCCCCCATGCTTGAGGGATTACCTAAAATATTATACTTACCCCATGGTCTCTTCCACCTTCACTAATGGTAGCCAACCACTTGGGCCTTCGAGCCCTGTGTCACCAATCATCATATGACAGCTACATATGTACATATATGTGCAATTTGTGGGTGCCACTCCATGCCTTTAAAAAATTGGATAAATAGAAGCTCTAAATGGCAATTTCAAAACAAATTTGAACGAAATTATATTATTCACTTCAATGTTGTTTCTACCACCTTCTTCCTCCCTTCTCTCTCTTCGGGAAATCAGACACCTCTCTACTCACCTCTCTTGTCTCAAACTAACGAACTATCATCGCCATCCAAAGTATTCATGTATGCAAAGTATAAAATAAAATATTATCCCAGATACAATGTTTTTATCATTATATAGTTGCACGTGTAAATTCTTTAAAACTGAATCGGAATTCCGAAAATCAGAGTAATTTTTTTTTTTTTCGTTTCTGTTTCTACTGTTTGGACTATAAATTTGTCGGTGACGTGTGGTGATGAGAGAGAGAGAGAGAAAGTTGTCGGTGACATGTGGTGATGAGAGAGAGAGAGAAGGGTATGGGAAATATGGACATTGAGAGAGGGGAAGTTGGTAATTAAGATATTCTGATTGGTGATTTGTTGCATCTTCAGTTAAATAGATCGAATTAATGGTTGAGGGTGAAATGGTAAAGAAGCACAAGATGCTTGTTGACGTTAAGCTTGCTTACTTTGACAGGAGTGGAGGTATTTTCACTAAAGTTTTTCCTTCTGGTGCTAAGCAAAAACTCATAGGAGGACATGGTAATTTACCATTTCTTATTTTAAGATCACCTTTGGACTAGCTTTTATTTTCTAAGCCAATCGAGAAATTAAAGGATACAAATCTATTCAATAAAATGAGAAAGTTGACCTGATTTTCGTTAATCTTAATATGTGAGATAGATTTTAGTGAAAGAAATGGAACATTCTGTCTTTCATTTTTACAAATCTACAAATCTATCTAGAAAGCTCTCGGTTTGACTTTGGCCTTCTTACCATGTTATAGCTATTGGAGACAATCATAAAGAATTGTGGGGATATTGTCCATATGCATGTAGCGGAGAAAGATGTGCTTCATGAGATGGTGAGAATAGCTAAAAAGAAGGTAATGATACTATTGGAATGTCTATAAACTCATTTTCTTCTCTTCTCTTCTCTCCCTACTATATGGTAGATAATGTTGTGTTATTAACTAATCTGTACAATTGTAGCCCGACTTTCAAGTCAAAGAGAAGATATTGATTCTAGTTGATACTTGGCAAGAAGCTTTTGGTGGAGCCAGGGCAAGATACCCACAGTACTTTGCAGCGTATCAGGAGTTGTTGGTACGTTGCATATAGTTGTTTTACTAAAGCCTTTTTAGATTTGAGCTGGAAATCTTTAATTAAGAAACTAAATGCCTTGTGTTAATCATGTTTTTATGTACCATTTGCTGCGAGACACTGGCATTTTATGATCCAGTAATTATTGTTATTTTCTGAGAAACTGGTCTCTTTTTTATTTCATTTATTTTTTACTACTTTTTATTATTATTATTATTATATATATTCTTTAGCGTGCTGGGGCAGCATTCCCTGAGAGATCTGGAACAACTGCACCTGTATTTACACCCCCACAAACACATCCTCTGACATCATACCCGCAAAATCTTCGCACTCCAGAACAACAGCAAGAAGCAGCTGAATCATCTGCAGAGGCGGAATTCCCAACTTTGAGGTACACTGATTCACTCGCTTGCTGTTTGAAAGAAGGTTGACTTGGCTGTTGTTAAATGAATGTCCAATTACTTGGAATATGTGAAGCTAATTGTAAATTCTGTTGGGTGTTTGTTAAAGAATGATCTATTATTCTCTTTGGAACTACATGCTTATATGCATCCAATGTGGATGATTCAGTATTGTAGTGAAGGTCATGTTTACCCTGACTGCTGTCCTGAAATCTTTATTCGATTCAGTCCACCATTTGGAGTATACATAATTTGAGGATTAGTTATTGATGAAGCATTTCTCTGGTGCTTTCATGGGTTTTGGAAATTGCCATCAACGTATGAGTTAGATAATCAAAGATAATTGGGACAAGCCTTTTATTGGTCCTTGTTGATCCAGTGATGGCTTGTGAATTCTGCTGGACTTAAAGAGTACAATGCAATTTGTTTTATAGAAATTTTACGGAATTATTTTTTTCCAATTGGTGTTTCTTTCTTGGTAGTTGCATTTGGGTCCAACTACTTAAATTCTGAAGCTAACTCTTGAGAATCTTAAAGAATCCTTTTGGAAATTGTTAGAGGATATAAATCCTAAAGTTAACATGGTATCAAAGTCGAAGGTCTCGAGTTCAAAAACCTCACTGTCACCCTGACAAGTGAAGCTGAAAACATGCCCTGGAGCAAAATATTGCCACCCGTGTGGGTCTTGTTAGAGGATATAAAATACAGAAGTTACACTCACTCAAACAATTTAAGCTTTTCAAGAGTAGATGATTGTTAACCAAAAATATATGCTTATATACATTTGGAGTTATACAGGTCTGGTTGCCTCGAGTTCTGGGCTTCGCTTGATCAGTTTACTCTATATGAAATAAAATATAAATAAATGGTAAGTTATGGTAAATGCATCAGAAACCGATGCATTTATGAATCACATGATATATGATATAAGCCAGCCCAAGTTAGTGGGCTAAGGCTTTGTTCATCCAGGGATAACTTTTGAATCGTGTTTTCTTTTACTGCAACACAATCTCTAAACATTCTCGTGGAAAGAAGAAGTCAAAGTGGGAAATGAACCATCTACCAATGGTCTTGTAGCCCAATGGTACCTCCTCTACCCCTTAAAGTGGATGGTGAGGTAATAAGTCTATGTAGGGGGGGGGGGGGGGGGGGGGGGAGAATTTTCTTAATTTATGGGGCTTGCTCATGCTTTACCAACTGATTTATGTGGCTTGCTCATGCTTTGCCAACTGCCCACATATGTGCTAGAAGGCTAAGTTTTTGAACCCTCTCAGATGGCTTGGTAATCGAACCCTCTGAATTGAGTGTCTACTGCTGAAAAATGTTGTTCCCGGGTGTGAGTCTTGGCTCTGACAAATGAAAAGGGGTGCAATTTGTATTGTATTGGGAGATTAAAACTAGTCTGATATCTTGTTTGTTGGTTGCTTTATATTTGTCCTGCATCTTTAACCAAATTTTATATTGATAATTTTTGTTAAAGTATTTTTGGTTTCAATTGGTATTTCTTTTGTTAGTTTGACAGAAATTCAAAATGCACGTGGCATTATGGATGTCCTTGCAGAGATGCTGAGTGCATTGGATCCAGAGAACAAAGAGGTAATATTTTGTAAGCTGTAAATGAGAATCTGTATGTTTTATGTCAGAAATCAATTCTTCAGGTGTTTGTATATAATGTCAATATGATATGCTTGATTGAACTAAATAGGGCAATGTTGAGTTGGTGTGGCATTGCACAATGCTTTGCTTAGTTATGGGTTCAGATCCATGCTAAATAGTTACAAGTTCTTTCACTGATTTTTCTATTTAAAAAAAATATATATATACTTTAGAAGCTGTAATAATACATTTAGTTCCATATGTATGTGGTGTTTTTTTTCCAGATATTTTATAATACATGTTAGTTCTTAATTCAGTTTTTTTCTTGATTCTTTTTAAGTAATTCTATTCCACTTTTCAGGGGCTTAATCAGGAGGTTATGATTGACTTGGTAGAACAGTGCCGTACCTACAGGCAAAGAGTGGTACACCTTGTTAACTCGACTTCGTAAGGCCTTGTATTACTTCCTCACTACCCACTGTTTACTCATATAGTGATTTCCAGTGCTTCTCTTAGTTCGACTATTCACAATATTCTAATTGTTTTCTCATCTTCCATTTTATTGGGACTCTTAATAATTATGGCCAAGTTGATAGAGGAATAATAAGGTGATAAAAATTCTTGAAGGATAGGGTGACCTGAAAGGAAAAAATTTAAAATTTTGTACAACCGGTGAACAACCATAGTAGAAACCAAACCAATAAAGGATAGGCAGGCAATCAGTGCTCATGCTGGAGTTTCAATCTTCCCCTGCCCCATGGGCTGGGTTTTGTCATTTGTGATGCTCCCTGCATTTGTAGCTCTTTTTGTTTGTGGATCTGCTTTGGGTGGCATACACGCAGTTTGTTGCCTCTTTTTACAAACACCCTGCTCATCCTTCGAAAAGAACGAAAAACAAAAAGAAATAATTGTTAAAAGGTTGAAGCTCCGGTTCTTTGCCAAGATGTTTGTGTCTATCTTCCTCACTTTTTCCAGGGGAAAAAAGGGGAAAAGAACAAAGAAAGAAAGAAAGAAAGAAACAGAGAACATATTGCTTCCCCCCAATTTTAAATTCCAGGGTGGACTAAGAAATTCTTTTGACATCACTGTTGTAGATGTTCCCCACATGATGTGTTCTCCTATGTTACATGTGTTTACGTGTTTTGGAAACCATGAGAACTAGGAGGGTGCAAAGCATAATGCTTGTGTTTCATTGAAGATAGTGAGGGCCTTTGGATGGTGTGGGCGGGTGAGTTGTTGAACTGGGAATCATATGCTTCAGTAAGTTGTTGTCATTGTGTGTGAAAAAAGCAGTTGCGACTTGTGAGGCACACAAAAATACAACAAAACTCTTTGGTTGTCATAAGTTTTTGCTGGATAATTCCTGCATTCCTGTACAAGAAAACTCTTTGATGTCAACATTCTGTGTTTGGTGGACGATTCTTGCTCCGAATTTGTTTACTATTATTATTGTATTTTATTCTTTATGGTTGACAAGGAAGAGGTAAGTGGTCAAATATTTATATGTTATGGTTTTTCTTCTTCATGTATTGGAGGTTGCATGTGATGGCGGGTCATTGCACAACTGGGATGTTCTTCTATCGCGTAAAACCACAAGTGATTCATTTTACTTCAATATATGGGAACATGTCTACTAACATCGGAGAGAATGTTTCCTTTTGATTGTAGACTGCATTTGTCACTCTGGTAATTATCATTTCTGCAGGGATGAGTCGCTGTTATGTCAAGGACTTTTGCTGAACGATGACTTGCAGCGTCTACTAGCCAAGCATGAAGCCCTCGCTTCTGGAACTTCTGGTCAAGCACCAAAACCTGAATCTAGTCGAGCATTGGTCGATGTAAATGCTCCTCTAATCGATACAGGAGATGGCAAAGATCCTGCTGGAGGGTAATAAACATTTTCCTTACTTTATAATTTCTGGTTGCTAAAACCATGAATATGTTGGGTTGCCATTGGAGCTCCTTGTGAAATCTTTAACTTCGGATATCTAAACTCTCTTGACTTGAAATCCTTTTCAGATATATGTACTGTCTTGGCTTAATCTTTTACTTCATTTATACAATTACCTATGTAGGCATGGACTATAGGTGTGACTTTTCAGAGATCTGTACTGTCTTGGCTTAATCTTTTACATAATTTATACACTTACCTATCTAGGCATGGACTATAGGTGTGACTCATGTTTCAGGAGCTGCTCGTCATAGTGTCTTTGTTGGGGGTACTCTGCTGTTTATTATTGGGTACTTGCATTTATAAGTGATTGAGGGTATTGGCCTGATTCTGGTGGAGTTCTAACTTCTGTTTTTCATTTTATATTAATTTGGTTCGACGTATTACTTCCTTTAATCCAATTAGACATCTCACACCTCTAAAAAGGTTGATTGAGTTTTGGTTGTGATATTTGGAAGATTTATCCGGAATTTTTAAGAGTTAGTATAAACTTCATTGATTAGGTATAGATTCACTGTGTTTCTTCTCAATATTTGATGAATTTTTAATTGGATTTACTTTTCATATTCTATTCATGTTTATAATGTTAAGTAATTCATTAGGAATTTTTCCGGCCTTGTCAGACATTTACATCCTCAAACACCTTTTGCATTCTCTCTTATTTTTGGTCTAAAGTTCATGAAATCATATCTGGATGTTGCTAGTCTCCCCTCTTTTTATAGGGGAGGTGAGGTCAGAGATGCCTGTCCACCACGAGGGCCTTCGATCTTTGTTGATGTAGACTCCATTGAAATATGTAAGGAGTATCTCCGTTCCTGCTTGGTGGGTCGCTTTGATGGAAGGGTGGAGGAGGATAAGGTGGAGGCATGGGCGATGAAGGCCTGGAGGGTTTCGTCGGGTTTTTCAGTGGCGGTTCTCAGTGATGATTCCTTTCTCTTCTGCTTCCCGTCGAAAGAAGTGGCTCAGGGGGTGTTGATGACAGGGCGACGTGACTGGGGGCAACGACGACTTGCGCTTGATGCATGGTCACCTGGCTCTGGAGCTGGGGAGCCATGGCGTAAGAAATAGGTCTGACGGATTTTTCTGATAGGGGTTCCTCTGCATCTTTGTTGCTCGGCGTTGTTCAAAAGAGTGGGGGATTTGTGCGGGGGTTTAAGAGGATTAGAGGAGGTGGACTCTTTCCGGCCCGATAAAGTGGGGATTTTCGTAACTGTCGGTCAATCTAGTCCCCCCCTTTGTATTTATCCATGACGATGCTCTGTGTTATCGCATCTCGGTGACAGACCCCCCCCCCGGTGGTGGTGCCGACAACCCAAAGCTTGGAAGGAGGATTTGGGCCACTTGTGGTTAGAGTGAGTGAATGGAATTATTTGCTTTCTTGTGATTGGAGGAGAGGGATAGAGCTCCGAAGGTGGATCGCGGCGGGATGGAGCTATCCTCTTTTGTTATCTTCTTCGACGAACCAGAAGGGACTGAACGAATCTAGGGTTGAAAGGATGTGTACGGATGGAGGCGCTATGAGTTCTTCAACAGTGGTGAATAAAAGGGTGTCGCGGGGATCTCACGATCAAAGCAAGTGGGAGAAGGCGCATGAGGTGGGGACTAAACAGATGAGGCGGTCCAATTAGTTGCCACGTGGCAGTGGTAGGTGGGACTGGGACCCACCAAGGAATCACAGATCTATGTTTTCAAATTTCAACCTCTCCACATGACACGTAATCAAATGGGCTGGGCCGTGTCACTTTGGGCCAGGGGCAAAGTGTTAGGCCTTTGCAAAATTCTAATTTCACAATTAAAAGGGGCCCGGAAAGGTTGGGTTTGGATCAGAGGGTCATAAGATCGAATCGGGTTCATAACGGGTGGGGCTCCAGCCTTCCTGGTTCGGGTCATCTTCTTCAGTCGTGTCTGGACCCGGGTAATCACAGGGACCCGTTTGTTCGTCGGATTGTGTTGCGTAGAGATTTTTACGGCGTGCAAAGAGGAGGGTATGATTCGCGACGAAGCTATCTGAGCTTGTAACGGGTTTCATGTGGTTCTCGACAAACTTCTGATTCAAGATGGGGTGCAGGTGAACCCGATGAAAAGGGGTTTGTGAGGATGGGCTCTCGTCGGAGAAGGCCTCCGTCTCAGGTGACGACAAAGGTAATCGGTTTTTTGAAACTGTAGGGTTTGGGGAAGGAGGAAGGAAGGACGGATGGTTTGGTTTATCGGCGTCGGGCTCCGGTTGACAAATGTAAATCGGGGAATTCTTAGTTTCATATTGCTCCTCTTGTGACAGTGATAGAGGAGATGAATGGGGGGAGCAGCAGTGGGCGTAAGTTTGGGGGGAAGGAGATTGCGAATGGGAAGGGGTTGGACCCCATTATTGAGGGGAAAGGGGAGGCTTTTTTATTAGCTTTGGCGGAGAGTAGGGAGGATGAGGTTAGTGGTGAGGAAAGGGCGTTAGTGGTGCATCGCCCTAATGTTTCTTGGAAGGGGGCGAGGGAGGTTCGAGGTTTGGCCACTAGTGTGAATTATGATGGGAGGAAGGGGGGTTTGGGAATTAGGAGTGGGGGTAGAGGAGGAGAGAAGAGGAGGGATGTGGGTTATCTATCGGTTTGATATGAAGCTACGCCTTATTTCTTGGAATGTCCGGGGACTCAATTGCCTGGATAAGAGAAAGGTGGTGAGATTTGCTCTTCGAAGATGGGATGCTCACATTGTTTGTTTGCAAGAGACAAAAATGGAAGCAATGAATGATAAGGTGGCTAGGAGTATTTGGGGGAATTGGTTTGTTGATTGGGCGGTGGTGGATTCTTGTGGGGCCTCGGGAGGGGTGATTGTGATGTGGGATAGGCGTGTGGTGTCCTTTTCGGATGTGTGGAAAGGGCGTTACTCGATTTCTTGTTTATTTGCTATGGTGGAGGATGGTTTCAGATGGGTTTTTTCTGGGGTCTATGGCCTGGTTGATGATAGGGTTCGATCATTGTTGTGGGAGGAACTCGGTGTGGTAAGGGATGAGTGGCGCTTTCTGTGGTGTGTGGGAGGGGATTGTAATGTTGTCTGGGCTCCTTCTGGTGGTCGATGGACTGGTGCTATGGACTCTTTCTCCGACTTCATTGACATACATGCTCTTCATGATCTTCCTCTGGTTGGGGCGTCATTTACTTGGTTGAATGGCAGGACTTCTTCGACTTTCTCTCGTATTGATAGATTTATGATCTCTGGGGATTGGGAGGAAAGGTTTCCGGATGTTATTCAGTTTACTGCTTCACGCTTCACTTCGGATCATGCACCGCTTTTGTTGGATTGTGGTGGTATTTCTTCGGGAAAGTCTCCGTTTAGGTTTGAGAATATGTGGTTTCGAGCTGAGGGGTTTCAGGATCGTGTTTCGGAGTGGTGGGCTTTACCCGGCAGATTGGGGTCTCCGAGCTTTATGTTGGCTTCTAAGTTACGTTCTTTGAAGTCAAACCTTATTTGCTGGAACAAGGAGGTATTCGGCAACCTAGAATGGAGGAGGAACATGTTACTTTCTGAGCTAGCTGATATTGATAAAGCAGAGTTGAGTGGGGGAGTGGATGCGATGTTGAGGCAAAGGAGGGAGCAGTTTATGGCCGATATTGAGGTGGTTGCGTCTCAGGAGGAGACTTCGTGGAGACAAAAATCTCGGGCCACTTGGCTGAATGATGGGGATCGGAATACTAAGTTTTTTCACCGGTTGGCCAACGCTCGCAGAAAGACTAACCATATTGGGTGTATATCTATTCAGGGCTCTTTGTTGTCTTCAGAGGAGGAGTTGCGTCGGGAAATCCCAGCTTTCTACCAGAGGCTCTTTTGTGAGAGTGAAAGGTGGCGTCCTCAGTTGGATGGGCTGCATTTTGACTCTATTTCGGTAGAGGATCGGGATAGGCTGGAGAGTCTGTTTTCTGAGGAGGAGGTCGTGAGGGCACTGAAGCAGTGTAATGGGGATCGTGCTCCGGGTCCTGATGGTTTTACTTTCAGGTTCTTTCTGGAATGTTGGCCTATTGTTCGGGAGGATGTGATGGGTACCTTTAGGGCATTCCATGAGGAGGGTGCTTTTGTGAAGTCTCTCTATGCATCTTTCATTTCTTTAATCCCCAAAATGGGGGATGTGAAAGACATTAATGACTTCAGACCGATTAGTCTGGTTGGGTGTGTGTATAAGTTGATTGTTAAAGTGCTTGCTTTTCAGATGAGCGGTGTTCTGGATGGTGTTATCTCTGATTCTCAGAATGCTTTTGTTGGAGGCCGATAGATTCTGGATTCGACTCTTATTGCTAGTGAGGTTGTGGATGCCAGGGTATTAAGTGGTGTTCCGGGTGTGATGGTGAAACTTGATGTGGAAAAGACGTGTGATCATGTGAACTGAGGCTTCCTTTTGTATATGCTGGAGAGATTGGGATTTGGGGTCAAGTAGAGGAAGTGGATTGAGTTTTGTATATTGTCTGTGCGGTTCTCGGTGATGATGAACGGGTCTCCTTCCGGTTTTTTTGGGAGTTCTCGTGGCTTATGGCAGGGTGATCCTCTATCTCCATTTCTCTTCCTGGTTGTGATGGAGACGTTTAATAGGATGATGTCGAGGGCTTTGGAGGCTGGTCTTGTCCATGGCTTTCGGATTGGTGAGGAATCGTCCCGGTTTGTGGATATCTCACATTTGTTGTTTGCCGACAACACTCTTGTGTTTTTGTGATGCAGATGAGGATCAGATGCAGTATCTTCAGTGTATTCTGATTTGCTTTCAGGCTGTCTCAGGCTTGAAGGTAAATACTAGGAAGAGTTCGATGATTCCGGTTGGTGAGGTAGGCAATATCTCAGTGTTGGCTGAGGCTCTTGGGTGCAATGTTGGTCAGTTGCCGTCTAAGTATCTAGGCATGCCTTTGGGCTCTTCTGGGTCTTGCCTTCAGTGTTGGGATTCTGTGGTTGAGCGGGTGGATAGGCGACTTGCCGGGTGGAAACGTCAGTATCTGTCCAAAGGTGGGAGGCTCACTTTGATCAAAAGTACGCTTTCCAATATTCTTACTTATTTTCTCTCTCTTTATTGGATTCCATGTTCGGTGGCTAAGAGGATTGAGAGCATCCATCGACAATTTTTGTGGGGAGGGAGTAGGGAGTGTTCTACTAGTCACCTTGTGTGTTGGGATACTGTTTGCAGGCCGTTTCAGGATGGTGGGTTGGGCATTCACAGGTTGATTCCTTTCAACAAGGTGTTGTTAGGGAAATTGTTATGGAGGTTTGGGAATGAGAAAAACTGACTATGGAGGAGAGTGATTGCTTACCGGTATGGGGAAGTATTTGGTAGTTGGTGACCCAGACCGGTGACCTCTCGTAGAGGTATGAGCGTTTGGAAGGACATTCAGAGGGAGTGGGATCCTTTTGCTTCTTTCATCAGATTCAGGGTGGGGGATGGTCGCTCTGTCTGTTTCTGGTTTGATCGCTGGTGTGGGGAAAACTCTTTGGCCGCGTTATTCCCTTTGTTGTTTAGGATTGCTCGCGATCAACACATCTCTGTCGCTGGTGTGGGGATTGTTTGGGATGTCTTATTCTCGCGTCCTTTTCAGGATTGGGAGCTGGAGGAGGTCTCTGGGTTATTGGAGTTGTATTCTTTGACGGGCATTGGAGTTGGTTCAGACTCTTTGGTTTGGTACCCTTCCTCTCTCAGACGCTTTACGGTCTCTTCTTTCTTCCGTTGCTTGGTGCCTCGGATTGGCTAGGTGTTCCCCTGGAAGGCGGTATGGTGTACTAATACCCCTTTCAAGGTCGCTTTCTTTACATGGTCGGTAGCGTGGGGCCGTATCCTTACGTTGAATGTTTTGAGACGACGGGATATTGTGGTGGTCAATCGGTGCTTTCTATGCAAGACGGACAGTAAGTCTATTGATCACCTCTTCTTACATTGCCCGGTGGCTTTCGACTTTTGGTGTTTGATTTTTGGGTTGTTTGGGATGTGTTGGGTGATGCCGGCCTTAGTCCAGGAGGTTCTTTTTATGTGGAGGAGGGGGTTACCTGGGTCCCATGTGCGCTCTTTTTGGTGAGTGGTTCCGTTGTGTTTATGGTGGTGTTTATGGCTTGAGCACAACCGTCGGTGCTTTGAGGGGATTGAATCCCCGCTAGGGGTTTTAAATGAAGTTTTTATTTCCTCTTTATTTTATTGGGTAGGGGGTCGCTATTGTAAATCCATTGATGAAAAGTTAGATTTTTTGGGTTCTCTTGGCCCGTAGTGGCCTTTTGTATTCTTTGGGACGCACTCCCCGATTGAGTGCTTTTTATACAATTACTTATAAAAAAAATTAAGTTTGTGGCAGACTGATTAGAGCTTGTAGAATCTGAAAATTACTCGCTGATCTTTTTTACACTCAAAACCTGTATGCCCAAACGGTATACATGTGTGCAGGTGTGTGCATGCCCATAGTGCATATTTCTCTGGCTATTAGTTGTATGTATACTAACTTATGTATGTGCAATTAATATATTTATGTATACACTTCTACATTATTGTGTTATTATGTATTACATGTCTATATGCCAACCTTTACTTACACAGTACAACAGATCTATAATACATCTACTGGATGCATATACATGTTTTGTCGTGCATTTTGTAATAAATGAAAATTATTTCGAACTAAAATCAAATAGCAGAAATAGTAAGGAAAATATATAGAAGATTGTACATGGAAATTAATCTATGGAGCATAAGATTGATCTGGTGTTTGTTTTTCAACTAATGATTTTTTCTGCACAAGGTGATCAAAATATTGTGTATGGCTTTAAATCTTATGTACCATGAAATTTAAGAGAATCAAAACCATGAATCCTGAATTTTGCTTACTCTGATGGACTTTTCCGCAGATCTACACCCAGCGCAGTTGCAGAGGCACAGTTATTGCTCCCCGCTCCTCCTGCAACTAATGGTCCAGCAGCCGCTCAGCCTAAGATGGACCTTCTGAGTGGAGATGACTTCAGCTCACCTACGGTGGAGAATTCTCTAGCTCTTGTTCGTGTGGGCGAAACCCAGCCTGCCAGTCCTGTGTCCCATCAAAATAATGCCCTGGTACTTGCAGACATGTATTCGCAAAGTAACAACGTTCAGTCTGGATCTCCAGGTGGGCAAGGATACCATTTGACGACACAATATCAGCAACAGCCGAACTCTCCATCTCAACAACCCTCAGTTTACCAAAATGGAACTGTCCCAGGCATGATGCCTGCTCAGTACGAGCAGTCGCTATATGCACAGAGTGCTAATCCTGCTTGGAATGGCCAGATTTCTCACCAGCAGCCAGCTTCACCTATCTATGGTGCACTTCTAATTTGTGTCATAATATATGCATTTATTTTCGGAATGATTAGGGTATTCCAGGGTACGGGAGGGGGTTTGAGATTATCTATACCTATGTACTTAATAAATTGAGTCAAGTCACTATATACCCCATGAATATATGGGTAGATATTAGTTATTCTTGTGGAAGTGTAGTCATTGTCGATCATCCCCATATTTTTTCACCGGACTGACCCACAGTGACTAGCAGGCCATAGGGCAGTGCGTGACTTGTAGAGAGAATCCAGATAGTATTGGTGTTACTGCTTTGCAATAATGTTTATATGACAGTTGCTGGATGTTTGACAGGTGCTCAAAGAAGTGCGTCTCTACCCCCACCACCCTGGGAAGCTCAGCCAGCAGATAATACATTCCCTCAGCCCCCAATGCAGGTCACTCAGGTGGTTGTGACACACTCACAGCCAATGCTGAATGGCACCCATCATCAAGGATCTCCTATGGGTAGTGATCCAGTGGTAGGAATGTATATTCAACCAATCACAAGCAACCACCTGTCGGCTATCAATAATCAGGCTTATCAGGGCAGTCAGCTGGTGGGTTTGCCGCCTCAGCAGCAATCTATGGGTATGTACCCACAGCAAATGCAGTCTGGCCAGATGGCTTACATGAATCCTCAGCAGCAGCAGACGTATAGCAACCAAATGGCCGGCTACGGTTATGGGTATGGTCAGCAACAAAATGCTCATCAGTTCCTGGAGCAGAGAATGCAGGGTCTATCTGTCGGGGGTAATGGCGCCATGGCAAATTCTCCTTACCAGGCATCTCCTCCGTCTTATGTGTCACCTGGAAAGCCCTCAAAGCCGGAGGATAAATTGTTCGGAGACCTTGTTGACATTGCAAAAGTTAAGCCAATAAAAACCACTCCTGGTAGAGCTGGTAGCATGTGATAACAACTCGCTTTGCATTTTCTACCTTGTATCTTCTTTTTTTCCTTCTATTTCTTATTTCAATTTTTTTACATTATACGAATTCTTCAATTCGGCCCCATAATTTTCTTCCCTTCTATTATTTTGCTTGTTTTTGCATATTGAAAATTGTACATGCCTCATGTAGAGGGGAAAGAAAGAGAGCACTATTGAAATACTCATTTGACTTGATTTGAATTTATAGGATATCTATTGCTTTCTCTGTTCAAGGCCTTTCTTAACTGCCACTTGAACCATTTGCTTGGTTGAGTGCAGGGAATAAGTAATGTATATGAACTTTAAAAGTTCTTACTACGAGAATTTTTAGCTGTTTGGCATGCTAGAATTCAGTGTTAATTGTAGAATATGATAATTTAAAATGTCTCAAACTGCTGGTGTTATAACCCAATTTTTTTACCAGTGTTCTCGGAGAACAATAGTACTGTGTGAATGCCCGAATTTTTTTTTTTGGTGGAAGTGAAGCATTTACTCCCACACACTACTTCCACCTAGGCTTGAACCAGTCACTTGGCCATTGGCCATTATGTACGATTTGTGATTTTTACTTTACAATATGTGAAAATTTTCATACTAACAATGCAAGAAACAATTCAGTTTCAGATATTGTTGTAAAATTAGGCTACCTATGCTTTAAAATTTTACTCTTGGACTTTGCTTCATGAGAAAGTCATCACTGTAATGGTTTATTGTCATGTAATATAGGTGTGTCTGTTTGAGTGGGCTGTGTTTATCTTTCTTTTTTTATTTTTTCATTTAATTAGTTATAGATACCTTGGTATTGTATTGTTGTATTGGAATATTGTTTCTTGTTTCACTCCAAGTGAAATGTAGGATTCATTTGATTAATGTTTGGTTGTATGAAGTTGGCTTAGACCATGTTTTCGAAGGTTCAAAGCAACTCTTGTGCCATTGGCAAAAGGTGAAAGGAAGTTTGATGAGGTTTTCACACTGTACTTGTTTTTCAACACTAGGTTGCAACAAGATTATCAAAAACGTCAACAAGCTTTGGGAGAATATTCACAATACCGTGTAAATATGTTATTTTGGGCTTAAGATATTTCTAGATATCAACTTCGAAGTTCGAAAACAGACTTAGGTCTCGGTTTTTTATCGCATATTGGAGCTGAATGGAAAATGTTTTGTTACTTGGGCTTTAAGATATTTCTAGTTTCTGTCACGGTTTCTTATCCGATATTATAGCCAAAAGAAAAATATTTTGAGTGTAAATTACTCAGATATTAGTCTCACCTAATAAATTAAACTTTTATAGTGGGATAACAAAACTTAAGTAATTTGTAAATTCGTTTTAATAACTTAAAACTTTATAGTGGGATAACGAAACTTAAGTAATTTGTAAATTCTCTTTAATAACTTAAACTTTAGAGTGGGATAGCGAAACTTAACAGCTTACCCTTAACGGTACTTCGTAAATTCAGTGAATTGGGAGGGTACTTTTGTCCAAATAATGTTATATACACACACACAGAAGATTAATGTATGAAAAAGGGCAGCAGGGTATATGAATCGTATACTTTTTAAATTTGAATTGGTGTTATCTCTATACAGATATATAGAAAACAGTACTGGATTCACCAATTATCAAAATAAGTGCAGGTTAGTTTCTGATCCATAATCAAATGTTCGATTTTGATTTTTAGTCGATTCTGCGTGTGTATAATTGCTAAATGCTGATTATCCGCAAGTATAAATGTCAATAACTTTGTTTTAGCTTTGTTTTTGCCATACTATCTTCTCAGTCTTTGGGTTAATTTAGATTTAATTTTGAGAAATTGAAACCAAATTCTCATTTAGCAACTAAAATTAATGTTGTTTGTGCTATTTGTGGAGTGTTTCAGTACATGTGTCCCCATATATATGCATGTATATATATATATATATATATATATATATATATATATATATGTTGAGAGTCTTGAGACCCATTGAAGTTCCAACACCTTTTATATCCGGAGATTGATTTTTCACATGAGCCATTTGTAAATGATGCACTATTCCGATCTGTGACTGATTGATTCAGTGCGGAGAAAAAAAATAATAATAATAAAATAAAATTGTGCTTGTTTCATAATTAATATTAATCATTGTTTGTTACTAGAAAATGAAGATCAATCGATGGTAAAATTAGAACTCCAGTGAAACCCATATTGCATCTAGCTGAAGTTTTAAGAAATTTGTAATGTTACAAAATACATTTGTTGTTTTGATAATAATTAGATATGATAAGTAAATAACATAACCTGGTTAATATCAATGTATGCTGTGCTTTACAAATAGGATTTGAAAATTAGTATTGTATTATAGTATATAAAAATTAACTAAAAATTGAATATTCAAAATGAACATGATATATCATAATATTAAGTCCGTTACTTGAGATAATCAACAACAAAATATTGTATAGATTTTAAGTTGTATTAATCTACAAGACTATAAATCTAGCTGAACTTTTAAGAAATTTGTAATGTGAGCACTTTCAGAATGACTGTTTTGAAAAAGTGCTAAGCTTGTCTTTACGCCGCTTTGAGTAATCTTTCAGTGTTTTGTACAACATAGACATGAAATTTGTCTAGAAATATTTTTACCATTTTGAGTTGTTGACTGAAGGCATCAAGGGCAAGGCTATTCAAGGAATACAAAGAGGTGCAGCTAGGGAAAGCGGTTGATCCAGATATTCAACTAGCGTGTGAACATTTTCAAATGGACTGCACTTATCAAGGTAGGTTCTGTTTTGGTGGGAAAATGTTTTTTTTTATGATGCTGCTGTTGCATGAATTTTTTTTCTTTATTTAGGGTCCATCGGAAACTCCATACGATGGTGGCGTTTTCCAGCTTGCCTTCTCAGTCCCCGAGCACTATCCGCTGCAACCTCCTCAAATAAGGTTCTTGACAAAGATATTTCATCCAAATGTGTATTTTAGGGTATGAATCTTGCAAAAAAACTTATTTTTTAAGAGGTTCTTCGGGTATTTGTTCCACCTTAATAATCAGGAATTCTTCCGAGTAATTACATCAAGGGGAAAACAGTAGTTGTTATCCCACTAACTCATATATGAATTACGATTTATAGCTGGGGTAATTCTGCATCACTAAACCAACCACAGTGAAACACTTGACTTTCTTATGCACTTAGTTAGATGATATGACTAAACTAGGGAAATTTATTAGAAGAAATTAGGCAAGAAAATCAACTATTTTTATGGTATCACGAACCTGCTCAAATTACAATGTAATTGTTATTCTTTACTTTTGCTAGAATCTGATTGAAGCCTTCATAAGTTTACAAAAAGATTGAAAGTAGTCCCAGTACGCTCTGAAAATGGCCTTCAAAAAGTTTTTTTTTTTTCAAGTGATTGGTGTTTTCGCTTAGAAATAGCCGATTATTGGTGCACGGGAAAGCAATACCGTTAATTATAAATTATATTTCACAGTTGAATTTCTTCCTCAATTGAAGTAATTTGAGTTGCTGAATTACCTTCTCTAAAATTATCTATTTATTGGGTGGGGCTTGGGGCACTGGTGAGGAACCAATAACCTTGTACTTCATTGCAAGTAAAGTAGAAAGGTAGTTGATAATTGTACAAAATAATTGAAACCACATACTTGATTTGGCAAAACACAGTCTGCCTATCTGAACTTTTAATCATCCTATCTGTTTGTAAAACTGACAAGGATCACCTTCTGGGCCTCTCTCATCCTGAAAATAAAACTAAATTTGGAAACTCGGTTTTGAATGTAATACTGGTATTGCATTATGATCCTCATCATCATTATTGCTTCCTTCCTTGCAGACTGGAGAGATATGCCTTGATATCTTGAAGAATGCATCGAGCCCATGGACACTCCAGTCTGTTTGTAGGGCCGTAATTGCTCTAATGACCCATCCAGAAGCTGGTAGTCCCTTAAACTGCGATCCAGGTAAACTTGCTGCATTTTTATGTTTTTCGTGTTCTATATTTTGGGTTTCCTTAAGCACTGTTTGGATCACGCTTTGCTTTTATTGTTTTTTCTTTTATCCAAAACAAAAGCGACCCTTTGGTTGTAGAGTGCTGTGAGTCAATCGGAAGCATGTTTGGCAACAGAAATTTGTTGCATAGGTTACAGTGAAATTTCACAAGTTGGACTGTCCTGAAAAAAGGCATGGTAGACCTAATGGAAGCAGCCATGGGAGACGTAGGATTGGAATATGAAAGGCAAGAGCTGGCTCAGGATGATTTTGATGAGAGGAACTGCATGGTAGGTTAGGACTTCTCTTCACCCTTTGTTGGCACAACACTGGGATACTCGAGGCGAAGTAGAGGCCATGGGCAGGACGCCCGTGGGTGATGTTCAGCATTACGTGGGGGGATTTCGTGGGAGTCACACTGGTCTATGTTACCCAGACTTGGGTATGGGTTTCATATACAAGTGCGTGTTTAGGTGTCAGATTCTTCTTTAACTCAACTTATAGGATTCTGGGACTTGCCAAAAGAAGGGTCCAAAAATAAATTACTGGTACTTGGACACGTTGTTTAGCATTGGTAGATTAATTTGTAACTGCCTATTATTGTACTGATTTTGATAGAATTAGCAAAGGATAATACTAATGCCAAAATTATTTTGTCAAAATATCTTCTTATGTTGCAATCACGCGTCTGATGATTTTTCCTCCGGTTTAGAAAAATAAATTAATTTTAAAGAGTTCATCGTTATGACTGGTATGATATTTTACAATAAGCAATATGCAAGTATGCCACCTGTCTCTCTTGCTCTTACTCAAAGGTCATAAAGAAAAGACAACTTTAATAGGAAAGTAGTAAAGAAATGACCATGACTCAATATTCAAGATAATAGCTGTAATTAAATTGGTTCAAGATTGCAGGATTTTTCTTTCAACCAGGTAAGTACTCACACACATTGCCTACACGCTTGGACTCGGACCCCTCTCCTCCTCTTTGGGGGTAGGGAGGTTATACAATTGGACTAATGGCCCATCCGTAAGTCACTAGTTTAATTGAGTCACAAAACCTGATAAGTACCCATTATCTGCACCTAGTGACAGGGAATCATAATGGCTGTTAAAAACAAATTGCTTCATCCTAGCACGACAAATTTTGCAGAACGTTCATATTCAACCTTCCAGAGACAATTATTGAACCAGATTTGCGAACCATAGAGCTTGCATGCGCTATGGATTGCAGCCCATAGAACGAAGAAACCTCAAAATTTCTAGTCCTTCAGAAGCATCAAACGAGAAATGTTTCTGAGTTTTTATTTCAGTCATGCCCAGTCCACTTAATGCAGCGTCCAATTTATATCTTGTGTCGAGGTCTATCTGTGCCATGCAATGCATGTCGACACAGACACCATGGCCTACACTGGCAAGTCCAGGTAGCATAGATACTGGTTATGGATGGCTCATACCTTAGAAGAAATCAAGTAACATCACAATTCTTTGCCTACGGAGGATTCACAAATAACTAGCGAGGCAATTCCCTAAGGCTCACACCAGCATAGACTTACTATACCTTTAACGCATGGTGTAGCACACCTAGAGGTGTGCCTTGCACATTTGACAAGTTCTGATGACATTCTATGCTCGTAACAGATCGCTATTCATTGTCTTTGGCATCACATTGTACTTTTGTATCATAAGGGCAAGCATAAGTACCAAAATTTATTATCCTAGTATCTGATTCATTTCCACTATATGATGATTGGGGTATAGTAAAATGATTGTATCATATTTTTTACAATTTGTTCGAATAATGAGTCGGAACTTTTTGTGGGTTTGAGTGAAGGGTTGTCATATTATATGCAATTTGTTCAATGTTTTGTCCTTAATGTATTTGCTTCTGCTTTAGCACAGGCAATCTTCTCTGTTCTGGTGATATCTGAGGATACGAATCCGTGGCAAAGATGTACACTAGGCTCGCAGCAAACCCCAAGAAAGGGTGGATTAATATTTTCGTTTCTAATTCATCTTACTAGAAACAAAATAAATCTTACACACCTTAAACACCCCTCTGGGCTCTTTCAAAAGTGAGGTTCTACATTCCAAGCTATAGTGTTTACTTCTGTATATCCACACAAACAATATATTCATTTGTTCACTGATGTGCAGAAAAATGTATGCATGCCTCCAGTACTGAAAAGGCAGTTAATGCGTTTATATCCAACATTGAGGATTTAATTCCTGGTGAAATTATTTCCACACCAATGAGCTGTTCTTTCCACACCATCTGGTATCAGGATGGTGATCGTAGTCTCTCTAGACCACTTCTTGATAAGAATTCTTGAGAAAATTATATTTATGTATTTTTTTTAGATTTTCGAAATGCACGTCTGATTAATTGATGAACCCAGATCTCCCTTATCATGTCTATGTCTCGATCATCAAGTTCTGGCACAAGCTCTCGTTCCTTTAGATCTAATTCTTCCAGATCTCTTCTTCCCTCTTCTTCTTCTAAAATCGAATATCTTTATGAGTATGAATATTTAGATGAATCCAGCAAAGTTCCTGTCACAGATCTCCCCCTGGTTAACCCATATACTGCCTTTGTCAAACCTAGATCCGCTGTAAACAAAGTTACTAAGCTTTTTCATACACCCAGACCAAGCTCGGTCTTGGAATATGTCCAAGCTTCCAGATTTGACCAGTGTTTTGTCCCAGCCACAGATACTGAACAAATGTTCCCCATGGAACTCCCTCCAGAGCTTCCCACCCAATGGCTACAGAAAGGATTTACACACCTCCACTTTGGAGCTGTCCGTATTGCTCTCTCCTTTCATGGACGCAAAGGACTCCCTGTCACTTCTCGGATCGCCCTTCTTGATACTCGCTTCCAGCAGTATCAGCATGCCTGCATCGCAACTGTTCAGACAACTTTGAATGCAGGAACGGTGGTCTTCACACCTTCTTTCCTAATTTCAACATGCCCCTGAAAGATCCACATCTCCTAAATGCCCTCCAGATCCAAGTACAGATCCATGGTGCTTCTGCCGTCCCAACTACATATGCCGCCACTCTACACTACCAAATGGCATACCGATTGCAAAATCATGCCATGGACATGTGCCTCCCCTCAAATGCATCCCAAGATGCCCTCCTCCTTGATATCAACACCCAGCACCAAGCCACATGTACCCATATTCCTAAACAGTTGACTAAAACTGAGTTGTACCAATTTTTGCCTAACTCATGGGTTACCTCTTATGAAAAGATTCATCAGCAACCCCAACCTGTTCATTCTAGTAATCCAACCTGCATCACCAAAACTGATGGAACTGTTTCCATCACTTTTCCCAAGCCTGGGGCTCCCTCTACATCCCTGCCTCTTTTCTCCTCAAAGCTACCTGAAATAAACATGCTCAGTCCTTCCGGACAGATCCCCATCAGTAAATTCCAACCTTCTGGTGATCCCATTGACTACTTTTCCGATCCACTCTCTGGCCACAAATACTTTGATGTCTGTGATTGTGCTGACTGTCTTTATGATGATGATGATGAGGAACCAGTGAAACCGAAAAAGACATCCTCCCAGTATTGGCTCCAACAGAGATATGAGGATGGTGATCCCACAGTTGGCCTCCTTGGTGCCCCCTCTGGCAAATTCGACTACTTTGTCGAATATGGTAAACCTAAGCAGTCCCAACCACGGCCTTCTCCTCCAACTTGCAAGCCACATATTACCTGTGCTCCCAGACAAACACCTCCTCCGGATCTACCTCAACCCGTACCTTGCTACATGTTTTCCCCCTCTTCCTCCTGGTCTGAGGTTGATTTTCCCCCACTATCTTATCATGATGACCATGAGCATACCACTCACCAGCACAAGATCCCTGATACTACAGACGTCCATGCCGATGGATCTTCCACCACTGTTGTTGCTGCTGAAGCTGCCATCAATTGGCAGTCAGCCAATGCCCTGGCCCAGAACACTATCCTTCAGCGGATAGCCCTCTCCCAACAGTCCCTTGAGAGCACTGTAAATAGAAAGCTCACTTCTCTTGAGCTTTTAATCCATGACCTGCAGCAGAAGATCCAAGGTCTCCATACTGAACTTCTTCAGATGGCCTATTCAAACCAAGCCTTCACTTCGGCTTTTGTTGCAAAAGATGCTGAGATGAAAAACCTCAAGCACCAGTTACATTCTTTACAGACTCAGCAACTAAATCAACCAAGGCAATCCCCAGATTTGTTTCCTGCCTCTTTTCCATCTCCCTTCTACCCCTCTTATATTCCCCAGAATATATCCCAGCCCCTTTTTATGGCTCCTACTGGCCACCATAGTCTCTTTGGCCCAACTACACCCATAGCCTCTGTCCCAACTCCCAAGCCACCACCTTCACCACCTGTTATTACTGCAACCCGCTCATCCTCTGCCTCTCCTTCTTTCTTCGCTGGCCCTATCTCTGGCAACAAGACTGTTCCAGATCCAAAAGGAAAATCTGAAGCTCCCCACAAGCTTATGATTGATCCCCCTGCATTTCCCTCCAAAAATCCCATCAGTAATTTGTTATTCACACTTGTTGATCCTGATCATGACATTACCCCTGGAGATTTGTTTGATTCTGACAGCCAGGTCCCTTATCCAGTCCTCTTTATGGCTGATCCTCCTCCTCGAGATGATCCAATAATAGATGAATTTGATGATGTTGAGGATCCCAACATACCCGATCTCACTCCCAGAGCTCCTCCACCTGCTGTCCACACTGCTCCTAATGGTCATGGTTTCTCCATTGATGACCTTCCCAGACACAAGTGGCTTGACAAGTTTTATGAGATCCATGCCTGGTGCTCTGCAGAATTGCTAAATCCTAATACTACTTTGCACATAGCCCTCACTAGATGTGTTTCTAAATTTCTTGGCCGACTCCGACAGTGGTATGTTAGTATGGGAGAATACCGACAACTCCAACTTGTCCAAGCACCCTCCATAAATGCCTTTGTAGATGCCATTCACAATGAATTCCTTGGCTCCACTGAAGGTATTCTTGAAGCAGCCCGGGAAGAATATTTCAGTATGCGTTGCTGCTCATTCAAGAGAAAGGACCTAGAATCTCATTTCCTCAAAATGTCCCAAAGGTTTTATATCCTTGGAGGAATTGATGATGTGAACCTGAAGCAAACATTTCTCAAATCCCTTCCAGATCCTCTCGGAGATGAAACCCTCAAACTTCTCCAAACAAAGAATTTCACCTTACCAAATACTTCTCTTGGATCCATCTACTCCCATGTCCTTCAATCCCTTGAGAAACTCTGTAACTACCAAAAGTTCCTCAAGACCATGCATGAACAAGGCAAGTTACTCGGTACTGCTTGTGACATACCAGATCTCCTCATTAAGTGCAAAGGTTCTAGTTCATGTACCTGCACTACCTCTGCTTCCAAGAAGAAACATTTTAGAAAATGGAAGTCTGGCAAATCTTCCTCTTTTCCCAAATTGAAGAAAAAGAAATGACGTTTCTTCCGAAAGAAAACTGTTCGTGGTCTCCACAAATCTGATCGTTGTTACATCTGTAGAAAAAAGGGTCACTATGCCAGACAGTGCCCCAACAAAACTGCTCGAACAAACATGATTCAGACATTAGCCTCAGTTCTTCCTCCTGATGACAATGCTGATATTGAATCTGTTTTCTCTCTTGATGATGAAGCATCCCAATCCACTATCATGGCTTTTTCCCTTGATGCCTCTGATTCAGACGACTCTTCAGTCTTCTCTACCTCTGATGATGATGATTTTTCAAAAGATCTTTTCTCTTTTGAACTAGCCATCTCATCCGCTATGCTTGCCCAACCTTTGGCACATATCAAGATTTTTCCAGAAAAATACAAAACCCATGGTAGATATTTATCATATTGGGATCATCCTTGATAAATCTCAATTGTTACAATATCTTGCTCAGTGTCTCTTTAATAACCTCTCCTCTGGTCAAATGAAATTCTGTTCCTGGTTAACTCTGTTTGGCGACATTTTCTTTTTTTCCATGGTACGTGCACTTCTTTTTTTCCTTCTAGTTGTTCAAGTAGTGGTTCTGGAATTAGGAGGGATAGTCCAACACATGTAGGGATTCACATTCTTTCTTAATCAGAGTATGTTCCATGCTTTAACCATGATGATGCTGGGAACTATGTAAGGTGATTGTTTGATGTAATAGTAGAAGTTTAAATTGTCAAGGAAGCAGATTCAATTATCATTTCATATTTTGTGAATTAACTGAGTTGATATATGTTTGCCTCATTTCTTGCAACTGGTGCAGCTTTTTCCTTTTTTTTTTTCCCCTGTTTTGAACTCATATATAATGTATGAAGGTAATATGTAATTTTAGACTTTAAACTTTTACTCCGTATATTTTAATAATAATGACATTGTATTTAAATGCTAATTACTGTAAAATATTTGACGTTTAGTGTGTCACCTCGTGAAGTAATTTCCGACTCTATTTGTTTTCTAGTCCTCTCTCAAGTTGCTTTTTTTTTTCTTATGTTTTCATATAAATAAATATTTTTTACATAAAACCTTGTTTTCACTCTCTATTTTACCCCAGGAGCCAGATTTTCATGATGTAGGTTTCCTTCTATTTTTGTTCGCTCCAAAAAATAATTGGGTTGATACTTGGCCGATTCTCCTTTCTGTGAAGTGCGGGCATGCCAGAATCGGTGACGGAGTTCAACCGGTTCAAAATGAACGATTTCTTCATTTCTTTTGAACAGAAGTAAAGATCAGGCGATTGCACGAGAGAGAACTCAACTCGTGCGAATGGATTCTGATTGTCTCAATCAAGAGGATTTTCGGTAACCGAGAAAATAAAGAACTTGAACGATAAAATTAAATAACTCAAATTTAAAAGAATTGAAGTTGCAAATACAATGGAAAGTAAATTGAACGATAATTGAAATTGCAATAAGGAAGATAAAGATTGCTAAACGCAATGAAAATATACGAATTTTGTGAATGGTGTTGGACCCCTAACAATGAGGTTTACGTATATTATTTATAGAATGAAATGGAGTAGAAGATAACCTAAAGATAATTAACTTAAATTAAATTGATAAATCCTAATTAGATATTTCTATCTAAAAGACTCACTAAAAGAGATGAAATAAAATAAAAACTCTAATTTAACTTATTTTCCAAGCAATCATTTATTCTTGTAGTCTTCATTCATCTCTTTGTTGGGCTTCCTCTTGTGTAACCCAATTTGTCTTGGTCTCAACCTGGTTTAGCTGGTTTCGGCCTGGTTGAGTGGTGCCTAATTATGCCCCCCAATTTTAAATGTTTTATCGGCGTCGATGAAGCCGCTAATATATTTAAAATTTGAATTATACCTAAAATTGTTTCACCAAGGCCGAAGTTAATATTTGAAATATATAAAATCAATAACCATGGATCAACGAGCCCATAAAAGCCCCCACCATTCGAGCTTTGCAATTCATCTAATGGGGTAGACCCGATCGGCTGAAATTAAGTTATTGTGCTAAGTCATATTAGCCGATCTTATTGCCGGTTCTATTCGAAGAACGACACAATACCAATGATGAGCTTTAGTCGCCAACGTTCTTAAAAATTTGTATTCTTTTATATTTTCAACGGTATAGGGTGAAATTATAAAAATTGAATCTTCATCCTCAACTAAATCATTATTATAAGCTGAAATCTTATAAAAAAAATTCGGTTTCGGCCAGATTATAATTGTATGCCGAAACCCCATTAATTCAATCAAGGATGGTTTCCGCAGCTTCACTTGAAGTGGCCGAAACCATCTTAGTCACCTTAGAAATAGTTTCGGTAGCTTTATTACTACTGATCGAAACCACAATACTTGTCTGAGGAGTGGTTTCGGCAGCTTCTTTTGTTCTTTTCGAAACCTTCGTATCAACCACAATGGTTTCGGCAGCCTCATTTGTTCTTGCCGAAACGTTCGTATCAGCAACAATGGTTTCGACAGCCTCCTTTGTTCTTGTCGAGACATTGGTTTCACTCACAATGGTTTCGTCAACCTCCTTTATTCTTGCCGAAACCTTGGTATTTTTCTCAACCAAGGGTGGTTTGTGAGAACTGGCCATCGGCTGCCCCCCGTGTCTCGAAACATTCACATAATTTTTCCAAAACAAATCATTAAGCTCCAAAAACTCTTGGAACAGCTCCGCAATCATTTTATCATTGTCTCGCGGCGGCATTTTCGCAATCTTCTCGGCTACCTAGTGGACCTAGTGGGGTCCCACCAGGCGTGCCAAAATATGTTCGTTCCAAAAATAATCGGCCGAATTATTAGCCGATTCTTCTCTTTTTGTGCGATGTGGGAGTGCCAGAACCGATGTCGGCGTTCAACCGGTTCAAAAGGAACGATTTCTTCGTCTCTTTTAAACAAAAGTAAAGATCAAGCGAATGCACGAGAGAGAACTTAATTCGTGCGAATGGATTCTGATTGCTTCAATCAAGAGGACTTTCGGTAATCGAGAAAATAAAGAACTTGAACGATAAAATTAAATAACTGAAATTTAAAGGAATTGAAGTTGCAAAGACAATGGAAAGTAAATTGAACGATAATTGAAATTGCAATAAGGAAGATAAAGATTGCTAAACGCAATAGAAAAGATACGATTTTTGAAAAGAACGTACATTATTTATAGAATGAAATGGAGTAGAAGATAACTTAAAGATAATTAACCAAAATGAAATTGATAAATCCTAATTAGATATTTCTATCTAAAAGACTAACTAAAAGAGATGAATTAAAATAAGGGTTAATTTCAATAAACCCCCCTATACTATCCAGTTTAATCAACTAACCCCCACTGTGTCCACTTTGCCCCCTATACTATTCAATTTCATCATTATGCCCCCTTACCTTACATTTTGAGTCAAAATGCCTAAACTACCCTCAATAGTATAAGGGGGTTTAGTGAAATCAACAATTTAAAAAATTATTTTTCAAAAATCAATTATATTTTTTGCAAAAATTATAAATTAAAATTATTATATATATATATTTCACAAAAAAATTATTTTTTGTAGGGAGTATATTATTTTCCAAAATATGAATTATTTCTGAAAATATGATATATATATTTTTTGCAAAAAAATTATTTTTCGGAAAAAAATCATATTTTGGAACATACTAGTATATGTTTTTTGCAAAAAAATTATTTTTCGGAAACAAATGATATTTTGGAACATAATAGTATATATTTTTCGGAAAAGATCATATTTTGAAACATAATAGTATATATTTTTTGTAAAAAAATTATTTTTCGAAAAAAAATTCATATTTTGGAACATAATAAATATTTTTTCGCAAAAAAAATATTTTTCAGAAAAAAATCATATTTTGGAACATAATATATATTTTTCGGAAAAAATTCATATTTTGGAACATAATATATACTTTTTACCAAAAAAATTGTATATTACACAGAATATTTTTTTTGCGAAAAAGTATATATTATGTTCCAAAATATGAAGTTTTTCCGAAAAATATATATTATGTTCCAAAATATGATTTTTTTACGATTTTTTTTGAAAAAGTATTTCTTATGTTCCAAAATATGAATTTTTTTCCGAAATGTTTTTTTTTTTTTGCGAAAAATATATATTATGTTCCAAAATATGATCTTTTTGCGAAAAATATATACTATTATGTTCCAAAATATGATTTTTTTTTTGCAAAAAGTATATATTATTTTTTCTGAAATAATTCATATTTTGGAAAATATTATGCTCCCTCCAAAAAATATTGTTTTTGCGAAAAATACATATATATATTTTTGAATTTATAATTTTTGCGAAAAATATAATTGATTTTTGAAAAATAGTTTTTTTAAATGGTTGATTTCACTAAACCCCCTTATACTATTGAGGGTAGTTTAGGCATTTTGACTCAAAATGTGAGGTGAGGGGGCATATTGATGAAATTTAATAGTATATGGGGCAAAATGGATACAGTGGGGGTTAGTTGATTAAACTGGATAATATAGGGGGATTTCTTGAAATTAACCCTTAAAATAAAAACTCTAATTTAACTTCTTCTCCATGCAATTCTTTATTATTGGAGTCTTCATCCATCTCTTTGTTGGGCTTACTCTTGCGCGGCCCGATTTGTCTTGGTCTCGGCCTAGTTCAATTGGTTCTTGCCTGGTTGAGTGGTGGCTCATTTTGGGTGTCAACAATTTCTAATCAGTATTACTAAGGCTTAAATTTGCTATATACTATGGCAATGTAAGCAGGAATTCCATCTTTGTGTTATTAATTATATGTAGTTACTTTAATCCTTGGTACATTAAACTTTTGATGAACTATGGTTGAGCTTTATATAAGCTCAAGTGGCATTAATCAAGACCTAGTAGGATCAGATTTAGTACAAATTCTTTTTGGTGAACCTTGAGAGAGAGAGACCAAAACAAAGGTTTTTGTAGGGCATTTATGTAATTGGGTCGATTAGGAACTTGGATAGCTTGGTTATAGCTAAGATCATTTGTCAGTACAAATAAATCCTTTAAGAAATTGAGAAGTGGTCTAGAATATTTTTTTATTTTTTTATAAAAATAAATGAGCTGATTTGAGTTGAGCTGCCTTTGGAATTGCTTTTGCTTTAGAAAGTTTAGTTGCTTACAAAGGCATTTCAGGCACCATTCCTCAACGTAGGAACTTGGAATGAGTCCAAACCAATAAAATGAGCTCTGAAAACAAGATTTCACCATTAGCTCTCCTCTTTATTTCTTGGAAATCTGATATTTAATCAATTCTTTATATTCTTCAGTGCTAAATGTTTTGTTTGACTGTCCCATAGAGTTTAACTACATCCCACAATATCAAGAAAAATTAGAAATTGATACTTTTGGTGTAACTTTTGTAGGGGTGTTCAAGAACCGAATCGGAGCCGGAATCGGAACCAGAACTAAACCAGAACTGAACCGGGGTGTTCGGTTCCGGTTCCGTTCCAAAAATCAAAGAACAGAAATTTTAGGTTCGGTTCTAGTTCTTACCCCTTTGGAACCGGAACCGAACCGGTTTTTATATATATATATATATTTTATTAGTATTATATTCTTACCTTTATATATATATTATATTTAAAATTATAAGTTATAATTTGATGTGTTAATTAACTTTGGTTTGTAATAATTGAAATTTTGAAATACTCTTTTTAATTTAAATTATAATTCTATTATTTTTTGATATTTGGTTTTTTTATTATTATTTTTTATAAAATAGAAGGAACCGGAACCGAACCAAAAAATTAATTCAGTTCCGGTTCGGTTCCTTGGGTGTTCGGTCCCGGTTCCGATTTTGAAAGAACCGAAAAAACCGGTTCCGGTTCCGGTACCGAATCGGTTCCGGTTCCGGTACCGAATCGGTTTTGAACACCCCTAACCTTTTGGACAGCAAAAGGACACTATTGAAGCCATTCAAACTTTTTCTAATGACCCATATAGTTCAACAAAAGAATTGAATTTCTTCTTTCATTCTTTGACATCAAAGTACTAATTAATTAAATTTGCTTAAATGCACATCAAATATTACTTCTAATATGTCAAACCCATTGAGGATTGTGAGTACCTGCAGACTCTAGCTTCATTATAAACCAGACCTGGTTGGCACAAGTACCCTTTACTAGGGCTGCAATGCCTGTCTTCTGAACAAATGCACTCCCCTTCCAAGGCACATCCGTCGCTCTTCGCGCCCTCTTTCCCGAACAAAATATCATCCGACCATTCGCTAGAGAACATGTTTTGAGGATCGAATTGCTTCTTTGCAGCCACAAACTTGTCGAAACTCGGATACTTCTTGTACACCTTCAAGAACGCCACCTTCCGATTCTTCGCCCAATGTGGCTTAGCCCCATACTTGAAGAACGCCATTTGCTCTACCTCTTCCCACACGTCTTGGTTCAGCCTTGGTGTCGAAGCCTCATCTGCGCGATAATAGTTGAAGTCCACGATCACAGAGTCCTCGGACTGGCCTAGGTATGCCCCCGAGGCCTTGATGAAACGTATTAGGAACCCGTTGTAGATGTCCACTCCACAAAAGTTCTCGGGTTTTAAGTCCCTCAATTTTTTCACGTCACGAAGAAAATCTGCGAATTTAGGGGCTGGAAATATTGCTGTTGATTCATAGAAGAATAGGCCATTGATTCTGGGGTCCCAAGCACAAGTGCTGTCAATGCTTGTGGTTGGGGAATATAAACAAGAACCAGAGGTCTGCATTTTGGCTTGATGACCTATTACTGGATAGCCAGTGAAGATCAGATTGTTCTTCAATCCGTTAGCGATTAATTTCTTGTATGCGATAAATGAGGTTGCCATGGTGCATTTGCCATTCATATTTCTTGCATTGTCAAATGCTTTCTCTGCGTAATCAGATAAAAATATATTCAAACAAAATGCTACATTATAGAATAATCTTAATGTTGGGACACTTAGGCACAAAACAAAATGGTACATTATAGATAAAACCTAAATGCTTAAACACAATACTGTATGTAGAATGTAGAACATAATCATAAGTCGAACAGGTTGGTTGAATTGGGAAAGACTTGGAGTCTGATATTCGGGAACATTAGGTCTCATGTTTGATTTGTACTAAGTGCAAACAATTCGTTGGGACGATAACCCGAAGATAGTTCGATTCTTAACCAGTTTGGGATTACGAGGCTCGGATTCAACTTATAGGCCGATCGAGTGGAATTCATGCCACTTATGAAAGAATAGAGGTTAGACGGAAAGAAAAGGGTGAGTTACGAGAGTAAAAACTACTAAGTAAGGCTATTTCCTCTTTCCTTCATGTTTTAACTTCAAAGGAACGGTTCTAGAGTACTATAAGAGCACGAGTTCTATGGATTAGTCCGGACACTGAGGTTAACAAATCTAAATGTTACATTATAGGGTCTAATATAATAGTTTCCAATACAATGGTACCATTATAGAATACAATTTAGAGGTCCAAACAATGATAGTATATTACAGGATATAATCTTAAATGTATTATATACAACTTGTATTAAAGGATGAATTGGAGGAGATAGATATACCGGTAGCTCTGACTGATTTGGAGAGTAAAATATTGTTGGATTGGAAGCCCAGGAAGTCATTTACTCCATCTCCTGATGTGTTTAGAGGAACTCTATCATCATATCTATACACAACTGTGTGTTTTGATGGATACCATGTAATGTCTGCAAACTCATGTTTCTTTGCATGCTTGATGGACTCAACCTCAATTTGGCCTTCGTCTGTGAAATTGTAGGTTATGCTTCTCTTGAATGCTCTCTCCAATGATAATGTCACCTGCAAATGCAATTCATTTCAGATTTTCAGTCAGTGACTTCATTTTTAGTGAATTCAAGTGTTCAGTTTCACTAATCAGTGTATATATATGTGTGTGTTATTGTGAGAAATTATTGGTTAACTGTATTAATACTTTAGTATAACCATTGTAACTAATAATTTCTCGAACCACACAGCTATGATTCAGCAACTAATAAAAAAAACATTACAGCTATGATTCAGCAACTAATAAAAAAAACATTTGCGATGATTCCCTTGCCCATGTTCTTATTAAGTTTAGTCCCTTAATCCCCGTACTCCCTCTAGTATGGACAATTTTGACTACCTACCGTGCAGTTCATATTTTGATTTCAAAAACCTCTTACCAACGGTTACGTCACGGGTGAAATGACTATAGTACCCCTGAGCTATTTGAAAAAATATACGCCACCCGAAAATATGACAAAAGACATGTTTACCCTGACATTGATTTCTTTGCCGTCTTGATTTCTTCTTCTCTTCCCTCTTCACATGAGAGAAGCAAGTATAGAGAAAGTGATTACAATCCGAACCTGTAAGATTAGCCAATATATGATAATGGGTAAATTACACTTTCATCCCCTGTTGTTAGTGTAAATTACACCCGCACCCCCTCTCGTTTCGCTAATTACAATTTCACCCCCTGAAACCATATCCGGCGACCGGATATGTGAAATTACTCTTATACCCCTTTTTTATATTTATTTTAAATAATCAAATATTCTTTTATGTTAAATTACCTATTTACCCTTCCATCATCTTCTTCATCTCACCCCTACTCTCTCCTAAAACCCCTCAAATCAAACCCTAACTCTAAAATGAACTACCAATTATCAAACATCAATTCCTACCCATACTCAATTAATTGTCCATTTTCAATGACAGAAAAATCAAAACAAAATGATATATATATCTCTCTCTATATATATATCTATCTATATATATACGCATATATATATACATATATAACTATATATATATATCTATCTCTATATATATGCACATATATCTCTATCTATATATATATGCACATATATATCTAAATGGGTGTGTTGATTTTTTGATATTTTTGGTCTAAATCATGCTTCTTATAGGAAGTGTTTGTTGATCTTGGACTCAATTTATGCTTTTATGAATATAGATTGAATTTGCCCAATACCCAATACTCAATTTCTTCATACATATACATCTCTATATTTATGCATATATATATATATAAGTGATGAGGGTAGTTTGGGCATTTCACATCATTTTGGATGGGCAAACAAGTCTTTACACACATATAAGGGTAATTTGGTCATTTCGCATCTCAGATTTTGGTTGACCCGGTTTGACCTCGCCGGAGAATGAGTTGAGGGGGTGAAAGTGAAACAAATAGGGGTAAAACTGTAATTAGCAAAATAAGAGGGGGTGCGAGGGTAATTTACATTAACAATAGGGGTGAAAGTATAATTTACCCTTTGATAATTCATACATAAATATTCACATATTGTAACCATCTCTCTCTCTCCACGGTCCACCCACCCAATGCTTTCACCTAATTCAAGTACTATAATTTATCCTAAAATAAAGACGCAAATACATATATCTCTATCACATTTCAATCTAGATTTTGATCAATCTCAACACATCAAAGTATCTACAAACAAATTTTGGTAAATTTAAACCAGGAGTGACACATATTTCTCATAGTATAGTTGAATCAACCAAATCAATAACTAACAAAAATAGTCTAGTGTAAAATTTGTGGTTTCAAAATCAGAAGTCGAGAATTCAAGTTCCGCGCACAAAAATAAATAATTAAATAAAAACCAATAATCAATAATTAAATAAAAATCAATGAAATTAATCAGAATTGACCTTAGAGATGACACCTAACAATCCCAATGAAACCTTTGCTGCGTTAAGAAGTGGATCATGAGCCCCTAATGTAACAACTTTAGCATACCCTTCAGATTCAGTGGCTGCAACCACTAGGCTTAGCCCAACAACATGGTCATGAACAGCCCCTCCTAACCCCCACCATGAGCTCCCGTGAGCCCCGGTGCTAATGAGTCCGGCCACGGTCACACCCTCCCAATATGGTGCAGCCACCAGGCTCAGCCCCACCTCCTCCACCCTATTGACCAATTCCCTAAGGCTCACACCAGCATCAACTGTCACCACCAAATTGTTTGCATCAATTTCAATGATGGAATTGTATTTTTCAGTGCTCACTAGGATTGCATTTTTGGATCCTATTGTTGGGCATGCTAGTTTTGGTATGGTGTGTGAAAATTTGGTCACTACTTTGACTTTGAGCTTGTTTTTGGTTGCATTGGCTATGGCTAAGAGGAGCTCTGTTTGGGTTGTGGGAAAAATGATGTTTGGGACATGGCATTCTTTTCTGTCCCCCCAAACACCATAGGAGTTGGAGAGGGTGCACCCGGTTTGGTTGCATTGGACCGGAGCCGGTGGCGGCATGGCATGGATGGTGAGGAGGGTTGAGGACCATATGAGCCACCATAGCCCAAGGTTAGTCATCAAGTGAACACTTTTTTTGGTCTAGTTTTGTGGTTTTAGGCCATTGTTAGTAGAGGTTTCATATTGAGGTAATGAATGCTTTGAAGGCAGATGAGACATTTTTAGTTTTCTTGAATTGTACAACAAGATAGATACAATATACACGTTTATATATATATATAGAAAGGAGTAATTAGATGTCCTTTTTCATTTTAGTGATATAGGTGAAGATGTAAGACAAGTTTCTTCCAATAATGTTTTGATTCTTGTCTTGGAATGTATGTGTTTTGGCATCATGTATTATAATTATTTTGACTTCTATACTAGATAATACAAGCCTTTAGCCTATTGAACATATCTCTTACAAACTAAATAATGTAAACAATAAAATATATTCTGTTTCATTTTTTCCTTTGTTTTCAACACTCCTGTTCATTTGAGAGGTCAAACTATAAACATAAAATATAATTGAAAATATGAAATAATTTTATTTTTCATGTGGCATTTTTCTTATTTCTTATAGATATAATACAAGATCTCTTCGTTCTTTTTTCTCTGACAGATAATCTAAACTTCATCGAGTTCGAATCTTTACTGAAAGCGGTAGAGATATGAAATTATTGAAGAAATAACAAAATCTTTCTTTTGTTCTTTCCAAGCATTTAAAATTTTCGTTCTAAGAAAAAGTCAAAATTTACTTCTGGAATCAAACTCCAATTGATTTTCTTTCAAAATGGGTTGATTGCTCTTTCCTTTATCTTTTATCTTTTTTTTTTTTTTTTTACCTATTATTCTTCTCCAGTTCTTATTCTTGTTTTTTTAACACTGCTGGATTGGTTGGAACGGTAATATAAACTCTGTGCCCTACCACATACTTTCCATGGAAACAAAAACTAAATAATTTTCGGACTATATTCAGTTATATAATAATTCTCTTATATCAATTTTTGAGCAGAAAACTCAATGAGTATCTAACTTGATTATAAATTGCCAATGGTTAGGCTATAGTTCTTTCATTGTCTGTTATATATTTTCTTATTGATTTATGCTTATTCTTCTTAATAATTAAATTATATAAGAAAAATCACACTTTTTAATGACATATACTCCACAGTGGTTTAGCAAATGGACGGATTTGGGTTGGGTGGTAAACGGGCTGGTCGAAAATGGGTAGATGACCCATTCTCAACCCGTTGTATTGGGTCAAGCACAGGTCGGGTCGGAAACAGGCGGGGTCAACCCGCTGGTCGGCCCACCCCGTAAATAGTTAGTTTTTTTTTTTTTTTCAAATATATGATATGTTTACATTTAACTTTTAAGATTAATTTTTTAAAATATAAACTAAATTTTTTAAAATTTTAGTAAGCTTATTAATATTTTCCTGATATACTGCAAGAATAAAAGGGGTGATTTTTAAGGTAATCTAATGACTTTGACAATATATTGTACGAAAAAAAAGGTGCATTTTTACCATAGAAATTTTAACCCAAGTATACTGTATTTTACGATAAAAATAATTTCTGATAATAAGTTAGTTGATTTAGTAAATGGTAATAACAACTTTATTTAATTTAGTTTTGCATTATCAGAATAGATTAATACAAAATTATGATAAATGGTAGGTCTTAAGTTTGATAAGTAAAAAGTTGTAGTAATAAAGAGAGTTTAGAACACATAAAAAGTTCAATAAGTAGAGCAAAATAGTCTTCTGTATCAATTTGATTTTTAAAAATAGTAAATAAATAAACTTCAAAATATTTGATTCCATTGAGCTATTTATAATTGAAGAGAATTAACTAGTTGAAGAGTTTTTCTTGCACTTTACCTTATACAATATATAACTCTTTCAAAGTTAAAACTGAAATAATATTCTTTGGTGATATCAATATTACTAATAATCACTTTATTTCATTTCTATGATACTTAGAAGCACCGCTCGTACCTTTTAGACTAAGAAATGAGGATTGTGAAAATTTGGTGGGACGGGTGATCTAAATTCCTCTTTTATGCAGGTATAAAACAAGTTAAACAACTAATTGGGGTCGGTTTGGTAGGTGTTTTGTTTTAGCCAAAACAAAAGAAAGAAAAAATATTTTTATTATATGTGTTTTTGGTTAAACTCAAAATCATATTTGATAATTCAAATTTGAATCTAGTTTAAGTTTGGCTAAAACATATTTTAGCTACAGTATTAAAGCAAATAGTATAAAAACATAAAACATCAACTGGTGTTATCAGGGGCGGAGCCACCCTTTTGCCAAAGGGGGCCATGTTCCCTCCCCAAGTTTAAAAAATTCTTTTAATAGCCTAAAAAACAATTATATTTTATCGATAGGTATATACAAATTTGCCAAAATGGCCCCTCCTAGAAATTTTCAGATTTTCCTTTAATAGTACAAAAATATATAATTTTTCAGAGGAGGTTATAAAAATTGCATATGGCCCCTCCCAAACATTTTTCCTAGCTCCGCCCTTAGATGTTTTCATATTTTTCTAAAACATTTCTGAAATTACTAAAAGACAGTGAACTAAGCCTAGAGGGGGGTGAATAGGTATTTTATAAATTTAATGACCAATTAAGATTATTTGCGGAATATTTAATTTTAATCAAAATAAATAGGTCATTAAAAAAAAATTCTTATGCTAATAATATTTATCAAATATAAAATAGTTTTTACTTAAAAATATATTTTAATAAAATAATAATTTTTAATTAAAATATTTTTATCTTAATAAAAATAATAAATTATTATAATATATATTTTTAATGAATATAATAAAATTCTATTAAAATTAATTTTCTTTTAATAAAAATAACAATCTGGTGGATAATCACTTGGTGATGTCCTAAACTCACTATTGTTACGTATAGTATGATTGATATGTATTCAGGTGAATATAACGAGTATGATTAATATGCATTAAGGTTATTATAGCAATGTTGAAACAAACACACTAATAACCTAAAACCAATCGATCGCGTAACCAAATTATCGTTCGAAACACGATAACCTAAAACCGATCGATCACGTATTACACCGATCGATCGCACCACCAAACGATCATTTTGGAACAGTGTGGTAATTGTTTTCATTAAATATTTCCCAAAATCTAATTCACACCACAAATTATAACAATCACACAATAATATATTTGCAGAATATAAAGCAGTAAATAACACACAGATTTTTAACGTGAAAAAACCTTGGGAATAATTCCAAGTAAAAACCACGGATACCCTATAATATCGATGCACTATGAATCAAGAGTTATACAGACTCTATGAATACATAACTTACAATAGCTCCGGATTTGTCGTTCTACACTCGACGTCTGAAAGTTGTTGATTCACTCGTGCTACCACGAAGCCTGCTGCTCCGATCTCCGTACTCCGACGGCTCCGCTTCTCACGGATCAAAGCACACACAGTGCAACAGATGGTGTGTGGATTTTTCAATATCTAGGTCATCCAATTGTGCATAAAAATCTGAATTGTTGTAGCAGAATAGGATAACCCCAAAAACTAGAGAGAACCAGAAGATGAATGATCAATCAATATTTTTATGTCTCTCTCTGTCTGTAGAAAGAATTTTTATGTGAAAGAATTGCAGAACTCTCAAAGCTTATCTTCTCTTCTCAATATCTACCCATATTTATAGAGAAAGAAGTCTTCAATTATGGAATAGATATCTTCAATTATGGAATGTTATTTCTCTGCTTGCACTTCCAAAAGACTTGATGTGAGGACCAAGTAATAACAGTAAATGGACCAGTCTGTCCCTCAATATGCTTGTACAATTAGCCAAAATTCTGTCAGTATGGTTTCGCACGAATTCAAATGTCAGCGTTGCCGAACGATCGAGAATTCCACCGATCGATCGGTGGTTCCTGAATTTTGAAAATTAATTATTGTGCTTTTATATGTTCCAAAATACCTAAACTACCCAATATGGTTATTGACTAGACATGCCAATATAAAAATGTTCTTACAATCTCCACCTTGGCATTTCTAAGTCAAAACCATGTTTTACAAAGATATTCCCAAAAGATACAAAATTAAATCTAGACCTATGAACATACACCAACAAACATAGACCCAAACCAGTATCTTGATCTCATGACGATCTACCAATTCTTGCAACCACAACACTGAGCAAACATATCGTGAAAAGTAAGTGTGGAAAACAAATAACAGGAATAAACAAATACAATGATCATAAGAATAATATCAATATCAATAGGCAATCTCTTTAAAAATAAATCAATCAAGCATATTCAAAATATTATTTAATCATCTATTCTTGAAAACATACTCCCCCTCAATAATTAATCCCTCCTACTTAACATATAATTGCTCCCCCTTACTAGATAATCTCTCCTCCTTAATACATAATATCTCTCCTTTTTTGACATCGAAATGCCAAGCAAAGTAAGATCAGTATAAACTAAAATTGCAACCATTTAGAAAGAGAGGTAAAGAATTACTCAATCTGTAAATAAAGGGAAAAATGATAAGAGGAGACTATGAAATCTAGGTAACAAACAAGATAGACATAGAACTCTGAAAGTTCAAACCCAGATTCTCAAGTGACAAATATCTTTACAATGCATGAACTTAATTCTAATGCAAAATGCTTAACAAAATCAATAATAAAAAAAATATTTTTGTTCTTAGAAATATGAAAGTTAAATATACTACCCACAAATTCTTTCATTCTTCATTCCTGTATACTCATGAAATCAAATAATCATTAATCATGCAAATGCTATAATTTCGTTAGAATAAAATGCATACATGTTATCCCCACTCACTCATACATAGTAATTTTCATGAATTAAATTTAAAAGAATGGTCCTCATATAGGTGAAATAAACTTGTTAATTTCTACAGTCGATCCACATAGTTTTCCGTATTTTTGTGAACATTCTCTATGGTAGACCAATCTCCCTTTTTCTATTTCATTTATCAAACTTTGTCATGCTAAAAACATTTTTTTCATTTTTATCTCTTTCTGTCTTTCTAAGTCTCCGGACTTTCCAGTGGGGATTTTTAGTTCCGACCAACTGGACTCGAGCTTCTTCCATGGGATTTATGTTTATCAATTTTCTCCCATTTTTGGATTGAAAAACTGTTTTTTGCATTTTTTTATATATATTTTCATTTTTTCTCCGTACTACTCCTCTTCTCCCCTTGTCATGATTACAAAGGTAATTTTTCAACTACATAGTCAAAGGTTAATTAATTTCCCATAGAGAGCATGCGCATGTGCTTATAGGTTAAAACCATCATTTTCGGTTTCAATTTCACTCATGTGGACCACATCTTAAAAATTAAATTTAATCAAACTATTATATAATCATGAGTGGGGTAATTGCATACATAATATCTTTCTAGTCATAACATGTACACAAATCAACTCATACTTTATTCTAATCACATATTTTGAATGAAGAACTTAATAATAATAAAAATGTATGATAATGTATCAATTCCAGGATAAAAAAAATTATGCAAGATAATCCTAGAATGATACATATGAAGACATCTATTCTAATGAGAACATACCACTAGATTTCATAAAACTTGCATGCTTTTGAAAATCTAATGGTTTTGTAGAGATGTCTGTCAACTGAGAATCTGTGGATATAAAATCTAGACCTTTCTCAAAACAAAGTTTAGAAAATACAATAACGATTATCAGATGAACGTACACCTTCCATAACACAATTTTCAAAAGGATCAATAATAGAACATTTATCGGAAGTGAAATTGACATTAAGGTAATTATCGCATATTTGGCTAATGCTAAGAAACTTAGTCTTTAGACCCTTAACATAATAAACACCTTCTAATCTAGGTAGACCAGAAGCAACAATTGTGCCATTTTCTAAAACTTTAAATTTTTTTCCATTACCAAAAGTAGCAGTTCCAGCATTACTTTCCTTGAAATCACCAAACAATGACTTGTTGTTTCCAATCATGTGCCTAGAGCATCCACTATCAAAACACCATGAACTAGAATCATGTGCTCAAAGGGCAGTATTGACAACAAAATAATGTAACTCACCTTTTTTAACCCATGTCTGTCTAATTTTCGGTGTTCTACTTGTCAATTTAGACAAATTCTTTACATCTTTACTTAAAACCTTAATTTGATCTTCAACATTGGGTCTTCTTTGAGTTCTTTGATTCATCTTTGATTTTAAACTATTTCCATTTAACTTTAAACAGTAGGGTCGAATGTGACCTTTCACTCCGCAATGATAACATATATGAACAAACATATGAAAACTATTATCAAAATTCTTATGATACTTAGAGGTAAATGAAGGTTTACTCTCAACCGATTTTCTAACATAAGATTGGACATTACAATTCTTCTTAACAGGAGGAATGTTTCTTATATTATAATTACCTTGAGAGGAACTAGATGTTACTTGAGATGCTCTAAAAAAAAGTAGTTTTGGGAATGACATGTGAATTATTCATTGTTCCTAAGAATCTCAATCCTTTATTGTTTCCCACAGATTTACCAACACTCAACATATGATTAAGCTTAAGGGTTCCACTAGACCATTTATAAATAGTTGATTAACATCCTTCAATTCCTTTTTCAAAACCTCAATTTTCATAGATTTCTCAATTATATCAGATCTTAGAGTTGTTAATTCCTTATTGAGATCATCTACACTCTTCAAAACCTGATTCCTTTCTTTTTCAGACTTAATCAATTCTTCATATCATTGAGCTCTTTGTGTCTGAAGCTGATTTAAAGAAAATGTAGTATCGGTTAATTCTTCTCTTAAGGATTGTCTTTCCTTATCAAGACTTTTAAATTTAACTATAAATTTTGAGAAGACTTCGCTAAGATGTGTGGACTTGGCATGCAATTTATTATACACATCTTCATAAGAGTCCCTACGATCTTCATCACCCTCAAAATTCTCATCCTCGGAAGTTGCACTAATTGTAGCAACCTTTTCAACCTCATTAATATTAGAGGCCAATACTAGAATATTATCAGTTCCTTTATAAATATCTTGGAGAATATCTCAAGCTTCTTTGACAATAGTGCACGAGGAAATTCTCCTAAAATCACTATCGATCACAACATCTAATATTGCAGACAAAGCTTTAGAATTCCTATAAGCATTGTCAAATTTAGCAGAAGACCATTCACTTGAATATTTTAATTTTAATTTTCGGTAGTCTAAATTACAACAGTGGGAGGTGATTATCCTACTTCTACGGCAAACCAAACGTTCATATCTATTGATTTCAAGAACGTTTTCATCCTAACTTTCCAATACAAGTAATTTGATCCATCAAATAAATGGGAACTACTGATGCACCCTCCTTCACAAGGTAAGTACATCTTCTAAGTCCAAGATCTAACCCTAGGTCGTTTACCTAAATAAGGGAAAATCTTGTTCTGATACCAACCGTAACACCCCTGTAACGCCCCTAAAATTCCCGAAACTCCAACCCGGAGAATCAACAAATTTTCAAGGGGTGACGTCAGTCAAACGACCACTAGAGTCAACCATAACAAGTAAATACATGGAATAACAAAGAAAATAATATATTTTATGCCTAACTGAATGATAGAAACTCAACAGAATGCTCTAATACCATGCTGTCACGACCCTAAATTCCTAAGACTCCCGAACCGGGACATCTGAGGAATCCGGGGTGTGATCCATACAATGAGCAACAACTAAGATATCATTAAGCATTAAAACACATGGAATAATGATGAAAATGACATATTTCATACCCAATTTGAATGGTAGAAATACAATAGCAAAATCCAATGAAAATCCGGCAAAATTCCATTTGTAAATGGAACATCCCAGAAACATAACCACAACAGAATAACCTGCCAATAACAATTCGATAACAACAATGGCACACAACCCATCATTTGGCAATCCTACTAGGGTCGAGGTAGTGGGAAAAAAACATCGTTGCCCATACACAACCCTTTATAATCAATAGAGCCACAAATGCTCGAATAAGAATACAGAAATACACATGGCAATGCCGAAGAGATACAATGACATCCTGAAAATAAAGATACACCAATAGGGATATGCTAATAGACTGGTCCCAATAGAAATACGTGGTAGTCCCATATAACATGGGTAAAGAAACTAAAAGATAAAGAAGGCAGTAGATATCTATCGTCCCCAAATCCAGTCGCGCTACAACCGTAGCCGCAACATCCTGCGCAACTCCAAAACCTGTAACGAGAAAAATAAAATAAAGGTGTCATTGCACCACATGTTGTTCGTAGCCAAAACATTTCCTGTAAACTGGTGTGGAATACCAAGGGTATGAAACACCCTGTGAGCAAAGAAGCTCAGTACCAAAAACGAAATCCTAACTACTGCATCCTTCGACTGTTTAGGTAATATTAAACCATCAAGCAAGACACGTAACACGTAACTAATCCCGGCCCCAAATCACAAGGCACACACCCATATACTAACGTACATAAGTATATAGGGGATATATATATATATACATATATATATATATATACACAACATGAGTCCCATAAGGTACTACTAAGACTAGTACTCCAAGTACCAACTCCAATAGTCTACACTACTTTCACAACGTACACTAAATACACGACACCCAAGTACAATCTAACGTATCATCAAGCTCTCACAATGCAAACCAGAAGATCCAAATAGAGGGAATCACACAGACCTCTAATATCCAAAGGAAACAAAATCCATAACTAGTACCAAGGAATGCTCATAACTCACTCCCCGAGAACACAAGAGGGAAAACACTCACGTCCTTGTGTACTAACACAATCATCATCAATATATATATATAATAAACCATTATCCCATTCCTAGAGGAAATCTACTTCTCAAGGATTAAATCATCTCAATCATATTGCCTCATCAAGGCCACTAAACATATTACCACATCAATCTCATGACATTATCATCAATAAGGTTAATCAAACCATGAACACTCTCACTATAGGTGAGGAAAGCCAACCGATCAAATCACGGAGAGCACATGGACATTACTCTCATGAACAACCACATAAGGGTCAAGAAACAAAGCAAGGGAAAAGAGTTTTCAATGCAAACCAACAGATAATCGAGACAACAATGTAAAGGTTAAAAACACCATAAGTATTTAGGGAAAACACCCGGACAAAAGAAACCAAAAGAAGAGGAAAGGCAACACTACGTGTGTGCACTAAACAGCAAGCCTCATACCTGAGACTTAGAAATGATCGAAAGTAAAGGTGAAACAAGAAAACACCTTTCAAAACACTTCAGGTCGAGGTCTTAAGAAAGAAGCCTCAGAATCTCGAGAATTATAAAAAGTAGGTTTTCTTTTAAGAATCTACACAATGAAAATGACCGTCTTACCCCCGGTCTTCGTCAGTCGCCATTACCGACTTTTAGAAGTTTTTGGGGGTTAGGTATGTGCAAAATATGTGGTTAAAAATGACACCTTAATGACACTTTAGGTTTTACCCTTCTGCAAGCGCACAAATCAATTGTAGAATAGCAACGGTTTGAGTAAGGGATATCGATCCCATAGAGACTAAGATTGTTCACTCTAATAGTTCAAAAGCACTTAATTATATTTCTAAAAATTATTTTTTTTGCTGGTCAAAGACCAAATTATCTAATATTAACTAAATTAATCTAAAAGGCAAAATAAATTGGTTTGTGATTCAAGAGAGAGAGAAACTAGGGTTTTCGTCACTCCACCACTAACCGTATAATATAGTCCAAATTCTATTTCAATTGTATGAGGGCATTCCATTGACTGTGAATCAAGTCGCATCGCGCCAGCAACCCCAAAAAGGATTACTCTCAACCGGATCGCGACAACCCATCTCAAGACTAAACTGATTAGTGCATACCAACTACTAACAGAAAATTAATTTAAAACGGTAAATTAAAGCAGTAAATTAAAGCATGAAAATAAACTAAAGCATGTCTATATCAGTTTGTCAGGGCATGGCCTGTGTAAACCTAGGGTTTTGAGTTTTATGACCACCATTGTGTAGAAAATCACAGATTAAGCATCCGAGTTCCATCCCATAGTGAATAATTGTGATGTGTATGATAAATATATTCAAAAAGTCTAAGACAATAATCAATTCAAATATATAAACTTGTATCACGAATAAAAACGGTCTCCCATCTAACACAATCATCATAGTATAGTCACAGTTTCCCCTCTCTACAATTGAAAAAAAAAATCAAAACTACATTACTTGGCTAAGGTTTTGCTAAGAAAACCCTAGATACCGAATTAGTTGATCATGTTAGAAGGAGACTGCATCGTTGATGTAGAATCGCCCTCCATGGCCTTCTTCTCCGGATCTCTATGTCTTGAATGGCTCCTCCCTTTTGAATAAGATGAATCTCTAGAGACGGCTCTGAAAATTATAAGTGCCAAGAAGCTCCCTAAAATCTGTAGCAAAACTTGGTATTTATAGACAAAGTTGAGGGAAACCCTAACTTGGAGAATAGGATTACCCTTTTTGGTAATTTCACATCCAACCAATTAAAACCCTAATATATGATGTATAATATGTGTATATATCATGTATAGAGGTGTTGGGGTCGAAATAAATCAATCCGGGTCAAAATAGGATTTTGGCCCAAACTGAAATTTCCAGCTTTTTCTGCAGAATACCTATGACTCGTTTGATCATAACTTGAGTTATACACATTGGATGAAGTCTTGTGATATATATTTGGAAAGAGCACTTCAAGCTCTTGATTTTAGACTCAAGAATCATCTCATTTGAACCTTTTTTAACCAAGATATGAGTGCCCGAAGTTGGATAAAATTTTTGTACTGGAAATACTGGACCTACGCCCAAGCGTAGGTTAGGGGCGTAGTGTCCAATTATGGATGACAAACCAAAGCGTATGTATGGTCCAATCTTGCTTGTTTTTGCCTTTGGTAACGTAGGTTATGATGCATTTTTGTTGTAAAATCCATTTTTTTCATATTTGAGATAGACTGGTCACCTTTGACTCCCCATGCTTTTGGTTGAAATAATAATGTCTGGAAATGATATTTTTACCCTTCGCTGAGATAACGATATCGGGAAATGACCATTTTGCCCTTCAGTAGCTCTTCTTTGCTCTGGCACACCTCTTAATTCCTTTCTCGAGATAGAAACGAACATGAACTCGGTTAATTCACTAATATTAGCTTTGTTTCTTCATTAAGCTCCTAAAACATGTTTACACACACAAACGGGATAAAAAATACCAAGTAACGGCATGTAAAGACATAACAAACGCAAGATAAGGGCGAAAAATTACCAATATTGAGCACCTATTACACCCCCAAACTTACATGTTGCTAGTCCTTTAGCAATAAACTCAGAGAGAACTGACTGTGATGATTCTTATTCTATCTAACCTATCTACTCCAACCTAATCCCTTGCTTTCATGAGGGTCAACGATTACACTTATCACATGTAACAAGCCTTTTAAATCCCTAGTGGATGAGTGAAGTCTTATGAAGGTTTCCAGTGATGGTACCTACAAACATGTTAATTTGTTTTAGTAATTACGCATTCATGAGTTCACACACACAAGTCAAATAAGCTATGATACAACACACAAGATAATATGACTGCAAATACTCCCACTCACTACCAACCAATAACTATCTCGAACTTCATGTCGTGAATGGTCCCCACTAAAGTAAATACTTCGTTACTCACTACTCCTAATCCGAATAAACCTTCGTGTTTTTGTGAACACTCAACTATAGTATTTCAATCTCTCTCTACCTACTTGATTAATCAAACTTTGCCTTTTTAAGAACTGAAAATAGCACTCCTTCATACCATTTTCATCATTTTTGTATTTTTATAAACTCCAGACTTTCCAACGAGGATTTTCAATCCCAAACAACTGGGCCCGAGCTTCTTCCTTGGGATTTATGTTAATTAGTTTTCTCCCCTTTAAACGCAAACAGTGATATTGGTCATACCAAATCCCGGTTAATCAATTCGAAAAACTACTTTTTGCATTTTGTTTTCTCAGAAATATATTTTCAACTCATCCATCCAATCATAACTACTCCCCATCTCCCCTTGTATTGTGGCAGAAATTATTTTTCAACTACATAGTTAAAGATCAACTGCTTTTCCATAGTGAATGTGTGCATGTGCTTATAGGTCAGGATCGTCTTCTTAGTTTCAATTTCATTAATTACTCACTCATGTAAACCACATCACTTCACTAACTCAATATAATCATTCCTCTAATGAGCGGGAACATCACATCACATACTACTTATGCATCATAAACATAAACTCAGTCAACTCGTAATGCGAAACACTCATGCGTAGAAACAAATAATTTTTCAAAATTGTCAATTTTTTTCAGAATTTTTTAAAAACATCCTTCCTTACAACTATACCCTTACCCTCAAACTTAAATTAGACCATGTCCCCATGGTCAAAAATAAAGAATGAGACAAGATACAATTACCTTTGAAGTGCAGTTCTGGATTCCTTAAGTGCTCAGTCCCCTCCCCCAAACTTGATTTAGATTACCTGTAAAAATTCTTAACAAACACATATCAATATCATAGCAAGGGAAAAGAAACTGCAAACATATCCAAAAATTGACACACAAAATTTTCTTTGGAAGTTTAAACTTCCTCTTTTTGGGTTTTATTGATTTTTTTTTTCTTTTTTTTTTTTAATGAAATAAACAATGATTTGGCCTTAAGGGCCTACAATCTCTAAAAATTGAAATTACAGACATTAACTTACCTACTATTATACAAACCGAGGCTAGACAACCTAGGATCAATGTTTAACGTTTTTGGCACGACGTTCCAGAAAGGGTTATCCAACACCTCTCCTCTTTGTCATACTTCCCTTAATTAAAGGATAAAATGTATGAGGTAACTCTCTAAGCGCTCTCACCCATAAACAATTAGTACTACTCATGACATCGAGTACATAACAATAATCACCATGTAAAATACCTCATTTTTCTTGTTCTAACTTCATCCCTTGTATGATCAATGTGTTCATCAAATTCTCCTTCAACACCTTAGACAACCGTCCTTCCACCATCTCATCACTCTCCATTAAACTGACAGACGCCATAAATTCCGATCCCGGATCAATCTCCTCATAATATCTCAGTCTCTTCCCATATATCTCGAACCTTTTATCAAATACTACTTCTCTGCGGGGGTAAACTGATCTAACCCTGTGTGGTCCTTCCCATATTTGTCGAAGTTTACCTATAAACACTTTCAGCTTTGGATTGCATTGCCGTTTCCGGCCAAGCTTAAGGAACTTAAGATGAACATGCTTAGCATGATGTACTCTTGTTCGAGCTATGTAACTTCGAGCATCCTTATACGCACAACTCCGTATCCCCTCGCACTTGTCTCTCAATCGCGGATCTTCCAAGGCATACAACATATCTACCATGTTTATGCTCAACACTCGCTCATCTGGAAAGGGATCCTTAAGAGGGATGTCATCCTTGATAGGCTCTATGACAATTCGTGGCAAATGATCTTCTCTAGCATTCTTCAGACCTATTTTATCTTTTAATTCATCATCCTCCACACGCAACACCATCTCAGGAAGTTTACTTTCAGGCACTAACTTCTATGGAGGAATAAGTTGAGGTCCAAGCGACTCTCTTGATGCTCTCTCTGACGGTGAATACAACACAGCTTCTAACGCAGCAATATCTTTCCAACTAGATCACTGTTTGTCCTCTCCATTTTCAAAATTCACCTCCGACCTTATTATCACAATCTCCAAATCATCTCTTACACTACTCTGAGGTACAACTTCTTCAACCATCCCCTTTATTTTAAAACACTCAACTGGTTCAGGTAGTTGATGGTTGGTATCAAAGACATTCACCCTCATGTTTAAATTCCCAAAAAATATGTCCATAACCCCTGTTCTGCAATTAACGCGTGCATTTGTCGTAGCCAAAAATGGTCTTCCTAAAATAACAGGGATATGTCTCCTCGATCTATGGCCAGGTTCCATATCTAATACTACAAAGTCTACAGGATAGTAGAATTTACCCACTTGCACCATGACATCCTCCAAAATTCCTCTCGGTTGTTTAGTTGATATGTCTGCCAATTGAAGTACTACTGAGGTAGTATTGAGATCTCCCAACCCCAGCTACTGATAGACCGAGTAAGGTAATAAATTAACACTCGCACCCAGATCAAGAAGAGCTCTACCAATCTTCTGGCAACCAATGACACAAGAAATAATGAGAGCACCGGGACCTTTCCTCTTAGGTGGAGCATCACTCAGTAAGATCGAACTCACTTGTTCAGTCAACAAAATCTTTTTCGGGACCTTAGTTCTGTTTTTATGCTTTTGAGTACAAAGATCCTTCAAAAACTTGGCATAAGGTGAAATTTGGTCAACAATGTCTAAAAGAGGTTTATTGATCTCGACTTGCCGATATGGATCCAACATGTCCTTCTCCTTATGCTCTTTATACAAAATCGACTCTCGGAGAAGTTGAGGGTAAGGTGTTACTTCCTCATATGGTGCCCTTTCTGGTTCTTCATCTTCTTTCACTTGAGGTTGATTTTTCTGAGCTTTCTCAACCTCTTTCTTCTAAGCTTCTTCTTCTGCCTATCCTTGAACTTCTTCGACCTTTTACTTCTTCAGCCTCTCCTCATGTTGCTCCTCAACCTTACTATCCACTTCTCTTCCATTTCTCAAAATTGTGACTACTTGGACTGTCTCATGACGAGTCTCAACAAAGGATCCAAGCACGATTTTTGAAAATGAATCAAAGCACGATTTTGATTAGACTTGTTCATCAATACTAGTTTAGAATAGTTAAATAAGTTATATGAAATCAAAATAATGGAACAAAACTCACCAAATCGAAATAAACGACGATGATCCAAAAATTTAGTTTCAGAGACTTTTCGAGTTCTTTACGTGAATCCAGACGAATCACCAACTAATCTGACTATCCGCTGGCAAATAATGATGAAAAATTGGATGACTAATCAATAAAATCAAACCTCTCAAAGAATGGTGGAGAATTGAAGGTGTTTGAATGGAATGGGAGGGAAACGTTGTCGAGGGCCTATTTATAACAGGCCCGCAGTTACGCTTCAAGTGTAGCTTGACCTACGCTTCAAGCGTAGGTCCCTGGCCCCAAAAATAAATTTTGTTTTTTTGACGTGTCTCATCCCGTCTTCAACTCCACGCATCTTTAATGTTTCCTAGGATCCTTTTTCACATGATGATGGACTTGCAACTCGATCTTAAGTACCGATATCACTACATTATTGTCTACAAATACAAACTAGGCTCAAAAGTTACTCTTCTTTACCTAGTACCAATGTTTAACGTCATTGGCTCGACGTGACTGTAACTTAATAATCCAGATCAAGTCCGTCCAACTTAGGTAGTGGTTCAATTAGATCTATTGTTTCTACCACATACTCAGCTGGTTGAACCTCAATATAATGCTTCAATCTCTGACCATTCACTATAAATCTCTTTCATGTATTGGGATCATCAAGCTCTACTCCTCCATGGGGGTAAACCTTTGTGATTTGATATGGCACGTCTCATCTAGATTGGAGCTTGCCAGGAAACAACTTCAACCTCGAATTAAATAGCCACACCTTTTGGCCAACCTCAAAGACCTTTTTCCGGATATGTTTATCATGAAACGCTTTGGTTCGGGCTTTATAAATTCGAGCATTCTCGTAAGCATTATTTCTAAACTCCTCAAGCTCTTGAAGTTGAAGTTTCCTCTAAGCACCAGACTTTTTTATGTCAAAATTCATCCTTCGAATTGCCCAATACTCTCGGTGTTCTATCTCCATAGGGAGATGACATGTTTTACCATATACCAAACGATATGGTGACATTCCAATTGGTGTCTTATATGCAGTCCTATATGCCCACAGTGCGTCGTCCAACCTTTTTGGCCAGTACTTCAAATCTGGGCGCACTAATTTCTCTAAAATATTCTTGATCTCCCTATTTGAAACTTCCACTTTCCCTTGTGTCTGGGGATGATAAGTTGTACCTATTCTATGATTGACGCCGTACTTTTCACATAACCTATCCAGAAACTGGTGGTCGAAGTGTTTTCCGCCGTCACTAATGATCATACATGGTACACCAAATCTTGCAAAAATATTTGATTTTACAAAGTCCTCTACTATCTCATGATCAGCATGCAAAGTGGTTATTGTTTCCACCCATTTTGAGACGTAGTCCACCCCCACCAGTATATACTCCTTATGATCAGCTTTCGGAAAGAGTCCCATGAAATCTATCCCCCATACATCAAATAATTCGACAATCAGAATTAGGGTGAGAGGCATCATGTCGCGTCGAGATATAGACCCCAACTTCTGGCATGGCAAACATGCCTTACAATACTCAAAACCATCTCTAAATATGGTAGGCCAGTAAAACCCACTCTGCAGCATCTTGTGGGTTGTATTTTAAGCTCCAAAATGCCCTCCACATTCGAGCGTGCGGCAAAACTTTAATATGCTTGGTACCTCACTCTCAGGGAAATATTTTCTAATAATCTTATCAGAGCAATATTTGAATAATCGCGGAATATCCCAGATATAGAATTTTACTTGGCTGAAAAATTGGTCATTCTCATTCTTGGACTATCCTCTCGGAATCTGACCCGTGGCTTTATAATTAACGATATTTGCATACCACGGTATTTATTCCACAATAGGCATACTGAACAGATGTTCATCTGGGAATGAATCCTTAAGAGGAGTATTTTCCTTTGTAGAGTCAACAATGATCCTCGACAGATGATCAACAACTACATTCTCTGAACCCTTTTTATCTTTAATCTCTAAATCGAATTCATGCAGCAGCATAATCCATTGAATTAGTCTGGGTTTCGAGTCCTTCTTGGTCAGCAAATGCCTTAACGCGGCATGATCCGAATATACCACTACATTGGTTCCTAAGAGATATGATCAAAACTTATCCAAGGAAAACACTACCGCAAGCAGCTCCTTCTCTATTGTTGTGTAATTGATTTGTGCATCATTCAGAGTTCGGCTAGCATAGTAAATAACGTATGGTAGTTTGTATTTCCTCTAACCCAACACTGTTCCAATAGCATAATCGAAAGCATCACACATTAACTCAAACGGCAGAGACCGGTCTGGAGGACGAATGATAGGGGCTGTGGAGAGTCGATTTCATAACTCCTCAAAAGCATGTCGACACTCTTCATCAAAGACAAAGGTAGTATAGTTCGCTAACAAGTTATACAGTGGCCTTGCAATTTTACTAAAATCCTTGATAAACCGTCGGTAAAATCCAGCATGGCCTAGAAAAGATCTTATTTGTTTGACAGACATGGGAGGAGGTAATTTTGAAATAAGTTCAACTTTTGGCTTGTCAACCTCAATCCCTCATGATGATATGATATGGCCAAGTACAATCCCCTCCTGAACCAAAAAATGGCTCTTCTCCCAACTCAAAATTAAGTTTGTTTCTCTGGATCTTTTGAGTACCAGTGTTAGATGTTTCAGACAATCCTCAAAGGTCGCTCCGAAGAGTGAAAAATCATCCATAAATACTTCCAGAAATGTTTGCACCATGTTAGAGAAAATAGATATCATACACCTCTGGAATGTTACTAGCGCATTACATAAACCAAAAGGTATCCGTCCATATGCAAATGTTCCGTACGAACAGGTAAACATGGTTTTCTCCTTATCAACAGGATCAATCGCCACTTGATTATAGTCGGAGTATCCATCCAAAAAGCAGTAATAACTTTACCCAGCTAATCTCTCAAGGATCTGATCAATAAATGGTAAAGGAAAATGATCCTTCCTGATATGAGAGTTAAGCTTTCTGTAGTCAATGCACACACGCCACCCTGTGGTCGTGCGTTGAGGAACTAGCTTACCCTTTGAATTTGGTAAAAATGTGATACCGGACTTTTTCGGTACCACTTGTGTTGGGCTGACCCATGTGTTATATAAGATCGGGTAGATGATACCCGCATCTAGCAACTTTACCACCTCTTTCATATTTGGGTTCAATCTTCTTTGCATTTCCCGAGATGGTTTTGCATCATCCTCTAGATGTATGCGATGCATGAAAATTAAAGGATTTATACCTTTCAGATCAGCAACGCTCCACCCTATAGCCTCCTTGTTCTCGCTTAGGACTTTGATTAGACTCAATTCCTGTTTTTCTATTAACTTTGACGATATGATCACAGGAAGAGTCTTATCCGATCCTAGAAAGACATATTTTAGCTTGTCAGGTAACTCCTTGAGTTCCAATATTGGTGGGGATATTAGAGATGGAGTTGGTGGTTTGCTCGAAATTATAGAAAGCGGCACAATTGGTGCCTTCCATGGCTCGCCATACAACGCGGTCTCCAATGCGGCAATGCCTGCATAATTCACACTCATCTGTGTTTCCCAATCCTCAGGTTCATCTTCCAACCTAACTCCAGTGATAAGTGATTCAATTTCGTCCTTCTCCAAGATTCTTGGCATGAATTCCTCCACAATTTCTTCAATCTCATCCGCTTCATCAATTCTGAATCATTCCACCGATTCAGGAAGTTGATGATTTGTTCCAAACACATTCATCCGCACCTTCATATTGCCAAATGAGATCTCAATCGCTCATGTCCGACAGTTAATACATGCATTGGCAGTGGCCAAAAATGGTCGTCTGAGAATAACAGGGATATGTTTCTTTGAATCGGATACAGGCTCTGTGTCGAGAATTATAAAGTCCACTGGAAAGAAAAACTTATCCACTTGAATAATAACATATTCTAGGATTTCTCTCACCTGCTTAATTAATCTATCTGCAAGTTGAAGCACTGTCAATGTGGGACTGAGCTCACCCAAGCCTAGCTGTTGATAAACTGAGTATGGAAGTAAGTTTACACTCGCACCCAGATCAAGAAGAGCTCAACCTATTTCCTGGTCCCCTATGACACATGGAATAGTGGGAGCACCGGGATCTTTTCTCTTTGGTGGTGTATCAGTTATTAACAACGAATCACTTGCTCAGTTAACAGAATCTTCTTCGGGACCTTTGCTCTGCTTTGACGCTTTTGGGTGCAGAGGTCCTTCAGAAACTTCGCGTAGGCTGGGATTTGGCCGATTATATCTAAGAGAGGAAAATTAATTTTGACTTGACAAAATGTTTCTAACATGTCAGATTGTTTATGCTTACCAAACTTGGTTGGCACTCTCAAACGTTGAGAAAATGACACAATTTTTTCATAACTAGCCCTATCTGGCTCATCCGGCACTGCCTAATTGATATCTTTTTCAACCACTTGAGGTTGTTCTCCCTGAAACTTCTCAGCCTCCTTTCGCATACTTATCCTTTCCCCATGCTCTTATTCAACTATGTTCTCCACCTCTTTCCCGCTTCTCAAAATTGTAATAGCTTAAACCGATTCATGTGAAGTTTGCACAAATGATCCGAGCTCCATTGTCAGTTTTGTCTTCGGGTTCACCACCGGTTGAGAATTAAATGATTGTTGGTTAAGTTGAAAATATGGTCATGGATTTTCAACATGTTGGGATCTATATAAAGATGGGAATGGTTTCGCCAATTCGAATTGTAAATATTCAAAAAAGGAGAATTATTCGAATTAGACCGTGTTGCATTAGCATCCGCACTCACTACTTCATTACCTTAACACTCATTTTGTGAAAACTCTGGCCATATTGCTAAGACCTCTCTCTGAGTCGACTGTGTAAGGTTGATGAACTTATCTAACTTTTCTCCTAGCACGGCTACCGACTCTCTGACATCATCATGATTATCGCTCCTATCAATGACAAATGTTTTGTTAGATCTTATCGCATATCTATCTCTTGCACTCACCTCAGATTCGTATTGAATAGAATTATCGCTTACACTGTCGAACAATTCCAACAGCTCATTGGCTGGTCTTAGCGCAAATTGTCCTGTTTTAGCTGCATCGATGAGATTCTCATGCTCGAACCCAATTCCGAGGTAGAAGTTACATACAAGGTCTTGCTCCACGAACTTATGGTGGGGACACTTTCTTAGAATCTCATTAAATTTGTCCCATGCATCATGGAACTGCTCATCAGGAACCTGTTTGAAATGAGTGATAACTTCTTGTGCCTCATGAGTTTTTCCTACTGGGAAATATTTCTCTAGAAATTCTGCTTTCAGGGTTTCCCAATGGATTTTAACATTGCTAGGCAAGGGCATGTACCAGCGCTTAGCTTTCTATCTTAATGAAAAAGGGAATAGTCGCACACGCAATCCATTAGCACTAAGGTTCTCAATTTTAACAGTAGAGGTCATTTGTAAGAAATCGTTAATATATTGGTATGGATCTTCTTTCTTAAGCCCGAAGTACTTTAGAAGCATGTTGAGAACACTAGATTTAATCTTATAGTATTTCACGCCATCCTCTTTTGGAAATTCAGTAGACGTCTCTTGAGTAGTTGAAGGAGCAAAGTATCCATTCAAGGACGTGGCGGGCGGTCTCCTTGTATCAGCATCTCGATCGGCCATCTCTTCTTACACCAACTGTTGACGACAGTTCAACTCCCTAGTTCTATGATTTCTATGAAACCTACGTTTTATTTCGGGGTCAAAAAGAACTATCGCAGGTCAAAACGACAAATCCTATCAGTCATGCACTAAACAATGAAAATCCTTCTCTTTTTTTTTTCAATTTATGAAAACAAATTACTACTTTAAATTATTCTACTTATTAACAGCAAGCAAAGTTAAACATCGAGTGCAAAATCTAGCTATACTAAAACTCACAAAAGGTCCGTCGACAAAACTTCAGCTGTTCCGCTTTTTCCCTTTATATTTTTCAGAATATCTGTTAAAAACACAAGAATTCTAACTTTAGATACACTACAATAATTCAATGCAAATAAACTAATAAAGCTGTGAATAATGCCAAGTCCCCAGTAACAGCGCCAAAAACTTGATGTCCATCTAGTGTGATTAAAAATATGTGTTAAGAATGCACCTTTTATGATGGCCTAGGTTTTACCTATTCGCAAGCGCACGAATCAATTGTAATATAAAAATGACTTGAGAACGGGAATGTCGAACCCATAGAGACTTGTTTATTCACTTCAGCGGTTTAAAAGTATTGAATTATGTTTTGAAAACGTATTTGAATTTGATTTTTGAGAATTAAACTAAAATTAACTAGGAAAACAATAAAAATGATAGTTGTGATCAAGAGATAGAGAACACTAAGGTTTTCATCACTCCACCACTAACCGCATAATATAATCTTTAATTTGCACAATTGTAAGAGGGCGATCTATTACTGTGAATCAAGTCATACCGCAAATAGTCGAATATAACCCCCAAAAGGATACCGTCAACCGGATTCGCTACAACCCATCTCCGAACACAGTATAACTAGTTCATGCATCTACTCTAAACTACTCCTACTAACAAAAATTAAAAAGCATGTTATATCATCTCGCCGAGGCATGGCTTGTGTAAACCTAAGGTTTCAAGTGTTAAGAACCATTGTGTAAAAAATCCTGAATTAAGCATCCGAATTTTAGCCCATATTAAATAATCATGATTGAGTAGAATAATATATTTATTCCATCTAAGACAAGAATTTAGAATTTAGAACAAATATAGAATTCTGTATAAAAATCAAAACGAACACTCATCTACAACAATCATCACAAAATAGTCACAATTTCCCCTCTATTATAATTGAAAACAAATATAAGGACTACATTACTTAGCTAGGATTTTGCTAGAAACCCCTATATACCGGTTTCGTTGGCCATGGAAGATGGTGACTGCATCATGAATGTGGAGACACACTCCATGGTCTTCTTCTTCGTTTCTCTAGGTCTGAGTATGGCTCTTCTTCTCCACCGCAACAAGTCTGAATGAACGTATGAAAACTTAATGAAGCAATAGCCACCCCCAATTCTGATGTATGGTTGTGTATATATAGGCAATGATGTAGAGAAGCCCTTTTCAGTCTTTTCACTCTAAAAAACATGTAAACCCTAACTTCCCATATATATAAATGTATATGCATGTATACAGAGGTCTGGAGTCGCAGGGCACGTCTTCCAATTAAGTCGGGGATGAAACAGGAAAAATTCACGCAAAACCATCAATAGTTGCCGCACCTACGCTTAAAGTGTACAAGGTCCTATGCTTCAAGCGTAGGTCCAAGCGTAGTTTTGTGTTTTCTAGCCACTTTTTTGAACTGGAAGTGTAGGCACAAGCGTATGGAATTTATGAAAAACCACTTTTCTTTTTGAATGCACCAAAACGTCTGTCTCGAACCCACGATGTTTTTTGCTAAAGATGACGACTTCTGAAAATGCCGTTTTTGCCCTCTGGGGACTATATTTGTCTCGGATGCATCTTTGACTCTCCTCTTGCATAGAAAGAACACACTCTTCAGTTAATTCACCTAAGTTAGTTTCATTTCTTCATTAAGCTCCTGAAACATGTTTTAACATGCAAACAACATAAAAATACCAAATAATGGAATTAAAGAACGTAACAATAGTGAGTTAAGGGGTAAAAAATGTCTAATATTTGATATCTATCAACGTTAGTTAAACGACCACTAGAGTCAACCATAACAAGGAAATACATGAAATAACAAAGAAAATAATATATTACAGGCTTAACTAAATGATAGAAACTCAACAAAATACTCTGATACCATGTTGTCACGCCCCTACATTCCTAAGACTCCCGAACCGGGACATCCGAGGAATCCGGGGTGTGATCCATACAATGAGCAACAACTAAGATATCATTAACCATTAAAACACATGGAATAATGATGAAAAAATGACATATTCCATACCCAATTGAATGGTAGAAATAGAATAGCGGAATCCAACAAAAATCCGGCAGAGTTCCGTTTGTAAATGGAACATCCCAAAAACACAACCACAATAGAATAACCTGCCAATAACAATTCAATAACAACAATGGCACACAGTCTATCATTCGTCAATCCTACTAGGGCCGAGGTAGTGGAAAGAAAACACCGTTACCCCTACATAACCCTCTATAATCAATAGAGCCCCAAATGCTCGAATAAGAATACAGAAAGACACATGGTAGTGCCGAAAAGATACAATGACATCCTGAAAATAATAAATACAGGAAAATAAAGATACACCAATAGGGATCTGCCAACAAACAGGCTCCCAATAGAAATACATGGTAGTCCCATATAACATGGATAAAGAAACTAAAAGATAAATAAGGTAGTACATATCTATCGTCACCAAATCCAGACGCGCTGCAACCGTAACCGCATCACCCTGCGCAATTCCAAAACCCGTAACAAGGAAAATAAAAGAAAGGTGTCACTGCACCGCATGTTGTCCGTAGCCGAAACATTTTTTGTAAACTGGCGTGGAATACCAGGGGTATGAAACACCCTGTGAGCAAAGAAGCTCAGTACCAAAAACGAAATCCTAACTACATCATCTTCTGATTATTTAGGTAATGTTAAACTATCCAGCAAGACACGTAACACGTAACTAATCCCGGCCGTAAATCACAAGGCACGCACCCATATACTAACGTACATAAGTATATAGGGGATATATATATACATATATATATATAAGTACACAACATGAGTCTCATAAGGTACTACTAAGACTAGTACTCCAAGTACCAACTCCAATAGTCTACATTATTCTCACAACTTACGCTAAATACACGACACCCAAGTTCAATCTAACATATCATCAAGTGCTCATAACGCTAACCAGAAGATCTAAACAGTAGGAATCACACTCACCTCTAATATCCAAAGGAAACAAAATCCATAACTTGTACCAAGGAATGCTCATAACTCACTCCCCGAGAACACAAAAGGGAAAGCACTCACGTCCTTGCATACTAACACAATCATCATCAATATATATATATATAAAAGAAACCATCATCTCATTCCAAGAGGAAATCTACTTCTCAAGGACTAAATCACCTCAATCATATTGCCTCATCAAGGCCACTAAACATATTACCACATCAATCTCATGACATTATCCTCAATAAGGTTAATCAAACCATCAACACTCTCACTATAGGTGAGGAAAGCTAACCGATCAAATCACGGAAAGGACATGGACACTACTCTCATGAAAAACCACATAAGGGTCAAGAAATAAAATAAGGGAAAAGAGTTTCCAATGCTAACCAACGGATAACCGAGACAACAATGTCAAGGTTAAAAACACCACAAGTATTTAGGAAAAACACCCGGACAAAAGAAACCAAAAGAAGAGGAAAGGCAACACTACGTGTGTGCACTAAACAACAAGCCTCATACCCGAGACTTAGAAATGATCGGAAGTAAAGGTGAAACAAGAAAACACCTTTCAAAACATTTCAGGTCGAGGTTTTGAGAAAGAAGCCTCGGAATCTCTAGAATTATAAAAAGTAGGTTTTCTTTTAAGAATCTACACAATAAAAATGATTGTCTTGCCCCCGGTCTCCGTCAGTCGCCATCACCGATTTTTAGAAGTTAAAAATCTTTTTAAAGAAGATCCTAATATCACTTTTTAAAGTACGAAAACATGTCGTGGCTACGGGGGTAGGCAAAAACAGATTTTTTCTTTTTAAGTACGAGTGAGTTTGTTTTCAAAACTTGAAAAACTCCATTTCTGAAAGACAACGTGAAAAGAGTGACTACGACTCCAAGGGTTCCTATAATGTATAAGAGGACAATAAAGAAAGAACAGTGCATTGAACTCACGAAACACAACCATCCGTTTCCAACTCCACAAAATTAAACGACAGCACAAGGAAGAGGTTCGACATCACGCCGTAACCGACGGCTCAAGGAATGACATATAAGTCAAAAATCACATACCAGCATATAAAGGATAGTAAAAGATATGCTTAGGAGAATGAACTAAGCACGAGAAACAAGGCTGCAAAACTACAGTACCTCGAGTACTTAATAAAATTACTTAAAACCTCTTAAGATCATAAAAAGGGAAACTAGTGGCCGATAACACGAAACTAACTCGTTTCAATCAATACCTCTTCTGTCTCATTCAAACCTCAAATTCACATTTGATAGTAACTCTCTAGATTATTAACGGACTCGAGAGACCATTACCATACCACAAGATATGTTCAATCATAACCCCATCTCGGTTTACGTAACTGTGAGATCCACAACTAAACATACTGAATACTCATCAGTTCCACTATAACAACATTAAAAAATTGTATAACATATATACACACCTTAATAAGTAGATATTGTGCAATGATATGCAAATGAAATACAGGTCCTCGTCTACCTACACTCACAATGCCGACCCTCACTACAACTGCAGTGCCGAGTCGCAACCAGATGTAGCTCTATCTCTGTTACCCTGCAGTCAACCAGTGCAACAAGCACATACACGGTGACTCATCTAGGATGGCCCAACTCTGAAGTCCTAGGAACATGCGTGATGGCCCAACTCCGAAGTCTTCCTGTAGTACCGTGGGATGGTCCCATTCCGAAGTCCCAAAACAGCGGGGTGGCCCAACTCCGAAGCCCCTACACCAAGATAGTCATATTCCGACGTCATTTGTTCAATGCAATGCATGCTCTCACAGTCCCTACTAACTACATGATCGTGAAATGACATAGCATAATGACGCTATACGATAGCTATCACCCAAGGCATATAGGCGTGAAATAATAATCAATTTAATTACACACACAACCTGCTTGAATATAATCATATAGGAACGTAACACGTCATCCTATCATTAGTTTCCAATAATACCAACTTATTATTTATTCACCTTTCAAATAATATAGTCAATTCCTTAAGTACGCAACTTGCTTTAATAAATCACATAAGCAATAATCTACAAATCACAAGGGGAACTAGAATAATGTCTAAGTTCACATCCCTCACTGTCACATTTCCCCTAACATGTTTTAAATTCCATAAACACAATCAAAAGGGGAAACTAATACCACGTTTAAATTCAAACCCAAACTTTACAATTTCATTGACCCACTATAACTCTCAAGTGGATACTAGACCACCTATTCTCATTCAGTTCAAATAGGTATTTATTTAGTAGGAAAAATACTCATTAAATTTCTCAAATTAACTTCTACATCCTGTTTCGCTCCTAACCCACCGATAGACATATTTTATATTCACAAATAAATATATCTAAATTAAAATAATAGAACGCACATCCAAACAAAAACAAATGATACAGCAGTAAGAATATTTTCCCCACCTCAATTGCGCACCGCAAACTAAACCATCATGTCCGCAACCGAACCAAAAATTCCGACTCGTCGCCAAAGACGCGTGCTCAATTCTGGTGCAAAACACTTCTTGCCCGAAATGGACCCACTGTGAACTGTGTCGGTGCCCGAATATGGCCCGCCGACCAAAATTTCCCGAATACTATTTTGAATATACCAAAACATCCGCATCGATGACTTATATGATATATACGAAGTCCATTAGTAATAGGTTAATAAATTTGAACAAATCTAAAATAACCCAAACAAAAATTCGTACCTATAAACGTAATTTCCAGACAAACCGCTCAACGGTTTGGCACCAAATTCGGGTATGACCTACATGAAGCTAAGACACAACTTCCCTCAAAATTTCAGGACGAACCGACACCGGATGATGCACAGATCAGCGCTGTAATTTTTAGCAGAAAATTGCTCCGTCGTCGCCGCTATTGCGTAACCCAACGCGCGCGACCACCGGTTGTGCCTTCCCCCATCTTCGGCGACCTGTACCGCCCCTAGCCCCAGTTGATGGCGAGCTCTCCCCCTCTTCCAACTATGCGACCTGTTCTCTCACTCCAACCATCTTCTCGCGACCCCCTGCTCTCTCTCTCTATCGACAAGATGATGATGATGGTGGAGAAGAAGGTCGCGGCTGCTATAGTGAAGGAGAAGATGGAGGTTATCGATCGTGAAGGAGGAAGAAGAAGACTCTGTAGATATGCGTATATGCATATACATATATATGCTAAATTGCACAAGTAACCCACCTACTATCCAAAATTACATAATAACCCCCATACTTTACTAAAACGTCCAAACGGTCCCCAAATAAAATACCGGAAACTCCACGAGACGTCAAATAAATAATATAAACTAAAATAAATAATCTGAGGTATAAAACTCAATCATCGGAACACCCAACACCATATGTCGGAACGAATCCATGTATCGATAATAAGAAAGTCCATGTAGTCATTACGGATAAATTGTAAAGTCATCCAGTCGACTTTAAATGTAAACTTGAAAAATTTACACGTATCGATACACCAAGAGTAAACAGGACTTCATGAACAAGTGACGTCATAACATAAATTAAATTGAAAATAATTTCAGGAAAAAGGGAAAAATAACACGATGTGTTACAACCCCGCTCCAACACTTGATACGATATTGTCCGTTTTGGGCCCAGCCCGCACGGTTTTCCTCTTGGGCTCCTCCCCAAAACGCCTAATACCAATTGGACCTCTACCGGGGCGATGTGGGACATCACAATCACACCCTCTTGGGACCCAGTGTCCTCACTAGTGTTACCCACAGGCTTGTGCATGCACACACACTTAATTCCGGCGGGGCTATAGCTCTGATACCAATTGAAATTAACTAGAAGACGGTGAACTAAGCCTATATGGGGGGTGAATAGGCTTTTATAAATTTAAGGACCAATTAAAATTATTTTTGAAATATTAAATTTTATTCAAAATAAATAAGTCATTAAAAAACTTTTCTTATGCTAATAATATTTATCAAATATAAAATAGTTCTTACTTAAAAATATATTTTTAATAAAATAATAATGTTTAATTAAAATATTTTTATCTTAATAAAAAGAATAAATTATTATTAAATATATTTTTAATGAATGTAATTGAAATTACCTAGAAGATGGTGAACTAAGCCTAGAGGGGGTGAACAAACTTTTTATGAATTAATTGACAAATTAAAATTTTAATTGCGGAAAAGTCAATTTTAATTCAATTCGATCACTATATAAATCACGCAATAATAAATATAAATGCAGAAAACAAATCAGAGACGACACCAATATTTTTACGTGGAAAAACCTTGGAAAGACTCCAAGTAAAAAACCACAGATTCGTTTGGGTATCGATGCACTATGAATCAAGAAGTACAAGACTCTATGAAGTTTTAGACTTACAAATCACTTTGATCTGCCTTTCTCCACTCGACGTCTGACAATCTTGAATCACTTACGTTCCACGAAACTCTCGCTGTAATCTCTGTACTCTGACGGCTCTGATTCTCAACGGATCAAAGAACCACGAAGCCTTCTGCTTCGATCAAGGTGGTGTGATGATTTTTCAGCAACTAAATCATCCAATTGTGCATAACGATCTTTGGTGTAGAAGCACAATTGGAAAACCCCAAACCAAGAGAGAAATAGAAAATATATAATCACTCAATAATTTTCTCTCTATATATATCTCTGTAGAAATATATGAACTGTAGAATAATTTTAGAGATTTCTCACACAAGTCACACCCTTCTCATAGGTTTAACTCATATATATAGAGAATAGTCTTCAATTAATGGTAAGAATCATTTTTCAATCAGGATTCATATTTCCACCATTTTAATCTTCCAAATTATAAATAAATATATCAATGATAGTCCAATATACTGATAATAGCTTCTAATCACGTCCCAAAGTGGTTAGGAATTGATTACATCTCAATTTAATACTTCCCACAAATAAATTTGCGTAGCCACTTACCGAGTACTCGGTGAACACCCAACCGTGCGAAAGTGTGCGCAAGTTCATAAAACTCTCTGGAATAATTTATCACTTTTGCGCAAACCGTGTGAAAGTTTGCACCTTACCGAGTACTCGGTGGAACAACATACAACTTTCTCTGAAATCTTTGTTTCTTTGCACTATCGCTTCCAGTCATTATTCCACTGAATATCCTTCGTATATTCACCACTTTGTACAGACATTTAACACTTAACAATCCAATCTAAAACACAAAACTCTCAACATGGTTTTTTATCAAAATAATGCTCTTACATAAATAAATGTTCTTACAATCTCCCCCCTTGGCATTTCTAAGACAAAACCGTGTTTTACAAATATATCCTCACGATAAAATAAAATATATACTTATGAACACACACCGACAAACATAGACATAGACTTTTATTTTGATCTCATGATAATCTACGAATCCTGCAATCACAACACTTAAACAAAACATACATGTGAAAAGTAAATGTGGAAAACAAATAACAGAAATAATCAATATTAAATGATCATAAACAAAATAAATAATATTAATATAAAGCATAATGATCATGAATCAATAACAATTAATTATCCCCTTTAATTGTATATCTCTTCCCCTTTTTGTCACTGAAATGACAAGGAATGAAATAACTAAAAAAATAATCAAGAGAAACAAAAAAAAATAGACAAGTGGTAAATATTGGGAAAATATTCGAGAGGACTAGAGAATTGAATCAAAACTTATATTAAGTCATAAAACTCTAAAGAATATATCTAGATTCTCGAATAACATGCATGAACTTAAATCTAATGCATGAATGCAATATGCTCAAACTAAGAAAAATATTTTTGTTCTCAGAACCATGTGAGCAGGACATTTAGAGACAATGAGCTAATCATTAACACATCATATTCGCATATTTGACTTAGTTATTATACAGATAGTAGTGAAGAAACACATACCTTACAGTAATAAACAGTCATAAGACAGGTTTTACATAATTTTTGCATATATAAAAAATATTCAGGTGCAAGCAAAGAACTAAGATGAAAGCAATACGTACTAATTCTAATAATCTCCTCACTAACCGTGATGATACTTCAGTCCAAAACCTAAACTAGAAGTCAAATCTTTAGCTCGGACCTAATTGCATTTAAATGTCTCACAATATAATCTTTTGCACCTTTTTCACTTTATCCCTTTTTTCTTTCTAAGCTTCAGACTTTCCAGCGAGGATTTTTAGTCCCGACCAACTGGGCATGAGCTTCTTTCTTGGGATTTATGCTCATTAGTCTTCTCCCTTTTTTACGTGAACACTCAATGCTTACTGAGGCAAGAGGTCCGGTTACTTAGATCAAAAAATTACTTTTTGCATTTCTACATTTTAAATATCTCATTATTTCCTCTTTTAACATCACACCAACATTCATAAACATGCAAAAGGTATTCAAAAGTATTAATCAATCTAGCATAGCTCATGAACCTACATATCACTTCGGGTTAGATGAAAAAGACTAAAAGTTTCAGCAAGTATTACAGTCATCTCCGAAGTAAACAAGCACCCAAAGTTGATGAGTTCCAAAAATAATACTTCAACATGTCAAGTGATTAACTCATAACCTCATGTCAGGCTAACAACTCCAATTCCAATAAGCATAGTAAGAAAAGTAAATATGAGAATAGAATGAAATGTGACAACCATTTGTACATTTAGCCAAGCTCAACATGCTAAGAAATTTTTTTTTTTTTAATTTTTATGAAATTTTTGTCATAATGATGGATGCATGAATAATCCTAATAATAGCAAAAACATGATGCATGCATAATAATAATAAAAAAAAATAAAGAAACATGCAAATAAAAGAAAAAATGCATGATAATGTATCAATTCTAAGATAAAAGATAACACAAGATATTCCTAGAATGATACATATGAAGACATTTATCATAATGATAACATGTCACTAGATTTTCTAAGATGCACATGCTTTTGAAAATCTAATGATTTTGTAGAGATGTCTATTAACTGAGAAGTTGTGGATATATACTCAAGACCTTTCTCAGTACAAAATTTAGGAAATATGCGATACCAATTATCAGATGTACGTACACCTTCCATAAGACAATTTCCAAAAGAGTCATTAATAATACATTTATCACGACGGAAATTGACATATTGATAATCATTGCATATCTGACTAATGCTAAGCAAATTAGCCTTTCGGCCCTTATCACAATCAACATGTTCTAGTCTAGGTAGACCAGAAGCAACAATGGTGTCATTTCCTAAACATTTAGACTTTTTATTTTCATCAAAAGAACCATTCTTACCATCACTATCTTTAAGATTATCAACTACTGACTTATCTCCTTTCATGTGCCTAGAGTCACATGCTCTAAGTTCAGTATGAGCCTTACAAAAATGTAGCTCACCTTTTCTTACCCATGTATGAGCGTCACAATAATGTAGCTCACATTTTCTAACCCATGTTTGTCTGATCTTAGGTGTTTTACTTGCATGGTTAGACAAATTTTTTATCTCTTTACTCAAAACCCTAATTTAATCTTCAACATTGGGTCTTTTTTGAGTTCTCGATTTCCTCTTAGATTTCAAAGTCTTTCCTTTTAACTTTGAACACAAAGGTCGAATGTGACATTTCACTCCACAGTGATGGCATATCGGAACAAATTTTTGAAAACCATTATTCAAACCCTTAGAGGTAAAAAGAACCCTTCTTTCAACAGGTTTTCTGACATAAGATTGAGCATTAAAATTTCTATCAGACTTACCTTGAGAAGAACTCGATTCTACATGAGATCCCTTAACAAAAATAGTTTTGGGAATGACATTATGATTTCTCGGTGTTCCTTCAAACCCCAAACATTTAGTATTTCCCACAGATTTATCAAGCTTATTAGTTCCACTATACCATCTATGAATAGTTTAGTTAGCATCTTCCAAATTCTTCTCCAAATCTCCAATCTTCACAGATTTCTCAATCAAATCAGATCTTACAACTATTAGTTCCTTATTGAGATCTTTTACATTTTTCAAGGCCTGGTTCCTTTCTTTTTCAGACTTAATTAATTCTTCACACCATTGAGCTTTATCAGTCATGTGTTGATTAAAGTCATGGGTAATGCTTGTTAATTCTTCTCTTAAGAATTCTTTTTCCTTGTCAACACGTTTAAATCTACCAATAAATTTTGTGAAAACTTCGCTAAGATGAGTGTACTTATCATGCAATTTATTGTACTTAGTTTGAAGTGAATCATCACAATTATCATCACCCTCATTATTTAACCTATCAACAACAGGGGGCCTAGATACGGAACCTCCTTCACGAGGTACGTCCATCGTCTAAGTTCAAGATCTAACCCTAGGTCGTTAACCTAAATCAGGGAAAACCTTACTCTGATACCAATTGAAATTACCTAGAAGATAGTGAACTAAGCCTAGAGGGGGGTGAATAGGCTTTTTATGAATTAATTGACAAATTAAAATTTTAATTGCGGAAAATTCAATTTTAATTCAATTCGATCACAATATAAACCACGCAATAATAAATATAAGTGCAGAAAATAAATCAGAGACGACACCAATATTTTTACGTGGAAAAACCTTGGAAAGACTCCAAGTAAAAAACCACGGATACGCTCAGGTATCGATACACTATGAATCAAGAAGTACAAGACTCTATGAAGTTTTAGACTTACAAATCACTTTGATCTGTCTTTCTCTACTCGACGTCTGACAATCATGAATCACTCGCGCTCCACGAAGCTCTCGCTCTGATCTCCGTACTCTGACAACTCTGTTTCTCAACGGATCAAAGAACCACGAAGCCTCCTGCTTCGATCAAGGTGGTGTGATGATTTTACATCAACTAAATTATCCAATTGTGCATAATGATCTTTGGTGTAGAAGCACAATTGGAAAACCCCAAACCAAGAGAGAAGTAGAAAATATATAATCACTCAATAATTTTCTCTATATATATATCTATGTAGAAATATATGAACTGTAGAATAATTTTAGAGATTTCTCACACAAGTCATACCCTTCTCATAGGTTTAACTCATATATATAGAGAGAAAAGTCTTCAATTAATGGTAAGAATCATTTTCCAATCAAGATTCATATTTCCACCATTTTAATCTTCCAAATATAAATAAATATATCAATGATAGTCAAATATACTGATAATAGCTTCTAATCACGTCCCAAAGTGGTTAGGAATTGATTGCATCTCAATTTAATATTTCCCACAAATAAATATGCGTAACCACTTACCGAGTACTCGGTGAACACCCAACCGTGTGAAAGTGTGCGCAAGTTCACAAAACTCTCTGGAATAATTTACCACTTTTGCGCAAACCGTGCGAAAGTTCGCACCTTACCGAGTACTTGGTAACACTCCCACCGAGTACTCGGTGGAACAATATACAGTTTTCTCTTAAATCTTTGTTTCTTTGCACTTTCACTTCCAGTCATTGTTCCACTGAATATCCTTTGTATCTTCACCACTTTGTACACACATTTAACACTTAACAACTCAATCTAAAACACAAAACTCTCAACATGGTTTTTTATCAGAATAATGTCATTACGTAAATAAATGTTCTTACAGTAATAAAAATATATTAAACTTAATTTTCTTTTAATAAAAATAACAATCTGGTGGATAACCACTTGGTGATGTCCTAAACTCACTATTGATACGTATAGTATGATTAATATATATTCAGGTGAATATAACGAGTATGATTAATATGTATTCAGTTATTATAGTAATGTTGAAACAAACACACTAATAACCTAAAACCGATCGATCGCGTAACCCATTAATCGATCGTGTAACCAAATGATCGTTCAAAACACGATAACCTAAAACCCATAAATTGCGTATTACACCGACCTTGCTTCGTATGAATCTGCTACCACCGATCGATCAATTAATCCCTCGATCTTTCGAAAAACTCTACACGTGAATTCTAGGAACAGTGTGCCAATTGTTTTCATTAAATATTTCCCAAAATCTAATTCACACCACAAATTATAACAATCACACAATAATATATTTGCATAATATAAAGCAATAAATAACACAGATTTTTTACGTGAAAAACCTTGGAAAGAACTCTAAGTAAAAACCCTCTAGTATCGATCCACTATGAATCAAGAGTTATACAGACTCTATGAATACGGGACTTACAATAGCTCCGGATTTTCCATTCTACACTCAACGTCTGAAAGTTGTTGATTCACTCGCGCTACCATGAAGCCTACTGCTTCGATCTCCGTACTCCGACGGCTCCGCTTCTCACGGATCAAAGCACACACAGTGCAACAGATGGTGTGTAGATTTTTCAATATCTAGGTCATCCAATTGTGCATAAAAATCTCAATTGTTGTAACACAGGATAACCCCAAAAACTAGAGAGAACTAGAAGATGAATGATCAATCATATTTTTCTGTCTTTCTCGATCTGTAGAAAGATTTTTTCTGTGAAATAATTGCAGAGCTCTCAAAGATTTTCTTCTCTTCTCAATATCTACCCATATTTATAGAGAAAGAAGTCTTCAATTATGGAATAGAAATCTTCAATTATGGAATGATATTTCTCTCCTTGCACTCCAAAAAGACTTGATGTGAGGACCAAGTAGTAGCTGTGAATGGACCAATTGTCCCTCAATATGCTTGTACAATGAGCCAAAATTCTGCCAGTATAATTTTGCACGAATTCCAATGTCAACACTGCCGAACGATTGAGAATTCCACCAATCGATCGGTGGTTCCTGAATTTTGATAATTAATTATTTTGCTTTTATATACTCCAAAATACCTAAACTACCCAACATGGTTATTGACTAAACATGTCAATATAAAAATGTTCTTACAATTTCAACTATTCACGTTACAGTGCAAAACAAAACACACCATGCCAAACATATTTTATTTCAAAAAATGCATTAGTTTTTTACTGAAAACAGAAACATTCAAAACAAAATGCATACCAAACATATCCTCCATTTGTACTTCACAACATGCTCTTATATTGGCTCAATCACTTCAGTCTTCCCAAAGGATATCTCTAATATCAGTAGCTTATTAAAAAACTTGAGGATTATTCTCTTCCATACACAACACAGTAGCTTCAACCATCCTTCATCCAAGTTCCTTGGACGCACATTTGAATTGAGAAGAACTCAAGATCATTCAATAAGAAAAGTTGTAGCCAGACAAGGATCTTAGGAGCCATTCATAATATCATTCGAATCAAATTGGAAATGCTACAAGTCAATAAATTAATCAAAGCACAACGCCTAATAAAGGTTTGGAAATTATAATATGAATTCAATTTATAAAACCTCCTCCAAGACTTGTAGACGAACAATATTTAGAGGAACTTAAGAATAAGGAACTCAACCTTTGTGTACCAAGGTTGTTAAAATCGAGAGTCTAAGTAGGATCGTTGGGGGTAGGGGCGGAGCCAGAAAACTTGTATAGGGGGACCAACGCGAATTTTTATAAATTTATTAGTAAAATTTAAATTCTTTTAGGTTACTAGAAGATTTTTTTAAAAAAAATTGGGGGTGGAAATGCAATTTTTTATAAATTTATTAGTAAAATATATACTTTTTAGGCTACCAAAGAATTTTTTAAAACAATTGGTAGGGGCCATATGTAATTTTTATAAATATATTTGTAATATATATAACATTTTAGGCTAAAAAAATATTTATACAATTTGGACAGGGGCCATGGCCCCCCGGTAAAAGGGTGGCTCCGCCCCTGGTTGGGTGTCCATAAGATCGGAATCGTGAGAATATTCTATCTACTTATTATGAATAATTATGTTTAATTTTTTAAAGAATGATATATTTATATTATAACAAAAATATATTCAAATTAATGAAATATGAACAAAAATATTAAATTTTTGGATATTTAATTAATATTTTCATTAGTTTGGACCATATATTGAGATATTTGACTAAATTATTAAGATTTTGGGTCTTTCATATGGAGGACTTAACCCTCAAATTATTATTTCAGCTAAAAAAATTCTAAAATAAATATGAGTAGAATTATAGTAAGATCGTAAAATTGTATAAAATCGTATAGAATCGTAAAATCGTAAGATTGTACGAATTAGAATCGGGATTCTAATAATCATATTGTTTACCGTTGAACCTAAAAAAGTTGGACTGTCAGGCCAAGTATTTGGACTCCTTAATGACCCCAAGGACTACCTTACATTTAATGAACTAACAATAATGCAAGGTTGAACAATTACATGCATATAAATCAAGGCTATCAGAATCGGGATTCTAGGTAGAATCGTTTTGGGGTTCGTAAAATTATAAGACCAAATTATCATAAAAATAATTCAATTTAATCCTTAAATAATAATATCTCTATAATACAACAAAAAATATTCAAAATAATTTATATAAATAAAAATATCACATTAAAGTCGTAGTAATGTGCAAATACTTGAATTATCTTACATTACTGTCTGCTTAAAAGCTTTAAAACTAATTAAAATACAATATCTAGAAGTCTAAACAAATATCATTTAACAAACTTAATATAAATTTCATCAATGTAACATGCTAACTCAAAATAATAAATAATCACCAATTTAGAAATAAAAAGTTACTCGTACACAACATCACTACTAAATAAGATCATTGTTATGGTCAAAGTCTCAATATAATTCACAATTACCATCGAAATCATCATCTCCAACATCACTATTACTATCATCCTCATTATCAACACCATGGACGTCTATCTCACCAAATTCTTCATCATCATCTATTTCATGAATTTCCTTTACTAAAAGCATATAAATAAAGAAAGAAAATTATTATACTTTATATGATAAAATTATAAATTTAAATAAAAAAGTTTGAAATTGAAATTTAAAATTGGAACATATAATATATTTAATGTAGTTCATTTCTGTTTTTTTTTAACATAATAATCAAAGATTTATTTTGAAAGTTTAAATTATATTAAAGTTCTTAATTGTTTTTCAATATATTGGTCATTTAATTATTATTTTCATAAATTTGGCTATATATTGAGATATATGACTAAATCATTAACATTTTGGGCATACGGATGACTCAACCCTAAAATTATTGTTTTAGCCAAAAATTTACCTATAACATGTTTGAATATAAAGTTGATACGTGTGAAAAGCTTATCTTAATAAATAAATAAAATAATATAATTTTACTACTACGATTCTACATGATTCTATCACAATTTTGTATGATTCTCCTGATTTTACATAATTCTCCTATAATTTTGATGCGATTCAAATTATTTTTTATCCTAAAATCATAGAACAATTTTAACTACTTGATATAAACCCATATGCTATAAAGAGGAGGATGATTTGATTGGGCTAAGGTCCATAAAGTTTAAGTGTACACTTACCCTGGCCCACATTCTGAGTTTGCCTTTATTATTATTGAACAGGCTTTTTCTGAGTTATTTAACTATAGTTTTGCTCTCTCAGATACCAAAATCTGAAGCCTGACATGTTCATGTGCCTACTATCAATTGTATCATTTTCACCACCACACGTGAATCTGTGTCATCTGACATGCAATACAACCCCATTTGGTCGTCCTCATTTCAATATTTTATATAGGGTCGGTAGCGTTTGACCCATCCAATATTGATATAATGCTTATAACATTCTTCTTATTTTATTGGATCCTATGAAATGACCATAAGACCATCTTCTTTTTCCCCAATTTAAAAACCGTAACCCTAATTTCAATCTCTAAACATAAGTCCATCTCTTTTATAACTATTTGAACTATATTTTAATTTAGCCCATTTTGATTTTGATTTCATCCATTGAATTCACCCAATTAGTTTGGATTTGGATAATTTCACTATCTAAAATTGTATATACAAGTGTGTGTATATATATATATATATATATTGATAAGTAATATATATGTGTTTTAGCAGATGTGAATTGATTCGATACACAAACTACACAAAATTGATAATTGATTATGATATAGCTTCAATTGAAGCAATGATGCGAATCCAAATAAAAGATGAGGATTGTTAAATTAATTGCATCTAATATTGCTTTAATATATATATATATAGAAAGATGTGAATTCTAATTTTTTTTTCTTCTCATTCTTCATCAAGATATATATATATATATATATATCACTAATCAAACTCATGCCCTGAGAAGTCTGAAATTGGGGATTGAGAGTGAAATTGAAGATGAGAGGTGGCGGCAAAAGACGAAGATGGTGGTGGAGGGGAGGGTTCGAGGTGGATTGAAACCCATATCTGTAAACACATCTATTCTCCTCTATGCATCTGTAACCATATATGTAAATATATATGTGTGTGTATATGTATAGATATATATAGCCCCATCACAGTCCTCTCTCTCTTTTTTCATTTCTCCATGTATGTGTATATATATGTATATGTGTGTATATATAGATATATTTTTCTTTGTTAATTATACCATTTGTGATTGGGAAAAATTGATTTATGATCCAAAAGAACAAATGGGTTGTGGAAAAATATTGTTTTTTGATCCAGAAAAAGAAGTGGGTGTTGAAAAAAATTGGTTTTTGATCCTGTAAGTAGCAAAAATATACTCACATCAAAATCATGTCTTCTCCTCTATTAATGATCATATTTATACATTTTTTGTGCTCTTGGATCATGGCCTAAGTCCATGGGGTCATGACCCACTCTCTTAATAACTACTCACTCCCTTTTAGGTAGTGGGCTGTTACTCCCGTTTTCACGAGAATGGCCTAATGCTGATGGTCCCACTTATATTTGGTGGGTTCAATATATGGGTCATTCACTATTTACATTTTACATGGACTCGACAAGTCTTGGGCCTTATAAATGGACCTGGGCCTATAATTTTCACTATTTACACTAGCCCCATTCGGGTCTGGCACACGAGTTGTGGGCCTGGCCCGAATTCAAACGAATCAATTGATGACAGCCGTTTTTGATGACGTCAGCGTCATTATTGTAAAGAGACGTGTGATTTCAATCTTTATAATGACGGCTGCCGGTTCACTGTATTTGAGGCATTGGGAATCGGCGCACCTCTTCAGCCTTTTAATGATGTCTGTTGGTATGTCGTGTGTATATAAATCATTGTGTGGCCTCATTTTCATTCTTTATCATTTTTAAATCTTGTAAGCAATCTTTAGCAGTGCTCGAGCTTTGCCCGCTGATTGTACTTTAGTTGCCGGAGGTTCTTCCTTCTTCTCGCCTATTCTCTATGTAAGTTGTCATTTTCGTCATGTCTTATAGTAGTGCCACAAGATCTACCGAGGGGACGATTCCTCAAGAATATGGGGGATCTGATGTTCCCAGCCCCCCTTCTTCAAACCCATCTTCTTCATCATCTCCTTCACTTTTGCCCATACCTAGTCGTCAGGATCCGTCTGGCTTGGGAGCAATTGTTTCGGGAGTGAATAACCAGGCAGATGGCCTTGAGGCTGTCCCTGTTGGGACTTCTATGGTATACAATCCGGTAGGGACTGATGCTCCCGAAGGCGTTCCTGCTGGGCCCTCTACTGAGTCAGCCCAATTTGTAGCTGAACCACTTGAAGCTCATAAAATAAAATTTGTGAACCTCAAGAGTCTGAGGAGGGACTGTAAGATCCCAAAAGAGGTGATTCTGATGGAGTATGATCCTTCTCATGACTTCAGGATGGGCGATGGAGTGGGTCCGGATGAGGTGCTATTATCGGCTCTCCAGATGAAGATGCTTCGATTTCCCCTTCATCCTCTTTTTCACTTTATTTTTTTCACCCTAGGAATAGCTCCTTTGCAAGTTAACCCTAACTTCCTCAGGATAATTTCAATGTTGATCCTGATTAATAGAGAGAAAAAGTTATCTTTGGGTCTGGCAGATCTTCTGCTTAGCTACAAAATTGTGGATCTGAAAGATTGTGTGGGGAGGTACAACTTCTATCCTTTCAGGGGTCGGTCGATCTGCCATGGGACTGAGAAAACGGAGAAGTACTGGAAGGAGAAGATGGTTTTAGTGAAGGGGGCTTGGTTTTACCCGTACTCTAGGAAGTGGCCGATCCCAAGTGTTTTTAAGCATCTGGCCCTTCTTCCCTTTTCTTTTATCCACAAGGAATCTTGCCTCTGCTCTGGGTACGATCAGCTCAGAGCGGATTTTGTATACAAGTCTTTAGGATATAAAGATATAGACATTGTGGCTCAGGATGTAGAGGCCCGTATTTCTTTATTGAAGTCTAAAGTCTGGTCGGATCGTAAGTCTTGCGCTGACCTGCTTACTCCTGCCAATTTGCAGGATATATCAAGGTTAGGAGCCAAGTACAAGATCGTGATGGATCTGATCAGACCAGTAATTGAGGATGACGATGATGATATGAAGGAACTGACTGCACCCTCAGTTGGTCAAGGACAAATGCCTCTGGATTCTAATCCTCAGGATGTGACCGTCGCCCTGATGGGCGATGCTTTTGGGTCTGCACTTGTGCAGACCACTATCCCTGAGATGCTTCATCCTTCCTCTGCCCGAACCAGACCGGTGGGGGAAGAGAGACCCAGTAAGAAAAGGAAACATAAGGGTAAGGAGAAGAGTTCTGCTTCTTCTGACCAGTCCACTTCAAGCCTCACGTCAATGTCCGTCATGATAACCCAGGCACAGGGGCTCTGGACGCCAGAGGAGCTTGAGATGCAGAGAGGGGCTGATCCTGACCGTATTGTGCGTAAAACTCCGGGGTTGTTACTGGGGGTACGTCTCTATTTGATCCGACTTTTTATAATTGTTTTTGTGTATAATACTGACCCATTTTTTCCTTAAAATTTCTTTTCAGGCTCTCTTTAGTGTCAATGCGTTATGCCTTGCCCACGAGGAGGGTGTGAAGGAGCTTGAACGCCTGAAAGCTGACCTAGCTGAGAAGGACGATCAGGAGAAAGAGCTGAAGGCTCAGCTAGGGGACCTCCCTTCCAGGGTTGCTCAATTGGAAGAAGAACTAAGCTATCCAGTGAGAAGGAGAAGCTGACATCTGACCATGAGGCTCTTCAACACCAATTCGGCATCTCTCAGTCTACCCTGGAGATGTGCAAGAAAGGAGGGCTTGACATGCACCAGCACTATTCAAAGATGAACAGGATAGTAGCTGGTGAATTCTGGAGGAAGGGCTTTGTTGTTGGAGAAAAGGATCCAGCAAGGAGGAAGATCAAAGTTCCTGATGCCATGGATAAGGCGTTAGGGGTACAGAGGCCATATGCCAGCCCCGAGTCTAGTCATGCTCAGAACCTTTTCACAGAATTCCTTAAGGGATATCTTCCTGCTGACCCTCTCAACCCCTCCATAGAATTCTTCCCTCCGACCACACAGGTAGATTCCTTAGGAAAGGATTTCAGTGGTTCAGGCCATGCTTAGGTTATTCCATATTCCTTCTGTAGTGCTGTATTTTGTAACATGCCCTTCAGGAAATTTTGTAATATAAAACAGCAATTTTTGCTTATTAATGGAATATGCACTTTTATCTGATATGAATCAGGCTGACAAGCTTTTTTTTTTACCAATACTTTTCTTTTTCTTGTAAGTGTGAGTCAGGCTTATGAGCCTCTGTCATTTCACCCTTTGGGAAATTATTATTATTATTATTATTATTTTTTATCTCATTCTTCTGAAAGAGTGAGTCAGGCTTATGAGCCTCTATCATCTCACTACTTGGGAATTATTTTTAATCTTATTCCTCTGAAAGAGTGAGTCAGGCTTATGAGCCTCTGTCATCTCATTACTTGGGAATTATTTTTAATCTTATTCCTCTGAAAGAGTGAGTCAGGCTTATAAGCCTCTGTCATCTCATTACTTAGGAAATTATTTTTTATCTTTTTCCTCTGAAAGAGTAAGTCAGGCTTATAAGCCTCTGTCATCTCATTACTTAGGAAATTATTTTTGGTCTTATTCCTCTGAAAGTGAGTCAGGCTTATGAGCCTCTGTCATCTCATTACTTAGGAATTATTTTATGAATATGGCTATTTGATTGTAAGAAGGATGACCATCTATTATTATAATCAAGAAATTACAAAGATAACAACATCTGACTGAGTCAGAATAACAATTTTTGGAAATTTTAAAACATATCAATAAAGCTAGGCACAAATGTCTTTATTTCATTATTCTGAAAATAAAATAATTATCAAGGATAATACATCTTTAGTCGTGAGGCGTTTTGAGAATTGGGTTCCATATTGCCGTCACTATTCCTGAGGCGATAAGCCCCACATCTTATGACCTCTGTGACTGTGTATGGACCTTCCCAATTCTCCCTGAGTTTTCTGATTAACCCGATCTTCTTCCTTAATACCATATCGCCCACCTGGAATTCTCGTCTTCTGACTTTCTTGTTGAAGGTATTCTTGACCCTTTGATGGTAGGCTGCCAGCCTGATGGCAGCTTGATCTCGTTTTTCTTCGAGCAGATCCAGTCCATCAACCAGTTGTTGGTCGTTTAGTTCCTCCTGATACAGCGCTGTTCTGGTTGTTGGTACTATTTGCTCTGTTGGAATGACAACTTCTGTCCCATATGCCATTGAGAATGGTGTTTCTCCTGTAGGGACTCTTGATGTTGTTCTGTAAGACCAAAGTACCTCTGGAAGCTTGTCTGGCCAGACCCCCTTATGGTCTTCTAACTTCTTCTTCAGAGTATTCAATATGGTTCTGTTGGATCTTTCGGCCTGGCCATTTCCTTGAGGGTATGCGACCGATGATGTTCTCAACTGAATCCCATGCTCATTACAGAATTGTCTGGTCCATTGATTATCCAGATTTTTTCCGTTGTCGATTATTATCACCTTCGGTACTCCGAACCTGCAGATGATATTGGTCCATATGAATTTGATTACGTGTATGTGGGTGATGGTGGAGTAGGATTCTGCCTCGACCCACTTTGTGAAATAATCAGTTGTTATCAGTGCTTGATTTACTGATCTGAGAGCCATGGGAAGTGGTCCAACTGCATCGATCCCCCATTGCGCAAATGGGTGCGGGCTGAAGATGGGATTAAGTAGTTCTAGAGGCGGATGAATGAAGTCCCCATGGAACTGACACTTTGTGCACCTTCTGACATAAGCTTTAGTATCTTGGGAAAGATAAGGCCAAAAATATCCTTGGCTTAGGACCTTATGGGCCAATGCTCGTCCTCCTGAGTGATTTCCGCATGATCCTTCATGGATTTCCTTCATTATGGTTGATGCCTCCAAAGGGGTGAGGCAACGAAGGTACGGACCTCCAAAAGATTTTTTGTAAAGCTGGCCGTGTAGCAAAGCATATCTGGCCGACTTCATGCGAATTTTCCGAGCCTCCGCTTTATCATCAGGAAGTGTGTCGTGTCTAAGGTATTCTGCTATGGGATCCATCCAGTTCGGCTCCCAAGGTATTGCGCATACAACATCTGACTGGTAGATGCTCGGGACACCAAGATAGTCAATCGGGGCGACTCTGGTAAGATCTTGATCATTGACTGAAGCCATGTTGGCCAACCGATCTGCATTTTCATTTTCTTCCCTGGGGATCTGGCTGAGAGTGTACTGCTCCAATCTGTCCAGCTCCATCTGAGCCAGCTTTTTATAGGGCTGCAGTTTTTCCCCTGCGTCGTATTCGCCTTGAACGTGTTTCACTACCAGTTGCGAGTCACTGAAAATACGGAGCCTTCTAATACAGAGGCTCTGAGCTAGTCGCAGTCCGGCCAGTAGTGCCTTGTATTCTGCTTCGTTATTGGTGGCAGAAAACTCCAAACGGACTGATTGTTGGATGCGGGTCCCGTCTGGTGTTATAATTTTGAGCCCAATTCTCGAACCTGCCGAACCAACTGATCCGTCTACATAGAGTGTCCACTCGGGCTCATCTGAATCCTATAGGATTGACTCTGGCTCTGCTTCTAGAAGGAAATCGGCTAAGGCTTGACCTTTTATGGCTGTTCGTGGCACATATGTGATGTCGAATGTCCCGAGCTCTAGCGCCCATATGGTTATTCTTCCTGTCAGATCAGGCTTGGACATGATGGCCCTTATAGGCATGGTAGTTGGTACTACGATTGGATGAGTTTCAAAATAGTGCCTCAGTCGCCTTTTTGCATTGATTAGAGAAATAACAGCGCGCTCCGCCATTGTATCTGGTTTCTGTATCTGATAGGGACTTACTGCTGAAAAAGATTGGCTTTTGGCACTTTTTATCATCCTTTACAAGTGCTGCGTTGGTTGAGACTGCTGATATGGCGAGGTACAGATGCAATGGTTCCCCTGGATTTGGTGAGGCGAGGATTGGTGGATTCTGGAGATACTGCTTCAATTTCAGGAGGGCCTCTGCCTGTTCCGGTCCCCATATGCTCCCTTTTCCGCCTCTAATTGCCTGAAAAAATGGTCTGCATCGGTCTGTCAGTCGGGATACGAACCTGCTCAGTGCGGCTACCCTCCCCGTCAGAATCTGGACCTCCTTCTGTGTTTTGGGCTCTTCGCAGCTTATCAGAGCTTTGACTTGCGATGGGCTGGCTTCAATTCCTGTTCGGTTGACGATATGCCCGAGGAATTGCCCGGATGAGACTCCGAACGAACACTTGGCTGGGTTGAGCTTCATCCCGTACTTTCGAAGTGCATCGAACACTTCTTCCAGGTGCTTGAGATGGTCGTCTTTCCTTCTGCTTTTTACCACCGTGTCATCTATGTAGGCTTCAAACGTTTTCCCCATCTGACTTTTGAATATCCTTCTGACAAGCCTTTGATAAGTGGCACCTGCATTTTTTAGTCCGAAAGGCATCACTCTGTAGCAGTACGTACCTTCCTCGGTAATGAAGGTTGTTTTCTCTTCATCAGCCTGATTCATCGGGATCTGGTTGTAGCCGGAGTATGCATCAAGAAAAGAGAGTCTTTCATATCCCGAGGTGGCATCTACCATCTGATCAATTTTTGGTAGGGGAAAGCAATCCTTCGGGCAAGCCTTGTTCAGGTTGGTGAAGTCCACGCAGACCCTCCATTTGCCGTTCTTCTTTCTGACTACCACCACATTGGACAACCATGATGGATACTTTACTTCCCTTATGAATTCAGCTTCTAGTAGTTTTCCCACTTCCTCGGATATGATCTAGTTCCTTTCCACCCCGAATCTTCTGTGTTTCTGCCTCACCGGTCTTACATCTGGATCAACATTGAGATTATGATGAGCGACCGATGTATCTATGCCTAGAATATCAAGAGGAGACCAGGCGAATACGTCCGAGTTTAGCTGGAGGAAGTGAATCAGCTTATACTTTTCTTCTTTCTCGAGGTATGAGCCGATAAATGTGACTTTGGAATGGTCTGTCCGACTGACCTTCACCTCTTCTAGGGGCTCCGTGGTTGCCTGAGTCTCCTGACCCTCTGAGGAAGGGTCTGACTGTAATTGTTATTTCTCGTTGTACAGGGATTCTTCTGGTGCTTCCAATACTCGTTTGTTTTTTGGATTTAGATCCTTCACGGATACTGAATAGCACTCATTCGCTACTACTTGGTCTCCTGGGATATCTGTCACGTCCACCCCATTTGGATCGAGGCACCTCATGACTTGATGGAGTGTTGAAGGAACACCTTGCATCCGATGGATCCATCATCGCCCCATAAGTAGATTGTACGATGGTTTAACGTCCACCACGACAAAAGCTTCTTTCAGGGTTCGGCGTGCTGCTGATACTGACAAATGGACTACCCCTATTGGCTCAACGCGTCGTCCGTCGAAATCGGCCAAAGGTGTCCGAGCCGGGCACAGCTGTGATACATCGATTCCTATTTTGTCGAAGGCCCATTTTGTCATGATATTGGTGCTGCTTCCTGGATCAATCATCACACGTTTGATCAGACAATTAGCTACCAGAAGAGTGATTACTAGAGGATCTTCGTGGGGCGTTTGAATATTCTGCATATCGGCATTTGAAAATATGATTCTTGATTCTCCCTTGATGAGGGTTGTTTGGCAAACTTCGCCGATTCGCCTGAGCTTGTGTGCTTTTCTTATCTTTGACCTTCTGTTTCCTTCGTCCTCCAATATCTCTTCACCCCCTTGGACCATATGGATGACCCTTACTGGTTGCCCTGCTGCGGAGTTATTCGGCTGTGTCCTGTGTGGTTTGTCCGGTCTCGACTGATTCTTCATTATGTAGTCTGCAAGTTCACCTTTGGCGATCATTGCCTCGACCTGCCTTTGAAGATTCCTACAATCATTCGTATGATGGCCATACTCACTGTGAAAGGCACAGTATTTGGTCATGTCCCTCAACTCCATCGGTTGTCTGATTGGTGGAGGTGGTATGAAAATCCCTTTGTTTTTGCTTTCTTGGAAGAGCTTTCCAAGGCTGGTTTTGAGCGGAGTGGTTCTTTCTTCTGTTCGTTGACGTTTGTCTGGATTTCTGGACGATGGGATTTGTCGAGGCGGATCCGGTCGTTGAGGCCTCTGGTCCCTCATCTTTTCCTTGGATTTTGCCTCTACCGTTACAAGTGAGGCTCTTCTCTGTCTGACTGCTTCCTCTTCTTCTATTCTGAGATACCCTTGTGCTCTGAAGTGGAGATGTCTTCTTCCTTGGATTTTGCCTCTACTGTTGAATCTGGATAAAAAATTCTTGAGGCTCTCTCCCTTTTCCTGGGTCATGGTAAATAGGCTTGATATCGTTTTTCTCTGCCTCCGATTGCTGAAATATTGACCGATAAAGCGCCTGCAGAGGTCATTCCAGCTACAGATGGACCCGAGGGATTGCTTCCTGAACCACAGAAGTGGTGCCTCTATTAAACTTGTTGAAAAGACTTTACACATAAGGGCTTGGTTCCTCCCATAAACAGTCATTTTGGTCTGCACCTGGTAGATATGATCGAGTGGATCCCTCGTACCATCATAGAGCGTAAAAACTGGGAGTACAAACTTCTTCGGGAATTCTGTTGCTTCAATTTCTTCTGTGAATGGAGACTGGGTCATATCTGTGGTTGCATGAATGGCCAGATCGTCAGGGGTCTGCATCCTTAAATCCTTCATCACATCTCTTTGGATTTTGGCAGCCATTTCATTCAGGTCGTTCTAGGTCGGGGCATGCATTGCTGGTACTTCCCTTGTTATGGGATGAGAGGATTCTTCCTCCTCCCTAGGCACTTTGTTCCTTTGAGTGATTGACACGTTCCGTTCTTGATGGGAGCTGGAGGGATCTGGCTCATCGTTCCTGACACCATCTGCCGAGCTGGAATTTTGGAGAGGGAAAGGGCCCAGAGCTACTCGATGGAGTAGCTCAGCATTCTGCTGCTCGAGGGCTTCGTTTCTCTGCTCCACAGCTTCCAACCGCCTCATGACTTCTTCGAATCTGGCTTCATTGTTCGTTGATCGAGTGGACACTATTTTTTTTATAAAAATGAAATTGCAAGTGAAAAATATTATCTTTCCCATAGACGGCGCCAAATGTAAGTAGCAAAAATATACTCACATCAAAATCATGCCTTCTCCTCTATTAATGGTCATATTTATACATTTTTTGTGCTCTTGGATCATGACCTAAGTCCATGGGGTCATGACCCACTCTCTTAATAACTAACCACTCCCTTTTAGGTAGTGGGTTGTTACTCCCTTTTTCACGAGAATGGCCTAATGCTGATGGTCCCACTTATATTTGGTGGATTCAATATATGGGTCATTCACTATTTACATTTTACATGGGCTCGATAAGTCTTGGGCCTTATAAATGGACCTGGGCCTATAATTTTCACTATTTACAGATCCATACAAAGAAAATGAGGAAGTGAGGGTTTTAACAAAAACAAAAGAAGGGCATTTTTGGCAACACAAAATGGTATTTTTGGGTTTTCATGTCTAATTTAAGTCACGTGCCACCCATGTGATGTTTTCCCGACCAAAAGTAGACGTCCGATGACCGGTAGAGGGCTAAATGCAACATTTTTACAAACGGCTAGACTTATACACACAAAATCAAACTTTTGATGTTTAAGTGCACATATTTACAAACCAGGAGGGGTTTTTGGCAAAGAGCCCTTTTATATATTATACCTTGGTTCCAATAATTTAGCAACATTTATCTGTTATAATATTTTTAAAATGGGTTGGTATAATTACATATCAATTATATGCGTTTAATGTTTTTTTTTTCTATCGGTATAATTTGTTATACAATTATCGTTACCGCTATTAATATTGCACTGAAACCATGCTCCTAATGCAAATTTGACTATTATTGACAAAGTTTTTTGGAGTAAAAAATTATTAAATTGAATGAAAATAATAATAAATAAATAAATAGATCAAACTCATCCTCCTAATTTCAACCAACATTATCTATTTTTCTATTTTTCGTTAGTTTACTATACTCTTTGTTAATTGGGTATATTGCCACACTTTCAAGAGATGTGATGAGAAGTTAATATTAATTTAACGCAGAACCTATTGGTTTAATTTTTAAAGTACATATTTATGTTCCGAAATGTTGTATTTTTGTGTTTTTTTACTAGTTACATATCATTTAAGACGATAAATGTCATAGACGCATACACACAAATAGTTACCTAGTATTAATTTTGTAACAATTATACAACCCTCCCTCACTTGTTTCCTGATCAGTTTCGATTGTTATAATAAATTGGGACAATATCAACAATGTCAGTAATAAAAGTAAGTATCGAATTAGTATATATATGATTAGGACAATACTTAGGCCGAGGGGTGGAGCCAGAATTCAAAAATAAGGGGCAAACTTTAAAAATAAAAATTACACTATATAAATATATTTTTACTTAAAAATATTCGACAATAAATTATATATGTTATAAATATATAAATAACTAAACTTTAACCAATTTGTTTTTTAAAAAACTAAAAAAAAAAAAGCATTTTCTCCTATTCCCTCCCCCCCAAAACCATAAAAATAATTTGCTAAAGAATCTAAACTAAAAGTTTGAACGATTTCATTTGCAATAATTTGCTAAAGAATTTAAACTAAAAGTTTGAACGATTTCATTTGCAATAATGATACTCAAGTAGCCTGTAAGAGAAATTCGTCTTCCATCTTATAACGAAGTTATGTTTTAATAAATTCATCCTTAAAAAATATTTTTTTCGATAGTTCAACTACTAGCTTGTTTAGCTCCTCTACCACTCTAAAATGTATCAAAATCTATCAAAATTTTAATAACTTCGACAGAATGCAATTCAATAATTTATAGTTTTTACTTGAAATTTGTTAAATATCTTGAAATAATATGTATGAATATAGCCAAATTAAACAAATAAAAATAAGGTATGAATCTTTTTGGTAAAGAAAATTTAGAAAAATATTAAAATTGGAATTGAATTAATCAATAAGGTTATAATGGAAATAAATTATTAATAAAATCTTACCATATCTTATTTTTAATATAATCTTAGATTGTTTCATTTTATAATTAGGTCTACAGAGATACATCTTTCATTTTCATACATATAATTTATATTTTTTCTTAAATATATATATAATAGGAAATATTTTTGAAAATTTTGAGGGGAGCATGGCCCCACTTTCCCCCCTCCCTCCACTCCTACTTAGGCCCTGCCCCACCCCCATGAGGATCAAGTTCGTCATCTCCGCTGATATAGTCCAATACAAGTTGGACATGTAACCAAAATCTTTTTTTAAAAAAAAGAAAGATATAAAATCCATGAATAGAAATGGGTGAATGGCACAAAACCCCCTTATGGTTTGAAAAATGTGTAGAAAACTCCCCTTAAGTTCATTTTGTGCAGATAAACCCTACTATTATTCCAAAATGGGCAGATTGATCCCCTATGACAAGATTTTGTTCACTTTTTAGCTTTCATATGCCATATTTTCTTCTCAAATACCAAAAATACCTTTATTTCCTTAACAAAATATTCTTCTTGCATATATAATTACTTATTATTAACTTTTTAAATTAAGTTAATGATAAGTAATTATATATATATATATATATATATATATATTATTTTAATAGTTAGAGACTTTGTTGTATTTGTTGAAAAAGCTAAATTACTTTTATAAATAAAATATGATTTTAAAAGTGGCAAAATAAATGAATGGATTATGTCCGAATATATATATTTTTGTTTATAGTTCACTCTTTAAATATAACAAAATTATATATATTTCGGACATTATCCGAATTTTTAATGTACGAAATATGTTCGATTTTTTTTTTTTGCTTATAGTTCAATTTTAAAATTAAAAAAATATATATATATATTCAGACATTATCCGAAATTTTAATGTCCGAAATATGGCCGATTTGTTTTCCGTTTATAATTTACTTTTTAAGTATAATTGTTTAAAGAATTTTGACAAGATTAAAAAGAACTTACCGCTTTTATCACAAAGAAATTTGATCGGATTATTCAAATGACATGATTCATATTTTTATTATTTTAATTAAAATTTCCTTATGTAATACTAATAATTATAATAATAACTTATCTATAGAGTAATAAAAAATAAAAATAAAAGGCAGAGTGGAACAAGCAAGGGTGGAGCTAGTAAAATTATCTAGGGGGCCAATGTAATTTTTTATAAATTTATTAGTAATATTTATATTTTTTTGAGTTACCAAAGAAAAAAAATTTAACTTTTGGAGGAGGTAATGCAATTTTTTTATAAATTTATTGATAAAAAAAAAATTAGGCTACCAAAAGAATTTTTATGGACATTTTTATTAAAAATACTTTTTGGGTCTAAAAAATATTTGAAAAAATTTAGGGATAGAGTCGCTGCTTCGCCCTAGGTACAAGATTGAAATATCTTTTGAGGATAAGATGATAATTTGACATCTAAATGGGCTTGAAGGGAGACTATTTGCAATCACCGTAAAGTGTAGAGGGGTTTAAAAACCATGATGGTAGTTTTCCTCACATTTTTCAAACCATATGGAAGTTCTGCGTCATTCAACCAATAATAAATACATAAATCAAAATAAATTCATTTTGAAAAAAAGTTTGGCCTAAGACCTAAGTATTGTGGATATGATATGATTATATGTATTGTATGACCACACAGACATTCTAAAAACATTACAAAACACATAGAATATGTAATGACGTATCTGTACCATCTCTCTTGTTATTTAAAATTTTGTGCTAATCCTACAAACAAACTTTTGTATTATCCGTATTCAACACAAGTCCTCAACAAATATTTATAAGAAAAAAAATAAAATTACACGGTCAAGAGGTAGCAGATGCAATCTCACTAATAAATATTAGTTGTATTTTTGCTTGTTAATATCTGTAAATTAAAATATCAGTATTTTAATTTACCCTTGTAATATAGTAGTTCTATTTATAAAGCTACAAACTTACAGCCAATAATAGAAGGCCAACAGTCTTTAATAAAGGACTATAACATTTTGTACAAAGTGAAATCTGCAAAGTAGTACTGAGACCCTAACACAACATAAACTTGTCATAGTCCATGATATATATACATACATATATATATATATCAACATGATTTAGTTTTATTACTCTTTTGACTAGAACATCACAAATCACAACCGTCTATTTTTCTTCATTGGTCAAATCTGACCGTCCATTTTCCTCCAGAGTTTTCAGAAGATGGGCCCCTTTTCTCCTACCTCTTGCAGTACAATCCCCTTGTAACGCCAGCACCACCGCACGCGCCACCTGCTCCGGCGGCGCCGCAACACCTTCCCCCGACGACCCACCACCGTAAATCACCGCCAACACGCTTACGGCATACTCCTTCCCTCTTCCCGCCATTTTCCCCATGACCTGCACCATCATCGGCACTGCCAGCGCGTGGGCCTTAACCTCCGCCGCCCCCTCCGCCACCGTGCATAGCAGCTCCAGCGCCGCCAAAGCCCTCTCCGCCGCCGCCCCCTCCAAATCCGCCAGCGCCTCCACCACCCCCGCCACCGCCCCCGCCTCCACTGCCACGTGGCGGTTCCCCTCCGCCAGACAAAGCGCCAGCAATATCTTCGTCGCCGGTTTCGCCCCTTCCCTTTCTCTCAAATACCCCACCACCCCCCTCATCACCGCTGCCGGACACCGCCCCTCGACGCCGTCCACGGCGGCCGGCGGGTTCGGCACCAGCAACCGCTCCAGCATGTAAAGCGCCTTCACCCGGTCCGAGTGCGAATCGGAGCTGAGTTCGAGCTCCGCCACGTAGAAGAGCTCCTGGAGGCCGGTGGCGGACAACGGCGGATGTGGGTCAGATTGGGGGGTGTTTTTCGGTGGTGGGTCAGATTCCGGCGGCGGGTGGGAGTTTGTAATGGGTGAGTTTGAGAGTGGGAATTTCCACTGGGTGAAGCTCTGGGAGGTGTTGGAGGAGGAAGAGGACTCTAAGTCGGGATGTGGGGGTTGTTGGGGCGGTGGGTCAGAAGGATAAGGTGGCGGAGGAGGAGGAGGAGGTGGTTGTGGTGGTGGGTCAGATGGTTGGAGAGGGAGGATTGGGGGGTTGGAGGTGGTGGGACTGAGGACAGTTTGAGTGCAATGGCGGAAGAAGCCGCAGGAGAAGAGTGGAGGTGGTGTGGTTTTGAGCTTTGATTGATGTGTCTTCATGATAAGAGAGAGACAGAGAGAGTGGTGTATGAGCTTTAGCTTCCTTGGTTTCACACTTTGCAGAGCAGGATACACAGTAGGTAGGGGAGGAGATACTGTGATCTTGACTAGTAGGAGTGAGATAGTGTTACTACTCATGTTCTATGAGTCTATTACTAATTTACTAGTACTGGTTTACTATGAGTCTATTATTATGGTAAATTATTATTTTGGGTAATTTGCATTGACATCGTATTGGTCAATTGTAGGTAGATATTGATCAATGCATTATTTTTTATTGACACTCCCTAAGGTTTTGTAAAGTGTTACAATGACATCATTTGGAGGCATAAAATGACTTTAGTGCCCGATTAATTTAATTTTTATGTAAAATTTCTAAGTTAGCATCATGCCTAAATCCTACAATTTACCCATTACACCAACCACATTTATCATCACACTCTTATTATTAAAAATCTATAATAAATAAATAAGATATATAATTTTATTTTAAACATAAAAATTAAAAAATATCAAAAATATTTTGAAAATTATATTTAAAGATAAATTGTACCATTAAAAAAATTTCATCAATAATAATACTAAATTTTTTAATTATTTAATTGCTACTCTTGATTTTTATTATATTACTATATAAATATTTCTCAAAAAAAATTAAAGGGTTATATCTAATAACAATTATAGGTATTACATATCTAATAAAATATATATAAATGTTTATGTAGGAATAGAAAAAAAGTTATATATTTTATACTATTGTCAATCAATAATTTTAATAAAATTTGATAATATAATGGTAGAATTTCTTTGATATATAATACTTATAATGGAATATCTTATTTAGATATGTAATACCAAAGAAAATCCCATTCCATTATGAAATTTGATAATATAATGGTATAGTTTCTTAGATAAGTAATACCTATAATGGATAATGTGTAAGATATTTAGATATTTTTTTCTATTCGTACATAAAAATTATATATATTTTACTATGTATACCTATAATGGTTTTAGATATAACCCTTTAATGTTTTGTGAGAAATATTTATATAGTAATATATTAAAATTTAAGAGCACTAGTTAAATAATGGAATTTTCTTAGTATTGTTATTGATAAAAAAAAAAATTAGTGGTAGAATTTACCTTTAAATATATATTTCAATTTATTTTTTCATGTTTTAGAATTTTTATATTTAAAATAAAATTATATATATTGTATATCTTAGTAATATTTATTTAATCTGGATTTTTTAATAATAAGAGTATGATGATAAGAATGGTTGGTGTAATGGGTAAAGTATAGGGTTTAGGCATGGAGTAACTTAGAGATTTCACATGAAAATTAAATTAATCAATGACACTAAAGTCATTTTATACCTATAAGGTTGCAACACTTTACAAACCTAAGGGGGTGTCAACAGAAAATAGTCCGTTGTTCGGCATCTATCTGCAATTGATCAATACCTCAGGGGTGTTAATGCAAATTACCCTATTATTTACTATTGTGTTTTGGAATACTATCACGGTATCACCCATAGGAGTGCACAAAAGAACCGGTGGAACTGAGAACCGGAACAGGCAGTACGGTTCGGTTCCGGTTCCTAATATTCAATAACCAAAATTTTTGATTCGGTTCTGGTTCAAAGGCAATAACCAACCCGGAACTATTATTTTTTTAATAATATATTATATAGTGTTATAAACCTAAATATATGCCCTATTTTTTCACGTCGCTATACACTTCAGTCTTCAATTCATGCCCTAGTTGACCAAAATAACTACCACTAATATATTTACATAATGTTTTGTATATAATATTTGGTATAACTTGAATAATAGGATAGAACTATACCAACTAGTATATAAATTAAATATCTACATTGCACTATCTTTTAACTTTGGTTCAAAAATTTGAGTCTCACAAACATTTTGTTTTTTCTATTTTTTTTTTTTGAAATGGGATAGTAGGAACCGGAATTGAACCGAAATTTAGGTTCCAGTTCGGTTTAGTTCCTTGCCCGTTCGGTTCGATTCCGGTTCCTATTTTTAAGGAACCGAAAAAAAAGGTTTGGTTCCGGAATCAAATTGTACCGTGTGCACCCGTAATCACCTATAATATTTTTTTTTGGGTAAAATAAATTAACTAAGATTGGTGTTAAAAGTATTAAAATTTTGTTTTAGGTTCTTTGTTTGGATCATTGATTGAAACTCTACCGTTTTTGTAAATGGTTTCACCTCTACATCTATGTGTATTTAATTTTTTTCAAATATTCCCCAATTATCTTCAACCTGATATTGAAATAATAGTTTGTAAATTGTAATCTATAAGTTATTTTGGGGTCATTCTAATACAAACAAAGATAATGTTGAAGAAGATAATATTGTATTATGAGTTCATTTAACAGTGAGGCTAGATTAAACTATGATTAAACCAAAGAACTTTGACAAATTTATCACTACAAGAATACAAAAATTACATCTTTTTAAAATTTTCATGGTAGTGATTTATTTGCGAAAAATTCATGTTAAAAGATCATATACTTTAATAAACTAAAAAAAAATTGAAAGGCAAAAGTGCATAATACCCCTTTTTGCGTTTTAGAAGTTGCAAAATACTCTCTTGTGTTATTTTTAGCTTCAAATTACTACTCTCACCTTTATAAAAGCTAACAACTTACCCCCTTATGTTTTTCAAAAGTTGCAAAATACCCCATGTGTTATTTTTATCTCCAAATCACTACTCTCACATTTGTAAAAGCTAGCAAATTACCTCATTGAATATGTTTTACTCAAAACATTGACCATTTTGCCCCTTATAGGGGTTCGCAAGTTGATGATGCGAAGATAGTTCCTACACAAGTATGTCAGTTAAATAAAGGCAATGATGTTCTTATTGCTTTTGATTTGCTTTTATAGAGAAAAAGGAGGAAAAGATAACGAGTACAAGTATTTGAGAAGTGTTCTCTCTCTTTCTGGGAATTTCTCTCTCTTAGTCTCTGGAAAAGTCCCCTTCAAATGAGCTCTCGCACCTCTATTTATAGACGTGAGTGTCTAGTAATCCTTGCGGATTTGTATTGCCACGTCAGCATTTGTCTCGCGACACGGTTTCTGTGTACCAATCCGCGATAAAAGTACCCTGCACAGTATCATCTCGCGCATTTGCATACGCGAAACGGATTCGCGTAATCTCATGCGAGGATTTATACAGTGCTCCATAAATACCTTGCACGGTGTTATCTCGCATTTCGACTATGCGAAACGGATTCGCGTAATCTTATGCATGGGTTATGTTGTGCGCCATTCCCTGTGATCCGCGCCTATTTCATCGCGGATCTGATTTATCATTAGCCAATGATGTCGTTATACCTTTGTTGGGTCATGACCAATCAAGCATTTCTTGGTCATGTCCCTGAATACTATCGGCCTCTCTAAGGTACTCTTGCTTAGGATGGTGTAAATAAGGTCGCGACCCACTATTTACTCATCCCCAACATTTCCCCTAGATTCCGAGTAGTACTCCCTACGCGAGCAGCATATAGGGTTATAAGTTTCTGATGCGAGCTATAAAACACATCAGCCCCTCATGCCTCCCTCTGTATAATGCAAGCTCTCGCGTAAAAACCATATCAGGGCTATTTTCCCAAGTAATCAATTATTTGGGCCAATCTCCCAAATAATCTTTTATTTGGGCCGGTTTCCCAAAATATTCCAATCCTGGGCCATATCCCAGATAAATAAAGCCTTGGGCCATATCCCAAATAAATAAACCTTGCGGATTAGTTTTATCGCGAGTTACCACCTTTACATTTTTTCCCCATTGCGCTTTGATACTTAGCCAAGTATCAAACTGTAATAACATTTGACTCGCGATTGATAGTACTTTATACTGTTGTTTTGAAAACCACATTTCCCCATGCGATTTTTGGTCTTTTCCTTGGCGGATGAAGTATATATATATATATATATATATTTTTTTTTTCCGACCAATTTTATGTATGTACAGATTTCGTTTTTCCCCATATTCTTCCTGTTTTTCCAAATCTGTCCATGTTTTCGGATCCGCGACTTTTTTCTAAGTGCCTGGCCATACGACTTTTCGCCTTCCTCGCGCATTTAATGCGTCGTTTCGATTTCCGTGCCCAACACATATATATATACTCTCATGTCATTTTCCTTTCACCACCTTATTTTTCCTCAGAGCACCATTTTTCTAGCCTTTCCTGTATCCTTTTTCCTACCTCCCAATCCTTTTCGCACATACCCCTTTACTTCATAAAAGCTATTCGCAAGTTTGTTCCACCATGACAAAAACAACTACACCAAAACTTCTTGCACCTCCTTCCAGGGTTGCTCCCTCTGTTCCTAATGTTTCAGAGTGGAAGAAAACACCTTTCTTAGACTCTCAAGACACATTCTGGGTATCCGCGAGAGATCTAACTTCCCCTTCTATTTCGAGCCCATCTCTCACCTTTGATCCTGATAATGAAGCAGAAACGGCCTTCATTTCCCCACTTTCTATTCCACGCTTTCTTGTGGAGAGGGGTGACACTCCATTTTCCTTTATTGAGTATGAAGGACATGTTGCCCCCATCAGTGACTGGAAGATGTGGTCTAGTCACATTCTTACTCAAGACCGTCATCGCGCCACCTTGGCCAAGGCTGGCATTCTTGAGTCCATAGAGCTGTTTTCGGATTTCTATGTCCGTTGTGATGTGGATGCACTGACTACCTTGATCTCGCGCTGGAGCACATTTTCCCACACCTTGGTTGCTTCCTGGGGGGAGTTCACTCCCACCATTGAAGATGTGGTGATTTTATTTCGGCTGCCTGTCCTTGATTCACTCAATTCAATGGGCCTTTGGAACTCGCGGGCTTCCTTGCATATTGGATGGACCGTTACATATTTCAAGGCAAGCCAGATGACAGTCCCAGCCGTATGGTGTTCCTTCTAGCAGGCATGCTTTCGCGAGGTGTACATATTGCCTTGGCCCCACTTTTCCTTGGCACCCTGTACTCGCAACTGGACACTCTTGAGAATGATTTCGCACGTTCACTGGGTAGGTATGAAATTAGTACCCATGTTTCAGGTACATTCCTTACCCTCTTTATTTTCGAGCGTTTCCCTAATTACGCTCCCATTCCTTCTTCCCTTTATCCTCAATCCTTAGAAACCACTGTCCCTGTTTCATTGAAGTCGCGGGCTACCCGCTGGACTTCTCTCTCATCCTCACAATCCCTTTCCTCATTTATTGATACATTTTCTGAATTTTCTTGGCGTCCATACACCACCTCTCTGAAAGGTTTCTACTCTCCTGATTTTTACCCAAAAGAGGAGATAGTATCGTACGACATAGCGGTAGATGATCACCTCATCTTTGCGGCTATTACTCACAAGTGTCACCTCCCTATTTTTAGCGAGACTTTTGATACCATCACTCCTTATAACCCTTCACGTGTAGCAAGACAATTAGGCTTTGATCAGGTCATTCCCTCTCCACTTCCTCGATACCGCGAGGATAATTTTGACAGGTGCTTCATTACTTATCGTGAGTCTATTGAGAGGAGTGTCCGCATATTTTCTACTGTTATTTTTATCCAGCCTGGCACTCGGAGATGTGGAGTGACCGAGGCATATCATGAGTTCTGGAAGGAGCAACTTGTGAGATTCTAAAGTTTCATGGCTGAAGCTCCCCCTATTCCTATTCCAGTTCCAGTCTTCATTGCAGATCCGTCCTTGAAGCTTCGCAAGGTAAGGGCCAAGACCACGCCAAAACATCATGCTCAGGCTTCTCAGCCTCAAAACCCCAAGGCAACTACCCGCAAACGATCTCTCCGCGAGGAGATTCCTCTCGCGAGACAGCCTACCCGCGAGGAGCCTATTCGCGAAAAGGCCTTCCGCGAGGAGCCTATTGCGAGGCGTCTGGTAAATTCCTGTCTTCTCTTTTTCTTCGATTTATTATGTACTTTCATATGTTGTTAGTAACTTCTTCGTTCTTTCTACAGCGTTCCAGCGCCCAAGCTACAGGTACTACTAGCGTTTTTACTGATTCATTGGACCATGTTCCCTTATCCATTAGACTTAAAAATCTTTCCATCGCAGCAGTACTGGATAATGTTCTTCTTGCGATGAGGAAAAGGAAGCTTTCAAAGATTTCGCAGCCTATTGTAGCGGAAGATGCTCCTAGCTCAGAGGAGGCCCCTTTGGTGAGAAAACACAAATCCTCGTCTGTCATTCCACCTCTTGGTGTTTCAGACCCTACCTCAGAAGAGGCTTCCCTAGCCGAAAGACACAGGCTTGCTTTGGAAAAACTAAAGAACAAAAAGAAGGCTGATGCGACTTCATCATTGCTTGATACTGTTGCTCGCGTGGTCGAGGAGATGAGGACTGTAAATGAGGCAGAGGAGACAGAAGTTGTCAATATACTTTCTGATTTACCCAGGACGGCTCTTTCCCAGAGTAAGTTTTCAACTCTCATTCTAGATACTTATTTTCATTTTTACTGATTCTTTATCTTTAATACTTCACATCTATCCTTGTTTTAGGTCCCCACGAGATTTTATCTCTGCGTGCTCCAACCTCTCCAAGAGGTGGCCTTCACTCTACTGCAGCTTCATCAGATGACGAGGACAATCTCACCATCGATTCGCTATTCAGCAAGTCCTCTCAGCCTATCCTTGAGGAGGCAGAAGATGATGACTCATCCTCCTCTTCTCGTGATAGCGTCATCTCCGCGACCTCTACTCCAGAAGGGGATCGCGAGGCATCCTCAGATCGTGAGGTTGAGGAGACCATAGTGTCTCGCGAGACGTTACCCAACCTGTCTCCCATCCCTGCTTCCCCAAAGGCCGTTGATGATATTGCAAAGGATCCGGATTTTGATGATAGGCATTTGCAGCCTCTTGATGGTGATCTTGCATCCGAGGTTGCCGCAACTTTCGTAGACCATCCTAACATTGAGAGATCCCTTTTTGGCACCCCTATCCCAGAGGTTGAGGGAGGTAACCTTTCTTTTATCTCTTTTTTCTTTCATTTGAACTTTTAATGCCAAATTGTGATTTTATCATGTCCCCCTTATGTTTTTAGGTACAAACTCCGAAACTCAGGAGATGATTAATGAACTACTCCATGATACTCCTGCTGAGGCGCATACAGAGACACTTCCATCCCCATCTCGCATCATCGTGCCTGATTCCCGCGAGCCTGTTCGCACCTCTTCCTCTGATCCTCCCGAGTCTGCTCGCGACCATGTATCTACTTCTCGCATGCCTGTTGTTTCACCTGCCTATGATGCTGTTTCTTCAGTGTCAATACCTTGGCGTCAATGGTTTTGTTATCCGCGAGATATTCATGTGCTAGATTTGATAGAGGCAGCTCATCCAGAGACCTTTGCTCGTATGGAAGTTCATGAGCCACTTTTGCAGACGGTCCATCTTCAGCTCGTTGCAGATGTGTTTAGGACCCTTTCAGAGACTGCTATTCAGGACCTCGTCCCTGATACTCTTCCGAGATGTCATGCCCGTATAAAGGACTGGAAGAAGGTAGGGATGGATGTATCCTGGTGGGAGACCCGTCTGGCTATTATTCAGAGACTCTATGATCACTATCTTGTCGAGCTGAGGGGGCGCGAGGCTCTTCAGAGAAAACAGTCAGAGATCGCAGAGTCTCGTAGACAGTTAGCACTGCTCGAGGAGGATGAGAAGAAACTTCAGGATTCAGCTGAGCATCTTGAGCAGGCCCGTCTTTATTTAGAGGAGCATGAGGGTTTCAAGTTGTTAGATCCTATTACTCGAAACCTCTTCTAGCTCATTCCTTATATTATTATTAGGTTATCCTCTACTTGTAACCACATTTTTGTTGTATATCGTTGTATTATGATAACATTTTTGATATACTTATATACATGGGATGCTTTGTTTGATACTGTCTTTATTTGAAACATATTTTCATAACAACATAATCCGCAACGCCTTTATGTCTGATACAATTTAATCCATTTCACATTCAGAGGTCCAGCTTTCTCGCGAGTGATTTCATGCTCCATCCTGTAATATCCACTGCTGCTCTCGCTTACAATCACATACGGACCTTCCCACTTAGCCTCAAATTTTCTTACCCTTTGTCCCCTCATGATTGCCGGTACCACTTTCAACACTCTGTCTCCTTCTTTGAACCATCTGTACCGTACCCTTTTGTTGTAGTTCTTTGTTTGCATCTTATTGTATTCTTTCTGATTTGCAAAGGCTTCGGCCCTTGTTTCATCCAATCTTTCTATCTCTAATAGCCTGTCCTCTGAACTACTTTTGCATGCCAACCTTTTAGCAGCCACTTCTATTTCCGCAGGTAGTACAACCTCTGCTCCGTAGATGCATAAGGGGTCATGCCTGTCGCACTCCGGTATGCGGTCTGATGTGCCCACAGTGCTATTGGGAGCTCTTCCACCCATTTTTTCTGATTATCATGCACCAGCCTGGACAAGATTCGAATTAACGCTTTATTTGAAGCTTCAGCCTACCCATTCCCTTTTGGATAGTAAGGCGTGGACTTGTGATGAATAACTGAGTATCTCCCCAAAAAATCCGCGACCTTACTATTGACAAAAGGAGTCCCATTATCTGACAGTATCACATTTGGTATCCCAAATCGACAAATGATATTCTCCTTTATGAATCGAACCACATTATCTGATGTCGTTCGTCGCAGCGGGATAACTTCTACCCATTTTGTGAATAATTCAGTTGCCACTAAAATCCATGCATGTCCCTGAGCTTGTGGCGTGATTGGTCCAACTATGTCTAGTGCTCAAGTATGGAAAGTCCAAGGTGTAGCTAAACTGTGCAATTCATCTCCCGGAGTGTGGATAAGATCTCCATGCACCTGGCACACATGGCATTTTCTCACAAAATCACTACAGTCCTTCTCCATTGTTGGCGAGTAATACCCGAATGACAACAACTGTTGAAACATTTTTCTAAGGCCCTGGTGACCAAACATATGAACCTGTTTCAATACTTCCCCCGTTTCTTCTTCGCTTACACACTTCATCAATTTTCCCTCAAAGCTTTTGCGGAACAATTTTTCCTCTTGTAAGACAAATCGCGAGGCCAATTTTCTGAACCGCGGTTGATCTTTTTCCGGCAAAATCCCATCTTTCAAATAGTGCACATATTTGTCCCGCCGGTCTATCAAGTTTGCTATATTACCTTTGCTCGCGGATGGATATGCATTACAGTTTTGACAACTACTTTGTAACCTTACTGCCTCATCCTTCATACTTGGCCAAAAGAAACCTTCTCGCTGCAAAACTCGATAGAGACTGACATCCGTTTGACCACATATTTTCTTGTGAGCTTTCTGTAGCAGTTCTTTTATCTCATTTATTGCTACGCATCTAGCTAGAATACCTCCGCCCGCTCTGTAATATAACACGCCTTTTATGATCTGGTATTCTCGTCTCAAGGCATTGTTATCATTCTTTAGCAAAGCCTGTACTATTTGCGCTCTCCAATCATGCTCTTCATATACTTCTGATCTCATCCCGCCACTGACCACAGAGTTGGTTCTTCGTACTACTTGCACAGAAGACTCTGACCCTTAGAAATGTAGTCGCGAGCCCAATGTGGCCAATGCATCGGATCGTTGGTTACCTTCTCATAACTCATGTTGAAAGCTCACAGTCTCAAAGCCTTCTAACATTTGACGGATAAGGGTTCTGTAAGACACCAGATGAGGTTCCTTGACAGCATACTCCCCTTTAATCTGCTTAATGACCAACTTGGAATCTCCTTTAACATGAAGTACTTTTGCCCTCAACTGCTGAGCCATCATTAATCCCAGCGCTAATCCTTCATATTCGGCGATATTGTTGGTGCAAGGAAAATCGAGTTTGTAAGCCATGACTAATTCCTCATTTGTTTCCTCATTCTTCAGTACAAAACCAGCCCCACCTCCCTTTTCTGTGGACGAACCATCGAACTCTAAAGAAAACTTTGTACTTTGAGCTGTACTTGCCATTCTCACCTCTTCGACTTTGGGTTCGGCTCCCCCAGGAAATAAAGCTAGCAAATCCGACAAAGCCTGGCTTTTTACTCCTTTCGGCCTAGAGCATGTGATCTCATATTCGGACAGTGCTAATAACCATCGAGCAGTTCTTCCACTGAGCATGGGCTTTGTGAGGAGATACCGAATGGGATCACTTTTGGTGATTAGTTCTAACGGATGTGCCAGTAGATAATGTCTGAATTTCTGGGCTGCAAATACTAAAGCGAGACAGTGATTTTCTAACGATGTGTATCGCGACTCCGGTCCTTTGAGCACCCGACTGATGTAATAAACAGGCTTTTCTTCCCCTTCATGTTCCTGGGCCAACAGAGCTCCCACAGATTTATTGGTGGAAGTGAGATACATTATCAACGGTTTTCCTGACTCGGGCGCTACCATTGTTTTTGGTGATGCCAAAATAATTTTGATCTTCTCAAAAGCCTCTTGCTGCTCTTTTCCCCAGCTATATGCGGAATTTTATTTTAACAAAGGCATGAGTGGGTGAGTTACTTCTGCTAGTGCCGGGATAAACCTCATCAGATAAGATATCTTCCCCATAAAAGTTTTCAACATTTTACGAGTTGCGGGTGGAGCCATTTCTAATATTGCCTTAGCTTTCGTCGGGTCCATATCGATGCCATGCCGATGTACAACACACCCCAAGAACTTTCCTTGTAGTACTTCAAAGGCACATTTGAGGGGATTCATTTTCAAATTATACCCGCGACATCGTTGCAGTACCTTACGCAAATCACCCACATGATCTTGCGTGGCTCTGGATTTTACCACCAAATCGTCGACATAGTCCTCGACAGTTTTATGCATCAAGTCATGGAATATAGCTGTCATGGCGCGTTGATATGTAGCTCCGGCATTTTTAAGCCCAAATGGCATGACCGTGTAGTGGAAATTCCCCATTGGGGTGCGAAAAGCAGTTTTCTCTGCATCCTCCGGCGCCATCTTAATCTGATTGTACCCACTGAATCCATCCATTAACGAGAAAATCTCGTGTCCTGAGGTTGCATCCACCATAGTGTCAATATTGGGTAGAGGGAAATCATCTTTTGGGCAAGCCTTATTGAGATCGCGATAGTCTACACATACGCGTATCTGCCCAGTCTTCTTCTTCACAGGCACAATGTTCACGAGCCAGGTCGGATGTTGGGTTGGTTTGATGAACCCTGCTTTCAGCAGCTTCTCCACTTCCACCTTAATTTGTACTTCTAAATCGGGGTGAAATACTCGTTGTTTTTGTTTCTTTGGTTCCGATGCGGGATTTACATGAAGATGGTGGCTTACCAATCCAACATTAAGTCCCGGCATTTGACTATAGTCCCAAGCGAACACATCCCGAAATTCTTTGAGCAACTCTATCAAAGCGTTCTTAGTTTCTTCAGGCAATGTATTGCTTATGAAGGTAGGTCATGGATCTGTACCATCGCCTATGTCCACTTCAGACAAACCGTGCTCTGGTCGCGGATTCACTTTTATTACTTCAGGGTCCATGCTTAGTTTTCCTTGTTCAATCTCCTCTTTCCCGGGGTCAGTGCTGACTGTGCAGGTTTCTGACCCCTAAACCCGTCATAATTTATACATTATTCGCCCATCAGGCATTTTAACCCGCGACCAGCTCACCTCCTCGAGCCTTCGCTTAGTTGAATTTTCATCATCCGATCCTTTCCACCTTGGTAACGGTGTAGCAAAAACACCGGGTCCATCCTCTTCACTGTATTCCGAAAAATATACTGCATCTGCAAAATGTGCTTCAGATGTGCAAAATGGATTCCTGGATGCTTTTACAGTCATAATCCCTTCTCCCCAACTGGCCTTCATCACTTGATGATAGGATGATGGCACTACGCCATGTGCATGGATCCATGGTCTGCCCAACAACAACTGATATGAGGGCTCCCCTTGAATGACATGAAACTTAGTAAGCCCCCTTATTTTCCCGATTTTGAGATCTAGTGTCGCGAATCCCATAGTGGCCTGCTGGTCTCCATTGAAACCAATAACTGAAATAGTATGATTTACGATCTTGCTTTCGGGAAAATTGATCATTCGCATAGTGGCTAGTGGGATCAAATTGACTGACGCTCCCCCATCCAAGAAAGCTCGTTTCATCTCTCGATCGTTTATAATGGCTGGTACATACAGAGGCCGATTGTGAAGAAAAGGTATTTGTCTGTCTGCTTTGGAAAATGTAATCTTACTGGAGGCCCTCTCATGCTGCGGAATCACAATGGTATGATTGAGTGCGGCAACTGTTTGCTCTTTCAAGAATTCTTTCACGTGTTCCTGTATTGGGAGCTCATTGAAAAAGACGTCTATCTTATCGTTCTCCCTGGCTTCATGTACTGGAGGGCAATCATACTTGGCGGTGTTGGTCATATCCTCAGTACTGTCTCTGGCGGTCACCACAGCCACATGTGCAGGGAAAGGCTCATGAACTACATTTTTTGCCACTTCCAAGTCTCCCGATGCTATTTTTCGATGTACCAGACTTCGAAAATCCCAGCAGCTCATCAATGAATGCCGAATAATCCTGTGATAAGGACAGTAGTTGCTCTTCATCCTTTCCTCTCTCGACGGCACCTTTTGTACTGGAGGTAGCGTTATGACACGATCTGCGACCCATTGATTCAGCAAAGCAACTGCCTCTTTTTCACTGAAAGGTAAACGGGGTGGTTCAGATCTCCCAATGCGCTCTTCCCTAGACTTTTCATTCTGCGTAGCTGCTACCATCGGTATCCGCCTAGTACTGATGTTTGGTCATGTTGGGGGAGCCAAAACTTCTCCCAACCTTCGAGCATTATCAACAAGTGCAGAAAAAGTTTTAACCTCATTATTGACTAGATGCATTCTGTATTCCCGCAGCATTCCTTCTATACAAATTTTGATCAATTGTAGTTCAGAAATTGGTTCATGACATTGTAAAGCAGTCTCGCGAAATCTCCGGACATAAGCCGCCGCCTCTTCCCCAAAGCGTTGTCTTTGCCTTGTAAGTGAAATCATTGATACCTCCTCATCAGCTTGGAAGAATTTGGTGTAGAATTTGAGCACCATATTCGTCCAACTGGTTACTGAAGCCGGAGCAAGGCCAGTATACCATGTATATGCTGTTCCAGTTAAAGATTTGGGGAACTCTCTAAGTTTCAAGTATTCATTGTTTCTGTGAGGTCCCAGAGCATCTGCGAACCTGGCAATGTGTTCTTTCGCATTCCCCCTTTTGCCATCAAACTGATGAAAGCTTGGTGCCCCATAGTTTTCTAGATAAGGCAATACCATGATACTAGGATGGTATGGCGGGGCAATTTCAACTTCCTCTATTTCAGATTTTTCGTTCAGGATAGCTCGCAGTTGTTCCTTTGTGATGTATGGCTCTTTTTCCAGGGGTTCAATTCTTACTAACTCACGAAAAAGTTCTTGTGCTAAATTCTCTGGCAAAGTTTGATTGTCTATCCTAGGTGATTCAGTGCTTGGTACTGAAACGCGCGAAGCCTCCATGAAGTGAAGAATGGCCTTTTGCGTTTCTTGGACGTTGAGAAGATTTTGTAGTAGAACCGATGGCAATTATGTTGAATTTTATATCGGCTCTGCCGTCGAAGGGGTTTCTGCCTGATCCTCACCAACATTCGCGCGATGACGTTGTCTTCGTGCTGGCTGGACTGGTTCCCCTCCTTGTGTTTGTGCCACCGTTTCTTCTTCGACTTGCTCAGTACGCCGGGTCGGTGGACGACCTCTCCGCCGAGGGTGATGAGGCTCCACTTGTGCAGAAGACATCTTCTCCCCAGCAGAGTCGCCTTTAATGTAGGGGTTCGCAAGTTGATGATGCGAAGATAGTTCCTACACAAGTATGTCAGTTAAATAAAGACAATGATGTTCTTATTGCTTTTGATTTGCTTTTACAGAGAAAAGGGAGGAAAAGATAACGAGTACAAGTATTTGAGAAGTGTTTTCTCTATCTCTAGGAATTTCTCTCTCTTAGTCTCTGGAAAAGTCCCCTTCAAATGAGCTCTCGCACCTCTATTTATAGACGTGAGTGTCCAGTAATCCTCGCGAACTTGTATTTCCACGTCAACATCTATCTCGCGACACAGTTTTTGTGTACCAATCCGCAATAAAAGTACCCTGCACAGTATCATCTCGCGCATTTGCCTACGCGAAACGGATTCGCGTAATCTCATGCGAGGATTTATACAGTGCTCCATAAATACCTTGCACGGTGTTATCTCGCATTTCGACTATGCGAAACGGATTCGCGTAATCTTATGCATGGGTTATGTTGTGCGCCATGCCCCGTGATCCGCGCCTATTTCATCGCGGATCTGATTTATCCTTAGCCAATGATGTCGTTATACCTTTGTTGGGTCATGACCAATCATGCATGTCTTGGTCATGTCCCTGAATACTATCGGCCTCTCTAAGGTACTCTTGCTTAGGATGGTGTAAATAAGGTCGCGACCCACTATTTACTCATCCCCAGCATTTCCCCTAGATTCCGAGTAGTACTCCCTACGCAAGCAACATATAGGGTTATGAGTTTCTGATGCGAGCTATAAAACACATCAGCCCCTCATGCCTCCCTCTGTATAATGCAAGCTCTCGCGTAAAAACCATATCTGGGTTATTTCCCTAAGTAATCAATTATTTGGGCCAATCTCCCAAATAATCTTTTACTTGGGTCGGTTTCCCCAAATATTCCAATCCTAGACCATATCCCAGATAAATAAAGTCTTGGGCCATATCCCAAATAAATAAACCTTTCGGATTAGTTTTATCGCGAGTTACCACCTTTACATTTTTTCCCCATTGCATGATACTTAGCCAAGTATCAAAGTGCAATAACATTTGGTTCGCGATTGATAGTACTTTATACTGTTGTTTTGAAAACCACCTTTCCCCATGCGATTTTTGGTCTTTTCCTTGGCGGATGAAGTATATTTTGAAAACCACCTTTCCCCATTCATTTATTTATTTTGAATTTTATTTTTATTTTTATGTATTATTTAATTCATTTTATTTATTATTCATTATTTTATTTTTGTGTCTTGGTTTTGTATTGGTTAGATTTGGTTCAATTATTGGAGGACATTTTAGTTAGATTATGGATAGATTTTGTAAACAGACCAAATAGAACTACTAAAAATTGTGGTCCTAGAAAAGTTCATTTTGGTTCAATTTGGTCTGGTTATATTTTTTGAGACCAATGTAAAACAAACATGGTCTGGTTTAAAAAAACCATGACTAGACCAGAAAAATGGGACCATAACGAGTAAACAAACATGCCTAAATATCCTATAGAATTAATTTCATTTACATCTCCTAAACTATGTCTATACGTCAATCAAACCCCCAACTATGCAAATCATCAATCAGACCCCTAATTAAGAAAGTTGAACTCATTTGCATCCCCTTAACTCTTTTGGTACTTTTCCAAACCTGACATAATTTTTAATATCTAAACTACCCTTGACCCTATCCCTACTTTAATATATCAATTTGACCCCCTCAATTTAGAAAATGGTTATATTATTCAAAATTCGGGGGTGTGAATGAAATTAACCAAAAAAATTTATTTACTAACACAAATATTTACATTTAAAATATTTATATATACACAATAGTGTTCTCTTGCTCCCCAGGGAGCAAGATAATGTATACTCACTTCTAATGTTAGCCCTTAAATTTAATCTAATGGTCATATTTTGAAACCACTAACTCTTTCTTAAATACTAACAAAACCACTCTATCTATATTTAACTTCCTAATTTAATTCTTTTAATACCACCCATTTAAATTTTAAAAAAGGTAATTACTTAAATAATAATAGCAATCAAATAAACACAAATCTTCACCCATTTTATCTTCATTTCATCATCGAACTATAAATAGGGTTTTATTTCTTTCCCTCTTATTTTTTATTAAATTGTTAAATAATACAAATTAAATTGAATTATATTAATGAAAACCAACCAAACAGTGAACTTTAAGTTAAAAATTTACATTCTATTGTATTGGAATAAAAATATTTGTTATATATGCAAACCTTTGTTACTGATGTCTATTGACGTCTCCATAACTTGTTATTTTACCAAGATTTTATAAGCTTTATTTATTTATATATTTATTAAGCAAATCCAGTCCTTATTATGGTTTTGAACTTGCAAAAAAAAATTTAGTTCAAAATGTCTATTGCGAGTTGCAAGGTAGTATTAAAGAAGTTTAAGAACATAGAAAATGCTTGGTGAAAGTTTATCATATGTAACGGTGCACATAATTTAATGTAAGGGTAAACTAGAATGGTTAAATTTTTCAAAAAGGTGTATGAAATATTATTATCAAGCCTAAATGATAAAACACAACTTATTTATTTAATTTTTGTGCCTATGAGAAATTTTTCTCTGCAATATTTCTTTCTCTTCACCTCCATTTCTCTGTTACCATTTCAGTATAACATTTCTAGTTTCTATAACTAGATAATAATAATGCAATATGCTAATTATTATTATCTAGTTAAATAATTTTAGCTTGCATTACCCTTATAAATTTCTAGTTTTAACGATGATGAAGTGAAGATAATAGGGATGAAGATTTGTGTTTATTTAGTTGTTATTTTTGTTTAATTAGTTACCTTTTTTAAAATTTAAATGGGTGGTATTAAAAGAATTAAATTAGGAAGTAAATATAGATAGAGTGATTTGTTAGTATTTAAGAAAGAGTTAGTGGTTTCAAAATATGACCCTTAGATAAAATATAAGGGCTAACATTAAAAGTGAGTATACATTATCTTGCTTCCTAGGAAACAAGAGAATAATATTGTACATATACATTAATCAAACTTGTAAATTAACACAAGCTTTCATTTTTATTTTAATCTCGAAACATATTTGACTTTACTAATCCTTATTTCCAATAATATTAGACATATTAGACACACTTCACAAAATATTTGAATTTATTTTAACTCAAAATAAAAATACAAAATATTTGAATTTGCCAAAAAAAAAAACTAAATTATACACATAAATAACAATTTTTTATCATACAAATTTTTTTTTATGTATATAAAAGATTGGGAAAATTTTCCATAAGTCCTACTTTTTAACTAACATTCCAATTAAGTCCTATAAATACTTTAATTGAACAAATAAGTACTACTTTTGACACCAAATTTCAAATAAGTTCATTTTAGCATTTCTCTAACTTTATTTCCTATATTACATTTTTTATATATTAATTCATGGATTCATATCATTTATATATACACATCTTCAACCTCACCACCACCACCACCACCACCACCATCTTCGTTCTCACAGCTGCCGCCACCGCACCATCATCTTCCACCGCCGCCACCATCACCACCATCACCGAAATTTCTATTTTGGAACTATAATGTAGAGAGAGAAACAATGGGTATGTGTTACAAATAGGAGCTCTGGGTCGGGGCTCCATCCGGTTCTATTGGGGACTGGCTTTTCCAGTAGAAGAAGTAAAGGAGCTCCTTGGAATAAGAACCAAATGCAGTACATGATTGTAGGATTGGAATTACCATTGTCCGGAAAAAAATAATAATAATAACCATTGGCCATTGAACAACCTGGTATGTTTATTTACGTCATGTTTGGTGGGTGGTCTTTCTGGTCTGGTCTGATCTGGAAAAGTCTGTTTGATAAACAGTCTGGTCTTATTATTTATTTATTATTTATTATAATATTTATTTATGTATTATTTATTTCTTTATTTATTATTTCTTCACCTTATAATATATTTTATTATTTTATTATTAAATTATTATTTATTAATTTAGAAATATATTCTATTTATTTATTATTATTTAATTATTTAATTCATTTTATTTATAAATTATTTATTCATTTTTAATTATTTAAAAATATATTTTATTAATTTAATATTATTATACTCATTTTTTATTATTATTATGAAGTATTTATTCATTATTATATTTACTTATTATTCATTATTATATTTATTTATTATTATATCTATTTATTATTTTTTATTATATTTATTTATTATTATTATTTATTATTTTTATTATATTTTTAAATATGTTTTTATGTAATTTATTATTTATTTTATTAATTTATTATTATTATATTTATTTATTATTATTGTATTCATTTTTTATTATTATTATGTTTTATTTAATTTATTATTTATATTATTAATTATTCATTTTTAATTATTTATAAATATATTTTATTATTTATTCATTTATTTATTATTATTATATTCATTTTTTATTATTATTAGGTATTATTTATTTCATTTTGTTTATTATTTATTATTTATATTTTATTTTTAAAATATGTTTTATTTAATTTATTATTATTATTATTAATTTTTTATTATTATTTATTAATTTTTAATTATTTATAAATATATTTTATTAATAAGACCAGACCGGACCACCAGAACCACCTTTTTTTTTTGTTTGAAATGAGGTCATTTTGGTCTGATTTGGTCTTACTTGATCTAACCAAAAATTTGGAACCAATGCTACCAAACACGGTCTGGTCCCATAAAACGCAAGATTAGACCATACCACCTGGGACCAGACCACCTACCAAACAGGGCCTTAGCATTAATTAAAGAAATGTGAAGGCGATGTTAAATGCTAATTTTATTTTTAAAACAATTCTAGATGTAGTTAGATGGAAATAAATTAGTTTTGTTGTCAAAGCAACGACAGTCATATCATTGTTGAAAATAATAAACTTGATTACATATTTTAAGAGTTACATAAGTTATATTGTGTGTTTTAATTTGTGTGTTAGTGGTAGGCAATAAAGCTATGAAATTAATAGGAATGTTAGTGGGGATTACCCTATTAAGTATTATGTTAGTGGGTTAGTGAGTCTTTATTTGCATTTAGATATGATAGTTATATGTATATTTTGAGGCTTATATAAGGCTATGTACTTTACATGTTTTAATCAAGTTGAATAAGAGGAATAGAGTATTTTCTCTAATTCTTCTTCATACACTTCTCTTCCTAAACTCTAGGCCACTATTTCCAACAAAGTGGTATCAGAGCTAGGTTGTGAGTGAGAGAGAGAGAAAATGGCAAATAGTTCAATTCCATTTCGAAATGCCTCAGTTCACCAAAGACAACTATGAAAATTGGTGTATCCGAATGAAGACAATTTTGGGAGCACAAGATGTGTGGGATATGGTCGACAAAGGTTACAGTGAGCCTCAAGATGAGGCGGCCTTGTCTCAAGCCCAGAAAGGTGCTCTCCAAGCCATAAGAAAAAAGGACCAAAAGGCGGTCATGATCATCCACCAATGTTTGGATGATGCAATGCTACAAAGGGTTGCTAGTGCTAGTAATGCAAAGCAACTATGGGAGATTCTTCAAAATTCTTTCCAAGGAGTGGAGAAAGTGAAGAAGGTTCGCCTTCAAAGTTTAAGGGGTGAATTTGAAGCATTGCAAATGAAGGCATCTGAATCAGTTTCAGATTATTTTTCAAGGGTTCTAAGTATTGTGAACCAACTAAGGCGATATAGTAAAGTCGACATGACGGATGCAAGGGTCGTTGAAAAGATCCTTAGGTCATCTGATTCCAAATTCAACTTCATTGTTGTCGCAATTGAATAATCAAAGGATTTGGACTCCATGACTGTTGATGAACTCATGGGTTCGTTGCAAGCCCATGAAGAAAAAGTGGTGAAGAAATAAGAGGCTTTTGAACAAGTGCTTCAAACAAAGCTTTCTTTGAAAGATGGAAATAAGAAGTATGGTGGAAACTAATGGGGTCGAGGACGTGGAAATGCAAGTGGCCAAGAAAGAGAAAGAGGAGATAAAAGTGGTCATCACATAACCACTCACGAAGAAAAATACTACGATTCAAAACAAGAAAGAGGAGATCGTGGAAGAGGAAGCAATTCGAGGCCATATGGAAGTAGGTATGACAAGTCTCATATTCAATGTTACAATTGTCAAAAATATGATCATTATGCTTCGGAATGCAAAAATGTTACTAATAATGTAGAAGAAGAGGCTAATTTTGTTGATGGAGAAGTGAAACCTACATTGTTATTAGCATACAAAATTGAAGAAGGTGAACAAAGTGAAGAGACAATTCAAGACAAAAAGTGGAACAATGCTATGGATGAAGAAACTATGTTAATAGAGAAGAATGACGCATTTGAGATTTCATAAGCAAGAAGGAGGTGAAACTCAAAGTTCATGGAAAATATCAAGTTGCTGATAATTTCACCAAGCCCTTCAAGGTTGAAAGAATTTCAGAAGTTGACAAGTAAAATCAAGTTTAAGGGGGGGTGTTGAAAATAATAAACTTGATTGCATGTTTTAGGAGTTACATAAGTTATATTGTGTGTTTTAATGTGTGTGTGTTAGTGGGGGTGTTAGTGGTAGGCAATAAAGCTATGAAATTAATAGGAATGTTATTGGGGATTACCCTATTAAGTATTATGTTAATGGGTTAGTGAGTCTTTATTTGCGTTTAGATATGATAGTTATATGTATCTTTTGAGACCTATATAACGCTATGTACTTTACATGTTTTAATCAAGTTGAATAAGAGGAATAAAGTATTTTCTCTAATTCTTCTTCATACACTTCTCTTCCTAAACTGTAGGCCACTATTTCCAACAATCATATGCCAATTTGAATTTTTTTATATTCATTTTATTTTATTTTTGTATGATTTTCATTGGAAAACCTCTAAAATATTTGAATTTTCATATATTCGTTTTATTTTAAACTAGGTTTGTTAAATCCCCTGTGTTAAAAGACGACCCCGTCCAACAATTCGTTAGGGTTCGTCTGCAATTACCATGTACACCTACACATACCCATAATTAGGGTATCATCATATACCTATACATATATATTCCTCTTATTCCAAGGAGCTCATCTACTTCTTTTGCTGGAAAAGCTAGTCCGAATAGAACCCAACGGAGCCTCGACCCGGAGCTCAGATTTGTAACACACCCATTGTTTCTCTCTCTACATTATAGCTCCAAAATAGAAAAATCAGTGGTGGTGGTGTTGGTGGTGGCGGTGGTTGAAGATGGTGGTGGTAGTGGTGAGGTTGAAGATGGTGGTGTTGCGGCAGTGAAGGTGGCTGCAACCGTGAGAACGAAGATGTTGGTGGTGGTGGTGGTGAGGTTGAAGATATGTACATATGAATGTATGAATTAATATATAAAAAGGGTAATATAGGGAAAAAAAAGTTAAAGAAATGGTAAAATGGACTTATTTGAAATTTGGTGTAAAAAATAGGACTTATTTGTCCAATTGAAGTATTTATAGGACTTAATTGGAATGTTAATTAAAAAGTAGGAATTATGGGGAATTTTCCCTAAAAGATTTAACTTGTTAATTGAAACTTTAATTTTATTAGACATATCAGATACACTTGAGAAAATATTTGACTTTACTAATACCTATTTCCAATAATATTAGACATACTTCACATAATTTATTTTAACTCAAAATAAAAATACACAATGTTATTAATTTATATTTTTCTCAATTGGCCTCATTTATGCTACTCTTCTACTAGTTTTCATTTTGTTTTCTCCTCTCATTCGGATATTCATTACAACCCACCCATTAGAGCAGATAGTAAGAGGACATAAAACAATTGGTCAGTACAAAAACAAATAGATAAAAATCTGATAAAGCTATCTGAAGAATAATTCAATATCATTTCTTGTGAGTATTGCATTATTCATTAAATATAAAATATTTTATTATTTTATTTTAACTCAAAATAAAAATACAAACTGTTATTAAATTATTTTACACACATAAATAATGAAATAAAATATATAACATTTTACTCATACAAATTTTAATAATAATATATTAGTCTTCTTAATATATTATAATTTATATAATTTAATAACAGTTTTATTCAGTTCTCTCCCTTCTCTCCACCACAATCATCACCATCACCATCAGCACCATCGCCATCAATTATTTTTTGTTCATCTGTGTGCGATTAATGCCAAAGGAAATTCAGTTGGCGCAAAGGATTAGGGGGGAGAGGGCTTAAGGTTTGGTGGTGGTGTTGTTGTAGATTTGTGGTGGGGTTGGGTCTATTTGGGCTTAGGGTTTCAGAGATTCATTGTTTAATTGAATATTTTGATTAATTTTGTATTTGAGTGGGGTAAGTGGTGGAGGGGTTGTGGGGATGGAAGTGGTCGCGGCCGAGGGGTTGGGAGAGGAGGTGACGAAGGGGAAGAGGGAAGTGGTGGAAGGGGATGACGGGGGTGGAGGAGGGGGTTGAGGTGGCAGTGTGGTGGCGGAGTGAGGTGGAAGGAGGTGGCGGCGACGACTATGGTAAAATTAGGGTTAGGGTTAGGTGTAGGGGTGGGGGTTGAGGAAGAAGTAGGTGTTTGGCTAGGGTCTAACATATCTCAGTTATCCTTCGAAATAAGGTGTTTGGGTAAGAGCATTTAAGTCATTTCCTTTAAAGTCAAAGCCCAAAAAATTTAAGAGGATGCAAATGTGTACAACTTTCTTAATTAAGGGATTTGACTGACGTTTTGCATAGTTGGGGGAAGGGGGGTGTGACTGACATATAGATATAGTTCAGGGGTGTAAATGAAATTAACCCTATCCTATATAATGGATAGTAAAACTTGTTTGATCAAGTTAGTATCTTTAAGCAAATTTTAGATTACAACTTGTACGGGAATTGGATATATTCTATGGAAAAATTATTAGTTACCGAGGGATAACTATGACGTAGTATTCCAAACAAATTAAAATATTTTGTGCATATCATACACAAGTGCTACTCTATGATATCTCACTACAATAACATTGGGTTTTATAGTTAAAATTAGTTTTACTACGAAATTTAAATTAGAAGTACTTTTCCCAAATAAACATTTTGTTAAGGGTTACGGATATAATGAGATTTTGACATTTTAGACTTAAATAGCCTCCTTATCTTTAAAAGATTTTAAATCAGAAAAAATCAAGTGACGTTGAAGAAGGTAAGAAGCTGCTCGAAAATCATTGATTAAAAGGTTTAGCCCTCCGAGCCTATAAAAAAGTGAAATTACCTAGGCAATTAAGGAAAATAGCCTAGAAGGGGGGGGGGGGGGGGGGGTGAATAGGGTTTTTATTGATTTATTGAAAAATTAAAATTAATTGCGGAAAAATCAATTCCAATTCCCTAACAAGATAAATCATGCAAATATTAATCTAAGTCCAGAAGATAAAGCAAGAGACGACACACAATATTTTTACGTGAAAAACCTTGGCAACGTTCCAAGTAAAAACCACGGATACGCTCGGGTATCGATACACTATGAATCAAGAAGTACACAGTCTTTATGAAGTTTTAGACTTACAAATCACTCATGATCTGTCTTTCTCCACTCGACGTTTGATAGTCTTGAATCAGTCACGCTCCACGAATCTCTCGCTCCGCTTCGTACTCTGACGGCTCCGCTTCTTAACGGATCAGTTTACCACGAAATTTCTCACTCCAATCTCCGCACTCAGACGGCTCCGCTTCTCAAACGGATTTATGCAACCAAGTTGCATAAGGTGGTGTGATGATTTTTCAGCATTTTCGGTGTAGAAACACAATTGGATAATCACCAAAAACTAGAGAAACCCTTAATATAGAATGATCAAGTGATTTCTTTTTCTCCCTATCTGCAGACGAATCTGATCTATCAAAATATTGGAGAGATCTCACAAAAGTCACACCCAAAATCTGTAGAGACTCCTCTTATTTATAGAGAGAGGAATCCAATATTGAGTAAACTTGTCCTTTTTGGACTAAGATTCCTCCCTTATTTAATCCTTTTGTAATTGGGAGTGAATCTAGCCAAATTTGGTGTAAATATCCTTTATACACGTGTTAGGATATATTGGAATGTAACCCAAGTTAATAGAAGTTGAAACGGATCAGGACTTGACTTTACCAAAAACACTTTACGCATGGCCGCGTAGGGGTTGTTACGCTTGAGCGTAACTCCTCAAGCGTAGGGTTAATTTCCTTATGCGTAGTTCAAGCGCAATTTTGATAATTTTAGCCACTTTTAGCTACTGTCAAGCGTAGGAAAATTTAAGGAAACCACTTTTTTTAATTATTGCTCCGTTAGAACTCTCTCAACTCTGTTGGTATGTTTCCCAAAATTTCGGCTCCGGAAAATGTTGTTTTTGCCCTTCAGGAGAATCTTTTTGCTCAAACTTGCTTCTTCTTAATTTCTCTAAGCTTGATTTGAATTTGACGAAACTTGTCCATGTCTTTGTTTGACCACTTTAATTTTCCTAAACCCGCCCGACCTCACAAGTCACTCAACATACATGATTATTGTCGAGAACATGTTAACAATGAACAATCCTACAAATGTTCTTACAAAGAATTTTAAGAAATTCATATTAGAAAAATAAAGATAGAACTTGACATATCCTATCCTACCTTCACTCTTGGGCTAGACATTTTCTTTTGTTCTTAATCATAATATCCTTGGCCTTTTCTTCACATTCATATTTTTTTATATTTGATTTAATTTAATTTTTTCAAAAAGAACCCTACAAAGTTTAAAGCTGCCCAATAACCCAGTATTTTTGTAATGGGAAGGTCTTCCTCTCCATTGTTCCCCTTAGATCTGCTATATAAATGATCAAGCTATTGGTTATTCATTTGTGGGCAAAAGAGCATAAAACCCCCTATGATTTTTAAGGGTCGCAAAATATCTTTTTATGCATTATTTTGCCTCATTTCACTATCTTTATCTTTCTAAAACTAATAAACTATCCCCTTTACACCACTATAAGCCTAAATTACTCATAATGTTTCATTTTATCATTATCATTTGTATTAAAATTTAAACAAAATATATAAAATTAAAATATATATATAAAATTTTGAATTTTTTTATAAAATTCAAAAATAATATATAAATTTCGAAAAAACATATAAAATTTGAAACATATATAAAATTCGTAAAAATTATATAAAATTCGAAAATATATATATTAAATTTTGAAAAAAATTATAAAATTCGAAAATAAATATATAAAATTCATAAAAAATATATATTAAATTTTTAAAAAAAATTATAAATTTCAAAAATATATATATTAAATTTTAAATTTTTTATAAAATTTGAAAATAAATATAAAATTCGAAAAAACATATAAAATTCGAAATAAAAATGATGTACCTAAAAATATAAGAAACTGTATTGCTACATGTTGTACCTAAAAATGATGTAGGTTGGCATGTTGATTCTACTTTGAAGAGACGAAAAATGTGAATAACAAACCCATAAAAATTATGTTTTAATATTAATTTTCTCACTTATCTAGTGGCTTATGATTTACAGTTCCCCCAATGGTTCCGAGTGAATCTGCATATCCAATAAAACAATCCATTTTGATTGTTCTATTGGGATCAGAAAGCACTCCCAATGACATATAAAATTCAAAAAAAAAAATTTAATTAGAAAAATATATATAAAATTTAAAAATATATATATAAATTTCAAATATATATATAAATTCGGAAAAAAATATAAATTCAAAAAATTTGTTTGCCGAATTTTATATTTTTTTTCTTCCAAAATTTATATATTTTTTGCGAATTATATATATATATATTTACGAATTTTATATGTTATTTTCGAATTTTATGTTTATTTTCGAATTTTATAATTTTTTCAAAATTTAATATATATTTTTTACTAATTTTATATATTTGTTTTGAATTTTATATATATATTTGAAATTTATATATTATTTTCGAATTTTATAAAAAAAAAATCGAAATTTAATCTTGTATTTTGCAACCGTTCGAAAGTGTTGGGGGGATAGTTTTAGTTCTAGATAAATCTACACTAAAATACTCTATAAACTATTGAATGAAAGATAAGGTATCAATACAAAATAGGAATCAGAAATCAAAAGACTAAAATGAATACAATATGAAAAACATTTACTAGACACATTGACATGGAATTGAAACATGGAGAAAGACAAAAAAATTTGATAGATGCGTTAAGCGGATCAAATTTTCGGTGATCTTTACTAATTTAACCTTTATAAAATAAAAATATATATAATTTTGTTTTCTCATTGCAAAATAGAAAGTACAGTCATCTTTACTAATTAGAAATTATTATCAATTACTTAAAAACAACACATATGTTTAAAAAAAATTCTATCAAATAATTCTTTTACAAAAAATTATAAACAAAAACAAAATCAAAATATGCCCATCCATTAAAAAAGTACACTAGTATAGATAGAAATATAATCTCACCTGATTGAAAAAAAAATACATACTAAATTTATAACATCCCCATTCATGTCCTCGTTTAACTTTGGTATCCTCCCACGCACCCCAAATCCGATTATTAAACTAGACAGGATGGAGAGGGGTAAGGCTAATAGGTGGGGAGCGGGGCTGTGGGGAAGTTTTTCATCATGAAAAAAAAAATCTTATACAAATGAATGTAATGTGTAATTTCTTAATTTGAACTTTTAATTTAATATTATTGTATGAGCATCAAAGTAAAATATGTAATTTTTAATAGGGTAAATTACTCTGACCTCCTTTGAAGTTTTGTATAATTACTCTCAGATTAAAGTTTGTACAAATTTATTCTGACCTCCCCTATAATATTAATATTACATTAATATTTTTGTGCATTTATTGAAGTACCCCTAACTTAAGTGCTTTAAATTGAAGTAATTTACTCTAAAGTTTTGTTAACTTTGGTCTGGGTAACCTTATTATCAAATGAAGTTAGTTTTATTAAATTAAGAAAGAACAAATATATTAAAGCCCAAAAGTACCCTTGAGTGTAGCAAAAATATTGAAATAACCTCACCAACTTGCTTGAAAAGTGATAAGGATATTTTGGGTGGTGTCAAATGAGGGTTATTTTAGTATTTTAAATGATAATTGTAAAGGGGAATTTGCGGTGGTATACTAATCCGCGATTCCAAGGACTTATTAAAGGGAAGTTGGAATAAGGCCAACAGGGGATCTAATGAGGAGGGATCCGCGGTGGTATAATCCGTGGATCCAGGAAGTTATCAAAGGGAAGTTGGAAAAAGGTCAACAGGGGATCTCATAATGAGATCAGGTACGCAAGAAATTTCTACAAAGAGGTGATCCCTGTGAAGTTTGACATTGGGGGTCATAGCCAAGATGTCAAGCTCCGCGACCCTATGAACTAATCGTGTAGGGAGTATTCATTTACGATCCTGGGGAAACGTTTTGAAGATATAAATGGTGGGTCGCGACCTCATTTATCAAGAACCTCAAAATAAAGTACCTAGGATATGTTAAATGACGCTCAGGGGACATGTAAATGGAAATATGCATAAAAGAACATAACCCCAGGAAACTATGACATCAGGCAACAGGATCCGTGAAGGAAGTGTCTCACGGTAAGAGCATTCGCGGAATGGATTTAGCGACATAAAAGGAACGTTCACGGAATGAATCTCACAGTATATATAGATAGTCGCGGAATCAAGTCTCGCGGATGACTAAGCTGACGTGACACTAAGTTATGTATAAGCAAAAGCCTATAAATAGAGGACCATAACTTCATCTTAAGGGGTTGGAGAGGCCTAGAGAGAAAGTGTTCTTAAGCTGTTTACACTGTTTCTATTATATTTTTCTTCCATTTTCTCTTTCTATACTTCTGTAAAGCGTCAAGAGTAATAAATTCTTCAAATATCATGATTTCTCTATTCATCTTGTGTGGAAACTATATCTAAATCCCATTAATTCCGAACCCCTACATTAAAGGCGACTCCGCTGGGGAAAGAGGTGTCTTCTGCACAAGTTGAGCCTCATAAAACTCGCTGGAGAGGTCGTCCACCCACACGACATACCGACCAAGTGGAAGAACAAGCAGTAACACAGAATCAGGAGGTTGAACCAACTCCACCTGTACAGAAACAACGTCAGCACGTGAACGCTGGTGTAGGTCAAGCAGAGACTTCTCCGGTGATAGATCCAACACCAAATTCACCAGAATTACCACCAGTTCTACTTCAAACTCTGTTTAGCATTCAGGAAACGCAAAAGGTTATTTTTAACTTCATAGAAGCCTCACACACTTCTATACCAAATGTGGAGTCTCCACAAGCTGAAAGTCAAACCTTGCCAAGGATACCAACGCAAGAATTTTCTCGAGAAGCACCGCGTGCACGAACAGAATCACTGGAGAAAGAGGCCTATATCACCAAAGAACAGCTTCGAGCCATCTTAAATGCAAAATCTGATATAGAGGAAGTGGAAATTGTTCCACCATACAATCCCAGTATTATGTCCTTGCCCTACCCTAAAGACTATGGGGTACCAAGCTTCCTTTAATTTGATGGCAGAAAAGGCAATGCGAGGGAACACATATCTAGCTTTGTGGATGCCCTAGGACCACATAGAAATGATGAGTACTTGAAACTTAGAGAATTCTCTAAATCTCTAACAGGTATTGCATATACGTGGTACACCAGTCTCGTTCCTGCTTCAGTATTCAGTTGGACATATATGGTGATCAAATTCTACACTAAGTTCTTTCAAGAAGATGAAGAGGTTTCAATGATCTCACTTACAAGACAAAGGCAACGTCTAGGAGAGGAGGTGGCAACCTATGTCAGAAGATTTCACGAGGCTGCTTTACAGTGCCATAAGCCAATTTATGAGCTTCAATTAATCAAAATTTACATAGAAGGTATGTTGCGAGAATACATGGTACATTTGGTCAACCACAAGTTCAAAAAAAATTTCACACTTGTTGATAATGCATGAAAACTGGGATAAGTTTTAGCTCCTCCAACACGGCCAAATATCACTACTAGGCGAGTTGCAATAGTGGCAATTACACAAAATGAAAGGCCAAGGGAAGAACGTGTTAAAATATCTGAACCACTTAATTTACCATTTGGTGAAAAGGAAGTAGTGGCCTTGTTAAATCAGTGGATTGCTGATGATGTCATATCGCTACCTTCAGTACAAAGGGTGTCAACAAGGGAGGAAAAGATGAAAAGCAATTACTGCCCTTATCACAGGTCTGTCCGACACTCCTTGACTGGATGTTGGACATTTCGAGGACTAGTGCATAGAAAGATAACATCAGGTGCTTTGGATGTTTCAAAGAATGTAGTTCATTAGCCTCTCCTTGTATATGTAGCATTAATAGCTACTAGAGATGATACTGAAGAAATGATAGATGTTGCTAAATGTGAATACCCACCAGCTCGCGAAGCAAAAGAGGCTACCAAATTAGAGATTTTCTTTAACGAACTCCAAATACAAGAGCACGTGAGGGAGTTTCTAAAAGAGCAAACAATTACTGCTCTTAATCATACTATTGTTATTCCACAACATGAAAAAACCTCAAGTAAAAACACATTTTTTGAAGCAGATAAACAAGTGTCATTCCCTCATAATAGACCTCTGTATGTACTAGCTATTGTGAATGGTCGAGAGATGAATCGAGTCTTTTTAGATGGAGGAGCGTCGGTTAGCTTGGTCCTGCTGGCTACTTTGCGGATGATCAATTTTCCCGAAGACAAGATTGTAAATCATACCATTGCAGTCACTAATATCAATGGAGATCAGCAGGCCACCATGGGTTTCGCGACATTGGATCTCAAGGTTGGGAAAATCTGGAGCCCCATCAAGTTCCATGTCATTAAAAGGGAACCCTCATATCAGTTGTTACTGGGAAGACTATGGTTACATGCTTATGGTGTAGTACCATCATCCTATTATCAAGTAATGAAGGCTAATTGGGGATAAGGAGTAATGACTCTAAAGGCTTCTAAAAGCCCTTTTTGCGCGTCTGAGGCCCATTTTATGGATGCAGTTTATTTCTTAGAGTATGGCAAGGAGGATGGACCAGGTGTTTATGCTACACCATTACCAAAATGGGAGGAATTGAAAGCTGGAGGTTCGACTAAGCGAAAGCCCAAAGAAGTGAGTTGGTCACGAGTTAAAATGCCCGATGGGCGCGTAATATACAATTTATGACGGGGGTTGGGGGTTAAACGCCTATGTAGTCGGCACTGACCCTGGGATATTCAAAATAGAAATGTGAACAAAGCTTGGCATTGATCCTGAGACATTCAAGACGAATCCGCAACCAGAGCATGGCTTGTGTGAAGTGGATATAGGTGACAACTAGACTTGTCAATGGATTGGATTTTGACCCGAATCCGATCCGAGTCTGATCCGATTAGCCGGATTTGGATTAAAAAAAAAATCCGATAACCCGAATACGATCCGAATCCGATAATCCGATTCCTTAACAAATTGGATTTGGATTTGCTTAATCCGATTAATTTTATATATACACATATATATTATGTTATTAATATGTAAATATTAAATAATATACTTAATTATATTTCAATCATTTTTATGTTTTTATAGTCATGTATTATAAGCATTGATTGTAAAATATATAATTTAGTGTTTAATATTCTTAAAAAATAACATAAAAATAAAAAAAATAATTAATAATTTTTTGTATTTTTTTTTACTTAATCGGATCGGGTTATCGGATCGGATATCCGAAAATTAACAAATTCGGATTTGGATCAATAAATTAAAAATCCATCGGATTATCGGGTCGGATCGGATCGGATATAAGCTTATCGGGTTCGGATCGGATCAGGACAGATCCGATCCGAATCCGACCCGTTTACAGGTCTAGTGACAACACCACACCGCGACCTACCTTTATAAGCGATACTTTGCCATGCAAATATAGGAAATCTTTGGTATAACTGCTTAAAGAGTTTCGTGATGTCTACGCTTGGGACTATGGTCAAATGCCAGGACTCAACATTGTCTGGCTTTGGTATTCGCTGCTCAGAAATTTAGGCATTATTTATTGGCACATCCATTGGAGTTAGTAACCAAGAGTGACCCTATCTGGTATCTGCTCACGAAGCCCATACTCAGTGGAAGAACTGCCCGGTGGTTGTTAGCATTATCTGAGTATGAGATCACATGTTCTAGACCAAAGGTAGTAAAAAGTCAAGCCTTATCGGATTTGTTGGCTTTATTTACCGGAGGATCTGAGCCTAAATTGGATGAAGTGGGAGTAGCAAGTATGGTATAGAGCACAGAGTTTACTTTGGAATTTGATGGATCATCCATAGAAAAAGAAGGTGGGGCTAGGTTCGTACTAAGGAACGAAGAGACGAAAGAGGAGTTGGTCATAGCTTATAAACTTGATTTTCCTTGCACCAATAATGTAACCGAGTATGAAGGGTTAACACCGGGATTGATGATGGCCCAACAGTTAAAAGTGAAAATCTTTCATGTAAAAGGGGATTCTAAGCTTGTCATCAAACAAGTTAGAGGCGAGTATGCTGTTAAAGAACCCTATCTTGTCCCTTACCGGACTCTCGTTCGTCAGATGATGGAAGATTTTGAGTCTGTAGATTTTCAGCAAGAACTTTGGGAAAGTAATCGACGATCTGATGCATTGGCAACACTGGGGTCGCGACTATAGTTTCAAGGAATGGAATCTGTTGTGCAAATAGTACGAACGGATAACTCTGTTGTTAGTCGCGATAAGGAACCACAAGTGTATGCAGAGCAGGATTAGAGAGAATAGATAGTTCAAGCTCTACTAAGAAATGATAATAGCACCCTGAGACGAGGTTATCAAGTCATAAAAGGAGTGTTATATCACAGAGCAACCGAAGGGATCCTAGCCAAATGTATTTCATTGAGTGAGACGGGAGGATTACTATAGAAAACTCACGAGAAAACTTATGGAAAAACGAATGTTAGTCTCTATCGAATTTTGCAACGGGAAGGTTTTTTCTGGCCAAGTATGAAAGATGATGCAATCAAAGTGCAAAACAGTTGCTCAAACTGTAATGTTTATCCCTCTGCGAATGAAGGGAATTTTGCAGACATGATAGACTGACGAGATAAATATGTGCACTATCTGAAGGAAGGGATACTACCTGAGAAAGATCAGCTACGGTATAGAAAGTTGGCCTTGCGATTTGTACTACAAGAGGAAAAACTATTTTGTAAAAGTTTTGAAGGTAAATTACTGGGGTGCATAAACGAGGAAGTAGCATGAGAAGTGTTAACAGACCCACGAGTTTGGTCATCAGGGCTAGAGAAAAGTGTTTCAACAACTACTTTTATTAGGGTATTACTAGCTAACTATGGAAAGGGACTATGGATTTTATCAGAAAATGTCATGTATGTCAGATGCATGGGGATCTCATTCATGCTTTAGGAGCAGAATTACACAGTTTAGATATCCCATGGCCTTTTCACACTTGGGGCGCTGGATATAATTGGGCCAATTAAACCACAAACTTAGGGGCATGTGTGGGTATTGGTGGCAACGGAATTATTCACAAAGTCGGTGGAAGTCATACCATTGCGAAGGACAAGGGCAGACAATGTGGTTCGATTTATAAAAGAGAACATTATTTGTCGATTCGGAATCCCGAAATTCATATTGTCGAATAATGGGACTCCCTTTGTCAACAGTGAAGTCGCGGATTTGCTCGGGAAATACTCAGTAATTCACCATAAGTCTACACCTTACTATCCAAAAGGAAATGAGCAGACTAAAGCTTCTAATAAAACGTTGATCCAAATCATGTCTAGGTTGGTGCGCGATAACCAAAAGAAATGGATAGAGGAGCTCCCTATAGCACTATGGGCACATCGGACCTCATACCAAAGCGCAACAACACATGACTCCATATGCGCTGGTTTATGGAGCAGAAGTTGTATTATCTGCAGAATTGGAAGTTGCAGCCAAGGTACTGACATCAACAAATAGGTGATTGTTGGGATGTTTGACAAAAGGAAATTGGAAAAAGGCCAACGATCTCATAATGATAAAGTTCTACAAAGAGGTGATTGCTGGGAAGTTTGACATTGGGGGTCATAGCCAAGATGTCAAGCTCCGCGACCCTATGAACTAATCGTACAGGGATTGTTCATTTACTATCCTGGGGAAACATTTTGAGGAGCTAAATGGTGGGTCGCGACCTCATTTATCAAGAAACTCAAAATAAAGTACCTAAGATATGTTAAATGACACTCAGGGGACATTTAAATGGAAATATGCATAAAAGGACATGACCCCAGGAAACTATGACATCAGGCAACAGGATCCGCGAAGGAAGTGTCTTGCAGTAAGAGCATTCGCAGAATGGATTTAACGACATAAGAGGAACGTTCGCAAAACGAATATCGTGATATATATGGATAGTTCTGTAAAGCATCAAGAACAGTAAATTCTTCAAATATCATGATTTCTTTGTTCATCTTGTGTGGAAACTATCTCAAAATCCCATTAATTCCGAACCTCTACAATAGGAAGACATTAGACATGCAAATAAAAAATTACTTCAGTTTAAAATACTTAAGTTAGGGGTACTTTAGTAAATGCACAAAAATGTTAATGTAACATTAATTTTAGAGGGGAGGTCAGAGTAAATTTACACAAACTTTAATCTGAGAGTAATTTACCCTTTTTAATATAATTGATATGAAATTAAGGCAAGAAGATTGAAAAGGTAATGAGACTAGAATTTGGTATTGGGTGGAATATAAAAAAATAAATGAATTATTTTATATAAAGGGTATATATTAATAATATTGAAAAGTATATTAATATAAAAAATTATATAATCGGGGCGGGCTGGGGTGACCCCTCCCTATACCCGCCCCAATAACCAACCAAGGGTTTTCCTCCACCCCATACCCGGCCCCATTTATTTAATCGGATCCCCAAATTCGCTTAAATTGGAGCGGAGCGGGTCGATTCCCTGCTGGTAGGAATGATAACGAGTTCGAAACTGGGCGAGTGTACCCTCCCCCGTCCCCGCACCCGTTAAAAACCTTCATCCCACCCCAGCCCAAAACCGGCTAAACGGGGTGGGAGGTCACACTGTCCCCGTACCCGTCGATTTTTTTAAAACCATTGGGTGCCCGCACGTACTTGTTAACAATTGAAATTTTAAAATATGTCACTTGAAAATTAAAAAAATCCACAAAATCATATACTTAAAACACGAAATTCAACATCATAAAAAATAAATAAACCACCAAATTATCCAACAATCCAAATTATAATACATACTACCGAAAATAATAATAAAAAAGAAGATTGTCTATTATTAGGTTCACTTCAATCTAAACAACAACAAAAATAGAGTTTTGAATTAATGTGTTACACTTATTTTTTATTTATTATATATACACTCACACACATTATAATATGTCTAAATAGGGCGGGGACGCCTAAAACCATCATCTTCCCGTTTATGTGCGATTTGTTTTTCATTCTCATCCTCACCCATATAGTATAAACGGGACACCCAAAACCACTATAAACGAGGTGGGATAGGGTGGGACAAATTGTCATCCCTACCCACTAGAGCGGGATTTTTTTGTCATAACTTGTACATATCAATACGATAACATGCCCGACTCACTCAGTATTTATCATGTGTTTTAGGACATTATGGGAGAACCCAAGACTTGCTCATATTACCAGGCATAAAGCCACATACATGAGAGCGGGGCAATTGCCCCCTTTAATTTTTTTTTAAATATTTTTAATATTAATACAAATTATTTAAAGAGACTTATAGAAAAAAGGCAAACGTGCAAAATATCCCCCTGAACTATGTCCAAATGAGTAAAATACTCCCCTGTACTACAAAGTGAGCAAATTAGTCCCTCAAGTTTGCAAAATTGAGCAAGTTGACCCCCTGGACCCACTTGTTAAATATCAAATTACAATTGTACCCATGTTTTAACCTTTTGTAAAAAAATAAAAATAAATATAATACGTAAAAAGACTAAGATACCCTCATTAGTCCTATGTTCATTTGTTACCCAAACACCACACTTCAAGGGTGTAATTTGCAATTTTGCTTATGTAATATTCTATTTTTTGGATTGACTAAGCTTAAAAAAATTAATTCTATTTTATCCGTGCTAAACATGAATAATTTATTTTTAAAATATTTTATTTTTAATTTACCTACTAGTAATTCGTACACTTTTTTTTAAAAATCAATTATAAAATAAATTCACACATGTATCCAAATAGAAAATGAAAGATCTAGAAAATTATTTTAGGGTAACAACGAAAATAATTTTTATTTTAGAGGGAGTTGAGAAAAAATAATATTTTTTTTAACCATCATAATAAATACATAAATAAATTCAACGATAATTATTCTTTTTTTTTTTTAAAAGTAAAAATATAATTCAAAGATTATAAGAACTAATTTCTAATTGATTTGTTTTGTAATTAAATTTTTTTAAAGTGTAAGAAGTACTATAAGATAAATTAAAAATAAAAAAATTTAAAAATAAATTATTCATATTTAGCATGGATAAAATAGAACTATTTTTTTTAATCTTAATCAATCCAAAAAATAGAATATTACATAGGCAAAGTTGCAAAATACACCCTTGAAGTGTGGTTTTTGGAGAACAAATGAATATAGGACTAATGAGGGTAACTTAGTCTTTTTACGTATTATATATATTTTTTTACAAAAGATTAAAACATGGGGGTTTAATTGTAATTTGACATTCATAAAGTGGGTCTAGGAGGCCAGCTTGCTCAATTTTGAGAACCTGAGGGACTAATTTGATTAGTTTTGTAGTACAAGGGGTATTTTGCTCACTTGAGGATAGTCCAGGGGGTATTTTCCACTTTTTCCTAGAAAAAAATTGAGATTTGTCCCCCATGAATCTTTTTAAAATTTTTACTTATTGCCCCCCAATTTCAAATATTAGAATAATTTTTGTTTAAAAGATAAAATTATTATGCTAAAAAATAAAAATACATTAAAATTGTATGTAAGTGTTGGCACCATTCAGAGGCTGCCAACACTAACAATGCAGTTACCCTCTTAACTGCTAGATGTCTTGGCATTCTCCTGCAATGCCACATGCCCTTTGGTGGTTGTGTCTCTCTAAATTGCCAAACTGCTTTGTCTGAGCCACATCATGCCTTGACCAACCTTGCACAAGTCTAAGTCATGATGTACTGTCATGAGCCATCTATGTCAAACATGAGCCAACAATGCTTAATGTTTGCCTTTGTTGAGCCAAATGCCTTATCTCAGCTCCTTTCAAGCTTACGCGCACTTGAGAGCAATGCCAAGTCTGAACCAATGCCTTCACCATCGAGCATGCACCTAGCCACGCCTATGTCTTGGTTTTGTCAATGTCTTGGCACATAGGTCATGCCGCGCCATGCATATGTCTTGAACCGGCCTGCACCAACCATTGCTTGTTTCTGTGTCACAGCTTTACCCCAAGGGCAAATTGGCCTAGCCAAAGCTTGGTATGCACATGGCTTGCGGAGCCGAGTGCATTGCATGCACACCAATGCATGTCAAGCTAAGGCATCACCTTGCCAAAGGTAAGTTGGCACATTCGTGGACATTCACACATAGCTTGCCAAGCCATACGTGCTCCAACATAGCCCACCGTGTTTGCACCGAGCCATTTAACCAACCGTGCCACCAAACCATGTCAAAATATGCCAACAAGCTTGCCCATACTTGCTTTAGCCAAGGCATGCTTGCTAAATGGTTGAATGTCTTCCTTAGTCAGGGACACTCCCCTCCCTATATATGCAGAAAACACAATTCCAGCTGTGCCCAAAACAAATATCAATCAAGCTCGAGGAGTCATAATGGCTATATTTAATCTTCCTTACCTCCAAATCCAAATCTTCTTTGACAAATCATCTTCTTAGGTCACAAGGATGCTATAATTAAATTCCTGCATTTTTTAAACACTCCTAAGCCCCACTTCCAAAGTTGGACTTATGTTACTGTGTCATCTTCCCATGTCACACTGGCATGCCATAGCACACTCTGAGTCTTCACTGGGTAACAAACCTCCCCCACTTGAAGAAGTCTAACGTCCTTGTTGGAGACAACCCATCATGTGCTTAACTTATGTGGCAATAACCCAACACTTAACAACAAGTGTTGCCCAAAAATTTGAACCTCAGTTTCTGAATCAACAAAAAGCCAGCACCTCAGCGCACCAACTTTAAACAAATCCCTTGCAACAAACACTGTTGCAACCCTGCCTTAGTCACAAATTCGAACTCCGCATCAATTTCTGACTAAGTGTGTATCACAATTATGTCTTAGCCACAAACCCGTTCTTCGCATCAATTCTGGCTAACATAAACAACACATGCCTAGTCTAGAATCCCATCATGCGCATCAATTATGATCAAGCCTTCAACAATCTTGTCAAGAGTCCCAACATTCGCATCAACCCTTGTCAAGCCAATCATACAAACATGGAGTATGTTTCTGCAGTCATCAACCCATCATAACAAACAAAATGAGGAAATACAACATTACCAAACCATTGGCAATGCCATCTTCTGGTGAGTATCCTTGCACAACCTTTCCTTGCAGCTACGCACCCACCAATGCATATCAGCATCATTTCTTAGCACATAGGCCCCTAGCCTGCCCTTCATCCATCACCATCAATGGACTTAGTCGAATAGGAACACCACCCCTATCCGAGTCTAAACTTTCCCCATATGGACCATCTGCTGTCATGGCATTCATTTTCTCCTTTCTTGGACACTAATTGGCCCTATGCAGTCCTTTACAAATGAAGCAACCCGAGTCATATTTTGGCTTTTGTTGACTCGTTGCCTCACCCTTGCCTTTGTCCTCCTCAACTAGTGGCTTCCTGGGCTTGTCACCGAACTTTCCCATCTTCTTTGCCTTGCCTGGGTTAGGATCGAACTTCTCCATTCGCAAGTCTAGCAGACTGTCTGCAACAACAATGGCAGAAGAAAGGTTAGTCACACCCCTCCTCCTTAACTCAATCTGAGCCCATGATTGAAAACCCGTCATGAAATTGAACAACTTGTCACCCTCTGACATGTCTTTGATGTCCAACATCAGGGATGTGAACTCCTTCACATACTCACGCACCGAACCAGTGTGCTTGAGATTCTTTAGGCACTCCTTTGCCACCCAACCTGAATTCGCTGACAGGAACTGCTCCTTGAGTTCCTTCTTCAATTCTGCAAATGAATTGATAATTGAGCGATACTCATCGTCCAAGCGTGTCCGCCACCACAACTTTGCATCACCAGTCAGATACATACTAGTGATGGTTATCTGATCTTCCTCTGGAATATGGGCAGCCCGAAAATACTGATCCACATCCCATAGAAAATTATCCAGATCTTTGGCACTCCGCTTCCCTCTAAAGGCCTTCGGTTCAGGGATCTTGATCTTTGACGATGGTTTCTCCCACACCGTTATCCGGTTCTGTACATCCCTCATAATCAACCTGTACTCCCCTTCCAAGTCCCTCACATTTGCCTTGAAGATATCAACAATGACAAAAAAGTCTTCTAAAACAACCTTCATCTTGGAATTCATGTCAATCATGTATTCCTCTATCAACTTGCGCAGGGTCTGCAACTCCACAGCCAACAAGTTGGTCCGCAGCAACAAAGGGTTATCACTTTCAGAGAATGAACCACCCACCAAGGTTTCCAACCGAGCAACTCTTTCTCGCAGTGCTTCTGTAGCGTTTCCACCAACCATTCTCAGATTTCAACTTGGGCTCTGATACCAACTGTCACAGGGGTCAAGTTTCACCATGAAATTTTGCCCTATGATGACAGCAAATCAAACAAAAACACACATTTTGTTCCAACCTGGTTCAGCCAACAACACACTTGATGTATTTGAAATACACCAAGTCTTGCACGATACACGCACACTGTATATATGAATGCAATATAAATCAAACAACACCCACAATGTACAAAAAACCACAACAATGATTTTCCCAACCTTTTACTATATACTCAAATTGTACAAGGATTCTCTCTCAGGCCACACTACAACAATTATACAAGCACTTCTCTTTAAATTCGTGATTCTCTCCCTATACAAAATGCTATACATGTGCCTATATAGGCAAACACACAAAACTGTCTATCGGTGTGGCACACCATGCAGAGGCTGCCAACACTAACAATGCCTATTAGTTCAATAAACTAGTTAATTGAACCCTAACTTCCTTCTTATGATCCATCTAACCCACAACCAATAGCCCACGACCAATATAAAAAAATCCATTTAACCCAACTCACAATCCACTTATCTAATGGAACCCTAACTCTCTTAGACACAAATAATAGCCCACAACCAACAGCCAAAAATCCATTTAACACAACTCACAATCCACTTATCTAATGGAACCTTAACTTTCTTAGACACAAACAAATTTTATTAAAATGAATTATCAATGTATTTTGAATTTTTTTTCTTTTTATTATTATTTTTAATATATTTGTTACTTTTAAAGATTGCCCCCACTAAAAAATTTTCTGGTTCTGTCCTGGCATATTACCTAATTTCTTGTTTAGTTTGTAATCCTTCTTTTCATAAACTTTTGTAGCTAACATGGCGTAATCGTACTTTCTTGTCTTTTTCAATATGCAAGTATGTTTCCTTATCTATAGAAAAAAAATACACATATATATATAATAAAATAGAATGTAGAGTTCAAATAATGGGTACTCGCTAGGGCTGTTCAGGACCGGTTCCGGTTCCGTCTGGAACCGGAACCGAACCGATTTTTCCGGTTCTTGGAAAACCGGAACCGGAACCTGAACCGAAAGGGGAAGGAACCGAACCGAATCGGTTTGGTTCCGGTTCCTTCTATATTTATTTATTTTTTAAAAAATCTCAATTTTATAAAATAAGATAATTATAAACTAGAGTATTTGAATTAAAGCAAACCCAAAACCAAATATATAATTAGTGAAATAAAAAAAGTAGATTGGATTTGTATTGTTATTGAAATTAGTGGAGGTTTATTGCTAGTTTTTTGGTTAATAATAAAAAATATATATTTAAAAAAAAAACGGTTCCGGTTTGGTTCCGCGGGGCCGGAACCGGAACCGAACCAAAATTTTCGGTTCTTGGAATTTTGGAACCGAACCCCTATGGAACCGAACCGAACCACCGGTTCCGGTTCGGTTCCTGAACACCCCTAGTACTCGCTCAATAGGCCTATCGACTGTGGGCCCACTATCAGCTTTATGTCTGCAAATGCGCGCTAAATGAGCCTACACTAAATTTTCATCACAATATTTTGATGGTCCAGTCATCTTTTGGGTTGTAGGTTTGCTGCCCACACGGCCCACCTCCACTATCAACTCTCTTATTTTTGCTGCACAAATAAAAGTGTGAGCAATTTTTCCTCATTTTGTGAAAAAATAAAAAATTGCTCTTTATTTGCACCTTGATCTTAATATTTTACACTACACATTTTATTTATCCATTTATTTTTCTTTCATTATATCGAATTATGGAAATTAAAGAGATCCATTTATGTAAAGAGTATTTTTCGGGTATTGTTACCATATATCATATATGTGTCACATAAAACCTACATAAATGTACAACCCCAATAATAGAATGAAATATCACAATCTTAGAAATATATATATACTACGGCCATGTTTGGTAGGCGGTCTTTCTGGTTCGGTCTGGTCTAATCTTATCTGGATCCTAAACTTAAAAGTATTTTTGGTAAGCGGTTTGGTCTTACTATTTATTTATTATTTATTATAATATTTATTTATATATTATTTATTTCTTTATTTATTATTTCTTCACTTTATTTTATTGTATTATTATTTTATTATTTATATTATTGAATTATTATTTATTAATTTATAAATATATTCTATTTATTTATTATTATTTCATTATTTAATTCATTTTATTTATAAATTATTTATTCATTTTTAATTATTTAAAAATATATTTTATTAATTTATTATTTTTATACTCATTTTTTATTATTATTATGAAGTATTTATTTATTATTATATTTACTTATTATTTATTATTATATTTATTTATTATTTATTTATTATTATTATTTATTTCATTTTTTTATTATATTTTAAAATATGTTTTTATGTAATCTATTATTTATTTTATTAATTTATTATTATTATTTATTATTTATTATTTAGTCCATTTTTTATTATTATATTTATTTATTATTATTGTATTCATTTTTTTATTATTATTATGTTTTATTTAATTTATTATTTATATTATTAATTATTCATTTTTAATTATTTATAAATATATTTTATTATTTATTCATTTATTTATTATTATATTTATTTATTATTATTATTATTAGGTATTATTTAATTCATTTTTTTTATTTATTATTTATATTTTATTTTTAAAACATGTTTTATTTAATTTATTATTATTATTATTATTAAATTTTTATTATTATTTATTAATTTTTAATTATTTATAAATATATTTTATTAATAAGACCAGACCGGACCAGGTTGAACCATCAAAAAATCTGGTTCCAAAAACACCCCATTTGGTTCAATTTGGTCTCATTTGGTCTGGTTCCAAATTTTGATACCAAGTCCAAACAAACATGGTCTGGTCCCTGAAAACAAAGACTAGACCAAACTAGGTGGAACCAGACAGCCTACCAAACAGGGCCTACGTATTTTTTAAAGTTGTAAAGACTTTTAGAACTTTTTTGGGATACAGGAGATCGTCCTTGGGGTTAGAACTTTTTTATTTGAATTGCCTTTTCCCTCATTTTGTGTTTCAATTAATGAATAATAAAAAGGGTATCATGGTAATTTAATTGTTGGAATTAGGGCTGCAAATGAACCGAGCCGTTCGTGAGCAAGTTCGGGCTTGGCTCGTTAAGAGCTCGGTTCGTGTTCGTTCGTTTAGTAAACGAACCGAGCCTGAGCATAAATTTTAGGCTCGTTTAGTAAACGAGCCGAGCTTGAACATTACTAAGCTCAGCTCGTCAAGCTCGTGAACAGGCTCCTCTGAGTTAAATAGTAAAATTATCTCATATTTGAAAAATGATAGTGTTCATATTAAACAAATTATGAAGATTGTCGTGAAAATATTATAGGAATTATGCGGCTATAACATAAAAATTTATACTAGTGTAAATAGGTTAAAAACAGACATGCAACAACTCAATTCAGGTAACTATTATCAAGAGTAATATATGTTGCAACTGAAACGAGTCGTTCGTGAGCAAGCTCGGGCTCAACTCGTTAAATCTAGCGTTCGGCTCGGGCTCGTTCGTTAAGTAAATAAGCTGAGCTTGAACACATTTTTTAGGCTCATTTAGTAAATGAACCAAGCTTGAACATTTCAAAACTCGGATCAACTCGTTTGCAGCCCTAGTTCGAATGAGTGGAAGTCACTTCATTCTTCCCTCTTTTTCAAATTCATCTTTCTTCATCTAACAAGCTAGTAAGACCTCATTTGTGTCATTCTCTCTCTGCACTCAAATCTCTCTCCACAATGGTACCCAACATAGACCTAATCCTCCTTACAGTTCTTCATGGCTCATTCATCTCTTGTGTTCTTCTCATGCTCGTCTTTCTCAAGTTGGTCTGCCTTCTACTCGCATTCTCCATCACCCTTTACTCGATTATTTTTATCGATTTCTTCGATTTCTTCAAGTTTATTTATGGGTATATCGTTACACTAAATTCTGATTTTGAATTGGCTTTTGTTTTGATTATACACGATAACGTCTTTTGGCGTTAAAGTGATTTTGACTTCAAAGCCTTTCTTTGAATACATGATATGCAATTTTAAAATGAATGCACAGTGTAACACCCCGTGTTATATTCCTTTTTCCTGAAATTAATTTTAATTTAATTTCATTAATGACGTCACTTGTTCGTGACGTATTATTTATTCTTGGTATTTGATACCTGTAAATTTTTCGCGTTTAGTTTTAAAAGTCGGCTGGACGACACTACGTGAATTCTTATTCTCGACTACGCGGTATCATTCGACGTTTAATGATTAGTGTCTCGATTGGATGACGACACATTTTAATTGGTCGGTCTTGTTTAAGTGTTCCGATATTTGGGTTCCTACACCGATATATTTTATTGGGCGTCCTGTGGACTTACGGGTTGACTCAATATTATTTCGAGGCTTCCGGTAATTGTTGGGACTTATTATATATATATATATTTAATTATATATATATATCATTAAAGTGGGGTTCATTTTGCAATTATAAAGAAGTTGAGGGTTAGTTATGCAATTAGTATATATATGTATATACATATATGCAGACCTGCTCCTCTCCTTCTCCTCTGCAGCAGCAGCCACTCCCTCACGCCTCCATCCTCCATGATCGCCGGTCAGGCGAGAGAGAGAGAGTTGGTCGTGAAGGAGGGGCAGCCAAACAACAGGTTGCCGCAGCAGCAGCTGCGGCTGGAGAAAGGGTCGGCGACCGGGCTGGGCGGCGATGCGGCGGCTATGGCATGGTGGTCCGGTGCTGGTGGTCTGGCAGTCGCGCACGGTGGCGCAAGGGCGAGGCCACGGCTGGACAGCCGCGCGTGCGCGTGGCAGGGGCGTGACCGGCTGGGCTTCGGCCATTTTTTCGGCGACCTTCCGGTGATCGGTTTGAGCCGATTTTCGGTGAGTAGCTCCGTATATTCATGGTATTCGTCATATATTAATTTCGTGATTTTAGGATGAACGATTTGCCCGGAAATCGCATTTATAGTTTTCGTTTGGGGTATTTTAGATTTAACCCAATTAATTAACCGATTATTAATGGGCTTCGTATATATCGTATAGGTTGTCAAGACGGACATTTTGATATATTCGAAATAATTATCGGACAATTTTGGTCGGCGGGCGTCATATTCGGGCGCCGGCACTGTGCTGTTTCGGACTGTTCGGTAACGTATAATTAGGTGGGAAATTATATTTCTCACTCCGCATTATTGAAGTAGTTTAGGGGTGCAAAACCCTTATTTAATTTATTATAGATATATTAAATTGCTAGTTTAAATATCTATAAATTGTTTAGGATCAGAATGGGACTTAGGAATTAATTTAAGAAAATTTATTAAATTATTCCTACGTGATTAAATAATATTCTTATTTAAATTAAATAAGAATAGACGACTTAGAAAACCCTTACGAATTTAAATGGGTTAGCAGAGATTTGTAAAGCTTAGACGATGTGCTAGGTTCCTTTTGGAATACGTGAAATAATTGTTTAAATTATTTTAAAAGGGCATGTTAATTGAAATTGAAATATTTTCTAAAGAATTAAAGAAAATATATTTTTCGGAGAACATGAACGATATATGAAATTATTTTCATATGATTTAATTGCTTTATTGCATTTTAAAGCATGAAAAGAGATTTGAGATTTATATTGATATTACCATGTGGTTATTTTCATAAATATGATGCATGACATATTTATGTTGGATATGATTTGATTGTACACCATGTCGTGTGAGCACATGGGTGTTGGTGCATGTAGTGCACGGGTTCACTATTTGCAGAGAAAAGTCATTTGGTGTGGTCTACTTCATTTGCATGTGGTGCATGAGTAGGATTGTGTTTGGATCGTCGAAACAACTGGCCAGGGGGTGCTTCTTGCTCCCACAGAACTAAAAAGCTGAGAAACGCAGACGATAGGGGGAGGACACATCGTCCAAGGCCCTATGTGCACGGTAGCTCGTGGAGCCCGTCTTCCCGATTAAAAGTGTAAGTGTCAAAAGCACTTGGGATGTACGGTTCGATGAGTCCACATTCCCTAGTGAGCTGCAGACTTAGGGGAATGGTGGAGAATGATCCAGGACCCTTTGGTAGGGTGTGTTTTTGTGTGTGTGTACCACAGGTGGTCTGTGAGTACGGTGCGTTGCATATCATCATGTGATTTATTGATATGTATATATATATGTTGGAGCATGATTATTTATGAATATGCAAAATGAATTCATTTTATAAAATGCTCAGTTGAAAGTGATAAATGTGAAAACGTGAATTAAAAGCAGAAATTATTAAAGTATAAACGAGGCGTATATCCTTATACTTGTGTTGTATACTTTGTGCCCGTAGGGGAGGTTATGTATTGGCATAGTGATTTATGTGGCTAGTTGAGGCTAGTGGTGGACCGTAGGCTTGACCTTGAGTTGAGGCCTTAGAGTTTGTGGTTCGTAGCCTCAGAGATGTGATTAGTAGTCTTGTGGTTGTGATTAGTTGAAGTTAGAGATGGATTGTAGAATTGAGGTTGAGTTGAGGCTTTAGAGAGGACTGTTAATTGTTTTGTGGTTGTAGTTAGTTGTGTGATATCCTTAGAGGTTTGAGATCAGTAATTGATTTAGTATCAATTGTAATTGAGGCCTTAGATAAGGTGGTTGATGTGATTGTGGTCTTAGTGGATGGGGTAGTATAGACCCTTAAGTGTTTTTCATTCTTTTGAGGAATGGGTAGAGGTTATGATTGAAGTGATTTCATTAAGTACTTGGAGTACTGTAGGGTGGTTCCTCATGCTTAGTTCATTTCCCTAAGCATTCCTTGTACTGTGTTTTGTACACTAGCCCGTAGTCGTTGACTTGTATGTCATTCCTTGAGTCGTTGGTTACGGTGTGGTGCCGAACCTCTTCCTTGTGGTGTCATTTGAGTTGGTGGAGTTGGAACGGATATTTGTCTTCCGTTAGTCTAACGTGTTGTTCGTCCTTTCCTTGTCCTATCGGACATTATAGAAATATGTGGAGTTATGTTCCCTCTTGTTTGGCTGTCATTTCGAAAACGGTGTTTTCTAATGTTTTAAAATAAACTCTTTGTATTTAAAAGGAAAAACCCGTTTTCGCCTACCCCCGTAAAAATGAAAAGTTTTGACACTTTATAAAATGATCTTGGGATTTTCTTTAAAATGATTTCAACTTTAAAAGCTGGTGATGGCAATTGACGGAGACCGGGGGCAAGACGGTCATTTTTATTGTGTGATTTTCTAAAAGAAAACTATCTTGTCACTTGTCTCGAGATTCTGAGATTTTGAGATTTCTTTCTCAAAATATCGACTTGTAGTATTTTGAAAGGTGGTTTCTTGTTTCACCTTTTCTTCGGATCATTCTAAGTCTCGGTTACGAGGCTTGGTGTTGTTCAGTGCACACATATAGTGTTGCCTCTCACTTCTTCTTGGTTGTTGATGTCACCACCTAGGTGATAGGAGTTTTTCTTACGTTAGGGGCATGGATACCGAATGGATTGGTTCGAGTTTGAAAACCTTTTTCTTAAAAACTATTGAATCTCTGGGATTCATCTTTTTATTACTCCCACTCTCGGCCATTCGTTTTTGGTTTCCTTGTTCACTTTTGGTGTTCTTTCCTTGTTCACTTGTGGTGTTCTTCCTTGTTCGGGTATTCTTAACCTTGACGTTGTTGTCTTGGTTAGCATTGGGAATTCCTTCCCTTTACCTTGTTTTGGTGACCTTTAGGTGGTCGTTCTCGTGAGTTGAGTTCGTCTACTCATAGTGACTTGATTGTGTGGTTTTCCTCACCTACAGTGAGAGTGTTAGTGATGTGATTGACCCATTGATGATAGTGTTATGAGGTTAATGTGGTGATGTGATTCATGGTATTGAGGAAGTGATATAATTGAGGTGACCCAGTACTTGAGAGGTGTATTTTCTCTAGAAATGGAATGAGGTTTGTTATATATATATATATTGATGATGGTTGTGTTAGTACGCAAGGACGTGGGTATTTTCCTTCCTGTGTTATCGGGGTGTGGGATTTGAGCTTTCCTTGGTACTAGTGGTGGATTTTGTTTCCTTGTGGATATTAGAGGTGAGTGTGATCTCCTCGGTTGGATCTTCTAAATTGTGTTGTGAGTAATTTGGTGATTTGTTAGACTAGACCTTAGTATCGTGTACCTAGTGTACGTTGGTGAGAGTAGTGAAGACTACTGGTGTTGGGTACTTGGAGTACGAGTTTTAGAGACTCATGTTGTGTATTTATATATATATATATATGTGTATATATATATATATATATATTCCCTATATACTTATGTATACTCGTTTACGATAGTATATGAGCGTGTTGACTTGGGTTTGCGTGGATGGGACTAGTTAGGCTATATTTATATCTTATTAGACGGTTTAGCTTTACCTAAACTATCAGAGGATGTGGTAGTTAGGATATCTTTTCCCACTGAGCTTATTTGCTCACAGGGGTATTTCACTTGCCCCCTGGTATTCACACGCCAGGTTGCAGGAAACATATGGCTATGAGCAGGATGTAGTGCAACGACAGCTTTCTTTTGTTTCCTTGTTACAGGTTTTGGAGTTGCGTTGGGTGATGCAGTTACGGTTGCAACACGACTGGGTTTGGGGACGATAGGCATCCACTTTCAGTTTCTCTACCCATTGTTATGAGATTGTTATGTATTTTCTTTTGGGAGCCAGTCTGTTGGCATATCCTTGTTGATGTATTCTTTAGTTCCTGTATTTATTCTTTCTGATGGTTATTGTATCTATTCTGCACAGCTAGGTGCTTTATTGTATCTTATTCGAGCATTTGTGGCTCTGTTGATTATTAGAGGGTTTGGAGGGGTTTTGGTTTCTTTCCATTATCTCGGCCCTAGTAGGATTGATGAATGTGGGGCTTGGAAGCCATTGTGATTATTGAATTGCTATTAGCAGGTTCTTGTGTTGTGGTTGTTGTCCGGATGTTCCATTTACAAACGGAATTTTGCCGGATTTTCGTTAGATTCCGCTACTTAGTTTTATTAGTCATTTGGGTATGGAATATACCATTTCTATCATTAACCCATGTGTTTTCTTGGTTAATGATGTCTTAGTTGGTCATTCGTATTAAGGATCACATCTTGGATTCCTTGGATGTCCCAGTTCGGGAGTCTTAGGGATTTAGGAGCGTGTCTGTTGGTATCTGAGGATACTCTTGTGTTTTTAGTATTCGGGTTGGCATGGAGTATATTCTTATTGTTATTCCATGTACTTCTTTGTTATTGTTGACTCTAGTAGTCGCTTGGTTTGCGTCACCCTTTAGGAGCGTGACAACATGGTATCTGGGCATTCATTGCAACCCTTTATGGGTGTTTGATGACTGAATGTCTCTTGGTTTTCGTTTCTTTTTACTTCCGCAATCACTCCCTTAACTCTTAGGCTCGGGTTTCGGAGTCCTAGGAATTTGGGGCGTGACACACAGCGTGTCATGTGAGAAATTATTGGTTACAACGGTGATACCAAATCATTAGGCTGACATGGTATCACCATCCAATAAAATCTGATCTTTTTACACATGTGTCATATGAGTTGTCATTCAACAATATCATATTTAAGGAAAAATACACAAAAAATTCCAATTTAAATATTCACGTTTCTATCTCTGGTTCTATTTAAGAGGGTATATATATATATATACATATATGATTACAAAGATTAACACATAAAATGATCAATATAGATTCTCCATTCCTTTTCTTTCTCCAAACAAAAATTAAGGGAAAAAAATTTGAATGTTATTATTAAGTTAATGTATAAATTTGTTATCATCCTCCTTATTCTTTATTTTATATTTATTTCTTATCTTATTTTTCATTTTTTACTTTTTTATTAGTTTATGTGGAGAATAAGCTATATAAATATTCATAGCATAATAACAAATATATATATATATATAAAGAAATTTGTATCTTGAGAAATAGTTAGATTGAAAGAGAAAATATTATATAGATATTTTATATATCATCTACTAATATATATGTATAAGCAGAGAGAGAAAAAAAGAATAGCAAATCTTTTTCCTTTTTATTTTGTGTTTCCATATATATTTTAGTGCTGAGTTGGGTAACTTAGGTGACACATGTGCAAATATGATTTGATTTTATTGGATGGTGATACCATGTCAGCCTAATGACTTGGTATCACCGTTATAACCAATAATTTCTCAAGGTTTTGAACTCCTCCAGAATTATCGGTTATGGATTTTCTTTTTCAAAGATCAATAAAAATACTTACATTTGATTTTTATTTTTATTTTGATATGGGTATAATGTTTGTTGTAGTGCCTAGTAACTTCTAAATATAAATAAAATTGATGGTTACATGACACTTATTCATGTTGCACTTGTCACTTTATGTAATATAACTGTATGAATTTTACCCTTGATGCAAGGTCTGATCTGGCTTGAGGGCAGTCGATCTAAGCGGTCCCTTCAAAAAATTAAATAATACTAGTACATATATATATATATATATATACATATATATATATATTTAATAAATTTATATTGGGTTATCTTTATTTACACCTCCTGAGATTTACTTTTACTTCAATTACACCCTTTCAGATTTGTAAATCTTCAATCACACCCCCTCATGGTGTAAAATATCTAAAATACCCTTATACCAAACACCCCTCAAATCAATTTAATCCCTAAACCAATTTAACCCCTAAACCAAATACCTCATTGAATTAATTTAACCCTCAAACCAAACACCCCAACCCCAACCCCCACCACCACCATTCGCTGCCACTACCACCATCACCATCATCCGTCGCCGCTGCCGCCGCCACCACCATGAGCAACCACCATTTTCAAAAATTGGTCAAAAATGGGTCGAAAATAAGAGGGGGGGGGGGGGGGGGGGGGGGGGGGTGCTGATGATGATGTAGATCTCTATATATATGTGTGTGTGTATGTATATGTGTGGGTGCCTGTGTGCATAGGGGTGTGTCTGTGTGAGAGAGAGAGATAGAGAAATTTATTTATTTGTAAAAATAACTCATTAAATATTTATTTGTAAAAATTAGTTTTCAAAAAAACTAAATATGTTTGTAATAATTAAATATTTGGGGTTAGGTTGGGGGTTTTAGGATTTAATTTTTATTCACAAATTAAAAATAGTTTCCAAAAAAATTAAATATTTGTTTGTGAATATTTGGGGTTGGTGTTGGGAGTTTTGAATTTTATATGTTTTTTTGAATTTTATATTTATTTTTGAATTTAATAATTTTTTTTGAAATTTAATATATATTTTTTTGAATTTTATATTTATTTTCAAAGTTTATAATTTTTTTCAAAATTTAATATATATATTTTTGAAATTTATATATTTGTTTCAATTTGTTTTATGTTTTTTGCTAATTTTATATTTATTTCCAAATTTAATATATATTATTTGAATTTTATATGATTTTTTTTTAATTTTATATATTTGTCTTGAATTTAATATGTTTTTTTAAAAAAACAAATTTCGAAATTTATATATTTTTTAATTTTATATTTATTTTCGAATTTATAATATTTTTCAAATTTTAATATATATATATATTCGAATTTTATATATATTTTGAAAATTTAATACAAATTAAATTATTGGAGGGGATCAAATTGATAAAATTTCATATTCTTGTTTCCAAACAGCTTTAGGATTTACATTGATGGTAATTTAAGTATTTACAGAAAAGGTTAGAACGATGTCATCGTTAATGGAGTATAAGTGATGAGAATATCAAATCTGAGGGAGTGTAATTGAAGATATTCAAACCTGAAGGGTGTGATTGAAATTAAAATAAATCTCAAGGGGTGTAAATAAAGTTAACCCACTTATATTTTCTTAACTTAAATAAAAGTTAAAGTCCAATATGACCTAGTATAAATTACACAAACCCAATTATATCGCATTTAAATGAAAGCTAAGTCCAATTTAATTAATTAAAAATTACACAAATTCTTAATTCTGTCAATCCAAGTGAAGTTGATAAGTTCACAAAATCACTATTTTAAATGTCAAAAATAAATATTTAATTCACCATTTTATTGCATAAATATTCTTATATATATCTTTTTATTTATTATAGGTTTGAATTGGAAAAGATGAAGAAAATATATTAAAGTGAAGAAAGGAATGCACATGGATGGAAGAAAGAATATAATGCACATGGATGAAAGATGAAGAATATAATGCACATGAAGAAAGAAGAAAATGACTTGGAAAGCATCAATATTCAAAGAAAAAGAAAAGAAAAGTAGATCTAACTTCACTTTACAAGATGTCATTATATTCCAATTTTCTCTATAAATAGGAGAGTAGTTGGAAATTGTAAAGAGTTAGATGGTAGAGAGTGAGAAATTGTAGAGAGAATTTAGTCTTGTATCAAGTTTTTATTTTGTTGTAATATTTTTCTTAGTTAATGAAAATTTCTTCTATCATCATGTTTTATTCCTATATCATTATGCTAGCTTAAACATCTTCTTAAGGGAGTGATGAAGCCACCTTGGGTAAGATATACATAATTTTATTTTATTTCTTATTGTTTAATTCTCTTCCCGAATTAATTCTTTCAAGTGACAAAACCTACAATAGAGGTTGAAAATAGAGGAAGGATTCTCCGTGATTACCAATCAATGGAAATACGGGGAATGCCTACCACTATTTATATTTATTTATTTTTAAACCAAAACATTAGAGGGAGGATTTTCCGTGATTACCAATTAATGGAAATACGGGGAATGTCTACCAATATCTATGTTTATGTTTAATAGGTTGGAGGAGAATTTGCAATAGAAATATATAATATTATTTATATAGACCCGGGTGGTGGATTCTCTTCCCTTGAGATTTCTTCCATCATTTGATAATTATCTAGTTATTTTAGTTTACTATTCAAAAATTCAAGAATTGTTTTAAGTAATTTCTTTTTATCTCGAAAAATATAGTTTTGGATCCTAGTCTCAAACCGATTTCTAAGTTGAGAGTGGTTCGACCCTACTTATTGCTATACTATTTTAAGTAAAGTATTTGTAGGTATTATAAATTTTGTTGACCGGAGTTTGGTGAAGCAACGACAAATATTATCAAATCATCAATCGTCAAATGGCGCCGTTGCCGCATCAACATTAAATTCGGAGTCAAAGATCCTCAACTTAAATTTTTTGGGAACCCACCCAAACTTTCTATCCCTCCCTTTATCTTTATTTTATTTTTATTTTTTGTATTTCATTATTAAAAATAAAATAAAATTGTAAACTCTAGTTTCTAACAGTGTGTTTTGTATTCTGTTATTATTTCCGTATATTATATATATATATATATATATATATATCCATTAGATTGTAGATTCCATTAGATAGTGGGGCTGGACTTTTGCTTGAGTTTGAAGATTGTATCCGATATTTAAAAAAAATAATAATAATAATAAAAAAAAGCAATCTGCAGCTTGGACTTTCAAAGCCTGCACTTTGGACTTTCCAAATTTTCTTTGTAGGTTCTTTCAAAAAAAAAAAAACTACAGTAGACTCCAACAACAGTAGGTTATTGAAGTTTTTGGTTAAAAAAAAAAAAAAAAAAAACTGCAGTTTCGAAATTGCAGTTTCATTTTCTTTCCATATTTCCAAATTTGCATTTGACAAGTCAACTTTCAAGATTAAAAATAATAATAATAATAATAAAAAAAAAAAAAACCGATTTGTTTAATTATTATTATTTTTATTATTTACTCAATCTCGTTTTCATTTTATTTATTTACTTACTTGTTTATTTTTGTTGTTTCTTTTGCAGGAGGTACTGTACCGGTTCGTCAGCCAAGTTCCATATCTCTAAACCCTTGTTATTTTTTTCCTAGATTAGATGAAAATTTTGCATGCAAATTCTAGGATAAAATAACATTAGAAATTACCCTAAGTTCCCATCCTTTGTATTTAGTTTAATTCTATTTTATTTATTTTTAGTTTTAGTTTTTCTAGACACAAATTTTGCATGCGAATTTTAGGATAGAATAACATCAGAAATTCCCCTAAGCTCCCGTTTTTTAATTTCTTTTTCTCTTGTGTGTGCATATTTTAATTAACATTTTGCATAAGATACTTAAGGGCAAAAATTCCCACAAGATACGGTCGGGATTTCATCACCCGTTTCCGTGGCCCACAAATCACAAAAATCCTTGCATTTGTTAAACCATGAGCCTAATTTTAAAATTCATTAGCAATAATCCAATTTAGGGTTACGAGCTCATAGGCCCTCTAAGAAGGAAGCGGTTGGTAGTCACTCCAGTGAGTCATTATCAAATTGATAAACGGTAGGAAATTCTGTCTAGGAGTGTGGTTGACGCGCCATTAAGCAGGCCACGTGCCTCGCCACACTTTCCTGGGAACTACTCCGTTGTTAGTTTGATGATCCTTAATCGGTAATCTATCAACTTAATCTGGAATAGAGTAGGAGCTGTCTAATTAGGAGAGAATTAATTTGGACACCATCTTATTAATTCTCTACAATATTAGATTTAAAAATTCACCACCCTTGAATTTAAGCTCAAGATAACAAAGCCAAAATTTTTGTGTGATTTGCCCATCATCTAGCCTTTTTAGGTTTCTTTTTGTTTATGCCCCAGTGGTTGCGAGTTAACAAGCGATTAGTTAGGTTTCCTAGTGATCTCTCACTCTTTGATTTAGAAGAAAAATCAACTACCTTGTTAAATCTGTCAACCACCAATAATTCATCAATGGCTGCACCGAGAACTCTTAATGACTACTTTGCCCCAATCACAGCCAACCCACCCAATTGCATTGTTCTACCTGAGAATGATGCACCCCAGTTTGAGATTAGACCCGCCACAATCAATATGTTGCCAAAATTTCATGGACTTGAAAGCGAACAACCCTATATCCATTTAGGGAAGTTTTTAACTGCTTCTTTTCCCCCTGTCCTTAGAAGATAGAGCTGCATCATGGCTAAACTCCATTCCACCCGACTCCATCCGATCATGGGATGAACTTGCAAGGAAATTCATGAGTAAGTTTTATCCCATGCAAAAGACCGAATCAATGAGAGATGCCATTAGTACTTTTAGAGGAAAAATTGAGGAACAATTCCATCAAACTTGGGACCGATTTCATGACTTGCTACTCAAATGCCCACACCATGGCTTTGATAAAGCACAACTAGTTCATTTCTTCTATAAGGGACTTTCACCTATGAACCGAACCATGATTGAGTCAATGCACCAAGGAAAGTTCAATGCCCAAACCCCTGACCAAGCATATATATTTTTGGAGGAACTAGCTAAAAATGCCCAAAATTGGAATTGGAACCAAAATGATAATGAATTTTCTAGGAATGATCAAATGAATAGAACATCTGGTTTTTATGACATCAAACCTGAAAATGAGTTAAAGTCTGTGATGAAAAGTCTTGCTGAGGGAGTGAAAGACTTAGGCAAAAAGTTTGATGCATTTGCCCTAATATCTACCCCTGCACAATGCAATGTTTGTTCTGGTTTATCCCATCCAACAGAGGAATGTCCGGTCTCTTGTACATCTGAACCTTCGGATGTGCAAGTTTGTGCTTTCAATACCTTTAGGAGACCATTGCCTAATACATTTAGCCAAAGTTACCATCCTGATACTAGAAACCACCCTAATTTTTCATGGAGGCAAAATTTACCTCCACAAAACTTAAGTGGTCAGTCTGGTTTTCAAGGTAACTCCAATAGGCAACCTCAAACTCAAGGACCAATAATTCCTCAAAATCAATTCCCTAGGAATAACCAGTTCAATCCAAGCCGAGATTTAGCAGTTGATCCCATGAACAACTATGTTGCTCCTGTCCCACCGGTCAATAATACTTCCAATTATGAGGACACTTTGAAAATGCTTGCCCTTAATCTTGATCAATCCAATAAGCATTCCAATCAGAGATTTCAAAAATTAGAAAATAACTTTGATCTCTTGACTCAAAATCAACTGCAATTTCAGCAGTCTCTCCAAAATCAGTTGAGTCAACTCACTGCAGCTCTGTCTGAAAGACAAAGGGGTACATTGCCTAGCCAACCCGAAATCAATCCAAAAAGACAAGGAGTTAATCTTGTAGGGACTCCTTCCACTTCTGACCAATCAAATGCCAATGTAAATTCCATCATTACCCTCAGGTCAGGAAACAAAATTGATAATAAGGTTGAGCCACCCATCAGTGATGAAATTGAATCATCCAAATCTCTTCCACCCAATTCCCAAAAATCCAAAAAGGACCAAGGTCCTAAGCTTGATGATGTCATTCCAAAGCTGTTTATTCCACGTGCACCTTTTCCCTCTAGACTAGTCAACAATAAGAAGGACTCTCAATACAGTGAAATCTTAGAGATTTTTCAAAATCTCCAGATTAACATTCCATTTCTCACTGCTATTAAGCAAATTCCTTCTTATGCAAAATTCATTAAAGACTTAGTCAAGAGGAAAACCAATATCCCTAAGGAAGCCTTCATAGCCCAACATTGTTCCTCCTTCCTACAAAATCAAGCTGTGGTTAAACACAAAGACCCTGGTAGTCCAACTATCACTTGTAGGATAGGATAAAATTTTGAAGGTCAAGCTTTATTGGACCTTGGTGCCAGTGTCAATGTGTTACCGTATTCAGTCTACTTGGATTTGGGATTGACTGATTTGAAGAAAACTGATGTTAGAATTCAGTTAGCTGACCGATCCATCAAAATTCCAAGGGGTATCATTGAGGATGTGATAGTAAAAGTTAATGATTTTTATTACCCCGTAGACTTTATTGTGCTAGACACTCAACCAACCCAAGGTAAACAAATTCCAATCATTTTAGGTCGACCATTTTTAGCCACAGCCAATGCATTGATCAATTGTAGAAATGGTAGCATGACCTTAACCTTTAGGAACATGAAAGTGGAAGTCAATGTGTTCAATTTGATGAAACAACCCATTGAATCAGAGTCTGTTGAAGATGTTTGTCTCATTGATTCATTGACCAACCACACCTTTTACCACTCATATCCTGAGGATCCACTCCAGCATTGTCTAACCCATTTTGATGATAATTTGGACGAAGCTAATAACATTAGCCAAGTAAATGATTTGCTAGACTCTGCCCCACCATTTGAAGCACCCAAGTATAAATCCAAATTTGAATCATTGTCCTTGCCAGTTAACACTGAATCTGAAAATGCAAAGAAACCACATAATATTGAATTAAAGCCTTTACCCGAGACTCTAAAATATTCGTATCTTGGTGAATCTGAGACTTTTCCAGTGGTAATATCTTCTGAGTTAACTGAGCAACAAGAGTCCCAATTAATTGAGGTTCTTAAGACAAATAGGGAAGCCATAGCATGGTCCATTGATGATATCAAGGGCATTAATCCTCTAGTGGTGCAACATCGCATTCACTTAGAAGATAATGCGAAAACCTGTAGACAACCTCAAAGAAGACTTAACCCCAATATGAAAGAAGTTGTCCGCGGAGAAGTTATCAAACTTCTTGATGCTAATATCATCTACCCGATTTCTGATAGTCAATGGGTGAGTCCAATCCAGGTAGTTCCTAAAAAGTCTGGCATCACTGTTGTGTCCAATGCCCATAATGAGCTTGTTCCTACTCGCATTCAAACTGGATGGCGAGTTTGCATAGACTACAGGAAACTGAATAGCGTGACTAGAAAATACCATTTTCCACTTCCCTTCATCGACCAAATGTTAGAAAGATTAGCTGGTCAGGCCTTCTATTGCTTTTTAGATGGTTATTCTGGTTACAATCAAATTCCTGTCCACCCTGATGACCAAGACAAAACTACTTTCACCTGTCCATTCGGTACATTCGCCTATCGTCGCATGCCATTCGGCTTGTGTAATGCACCAGCTACATTTCAGCGATGTATGATGAGTATATTTAGTGACATGGTTGAAAAGTTTCTAGAAATCTTCATGGATGACTTTTCTGTCTTTGGGTCATCATTTGAGCAATGTCTAGACCATCTTTCTCTCGTACTTCAATGTTGTCGTGACAGTAACTTGGTACTTAACTGGGAAAAGTGTCATTTCATGGTCCAAAAGGGAATTGTCCTAGGTCATAATATCTCCAGTGCAGGAATTGAGGTAGACAAAGCAAAAATTGATCTAATCTCCAATCTACCTATCCCCAAATCTGTTCGAGATATTAGAGCATTCCTAGGTCATGCCGGTTTCTACAGGCGTTTCATCAAAGATTTCAGTAAGATAGCTAGACCTTTTACCCATCTTCTAGCTAAAGATGCACAATTTGAGTTTACTGATGCCTGTAAGTCCGCCTTTGAGTACTTAAAGTCAGCACTCACTACTGCACCTATCATTCGCTCACCTGATTGGAACTTGCCTTTTGAAATTATGTGTGATGCGTCTGATTATGCAGTAGGTGCTGTTTTAGGCCAAAAAGTGGATAAAGCACGACATGTCATATACTATGCTAGCAAAACCTTAAATGATGCCCAAATCAACTACTCAACCACTGAGAAAGAGTTGCTAGCAGTCGTGTTCTCCTTTGAGAAGTTTAGATCTTATTTGGTTGGATCTAAGGTCATCATATATACAGATCATGCAGCGTTAAGACATCTTTTGTCCAAATCTGATGCAAAACCTAGGTTGATACGCTGGATCTTACTCCTTCAAGAATTTGACCTTGAGATTCGAGATAAGAAAGGTTCCGAGAATGTAGTCGCTGATCATTTGTCCCGTCTTGTTATTGAATCCACTAGTGACTCCATTCCCATTTCTGATTATTTTCCTGATGAACAATTATTTGAAATATCTCATGCACCATGGTATGCAGATATTGTCAATTATATTGTGACTAGTCAAATTCCTTCCAACTGGTCCAAACAAGAGAAAGATAAATTTTTGGCCAAGGCTAAGGAATATTTCTGGGATGACCCCTACTTGTTTAAATATTGTCCAGATCAGATCATTCGTAGGTGTGTTCCCGAGGTAGATCAAAAGTCTGTCATTTCCTTCTGTCATGACCAGACATGTGGTGGCCATTTCAGTTCCAAACGAATAGCTGCAAAAATCTTGCAATCAGGATTCTATTGGCCAACCATTTTCAAAGACACCCACACATACTGTCTAGCTTGTCATAGATGCCAATTGCTATGTAAGATTACTAAAAGAAACGAATGGCCTCAACAATCGATTCTCGTCGTTGAAATCTTTGACGTATGGGGTATTGATTTCATAGGACCATTTCCATCCTCGTTTGGCAATCTCTACATCCTTTTAGCAGTTGATTATGTGTCAAAATGGGTAGAAGCTTTAGCCACCAAAACAGCTGACCATAGAGTTGTGGTGCGTTTTTTCAAAGACCAGGTTTTACCTCGGTTTGGAACACCTCGAGCCATAATTAGTGACAATGGTTCACATTTTTGCAACAAAGTCTTTGGAAACCTATTGTCCAAATATGGAATCAATCACAAAGTGGCCCTATCATATCACCCTCAAACCAATGGTCAAGCTGAGGTATCTAATAGGGAGATTAAACAGATCTTAGAGAAAACAGTTAACCCCACAAGGAAGGACTGGAGTCTTCGTCTCCAGGATGCTTTATGGGCATACCGTACTGCTTACAAGACCCCTATAGGAATGTCCCCATATCGATTGGTCTATGGCAAAGCCTGTCACTTGCCTGTTGAACTCGAACACCGTGCTTATTGGGCCATCAAGGCCATGAACTTTGACTATGATAAAGCCGGTCAACGTAGGACCCTTCAACTTGATGAGTTAGAAGAAATCAGAAATGATGCCTATGAGAGTTCAAGAATTTATAAAGCCAAGACTAAGTTGGAACATGACAAACACATTCTCAAAAAGGAGTTTTTCATATGACAAAAGGTTCTTTTGTATAACTCCCGTCTTCAATTATTTCCTGGGAAGTTAAGGTCACGTTGGTCAGGCCCATACTATGTCCATCACATTTCTAGTCATAGTGCCATTGAGTTACAAGACCCTAAGAATGGACAGTTGTTTAAAGTTAATGCTCATCGTCTAAAGCCTTTCCTAGAACTTGAAACTTCTGGAAATGAGGAAATTCTCCTCATTGATCCGATTTATTCGGACTGATCTGTTTAGGGGTAGCACATCTGTTGAGTCTGGCTGAAGACGTTAAACTTAGCGCTACTGGGAGGCAGCCCAGTCAGTTGTGTAAATTTTTCTATCAATTTTATTTTTTTTCACTCTATTTGGATATGTTTAGATTTTGTTTGGGGGTAAAGTATGTCATAATATTTTCAATCACTTGACTTTTCTTTTGCCAAGAATCTTTGCAGGGACTATACTCCAAAAACACCACCTCAATTGCGGTAATTTGTTCCAATTTGTCTCTTAGATGTATTTTTAAACACTAGGGACAGTGTTATTTTTGTTTGGGGGTGGATATCTATTTAATCAAAATAGAATTTCATTATTAAAAAAAAAAAAAAAAAAAATTGATTTCGTTTGGAAAAGTTTTTTGTTTTTATGCATGAGTGTTTTGCATTATAAATTGATTAAGTTTATGTTTATGATATATCCGTAGTATGTGATGCGATATTCCCGCTCATGAGAGTAATGATTAGATTGAGTTAGTGAAATGATGTGATTTTACATAGGTAAATAAATTAGTGAAATTGAAACCGAAAAAGGACAGCTTTGACCTATAAGCACATGCACACATTCACTATGGGAAAAACAGTTGATCTTTGACTATGGAGTTGAAAAATTAGCTTTGCCGCTATAGAAGGGGAGATAGAATGGAGAAAATTTTAAAAAATTATTTTCAAAGAAATGCAAAAAGTAGTTCTTCGATCTGAGTAACCGGACCTTGGTATCACCAATATCATTGTTCGCGTAAAAAGGGGAGAAAACTAATGAGCATAAATCCCATGGAAGAAGTTCGGGCCCAGTGGTCGGGACTAAAAGTCCTCACTGGAAAGTCCGGAGCTTATAAATACAAAAAGGGATGGAAGTGAAATGATGGAAATAATGAGTTTTTACGAAAAATATGGCAAAGTTTGATCAATAAAGTAGAAGAAGAGAGATTGACATACCATAGTAGAATGTTCACAAAAACACGGAAGGTTGTCTAGATTGGGAGTAGAAAGTAACGAAATTATTTACTTCAGTGGGGATCATTCATATCATTAGCTTGAGATAGTTATTGTTCGGTAGTGAGTGGTAGTATTTGTATTCATATTATCTTATATATTGTATCATGGCTTGATTAATGAATATGTGAATGCATGAATGCATGAAAATGAAGAATGAAGAAGTTGTGGGTAATATATCCAACCCTCACGAGGCTATTGCTCGTCCACTAGGGTAACCTAGGGGTTTAAGGCCTTATTGCATATGGTAAATGCAATCGAAAGCAGCCTGCGGAAGTGGCACATCTTTAGTTAAAATTAATAAGAGTCTAATTTTGCGAACTAATCTATTTTGTCCTTATTTGCTAGAGGACTAGCAAGAGCTTGTTTGGGGGTAATTTGATAAGTTCACAAAATCACTATTTTAAATGTCAAAAATAAATCTTTAATTCACCATTTTATTGCATAAATGTTCTTATATATATCTTTTTATTTCTTATAGGTTTGAATTGGAAAAGATGAAGAAAATATATTAAAGTGAAGAAAGGAATGCACATGGATGGAAGAAAGAATATAATGCACATGGATGAAAGATGAAGAATATAATGCACATGAAGAAAGAAGAAAATGACTTGGAAAGCATCAATATTCAAAGAAAAAGAAAAGAAAAGTAGATCTAACTTCACTTTACAAGATGTCATTATATTCCAATTTTCTCTATAAATAGGAGAGTAGTTGGAAATTGTAAAGAGTTAGATGGTAGAGAGTGAGAAATTGTAGAGAGAATTTAGTCTTGTATCAAGTTTTTATTTTGTTGTAATATTTTTCTTAGTTAATGAAAATTTCTTCTATCATCATGTTTTATTCCTATATCATTATGCTAGCTTAAACATCTTCTTAAGGGAGTGATGAAGCCACCTTGGGTAAGATATACATAATTTTATTTTATTTCTTATTGTTTAATTCTCTTCCCGAATTAATTCTTTCAAGTGACAAAACCTACAATAGAGGTTGAAAATAGAGGAAGGATTCTCCATGATTACCAATCAATGGAAATACGGGGAATGCCTACCACTATTTATATTTATTTATTTTTAAACCAAAACATTAGAGGGAGGATTTTCCGTGATTACCAATTAATGGAAATACGGGGAATGTCTACCAATATCTATGTTTATGTTTAATAGGTTGGAGGAGAATTTGCAATAGAAATATATAATATTATTTATATAGACCCGGGTGGTGGATTCTCTTCCCTTGAGATTTCTTCCATCATTTGATAATTATCTAGTTATTTTAGTTTACTATTCAAAAATTCAAGAATTGTTTTAAGTAATTTCTTTTTATCTCGAAAAATATAGTTTTGGATCCTAGTCTCAAACCGATTTCTAAGTTGAGAGTGGTTCGACCCTACTTATTGCTATACTATTTTAAGTAAAGTATTTGTAGGTATTATAAATTTTGTTGACCGGAGTTTGGTGAAGCAACGACAAATATTATCAAATCATCAATCGTCAGAAGTTTGGATGGATTAATTAAATTTTAATTTAATTACATTGATAAGTTATCCAAACATGAAAATAATCAACACTCTTTTCTCATAATTCTTCACTTATTTATTTATGAATGACCTATAATATTTCTTCTTCAATGTCCAAATATAACTATTATTAACATGATTAATATTTGAATTTTTTTTAAAAATGATAAATAACTAGTAAAAAAATTAACTACGAATTAGAATAGAACTAAATGAGTGAATAAACAAGTGACACGAAATAAAAAGTAGTGGGAACAAGGTTTTTGAGTGAAAGAAAATACGATCACATTTTCTTTGATATGAAATTGAATTTTATTTTTTGCGAATAAGATGATCATATATTTTTTAAAATTTTGTATGTAAATGGGATCATACTATTTATAAAGAACTCAAAATTGTGTTAAACTTTTGTGCAATACTAGTATGTTTTTTATTATTATTTTAATAAAAAAAAATTATATCAATACTTTTTTAAATATGTAAAACTTTATATAGAAAGGGCATCATGTTCACCTCTTGCTTAGGACCTTTCAAAATTTTTAAGATCTCAAAGCGGACCGGGATCTTACATGCATCATGCACGCATATACAAGTTGAAATAAAAAATTACTATCAACTATTTAAAGTTTTAAATCTCTCTATAACATAATGTTATTTATATTTGGTTGTTCAGAGTCCACTGTTGCTTGAAGTTTAAGAAAGAAGATTAGAAATAAAAGTAATGGTTGATTTTGATTGTTCGTGTGGTTTGGGACTAATGATGTTTTCATTGATCATGGAAAACAAATTAATGTTATTCACGTTGAAAGACTTTTGAGTAACCACAAACAGTAAAACATTTGTATTGGATTAAATATGTCTATGATCCCATAAGTACAAGTTTCCAAGTGGAGTGTGTGACTGTGTATTATTCGGGGAAGAGGGAATTTATAATACCACTTTGCAAGACATTGTGAAGGTTGACTTTTATTTGTGGCAGTCTGGCAGACCATTATATATATATATATATATACGTATATATATATATATATATATATATATATCATGTGTTATGTGTAGCAAAAAAAAATTATTATGGCCCGTTTGGGAACTTGGTTTTGGTCTTGGTTTTGGTTTTGGTTTTGGTCTTGGGTGGTTTTAGGTAAATCTAAAACCAATATATAGTGTTTGGTAAGGAGTTGGTTTTGGTTTTGGTCTTGGTATAATTTTATATATATATATACTAATATGTATTAAAAATATATAAATATGAAAAATATATATATAAAAAATTGGAAAAAAAGTAATTTTTGGGAAAAAAATATTTTTCTGAAAAATATAAAAAATAATTTTTTGGAAAATAATTAATTTTCGGAAAAAAAAATAATTAATTTTTTCCGAAAAATTAATTTTTGTCGAAAAAATATTTTTTTCCGAAAAAAATTATTATTTTCCAAAAAATAAATATTTTCGAAAAAATAATTTTTTTCCGAAATTTTTTTTTTCCCAAAAATTTTTTTTTTCCCAAAAATTTATTTTTTTCCGAAAAAGATAATTATTTTCGAAAAAATAATTTTTTCCCGGAAATTAATTTTTTTCCGAAAAATATAAAAAAAATTTCAAAATAATTCATATTTTCGGCCATATATATATATATATATAGAGAGAGAGAGAAAAGTAAAAAATGGTGGGCCAAAACCAGGTTTTAGTGGTTGGTTTTAGGGTGTCCAAAACCAAGTCCAAAACCGGCCAACCAAACATGGTCTTGGTCTTGAAATCAAAAACCAAGACCAAAACCGGGTTGCCAAACGGAGCCTATGGGTATTTTGGAAATTGGTGTTTTCTGTTTTGTTCTTAATTTTTGACATTGTTCATGAGAACAGAACGTGTTTGGTTAGCATATTTTCATTTGTTCTCTATTTGAAATTTTTTTTGATAAAAAGTTATGAAAACATTGAGAACAAGAATTTGTTATTTTTTATTCTTCTTTTCACTATTTAGAAAAGGAAAAAAAACCCAAAAAAAGCGGGTCGATGCCCTCCTCCCTCCTCCACCTTCCACCACCACCTCCACGACCAACCCCACACCGAAATTGACCACCACCAATCGACACCCCATTGGAGACGAGGAGAGAGAGAGAGAGGAGAGTCGACGGCGAAATACAGGGCAAAACCCATCGACGACAACAATTGTTGCCTTTTCATCAACCTCCACCGCATCTCCTTCAAGAACCCTGTCACCGCCCTCAAGTTTAGCCCCAACGACTCCCTTATAGTAGTCGCTGCCGACAAATTGTTCCAAATTGAAGTCCTTATTCGAATTACGTGCTCACTGAATCGAAAGAGTTGATAGTGAAATTGTTTTATGTGAAAAAATTGAGTGGATTAGGGCATAGAGATATATGTGTGCATGCGTGTGTTAATTGTGTGAGAATAAAAATAACATTACAAACAAGTTTTGTATCTTGTTCTTTTGGATGAGAAAAAAAGGACAAAAATAAGTTCTTGTTCTTGTTCTAATTTCTACAAACAAGAACAAAAACACTTGGTTCCCAAATGGGCCCTCTTTACTTATAATTTTGTAACAAAAAAAAATAAAAATAAAACTATTGCCCTCATATATATCAGGTAAATAACAATTTTGTCAAATTTATAACAATATAGGAATATTTTTACAGTGAACTCTTAATATAATTATTAATAAAAATTTAACTTTTTCTTATTAATAACTTATTTAATTTTATTAGAATTTTTTAAATAGTACATATAGTTCATACGTATTATAATATTTTGCTAAACAATCTTAAAAATACAAATTGAGGTGCATCAAGTCTCTTTAACAAAAGATAGTGTTAATACTATTAGTTTTTGGTAAATACCAAGAAGTATTATTAACACAAATTATCTCTTAAACTATAAAATAGTAACAATTACAAGAGTTAATAATCCTTTAGACTTAACTTTTTGAGTCTATGATCATGGGAGACATAAAATAGATTAGGGACTAGGGATGAAATTCTAGTATAAATAAGGCGAGAAGAGGAAAATAAAAAAGGGAAATAATAAAATGGAGTTTTCAAATGTATTTATTATATAATAATTTGTAGTAAAATGTTGTCATAAACCAGCAATTTGCAACTCTAAAAAATTAATTTACATAACTTAGTTTCTTAGCTTATAATTCTGAAAATAAGTCTGTAAAATACATGTCTCATTCAGTTTTGTGAAAATTATTTTCAAATTTTAAATAATTATTTTTTTTCCGATTATTATATTACTACAATTTTTGGAATCAGACGACCAAGTGTTGAAAGGCCCTACCATTGACACGTCGTCACCATTTCCCCGCCACCTCTCGTCCACCTGAAGCCTCACACTCCTTGCTTACTTCTCTCTCTAGTCTCTTGTACACGTATATCTATATATTAGCTGGATATATATGTATATGTATATATATATACCTCAACTCTTGTTCTCCATTTTCATTTGTCTTTGCGCACACATATAGACAGAGAGCACCATATATATATACATATAATATATCTGTATCTATATCTTTGTATCACTATATTGGTAAGAATGTCAATGGAATCGATGATGTATTCTCCTACTACTATACAAGAATCTCGGATTCGCTCTTCACATCTAGGTACTAGCAAGTCCTTTCTCGATTCTAGCCCTAAAATTCCAATTCAGAGTCTTAAATTTGCTCAATCTTGCAAGCAATTTGGGGTCGAGACTTTTAGGAGTCCATTGAAGCTCAAGTCGCGAACGAGTCGGCGTATTGTCGTCGTCGTCTCTGCTTCGAAAGCTGAGTCTCTCGGCTCACCGACCAAAGCCGAATCTCTGGTCTCGCCGAAGGTTGAAAAGCGAGAGAGCGAGACGACTGTGGAGTCTGTGAAACCTGTGTATGTGCCCACGCCGAAGGATCGCCCTCTTCGAACTCCTCATAGTGGGTAATTATTAATCTTGCTATTTTTTACTCTAATTATGTTGATTGCGAGGTTTCGAATTACATTTTTCTTTTTTGTTATTGAATAAGTTTGTTTGATTTTACAAAAAATTATATAGTGGCTGATTATTGAATAATCTTAGTAAAGATTGAGTTGAGATATGTTGAATTTGGGCATGCATGGTTCAACATTGAGGCACCGTTTGGAAATCTTGTTTTTCGTTTTTTTGGCACTGCTAACATAACAAAACATGTTTGGGAGAAAGTGTTTTCAGTTGAAAAAATAAGATGTTTTTCTTGTTCTCTTTTGGGATTTTCCAAAAAATAAATAATTTTTTTTTTTTGGAGAAATGCTTGAATCGCCTGGCATTGGACGAACACGACCACCACGCCACCACTGCCTGGCCCGACCACCACGCCACCAAAACCCACACCCACATACACACACACATATATATACACACACACCAATCGGCACCACCACGAAGCCACCACCACCACAACCAACATCCACCCCTAATTCCCCCCAATTCGAAACCGGAATCCTAAACCCTTCGACCTCCACCCCCAATTCGACCTTCAACCCTAATCTTTTAGAGAGAGAGGGGGCGATGTGTGTGTGTGTGAGTGCGTGAGAGAAAATAAAGAAATGTTTTTTTGGCCCAAAACATATTTTTTGTTCTTGTTCTTTTGGGTGAGAAAATAGAACAAGAACAAAGAAATGTTCTTGTTTATTGGTTCCCAAAACAAAAACAAAAACAATGGTTCCCAAACGGGCCCTGATTCTCATTGTAATTGTTTTGATTATGTGTGATTATTGTATCAATGTTTAATTTACAAAAATAATACTCCCTCCGTCCCAAATTATAGGTCCACTTTTCTTCTTTACTTTGTCTCAAAATAAGTGTCCCTTTTGAAAAGTCAAAACACTTTATTTGGTCAATTTACCAATTGAACCTTCAACCATTAAAGTTATAAAACATATACACTATAAACCATCACATCACTATGGTGGGATTATGGATAAAGTTGGTATTTCATTCACTAACACTACAATAAAAGTCATCCTCTTAAAAAGTTGGATTCCCTAAAGTGGACCTATAATTTGGGACGGAGGGAGTATTATTTTACTTTTAAGGTTTAACTATAACTTGCAATATGAATGCATGGTTGAAGCGAACATTGACATTGAAGGTCTTGAAAACATTGAGTTTTTTTGGTAGAAGAGAAATTGCAGATGATATTTTTTGTTAATAGTATCCCTTTTTTTGTTAAACAAAAGTGACATCAATTTACTTTTCAAAAAAACAAATAAAAATTGACATTAAATTTTTTTTTTTTTCCGTTCTTTCAGTCGATTTAAATTTTTGGAATCAATTTTAATTACTTCCTTTGTATATTTTGCTCGGCCTTTTTGTCATGAAATAAGTTATGTTAGAATATTATTTTGTTAGGTTTTAAAATTATTAATTATACCATGTTTTATTGCTCTGTATAACAAGGAAAAGATAAGAAAAGAAAATGATTCTCTTTAATATTTCTTCATCCTTCTCCTCTATTGGTGGAACTCTTGTACTTCTTAGTTTATTTAGTTAATTCTTGTACTTCTTAGTTTATTTAGTTAATTATTTTTTATTTTCAGTTTATGTCACCTTCCTACTCTTTTGGTTGGGGAGAAAATAAAGGGAAGAGGAGGGAATGATTTAAATTTTTTTTTGATCTCTCAGGGAGGGAAAAAGGGAAAAATGATAAAGTCAACCAAGAGGTTATATTAAGTTCAGTTTTGTGGAACTTGAATGATAGTATAGGTGTAATGAGTACACTAATTTGTGTAATGAGTACACCACACAAGAAATTTGTGAGGATTTTGCTTATCGATCTTTTGTGTTGCATGTTAATTTGTCAAACCTTGTGGTTCATACTATTCTATGTCATTTGCTTCTTTAAATCAGGTACCACTTCGATGGGACTGCGCGGAAATTTTTTGAGGGATGGTACTTCAAGGTCTCTATACCAGAAAGAAGACAGAGCTTCTGCTTTATGTATTCTGTGGAGAATCCTGCATTTCGTAAGAAATTGGGGAGATTGGAGGAGCTACAACACGGGCCTCGATCTACGGGAGTTGGGGCTCAGATTCTTGGTGCCAATGACAAATATATTTGCCAATACTCGGATGAATCTTATAACTTTTGGGGAAGTGAGTGAAACAATTTAAGCTATTAACTTGTCATTTTGTGTGTTTGGAGTGACATTAAATTTTCGTAGTGTTACTAGTGAACAAAAATGTGAGGATTTTTGTGTAGGTATTTACTTATGCAATTTAGCATATTTAGTTCGTGTTTTCTTCTTGACAGTCATACCTGCTTTCAAATCTTAATAGTCCCGTTGTTACATGGTCAACAATGTGGGTATTGCTGGTGGAAGAGGAAGATCAAAGGAACACAAATAAATTAGTAAAGGGGAATGTTTGCTGGATTTAGACTAGGAATAAAATAAATGTAGCGAACCCCAGGTAGTTGGGACCCAAGCCTTGACTATTTTGTTGCAAGGGACTTATTTGTTATTATTTAATTAAAGTGGGGTACTTTTGTATTTTTTAGAAATTTATTAATATATATAAAGTATAGTGGAATGATGAAGTGGATTCAATTCATTCTTTCACTCTTTCCCCAAATCTCTCTCTTTCTTTCTCATTCTTTTCCTTTTTTTTTTTTCTTCCATCTTTATTCTTATTTGATTCGCTCTTAATTACAACATGGTATCAGAACATGGTGTTTAAACCCTAGGGCATGTGGTTGAGACCCTAGGGTAAGTTTGTGTAAACCCTAGTTGGTGTGAAGGGTTTTGAAGTAAACTCTAGATGAGGCTGTTTCCATTAAAGTACTATTAAACTCATCCACAACTTCCGCGGATCCAACTTTTTGGTGTTCGAATCGCTCGGTTGTTGATGTTTTGGTGTTCGCATGGTTCCCCTTTGTAACATGTTCCGTTTCTTTGTCGTTTCTGGTGCATTATACTGGGTTGTTTTCTAGGGTTTCTTTGGTGACTGTGTGATCGCTTTCTTGTATGCATCTCAGAAGATAGTTTCCCTAGTGGTTGTGGTTTTTCTCATAGAGAGGTGGTTCTCTATACGTTTGTTTTTCTATTTCTGAGAAGTGTGTGCCCAGAAATTGTTTGATACAATGTCTAACTCATAGGTAACTTCTTCTTATGTGATTCCAGTGTTGGGTGGTAGTAGTGATCACCATCCAGGCTTGTGTATTACCACAATTAAGTTGTATGTGACCAACTATATGGAGTGGGCTCAATCTACTCGCATGCATATCACGGATCGTAGGGTGCTCGACCATATTGAAGTGCAAACTTATTTGCAGCTTGCTCATTCAGATGTTTGGATCAGGGGCCCTGAATTTACTACCTCTTTACTTGGTTTTCTTTACTTTTTTGTGTTTGTTGATGATTTTAGTCGTTATATTTGGCTCTATCTTATGAAAAGCAAATATGAAGTTCATTCCAACTTTAAAACTTTTTACAAGATAGTTTGCACTCAGCTTAGTCATCCTCTCAAAATCATTCGATCTGATAAAGGAAGAGAGTTTATGTATGGTGGTCTTGCCTTTTTTTTGGCTGAGAATGAGATTGTTCATCAAACCTCTTGTATCAATACACCACAACAAAACGGTGTGGCTGAAAGAAAACATCGTCATATTAAGTTACCAGTTCTCTTCTCATTGGAATGAGGGTGTCCAAAAGTTATTGGGATGATGTAACTTTAACAGCTACATACCTTATCAATCACATGCCTTCTAGGATTTTAGGCCAACAATTCCTCCGAAAGCCTTCTCTCTTTCATATCTTACACCGTTACACTGCCTTATTTGCAATTCCTCCGAAAATGTTTGGGTGTGTTTGTTATGTTCACATTCATCATTTCAAAGACAAAATGGATCATAAGGTAATCAGGTGTGTCTTTCTTGGTTACTTTGCCACTCAGAAAGGGTATAGGTGTTATCATCCTACTGCTCGTCGATGATTTGTCTCCATAGATGTTACATTTTTTGAGTTTGTTCCGTTTTTGCTACCGTTGAGGATTCTCTACAGGGGGAAACTCTTAATCGTGTGGAGAATTCGTCTTCTACTAAGTGGGAATGTCCCCTACCATTGTCTGTTCCCATTCAAGGGGGGATTCTAACTAAGAGGTCTGTTTTTACTAACTCTAGTGATTTGCAACAGGTAAAACAACTAATACTCTATACTCGGAGGGCAAAACAAGTCATTGACTCATCCTAGGACCAAGAAGTCTCCCTTGATCCAGGTAACTCTTTAGTACACATTCTTGATTTTTCTCCTAATAGCATCTCTGTTGATCTTTATGTCCCCATTGCTCATCGTAAGGGTGTTTGTAGTTGTACAAAACATCCTATATCTCAGTTTGTATCTTATAATGTCTTATCTCCATCATATCGTGCGTTCGCTTCGTCTATCTTTTCTGTTTATGTTCCTTTTAGTGTTTCAGATGCTCTCAGTCAACTACTATGGAAGGAAGCCATGTTTGAAGAAACGAAGGCTCTTGAGAAGAATGGTACTTGGGATATTGTTTCTTTACCTAGGGGTAAGAAACCAGTAGGGTGCAAATGGGTCTACACAAGTATAATGCAAATGGAACGATTGAGAAATATAAAGCCCGATAGTTGCAAATGGCTTTATTCAGACTTATGACATTGATTATGAAGAAACTTTTGCTCCAGTTGCCAAGATGAATTCTATACGTGTTCTTCTTTCTTTGGCAACTAATTTGTCGTGACCTTTACATCAGTTGGATTTAAAGAGTGCTCTTTTTCATGGTAACTTGGAAGAAGAGGTGTATATGACTATGCCACCAGGGTTTACACTTTTCAATGGTGAGAACTTAGTGTGCAAGTTGAACAAAGCCTTGTATGGATTAAAGCAGTCGCCACGTACTTGATTTGATAGATTCGGTACTGCTGTGACAAGAGTAGAGCACACATAGAGTTAGGCAGATCATACACTCTTCATTAAACGACACAAGAATTGTACCACTGCCCTTATCGTATATGTGGATGATATTGTTATCACAGAGGATGATCTTGAAGAGATTCGTCAAATGAAGTCGTTTCTTAGGGACAAAGTTTGAGGTTAAGAACCTCGGATTATTGAGATACTTTCTTGACATCGAGGTGTGTAGATCCAAGAAAGGGGTGTTCATTTTGCAACAGAAGTATATGCTAGATTTGTTGGCAGGAACTGGTAGGCTTGGGTAAAACCTGTTGATGTTTCCATTGAGCAGAACCGTAGGCTTAATGATGTGGATGGTGACCCAATAGATGGTGTGAGGAGTTTTCAACGATTGGTTGGAAGATTGATTTACCTATCTCTCACACGTCCAGATATTGCCTATGTTGTTAGCGTGATTAGTCAGTTTATGCATGCTCCTTGCATACCTCATCTTTAGGCTCTCATCGTGTTCTCCATTACCATAAGGGCTCCCCAGGTAAGGGGATATTGTTTGGTTGTCATGGGCATTTGTGTGTTGAAGCCTATACAGATGCTTATTGGGCATATTCTTTGACAGATCGATGATCTACTTCAGGATATTGTACATTCTGTAGTAGCTAGAACACGTGCCATGGCAAAGCAAGAACAATATGTAGTAGCTAGATTTAGTGCAGAGGCCGAGTTCAGATCCGTGACACATGGAGTTAATGAGTTGTTATGGCTACGGTCTATGTCGAAAGAGTTGGGTTATCCTGTTTGCGAGCCAATAAATTTGTATTGTGACAACAAGGTTGCTATTAACATTGCTTACAATCCTGTTCAACATGACCAAACAAAGCACATTGAGGTTCATCGCCAATTTATCAAGGAGAAGCTTCCTCTTAAGTTAATTTGTACTCCGTATCTTAATACACAAGATCAGGTGGCTGATGTTTTTACTAAGGGTGTGGGCAAGACATGCTTTCAAAATATATTAGCCGAGTTAGGCATGATAGATATCTTTGTCGCAACTTGAGGGGGAGTGTTGCAAGGAACTTATTTGTGATTATAGTTAAAGAGGGGTACTTCTTATATAAAGTATAGTGGAAGGATGAAATGGATTCAATTCATTCTTTCACTTTTTCCCCAAATCTCTCTCTCTCTCTCTCTCTCTTTTCTCTCTCTTCCATCTTTATTCTTTTTTTTTTTATTTTCTCTTAATTACGAAATACTTGAGTGTACAGCCCCTAATGGATCTTCTTATCATCAACTAAAACTTTGTATAATCTTATAGATGATGTATTTTCACAAAATTATGTAGTTAGAATGTTTCGGGGCCCTTCGGTAACAGGGACAGATATGATCCTTGTCTTATTATGGGAGCTTCGTATTTATCATGTATTAATATAGTTCATTAATTTGAAATTGTATAGGCAGACATGAGCTGGTGCTGGGGAGTACATTTGTAGCCCAAAAAAATATGCAGCCTCCGAATAAGGAAGTCCCTCCTCAGGTTGTTTTGCTCCTCTTATACTTTTTTCTTCCGCTATCAAATTTAACCTGCTTTCAACATTTTCTGGCAATTCCTTTAGACCTTTGTTTTTCAATGTTAAGTTTGTTCTCTCCAAAATTTATTCAAAGGATTGTGATAGAACTACGAATTTTTTATAATGATCTTACTACTAAATACGACCTCTGACAATATCACTGAAAATGGGTAAAGAAATTCTTCTTCATGAATGTTGATGCTTCCGGCGCATAACATAGGATCATAGTCTGGTCTTTCATGTGCTTGAAATTCAATTCGATGGGCTATATAATTGATCCCCGTATTAATCTTCTTTATTGGTATTGTTCTCTCCAAAATTTGTTTGATGGATTATGTTAGAACTACGAATTTTTTTATGCTTGTACTGCTAAATACGACCTTGGAAAATATGAGTGAAAATGGGTAAAGAAATTCTTATTCGTGAATGTTGATGCTTCCGGTGCTTTACATCGTATCATACTCTGACCTTTCATGTGCTTGAAATTCAATTGGACGGGCTATATAATTGATCCTCTTATTAATATTGTTTATTAGTCCTTGATATTTTATTTTTGAGGAATACAATTGGAAGAAAGTATGTTTTTACTACAATGATTTTACCTACTGCTTATATGAGTCATCATAAATGTATGATGACTTTGATAATGTTGTATGTTTTTTTTACAATGGTGTATTTTGTTAATTTCTCAGAAAGTTGTAGGAAGTTGATTAGTGATTGTATGCCCATTAGGACATAATGTTTCTACTATTTCTAGGAATTAGAGTTGGGTAATAAATACTATGTGGCATGTGTCCTCATTTTACGAACAGTAGACAATGAGGTTGCTTTCCATAGTGTGTTGGAAACTTCTACCAATAATTGTAGTTGTTGCAGTTTTTCTTCTGGCTTTAGTTGTATCTGATATGTTGCAGTAGTAGCTTCACATAAGGTGCGATAATAGTTTACTTCAAACTATTACTGGTTATTAATATATATTTGCTTTGGTTTATTATGTGATGTTATTTTCATTGTTTTTTACACTGGCATGAGTGTATCTTGCAACTTAAAAGGTAGGAGAGTCCCACACTGCGAATACCCTTCTAACCTTTTAGTGGATAGAAGTTCCTTTTTCTCTTGTTAGAATATGGGAAAATTCTATTAGTCAAGTGATGTGTGTGATTGTGATTGGCAATAAGATGTGGCCTTTATATAGTAAGGAAGGGCAGCCTTTGGAGATGAAGGAAGGGCAGCTTTTGGTAATGAAGGAAGGGCAACCTTAGTTATGAAGGAAAGCTTGCTATTGGCTGGAGTGTGTTGGCTAAGTAAAGGAGGCAAGGGAAGGCAGCAAAAGAAATCTATGGGGTAAAATAGCTGTTGGTGACAAGTGGTGGTGAATCTTCCAAGAAGTTTCCCTTTTTGCTTAGCCCGTTACTTAACCATGAAACTTTACTAGCCGCCTTAGGACAACTTGGTCAACAAGCAATCTGTTGCCTCTTTGTGCCTATACATATGGGAGTATACTTCCTGTTTGAGATAAAGAAGAGGAGCAAAGAGAGAAAGACGGAGTGAAGGTGTTGTGTGCACCAAAGTGAGGGTGTTGTGTGCGCCTATGTAAAGGTATTGTGTACACCAAAGTGAGGGTGTTGTGTTCGTCTATGTAATGTCTTCCTAGTGAACTATCTTCTCTCCATGAATGTAGGTCGGGTTGTGGCCGACCCACATTGGTGTTTTGTTTGTAGTATTTTGTTGTTTGTGTGTTGGATCTCCTTTGTTGTTTGTATTTGGTTCCGCTGCGTTGAAAGAATGGAATTGATTCCTAATGAAAGGGATCAAATTTCTAACAAACTGTTATCAGAGCCGGATAATTTATGTTTGGTTGTTGTATGGTGGAGATCCAAGGAAAAGGGAAAAAAAAAAGGGAATTGGTGATGTTTGAATCAAGGCGCAAAGATCTCGAGTGAAGGTGGAGAATTTTCGCCAAGGTGGAGATTTGTTAGAATATGGCGAAATTCTATTAGACAAGTGATGTGTGTGATTGTGATTGGTTATAAGATGTGGCCTTTGAATAGTAAGGAAGGGCAACCTTTGGTGATGAAGGAAGGGCAGCTTTTGGTAATGAAGGAAGGGCAACCTTAGTTATGAAGGAAAACTTGCTATTGGCTGGAGTGTGTTGGCTAAGTAAAGGAAGCAAAGGAAGGCAACAAAATAAATCTATTGGGTAAAATAGCTGTTGGTGACATGTGGTGGTGAAGCTTCCAAGATGTTTCCTTTTTTGCTTAGCCTGTTTCTTAACCATGAAGCCTTACTAGCTGCCTTAGGACAACTTGGTCAACAAGCAATCTGTTGCCCTCTTTGTGCTATAGCTGTATACTTCCTGTTTGAGATAGAGAAGAGGAGCAAAGAGAGAAAGAGGGAGTGAAGGTGCTGTGTGCACCAAAGTGAGGGTGTTGTGCGCCTATGTAAAGGTGTTGTGTACTGCAAAGTGAGGGTGATATGTGCGCCTATGTAATGTCTTCCTAGTGAACTATCTTCTCTCCGTGGATGTAGGCCGGGTTGTGGCCTACCCACGTTAAATATGGTGTGTTGTTTGAAGTATTTTGTTGTTTGTGTGTTGGATCTCCTTTGTTGTTTGTATTTGGTACCGCTGCATTGAAAGAATGGAATTGATTCCTAATGAAGGGGATCAAATTTCTAACATCTCTTTTCTCAACTCCCTGGAGTTTTTCTGTCAAAGTTGTTAATGTCTGCCAACATTATCGAAGTACAAATTTGGTGATTATATTTACTGTTAATGGATGTTACTGAGTTCTAACTAATTGTTTTTTATCTTGTCATTCTCCAACTTGTGTTTTGTATAGGATTTCAACCGAAGAGTGTCGGAAGGTTTCCAAGTTTCCCCACTTTGGCATCAAGGTTTCATATGTGATGATGGAAGGTAAACTTTTCTACAGTTACTTGTGACAATTGTTACATAATTTAATGGGTTGAGTTTCAGAACAATCTTTTTTTCTTTTTTCTTTTCTATGTCTCCGTAGTTGATACTCGGCTACTCGCACTCCAAAAAGAATTGCTTGCACACAAAAGAAGTCTAATCTTAGATCTAATGCTTCATGAGGTACCAGGACCATGTGACACCCACTAGAGCCAACCCCTTCGAGTTAGAACCATCTCCTTTTCTCCTACAAACTACCTCATAGTAAGCTGTCCATTTAAAGTGGTCTTTGTTTGAAGTAACTAAGTAACTGCAGATGGTGCATGGAAGTCGTTGCATGGTGTAGGCATTTTTTTCTGGGCCTGTTGTTCGGGACCTATATTTTGGTGTTGGCTCTTTGAGACCATGGAGTTCATTATGGCTTCCATTATATCCTTTGTTAGGTAAAGTGCCATTGGATTTGACGTGATTATGGTAGGATGACTTGTTTGGGTGATGAAAACCCTGGATGGTGATCTTTATGTTAGAATGCTTACTCCTTGTGGCCAATGAACTTTAAGGTGTATGAAGTTTCACATTTGATTTTGAACGATGGAGATCATTTTGGGCAAATAGGTTTTCTCTTGGAGCTTTCTTCTTGCTGATGAATTACTCTAATTGTGAGAAAACATGAGGGAGAGGTCACAAAATGCATTTATTTTTCCTAAAAGGAAGTAAAAAGATTAGGGAAAAGAATAGAGTATGTGTGGTAAGAGGCTTTTTGTATGTTAGGAAATCTAGAAACCTCGGCAATCGTAGGAGTTAAGGCCTTGGCCCTTTATTTTAAACAAGAAAATTTGCAGTGTATTCTTTCTTTGGTTTAACTATAGGTAATACGTGAACCATTCTGTAGGTCCAGAAATCAGACCTGCAATACAATTCTGCAAAACAACATATAATTCTAACGTGTCTTTAATAACCGAGTTATGTTTCAACATGCTAAATCTTGTGATGACAGGACAGATTATGTGGACATTGTAAAGACAGCACGTTGGGAGTATAGTACTCGCCCCATATATGGATGGGGTAATGTTGGGTCTACACAGAAGTCCACAGCAGGCTGGCTTGCTGCATTTCCTGTTTTTGAACCTCATTGGCAAGTATGCATGGCTGGTGGACTTTCAACAGGCATTTGCTAACTTCTTTCGTATTGAAAATTTTAACTTTTACTTGACCTGCTTCACATTTTGCCAATTTCACTGTTATACAAGGTTCTATGTGGAATTTTAGTTGTGAGGATTTTGATGTTAAAAGAATGATGCAAGTGAATTTTGTTAGTTATTTACTTAAACGTGCAATTGCATCTATAGCTGTTTCATTTGAAGGGCTGGACTGGCACCCGTGGGCTCTGTACATGAGATTCAGTTTTACATCTAGAAGTATTAAAAGGACACGAGGTGGGTTGTTGCTGTTGGGGGGGTTGCTCCTCTACATATACACTGGCAATAATGGTTCTTTAGAAATAATTGATCAAAATTTTCTCAATTACTCACACATGCAAATATATAAAGAAGCAAAAATAATAAGGTAAATGGGAGAGAACAGCAGCAAAACCATAGAGAACTTTGGACCAGGCACGAAGAATCCTTTGTAGAATGTTCACAAGTTATGCCCCCCAGGTATCAGATTCATCGCACTAGAATCTAGTAGTCACCTCCGATTTGGACACACACATTACTCCTACAAACACTGTTGCTATTGATTGACAAATTTGATCACCAGCAAAGTATGCTCTACTGGGTTGGCTTCAGAAAACCCGATTGCTCTATTTGTCACCTCAGATCGAGACTGCTTGTTGGTCTTCAGAAAATCCGATTAGTCACCTCTGATTATCTTTCCTCTCCTCTATGCGAGATGTTTCTCAATCACATATAAGATATTTGGTGTGCTATATAACTCCTAACATGAATATCAGAGGCTCACAATTCTGTATCTCTAGTAATCTAAAACACAATATCCAATACCCAACCTATAATTCCTGTATTACTTAGCAGTATGAAATCTATAATTTTCTAAAACCTTCCTTCCCATGTTTAGTGAATCTCGGTCCTTAGGTTTGACAGATGGATAAATTCAATCAAGTGTTTAGCAACATCCATCCCATTGCTTTTCCTCAAAATCTTAAGCCACAGATTTGCATATGTTGATTATTTTAATTCAAGTCCATTTTAAATTCAATTCTTAGTCACAAGAGGTACAACTACCTGGTAAGTTGGACCAACCTAGAATCTAATATGTCAAGGTTTCATATTTCTTTTTCCTAACCAAGTGATTGAGCTATACACGATTTCCCGTTTTGCTCTAAGGTTGTCAAAATCCTGACGTAAGCTCTAAACTGAAAACTGTAGGATTTGGGTGCAACACTGGAAGCAACTGCAGAATGTGTGCATACTTGAATTTGAAGTAATTGAAATTCTCAGAAATTCCTTACACAGGAACGATCAGAGAGTCAAGGGCTAAATAGTTATGGGAACGTGATTTTGGTTTGTCTCATTGAATTATCTTCCAGCTATTGTAGAGTGAAATTTGCTCATCGCCGGAAATATGGAGTCCTATTAGAAACAGTTTTAATTAGCTGGAAACCTTTTGTTATTTGGAGTTGGACTAGAAAATGAACAGAATAATCGAATCACAACGAATACAAAATAATCGAATCACAACGAAATGAAAAGCGCTGCTGATGCTCCGAATTATATATACATACGTCAAATAAAGGAATCATATAAATATGATGAGTTAAAAATATAGAAAGCATGTACTTATTATTGACTGTACAAAAACTGACGAGTATCCAATTTATAATCCAATTAACGATCCCAAGGTCTTTAATAAGTGAAAGAGATCCTGAAATATTTGCTAAGACCAAATGTTGTGGAGCTAACTAGCAGCTGTAAACATTCAACATATCTGATCCCATCATCATTACTGGGTTTAATCCATTTGAATTTTCTTAAACTTTTGCTATAGACAACTTGGATATTGGATTGTTAGGATCCTATATATTATAAAAAAATAGTAATCAAAATATTCATATGTTTATTGAACATGAATGGAGTCCGTTTGTTGTTGTTGTTGTTGTTGTTATTATTATTTTGCTGCCTGAAAGCGGTTACTTTTACTAACATATCTCTTAGTGCTTTGTGGGATCTTCTGCAATGAACGAAGTGGAAATTATGAGTGTATATCTAACCAAGGCTAGGTGGTTAACTAGTAACAAATGTTTAAATGTTTGAACATTCCATAAATCCTGTCCTGGAAAATTGTTGATTGCCTTGCTTTTTGTCAAATGCTCATGCCTGACTTTATTCTGCGAATAATATTCCCTCAGATGTACGTTACGACAATTATTAGATCCATATTGCCTTGCTATAAAGACAATTTATTTTGGATTTATCATTTACATCTTACTTGTAACTAAACTGTTGCGATTTCAGATATTTCTTTCTGTAGATTGCTTGAAATACTGGAATGTATTCTTAGGCTTTAAATTTTTGTCTCAGGTTGGATAGAGTGGGATGGTGAAAGATTTGAGTTCAAAGATGCCCCTTCGTATTCTGAAAAGAATTGGGGTGGAGCTTTCCCAAGAAAATGGTTTTGGGTAAAAATTTTGCCCTTCCTCGGAACGCGCTATAGTATAAGATCAGTTTTGTCTGGTTATGTTAAATACCCAGTGAAGACAAACTAACATATACTCGTATAAAAATGTGTTACTTCACTAAGATGACGTAGAAAGACTTTTAGCTTAGGTTTTTGTTTTTGTTCTGATGGCATAAAAAATACTCAACTTGCCAAAATCCTTTTCCCAATTCTTTTTGGAGTCAACTGCAAAAATATTACTTTTCCATTCATCTATCTATAGGTCCAAAACTTGAGTTAAAGTTTCTTTCCTTCCAACTCGAAAGCCAAAATAGTTTTGCTATTTCCCTTCCCCTTGCACGACCCTTAATATGGACCACGTTAATCTTCTTCACCGAAATAATTATTGTTCTTTGCTGCCCCTGGTGAAATCCTCTCTGACAATTGTGTCTTACTTATCTCCCATTGGTGACACTTTAACCGTTTAGTGAACATGCTCATTTTTTATTTTATCCTTATACTAACACAATCCTAAGGAATGTAGCAACTCAATGTACTGTTTTTTCCCTTCAAAGATGGAGAGTTTAATTACTGATCCAAATGAGAAAATGAAGAGAACTCATTTGCTAGATGCATAACATTTGAAGACATAGAGTCTCATTTTGACTATGCACCGCTATTTTGTTAGCTACATCAGACATAAGTCTAAAATACATTTTAAATTTTCTAGTAGTAAGATCATTTTACTTTGTAGGTCCTTAGTTGGATGAAGCATTATTCATGGCGTAATTGCTGTCATATTATGGTAGATTGTAATGCTCACCTTGTAAGGTTGAAAGTCTTAACCTTTTAAAGGATGATGTTTTGTACAGGTTCAATGCAATGTCTTTGAAGGTGCAAGTGGAGAAGTTGCTTTGACTGCAGCTGGAGGATTAAGGCAACTGCCAGGACTAACTGAGACTTTTGAAAATGCTGCACTGGTACTTTTCTATTGAGATTCTGTACAAATGTTGCCTTTTAACTTTATTTCTGCTTCAGCTTTTTCGTCTATTACGACTTGAATCTTCTTCAGTGAGAAAAAAAGGAGAACATATATGTGAGCGTGGAGGAAATAACACAGAATGGTATATAACTAGAATAATGTCTTCTGCTGTTTTTTCGTAGGGATAAATGCTTTCTTCTTTTATTAATGCAATTTTAGTATCAGGAGGTGAAATTTGGGCTAAGATAAATTACTTTTGGTTGGTTCTCTTTCTTTAATTCAATTTTCATATTGGAGTAAGGGCTGAACTGTAGTTTTACCTCCCCAGGCAGTTGGGGAAAACATATTTTGAATCGTAACTTCAGCAGTAATTTAACACTGAAAAACAACGATTTCTTCCAAAATGTGACCAGATTTCCACAAATTCTATTTGGTTGTTCTCTAATATTTAAGAAACCACAAGGTGTTCTCTTTTATCCAATTATTTTTTTTTTGTTATTATTATTTTCACAGAGCTGAATACTTTTCCATAAATTTTCACAAATCATGATCTATTCTGAACTCTGGTTCGAGAAATAGTTACCTCTAATTTTCCTTAGACCAAGAAGGGGTATTACGTTCCATGCAGATGGCACCAGTTGATTCCATAAAAAACAATATTTATCAAGCTAAAAATGTGTAGATGGAAGTTATTAATTTCCCCCAGATCATTAGATTAAATATCAGCTCTTCATTCTAACTTGCTCTTATATTTCTCCATATTGAAAAAAGAAAGACAAAGTTTTTAGGCCCTTCCTATCAGGTAAGCTTGTATATATATTGTAGTGTTAATTCATGTTTTGTCATGATTCATGCAGATTGGAGTTCACTATGATGGAATTTTCTACGAATTTGTGCCTTGGAATGGCGTTGTTCATTGGGAAATTGCTCAATGGGGTTATTGGCACATTTCTGCAGAGAATGAAACACACAGGGTAATCATCTGTTATATATTTATTTAGTTTTCTCCGCTACCTGGTAGTATTTGTGTTCTTATGTTGCAAAACTTACTTAAGAAGCAAACTCCAAATAGTGCGGCCAGGTTTCTGTCATTGGACAAGTACTTCATCCCCTTCTAATTGCGCTGGATCTGGCTTATTAGTAGGTTCAGGGGGCGGAGTGCTTGATATTCCAAAAGCAGGAAGTTTAAGTTGATCTTATGCAGTTTTAAGGAAACCTGAGCTACATAGTGTTTGAGGAGATAGGTTTGTCTTTTTGTTCTTAATGGTGAGAAGAAGAAAAGAAGAAAAATATATACGACCATCAGACAATAGGTAAATCGTCTACTATGAGAACTCTTCACTTATTGAAGCTTTCTTCAAGCTCTGGACTGAATTTTAATGGCTTCAAACACCCCAAATCTTCACTCTGTCCTTGTGTGGAATCCACAAGTTTTGAAAGAGTACAGAAACCCAAGAGAGTATATCTTGTGAATAAATCAAGACAGTATGACTGTATGAAAGAGTACCAGAGATTATGAGATGCCAAATACATATATAGGGAGAGGGGTGGGCCGTCCCTCCACGGTTTGCCACCCTTTTTTCCTCCTCTCCTGTTTCCATAGAACTTCCCATGCTCTTCAAGTTAGGTTAGGAGCAGAATCTAGTTGGGCCTCCGACATTGGCTGTAATGGCATATCAACTCTCCAGACAACTCTTGACCCAAATAATTAGCTCATTAGTTACTTTTAATTTCACTAAATAAATATAATTTCCATTTAATGAATAGAAAAATCACACCACGTTGAATTACGAGATAACCCCTCCAGGTATACTTGGTGTTTGGATAAATAATGCCCTCAACTCAAAATTACTAATTTACCCTTATTTTGACTTCATGGTTAATTCTGTTTTTCACAAAGAAGTTTGTTTTGAGAAAATAATATATATTTAAGAAATAATTGGATAGTTAAATAATTTCACCAAAATCACTGGATTCAGATTTCTGGGATCAAAGTACTCGAGGAAAAACAAATAATCTACTCCCTCCGTTCATACTTCTTGTCCCTCTTTCTATATTGGGATGTCCCAAAATACATGTCTCAGCCCAAAAATAGATGTTTCTATATTACAGCCTTACCATCCTTTTCAAAAATGAAAAGAAACTGAAGGAGGTCATATAAGGCCTCACCATCTAATACTACTACTTATTTTTTAAAAGGGCAAATGTATAAATTCTTTCCATACTGCTACAATAAAATATATTAAAATTCCACTACGTAGATAGTGGGATTTCCAAAACAGGCCATTGCCATCAAATTTAGGATAGAATACCATCTTGAGAATACATGTTCCAATGCCAATAATTAGTGATTACCCTAGATGCCCAAATTTTAGACCTTGGGTTTACTAAAGTAAATCAAAGCAACCAGTAACCATAGTCCATTACTCTTTGCGATTTAAAATTACTCGCCTCAACAGCAATAAGTGAAAAATTGCTATAATGACTATTGTAGTTTTTTCACTTATCCTCGATTGAGATCAAGTTCAATCTGTTCAACACATCACCATACATGATTTTGTGTCATTCTTATTTCAGATAAGTCAACCTATCTCGTGGGGGCCTACATATTACATTCTTTAAGATAGTGTCCAAGTTTCATCACCGAGGTGACTGGGGAAAAAAAAAAGAATGATAAGAGACTCTCTAGTCGCATAAATCATATTACATACTCAATGTACAACTTACTTTCTCGTGAATTATCTATTACGAGCATTCCCCCAAATGTATCTAAAGCATTTAAATAAAAAAGAATAACAACAGTCATATACAATCCTATTGGCTTGAACGACATATGATAGCAACAGTTGTTCCTCTTCAGGTGGAATTAGAAGCAAAAACTAAGGATCCCGGTACCACATTGCGTGCTCCCACATCAGAAGCCGGCCTTGCTCCAGCTTGTAAGGACAGCTGTTTCGGTGAGTTAAAACTGCAACTATGGGAGCGGAGAAATGACGGTAGCAAAGGGAAGGTGCATTTCTTTTCTTATTTGTTTTATTTCTGATTAATTTAATGCCAAGAAATGCCAGCCTGTTTCGGTCCAAACTATCAAGCTCTGTGGATTTACTTTCTATTACTCGATTGACTAGGCTTTTAATATCCATAGCTCTTCGCCTTGAATTTGTTAGCCATCTTGCTCTTTAAACCGAAAACTGAAATTATTTTGCAGTTTACGAAATTCAGGATTGTGGCGCCATTAAATAGACCACTTGTGCACCCCTATGAATTCTTGTATGATAATACAGATAAAGAAACATAAAAAGGTGTGATATACCGGAAGTTAGCTTTTTCTGCATCATGGCTATTTTTATTGATGTATCCCTGGCAGGGGAGTCATAGCGAATATTCTCACATTTTTCTTGTTACAATTGCCCCTCTCTATTTCTCTGTCCATAGTTAAAAATCATCGAAGTTGCACCGCTTCTCTGTCATTTCTAGCTCCCATTGATTTATCTAACCGCTTCTCAATTCCACTGAGACCTTCTCACAGATTCCGCTTTGTTTGACCATCAAATTACACTATCTTTATTTGTTTGCAAGTACTTGAACTGAAAGGAGAAGAAAATATGATGGAAATCGAGTTTTCTTGATTCATTACCTTTGGGAACTTCTGCAAGGACAATACGAGGAAGTTAGAAGAGAATTTTAACTTTATAGGACAGTTTCTTTTTATATTTTCTCTCCTTACTTTGAAATACTTATAAAATTTTAATTTTTTTTGTTTTTTTGTTCACGTAAGAAAGCAATAACTAGAGTGCATTTCCTTTTCTGTTTCCCTACATTTTCCTTTACATCAACACAGCCAGTGGCCAAAAGGTAGCATAGGTGTCTCAATTTTCCAAATCTAGTCTCTAAGCTAAGATGCTATGGCAGTTTCTGGTATTTACTTTTTCATTGAACTGGTAATTAATAATCCACTGTATCCAAACCATCACATATATTATTGTATTTTTGAACTCTTAAGTTGGTGAAGTTTTTTTGTGTTAAATCACTTCCAGGTTTTTCCAATGTGATAGCCATGTCCATCTTAAGTGGTTGCCAAGTTAGCTTAGTGGAAGACCAAAAGTTCACTTGAAAATTGGCTTGAAATGGAACATTTTTTACTCAGCCACCTATACTAATGTTGCCTAGTATTCTGTGCTAGTAAGTTGTGATTAAATACTAATCTTCTTGTCATCTTTGTGCTTTGGGTAGGACTTGTAATTCGTAGTCATTTTTAAAATTTTAATTTCTAGAAGAATAAGTAGTACCATATAAATATGATTTTAGATAAAGTTCTAGGTTTTGAGCTCCAATTGATAGTACTTTATAGAGCATAGCTATTGTTTATCATGCTCCACTTGGCTGTGTTTCTTGTTGTATATTCTTCTCCCCCTTCTCATCCAACCATGATGAAGTTATGGTCCTTTTTGCTTTAATCATTTTTCCATTGAGATGAGGATTGATCTTTCTGGAATTGCACGCTAGTCTAGCTAATATTCTTGGGAATTTTTTTTTTTTTTTGAAAGATATTCTTGGGAAATTTTGTTTTACCAAATATGTTCTTTTCCTTTTCAGCTTTTTGGTGTATGTATTTTCTTGTTTGTTTTTTTATCAGGAGCCTTTCAGGAATTCTAGCACCAGTTTTCCTTTTTTTTTAAGGTGCATATCAACATACTCTCAGTTGTTAATTTGTAGATAATCTTGGAGGTTAGAAGCAACATGGCTGCTGTAGAAGTGGGCGGAGGACCCTGGTTTAACACCTGGAAAGGCAAAACATCGACACCAGAAATCATCAACCGTGTGCTTAATGTTCCTGTTGACATGGAGGGGGTCTTCAATTTTGCTCCACTACTCAAACCCCCTGGTTTATAGCCAGTTGGTCACTACATCCTATTTGTGCAAGAGGTCCGTTAGATACCTAGATACATATGTATATGCACCCATACATGCGAAGGCAAAAGCGGCCAGACTTAGGCTGTGAGAATGCAATGCATTATTTACTTTGTAAACTCGTTGTAGATGGCAACGTCTGTTTTGATCGACTTACATGGCTTAAAAATGCTTAAGGTCATGCACTTTTAGAATATTAATTTTTGAGTCATTAGAATGCAAACACAACTTTGATGTAGTGGCAGACTGTGACTTCTTTACAATGTGATTAAATGATGTGTATGACCTTGAGTCAGTTGTAGCTATTGTGCCCTTGCTGATGTGTAAACAAGTGTCTTGTTATTAAGTACGTTTTATGCTTGCAATCTAATGAACAGGTCACGTACTTTGGTCACATTTAACAATAAGTTTAGGTCTATTTTTATGTAGTTATGCTGATTTGGTTTGTGTGAAAGATACAGGATTGGTGGCAAATTCAACTTGTTGGGACCATGCTTAATGTACAAGTCATGAGCCATATTGGGCATCAGGATATATAGCATTCAAAAATGCCTTACAGAAGAGATGGACTTTGGTTCCGTGTATATTAAGATTGTTCAAAGGTAGACCTTGGTAAATTGCAGGTTCACAGGAAAAATGTATGGATCTAGAACATAGGTTGCAGTTGCGATTGTTGTTGCGGTTCCAGTGTAACGAACTCTTGGTCGTAAAAGCAGCAATATCAGCAAGAACGTTACGCAGGTATAATGATGGTGAAATGATTATATGTGAAGTGTTGTCTCTAATTGGTATGGGGTCTTTTGGGGGAAGTCCAAAGATAAAATCGTGCGGGTTGGATCTGTAGGAACATTTATTTGTAATGACATGTTTCTGATAAAAAATCATGTTGAGTGTAATAAGTTTTAGTTGTGTTAATCAAGTTGACAGATCAAATGAAGATCAATAACGTGTCAAATCAAGTTTAAAGTGGTTAAGAATATAAGAGAAGTGAAGTGGAGTTGATTGGAAGCGGCACAACGAAGAATTAACAAAAGTTGGATTTTCTGAAGCTGCCGAGAACTTGGTAAAAATGGACTGAGAACTCGAAATTTTGTGTTTGCCGAGAACTCGATAATAGGGTCTAGAACTCGACCAAAGTGGTGCCTTGGCGCAGCATCCGAGAGAGTTTGGATGACACTCAACGCCATCCAACGCTATGAGTAAACTACCGAGTATTCGAGAATTTCTACCGAGAACTCGAGATTTTAATTTTTTCGAGAACTCGAGATTGCCGACTTCAGTTTTTAAAGAAGGTTTATTTTGATGCCTTATGAACTTCTAATCACTTTTGGACATGTTTAGGAGTTATTGTTGGTATATTGGTGTCTATATTTGGAGACTTATAAAGACTTGGAGGACAAAAAAAAGATTTGGAGATTCAGAAATCTTATTCCATAATTGAAGACTTCTCTCTCTATAAATATGAGAAGATATGGAGAAGAAAAGAGAAGTTTTAAGAGCTTTACAATTGTTTAACAATTCAAATATTCTTGCAGAGAGAGAGAAAGAACGATAAAAATATTGAGTGATCATTCATCTTCTAGTTCTCTCTTGTTTTTGGTATTCTCCAATTGTGCTACAACACATGTGATATTTATGCAAAATTGGATGACATATATTGAAAAATCTACATATCATTTGTTGAACTGTGTGTGCATTGATTCGTGAGAAGTGGAGCTGTCAGAGTACGGAGATCGGAGCGAGAGCTTCGTGGTAGCGGGAATGATTCAAGATTTTCAGACGTCGATTGAAAAACGGCAAGTCAGAGTGATTGTAAGTCCTAACTTCATAGAGTTTGTATACTTCTTGATTTAATAGGCGATTTCAAGGTATTGAAAAGAATATGTATATTGTCGTACTAAGAATGATTTACAGTGCTAAAGTTAAATAGAAAATATAAGGAGCTAAAAAAGGAAACTACAGGCTGTACACTACCAGAATTTCCTAGTTCCTAGTCATTGACTATCTATATTTACACGCCTATCATATCCCCTAAAATCCGGTTCTATTGAAACCAAATATCGCCTATTCAACACTCCCCCTCAAGCTGGCTTGTAAATGTCTTCCATAGCTAGCTTGCTTCTTAAAACTTCAAATTGTCTCTTGTGTAGTCCTTTGGTAAGGATGTCTGCAACTTGTTCAGTAGTAGAGACATAAGGAATGCAAATCATACCATAGTCAAGCTTTTCCTTGATAAAGTGTTTATCAACTTCCACATGTTTGGTTCTATGGTGGAGGACTGGATTATGAGTAATTGAAATGGCAATCTTGTAGTCACAATAAACTATCATGGGAGGAGAAACAGTAACCTTCAAATCTTCAAAAAGTATTTTTAACCACATACCTTCGCAAATCCCATGGACGAGTGCTCTGAACTCAGTTTCTGCACTACTCATCGCTATTACATTTTGTTTCTTGCTTCGCCACGGAACTAAGTTTCCTCCAACAAAGATGCAATATCCTGAGGTAGATCGTTTATCAACTGTACTTCCTGCCCAATCAGCATATGTGTACACCTCTACTTACAAGTGACCTTGTTTCTTGAACATAAGTCCTCTACTTAGTGAGCCCTTTAAGTACCTCAGAATCCTGTACACTGCTACAAAGTGTTATTGTCCAGGAGAGTGCATGAACTGACTCACCATACTGATTGCAAATGCTATATTTGGGCGTGTGTAAGACAAGTAAATTAATCTTTCCACCAATCTCTAATATCTCTCTCGATCAACCACATTCTCGGGTTTAGCAGCTTCTAACTTCAGGTTGACTTCAATTGGAGTGTCAGCAGCTTTACACCCGAGTAGTCCTGTCTCATTAAGCAAATCAAGCACATATTTTCGTTGATTCACAAAAATTCTTTCTCTTGACCTGGCAAATTCCATTCCAAGGAAGTATTTTAATGCTCTCAAATCTTTTGACTTCAAAATCTTCAGCACGTTTCTTCTTCAGTCTAGTCAACTCTTCAATGTCATACCCTGTCAAAATTATATCATCCACATACACAATTAAAACGGCAATTTTTCCTTCCTCACCGTGTTTGTTGAACATGGTATGGCCTGCTTGACTCTGATGATACTCATGACTCTTCACAACCTTTCCAAAGCGTTCAAACCACGCTCTTGGAGACTGTTTCAAACCATATAGGGATTTTTTGAGTTTATAGACTTTGCTCTAACCGTGTTCTCCTTCGAACCCAGGTGGCAAGCTCATAAACACTTCTTCCTCCAAGTCTCCATTTAAAAAGGCATTTTGTATGTCCAACTGGTGTAATGGCCAGTTAGATATGACTGCCAACAACAATAAGACTTGGATATAATTTATTTTTGCTACAGGGGAAAACTTCTCTTGATAATCAATGTCGTACATTTGCGTAAAACCTTTCGCCACATGTCTCGCCTTGTACCTTTCCACACTACCATCAGCTTTACACTTAATAGTGAAAACCCATTTACACCCAATAATTTTCTTTCCTCTGGGCAAGTCAACTATCTCCCACATTCCACTCCTTTTAAGAGCATTCATCTCCTCTGACACTGTTGATTTCCAATTCGGATCACCTAGTGCTTCCTGAATGTTTCTTGGAACAAACAAGTGAGAAACATTTGAAGTAAAGGCCCTATGTTTATGGGAAAGTTTATCATGAGACAAGTATTTGGCAATGGGATGTTGGGTACAGGTTCGGGTTCCTTTTCTAATAACTATGGGAATGTCAAGGTCTATAGGAACTTGGCTAGGTGACTCTGTACGATCAGAAATAGTAGGGACAACTACAAACATGTTAGGATTTAGAGTACCTTGAGTGTTCAGTGAGTCATTGCTCGGGACCTCTGATTGGCCTTGCTCAGGTACAATAGTAGGCTCTCTACTCTTTTGATGAGTCTTTTTCCTGTTATAAACCAAAAGCTCAGGATTCGGTTTTTTTGAAACCGTTTGTAGGATTTATCCCCCTGTTGGAGATACAGTAATGCTCGGCAGATTAGGACTAGGAGGCCCCAGGTTTCTTGATTCTAGAACATCATTTTCCTGTTTAAAAAGATCAGTGTTCGGAGTAATAAAGTGTGAGACAATAGTTTTAAGTAAGGGAATATTAGTAGAAATCTCCCAAAAGTTTTATTCACTCTCTTTCTCCCCCTGAAGAAAAGTTTCTAAAAATGAGGATGATTTTTTAGAAAAGAGACATCCATACTTATAAAAAAAAAAATTTGTTTTCGAATTGAATCATTTGTACCCCTTTTTATTCGGGATATACCCAATAAATACACAATTTTCAGCCCAATGATCCAATTTAGACCGAAGCCTACTAGGTAAATGGATAAAGATAATGCACCCGAATACTTTCAAAGGTAGGTTGGAATAATCCGAGTTTCAGGAAAAAAAATTGAAGGCTTTCAAGGGATGTAATATAGTTAAGAACACGAGTAGGCATCCTGTTAATCAAATATGATGTTGTTAAAATGGCTTCACCCCACAAATACTTAGGAACATTCATTGAAAACATGATGGCACGAGAAACTTCAAGTAAATGTTTATTCTTTCTTTCAGCAATTCTGTTTTGTTGGGGTGTGTCAACACAAGTGGATTGGTGAAAAATTCTTTTTTTTTTTGTTTAAAAAATTTCCTAAAACTTCATCAAAGTATTCGGTGCCATTATCAGTATGAAGAATGCCAAATTTTGTTTGAAATTGATTTTCAATCATCATATAAAAATTCTTGAAAAAATTTTCAACCTCAAATTTTTCATTCATTAAATACACCCAATACAAATAAGTATGATCATCAATAAAATTCATAAACCATTTTTTTCCAGAAAGAGTTGTGATCCTAGAAGGGCCCCAAACATCACTATGGATTAAATAAAATGGTTTTGATGCTTGGTAAGGTTAGGGAGAATACGTAGTATGATAACTCTTTGATAAAAAATAATTCTCACAATAAAAAGATGAACAATCCAATCCTTTAAACAAAGTAGGAAATAATATTTTGAGATAAGGAAAAGTAGGATGCCCTAGTCTAAAATGCCATAGCATTATTTGTTCTTTAATAGGGATAGAACGAATATCACTCAGGCCTTGAGCCTTTTTATTACTGAAAATATCATCTTCAAAATAATAGAGACCATCTATCATCTTAGCACTGCCAATCGTTTTCCCTAAGCTCTGTTCCTGAAATTTACAATGGATTCAAAAAAGATAACACAACAATTAACGTCTTTGGACAATTTACTAACTGATAAAAGGTTACAAACAAGCTTAAGGACATGAAGGACAGACTTAAGATCAATAATTTTTGAAAGTTTGACCAAACCTTTGCCTGCAATAGGAGAATAAGAACCATCGGTTATTCTAATTTTTTCAGAGCCAGAACAAGGTGAATAAGATTGAAATAAATGAGAAAAACTTGTCATATGGTTAGAAGCCCCTAAATCAATGATCCATGGGGTAACAAGGGAATTCGAACGACAAGATAAGGCTTTCAGGTTGTTATGTATTTGAGCAAGAGAAACATTAGGAGTACCAGATGAGGAATTGGATTTCAGCAATTTTAGAAGATGATCCATCTATTATTTGCTGAAGGGAAATACCTCGGCTTCATGAGCTGATGGGGCTCGATTGAATCTGCCTTCCTGCTTACTCTTCCAATTCGCTAGTTTACCATGAATTTTCCAGCAGGGTTCACGGGTATGGCGAGGCTTGTTGTAAAGGTCACACCAAAGGCGGGGCTTTTCATCATGTTTCCTGCCAATATTCACTTCAGATGCGACCAGGGCAAAGGTCTCAACAACACCATTTGATAACGTTTTTCCAAGCATGACCAGCCTACGACTTTCTTCTCTTCGAACCTCGGAGAAGACTTCACTAATTGAAGGCAGAGGCTGTCGTCCAATTATTCTGCCTCTCACTTCATTAAACTTGACATTGAGTCCAATGAGAAACTTGTAGATGCGGTTGTCTTCCACCATATTTTTGTAATGGTTGCAATCTTCAGGCAATTTCCACTCATAATCGTTGAACAAATCAAGGTCATGCCACAACCATATTTTTATAACGTTGTCATCTCCTTAACGGATCTCTCCGAGTTTCAGTGTTATTTTATAGACTTTGAGAATGATTTCCTAGGTCTGAGTACATCTGGTTGACATTGTCCCAGAGTTCTTTTGTTGTGTGGTAACACATATAATTAGAACTGATGTCCTCCTCTATAGAATTAACCAGCCAGGTCATCACCATTGAATTCTCTGCATCCTAGGTCGAGTAAGATGGATCTTCAAGTTTCGGTTCCTTCTTTTCTCTCGTTAGGTAGCCAATTTTGCCTTTGCCTCGGATGTACATCCGCACGGACTAGGACCAACGAAGGAAGTTTTCACCTTTCAACCAAATTGTGGTAATCTGGACCAAGTGTGACTCAGAGTTTTGGGACACAGAGGTCTTGGTCTATCTAACGGAGGATGGGGTGGACTCAACATTAGACATGGTGATTAAGGTTGTTTAGAAGAAAGGACGGCAAGGGTTTTTTTTTTCTTTTCAAAAGAATCGGTAATCGCTCTAATACCAAATAGGCGATTTCAAGGTATTGAAAAGAATCTGTATATTGTCGAACTAAGAATGATTTACAGTGTTAAAGTTAAATAGAAAAAACAAGGAGCTAAAAAAGGAAACTACAGGCTGTACATTAACATAATTTCCTAATTCTTAGTCATTGACTATCTATATTTACCCGCCTATCATATCCCTTAAAATCCGTTTCTATTGAAAGCAAATATCTCATATTCAACAGTAGTGCATTGATACTCGAGAGTATTGATGCGATATCAGGTGTATAAAAATATATGGTTAAAAATAACACCTTAACGACTCTAGGTTTTACCCTACGCAAGCGGACATATCAATTGTAGAATAGCAAACAACTTGAGTAAGGGATATCGATCCCATAGAGACTAAGATTGTTCACTTTAGCAATTCAAAAAATACTGAATTATATTTTCTGAAATTGTTTGTTTGGGTGGTCAAAGACCAAATTATCTATTTTAACTAATAAGTATCTAAAAAGAAAATTAAATTGGTTGTGATTCAGATGAAAGAGAAAACTAGGGTTTTCATCACTCCACCACTAACCTCATAACATAGTTCTGTCAATTTAACAATTGTAAAAGGGCGATCCATAGACTGTGAATCAGGTCGTACCGTAAATAACTAAATACGACCCCAAAAAGGAGTACCATCAACCGGATCGTGATAACCCGTCTCATGACTGACCTAACTAGTACATGACAATTTTGTTACTCTAATATACTCCTAATGCATGAAAATAAACTAAAACATGTCTATATTAAATCGCCAAGGTACGACCTGTGTCAACTTAGGGTTTCAAGTTTCATTACCACCATTGTGTAGAAAACCATAATTAAGCATCTGAGTTCCAGCCCATAGTGAATAATCATAGTTGTGTAAAATAATATATTCATTCCATCTAAGACAAGAATTTAGAACAAATATATAATTTTATATTGCAAATCAGTACGGTCTTTTAACTACTACAATCATCACAATATGGTCAACAGTTTCCCCTCATTACAATTGAAAACAATGAAATGACTACATTACTTGGCTAAGGTTTTGCTAGAAAATCCTAGATACCGAATTAGTTGCTCATGGTGGAAAGAGACTGCATCGTTGATGTATAATCGCCCTCCATGGTCGTCTTCTCCGGATTTCTATGTCTTGAATGGCTCATCTCTTTGAATGATATGTGAATAGAAGCTATGAAATTATGTGAAGATAAGTCCCAAAATTGGGTGAAGCGGAGTCACAAAATTATGTGGAAAAGCTTGGTATTTATAGGCAAAGCTGAGGGAAACCCTAACTTGGAGAATATGATTACCCTTTTTGGTAAATTCACACCCCAACCAAGAAAAACCCTAATATATTATTTATAATATGTGTATATTACATGTATAGAGGTTTAGGGATTGAACTTAAAGTCATCCGGGTCAAAACGAATCAATTCGGGTCAAAATAGGATTTCAGCCCAAATCTGAAATTTACAGCTTTTCCTGCAGGACACCTCTCACTGTTTTAATCATATCTGGAGCTACACACATTTTATGGAGGCGTGTAATATATCGTTGGAAATATGACTTCAAAATCTTGATTATAGGTTCAATAATCACCCCATTTGGACCTTTTTTGACCGAGATATGAGCTCCCAAAATTGACTAAAGTTTTGTGCTGAAAACACTATAGCATTCCGCACCTACGCTTCAAGCGTAGAATCTCACTTTCTGACCACTTTTTGCAACTGAAAGTGTAGGTCAAGCGTAGCGAAACCCCCGAAAATCACTTTTCTTGATAATTGTTCTATTTGAACCCCCTTGAGTCCCTCGGTATGATTCTTGAAGTTGCGGCTCTGAAAAATGACATTTTCGCCCTTCAAGAGATACTTTTCTCTTAAAAACACCTATTTTGCTCTCTCTTTTGGATAAATACAAGCACTTTTCTAGTTAATTCACCAATGTTAGCTCGTAATCTTCATTAAGCTCCTAAAATACGCTTAAATACACAAACGACATAAAATTATCAAATAATGGATTGTAAAGACGTAACAACAGTAAGATAAGGGCTTAAAATAGATACTTTTGAGCATCTATCACACTCTCAAACTTACATATTGCTAGTCTCTTAGCAATTAACTCAGAAAAACTACCTTATGATGATTTTTATCCTAACTAACCTACACTAATCTACACTATTCCCTTGCTTTTGTGAGGGTCGACAATTACACTTAGCACGTGTAACGAGCCTTTTAAACCCCTCGGCAACACCGAGTGGACCAGTGAAGTATTGTGAAGGTTTCCAATGATGATACCTACAAACATCTCAGTTCTCTATAATCATGCAGTTATGAGTTCACACATAAGTTCAATTAAATCATGAGACAATGCAAAAGACAGCACGGTTGCAAATACTCCCACTCACTACCGAATAATAATTATATCGAGATTCGTGTCATGAATGGTTCCCACTAAAGTGAACGGTTTCGCTACTTTCTACTCTCAATCTGGACAACCTTTCGTGCTTTTGTGAACATTCTACCATGGTATTTCAATCTCTATTTTCCTACGTCATTGATCAAAATTTTCCATTTTTCATAAAAACTCATCTTTCCATTTTTATCCCTTTTTGTCTTTCTAAGTCTCCGGACTTTTCAGCGAGGATTTTTAGTCCCGACCAACTGGGCCCGAGCTTCTTCCATGGGATTTATACAGACACTTATTGGTATCAGAGCCATGCATACTTCAACCTTAAACCTTTCTGGGTGATTCTCTTATAAAGACTGCATTTGTTCTTCCTTAAGATATATATATAATGTTTTTCCCTTCACTTGTTCTCAAAAACTGGTTTTTTGCTAAGAAATTTATTTCTTGAAGTACTCTCTTCTTTTTCTTTGTGAAATTTTGGTTTCTATATGTATCTTATTACTCTTAATTACTAAGTATATCATGGATAACAGTCCCAGAGCGCTTGTTGGCTAAGGGCCTTTTAGCTCGGGTTACCTTCCTTGGTAAACTCGGTATTATTTTAGTATATAAGTACCAAAAACCTGAAGAGTGTTACGAGGCAAGACACAGGTCCATTGGAGATCGTAGTCTCTCTAGACCACTTCTTGATAAGAATTCTTGAGAAAATCTTTATTTATATTTTTTCTGGATTTAGAAATGCATGTCTGAATAATTGATGAACCCAGATCTCCCTTATTATGTCTATGTCTAGATCTTCTAGTTATGGCTCAAGCTCTCGTTCTTTTCGATCAAATTCCTCCCGATCTCTCATTCCTTCTTCTTCTTCTAAAGTTGAATATCTCTATGAGTACGAATATTTGGATGAATCCAGTAAAGTACCTGTTACAGATCTCCCTCTGGTTAACCCGTATATTGCCTTTGTCAAGCCTCGCTCAGCCGTAAACAAAGTTACTAAACTCTTCCATACACCCAGACCTAGCTCGGTCCTAGAGTATGTTCAAGCCTCTCGATTTGACCAATGCTTTGTCCCGGCCACAGATATTGAACAAATGTTCCCCATGGAACTACCTTCAGAACTTCCCACTCAATGACAACAAAAAGGATATACGCACCTCCATTTTGGAGTTGTCCGTATTGCCCTTTCCTTCCATGGTCGCAAAGGACTCCCTGTCACTTCTCGGATCGCACTTCTCGATACTCGCTTCCAGCAGTATCAACATGCCTGCATCGCAACAGTTCAGACGACATTAAATGCGGGAACGGTGGTCTTCACCTTTTTCCCTAATTTCAATATGCCTCTGAAAGATCCACATCTCCTCAATGCTCTCCAGATCCAAGTTCAGATCCATGGTGCTTCTGCGGTACCTACCACATATGCAGCCACTCTACACTACCAAATGGCATATCGATTGCAAAATCATGCCATGGACATGTGCCTCCCTTCAAATGCTTCCCAAGATGTTCTCCTCCTGGATATAAACACCCAGCACCAAGCCACATGTACCCATATTCCTAAACAGTTATCCAAAGCCGAGTTATACCAGCTTCTCCCCAACTCTTGGGTTACCTCTTATGAAAAGATTCACCAACAGCCTCAACCAGTTCACTCTAGTAATCCAACCTGCATCACCAAAACTGATGGAACTGTTTCCATTACTTTTCCCAAGCCTGGCAATCCTTCTACCTCCCTGCCTCTTTTCTCCTCAAAGCTCCCAGAGATAAATATGCTCAGTCATTCAAGTCAGATCCCCATCAGTAAATTCCAATCCTCTGGTGATCCCATTTACTACTTCCAAGATCCACTATCTGGCCATAAGTATTTCGATGCTTGTGACTGTTCTGATTGTCTTCTCGACTTAGATGAAGATGATGAACCTTCGCCCCGTAAGAAGAAGTCATCTCAGTATCGGCTCCAACAACGATATGACGATGGTGATCCCACAGTTGGCATCCTAGGCGAGCACTCTGGCAAATTTGACTACTATGTCGAATATGGCAAGTCAAAGACACCACAGCCTAAGCCTCCTCCTCCAGCCTGTAAGCTTCCTTTCAGACCTTGTGCTCCCAGACAGACTCCTCCTCCGCCAGATCTGCCACAACCCGTCCCTTGCTACATGTTTTTCCCCTCATCTTCCTGGTCTGAGGTTGACTTTCCACCTATTTCTTATCATGATGACCACGAGCATACTACCCATCAGCATAAGATCCCTGATACTACAGAAGTCCATGCCGATGGATCTTCCACCACAGTTGTTGCTGCCGAAGCCGCTATTAATTGGCAATCCTCCAATGCCCTTGCACAGAACAAGATTTTGCAAAGAATTGCCTTATCTCAACAATCTCTTGAGACCACTGTCAATCGTAAGCTCACTTCCCTTGAGCTTTTGATCCATGATCTGCAGCAAAAGATCCAAGGTCTCCACACTGAACTTCTTCAGATGGCCTACACTAACCAAGTGTTCACTTCAGCCTTTGTTGCCAAAGATGCTGAAATGAAAAGCCTCAAGCACCAGTTACAATCCTTACAAACCTAGCAAATCCACCAAACCAGACAACCTCCAGATCTATTTGGAAACCCTTTTCCTTCTTCCTTTTACCCCTCTTATACTCCCCAAAATATATCTCAACCCCTCTTTATGGCTCCTACTAGACACCATAGCCTGTTTGGTCCAGCCACTCCGGTGACCTCTATACCGCCTTCCAAGCCACCTCCTTCCCCTCCAGTTATCACTGCAGCTCGCTCATCAGCAGCTTCCCCTTCACATTTCTCTGGCCCAGTTTCTGGTTCTAAGCCTACACCAGATCCCAAGGAAAAAGGTCCTGCACCAGCACCTCCGCAGCTCATGATCAATTCCCCCAACAATCCGATCAGTGACATGCTTTTTAAACTAGCTGCTTCCCCGTCCTCTGCTCCTGACCCAGTTACTACTTCTGACTCTGACAGTCAGGACCATTATCCAGTTCTGTATATGGCTGATCCTACTCCTCCCCCAGAAGATCCCATCATAGATGAAGTTGAAGATCCAGTGGACATTCCCGATCTCAATCCCAGAGCTAATCCACCTGCTCCCTCCACAGTTCCCAATGGTCATGGTTTTTCCATTGATGACCTTCCCCGCCGCAAGTGGCTTGATAAGTTTTATGAGATCCATGCCTGGTGCTCTGCAGAATTGTTAAATCCACATACTACCTTGAGTACAGCACTCACCCGTTGTGTTTCTAAATTCCTTGGACGTCTACGTCAGTGGTATGTCAGTATGGGCGAATACAGACAACTCCAACTTATCCAAGCACCTTCTATCAATGCCTTTGTCGATGCAATTCACAATGAATTCCTTGGCTCCACTGAAGGTATTCTTGATGCAACCCGAGAAGAATACTTCAATATCCGTTGCTGCTCTTTCAGACGAAAGGACTTGGAATCTCATTTCCTCAGAATGTCCCAACGATTCTACATCCTTAGTGGTATTGATGATGTGAACCTGAAGCAAACATTTCTTAAGTCTCTTCCAGATCCTCTCGGAGATGAGACTCTTAAGCTTCTACAAACAAAGGCCTTAACATTGCCAAATACTTCTCTTGGTGCCATTTACTCCCATGTCCTGCAATCCCTTGAAAAATTATGCAATTACCAAAAATTTCTCAAGACTATGCATGAACAAGGCAAATTGCTAGGTTCTGCCTGTGATCGACCAGATCTCCTCATTAAGTGCAAAGGTACAGGTTCTTGTACCTGTCCTACCTCTGGTTCAAAGAAGAAACATTTCAGAAAATGGAAGTATGGCAAGTCTTCCTCTTTTAGCAAGTCTTCCTCTTTTCCTAAATCTAAGAAAAGAAATGGCGTTTCTTCCGCAAGAAACCTGTCCATGGTCTCTAGAAATCAGATCGTTGTTACATCTGCAGAAAGAAAGGTCACTATGCTCGACAATGCCCCAACAAAGCTGCCAGAATCAACATGATTCAATCCCTCTCCTCTGTTCTTCCTGCTGATGATGATGCTGACATAGAATCTGTCTTCTTTCTTGATGACGAAGCCTCTCCATCCACTATCATGGCTTTCTCCCTTGATGCCTCTGATTCCGATGATAGCTCCTCAGTTTTCTCCACCTCAGATGAGGAAGATTTCTCTCCAAACCTTTTCTCTTTTGAGTTTTCTATTTCCCCTGCTCTTCTTGTCCAACCGTTGGCCCAAATCAAAGTCTTTCCAGAAAAATACTCTCATCCCATATATGTTATTGCTTTCTTTGATACTGGTGTTGCCTCAACCATCATGAATCCTGCCATATTACCCAGATCTTACTGGCAGTCTTGCTACTTCCCTTTCACTGCTGCCAATGGGGAAACATTTACAATCACTTTGCAGAGAAAACCAATATTAATCCAATTGTTCCCTGGAGTTCAAATTAAACACCGAGTGTTAGGTTCTGAACTTCCTAACAAAGATCTTGTCATTGGTTTTGACATCCTCCAGAAGCTTTCTCATATTTCTTGGCTCCAAAAAGGCTTGAAGTACACAAATTTATTTCTCCCTTGGACCACCCAGCACAACCTGTTCCATCTTCCCACTGAGACCTTTCCTACTGAGATCACCTCTATCCAGGCCGCCATTACCAAATTCCTTCTTGTGTTGAATCCCATTCTGATTTTCTCTCAAAATGCACAAATCCTTTATGGCAAAACCCAGATTTCTTCATTTCTCTCCCCTTTAAGAAAAATGAAGACCTCAACCCAACTAAAGCCACTCACCATGGCATGAATCCAGACCATTACCAACTTGCTGTCCAAGAGCTTTCTCAACTCAAAACATAAGGACTTGTTGAACCCACTACTTCTCAATGGGCATGCGAAACATTCTATGTGAACAAGAGAGCTGAACAAGTTCGTGGTAAATTATGACTTGTCATCAACTACCAGCCTTTGAACCATTTCCTTCAAGATATCAAGTTCCCACTTCCTCGCAGAGCTGTTATGTTTTCTAATCTTCCCAAAGCAAAAGTGTTTTCCAAATTCGACCTTAAAGCCGGATTTTGGCAATTGGGAATTACCCCTGATGAACGACCCAAAACTGGCTTCTGCATCCCTGATCACCATTTCCAATGGACAGTAATGCCTTTTGGTCTTAAAACTTCCCCATCATTGTTCCAGCAAGCCATGATTAAAATCTTTGATCCCATCCTCTCCTCTACCCTCATCTACATTGATGATATCTTGCTTTTCTCTCCCGACATGGCCTCTCACATCCGTCTCCTCCAGGATTTCCATCAGCTGGTCCTCAAGTATGGAGTAATGCTTTCTGCAAAGAAGATGATCCTTGCACAGCCAGAAATTGAGTTCCTGGGTATGAAAATAGCACATGGCCAGTATGTTCTCCAACCCCACATCGCTACCCAGCTCCTCCAGTTTCCAGATGAAAATCTCACCCGAACCCAAATCCAACAATTTCTTGGTATTGTGAATTACATGGCTGATTTCATCTCCGACCTTGCCCCTTATCGAAAACCCCTTTCTGACCTTCTCAAGAAAGAACCACCTCTTTGGTCTTCCTCTTGTACAAATGCCATCAAGCACCTCAAGACCATCTCCCAATCACTACCCCCATTACAGATTCCTTCTACTGGCAAGAGAATTCTCCAGACAGATGCTTCTGATCTTTATTGGGGTGTTGTTCTTCTTGAAGAACTTTCCCCTACATCCCGTTCCATCTGTGGTTACAAAAGTGGAGCTTTTACTCCAACTGAACTTCATTACCACTCCACATACAAGGAAATCTTGGCCATCAAAAGAGGTATCGAAAAATATGAATTCCATCTCCTTGGACACCAATTCCTGATTTAAACCGACCTCAGCAGTTTCCCGAATATGTTAAAATTTAAGCAAAAACATCCTCCCAAGGCCCAACTGCTTCGATGGGCAAATTGGTTTGCCCAATGGTCTTTCGATGCCCTTCACATTCCTGGCAAATCCAATATCCTTCCAGATTTCCTATCTCGCCTGAAAAAATAAATCAACCCTATTTGTTTCCCCATGATCTCTTGTTTGGATCCCTTACCCTTTCCTTTCCATCTCCAGATCCTTCTCCTTGAAAAGACCCTCATTTCCCGAAACTATGATATGGTTCATTCTCTTCAAATACTTTATATACATCGATATGGGCTAGAATCTGGCCCGATCAGAACCATGCATTTCCACCCTGTTTATCCCTTCCTCACCCATTTCGAAATAAACCCTTCATTTTACTTTCATTTCTCTCCCGAGCTTTATCTTCTATTATGGTACCTGGTGGACACTTATCATATCGGAATCATTCTTGACAAATCTCAGTTACTCCGATATCTTGCTCAATGCCTCTTTAACAACCTTCCCTTCGCCCAAATGAAATTTTGTTCCTGGCTCACTCTATTTGGAGATATCTCCTACTGGCAAAACCAACTTCGTCGTACTCCATTTCAAAATCCCATGTTCGTATTTTGGAGTTCTAAACAGTTTTTGCCCACTCCTGATCAGGGTATCCATATTCTCCGAAATTTTCATGTTTCCTTTTTCACAGGACATGATAATATCTTAGTCTATGAAATGCCTGGCCATTTTGATACATTCAGAACTCAGATTTGCCATCACAATAGAATTTCTCCCCAGTCTATTTCCCTATTCATGTTTTATCCTGACACTGTAAATTGGCGAAATTCAGATTTCTATCCCTCTGATTGGCGTCACAAGATTCTCCAAATTCTTGCAGAACATGAGGCCCAATACTCATGGGATCTTCAAGATCTAGACCACCCAATCTATAGGGTTCATCTTCATGCATATCCTATCGAACCAACTCCCAGTGGTTATAATTCAGAGGACCTACACTCAGATGATTGGAGTCCTCCCGGTGACTGGTAGACAGCAACCACCTTCAGTGATGTCAGCTTTTCTGTCTGATTTGTAATAAGTGTCTGTAAGTGACATATGAGTGATGTAGTAAGGTTTTCTTGTAATATTGCCAGTCGGTAAGGGCAAATTTGTCTCTTCACTTTTGTTTCTTGCCATTCAGACTGTCGGCAAAGGTATTTTAGTCTTTTTAGCTTGTGACCAAAGCCCAATTACTCAGATTGAAAAACTTCTTTTTGCATTTTATTTTTTAAAATAAATTTTTAACTTTTTCTCCATTCCATCTATATCAACTCTTCATCTCCCATTTTATTGTGGGAAAATTATTTTGTCAACTACATAGTTAAATATCAACCTATTTCCCATAGTGAATGTGTGTTTGTGCTTATATGTTAAGGTCGTCTTTCTTAATTTCAATTTCACTCATTCACTCACCCATATAAAACCACATCACTTCACTAACTCGATCTAATCATTACTCTCATGAATATGAACATCACATCACATACTAATCATACATCATAAACATGAACTCAATCAAATTGTAATGCAAATCAATCATGTGTGAAAAGAAAGAACTAATCCAAAATTTTAAAATTTTAAATTTTAAAATTTTTCCGAAAATTTCATTCCTTGTAATTCTATACCCTCACCCCCAAAATTAAATTAGACCATGTCTCCATGGTCAAAAATAATATCGGAGAATAGATACAGTTACCCTTGAAGCTTAATTCTAGATTCCAAGGCAAAGCATGAATCCCCTCCCCCAAACTTGATTTCAATCACCTGTAGATAACATCAACAAAGAAAAAATACCCAATCCTAGCAAGGAAAAAGAAATTTCATCATAAACATCCAGAAATCAACACATGTTTTTCATGAAATTAAAAAATTTCTCTTCTTTTTTTCTTTTTTTTTTTCCAAATGATTTGGCCTTAAGGACCTACAATCCTATAAATAAAATAACAATAAAAGAAAATAATGAAAATAAAGACGTGGCCTTGAGGGTCTACCGTCTCTAGGAATTTAAAAATTGCATAAATTAAATGACCTACTATTTTACAAACTTAGGATAGAAACTAACTTTCACAGCCTAGGACCAATGTTTAACGTCATCGGCACGACAGGACCACTCAAAGGGTTATCCAACACCCTTCCTCTCTGCAACACTTCCCCTACTCATAGGACAAAATATAGGAGATGACTCTCTCAATGCTCTCACCTATGAACACTTAGAACAATAATCACCATATAAAATACCTTTTCTGTCACGTTCTAACTTCACCCCATATACAGGTAATGTGTCCAACAAATCCTCCTTCAATACCTTATGTAATGTTCCCTCCACCAATTCATCATTCTCAATTAAACTGACAGATGCCATAAATTCTAGTCCTGGATCAATCTCCTCATAAATCTTTAGCCGGTGACCACGCCTCTTTAACCTCTCACTCTCCAAACCTACCTCTCCGTGGGGGTAAACCAATTTAACTCTAAATGGTCCGTCCCTTTTTAACCGGATCTTACCTGCAAACAATTTCAGTTTTGAATTACGCTACGGTCCCTTCTGGCTGAGCTCAAGGAACTTAAGTCGAACATGTTTAGCATGATGTACTCTTGTCTGAGCTATGTAAATTTGAACATCCTCATACGCATAATTCCGTATCCCCTCACACTCATTTCTTAATCATGGATCTTCCCAAGCATACAACTTGTCTACCATTTTTATACTCAATACTCGCTCATCTGGAAAGGGATCCTTAAGAGGGGTGTCATCCTTGGTAAACTCTATGACAGTTCGTGGCAAATGCTCAGCTCTAACGTTCTTCACACCCTTTTTATCTTTCAATACATCATCCTCTCTATGCAACACCATCTTAGGAAGTGTACATTCAGACACTAACTTCTGTGGAGGAATAAGTTGAGGTTCAAACAACTCTCTTGATGATCTCTCTGACGGCGAGTACAACGCAGCTCCCAACGCAACAATAACTTTTAAATTAGATCGTTATTGGTCCTCCCAATTTTCAAAATTCACATCCGATCTTTTCATCACTAAGGTCTCTCGACCTTCAGTGCCATCATACAACCCAATCTTATAAAGTGAGTTGTCGGGCACCAATGCTGCTGGTGACACAAATGGATATTTAGAGGAATCTCTTGACTCCTCCTATGTGTCAAACTTTGCATTTAACCTTTCAATCACAACATCCAAGTCATTCCTTGCTCGACTCCTCTGAGGTACCACATCCTCAACCATCTTATCAATATTAAAGCACTCGGCTGGTTCTAGTAATTGATGGTTGATATCAAATACATTCATCCTCATCTTTAGATTCCCAAAAGATATATCCATAACCCCTATCCTGTAATCAACGCATGCATTTGTCGTAGCCAAAAACAACATTCCTAAGATAAAAGGGATATGTCTCCTTGATCTGTGGTCAGGTTCCATGTCTAACACCACAAAGTCCACCGGATAGTAAAACTTACCCACTCGAACAATGACATCCTCCAGAATTCCTCTTGGTTGTTTAGTTGATCTGTCTGCTAATTGAAGCACCACCGATGTAGAACTGAGCTATCCCAACCCTAGCTATTGATGAACCGAATATATTAGTAAGTTAACACTCGCACCCAGATCAAGAAGAACTCTACCAATTTCCTTGTCATCAATGACACAAGGAATAGTGGGAGCACTAGGATCTTTCCTCTTAGGTGGTATGTTACTTAGATGCAATGAACTCAGTTGTTCAGTCATCATGATCTTCTTCGGAGTCTTTGCTCTATTTTTCCATTTTTGCGTATAGAGGTCTTTGAAGAACTTAGCATAGAGTGGTAATTGGTCTATAATGTCTAAGAGAGGCAAATTAATCTTGGCTTGTCAAAATGTCTTCAACATGTCTGACTCTATATCCTCACCATTTTTGGCTGGCTCTCTAAGACGTTGAGGAAACGGTATCGTTTCCTCCTCGTATGGTGCCCTTTCTGGCTCTTCATCTTCCTTCATTTGAGATTTATCTTTCTAGACTCAGTTAGCCTCATTTTTTCACTCTTCTTCAGCTTCTTTTCTTTGCACTCGTTCCGCCTCCTTTCTTCTTTGTAACCTCTCTTCATGTTCCTCTTCAATTATACTCTCTACTTACCTTACACTTCTCAGAGTCGTAATGGCTTGGACTATTTCATAATTATGCTCAGCAAATGAACCACGTTCCACTACTTGTTGACTCTTTGGATTAACCACTGGTTGCCTAAGCAATCTTTCCTCTTCAAGCCTATTCACCACATTAATTAGTTGCCCCATTTGGGTTTTTATCTGAGCAATGGATTGGGATTTAGAGTTCATCGATTGAATAACTACCTGAAAATGATTAGATTGATTTTTTAACTCCTTCAAGGCACTCATCACCTCTTCTTCAAAGCCATGTGGTCTTGGTGGTGGATTTTGAGTTGGATTTTGATCTTGGAGATGATTTTGAGGTTATTAAGGGTAAGATGGATTTGGATTGAATCCTTGGATTTTGTTTCCTTTAGGCTGAGTTTGGTAATTATATGGTTGGACAACCTGATTAGTATTGAATGGTTATAGAGCCTGAGAATTATTAGATAGATGAAGAATTTGAGAATTATTGGATGGTTGTCTGGGTTGGTAATTTGACTGGGGATTTCTAGCCATGATTGTTGGTTGTGAGTTGAATGATTGTTGACTCTATTGGAACCTTGAATGTGGATTCTCCACATTTGTAAATCCATAGGATATAAGTGGGTGATTTCTGGCATTTGAGGTGTATGAATTAGTGAAAGGAGCATTATTTGAATCGTTCCACAATGTCTTAGCATTGACAACCATTATGTCCTAACACTCAGTTTGAGAATACTCAGCTTCTAGTTCTAACCTCTCTCATAGAAGAATGACTTTGCTGAAGAAAGTTGTCAAATCTTTCTAATTTCTATCCTATCAAAGCCACTGACTTTCTAACATCCTCATCCAGCCTTCCTTCTATGACAAATGTTTAGTTGGATCCTCTCTCATGTCCCTCTCTAGCCCAAAACTCAGATTCATATTGAATTGTATTCTCACTAATATTATCAAACAAATCTAAGAGTTCTTTTGCCAACTTCAAGATAAATTGACCTTGTGTTGATGCATCTATCAAAGTTTTATGTGCATCTCCTAGTCCCATGTAAAAATTCTTAGCTACATCCTGTTTAGATAACCTATGGTGGGGACACTTATACAAGATTTCACTATATCTCTCCCAAGCATCATGAAACTTCTCACCAGGTAACTCTCTAAAACTTTTGATCGCATCCTGGGCTTCTGAGGTATTTCCTATGAAATAATGCTTTTCTATGAATTCTCTTTGAAGGGCTTCCCAATCAATTTTAATTGCCTTGCCCAATTTGATGTACCATATTTTAGCTTTTTCTCTCAACGACCAAGGAAATAGACGCACTCACAAATCATTCTTAGATAGATTATCATACTTAACAGTCGAGGCAACCTCTAAGAAATCATTAATATGCTGGTATGGGTCCTCTATCCTAAGGCCAAAAAATTTTGGAAGCATATTGATAACGCTTGTTTTGATCACGAAGTGCTTCGCGCCTTCTTCTTCTCAAAAATCAGCATATGAATCATACACATCTGGTGCATAATATCCTTTCAAATATGTGGTTGGTGTCCTTGATAGATTGGCTCTTTGGTCACTCATCATCTCGAAATCCAATTTTTTTGTTTTGTGCACAAAGTCACAGTTTTGAGATCCTAAATGGCGTATTACGGCCTAAAATCAACTGGGATCACTATAGAGTAGTGAGTTTTGTTCAATGGCCCATTTTCACTCAAAAATCTCACATCATTTGTGAAAATCGGAGTTTCTGACAGTTTATACAAAAGCTATAGATTATTTTTTTCAGAAAATAAAACTAACTACTTCTAAACTCTTTTAATATTAACATAAATAAAAACTAAAATTATTTGCAAAATTAAGATAAACTAAAACTCACAAGAGGTCCAACAACACAATTTTCACTGCTTCGCCAAATCCCTTTGTGCTTTTCAGAGTACCTCGCAAAAATACAAAAATTCAAACTTTAAATACAATACAATAACGCAATGTAAATAAACTGTTAAAGCTAATGAACAATGCTTAGTCCCTGGCAACGACGCCGAAAACTTGATGCGAAGTCAGGTGTATAAAAATATGTGGTTAAAAACAACACCTTAATGACTCTAGGTTTTACCTTACACAAGCGCACGTATCAATTGTAGAACAACAAACAACTTGAGTAAGGAATATCGATCCCACAAATACTACGATTGTTCACTTTAGAAATTCAGAAAACACTGAATTATATTTTCTGAAAATTGTTTGTTTGGGTGGTCAAAGTACAAATTATTTATTTTAACTAATAATTATCTAAAAAACAAATTAAATTGGTTGTGATTCAGATGAGAGAGAAAACTAGGATTTTCATCACTCCGCCACTGACCTCATAACATAGTTTTGTCAATGTAACAATTGTAAAAGGGCGATCCATAGACTGTGAATCAGGTCGTACCGCAAACAGCTAAATACGACCCCAAAAAGGGGTACCATCAACCGGATCGCGACAACCCGTCTCATGAATAACCTAACTAGTACATGTCAATTAAGCTACTCTAATCTACTCCTAATGCATGAAAATAAACTAAAACATGTCTATATTAAATCGTCAAGGCACGACTTGTGTCAACCTAGGGTTTCAAGTTTCATTACCACTATTGTGTAGAAAACAATAATTAAGCATCCGAGTTTCAGCCCATAGTGAATAATCATAGTTATGCAAAATAATATATTCATTCCATCTAAGACAAGAATTTAGAATAAATATATAATTTTATATTGCAAATCAGTACGGTCTTTTAACTACTACAATCATCAAAGTATGGTCAACAGTTTTCCCTTGTCACAATTGAAAATAATGAAAGGACTACATTACTTGGCTAGGGTTTTGCTAGAAAACCCTAGATATCGAATTAGTTGCTCAGGGTGGAAAGAGACTGCATCGTTGATGTAGAATTGCCCTTAATAGTCGTCTTCTCCAGATTTCTAGGTCTTGAATGACTCCTCTCTTGAATGATATGTGAATAGAAGCTCTGAAATTATGTGAAGATAAGTCCCAAAATTGGGTGAAGAGGAGTCACAAAATTATGTGGAAAAGCTTGGTATTTATAAGCAAAGCTAAGGGAAACTCTAACTTGGAGAATAGGATTACCCTTTTTGGTAATTTCACACACAACCAAGAAAAACCCTAATATCTTATGTATAATATGTGTATATTACATGTATAGATGTGTTGGGATTGAACTTAAAGTCATCCGGGTCAAAACGAATCAATTCGGGTTAAAATAGGATTTCAGTCTGAATCTGAAATTTACAGTTTTTCCTGCAAGACACCTCTCATTTGTTTGATCATATATGGAGCTACACACATTTTATGGAGGTGTGTAATATATCGTTGGAAATATGACTTCAAACTCTTGATTATAGGTTCAAGAATCACCCCATTTGGACCTTGTTTGACCGAGATATGAGCTTCCAAAGTTGACTGAAGTTTTGTGCTGAAAACACTATAGCATTCCGCACCTACGCTTCAAGCGTAGGGACAAGCGTAGAAACTCACTTTTTGGCCACTTTTTGCAACTGAAAGCGTAGGTCAACCGTAGAAACCCCCCCCCCCCCCCCCCCCCCCCGAAAACTACTTTTCTTGATAATTGCTCCATTTGAGCCCTCTTAACTCCCTCGGTATGATTCTTGAAGTTGCGGCTCTGAAAAATGACATTTTCGCCCTTCAGGAGACACTTTTCTCTTGAAAACACCTCTTTTGCACTCTCTTTTGGATAGACACAAGCACTTCTCTAGTTAATTCACCAAAGTTAGCTCGTAATCTTCATTAAGCTCGTAAAACACGCTTAAACACACAAATGACATAAAATTATCAAATAATGGATTGTAAAGACGAAACAACAGTAAGATAGGGGCTTAAAATGGATACTTTTGAGCACCTATCAAGTATCCATGGTTTTTTTACTTGAAATTTTTCCTAGATTGTTTTACGTAAAAATATTGGTGTCATCTCTAATTTATTTCCTATACCTATATTTATTAATGCGTGGACTATCTTGCTAAAGAATTGAATTAAAATTGACTTTTCTGTAATTAGTTTTTAATTTTTCAATTTATTTACAAAACGTATGGTGACCCCCTAAGTAATTTTAGGGTCCAAAGCGCGAACAATATCATACTGTGTGTTGGAGCATGCTATTACAGATGATATCAGAGTCAGAGCTTGGGCGGAACCGGACATACGAAACATGATTTCGAAGCACTTTTGTTACCCGCGTTTTTCAAATAATTTGGATGCGTTCCATAACTCCAATGCCAATGCCTCTAATTTTAGTAGATATTTGCATCCCAAGCACGACCTGGTTTTGTCTTAACTTCTGTAGGGTGAAGCATTGAAAATGCATACATGGACCACAACTTTTCTTTTCTGGGTTTAAAGAATTGAAAAATATTTACTTTGCCAGTGAAATGGACCACAGCTTTTCTGGTTGTTGAGCTTTGAAATTTCATATTATATCTTAGTAGGACCAATATATATTTTTTGGGGCAGGACCACAATCTTATCAATCAATAATCGTAAAACTCTACAAGTACAAACCGATTGTAAATTTGCTTATATGGAGCATGAGTTAAGCCCTCCTCTAAGTCTAAGTTAGTGGTCTTCAAAGGCTGATTCAATTTTTATTATATTGTTGATAGATTCGATTTCGAATTTTAATTCACTTGGCCCAAGTTCAGTGAGATTTGATGAACTAGATCTCATTTGGTGCTATGATGAGCCCACATCGATAGTGCCCGCTTGCTATCAGATGAATTAATATTTGGTCCATCAAATCCTCACTAAAATTTATTTTTTTCTCTTGATCGATTTCGTATGTTTCACTAGCTTATTGGCGGTGAGTCAAAGGTAACCAAATGAGCGTGCAAATGAGAGATTCTTAACTAAGAAAGCAAAGATGTTATTATTTTCTTATGTTTTTATTTTTGGTTGGTGATTGTTGTCTGTCTAGAGGGGTTAAAAATAGTTGTTAAAAACAACATTTTATGACAACGTTAGGTTTTACCCTACGCAAGCGCACGTATCAATTGTAGAATAACAATGGTTTGAGTAAGGGATATCGATCCCACATAAACTAAGATTGTTCATTTTAATAATTCAAAAACAATGAGTTATATCTTTGAAAAGTTGTTTATTTTGGTGGTCAAAGACCAGATTATCTAAATTAATTAACTTATTCTAAAAAAATAAAGTAAATTGGTTTGTGATTCAAGAGAGAGAGAAATTAGGGTTTTCATCGCTCCACCACTAACCGCCTAACATAGTTATATCAATGTAACAATTGCAAGAGGATGATCCGTAAACTGTGAATCAGGTCGTACCGCAAATAGCTATATACTATCCCAAAAAGGATTACCATTAACCAGATCGCGACAACCCATCTCATGACTGAACTAATTAGTACATGCCAATTAAATTACTCTAATTTACTCTTGATGTATGAAAATAAACTAAAGCATGTCTATATTAATTTGACAAGGCATGGCCTGCGTCAACCTAGGGTTTCAAGTTTTATTACCACCATTGTGTAAAAAAATTATGAATTAAACATCCGAGTTCAAGCCCATAGTGAATAATCATAATTGTGTAAAATAATATATTCATTACATCTAAGACAAGAATAAAAACGATCTCTTATCTACTATAATCATCACAGTACGGTTACAGTTTCCCTTCGTTACAATTGAAAACAAGATAAAATTTACATTACTTGGCTAAGGTTTTGCTAGAAAACCTTAGATACCGAGTTAGTTGGGCATGGAAGTTGAAGACTGCACCTTTGGTGTAGAATCGATATCCATGTCCTTCTTCTCCAGATCTCTAGATCTGAATATGGCTCTCATTCTCAACAGCAATAATTCTGAATATAAACGTGAGAGAACTCAATGAACGAACCCCCTCATCCGATATATAGCTTTGTATTTATAGACAATTGAGGGAAACCCTAATGGTCGCCCTTTTTGGTAATTTCACGTTAAACCTACTAAAAACCCTAAGTTTTTATATATATGAGTGTATATATATGTATATAGAGGTCTGGAGTCGTAGCCACCAACGGGGTAACACTGACAAAACTCCCAGAAAATTACAAATTTCCAGCCGTTGCTACGCTTCAAGAGTAGCTTCCCTACGCTTTAAGCGTAGGTTTAAGCATAGCTTCAAGTGTAGAAATGCAGTTTCCAGCCACCTTTTGATTATGAAAGCGTAGGCTTAGGTGTAGAGATTTTCACGAAAATCATTTTTCTCTATAAATGTACCAAAATGACCGCTTTGAACCCACGATACTTTTTGCTTGAAGTGACGGCTTCGAGAAATGTCGTTTTTGCCCTCCGGGAGCCATTTTTGTCTCGGAAACACCTCTTTGACTCTCCTTTTAGATAGAAACGAACATAAACTTGGTTAATTCACTGAAGTTAGCTATATTTCTTCATTAAGCTCCTGAAACATGTTTAAACACACAAATGACATAAAAATACCAAATAATAGAAAAAAAGACATAACAAATACAAGATAGGGGCTTAAAATGGACAATATTGAGCACCTATCAGTGATAAATACACGAAGAGATGTGACAAAAGAATTTAATTTGAAAAAAATATAACTGCATATTAGGCAAGTTTATTTTTGAGTTTTAAGTGTCAAAAATAGTGTGTAAATTGATTTTTGAGTAGGCATGACTCACCACTCATCACCCATTGGGCTAGTAGGTAAGTGAGTGAATGACTTATTAAGGAAAATTCATAGAAAACTATTAGATAGTGGATAGTTATTTTAATATATGTTAGCTATCAGGGTATATAATTGTATTTTCATGTTTTGGGTTTATAAACCCATTTGTGTATCATTCTTTCTGTACGTTTTCAATGGAACCCTAACCTCTTATCTTTTATATCTAAAATGCTCACATAGTATCAGAGTGATAAATTCAAATGGGTGTATTAGCCACTATCATCACATCATCTTTTGAAATTGTTCATGTTGTAGTTCCTCTGATTTGGAATAACTTTTACCTGGTATTTTGAACAACCTTCAGCACAATCCAACAACCTTTTGCTACATGTATTATTACTTTGGTTGGTTTACTTGTTTGGGTATTGATCTGTTCTAGCAATGAAATGAGCCTCTCTTCAGAAATCTTCACCAAAGCAATTCGAGCAAGTCTTTTGCCTTGAGTTTTATTCATGGAAAAGGATTTTAATTAGCAAGAATGATTGATTAGTTATTGGGAAATTTTTCTTAGACTTGTATGCAGAAATATGGAGCATAAAAGAACTGACTTTGGGTTTGGGTTTGTGTTCTTGGTTTGGATTTGAACTTTTACGGTGGTGTAAAAAGAGGGGACTCTTATGTGTGTTCAGCTAGTGCAAGGTAATTGATGTTATGATATTATTTGGTTGATTTTCAACTTGTTACCACTACTATCTATTATTGTTCATTTATTCTTTCTTTATATTGCAATGGCTGGTGAAAGAGATGATTATTTTCAATCAATTAGTATAAGATTGAATGGTAGTAATTACTCGTATTGGAGTTATGTAATGACGAATTTTTTGAAAGGGAAAAAAATGTGGGATTATGTTAGTGGTGCGGTAACCAAACCCGCAGAACCTAAAAATGAAGAAGATGTAAACTTGTTGGATAGTTGGGAAACAAACAACTCAAAAATTGTTACTTGGATTAATAATTCTGTTGAGCACTCCATCGGTACGCAGTTGGAAAAATATGAAACAGCAAAACAGGTATGGGATCACTTGGCGAGATTGTACACAAAATCTAACTTTGCCAAACAATACCAGTTGAAAGTCAATATCTGGGCAATGCAACAAAAGGATATGAGGATTCAAGAGTTTTATTCCATAATATCTGATCTTTGGGACCAATTGGCTCTCACAGAGCCAACATCCCTTCAGAGTCACGTTGGCTACCTTGCTCGTAGAGAGGAAGAACGTCTTGTTCATTTTTTTATGGCCATTCATGATGATTACCAGGGACTTCTGGGAAATATGTTGCATCTTACTTCTCATCCCCCTGTTGATGCGGTTGTAACTGAACTTTTAGTTGAAGAGACACAGCTCAAAACTTAGGCCAGAAAGGGCCCTCTCCTAGTGCCTAGTCAATCTGTTTTGGCCATTCCTACTAAGTCATATTTTAGCAATCAGACAAGGCACTCTTCGAAGGTTGGTGTGGATGAATGTAGTTTTTGAAAGCAGAAAGGTCATTGGAAAGCCTAATGTCCTAAATTATTTAATAAAGCTCAACCACCACAACAATAGTGGCGACAACCCCCACCGCAACAGTAGTGGCGGCAACCCCCACCACAACAGCAATGGCGTGCGGGAGGGCAGTCCCAATAGCGAGTTTATAGGCCTCCACAGTTCACCACCGCAACATTGGTACCCGAAGTTGCATCTTCTTTGGATCCCAACATGGTTGCTTTTGCAGAACAGTTTCAGAAATTCCTTACCACATAGTCACAGCCATATTCCATGACCACTCTATCCTCAATAGGTTTGTCATCCTCTAACTCTTCAGGTATGTCTACACCTTTATGGGTTTTAGAATCAGGCGCCTCTTATCACATGTCACCTGATTCATCATCCATTATCTCTATATGTCACTCTACTTCACCTGTGTTTGTCATGACTGCTGATGCCACCCCTATGCTCTTGAGATGAGTTGGCTCTATTCGTACACCTCATATATCACTTTTGAATGTCTATTGTATTCCCAAACTTGCAATGAATCTCATTTAAGTGAGTCAATTATGTGATTCTGGTTACTCTGTTCATTTTTCTCCCACTTCTTGTCATGTGCATGATCCTCAATCCTGGAAACTGATTGGGATAGGCCGTAGGCAGGGGGGCTTGTATATTTTGGACGATGTGCGAGTTCCAGATGTAGTTGTTTCGGGTGTTGATTTGTATTATTTTCATTTAACTTCATCTTATTCCAGTTTTTACTTGTGGAATTCTATACTTGGGCATGTTTTGGCTTCTCGTTTAAAATATTTGATTTCTAGAGGATCTTTGGGTAAATTGTAATCTCATGATATCTCTGATTGTAGTGGTTGTAAACTTGTTAAATTCTTTACCCTACCTTTTAATCGAAGTGTTTTGTTATTCTGTTGCACCATTTAATTTGATTTATTCTGATGTATAGGGCCCTTCTCTTGTCGCAACAAAAGGGGGGGGTCGAGATATTATGTTTCTTTCATTGATGATAAACTCAATATTGTTGGGTTTATCTAATGAAGTGTCATTCTGAATTCATAAACATTTATATTATTTTTTCGGTCACTTGTTAAAATTCAACATTCTGCAATTATCGAGTGTTTTCGTTGTGATTTGGGTGGGGAGTATACTTCTACACCCTTTTTTGAGTTGCTTTGATCGGATGGTACTGTGCACCAATCCTTTTGTACTAACACTCCTTAACAAAATGGGGTTGCCGAAAGGAAGCATAGACACATTGTTGAGATAGCTCGTTCTCTTCTTTTGTCCGCTAGCATCCCTAGTTAATTTTGGGGAGAAGCTATTCTCACCGCTGTTCATTTGATCAATAAAATTCTGACATCTCACACTTCAGGTTTATCCCCTTATGAAAAGTTGTATGGTCATGCTCCCGATTACTCACAGTTACGAGTTTTTGATTGCACGTGTTATGTTATTTGTCCCAGTGTTGAGCGTAATAAGTTATCATCATGCTCTATTGTTTATTGTTTGTGTCTTTCTTGGTTATGGTGCATGTCAAAAGGGTTATCGTTGTTTTGATCTTGTTGCTCGTAAACTATGTCTCCCATCATGTTTTTTTTCTTAAGTATATTCATTTCTTTTTTGTTCCTGCCAGCTCTCATAACATGACCAAGTCAAATCTTATTCGCATTGACCCCTTCTCTATTGATGCAAGTAAAATTCTTTCGTCTACTATTTCATCCTCTGTAGAAGATGCATCACCTTCTATCACCCATACTTCTCATCTTGTTCAGCCTTTTCCTTATCATTTATCTCGTAGGACTCGAGGAGCTACTGATGGTGTGGCCCATGACATTTCTGATACTTCACTCTCTCCAGATGATGATGTTTCATCCCCTCCTACGACCACCCGAGATCCTCATATGATTCTGGATCCTCCACCTTCTTGCTTTCCCAAGCGCACTCGTAAGTCCACTCAGTTACCAGATTTTGCATATTCTTGTTATTCTAGTTCATTTACTTCATTCTTAGCATCTATTCACACTCTTTGTGAGCCTACTTTCTATACAGAGGCAATTTTTGATCCCCTTTAGCAGCAGGCAATGGTTGAGGAACTTTCTGCTCTACATGAAACGGACACTTGGGACTTAATGTTGCTCCCGCCTGGTAAGAGCACAATTGGTTCTCGTTGGGTTTATAAAATTAAAACTAAATCTGATGGCTCTGTTGAGCAGTATAAAGCCATGTTGGTTGCCAAAGGTTTTGCCCAGTAGTATGGTTTGGATTATGAGGAGACTTTCGCTTCAGTTGCAAAGATGACCACTATCCCTGCTCTCATTGCAATGGCATCTATCCGTTAGTTGCATGAAATTTCCTAGAAGACGGTGAACTATGCCTAGAGGGGGGTGAATAGATTTTTTATGAATTAATTGACAAATTAAAATATTAATTGCGGAATAGTCAATTTTAATTCAATTCAATTCTATCACAATAATAAATTTAAGTGTAGAAAATATATTAGAAACGACACCAATATTTTTACGTGGAAAAACCTTGAAAAGATTCCAAGTAAAAAATCATGGATACGCTCAGGTATTGATGCACTATGAATCAAGAAGTACACAAACTATGAAGTTAGGACTTATAAAATTACTTTAACTTACCGTTATCACTCAACATCTGAAAGTCTTGAATCACTCGCGCTACCACAAAGCTCTTGCTCCGATCTCCGTACTCTAACGGCCTCGCTTCTCAACGGATCAAATAACCACAAAGCCTCCTGCTTCGATCAAGGTGGTGTAATAATTTTTCAACGACTAGATCATCCAATTATGCATAAAGATCTCACTTGTTGAAGCACAATTGGAGAAATCTAAAACAAAAGAGATCTAGAAGATATATGATCACTCAATAATTTTCTTTTTCCATATCTTTCTACAAAAGTATATGAACTGTAAAATAATTGCAGATATCTCACAAAATTCACCCCCTTCTCTTTGGTTTAACTCATATATATAGAGAAGAGTTGATTAGTTAATGGTAAGAATCATTTTGCGTTCAGGATTCGTATTTCCACAAATAAGTCTTACAAATATAGACTAATATACCAATAATAGCTTCTAATCATATCCCAAAGTGATTAGGAGTCAATTACATAGCAAGACAAACCTTCCAAAAATTTTGCAGTTCGCCACTTACCGAGTACTCGGTGACTGCTCTACCGAGTACTCGGTGAACATGCCATTACGCGCCACTATACGCCAAAGCTCAAAAACTTATGGAATCCACGCCACTATGCACCAAGGCATAACTTTACCGAGTATTCAGTAAAAATCCCACCGAGTACTCAATGGAACAAAATTACGAAAATATAAAAATATAATTTTGTCATGTTTCCGCTTCCTTCCAACCGTTGTTCCACTCCTGTATCTTTACCACTTTATACTTGATTTGACACATAAACTTCTTACCATACAACGCTTTAACAACTCCATATAAAACACACAACTCTCAACATGATTTTTGATCAAAATATTGTCATTACATAAATAAATGTTCTTACAATATTTCTCAAATGGACGTTAAAAATCCATTTTTGAATGAAGATCTTCAAGAGAAAGTTTACATGTTACCCCCTCTTGGTGTCTCTCATAATCCTGGAGAGGTATGCAGACTCAAGAATGCTTTATATGGTCTAAAACAGGCTCCTCGAACTTGGTTTGAGAAGTTCTCTATGGTGGTTACTTCCCTTGGTTTTTGCTTTAGTGCTCATTATTCGAATTTATTCATTAAGTTTACTTCTGCGGGTCGTATTATACTCTTACTCTATGTTGATGGGATTGCAGCATTAAAGACAAAATTAGCTCGTCAGTTACATGAAGGATTTGGGTCCTCTAAGGTACTTCTTGGGTATTAAGGTAGCCTTTTCACCTAAGGGTTACCTTCTTTCTCAATCCAAATACACAATGGACATCATTTAGCAATTTCGTCTTACGGATACTCGGACTGTTGATACTCCTATCGAGCTTAATGCTCGTTATGCTACTACAGATGGTATTCATTTACTTGTTCCTACATTGTATCGGACTATTGTTGGTAGCTTAGTTTATCTCACTATTACTCGCCCCGACATTGCATATGTTGTCCACATTGTTAGTCAGTTCATTGCCTCCCCCTCTACAGTTCATTGGAATGCTATTTTTTGCATTCTACGTTATCGTCGGGGTACTCTATGTCAGAGTCTTGTATTTCCTTCGACATCCCATTTGGAGCTTTGTACATACTCTGATGCTGATTGGGCTGGTGATCCGACTGGTCGTAAGTCTACTACAGGTTTTTGTATCTTCTTGGGTGATTCTCTCATTTTTTGGAAGAATAAGAAGTAGAAAGTTGTCTCTCGATCTTCCACAGAGGCTGAGTACTGTGCTATGACATCTACTACAAATGAGGTTGTGTGATTACGTTGGTTATTAGCAAATATTGGTGTCATTCTTTCTACTCCTACCCCTCTTTATTGCGATAATAAAAGTGTTATTTAGATTGCTCACAATTCAGTCTTTCATGAGAGGACCAAGCACATTGAGATTGATTGTCATACCACTCAGCATCATCTTCAGTGTGGGACGATTACTTTGTCTTTTGTCTCCTCTTCCATGCAGGTTGTATATTTCTTTACGAAGTCTCATACCGTTCAGCGCTTTCGTTTTTTGTTAACAAACTCTCGATGCGTTTTGCTGCCGCATCGTGAGTTTGAGGGGCGATATTAGATAGTGGATAGTTATTTTAATATATGTTACGTATAAGGATATAATTGTATTTTCATATTTGGGGTATATAAACCCCTTTGTGTATCATTCTTTCGGTACATTTTCAATGGAACCCTAGCCTCTTTTATATCTGAAACGCTCACAAAAACAAGTCTAAGGATATATTGTAATTATAGGGTGTGACAGGCTAGAAATCTTAAGTTTTATATAAATATAGGTGGACTCTAACTTATTTTGACTCAAATCCTAATGTACTCCAGCACTCCTCAAAGTCAAGATGAGTGATATAAAGTTATTTTGAGTTTGAATATAAGTTCTCAAAACTAGTTTGTAGAATTTCAATGAAGATATTGACAAACTAATTTTAAGAAGAGACAAATAGTAATTGCAAAATATATTCTAAGAACGAATAGTCATTTTGAGAAAATCAAGGAATAAAAATTCATGTTAATGATTTTTGGTTTCTAAATTAATGAATTTTTTCCGTATAGTGAAACATCAAAATAAATAAATATATATATATATATATATGTATGTATATGACAATGTAAGCAATTATAGACATAAGAGAATTGCATGATGAGCCACTATTTCACTAATCGAACTTTAGCGGAAGTTCTTTTGAATTAGAGGAATTAATGTAGAACATTGAAGTGACAAAAATAAGTTTAAATTAGAGGTATTTTTCTTTTCCACCCAAAATATAGGGTGTAAAAGAACCTCCTTCCAGCATCAAGTCAATCATTACTTGGCTGTATCTTGAATCTTCAGTCACATGTATATCTGGAATTTTCGATCACGTGTTGTCCATATTCACATAATTATATGGCAAAATAGCATAAAACCCCCATATACTTTCTAAGGGTTGCAAAATATTCCCTATACTTTTTTTACCCCCATTTTATTATCCTCATTTTTCTAAGGGTTGCAAATTGCCCCTTTTGTCTACATTAAATTCCAAAAAAAGATATAAAATTCAAAAATATATATATTAAATTTTGAAAAAAATTATAAATTCAAAAATAAATATATAAAATTCAAAACAAAACATATAAAATTCAAAAAATATATATAAAATTCGTAATATATATACAAATTTTTTTATAAAATTCAAAAATAAATATAAAATTTGAAAAAAACATATAAATTCATAATATATATAATTCAAATATATATATATATAAATCGGAAAAATATATATATATAATTAAAAAAAACATATAAAATTTAATTTTTTAAAAATAGTTGTGTAAATAAAAATATAAAAAATACAAGTAACCAAAGTACAATACACTAAAACAACATTTAAAGTAACCAAAATACAATACATCAAAATAACATTTGGCAGAAACATTTTTTTTTTAATTTTATATTTGTTTTTTCAAAATATATATTTTTTTAATTTATATAATTTTTTCCTAATTTTATATATATATATAATTCGAATTTTGGTTTTAGTTGAGCGTAACAAAGCATTATTAATCTTCTGGTGACATTGGGTATGCATTGACTGACTGTCTCTATCTGGTTATTTGATCTCCAATGTAAAAAGTGTAGGAGGTGAATTGATTTAACAGCATAGCACTATTTGATTTTATCAATTAATGAGGTTTTTGGAAGAAAAAATAAATAAATTCTATGTTTGTAAAAAATCAAATTTTATATGTTTTTTTTTAATTATATATATATATATATATTTTTTTTTTCTGGTTTATATATATATATTTTCTAATTTTATATATATATTACGAATTTTATATGTTTGTTTTGAATTTTATATGTTTTTCGAATTTTATATTTATTTTCGAATTTTATATATATTTTTTCAAATTTTATATTTTGTTTTCTAATTTTATATTTATTTTCGAATTTTATATATATTTTTTCAAATTTTATACGATTTTTTCAAATTTTATATTTATTTTCGAGTTTTAATTTTTTTTTCGAATTTTATATTTTTTTTCGAATTTTATATATATTATTTTCAAATTTTATAATTTTTTTTTGAAATTTAATATATATATTTTAAAATTTATATATATATTTTTTAATTTAATATAGATAAAATGGGCCAATTTGCAACCCTTAGAAAAATAAAGGTATTCAAATGAGGGTAAAAAAAACATAAAGGCTATTTTCCAACCTTAGAAAGCATGGGATTTTATGCTCTTTTGTCTAATTATATATATATATATACACACACGTACACTTTTGGCCATACGTGTCTCTTTAATTTAATTACAACATACTAGTTGACAAGGCACAATATTTTTGACATAGTACATGATTTTTTTTCCTTCTCCTTTACACGTATTCTATAAATTATAGTAATTGATACTTTATAATTATAATGATTACACACCACATATTGGTATGGTTTAGTTTGATCTTTTGCATGCATGTACGTACCATATGTGTCCCTATTCTTATCAGCTCTTCACTATATATAAAATCCATTTCCTCAGTGCTCAAGCATAATATATACACACATTTCTCTGTGTATCTGTGTGTTTGAGTGAGAAGATGGCAGTTCTTAGAATTCTTATATTTATTTTTGCTCACATGTTAGTTAGTAGTTTACAAGAAGCAAATGGTGCAATAGATGTAAGAACACTAGAAATGATCAAAGAAGCAAACAAGAATGGGACTTATGTGGGATTGGTGATTCCAAACTTATTTGAGATGGACCCTCTTCTTCAATCTCCTAACTTCACTGCTACTAATATTATAGATTTTGCAGGTGAGATTTTCAAATAAGTAGAAAACAAAGATTAGCTGTTAAATGAAAATCTACCTTTTTTTATTATTATTATTACTCTAGATATTTAGGGACATGTTTAATTTAAGTAATTCTCAAAAATAAAGTTTTCAAATACTTTGAAAGCACTATAGTTTCGAAGAATTAGAAATGTCGACCATGATCCATCTTTCTCTCTGCCTACATATTTACTTTTTTTTTTTCTTGCAACACCGGCAGCTCAACTAGTATGGCCTTCGAAATTTAGAAAATACTTTTGGTTGGGTGGAGATTATCTGTATCCAAAATTTTCCAAACCATTTAAAAAGTTCAAATTGACTAGAAAATAGGTTGATTATTCCTTACCCAAAAATAAAAATAAAAAAACATTCCCTCTTTTCGACCTCTATATGTTTAATTATATAGAACAGGTTTTTTATTATTATTATTATTATTATTTTTTTTCCTTTGATAAATTTTTATAAAACACCAGTGAAGCAGTTCCTTGCTTTCTCTGTTTGCTTACACAACAAAATTTACTATATATGTTTATATGTAATTCTCTTGCTTTTTCTTAGGAAGGAGATTTCGATTTGGAACTATTGTGGAGAAAAAAGTCGTATTGGTCATTACAGGATTAAGCATGGTACTTCTCTCTATTTTTCCTTTGAGATTTATTTCCATATTTCATATAATTTACATATATGTGGTGTGAGTGTGTCTATGTCTGTGAATACATGAACTTCCTTGTGTCCACTTACATGTATAAACTGTGTCTTTTTGTTTTTGTCTCTCTCTATATATATATGCATTATATATAGATAAATACAGGTATAACCACAGAACTATTGTTGAGTTTATTTGATATAGAAGGAGTTGTGCATTATGGAATAGCTGGGAATGCTAACCCTTCTCTCAATATTGGAGATGTCACCATTCCTCACTATTGGGCCCATTCTGCTCTTTGGAATTGGCAGGTACCATAACAAATTAATGTTTCATCAAACTACACTACACCTAGTAGTACTACTCGCTATAATTCATGTTGGAAAATATATAAGTATATATATAGTACTGGATATAATTTCGAAATATTTATGTACATATATCTACACACACATAAAAAAGGCAGTTGCTAAAAAAATAAAAAATAAAAAAATATGATAAATATTATCTACACACATAACATAATGACTTACTGGACATGGATATATGATCTAGGTATAAAAAAGGCAGTTGCTAAAAAACTAAAAAATAAAAAAACAATCATATTGAACAGTCACTACTTATCTTGTTCACTAGTTGTAAGAGATTATAACTCGAGGAGTTTTTTTTTTTTTTTCCATTATATAAAATTTATTTTATCTGTTGTAGACTTGTAGTAAACGCACCAAATCACACGAAATCAAGACATTAAAATAAATATGTCACACACACAAAAATTTACAAAGTTCGGCACAAGTTGTGCCTACGTCGACCTTGGAGGAAATCCAACGAAATTATGTTTTCCCTATGGAAAAGTTACAGCCACCAAACCCTCTCTCTCACTCATTGCAATTAAGGTAAGGGGCGGAGCCAGGATTCCAACATAGGGGGCCCGAATTATTTATAATTTATTTTATTTAATAATTATTTATATTTCTTATAAATATATAATTAGATCAATTTCAAAACTTTTTTGTTATAAAAATTTGGCTTCTATCTAATCAATGCAATCATAACTAAAAAACAAAAACAAAAATCTATCCTCAAATTTGAACGTGAAGATTTTAAAGAATAGAAATCATATATTATATTCTATAGAATATGCACTAAAAGACTGAACAATTTCATTTTTAATTTTTCATACTCAAATAAATCTGTAAGATTAACTCATATTCCATATTGTAACAAAATTGTGTTTTGAAAAATTGTATCTTAAAAAGAGGTCATTTTCAAAAAATTCAAATACGTATTTAATTTGCTCTTCTACTAGTCTCAAATTCATCAAAAAAATTCAAATGGACAATTTTAATATTTTGAAGAGATACAATTCATACTAATTGAAATTCTTTTATTGAAGTATGCTAAACCATCTTGAAACTAAATTTGTGATAGAATAATGAATGATATGGATGAATATATATATATATAAATAATGTAGTAGATTTATAAGGCTAAATATTGGTAAATAAAAGTTAATTCTTTATTTTAAAATTAGATATAATCTTAATAATGTTAATAAATTGGTAAATAATGTTAATAAAATTAGGTTGAATTAATGTTAATATTGGTAAATAAAAGTTAATATTGGTAAGAAAACATAATGTAGTTGAAGTCATATAATCTTAATATTGCTCTTTTTAAAAATTAGGTCTACAAATAGACTTTTTTTAATTCTTTATTTTGGAAATTAAATGGCTACAAGCCTACAAAGAGACTTGTTTTAAAAGTTTTTTTTTCTTTTGTAAATTTTGGCCTCAAAACTTATTGGGCTTATACTTTTTTTGGACTCTAATTTCTTTTACATATATTGGGTCCCCAAACTCTAATTTCCCTTTCTCTAAACAACTCCAAACTCTAATTTCTTTTACATATATTGGGTTACAAAAAAGTCTAAATAGTCCCACAACTCATAAGAATAAAATAAGACAAAAAAATTCTCATCGATGCCTTGAACCCCGGAGCTTTGGTAGGCTTAAGAGCATCCGGTATGGTGAGGATAGAATGGCTAGCCAATTCCCTTGTGCTAGCTAGCCACATCACCATTTTTTGTATAATTTAATTAGTTAAAATTTGGATCAATTTTAAAGTTGGTATGGTAGAGACAACAAGCTAGCCATTGCTTTAATTAAATACTTTCTCTCTCGTATAAAGTGTTGACAAATGATAATTAAATATTTTCTCTCTCCTAAAATGTATTGGGCACTTGTGCATAGTTAAATTAATAAATACTTTTTTTTCTCTTCAGCAACACAGTCTCGCCAAATGTGGCAAGCGTCCTAGCTAGTTAAACTATCCACATCAGCTTTAACTAGTCTCATACCATTATTTTTACAGATTATACTATAGCTAGCTAGCTACAATGGAACCATACCGGATGCCCTAAGCCTACACAAATTTGAATTTTCAAGTCAATTGAATCATAACGCAATCCAACTTCAAATTCGGGCCACAAACATCACATTATCTTATCTGGGAAAAAAAAAACCTATGCATTATTTAATAGATATAGGACAATAATGTTGTATCATGATATTGCAATTTGCACATGTAAAGAAAGTGGTACGATCATACGAGTAGTAAGTATTTATATGTTGTGTTGTGTGTTCATCAAATTTCAACATGCACATAACAGATGTCACACTTTCCATATTCAACACTTTCCTTTTTAGACATAACCGGGATATCCAACTTTTGACTTCAACAGTTTATTAGTTTCATTTTACTACCATGTAAAAATGCCACATTATAAGAAAAGAATTATTCGCGACATATATATTCCTCATCAATAATTTATTTATAGGAGGTGGCAATTAACCACTAAGGCCGAAAGAAAGACACACGCTATTATAAATACTTAATCATTAATAAAAACTAAATAAAATTATCAAGTAATTATTTACGAAATATTTTACATTATGTTATAACAAAAAACTACCTCGTTAATTATAAAAAAATTAACTAGATTTTTAACTCTTTGTAAATACTTGCTTTTACGACTATTTTATTAGTTTCTCGTGAAAACTTCAATTTATGAATTTATTACTGGGAATTTTATATCAACTTCATAAAATGTACATTTTACTAGCTAAAATGTCGACTTCTCACAAATACAAAGTCGTAAAAACCCATTTTTCTTATAGTGTCAGTCGACCATCAAACCTTCTAAGGCCATGTTTAGTAGGCGGTCTGATATGGTCTGCTCTGGTGTGGTGTGGTCCGGTCTTGTCTGGTCTGGTCTTGTCTAGATCCTAAATTTAAAAATCTGTTTGGTAAGCGATCTGGTCTGATGGTCACAGTCTCACAAACGTTGAACCAAACCATATTTGGTAAAACATTATGGTCTAATATTTTCACTTTAAAAAATTAAAAAAAAAATTATTTTTTATTTTTTCATTTATAACTATATTTTATTAATTTATTATTTATTCATTTATATATTAATTTATAAATATATTCTATTAATTTATTTATTATTTAATTATTTAATTCATTTTATTTACTATTATTTAATTATTTATTTATATTATTATATTATTAATTTACTATTATTATTTATATATATTTCTATTAATTTATTATTTATTAATTTATTTATTATTATATTTACTAATTTATTTATTTTTATTATTATTATGTCTTATTTAATTCATTTTGTTTATTATTCATTATTTTTATTTTATTTTTAAATATATTTTATTTAATTTCTTATTGATATTATTAATTTATTATTATTAATTATTCATTTTTAATTATTTATAAATACATTTTATTAATTTATTATTTATTTATTCATTTATTTATTATTACATTCATTTTTATTATTATTATGTATTATTTAATTCATTTTTTTATTATTCATTTTATTATTTTATTTTAAAATATGTTTTATTTAATTTATTATTTATATTATTAATTTATTATTTTTATTTATTCATTTTTAATTATTTCAAAATATATTTATTCATTTATTTATTATTATTTTCATTTATTATTATTATTATTTAATTCATTTTGTTTATTATTCATTATTCATTATTTTTATTATATTTTATTTTTAAATATTTTAATTTAATTTTTAATTATTGATAAATATATTTTATTAATTTATTATTTATTAATTTATTTGTTATTATATATTATTTAATTTATTTTGTATATTATTTTTTTTTTATTCAATTTTGGTTTTTGGTGGTCTTAATCGTTGGTCTCAAAAATCTGATTTTGGTTACCAAGACCAAACCAGACCATGTGGAACTACCAAAAAAATTGGTTCCAAAAACACCAAATTTAATTCAATTTGGTCTGGTTCTAAATTTTGAGACCGGACCAAACTAGGTGGAACCATAACCACCTACCAAACAGGGTTTAAATGTCAAGTTAACATTTTTTCTCCCTAGAAGTTATTTCGGTAAATACTTTTTTTTTATTTTACTTTTTTGGTATCATGCATTGAATTTTATGGTACAAAGATAGAGTTGACAATTTCTGACACGACTTGATATGATAATGTTTATTGTTATATTTATTTGTTGAGTTTTTTTGTTCTCTAATTCATCATGAATTGAAATATATTAATAAATTATTACTGAATCGTGTTAAATTCAAATTCAATTTTATTTTTATTTTTTGTGTTAGAATGTGTCATATTTAAAATATTTAATTTTCGTTTCGACTAGTATCAGATTGCCCTGTTAACACAAAAGTCGACATGTTGACACGAATTACTAGCTCTATGCATAGGTATGGAAATGGCCCTGAAGATGAACTAGCCCTTGAAGTGAATGGAGACTATACAAAATTGAAGACTATACCATCAATGTCACTGATTGTACAGATATGACAATCTCTTGAACAATGTCTGGTACCAACCTGAAGAAGTCTTCCCAATTGACGGCACTCCTGAGGAAAGACAACATGCCTTTTGGATTCCTGTGGATACCTCTTACTTTAAAATTTCCAAATACCTAGAGGTAAAGTTCCTTAGAATCTCCCACCTATTTTTATTTTTATTTTTATTTGTTTGTCTATTTTTGTTTAAAAGTTGAATATATTACTTTGAACAAGACCCTCAACATCTCATTCCATCAGAATTCATTTTCTCATTGGACGCTAATTCAGTCCCGTTCTTTTCTCACTAGATTTTGTGCCAGTGAGGATCTGGTGGATCAAATTTCATCTCGTGTTATGTCGAGCCCACATTGATAGACCCGCTTGCTATCAGATGGGATTTGGTCCATCAGTTATTCATTGGATCAAGTTCAGTGAGAAATGAACTGGACTGGATTTTTCTCTTTCTATTCATAGTTTTGGTTTATTGTTTTTAAAACAATGACACGGTCCAAAGTAGAAATATGAATTTTAGGGATATTTGGGTCACGTTTCGAGTTTGGCATTTTTTTTTGTAGTCGAAATAAATCAGATGTTTTTGTTTAAGGTGTTTTAAGTTAAAATTGGAATCCTGTTTGGTAGCGTAAATTTATATCTGTTTTAAGTTTGATCCAAAAGTATTTTAACTATAGTGCTTGAAATAAACAATTAATGTAAAAACACTAAAAAATCAAATTGGTTTTCACATTTTTTTCTTGAAACGTTTTCACATACAGAATACTGTGCAAAACAAAACAAACTACGTAATTCATGCTTCAGACCAAAAACTACATTAGTTTTCGGCTCAAAACAAAAACAAATCGTATGCCAAACAGGACTCGGGTTTAGAAAGTAATATTTTTTTCTTCTTCTACTTTGAAGTTTGTCCACCTTGATGCATTTAAAACCTAATAATTGACTTGGCCTAATGAAAACTTCATATTGTTAGGGCTTAGAACTTGAGAGCTGCATAAACTTAACAAACATGCTGTCTGAGACACCAAAGGTGACCAGAGTCCACAGAGGAACAAGCGCAAGCATATACCTAGACAATGTAGTTTTTTTTTTTTTCCCCTCCTTTGAGTGTCACTGGGATGCCAATAATAAATAGGAAGAGTACCAATATCCTCAAAATGCTAATGAATATTTCCAAGTTATGTAATTTACTAATTCCCCAATGGAATGTTGTAGCCTAGTGGTACTTTCGCACATTCTGAAGTAAAAGATAAAAAAACATACAAGCCTTAATAGAGAGTATAAAAGCGTAATAAATCAATCTAGATGTTTGCGATAATGGACCAACGGTATAACGGCATCGGATGATATCTGTAACACCTCGCTTTAATATTTGGTATAATATTATTTGTTTTGGGTCCAATTCGCACGATTTTGATCTTGGGATCCTTCCCAAAATGACTCATACCAATTGAAGACAACACTGCACATATAAGCACATCCACATACCTATACCCGAATGTAAGTGTTAATTTTTGTTCACACTCAAAATGAATTTTATTGATAAATTTGGACTTTATTTATACATAAACTAGGTGGGCTTTTTGGCCCACCACTCTCCCCATTCTTCCATAATCGTATCCCTAATTTTATGACACGTGATCCACATGCCTTTTTCAGCCTCCCACTTCCTAAAATAATGGGCTTTTGTTTGAAGCCAAAGTGATGCTGGAATATTCCTTTTGAAGGGCCGAACCACATCTTCATAGGCTTTGAATTGTTTTCTTTTATTGGGCCTGATATTTTCGGCTCTTACGCCGGGGGCGATGTGGGAAGTCATAATCATCCTATCTTGGGACCCAGCGTCCTCACTAGTGTTATCCACGGGCTTATGCACGCTCCTACACTCAATTTCGGTCGGGCCACTCGATACGATATTATCCGTTTTTTGGCTTAGCCAAGCATGATTTTGCTCTTGGGATCCTTCCCAAAATGTCTCATACCAATTGGAGACAACACTGCACATATAAGCACATCCTCAGACCTATACCCGGGCGATGTGGAACGTTACAATATCGGTCTTAAAAATAAGTATCAATATTATGTAATGATATCGGTACATTCCAAAAATTTTACAAATCGGACAATTTATAACATATTGGACTATACCGCAAATCATGATCAAATGCATTTTAACCTCCTAGGTAAAATCTCACTACATGATAAAGGTGATATGTGAAAAACGTTGACAGGCTTATTGTTGAAGACAATTTAACTACCCAAAATTAATAAAACCCCACAACAAACAAAATGTTTGCTTGCCCTGTAACCAGAAGTCATTGTTTGACTGAAGGGGAAGTTCTCTCTCACCCATACAAACACAACCATTGCATATGTTAGACTATATTATATTAGGCTTAGGTCCATCTAAATAATTCTAATCCATTTAATATTATCTAATTTATATCGATTTATCTCTCACACCAAATTTATTTATTCTCTACATATTTTTCCCTATACATAGAGGTCAGCTCTATTATAATAGACACACTTCAATATAGTTTCAATATTCATTCTTTTTCATTATTTTCTTTGTTATATTCTCTTTATTAACACAATATCATAGCATCTTTTTTTCTAATAGCATAATCTATTTCGAATCTTACATCAACTCATAAAAGTTAAAGTTATATCAAAATACTTATCAGATCCTCTCCTCTCTCCTTTTACTCTTTCGGTGAATTTATATCCAACGAATCCGATTTGAACATTTGATGGATCGAATCCCACTCTATAATTCAGCGGAGCCCAATCAATCAAATAGCCAAATCTAATCTATGGAATCTGGTGAGAGAATAAATACAGAAGATATTTTTTCACTCTTAAATGCGACTATCAGTCCCTACCATAGATTTATGATTTATTTAACAAGTATTAAATGTTTTGGTCCCATGAAAGACTTTTTGAAAATAGGTATCCAAACACTAAAACACTTGGTCTTATGTAAGAGCATTTGAAAATATGTATCCAAACACTAAAACACTGAAGTCATTTGAATCTTGTTTGCTTATAACATTTTGCTTTTAGTGGAAGTAAAAAAACAATAATGTTTGTGTTAGTGTTTAAATTATAATCAAGTTTGGTAAGTAATAAAAAGTTGTTGCATGCATTATGATGTAATTTTGGAGTCAATATACAAATGTGAAAACAATGCTTTATGTTTCGACTTGTTTCAAAAAATATTGGTACGTTTAAAACAATTGAGCCAATACTAAACATACTTTAAGTTAGTGTTATGAGGACAAAAAAAAAAAAAACAATTTACGAGATGGGCTGATTTGAGATGAATCCGTGCCATTTAGAAAAAAATAAAGATTAGACAGAAAAAAAATGGTGAGTCACGAGAGTAAATACAATTAAGTGAGTCTCATTCTCTTTAAAAGAATGGTTCTAGAGTATTAAGGGACACAAATGACCTCTTATATGCTTAATAAAGCGTTGTTATGGTGAATGAGAATTTATCGGTGAAGTAATGAATTAGAAACATCAATTTACGAAAATAAGAATTAAAAAAAAAGCACGCACACAACAAATCTTTGCATTAAACCTAGCAACCAATCTACCAGTAGTTGCAACCACCTTGAGCAAACATGGGCTCCACTTCCCTAATTCATTAATAGTTATGGGTCCAAACCTCTGCAAGAGGCTCCAATTTGATGTAAACATGAAGCGTGTTCGGACACGCCAGGGTTAGCTCATACAGACTTGCTTCTGTTTTTCCCAAGATAGACAAAATTACAGGTACCATACCTGAGCTCAAGGAACATTTTATAGGGTCATTACTTTTACAATTATACATTACCCTCAGGTACCTGCCTAAAACACTTTCAGTCGTTAAATCATTCAAGTTCTACTCACATCCAACAAGCGAAAGCGATTTGACATAAGTACCCCTGCATCCGGGAGATGAGATTATGTTTAATCTTGACCGGCGTCCCGGGAAGCAAACTATGATTACTAGATATGAACTCAAAATAAAATAACAGAAGGTCAAGATCGCCACATTGATGCTTCAAGGTCAATGACAGAATGGTACAAAGAAATCAGGAACACAATGTTCAATCTTTTTAGGTTTATGCTCCACTCCGGGTAAAGATCCAATCCTAGCTCACCTTCGAAGAGGTAGGGCTTTGTGGCCTATAATATTCCTCCTAGCGGTAATTACATGGTGTAAGACGCCACTTTCCCCTCCCTCTGGGGCCTCCCCGAACAACAAAAACCACCATCTCGCTCTTTCCTTTTTCTATAAGTATCTATGGATTGATTACGAGTCGAAATATGATTAGAGCACCAATAACAAAGTATCGAAGAAAACCGCTACCTCTGATTTTGGAGCACCTTTCCTTGCCCAGATGAAACAAACATATTATTTCTATCCAGTTCTTGCAAAAATTAAATGCCCTATATGCTCCAAAAATCAAGATCTAGATATTGCTGATATGGAATGCCACAAATAGGTAAATGATAAGTAATTGGGAGATTTAACACATCTAATTTTTATTTTATTTTTATACAGAGTGGATAATAAAGTCAACATATTTCATAGTATCACAATATGATTTACCAATCTGTTTCTACATCAATGTTCTTCCATATACAGAGAGGCAATAGAAAAATACATTTTATATTTTCTAGATAACTAAACCAACAGTTCTCATACCCGAGACTGCATCAGAATATAAACAAGAAAAGAGACCAACATAACCATCTTAAACATTCTGTAGAAACATAAATACTTCTCAAGCAGAAGGTAAATTCCGGTAATCGGATTTTTCTTCTTCATCGACCTTGTCCTCCTCAGGACGGCAGGCTCGACAACAGACCAGAAAATAAACAAAGTTAACTAAACTCAAGAATCCAAGCAACCAATAATAGTAATCCAAGTGACCCTTGTTGAGATTTTTCGATAACCAGCTTACCTTACCTCCTTTGGAAGTAACACTGTCCACAACATTCACCAAAACACTCGACAACAAGCTCGCCATAGCCATTCCAAATGTGAAAAGAGCCATTCCAATGCTTGACATGCTTTTCGGGAATTGAGTGTAGTAGAACTCTATCTGCCCAATCAAATTGAAGGCATCGGCCAGTCCATGCAGGGCATACTGTGGCAATAACCACATTGCGGACATGTCCACTGCGCCATCCGGATCATCTTCAAACCCTTCTTCGATTGCCTTTCCGCGTCTCATGCTTTCAGTTATTCCTGACAATCCCGCTGCCACACACCCGAGTAGTAAGCCAACTCCCATTCGGGTTTTGGGGCTAAGCCCGCCTGGCTTCCCGGTACATTTTGCTAATATGGGAACCATCACGCGGTCGTAGAAGGCAACCCATGCTATTAGTGTCACAACCATGACAAGGCCGAAGGACCCTGCCGGGACCTCGAAATTCGGTGTGATGTGTCTATCCATGGTTTTTACTTGGAGTGTAGAAAATGCGTTTTGGCCTATGGTCATCGCGAGCATAATGCTAGCGGACCACATTGGGAGGACTCTAAGAAATGCCTTCAGTGATTCTACTTTCTCCACACTGCATATAGTCCATGGATTCGAAACTCGTTCTTCATGATTTAAATCTCCAGTGCAATCTGTAATTACACAGGCTTTGTTTAGAAACCTGCAAACAAAGCCAACATTATTCATTATCTCCATTAGCAATCTCTCCTCCAAGGAATTGTTTGTTTTAACAATAATTCGGTGGTAGAAAATAGAAATCTTCTAGATTGGGTGCGAAAAACTACAGGTATAAAATGCTCTGAGAAGAGATACATACTATGAAAAAAGCTAAAAAGATGATAGACAGACCTCTAATTTTAATACCCCCTCCGTCCATATTGATAGTCCATTTTCACAACTTTAGCTGTCCCAAAATAATTGTCTAGTTTCAAATACCAATGCAATATATATTTTTAAAAAAGGTACAATAAAATCCAATCCCTTAAAGAGTCGAACATGGAATATTATATGGGACGGAGGGAGTATGTTTTAGACTGATCAAATCAATTTCCATCAACAAAATGACATATTATTAAGCGCACTATGTGCTAAGAAAAATTACATTAAAGATGATAGAAAATAAGTACAAAAATAATTCGAAAAACCTTCATCCGATTGGATTAATTTCCGCAAGAGGTGTGAATATGACCATACCTTAAGTTCTTTGTTGGTGCAAGGAGTTGTCCATTTTCATGGCATTGACCATACCAGCCATCATCATTACTAGGAGGTAGATTGATATTTCGGTTTTTAAATGCCACCACAATAACTTGCACAAATCCAGTGAACAAGCTCTCGCTAGGTTTAACTTTAACGTAAAGAGATGAACCAAGTAAGAACATTAGAACAGAAAAAAGCATGAGTATAGCAGGGACCCCCAATCCAACTACCCAACCCAAATGATCCTGGATGTAAACGATAACGGTTAAGGCAAGTACTGTTGAAATTCCACTTGTAGCATAGTACCAATTGAAGAAGCTTTGCAAAACTCTCTCATTGTCGGGGTTTTCTTCATTATTCAACTGGTCTGCACCGAAGGCTGTAGAACATGGTTTAATGCAACCAGATCCAATAGAGATTAGCCCCATAGAAGAGAACAATACAGCGAGTTGGGCTGCTGTTGGAGAGTCGCAACTATAGCTAAACTGGTCACAAGGTGAAGGTCTCAACTCTGGAATTGTGGCAGTTAACCAGAGGAGAGTCATTCCCTATAGAAAAACACCACGACTAATTATGTATCAAAAAAAGAATCAATAAAAAGAGAAAATATTCTCAACGAAAATCTTATCTAAGAAGGGTATGAGGAGCAATGGTCGTGCGTTTTATAGCTAGAAATGCTTGATGTTTTCACAATTGAGCATAGTAGCTCATCCAATATGTGCCTATGTCAAAATTTGTGCAAGAAAGTTTAAACAACAAAAACAACACCACCCGTAACTTGATTGTAGAAATAAAAAGACACTTTCGCCGATGCCCCCTGATCCATTGGAGTTAGAGAAGCCGCTTCTCTCAATCGAACGACTCAGAGGGTGCCTCGATTGTGAGAGCCCCCCATGATAGATATAAAAGTTCCACTACCTTTCTGATTAACCATCACTTGACATAAGAGGTAGAAAATCATGCCAAACCAATACACTTTTACGTTAGAAGAAAAAGGCTGCAAATATGATATATGTCAAATAGAGAATATTATGGATACTTAATAGTGTCACTTCAAGAAAAAGGCTGCAAATATGTTGATAGATGTATGTCCTAGAGAATAGTATGGATACTTAATAGTGTCTCTTCAAGAAAAAGGCTGCAAATATGTTGACTGATATATGTCCTAGAGAATAGTATGGATACTTAATAGTGTCTCTTCAAGAAAAAGGCTGCAAATATGTTGACTGATATATGATTGAAAATGTTATAGATTAGTAATCATTTCTTGTCCGTAACATTCATCTTGAGGATTATACAATCAACTAATGAGTCATGTGAAATACTCCTTCACTAAGATCCATCAAGTCGAAGTAACTAAGAACTCCGGATTAAAGTAATAATTTCGTCCCATAGTTAGAACTACTTCCATATCAATTTTCTAGTTTCTATGCAGGCATTCTTTGTGAATCCATATGATTTGTTCTGAATCATTATTTGAATCTTCAGATATTTTTCTTGTTTCTACTTGTATATATACATCATATATTCGGCGGGGTAGGGGTAGAGCCCGATAGTACTGGATTTGCCCCTCCTCATCTTAATCAGGCTTAAATCTATCAAAACATAGGATTTTTTTAAACTTGTACTTTTTCACTGTTTGTTTCCAGAAAAAATATTTCTAAGAACAGCTTACTCCAACAACCAGACTGGTGCACAGAGAGATTCTTTCCAAACTTTAATCAAATTGAGAAAATTCTCCTAGATTTGCCCCTCCTTATCTTAATCAGGTAAAAATCTATCAAAACATAGGATTTTTTTAAACTTGTACTTTTTCACTGTTTGTTTCCACAGAAAATATTTCTAAGAACAACTTACTCCAACAACCAGACTGGTACACAGAGATATTCTTTCCTAAGTTGAATCAAATTGAGAAAATTCCACCAGATCTAATAAAGCACTATGGACACACACACGAGTATACATTTATTCAATTATCTTCTACTATAATAACATTAATTTCTCCAAATAAGTGGAAGAGCTAGTAATTCTTTCCAAGAAAATCCCATTTTCTGGGAAACCAAACAGAACATTATAAATTAATGGCGAGGGAAAACCCCAAAAGCACTCACAAGAAAGCTAGAGATAGATCCAAGTAAGATGGCCCGAAACCGACCCAAGTAGGAATCAGAGAGAACAGCGCCAAAAATGGACAAATAGCTGGAAAAAGCAGACCACAAGAGGAGTATGGTAGACCCACTTGTAGGTTCCATATGATACTCTCTCGTCAAGTAGAATATCATGTTTCCCAGCAACCCAGTACTTGCCAAACTCTCGAATGACTCCGTCACTGAAAACCCAAAACAAAAAATCAATAAAATCACACACCCACATAAACATACATACATATATATATATATATATATATATATGTAGAGATTTGTATATAGTGTTACCTATAATGAAGGGCATGGTTCTGAGACCACCCTTTCTGGGTTTTGGAGTAGTGTGACATAGCAACTTTTTCTGCTCCTCCGAACACAGATTCATCTTCTCCTCTTCCATTTCATGCTCCATCATCTATCTCTCTCTCTGCATATATAGCTCTCTATATTTTGTGTGAGGGAGGTAAAGTGTCACTGTGTCAGTGGGAAATTTGAGAGAGATGTGAATTAATTTTGGTTGACAATAAACTTAAGGGTAATTTGTATTGACAACCCCTAAGGTATATTGTAGGTTGATGCTGGTTAACTACCCTCGTCAGGTTTGTAAAGTGTTGTAATGGCATTCTTTGAAGTTATAAAATGACTTTAATATTTTTAATTAATTTAATTTTTACGTGAATTCTAAGTTATTCTATGTCTAAATCTTACACTTTATTTATTACACCAACCACACTTATTATTATATTTTTATTATTAAAAAATCTACAATAAATAAATATTACTAAGATATACAATATATATAATTTTATTTTAAATAAAAAATTCAAAAATATTTTGAAATATATATTTGAAGGTAAATTCTACCACTAAAATATTTCATTATTTAATTACTATTCTTAATTTTTAATATATTACTATATAAGTATTTCTCAAAAAATATTAAAGAGTTATATCTAATAACTATTATGGGTATTACATATCTAATAATATATATATATATATAAATTTTTATGTACGAATAGAAATAAAAAATTATATATTTTTATATTATTGTCAATCAATAATTATAATAAAATTTGATAATATAATGGAATATCTTAGATATATAATACTACAATAGGTAAAGTATAAGATGTTTTAAATAAGAAATTCTACCATTATATTATCAAATTTTATTATAATTATTGATTGGCAATAGTATAAAAATATATAATAAAAAAAATTATTCGTACATAAAAATTTATATATACTTTATTAAATATGTAATACCTATAATGGTTATTAAATATAACCCTTTAATATTTTTTGAGAAATATTTATATAGTAATATATTAAAAATTAAGAACATTAATTAAATAATGAGATTTTCTTAGTATTATTATTGATGAATTTTTTTAGTGATAAAATTTATCTTTAAATATATATTTCAAAATATTTTTGATGTTTTTGAATTTTTATTTTTAAAATAAAATTATATATATTGTATATCTTATTTATTTATTATAATTTTTTAATAATAAAAGTGTGATGTTAAAGGTAATTGGTGTAATGGGTAAAGTATAGGGTTTAAGCATGGGGTAACTTAGAGATTTTACATGAAAATTAAATTAATCAAGACCTCTAAAGTCATTTTATGCATCTAATAGGTGTCATTGAAATACTTTATAAATCATAGGGGGTGTCTCTGTAAAATAGTGAATTGATCGACATCTACCTGCAATTGACTAATACCTAAGAGGGTGTCAATGCAAATTACCCTAAACTTATAAAGGCTTAACACCCACACTTTGTGCCAACAAATTAAGTGTCTGCTTGGTAGAAGGAATTGATGTCAAATATATGGTTTTGGGCTGAAATTCGTGGTTCAATCCATATTTGGTAATCTTGGTATTGGTACAACAATGTCAAACCATTAGTACCAAATGCCCCATTTTTCACACCATCTCAATAGATGGTTTTATGTGGTTTGATTTTGTTTTCTCACACAAAAATCATTCTTTAATCCAAACAAATTTAATTTAGTGTACCATTGTTTAACCCAAATCAATTTATTTATAATATTATATATATACATAAATTCAAAAAATAAAATATTTCAAAAAAATCAAACGAAAAAATATATTTCTTGAAAACAAATATTTCTGGAAAAAATAAAATATAATAAAAATATATTTATTATTTTTAAAAAATATACAAATTATATTTATTTTTACTGAAATCTTTTATTTTTTCAAAATATTTTATTTTTTTGAAATATCTTATATAAAATATTTTATCTATAAATATTTTGAAAAAATAAAATATTTATATATTTTATTTTTTAAAACATATATATTTACAAAATATTATTTTAAATAAATAAAATGTCAAACTATTCCAAGTTACCAAATATGATCGGTTTCAGAATTTCAGCTCATATATCAACTCTACCAAACATGATTTGGTTTTTCAATTTTACTTTTTCTCATACCAAAATCATCTGCACCAAACATAATTTCAGTTCAAAATAAAAACATATCAAATCCAACTCAAACCAAAATCAAAACAAAAAACCAACACCGTACTGCACCAGAAGCAGGGAACTAAATTAGTGACATTGACATGAGAACGCGAGGAACCATACTGTAGGAAATAGTTGTTGGCATTACGTTTGCACCACTAACAATAGTATAATATATATATACACACACACACATAGTGAAACCTAAAATGGATAATTTGTGTGGCATCAAAATGCTCCCTAAACGCCACACTGTAATCCGAACTCTCAAAGCACACTCGGGCCCCGTCCGGGTACTGCCCCATATTTTATTTAATTTTTAATTTATTAATTTTAATTTATTATATGTTTATTTTACTTTAATTTATTACTTATTATTATTCATTTATACTTGTTTATATTTAATTTTTTTATAATATTTTATTCATTTTTAACTTTTAATTATTTATTTGTTTTTTGTTTTATTTTATATATTTATTATTTTTATTTATTCTTTATTTATTGTAATTTCTATTTATTCATTACTATATTAATGTATTATTTAATATATTTTGTTTATTGTTTATAAATATATTTATTATTTATTCACTTTATTTTATTTATATATTATTTATTCACTCATTTTTATTTTTATTTAATTAATAAATATATTTTATGTAATTTATTTATTATTTTATATATTTATTCGCTTTGGGTTTTAAGTTTCATGATTATCTAGGCCCAAAATATTGCTTCCACTAATGCAAATATTTTATTTTAAGAATAATACGTGATTTATTAATTCTTAATTTTTTTTCGTTACTAAATGCATTTTCAGTTTCTCCTTTGAAAAAAATTCATAATAGATTTACATTATCAAACATGTGTTTGTTTTTTATCCAAATGACAGCAAAGCAAATCACAATTTTCAATTTCATAAAAAAAATAAAATCACAGTAAAAATAAAAAAATCACAGCAGGCTTTAGAGTTATTTCTTGATTCATCCCTAATAGTTTCAATTCTCGATCAATTGAAACTTTTATTTGGAAGAAAATATACACACCGATTTTGTTTTCGAAAAATTTGGACTCAAAATATGAGCAAATAAATTTTTTTATTAATAATAAATGATCAAACAAGTGGTACAATTTTTTACGATCGATTCTTCACAAACAATAATTTCCTCTGATTAAATTTTCTTGGAGCTTTTGTGCAAGGTTTCGAAAACTTAATCTACCGAGGGTTGACTGTTGTTTGAGTTTTTTTTGTGTGAATGATATTTTAATTATTGTGGGCATGTGATTTTGTGTGTGTATATGTGGCTTGGTAGTTTGTGGTTATTATGGGAAGAGAGGGAGAGAGTAATGATGGATGGTTGTCGATTTGTCTGATTTGTCGGTCACGGGGGAGAAAGAAAATCGTGGCTTTTTTTTATTTTTTTATTTATTATTCTTATTGTCTGGATAGTTTACTCCTTTTTTTATTTTTTTATGCGAATCGAGGAAGACTTTTGCAAACGAATCTATTCTTGCACAAATAATTTTATTTTTATTTTTTAAACAACTCAACAGTTCCTAAATCACAATGCTTTTGAAATCACGTGGTCCCTAATTTTTGTTCAGTCCCTAATTTATGGGGGTGGACAAAAATTGAACCAACCCGAAAATTCAATCAAACCGGTCAGATATTTTGGATTGATTTTAGAAATTTTATCAGTAAATCCTCTGTTTTTTTTTTATTAATTAATCCCCTTCGGTTCAGAAAATTCTTTTATGGTTATCAAAATATATTAACTTATCACCCTTCCTATAATTTTGTACCAAAATACCTCTGAAATTTTATTAAATTTTAAAAAATATATAAAATTCAAAAAATATATATACATAATTCGTAAAAAATATATAAAAATTTAAAAATATATATATAATTCGAAAATATATATATAATTCGTAAAATATATATATAAAATTTGAATTTTTTTATTAAATTTGTAAAATATATATAAATTTTGAAAAAAATATATAAAATTCGTAAAAAAACATATAAAATTCAAAACAAACATATAAAATTCGTAAAAAATATTTAAAATTCATAAAAATATATATATAAAATTCAAAAAAACCATATTACCAATCAAATAAAATATCTCGAAAACATAAACATCATTCTAATTTTAATTAGGAATAAAATCATAAAACTTTCTTATTAAATCACATGAATGGGTAGATTATGTTGGACCTTCTATATTAAAAAAATGTTAGTTCAATCCGCACTTTGTTTATTGCAAGGAAATGGAAAAAAGCAATTGACTTCTAAAAAAGCACTTTTAACACCACAAATTATTTTAAAACTATGACTATACTCAATTGTGACATCTGATTTTGTTTGAAAAAAAAAATCAAATATAGTGGAAGAGCACTTTTTTGGATTGTATTATGATTTTCCCAAATATAGTGGAAGAGCACTTTTAACCTACCCCTTTTTTTTTGATAATCTTGTTTGAATATACTATTGTAGTGTGCCAAAGGATTATATATATATATATATATATATATATATATATATATTGAATTTTATATATTTTTTACAAAATTTATTTGTTTTTTTTAATACTATATATTTTTTTCAAATTTTATATATTTATTTCGAATTTTATATGTTTTTTTTTATTTTATATATTTTTTACAAATTTTATATATATTTTACGAATTTTATATATTTTTTCAAATTTTATATATTTTTTACGAATTTTATATATATTTTTATGAATTTTATATATAATTTCGAATTTTATATGTTTTGTTTTTTTAATATATTTTTATATTTTTTTACGAATTATTTATATATATATATATTGAATTTTATATTTATTTATTTATTTTATATATATATTACGAATTTTATATGTTTTTTATTTTTATATGTTTTTTTCCTAATTTTATATATTTTTTCAAATTTTTTATATATATTTTCGAATTTTATATGTTTTTTTAATTTTTATATATTTTTTACGAATTATGTATATATATATTTTTAATTTTATATGTTTTGTTTTTAATTTAATTAAACTGCAGGGGTATTTTTGTCCAAAATTATAAGGAGGGGGGCAAGTTGATACATTTTGGTAATCATAGGGGGGTTTTATGAACTGGAGGGGGGTTAGTTGATCAAAATTGAAACTATACGGGGGTTTACTAATAATATCCCTTGATTTTATTATGGATTGGATTGGACATGGATCTAAAAACACCGAATTTGGTATTTTACAGGTCGGTTCTGGATTTCATTTTTTATAATCCGGTTAATCCGGTCCAGTCCGGTACTATTCACATATATTTTAATATATTTATATTAATAATATATCACATAATATATAATTTTAAACTAAATTATAATATCTTATATCACTAATATACTATTTCAAACTAAATCATAATATCATATTTTACACTAAATAATTATCTATTTGTATTTATAATATTATAAAAGTATAAGGCTATTGTTTCCATACATTTATCTACTAAAAATAAAAATAAAATTAATTAAATATTAAGTTTCAACAACGGTACGTGTATTTTATATTAATTAAGCGCTAATGACAATTTAACCAATCGATAAGAAAGGTGATGACATAGGAAACACCTCTTCTCAACAAAACGGATCTTTGGGAATCGAATAGGATCTTGGATTGGAGGATGGAGTATAAGAAGAAGTCGAGAACTGATAAGTGCATAATTCATACACAATTAATCTCTAAAAAATATATTTGTTAGTCATTTATTTTAATTTATTTTAGTTACTACTTGTGTTTTTATGTTTTTGTAGATTATTGGTGATTTATGGTACAATTGGGTTATATCCATCTAAACAAGCTCAAAAATTATTTAGACCACGTCTTAGTATTTTAGCCATATATTTGGCTCGTTTTTTGGATTTATGCAAGTTCGATGTTTCTGGAAAGCTGATTCAATTTGAAGAATATTAGTATTTCATATAGATTCCCTAATTCTGATGTTTAGATGGTGAAAATTGCATTCCAAATGTCTGTCACCTTTTCTTGCGCGAAAATCAAGACCAGTTTTGGTAATTAAATCATAAGAAATATCATAATGAGGTGAAATCAGCGACTGTAGAAAAAAGACTTGATTTCCAAGAAAAGTGTATCTCACAAAAATATTCCTAATCACTCTTCAAAATGGTCAAAAGTGGGCTGCAAGATATCACCAATTAGGAAAAGAAATATGAGAATTTTTATTCTCTTATTTACTTTCCTAGAAGAAAACCTAGATGACCTCTATAAATAGGACATATGTGGATGCACAAAAGGATCATCAATGACCAAGGAACAAAAGGGAAAGACTTGTGCGATCAACGAAGAAATCCAAGACGTCTTCCACTTATGATTTCGGGTTTAGTCGTTCTTGTTTTATTTTTCATGTATAGCTAATTATCTTGGCCAAGGCCGAGAGGAAACCTTAGTCATGTGCAACTTTATGGTTTTCAATTGTAGACATTGTTAAATATTTTGGTTAATAATTTATCCTTCTTATTATTACATGTATGTTAATACTTTCGATTTTATGTGTTTTAACCGAGACTAAAATTGAACATATTTCATTCTCAACATATAAGTGTAGATGCCAAAATTTGCACAACACACGAATGAATCTTTTTATTTAGATTTTGTCTCTTTTATACAGATACCCTTAATGGGCTTTGAGCCCATTAGGGCAATCTTATTGTCATTACATCATTATTACATCATCATCTTTATTTACAAAGAATGATAAGCTGAAATGGGCCTGATACCTGATAACTTTGCTGGGTTGTTAGCCCGATGGGCCTGATGCCTGATGGGCTTCTATGGGCTTGGAAATTCACACACTTACACAGGCCCTCTTATTGGTTGTGGGCTTTCAGTCAGGCAAGCCCATTACCGAGAAGACAAAGTGTGGGAGGAAGGAAATATACATATATACATCACCCTGTTGGGGTGACGTGGTAGGTTCATTAAATACGACGGTTATGCCATCATTAATATTTTGAATTCATGGCTTAGGTGTCCTTGATTCGCGCGATGGGGGCTTGAGTTTCTGGGAGCACCCGACCGCTTTAAAACTCCAACTTACATTATATCCCGGTTTGATCTCCTTAAATCTAAAATTTGGGGACAACCCCTGAGGATGTGTAGTAATCACCTGACGGGTTCTAATTTGCAGGCATTATCAACAGAATGACATAATATCATGCAGAGGATCCCGACGCATGTCCTTAAAAGGAAGGCCAAGCAAGCAACGGGCCCTCAAGCGAAGCTTCTGGAGGAGAAGGCCGAAGCTGAGAATCTCCTGGCAATGGAGAGGTCAATGGTGGAGATGTGCCATTGGGGTGGCAATCAGATGTATAAGCGCCTCTGCGACACCGCCCAGTATAGGATCGGGTTTGGCTGGAGCTCATGCTTCAAGGACATCCAAAAACCTATTGAGGAGAGGGACTTCGCCTCAGTGGGGGAACTGGATGAGTCTTTGGGCATTACTTCGCTGTATGATGATCCGGTTATAGGTCCCGATGACATTCGCTTCAGTGAATTCCACACCAAGCTTCTTCCGGGGCCCAAATCCGATTCTGATCCTTCTGTTCCCGATGGGACTATTGTTCTTGTGAGCTCAAATGTAGGGGGCACTGATAATGGTACTTAGGATTCTTTATTTGTAAAGCATTTTGTAAGCCTTGCCCATCGGGGCCCATTTTTTAATGAAAAATCATGGTTCATGTCCAGTTGACTTTTTTCAATACTTAGATTATTTTATTCAAAAGTACTGTGTCTTTCGGACACTTCAGGCCATATGAGAGGCATCACCATAGTTGGGTTTATTTTCTTGTGAAATTTTGCTCTTTTGAGGATTAATGTTGTGTCTTTCGGGCACTTCAGGCCATGCGAGAGATAAAGCAACACGTGATTTATTTTTTACAAAAATATTGATCCCTTCAGGATCGGTGATCCCTTCAGGATCGGTGTTGTGTCTTTCGGGCACTTCAGGCCATGCGAGAGACAAAACAACACTTGATTTATTTTTTACAAAAATATTGATCCCTTCAGGATCGGTGTTGTGTCTTTCAGGCATTTCAGGCCACGCGAGAGACAAAACAACACTTGATTTATTTTTTACAAAAATATTGATCCCTTCAGGATCAGTGTTGTGTTTTTCGGGCACTTCAGGCCATGCGAGAGACAAAACAACACTTGATTTATTTTTTACAAAAATATGGATCCCTTCAGGATCGGTGATCCCTTCAGGATAGGTGATCCCTTTAGGATCGGTGTTCCCTTCAGGATAGGTGATCCCTTCAGGATCACCGTTCCCTTCAGGATCGGTGATCCCTTCAGGATCGGCGTTCCGTTCAGGATCGGTGTTCCCATCAGGATCGGTGATCCTTTCAGGATCGGTGTTCCCTTCAGGATCGGTGTTCCCTTCAGGATCGGTGTTCCCTTCAGGATCGGTGTTCCCTTCAGGATCGGTGTTCTCTTCAGGATAGGTGATCCCTTCAGGATCGCTGTTCCCTTCAGGATCGGTGTTCCCTTCAGGATCGGTGTTCCCTTCAGGATCGGTGTTCCCTTCAGGATCGGTGTTCCCTTCAGGATAGGTGATCCCTTCAGGATCGGTGTTCCCTTCAGGATCGGTGTTCCCTTCAGGATAGGTGATCCCTTCAGGATAGGTGATCCTTTCAGGATCGGTGTTCCCTTCAGGATCGGTGTTCCCTTCAGGATAGGTGATCCCTTCAGGATCGGTGTTCCCTTCAGGATCGGTGTTCCCTTCAGGATAGGTGATCCCTTCAGGATCGGTGTTCCCTTCAGGATCGGTGATCCCTTCAGGATCGATGTTCCCTTTAGGATCGGTGATCCCTTCAGGATCGATGTTCCCTTCAGGATGGGTGATCCCTTCAGGATCGGTGTTCCCTTCAGGATCGGTGTTGTGTCTTTCGGGCACTTCAGGCCATACGAGAGACAAAACAATATTTGATTTATTTTTTACAAAAATATTGATCCCTTCAGGATCGGTGTTGTGTCTTTCGGGCACTTCAGGCCATGCGAGAGACAAAACAACACTTAGTTTGGAACTTTGATCTCTTCAGGATCAGTGTTGTGTCTTTCGGGCACTTCAGGCCATGCGAGAGACAATGCAACACTTAGTTTGGAACTTTGATCTCTTCAGGATCAGTGTTGTGTCTTTCGGGCACTTCAGGCCATGCGAGAGACAATGCAACACTTAGTTTGTTTTTGGAACTTTGATCTCTTCAGGATCAGTGTTGTGTCTTTCGGGCACTTCAGGCCATGCGAGAGACAATGCAACACTTAGTTTGTTTTTGGAACTTTGATCTCTTCAGGATCAGTGTTGTGTCTTTCGGGCGCTTCAGGCCATGTGAGAGACAATACAACACTTAGTTTGCTTATTTTTAGAACTTTGATCTCTTCAGGATCAGTGTTGTGTCTTTCGGGCGCTTCAGGCCATGCGAGAGACAATGCAACACTTAGTTTGTTTTTGGAACTTTGATCTCTTCAGGATCAGTGTTGTGTCTTTCGGGCGCTTCAGGCCATGCGAGAGACAATGCAACACTTGATTTATTTTTTACAAACATATTGATCCCTTCAGGATCGGTGATCCCTTCAGGATCAGTGTTATGTCTTTTGGGCACTTCAGGCCACGCGAAAGACAAAACAACACTTGATTTATTTTTTACAAAAATATTGATCCCTTCAGGATCGGTGATCCCTTCAGGATCAGTGTTATGTTTTTCGGGCACTTCAGGCCATGCGAAAGACAAAACAACACTTGATTTATTTTTTACAAAAATATTGATCCCTTCAGGATCGGTGATCCCTTCAGGATCAGTGTTATGTTTTTCGGGCACTTCAGGCCATGTGAAAGACAAAACAACACTTGATTTATTTTTTACAAAAATATTGATCCCTTCAGGATCGGTGTTGTAGCTTTTTTACAAAAAGATGAAAGTATGAGTAAAACTTAGCCCTTTACGGGTAGTACCTCTTCAGGAGAGAGGTGATGATCCCGAAGGGGCTGACGACCCTGATGGAGTCAGACGCTTTTGATCAGACGCCTGGTCCTTTGATTGGGATTCAATGCTCTCCAAGACTGTCCTCTTTCGCCTGACGGTTTCCTCTTCTTCGATCATCAGGTATCCTTGGGCTCTAGAGTTTAACTCCCCAATGCCCGATGGCGGGCGCTTCACCAAGGACTGATGGAACTTCGTCCCTGGAATAAGGGCCATCCGGACGGCCTCAACAGCAGAGTGCTGGTCACAGTTACCGACAGAAGAAGACTCAATGTTGAAACGGGATAGAAAGCTCTTCAGCGACTCTCCTTTCTCCTGGATCATGGTGAAGAGGCAGGATATGGTTTTCTTCTATCTCTTGTTCCCATATTATTGGGCAATGAAGAGCCTGGTCAACTGTTGCCAACTACCGATAGATCGAGGCGGCTACTTCCTGAACCATAATAGAGCTGCATCGGCGAGACTCGTGGAAAACACTTTGCATAGCAAAGACTCGTTCTCAACGTACATGATCATCTTCTGATGGACCTGGTAAATATGCTCCTCGGGGTCCTTGGTACCATCGTAGGGGGTGAATTGAGGCATGACGAACTTCCTTGGGAAAGGTTCCCGGGTTATCTCAGGGACGAAGGGTGATTGTACCAGCTCAGTAGACGCCTGGGCGGCCAGGTCGTCGATGGATTGTGCTCTTAGATCCCCGAGGATTCTCCTCTGGAATTCGTCCATCATTGCTTGAATCTTCTGTGGGGTAATGGATTCGTCGGCTGCGGGGGCCTTTCCTGAACGCCGGGAAGATTCGGCGTGCTCTTCCGGTCCGTCGCTACCTCGTTGGTTCAGAGAATGGTCAAGCACCGCTGCTGGAGGGTCGGGCGCTACTACCGAAGGAACAGCTGGTGGTGGAGGCAACCTCGCCATGAGCTCTGCATTTTGTTTCTCCAGAGCCAGGTTGCGTTCCTCAGCTGCCATCAAGCGTCGAAGGATTTGCTCCATAGATTGGGGAACTCCCGCACGACTATCCGCAGTGGTTGGAACGTCTGTTTGGCAACGAGTAACTGGCATCTTTGCCCAAGAAGTAGTGAGTGGAGATTTCAGGAGGCGGTGAAGAATAATCGGAGGTTGAACAATAAAGCTCAGTTTTAAGAGATGGGAAGAAGGAGACGGTTCCCACAGACGGCGCCAATGTGTAGATGCCAAAATTTGCACAACACACGAATGAATCTTTTTATTTAGATTTTGTCTCTTTTATACAGATACCCTTAATGGGCTTTGAGCCCATTAGGGCAATCTTATTGTCATTACATCATTATTACATCATCATCTTTATTTACAAAGAATGATAAGCTGAAATGGGCCTGATACCTGATAACTTTGCTGGGTTGTTAGCCCGATGGGCCTGATGCCTGATGGGCTTCTATGGGCTTGGAAATTCACACACTTACAATAAGTTACTGATGTCTGACCATGAACATGTAATCTATTTGGCAATTTAAGAAGAAGATAATAAATTATAATTGTTTATGTCTGACCACGGATAAATAGTTGTGATTTATATATTCCTTCAATGATTTATTTATTATTTCTGACCAAGATAATAAAATATTGAATTGAACATTTGCCCTAATCGGGATAAACCATCTATGAACTTAATAATAATTGTTATTTAAATGTGTGAAAATTAATTAGATATTTAATAAGTTTACAATTGAAATTCAGAATTATGATGATTAGTGGTGGAGTCAAAGCCTTGATATTCTTTTTGTATTATTGTATTTATATTAGTCTTACAAAAATCATAAATCTTTTGTTGAATAAGTTAAAATAATAATTTTTGGAACTAAGTTGTCCTAACCAATTCTCGTGGGAACGATATCGCAATACATACCATTACTACATTCAATTCGTATACTTGCGAGTTAAATTTGATTTGGTTTTAATATATTTATTTAGGTTTATCCAAATTGCACATCAAGAACCCTGAATCTAGAATAATGTTGTGGTTAGTACATTGAGCTTGAAGAATGCCATCACTCGATATCCTCTCTAAAAGGTTGTTAGATACCAAGCAAATTAGGTTAAGGAGCATTAAATGTCGCATTCAATGCTCTGATCTAAAAGCCTGTTATCTTTGACTTTAAGGCACGCGTGTCATACGTGTCCCATCAGGGTATAACAATCGAGAGAGAGGCTTACCTTATAAAAGAAGCCTCATCGGGATGCAAGGCATAGAGAGACTATTCCTATGAACCACTTTAGAGACACCAGTCTCATACTTCCTCTTATTCAAACCTAACTTGATTTTCTTCACATTTAAGACAAAATCAATCCCCTTTACTATTTATTTGTTTGTTTATAACCAAACCAATAAGTATCATTAAACGTAATTGTAATTAAAGTATTTTCAATCATTACAAAGAGAGATAAATGAGATAGATATACGCCTAAATTTAAATTTAAATTATATTCAAAGAATTATCATTAAAATGTACTATTAACAATGTATTACTTAAATATGTATATCTTCTTTAAAAATGGGATTTAATATTCACTCAATTTCACTACTTTGAATTGGGATTTACTCGATTGAACTCAATTTAACTTATTTGAATTGATGATTTACTCAATTGAACTTAATTTCACTCAATTACACTACTTTAAATTGGGAATGTTATCAATTTTACTCAATTTCACTCGATTAAAGTCAAATTCACTAATTTAAATTGGGGATTTTATCAATTTCACTCAATTGAAGTCAATTTTACTACTTTGAGTTCGGAATTTACTCAATTGAACTTAATTTCACTCAATTAAACTACTTTGAATTGAGGGGATTTACTCAACTTCACACAATTGAAGTAAATTTCACTATTTTGAATTGAGAATTTACTCAATTGAACTTAATTTCACTACTTTGAATTGATGATTTTATCAATTTCACTCAAATGAACACAATTAAATTACTTTGAATTGGGGGATTTATTCAATTGAAGTCAATTTCATTACTTTGAATTGTAGGTTTTATCAATTGAACTCAATTTCACCACTTTGAATTGAGAATTTTAGTAATTTCACTACTTTGAATTAGGGATTTACTCACTTGAACTTAATTTAACTCAATTTCATTACTTTGAATTGAGAATTTCACTCAATTTCACTCAATTAAACTACTTTGAATTGGGAATTTACTTCATTGAAATCAATTTTACTACTTTGAATTGGGGGATTTTATCAATTTCACTCAATTCCTACTTTGAATTGAGGATTTAGGCCCTGTTTGACATAACTTCTGCTTTTGGCTTTCCGTATAAGAAAAAGAGAAGCAAAAACTGTTTTGAAAAGCTGGTACCCCCCAGCTTCTCTAAAATGCTCTTCCAAAGCCCGAAAGCTCTTCTGAAAATTTTGTCAAACACCGTTCAAAATAGTTTTGCTCTAGGAAGCCAAAAGTAGCGTTTGAAAAGTCAATCCAAATAGGATCTTACTCAATTGAACTTATATATGTTTCAATCAGCATTTGCCATGCTTGGTGGTTCAGTGAGCATTATAGTTTCAATTTCTGTTGTATCTGTAATTCTCTCTAGGGCATTGTATAAACTTATTTCTCCCAGTATCTTTACTATATTTATGTGTTCTGAACTATGAGCTATTTGAATTATTATATATGCAGTATGTGAATTTGGCATAGGTTCACTTCAGGTCTTCACTATATAAATTTGTTTCTTAAGGTAATTTTGTGTTTCAATTCGTGAAACCGATCCGAATCAATCCGGCTCATTGCGGTCCGGTTTGGATTAGTTTTGTTGGATAAATGAATTGGATTGGTTCCGAAAATTGTGAATCCGGTAATAGTGGATTGGATCCAAAATATCTCCAATTCGATCCAATTCGGTCCGTGTCCACCCCTACTAATTTCAGTCCACCAATCTTTTCAGGATCCTAATTTTTTCAATCCATCGGGATCGGAATGTTCTATTAGTCCATTCGGAGTCCCAATACTCTATTAATCCCTTCAAAATCTCAATTCTCTACAAGACCCTTCGGGTCCCAATGCTCTATCAATTCCTTCGGGTTACAATATTTTATCAATCCCTTCGGATCACAATGCCCTGTTCAAACAAATTATTTAAATAATTCAAACAAGAATTATTTCCCCACATCCATTTCTTCTTATTTATTTATTTATTTCTAATAAACTTTCTGCGGGTTAAAAAAAATTTAAAACTTTTTTTATACAAAGTGGAGAATAAAATGAGCATATATAATAGCATCACGACAATGTCATCCGTCACATAATGTACTAGGATATGTCCAACTACTGGAGTTATTACCCTATATCATAACTCTTTTAAATATGATCACAAATTTGTTGGTACATCAATGTTCTTCCATATACAAACAGAAGCAACAGAAAAACACATTTTCTATTTTCTAGATAACTCAAGCAACAGTTTTCATTTCTAGGACTCTATCAGAATATAATCAATAAACAATATCACATAACCTTATTAAACATTCATTAGAAACATATATACTAATCAAGCTGAAGGTAAATTCCTATAATCAGATTCTTCTTCTTCGATTTCGTCCTCCCACATTGTTTAATCAGTTTTGGGCTATAATCATATTCTTTTTCAACTTTGTCCTCCCACCTTATTTAATCAGTTTTGAGAGAAAACGAGATAAATTTTTTTAACGATTGCAGGTGTGGAGGGTACGCCCTGCCCAGAACCGCCTCGTGACCTTTTCTAAACAATATCCTATAAATGCTAATGAGATATTGTTCACGCAAAAAAAATAAATCAGCTGAAGAACTCAGCCGAATATATTTTATATAAATCGCGGGCGTGCCAGAACCGGTGACGTGGCTCAAACAGTTCAAAACGAACACTTTATCGTCTCTTTTGAACAAATTTTAAAGATCAGGCGAAAATACACGAGAGAGAACAAAACTCGTGTGCTTGGATTCTTCTGCCTCAATGAAGAGGACTTTCGGTAACCAAGAAAATTAAATACGATTTACTGGAATGAAAGTAAAAAAAATTACAAGACGAGAATGTAAATGAACTGATAAATAAACTCTGCAGAAAAGTAAAATATATGAAACTATTGAAGTAAAAGATAATTTTTTTTGTATTGGTCGTGGACCTCTGTAACAGATGTATACGTACATTATTTATAATGAAACTATCCTAAAGATAAGCCATAAAATAAATGAATAATAAACAAAGATAATCATTTCCTAATTCTAAACTTATCAAAATATTTTCATAGACGTATAATACAATCCAAACAATGGTCTCCTAATCTTCATAATTTTCTCGTCCTGATCAGCCACACTTTCGGCCCAACTGACACAACACCTGACCCATTCTTTTCTTTCACTTTAGGCCCATTCTTGTAAATATTTCCGGCTCAAATTCGGTATTGAATTCCAAATTTTGGCTCCATCATGCTTCTCGTTTTTCCTACATTTGCACAAAAATGGTGTCAACAGATATTTCCAAATTATGTAATATTATATTTTCGTAATTATTGGAATACATCCTAAATTATTGTAGTCTAGTGATACTTTGGCATATTCTAAAGCGAAGAGCACAAAAGTTTATGCCTCAATTGAGAGTAAAAAAGCGTAAAAGGTCAGTCAAGGTATATTTTGACCTCTCACCTCTATATGTGACATTGAGTTTCCCTTTGAATTGCATTTTACTTTTAAATGGGGTAATTTAGAGGGACCTCTCCCGAGGTTTGTCAAAAAGCAAAGAATTTTTTCTATTATTTTAAAATTGTTAGCTATTTCTTTTGTGATTTGCAACCGTTTGCACATATCTCCCATATATTATTAAATTGTCTAACGAAAGTGAAGTGAAAGTATAAAAATATCCCCAAACATATATTTTTATATTTAAAATTGATTTTTTTTTATATATTTTACTATAATTGGTAATTCGAAAATAAATATTTGGGCATAAAGAAAATTAATTGTTATATAACAAAAAATTTAAAACGAAATTTTTAATAAACGAATTCTTTTTCGATTTATGCCGAAATAAAATTTTAAAGTTGAAATAAATTTTTTTTTCGAACTACCAATTAGGGTATATTATTTTCTCACTTTTAACATTATTATCTAGTTATATAGATAAAAATATATATTTTTTTAAATATTAATTATAATAAAATGTAAATACATTTAAGCCCAAAATATATAAAAAAAAAAATTTGAACTACCAATTAGATTTTTTATTTTTAAAATAATTTTTATATAATGATTATTTTTTTATTTAGGCCAAAATAAAAAATTAATGCCGAAATATTTGTTTTTGAACTACCAATTATAGTAAAATATAAAAAAATTTTAAGTTTGAAATATAAAAACATTTGTTTGGGAGTATTTCGTACTTTCACTTCACTTCTGTTAGATAATTTAACGACATGGGAGATATGTGCAAACGGTTGCAAACCACAGAGGAGGTAACTGACAATTTTCAAATAGTAGGGAAGGTTCTTAACTTTTTGGCAAACCTCAGGAGAGGTCCATGTAAATTACCCATTTTAAATACTATTTTTAGCCGAAATAAAAAATAAGATTTTTCATATAGTAGTGTGAGTTGAAAATAGAATCATATTTGATACAAAAATTTATTACATAAATAAGAATGTGATTTTGAATTGGTACAATACCAAACAAATTAAAAACATGAAAGTGATGTTTCATGTTTCGACTCATATTTAAAAAATGCTTCATTATTTAAATTATGATTAATTTCACAAAACCCCCGTATACTATTTAATTTAATCAACTAGCCCCTACTGTGTTCACTTTGCCCCATATACTATTCAACTTCATCACTATGCCCCCTCCCCTCACATTTTGAGTCATAATACCTAAACTACCCTCAATAATATAGGGGAGTTTAGTGAAATCAAGCCTTTAAAAAATTATTTTTCGAAAATCAATTATATTTTTCATAAAAACTATAAATTTCAAAAATATACATATTTTTGGGAAAAAAAAAAATCTTTCCAAAACAATATATATTTTGTAAAAAATATATATTTTTTTCGAAATATATATATATATATATATATAGGAAAATTTCCAAAATATATATTTCGGGATATATATATATATAGTTGTTTTAAAAAAATATGATTTTTTTCTAAAAAATATTTTTTGTGAAAAATATACATTATTTTCCAAAATATAAAAAATATGTATTTCGGAAAAAATAATATATATTTTTTGCAAAAAAAATATTTTTCGGGAAAAAAATCATATTTTGGAAAATAATATATATTTTTATCAAAAAAATTATTTTTCAGAAAAAAATCATATTTTGGAACATAATATATATTTTTCCCAACAAAATTATTTTTCAGAAAAAATTCATATTTTTTTAAAACAATTCGGAAAGTATATATTTTTGACGAATTATATATATTCCAAAATATATATCATTTTCCAATATATATATTTTTCGAAATATATATATTTTTTCCAATATATATTGTTTTCGAAAAATATTTTTTTCAGAAATATATATTTTTGAAATTTATAATTTTTACGAAAAATATAATTGATTTTCGAAATTTTTTTTTTTAAAGGCTTGATTTCACTAAACCCCTCTATACTATTGATGGTAGTTTAGGTATTATGACTCAAAATGTGAAGGGAGGGGACATAGTGATGCAATTGCAATTGAATAATATATGAGAAAAGTAGACACAATGAAGATTAATTGATTAAATTGAATAATATAAAATTTTTTTGTTAAATTAACCCTTTAAATTAACGTTACGCTATAGAAGTAGATCCATACTTGCGAACATAAAGCATCAAGTCAAAAAGCACCAAAGAACCATATACTTGTACAAACATAAACATGAAGTGAAAAAGCACCAAAGAACCTTACTTGTCGAAACATAAAACATGAAGTCAAAAAGCACCAAACAAAAAAAAAACATCGCTTAGGTATTAAGTTTTGAACAAGTGCCCCCACACCCTTTACATTTAGGGATAATTACAGTTTTATCCCCTCAAAAATTATAAAATTACACCGGAACCTCTTCTCATTCTAATAATTATAGTTTCATTCCTTCTATTTAGTAAGTTGTAACAAATACCTCATTCAGGTGAACTTCAGGAGTAGTCAACAACAATCCACACTTAGGTCAACAATTTTTATTTTATTTTAGTAAAATATCTATAATAACCTCATTTAGCAATTCTTTTAAATAATGAATAAGCAGGGTATTGTTTGTGCGGAAAAATTTCTCTTTGTTATAGAAACTTTCATAATACATCAATTACCCTATTTGGGACAACTCTTTCTATATTTATACAAGGTGATGTGGGAAGTGCCCTTCAAACTTCCTCTTTAGGCTGAAGTACTTTCTCAAATGTATAAAACTTAGTCATGTGAGAATGGTTTTTGTGGGCTGATCTTGGATTAAGTCTGATTTGACTTGGACTTAATGGGCTAGATATTTTGGTCTCACACAGGTATATATGTAATTTCACATCTTCGGTCGCCTGATATGAATGACGATTACTTGAAATGAGTGAAAGTGTAATTATTATAACAAGAGAGGGTACAAGTGTAATTTTACAATTCTTGAGGGGCAAAACTATAATTATCACTTACATTAGAACCTTGCAACTAGGGATGGCATTTTAAACCGCCTGCTAGTTAACTGCCCAGAACCGCCCCATTTAAAAATGGGGTGGTTATGGGGATTAAGAAAAAAAATCGACGGTGATGGGGCAGAGGACGGTTTGAGGGATTCCTCTAACGGGGAACCGCCCCACCCCGCCTCACATTTTTAATATATAATTATTTATATTAAATTTATATAGTTATATATTTATTTACTATTTTCTTATATTAAAATTACATTAATATCCTTAATTATATTTATGTAGTTATATTTATAGTTATATATATATTAATATCCTTAACTATATTAAATTTATATAGTTATATATATTTATGTTTAGTTATTTTTGTTGTTTTTTATATAGATTTTAGCAAAATATTAATGTATTTTTTATATATTTTTTATTTTTAGGGGAAAAAATCAATTTAATGGGGCGGTTACGGGGACGGGGTGATGGTTTGGGACGGTTATGGGGGTAAGGGTGAGATTTTTAAATGGTTACGGGGATGAAAATTTTCGCAATTTTAATTATGAGAATTGAGAAAACCGCCTCAAACCTCTCCATTGCCATCCCTACTTGCAACCAATATACCCATAGTTGTAACCACCTACCAAACATGGACTCCACTTCCCTGCTACATTATGAGCCATTTGTCCAAACCTATACAAGGGTATAGTTTGGTATATGGGCACTAAATTCCCTACATTTTCAAAAAGGTCCATATAATTTCAATTGTGATAAAAAATTCCCTTATCGTCAAAATGTCATTAAAAAAGAGGTGAATTTACTTTGTTACCCCTCTCTATAATCATTAAAATGAAATAATAAAGGGTTAATTTCAATAAACCCTCCTCTAATATTTAAATTAATCAACTAACCCCCACCCTTCATTTCATCAATATATATATATATATATATATTTCAAAATAAATATATAAAACTCGAAAAAACAAATTCAAAACAAATATATAAAATTCAAAAAAATATATAAATTTCAAAAAATATATATGAATTTAAAAAACAATATATAATTTCGAAACAAATATCTAAAATTCGAAAACAATATATAAAATTCAAAACATATATATATATATTTCAAAAAATATATATAAATTTTGAAAAATATATATAAAATTTGAAAACAATATATAAAATTTGAAAAAAAATATAAATTTCAAAACAAATATATAAATTTCGAAAGTAATATATAAATTTTGAATATATATATAAATTTCAAAAAATATATATTTTTCAAAATACATATAAATTTCAAAAAACAACCTAGTCGATATATTTTTCTCAAATTTTTTAAATTTTTTTAGAAATATATATATATTGTTATTTATATTTTTTTCAAAATTTATATATATTTTCTGAAATTTACATATTTTTTTAAAAAATATATATATTTTTAAAATTTATATATTGTTTTTGAAATTTATATATTTTTTTGAAGTTTTTATTTTTTTTCAAAATTTATATATATATTTGAAATATATATATATTTCAAAAGTTATATGTTTTTCGAAATTTATATATATTTTTTTGAAAGATATATATATTTTGAAATTTATCGTTTTCAAAATTTTTATATATTTTTTGAAATTGATATATTATTTTCGAATTTTATATATTTTTCCAAATTTTATATATTTATTTCAAAATTTGTATATATTTTTTGAATTTTATATATTTATTTCAAAATATATATATATTTTTTGATGAAATGCCAGAGAGAGATGGTGTAGAGATGTAAAGAAGTGAGAGAGAGGGAACTAGGGCAAATATAACATATATATTGTCCCTATATCATGAAAATACATTAAGGTGGCAAAAAGTCTTTCTACTCTTTTAAAATGGGTAATAATGGCATTTCAGAGATAATGTGAGGTGCACATGACCAACTAACGTCCATTTCTAACGGAGAACTGACGACAGGGGGGGTGTTTGGCCCACTTTCAAATCTTTTGAGGATTTTTTTGCCTAAAATAAAAATTAGGGGTATTTAACACTCATTTGACAAACTATAGGGGTGTTTTATGCCCTTTACCCCCTATCCCCTGGGCTTAAATTATTTAGAATTATTCATACTTTCATCCCATGAGGTTTGTCATATTTTCACTTTGCCCCTCTTGAAGTTGAATATTCTTACTTTCACCTCCTGAATTTGAATTTTGTCTCAATTTCACCCCTCTGTGTTAACATCGTTTGGAGATGCCGTTAGTTTGCTGATGTCAACAATTAACCACTATGTAAATTTTTCATATTGTCCTCAAAGTGTATGAAATAACCTAAATAACCTTATATGTTAAATTTGATTCACTTTTTTGTGTCCAACTTATAGAGGTGGTATTACTTTTATACAGTTTCTTATATCTCAACATATACACTCACCATAAGAGACCCATTTGAGAACCCAAATTATTTAAATATCTCTCTCTACTTCCTCAATCCCTTTCTCTACACGGAGGACACTCGCGTGTTCGTGTGTCGGACACGCGGTGGGTCGGTTGATTCCATGAAAGATAGAGGACTTTATGGAGCCGCTAATTTGATGAATGACTTATAGAACTTGAACATCTTTAATCCAATCTTTGGCTTTAAAGATACTTGAACATCTTTGTTCCTCGTCATCTTGTGAGAGGAATTGGAACAATTATTCACTTTTCCACTATATAGAGAGAAACGAGATATCACCACAAAGAGCTGAAGATTTGTTATTTAAACATTCCAATCTTTATCTTCGATCAAGAAACTTTTTACAATATAATGCCCATATATATATATCAAAGACTTCAATGTACCACATAAAACTACTAAAACGCCCATTAACTTTCGAAATTTGTAAATCCCATATATATATATACTAGTAGAATATACGTGTGATGCACGTGATACAAATTTAAGGTATAATTTTGATTAACATTCTTAATTAAAAATAATTTAATATGAAAAAAATTAAAATTTTAATGCTAAATAAGGAGATAAATTAATAAGAATATGAAAAAAGAATATAAAATAGTAAATTACTTTTCTTTATTAATATACAAATTAGATTATTTACCGTCAATATAGGATTCATAGAAAATTAGTGAAATTAAATTAATTATAAAAACAAAATAATAAAAAGAGAACATATACAGTTACCCTTGAAGCTGAATTCTGGATTCCAAAGCAAAACACAAATCCTTTCCCCCAAACTTGAATTGGATCACCTGGAGATATCATTAACAAATCACACACCCAATCATAGCAATGGAAAACAAATTGCATCATAAACATCCAGAAATCGACACATGTTTTCAAGGAATCAAATATATATATATATTTTATTTTATTTATTTATTGATGATCGATAACAAAAATAATAATAAAAAAATTGATTTAGCTTTAAGAGCCTACAATCCTAAAATAATAAAAAATAACAATAAAAAAACAAAGACGTGGCCTTAAGGGTCTACCGTCTCTACAAATAGAATAACCTAAAAATCCTAACCCTAATTCCTAGTCCGCCTCTTCTTCTTCATCACTCGACACGACACTCTTCAACCATATTCGACAATCTGCAGTCTCTTTCAACTTCTCTAAATCTTCCTCTGGATATAATTTCATGAATGTCCACCACATCTCATCCAATTCCTTCATTCTATATAACCTAACTGCTCAACAATGATTTTTGATAGTAAAAACGGGTATGGAAGATAATAGTCACATTTATCAGCCCCCGCCCATTCTCGACTCACAATTGCTCGAGCATACAACATCTCAGCCATAATCAAGGTTGGGACACACACTTCATACCTATGAGTTAGGGCATACAAAGTTCGAGCATAGTGTGATCTCTTGCACTTGTTCGATTATTAGGCCAAAGTTGAGTCGCAACAACACAATCCAAATATAGTAGATCCGACTTCAACCACCAATTTTCACACGTTTTATCCCCCAGATATGAAACTGCACATAATTCCCTCACCATATCTTTATTCTTATGTGGCTATACCACCGGATGCTCCTTCAAAATTCCATGTAAGTTTGCCGGAGTACCGATTGGTACATTCCATGCATCGACAATACTTCTTCTTCTAATCACAACAGGAGCACTCCACTGAGTCACTTTAGCCCTTATTGCCTCAAATCCTGGTGGTCCTGGAACAATCATATTTTCATAGAATTTTCAAATCAACCACGGATACACCTTTTTGCCCGCCGGTTTTTCTAGACTCTTTAATCCTCGTTCTTTAAGGATTTTTCATTCGGGTGCAACTAAAACTCGATTCATCCTCTCCAGACGAAATATCTCCTCAAATTGCAACCGACATTGCAAAAATGATTTTGGTGTGGTTCGACTTCCCTTCCGACTCGTAACTTCGTTATTCGTGCTCTTCATAACCACATATGGTTCTGACTCCTCTATAAACTCTTCCGGATCGGAATAATCTTCATTAGCATTATCCATACTAACCCTCCTCAAAATAGAAAAAAATAAAAGAAGATTAGAAGAAGAATACTCAATCTAATGTTCACTCCTTGAGAAATGTGAATTATGAATTGTGTCTACCCTATGGATGTATTTATAGATGAATGGTGTATAATTAGAAGAGAAAAAGGATTCAAAACCCTCAATTGACTAGGAAAGGAAAAACAATAACTAATACAACTTCTATTTGCAGTTTTCTTGTCAGATTAGGATTACTCTAAAAATTTTACACAAATTCCTAAAAATAACTTAAACAAATCTAAATACAAGTCTAAGTACAAATCAGGCCAAAACATCTTAAAAAGGGTCTAATTTTTCAAAAAATTTGGCTCAACCATGAACTACCCTATGCCCAAGGCAATTTTTTTTTAATCAAGTCATGACATGCTTCCTAATAACCAACATACCCCCAAACTTAAACGCACACATGTCCTTATAGTGCGAAAATAGAATCACACATACTCAACATAATAAACATAGTAAGGCACACATATCAGTAAAAACGATCAAAACTGTCATTTTATATAAAAACAAAAATATCACAAACAGTTAAAGATGATCGTCAAAGTAGTAAAAAAAGATCGAACATGACTCTCCGCTTTACGATTAATCTCTACCGTGAACAACTAAAACAAAAAATCCTAAATAAAATAAAATAATCAAAACTAAACTACAACTAATAAGCATCATCTGAAGGTGGCTGTGGTGATGGAACGGTCACTCCCATATGTCTCATCTAAATATCCATCAACTCAAAGTGCTCACGCCGTCGAACCTGTCTCTCCTCTGCGAATGATCACTTTAATCCCTCAACACAGCCAATCAATTGGTCGTACTGAGTTTGAGTCATCATAATAGAACCCCCAACTGGGGCCTGTGGCACATCATCGCCTAGAACAGCCTCCTTAACCTATGGCACCTTCACCTTAGGTATCTCATCCTTAGCCTGCGGCATCTCCACATCATCCTCCTGTGCTCCCGGCAGTAAAACTCCTCCAAACCAGCGCCGAGAGAAAATGTCTTTGGACCCTTCTTGAGCCACCCCTTGTTCCAAGCTCCCTTGCCATACGCAACTAACGGTGCAAACATATCCTCGACATCCATCTGTAAACCCTGATCAAATATCAACTTCATCACAAGGCAGGGAATAATCATTTGAAACTTGGTAGTCCCGACCTTGTTTTCCCGACACAAGTGAATATAATGCCGGAATAAAGTCTGCCAAAGAGCGAGTGGAATAGAGTACCAGTGACCAAACTTGAAAGCATAGTGCAATGCCAAAAATGACGGGTAACACATGGTCTGATGGCTATGTGGTAATACATTGGATCGGACTATCATATCCCAAAGCCACAACATCGGATGATAGTTGAACATTTTGGTCCCATTACGCCTATTGTCGGCCCACTGCCCCTTATTCTGCAGTCGCACCATATCATAAAGTGGAGGAAGTGGGTCTGACATAGATGGGAACCGCTCCCCTAACTCCGCAGGGCACTCATGTGGAATACCCCACACAACAACAATACTCTTGGGAGTAATTTTAAACTCCCGCCCCTGCACCACTGTCACTAGCCGAGTCCCTCTGCTGTAATGCCTCATATGAAGCCAGAACTTGCTAATCATGTCAGCGCAAATATGTGGTGCAGTTGGGGCTAGGATCGGTAATAATCTGCGCTCCCTCAGTATGCCTATAGTCCAATGTGGAATTGGCTCTACATCCGGCCAAATCTTAAGTCTAACTCAATGCCCTCCGTCGGTACAATAGGCCTCTCAAACTCCTTATTAGACGAATCCGACGCAACATACAATGATCTCGGTGCCTGGGTACTACGGCGTATAGGTTGCGTACTCTCCAGGGGTGGTGACCGTGATCTATCTCTCTGCACTGCCGTCCCCGATGTAGATGCTCCCTCATCCGCATTCCTCGCTTTTTTTACACGAGCCATTCCTATAGAATTCGGATTTTTTTTGCGAAAAACTATCCGAACACTGAATCAAACTCAAAACTATATCTAAAGTACTCTAATATGACGATTCAACAATACCTAATCTCAAAAATTTGATATTTAACTCGTACATGAAGCTGAAAACCAAACTTTTTGAAAATGGATTAAAATATGATTTCGATTGGTCTCATTCGTCAATACTAGTTTAGAATAGTTATATTAAGTAATCGAAACCAAAAGAATAGATCAAAACTTACCGAATCGCGTGAAACGACAAATTCCCCAAAACTTACATGGCGAGTTCTTCACGCGAATCCGTACACACCACTCACTAATATGATGATCCACCATCGGGAAATGATAGGAAATATTGATATTTGGCTTTAGGAACAAACGGGAGTCGATTCAGTGGAGAGGAGAGGGAGAAAAGAAAATTTGAAAATGGAAAGCCGCGGGAATTTTTTATATAGTCCCCGTGACCTACGCTTAGGTCACGATTCTCAAACACTTAAACCTCCCCTATACACATCTATTGACATGTGTGACCTCAATTTGTCAAAATTTGGCGTTTCGTGGACGAAAATACCCCTCCAACTGATGACGACTATTTCGGACTTGATCTTAAAAAATTTCAAAAACCGAATTAAACTACTATTTTACAACTACAAACTAAGATCAAAAGCTAATATTTATCACTTAGTACCAATGTTTAACGTCGTTGGCTCGTCATTGCCGCCTCTCAGTATTCATGATTAAAATCATCCGGCTCTGGTGCCGATTTTGTTAAATCAATTGTTTCAACGACACTCTCTGTCGACACAACTTCTATATAATGTTTTAAACGCTGACCATTCACCACAAATCACTTTCTGTTATCAAGGTCATCAAGTTCCACCGCTCCATGGGGGTAAACCTTAGTAATTTTGTACGGCCCATCCCATCTTGACTAGAGCTTAGCGAGAAACAATTTGAGTCTTAAATTGAATAACCATACTTTCTGGCCGACCTCAAAGCTTTTGTTTCTGATATGTCTATCATGGAATGATTTGGTTTGGGCTTTATATATTCTAGAATTCTCATATGCGTTGTTCCTCAACTCCTTAAGCTCTGCGAGTTGGAGTTTCCTCTCAGCACACGATCTTTTGATATCAAAATTCAATCTTCTGATCGCCCAATATGCTCTGTGCTCGAGTTACACAGGGAGATGACATGCCTTACCATAGACCAATCTGTATGGTGACATACTAATTGGTGTCTTGTAAGTGGTCATGTATGCCCATAATGCATCATTTAGCCTTCTCGGCCAATTCTTCAAATAAGGATTCACTATTTTTTCAATAATGTTCTTGATCTCCCTGTTCGAAACCTCCACTTGACCCCTCATCTGTGGGTGATATGGCATTCCAATTCTATGAAGAAACTGGTTGTCGAAGTGGCTGTCGCCGGCACTGATCAACACTCGTGGCATACCAAATCTAGAAAAGATATTGCATTTAACAAATTCCTCAACCACAATGTGATTCGCATGCGACGTGGCAACAACCTCTACCCATTTAGAAACGTAATCAACTCCCACTAATATGTATTGCTTATCGCCGGCTTTTGGAAACGATCCTATGAAGTCAATGCCCCAGACGTCAAACAACTCAACCACTAAAATAGGATTTAGGGGCATCATGTCTTGTCGAGATATGGATCCCAACTTTTGACATCTTTGACAAGATTTGCAAAACTCGAACGCATCCTTGAATATCGTGGGCCAATAAAAACCGCTATGAAAGACTTTGTGAGCTATTTTTTTAGCACCAAAATGCCCTCCACACTATAGCATATGACAGAATGTCAGTATGCTTTGGAATTCACTTTCTGGAACACATTTATGAATTATCTGATCCGGGAAATATTTGTACAGTCGCAGATTATCCCAGATTTAAAATTTTATTTGGCTAAAGAAACGATCTTTCTCATGCTTAGATCATATATTAGGAATTCTACATGTGGCTTTATAGTTGACAATATCTACATACCACGGTATTTGTTCCATAATAGATATACTGAACAGATGTTCATCCGGGAACTCATCCTTAAGAGGAGTGTCATCCTTTGTGGACTCAACGATAATTCTTGACAAATGATCAACTACAACATTCTCCGTACCCTTCTTATCTTTGATCTCCAAATCGGATTCTTGTAATAATAGAATCCATCGAATCACTCTAGGCTTGGAGTCTTTCTTGGTTAGTAAATGCCTCAGCGTGGCATGATCTGAGTATATGACCACATTGGTTCCTAACATATACAATCTGAATTTATCCAAGGCGAACACCACTGCCAACAACTCCTTCTCGGTAGTTGTGTAGTTCATCTGAGCTTCGTTCAGAGTTCTACTAGCATAGTAAATCATATATGGCAACTTGTACTTTCTTTGCCCTAGCACAACTTTGATTGCATAATCTGAAGCGTCACACATCAACTCGAATAGTAGAGACTAGTCCGGTGGGTAGATAATTGGGGCAGATGAGAGTTTAGTACGCAATTCCTCAAAGGCATGAAGACATTCTTTATCAAAGACAAAGACTACATCTTTAGCCAGTAAATTCTATAATGGCCGGTAGAGTTTGCTAAAATCTTTGATAAACCTTCTATAAAACCCTGTATGGCCCAGGAAAGAGCATATCTGCTTCAAAGATGTGGGAGGAGGTAATTTTGAAATCAACTCAACTTTTACTTTATCGATCTCAATCCCCTTCTTAGATATAATGTGGCTAAGTACTATTCTCTCTTGAACCATAAAATGATTCTTCTCCCAACTAAGAATTAAGTTGGTCTCTTTACACCTTTCAAGTACTAGTGTTAAATGCCTCAAAAAGTCTTCAAAGCTTGCCCCAAAGACTGAGAAGTCATCCATGAACACTTCCAGAAACTTTTCTACTATATCAGAGAAGATAGAAATCATACACCTCTGGAATGTTGCTGGCGCATTACATAACCCAAAAGGCATCTGTCTGTATGCGAATGTGCCATATGGACAAGTGAATGTTGTTTTCTCCTAATCCACAGGATCAATTGCCACTTGATTATAGCCGGAATAACTATCCAAAAAGCATGAGTAGCTTTGTCTGGCTAATCTTTCCAGGATTTGATAGATGAATGGTAATGGAAAATGATCCTTCCTGGTATTAGAGTTGAGCTTTCTGTAGTCAATACACACACGTCACCCCATTGTCGTGCGTTGAGGAATTAGTTCACCCTTTTCATTAGGCACCACTGTGATTCCCGACTTCTTCGAGACCACTTGAGTTGGGCTTACCCACTTACTATCAAAGATTAGTTAAATGATTCCCACATTCAGCAACTTCACTACTTCCTTTCTTACTACCTCCATAATGTTAGGATTCAATCTTCGCTACATCTCCCTTGACGGTTTCGCCTCATCTTCCAAATCTGATGCATGCAAATTGATGGATCAATCCCTTTCAAATCAGCCACACTCCACCCAATTGCTTCTTTATTCTTGGTCAAGACCTTAATCAGACTCGATTCTTATTCTGTTGTCAACTTTGATGAAATAATTACAGATAGAGTTTCGTCGGGTCCCAGGAAAACATACTTTAACTTTTCTGGTAACTCCTTAAGTTCGAAAATAGGCGGAGTTGTAAGTGGTGGAATTGGGGGAGTACTTGAGACTATTGGGAGTGGTTCCACTGGCTCTTGCGTCCAAGGTTACGCGTATAATGCAATCTCAATTTTATCCAATTCCTTGTTCTGCCTTTCCACATATGCATACCAATCTTTGATTTGTTCATTCGGCACTTCATTTGCCAGAAATTCTTCAAGTTTGTCTTCTCCAAAATTTGAGTCGCAAAATCACATATAATATCATCTAGCTCATTGCACTCATTTATCTAGAAACAGTCCATTGACTCAGGTAATTGATGGCTTCCCTCAAATACATTCATCCTAAGATCATGGTTCCTGTTCCTAAAGGTCAAATCCATGGCTCCGGTTCGTCAATTTATGCACACATTTGTTGGGGCTAGAAATGGTCTGCCTAAGATCACTGTGATGTGTTTGTCTGATTCCGGGACAGGTTCCGTTTCCAGGATTACAAAATCAATTAGAAAGTAAAACTTTCCCACTTGAACTATGACGTCTTCCAAAATACCTTTCGCCTGCTTGACAGATCGATCGGCAAACTACAGTTGAACCTCTGTGGGACTGAGCTCTCCCAACCCTAGTTGTTTATAGACTAAATAAGGAATCAAGTTAGAACTCGCACCTAGATCAAGAAGGGATCTACCAATTTCCTGGTCTCCAATAACACAAGAAATAGTGGGAGCACCGGGATCTTTCCTCTTTGGTGGAGTATTGCTTAACAACAGTGAACTCACTTGCTCAGTCAAGAGTATTTTCTTCAGATTCTTTGTTTTATTTTTCCTCTTCTGTGTACAGAGATCCTTGAAAAATTTAGCATAAGGTGGGATTTGGGCAATTACGTCTAAGAGCGGTAGATTAATCTTGACTTGTCGGAATGTATCCAACATATCAAATTCTTTCATCTTCTCATACTTAGACGATTCTCTAAGATGTTGAGGAAATGGCAGTGCCTCCTTATAGTTCACCCTATCTGGCTCATCAAGCAATGTCTCATCCACACTCTTATCTACTGGCAGTTTATCTTTTTGAACTTCAGCCTCTCTGCTCTCAACCTTTTTCTGCTGTGTTTTTTCCATTTCTTTCCTTTGAGCTTGTTCAGCTTCTTTTCTTCTACGCAGCTTCTCATTATGTTCTACCTCTACTTTGCTCTCCACTACCCTTCCACTTCTCAGAGTCGTAATTGCTTGAACAGACTCGTGATTAACATTGGTAAACAATCCTAGCTCTTGCACTTGCTGGATCTTTGGGTTAGCGATAGGCTGGCTGGGCAACTGACATGACTCTCTAGTATTTCTATGATTTGCCATTTGTCATAACTGCATGGTGATTTGGGCCAGTGCTTGAGTATGTACTCCTATATGATTTGGAGGTCCACTAAGGTCTGCTCTATCTTATTATTTTGAAAACCGGATGGTGGAACTTGGTTTCTTTGAGGCTGGAGCTGATATTGGAATGGTTAGATAGCCTGGTTGTTATTGAATGGCTGAAGAGCCAGAGAATTATTAGATGGTTGTCTGGGTTGGTAATTTGATTCAGAATTTCGAGTCATTATTCTTGGTTGAGATTCGAATGATTGTTGACTCTGTTAGAACCTTGGCTGCAAGGTAAATTGTTGCCTTGGTTGAAAATTGGATTGAGAATTGGACCATTGTCCTTATTGAACTTTTTTTGAAGGATTCTCCACATTTGTGGACTTATAGGACATGAATGGATGATTTATGTTATTTGGAGAGTATGAGTTCGAGAACGGGGCATTATTGGATTAATTCCATGCTACATTGACATCAACGTCTATTACGTCCTCACATTCATTTTGAGAGTAATCTGGTTCAACCTCAAAAAATTCTCTTTTAGGGGAATGACTTATTTGGGTAAGAAGCTTTTCATATCGCTCTAACATCTCCTCTATCAGGGCCACTGGATTTTTCATACCATGATTGACCTCAAATGCTTTTTCTGATCGCCTATACAGTTCACCTTTAGACCTCAAATCAAATTCATACTGAAGGGAATTTTCACTGATGTTATCAAACATCTCTAAAAGCTCTCTTGCGGGTTTCAAGGTAAACTGACCTTGTGTAGAGACATCTATTAGATTTTTGTGCTTTTCATGTAGACCCATGTAAAAATTTCTAGCAACATCTTGATCAGAAAACCTATGGTGGGGACATTTATACAAAATCTCATTGTAGCTCTCCCACGCATCATGAAATTGCTCTCCTGGCAATTGCCTGAATCGCTTAATCACATCTTGGGCTTCTGAAGTCTTTCCTATGGGAAAATGTTTCTCTAAGAATTCTTGCTTAAGTATTTCCCAGTCAAGTTTAGTTACTTGAGTTAATTTAATGTACCATCTTTTTGCTTTGTCTTTTAAAGACCATGGGAATAAACGCACTCTTAAATCATTTTTAGTTAAACCATCATACCTAAAGGTTGATGCAACCTCTAAGAATTCATTAACAGGCTGGTACGGATCTTCTATCCTGAGACCAGAAAACTTTGGGAGCATGTTGATCACACTCGTTTTGATCTCGAAATGCTTTGCACCTTCCTCTTCTGGAAATTCAGCATACGATTCATACGCATCCGGTGCGTAGAATCCCTTTAATGAGGTGTCTGGTCCTCTCCATAGATTGACTCTCTCGTCACCCATCTCGACCTTTTCGGTCTGACGACGCTCTTTAATAAATTTTTGTAAAAGCCTAAGAGTTCTTTCGATTTCTGGGTTGTATACTATTAACATTTAAATTTGAACACGTCGATTTATCGGACATACACTAAAAAGTTTTTCTTCTTCAAAATTTTCTTCTTTTTGTTTAATGATTACAGCTGATTACCTAAACTACTTCTAAACTAATCTAAAAAAACAAAGCTAAAAATCAAATACAAAAGCCAAGCAAAATTGAAACTCACAAAGAGTTCAGACGCAACTTCAGCAGCTTTGTCTTTTCCTTTCACGCTCTTCAATTATACCTGAAAATCACACAAAAATTTCAAATTTAGCTTTAATCTACAATAACGCAATGCAAATAAACTACTAAAGCTATTGAACAATGCCAAGTCCCCGACAACGGCGCCAAAAACTTGGTGGGCATCAGGTGTGTGCAAAATATGTGGTAAAAAACAGCACCTTAACGACACTTTAGGTTTTACCCTTCTGCAAATGCACATATAAATTATGTATAATTTTGCTTGAGTAGGGAATATCGGTCCCACAGAGACGAGGATTGTTCACTTTAATAATTTAAACACACTGAATTATAGTTTTTTCAAAAAGAGTTGATTTTTGTAAATTATCTAATATTACTTAAATTAATCTAAACAACAAAGTACATTGGTTTGTGATTCAGAGGGAGAGAAAACTAGGGTTTCCTCACTCCACCACTAACCGCATAACATAGTTCAAATTTTAATTTCAATTGCATGAGGGCGATCCATTGACTGTGAATCAGGTCGCACCGTGCTAGCAGTTTGACCCCAAAAAGGATTACTCTCAACCAGATCGCGATAACCCATCTCAAGACTAAACTAATTAGTGCATGCCGACTACTAACAGGAAAGTAAATTAAAGCAGTAAATTAATGCATTAAATTAAAGCATGAAAATCAACTAAGGCATGTCTATATCTGTTTGTTAGGACATGGCCCGTGTCAACCTAGTGTTTCGAGTTTTATGAACACCATTGTGTAAAAACTCATAGATTAAGCATTCAAGTTTCAGCCCATAGTGAATAACTGTGATTGTGTAAGATAAATATATTCGAAAAGTCTAAGATAAGAATCAATTCAAATATATAAACTTATATCACGAATAAAAACGGTCTCTCATCTAACACAATCATCATAGTATAGCGACAACTTCCCCTCTCTACAATTGAAAACAAAATCAGAATTACATTACTTGGCTTCGATTTTACGAGAAAACCCTAGATATCAGATTAGTTGATCATGGCTGAAGGAGTCTGCATTGCTGGTGTAGAAACACTCTCCGTGGCTTTCTTCTCCGAATCTTTAGGTCTTTAATGGTGTTTCTCTTCAATGGAAGAGAACTCTATGAATGAATGTGTATCTCCAAAATATAACTAAAAATAACCCTAAAAGCATATATATCCTCTCTAAACCCTAATCCTCTCCTATTTATACACAAGTGAGGGAAACCCTAATGGTTGCCATTTTCTGTAATTTCATAATACATCAATATTCTCATAAAATCATATGTAAATATGTGTATAAGCTTGTACGTATAGGTCTGGAATCACCGATTACTTAAAATATCAAAGTAGGGACAAAATTGGAAAATTCTGAAAGAACTCCAAAACAACTTCAGCACGTTGAGGGATCACGTGACCATCATATGGGACCTATGCTTGGGCGTAGGGCTACGATCTTGACCTACGCTTGGGTATAGGTCTAGAACGTAGGGTCCAAAACCACAGCGTAGCTTAGGAGCGTCGGTTGGGTCCAATTTGCCCAATTTTCTCTCTGGTGACGTAGGTATTATGCACTTTTGATGTAAAAACCCGTGTTTTTGTATTTCAGCTAAACTTGTCGCCTTTGACTCCCGATGCTTTTCGGTGAAGTAATAATGTTTGAAAATGACATTTTTGCCCTTCTGGTGAGGTAATGATATCGTGAAATGACCATTTTGCCCTCCGATAGCTCTTCTTTGCTCTGGCGCACCTTTTGATTCCTTTCTTGAGATAAAAATGAACACGAACTCAGTTTATTCACCGAGATTAGCTTTGTTTCTTCATTAAACTCCTGAAACATGCTTACACACACAAACAAGATAAAAATACTAAGTAATGGAATGCAAAGACATAACAAACGCAAGATAGGGGTGAAAAATGACCAATATTGAGCACCTATCACTTCTTTCCTCTGCTATTCTTTAGCTTCTTTCCTCTGCTCTTGTTCTGCCTCATTTCTTCTTTGCAACCTCTCTTCATACTCCGCCCCAACTCGAATCTCCACTTCCATTTCACTTCTCAGAGTCGTGATTGATTGAACCTTTTCATTAGGTTCATTAACGAATGACTCGAGCTCCAGTGCTTGTTGTGGCCTTGGGTTAGTGACCGGCTGACTAGGTAATCTTCCTGGCTCTCTCACATTCCTCTCATTAGCCATTTGGCCTATCTGCATACGTAGTTGTGCCAATGATTGGGTATGAATACCTAGCTTGTTATGAATATCCAGTATAACTTGTTCTAACCTATTAGTCTGGAAACCAGGTGGAGGAGTTTGGCTTCTTGGAGGCTGAGTTTGGTAATTATATAGTTGCACAACTTGATTGTTATTGAATAGCTGAAGATCTTGGGAATTATTGAATGACTGAAGAGCTTGGGAATTATTGAATAACTGAAGAGCTTGGGAATTATTGAATGACTGAAGAGCTTGGGAATTATCGGATGTTGAGCTTGGGAATTATTGGATGTTCTAGGTTGGTAATTGGACTGAGAATTTCTAGCCATGATTGTTGGTTATGAGTCGAATGATTGTTGACTCTGTTGGAACCTTGGCTGTTGGTTATATGATTATTGTCTCTCAGTGAACCTCGGTTGTGTGTTATATGACTGATGTCTTTCTGTGAATCTTAGCTGTTGATTGGATGATTGCCCTTGTTGGAATTTTGGTGGTGGATTCTCTACATTGGTAAATTTGTAAGACATGAGTAGGTGATTTCTGGCATTGGAAATGTATGAATTGGTGAAAAAAACATTATTGGAATAGTTTCACGATGCGTTGGCATCAACAACCATTATCTCCTGACACTCATGTTAGGAATACTCAACTTTGATTTTGAACATCTCTCTAAGAGGGGAATGACTTCACTGCATAAATTTTTCAATTCTTTCTAATTTATCTCCAAACAATGCCACGGTGTCTCTCACATCATCATGTTCTACACCATATGATTTCTCAGATCTCCTATCATGTTGTCCACCTCTAAACCTCAACTCAGATTGATATTGAATTTTGTTTTCACTGATATTATCAAATATCTCCAAAAGTTCTTTAGCTGACTTTAAAATAAACTGACCTTGTGTGGCCGCATCTATCAAAGCCTTATGCGCCTCTCCAAGTCCCATATAGAAATTTTTAGCAATATCTTGTTCAGAAAACCTAGGGTGGGGACACTTATACAAAATTTCGTTATATATTTCCCATGCATCATGAAAATGCTCACTAGGTAACTGCCTAAAGCTTTTGATTGCATCTTGTGCTTTTGAGATCTTTCCTATGGGATAATGTTTTTCTATGAATTTTCTCTTAAGGGCTTCCCAATCAATTTTAATTTCTTTTGCTAATTTGATGTACCATCGTTTAACTCTCTCTTTCAATGACCAATGGAATAATCTCACTTGCAAGTCATTTTTGGGCAAATTGTCATACCTAACAGTAGAGGCTACCTCTAGGAAATCATTGATATGCTGGTATGGGTCCTCTATTCTAAGGCCTGAAAATTTTGGAAGCATATTGATCATGCTTGTCTTGATCTTAAAGTGCTTCGCTTCTTCTTCCTCCGGAAAATCAGCATAGGAGTTGTACGCATCAGGCGCATAATATCCTTTTAATGATGTCTCTAGTGCCCTCTGTTAGTATGCTCCTTGGTCAACCATTGCTTCCTCTTGCTAACGATGACGCTCTTCAATATATCGACGTAAACGACGGAGAGTCTTTTCGATCTCAGGATCGTACTCGACTAACGCATTGCTTAAATTAGAACGGGTCGGTCTATCGATCATACGCTACTCAAACAACTATATATTTTTTCTTTTTTCTTTTTTCAAATGTTTTTTTTGTGAAATAAAAATTAACTAATTCTAAATTACAGAAAATAAAGCAAGAATTAATATGAGAAAATCTAGGTAACTAAAACTCACAAAAGTTCCAGACGCAACTTTAGAAGCTCCACTTTTCTCTTTTATGCTCTTCAGAGTACCTGTCAATCACACAAAAATTTAACTTTAGCTACAGCTACAATAACGCAATACAAATAAACTACTAAAGCTATTGAACAATGCTCAGTCCCCAACAACGGCGCCAAAAACTTGATGCGACGTCAGGTGTATAAAAATATGTGGTTAAAACAACACCTTAACGACTCTAGGTTTTACCCTACGCAAGCGCACGTATCAATTATAGAATAACAAACAGCTTGAGTAAGGGATATCGATCCCACAGAGACTAAGATTGTTCACTTTAGCAATTAAAAAAAAATGAATTATAATTTCTGAAAATTGTTTGTTTGGGTGGTCAAAGATCAAATTATCTATTTTAACTAATATTATCTAAAAAAAAAATTAAATTAGTTGTGATTCAGATGAGAGAGAAAACTAGGATTTTCATCACTCCACTACTAACCGCATAATATGGTTCCTCACTATATCAATTGTACGAGGGCGATCCATAACTGTAAATCGGGTCGTACTACAAATAGTTAAATATGATCCCAAAAAGGAGTATCATCAACCGGATCGCAACAACCCGTCTCATGACTGACCTAACTTGTACATGCTAATTATATTACTCTAATATACTCCTACTACATGAAAATAAACCAAAGCATGTCTATATTAAGTCGCCAAGGCACGACTTGTGTCAACCTAGGGTTTCAAGTTTCATTGCCACCATTGTGTAGAAAACCATAATTAAGCATCCGAGTTCCTGCTTATATTGAATAATTATAATTGTGCAAAACAATATATTCCTAAGACAAGAATTTAGAACAAACATAGAATTTTATATTACAAATCGGTATTGTCTCTTAACTACTACAATCATCACAGTATGGTTAATAGTTTCCTTTCTTTACAATTGAAAACAATGGAAAACCCTAGATACCGAGTTAGTTAGCCATGGAAGACGGTGACTGCATCGTTGATGTAGAAACGCTCTCCATAACCTTCTTCTTCGGATCTCTAGGTTTGAATATGTCTCTCAATAACAACAAGTATGAATGAATGAACCACTGAACCAGCCTCTACGAACGTCTCACAAAACCAACTCTCAATAATGAATCTCAGAATTAGAACTCTCATTTTCTCTAATATATGATCATGTCTATATAGGCAATGGTATAGATAGGCCATTTTCAGTCTTTTCACTCAAAAACTTATACATACCCTAACTTTTCATATATATAAGTGTATATACGTGTATATAGAGGTCTGGAGTCGCAGTTACATCTTCTAATTAAGTCGGGGGTGAAACAAGAAAAATCCACGAAAAACCACCAAAAGTTGCTGCAGTTACGCTTCAAGCGTAGGTCCCAAGCATACCTCCAAGCATAGAAATGTGATTTCTAGCCACTTTTTGAAACTGAAAGCGTAGGCAAAAACGTAGGTAATTTGTGGAAAATCACTTTTCTTCGTGAATGCACCAAAACGACCGTCTTGAACCTACGATACTTTTTGCTAAAGATGACGGCTTCTGGAAATGTTGTTTTTGCCCTCCGGGAACCATTTTTGTCTCGGTCTGCCTCTTTGACTATACTCTTGGATAGAAAGAACATATTCTTCAGTTAATTCACCGAAGTTAGCTCTATTTCTTCATTAAGCTCCTGACACGCCTTAACACGTAAACGCAATAAAATTACCAAATAATGGAATGAAATAACGTAACAATAGTGAGTTAAGGGGTCAAAATGTTTAATATTTGACACCTATCAACTCACGTCATAATTATTCACAAATATAATTTACTATCAACATAAATATCACAATTACATATATGAAAATTTAATTGAAATGTGACACGAACCACTCAAGGTACACTCTTTGCCCAATACGGTTAACAGATACACACTCCACCCATTTACAATGAGAAAGAGTACCACACCGATTCTTCCCAAGTGATTTTTGACACTTTCACTTTCAACAAGGAAGAGCGGTTGCACGAGACGACCCATGACTAAAGATATGACAATCGAATGCAAGAGACGACCCATGACTTTGAGGATGGGACGTGTCACGCCCCTAATATTTTTGAAACTCCAACCAGGAGAATTAGCGAATTTCCAAGGGGTGACATAAGTCAAGCGACCACTAGAGTCAACAATAACAAAGAAATACATGGACTAACAAAGAAAATAATATATTCCATGCCTAACTGAATGTTAGAAACTCAAAAAAAATGCTCTGATACCATGTTTTCACGCCCCTAAAATCCTAAGACTCCCGAACCGGGACATCTAAGAACTCCGGGGTGTGATCCATAAAATGAGCGACCAACTAAGGATATCAATAACCATCAAAATGTATGAAATACTGATAAAAGTGATATATTTCATACCTAATTTAATGACAGAAATACAGAACGGAATATAACAAAAATCCGGCAGAGTTTCGTTTGTAAATGGAACATCTCGGAAACATAACTCAATAGAAAACCTGCTAATAACAAGTACAATAATAACAATGGCTCACAACCCAACATTCACCAATCCTATTAGGGCCAAGGTAGGGGAAAGAAACCGCTACCTCTACACAACCCTTCTAAAATCAGCAGAGCCCTAAATGCTCAAATGAAATTACAATTAAAGCCACATGGCGATGCCGAAAAGGTATAATGGCATCCCAAAAAAATAAATGTCTAAAATAAAAGATACATCAAAAGGGAATATGTCAACAGACTGGCTCCCAAGATAAATACATGGAAATCCCATACAATTTGGGTAAAGGAACTAAATGATGAGAAAAATAATAGATAGCTAACGTCCCCAACCCAATCGCGCTACAACCGTAATCGCATCACCTTGTGCAACTCCAAACCTATAACGAGGGAAACAAAAAAAGGTGTCGTTGCACCGCATACTATCCGTATCTGAAAAATTCCTGCAAACTGGTGTGGTGGTACCAAAGCAAAAAAATGTCGAGGTGAGCTTATCAAAGCCCAATAGGAGAAGGTCCAATCATAACCGTTACATCCTTTGATCATTCAAGTAGTACTAACCAATACATGTGCATGCATTTACCCTAGGTCAGTCCATCGTCTCACATAACTCAGGGAAACACAATATGTCACAAAGCATAGAATACAATGCTAATGACAAATCTCTATCACGTGGCAAACACATACATATATATACATATGTATATATATATAACAAATAAATACAAGACACGTAGTACGGTTACACAAGAGAACACTACGCCTCGTACCTATCAATCCAATGCCGGTACTCTACACTACTCACATAAACGTACACTAAGTACACGACACCCAAGTCCAAACTAACAAATCACCAAGTGCTCCCAACGCTAACTCGAGGATCCAAACAGAGGAAATCACACTCACCTCTAATATCCAAAGGAAACAAAATCCACAACTAGTACCAAGGAATGTTCATAACTCATTCCCCTCAAACACATGAGGAAAATCACTCACATCCTTACGTACTACCATAACCATCATCAATATATATAATAAATATATATATATACGAACCGTCATTCATTCCTAGAAAAAATCTACATCTCAAGGACTGAATCACCTCAATCATATCACAATATAAAACTCGTAATACTATCTCCAATATGGTCAATAAATCACCAACACTCTCACTATAGGTGCGGAAAGCTTACCAATCAAGTCTTGGAGTACATGAACACTACTCTCAGGAATAACCACATAAAGGTCTAGAAAACAATGCAAGGGAAAATAGGTCCCAATGCTAAACAACTGATAACCGAGACAACAATGTCAAGGTTAAAAACACATCAAGTGTTTAGGGAAAACACTTGGATAAAGAAACCAAAAGCTCGGAAGCAAAGGTGAAACAAGAAAACACCTTTCAAAATAATACAGATCGAAATCTTCAGAAAGAAGACTCGTAATCGCAGAATCTCGAGAAAACGTTAAAAAAAAAGTTTTCTTTTAAAAATCCACATAGTGAAAATGATCGTTTTACCCCCGGTCTTCGTCAGTCGCCATCATCGACTTTTAAAAGTGAAAAATATCTTTTAAAGAAGATCCTAAGATCACTTTTTAAAATACAAAAAAAAAACTTGCCGTGGCTACGAGGGTAGACGAAAACAGGTTTTTCTTTCAAATACGAAAGAGTTTGTTTTCAAAACTTGAAAAACTCCGTTTCTGAAAGACAGTCAAATAAGAGTGAATACAACTCCAAGAATTTCTATAATGTCCAAGAGGACAATGAAGAAATAACAACGCGTTGGATCCATAGAACATAACCATCCGTTTCTAACCCCAAGAAATCACATAACAATACAAGGAAAAGGTTCGGCACCATACCGTAACCGACGACTCAAGGAGTGACATATAAGTCAAAAACATATACTAGGGTACAAAGGACAATAAAAGGAATGCTTAGAAGAATGAACTAAGCACTAGAAACAAGGCTGCAAAACTACAGCACCTCGAGTACTTAATAAAATCACTTATACCCCTTAAGATCATAAAAAGAGAAAACTAGTGGCTGATACCACGTAACTAACTAGTTTGAATCAATACTTCTTCCGATTCATTCAAAACCTCAAATCACATTTGATACTAACTCTCTAAATTACTAAAGGAATCAAGAGACCATTAGTGGGCGTCAGGTGTGTGCAAAATATGTGGTTAAAAATAGCACATTAACGTCATTTTAGGTTTTACCCTTCTGCAAGCGCACAGATTAATTGTATATAGTTTTGCTTAAGTGGGGGATTATGATCCCATAGAGATGAGAATTGATCACTTTAATAATCTAAAAATACTGAATTATAGTTTTCCAAAAAGAGTTGATTTTTGTGAATTATCTAATATTACTTAAATTAATCTAATCAGCAAAGTAAATTGGTTTGTGATTCAGAGAGAGAGAAAACTAGGATTTCCTCACTCCACCACTAACCGCATAACAAAGTCCAAATTCTAATTTCAATTGCATGAGGGCGATGCATTGACTGTGAATCAGGTCGCACCGTGCCAGCAGTTTGACCCCAACTTTCATGGGGGTAAACTTTAGTAATTCTGTACGACCCGTCCCATCTTGACTAGAGCTTACTAGGAAATAATTTGAGCCTTGAATTGAACAACCATACTTTCTGACCGACCTCAAAGCTTTTCTTTCTGATATGTCTATCATGGAATGCTTTGGTTCGGACTTTATATATTCTAGAATTCTCATATGCGTTGTTCCTCAACTCCTCAAGCTTTACGAGTTGGAGTTTCCTCTGAGCACCCGATCCTTTGATATCAAAATTCAATCTTTTGATCGCCTAATGTGCTCTGTGCTCGAGTTCCAAAGGGAAATGATAGGCCTTACCATAGACCAATCTGTATGGTGACATACCAATTGGTGTCTTGTAAGTTGTCTTGTATGCCAACAACGCATCATTTAGCCTTCTCGGCCAATTCTTCAAATCATGATTCACTGTCTTTTCAATAATGTTCTTGATCTCCCTGTTCGAAACCTCCACTTAAATACTCATCTGTGGGTGATATGGCGTTCCAATTCTATGAGTGACACCATACTTCTTACACAAGGCCGGAAGACACTTGTTGTCGAAGTGGCTGTCATCGTCACTGATCAACACTCGTGGCATACCAAATCTAGAAAAGATATTGGATTTAATCAACTCCTTAACCACAATGTGATTCGCATGCAATGTGGCAACAACCTCTACCCATTTAGAAACGTAATCAACTCCCACTAATATGTACTGCTTATCGCCGGCTTTTGGAAATGGTCCCATGAAGTCATGCCCTAAACGTCAAACAACTCAACCACCAAAATAGGATTTAGTGGTATCATGTCTCGTCGAGATATAGATCCCAACTTCTGACATCTTAGACAAGATTTCCAAAACTTAAATGCATCCTTGAATATGGTGGACCAATAAAAACCGCTCTGTAGGACTTTGTGAGCTGTTTTCTGAGCACCAAAATGCCCTCCACACTCTAGCGTATGACAGAATGTCAGTATGCCTTGAACTTCACTTTATAGAACACATTTACGAATTATATGATCTGGGAAATAATTGTACGGTCGCGGATTGTCTCAGATATAAAATTTTATTTGGCTGAAGAAACGATCTTTCTCATGCTTAGACCATCTATTAGGAATTCTACTTGTGGCTTTATATTTTACAATATCTGCATACCACGGTATCTGTTCCATAACAGCCATACTGAACAGATGTTCATCCGGGAACTCATCCTTAAGAGGAGTGCCATCCTTTGTGGACTTAACAAAAATTCTCGATAAATGATCAGCTACAACATTCTCCGTACCCTTCTTATCTTTGATCTCCAAATCAAATTCTTGTAGCAACAGAATCCATCAAATCAGTCTGGTCTTGGAGTTTTTCTTAGTTAGCAAATGCCTTAGTGCGGCATGATTTGAGTATATGACCACCTTGGTTCCTAACAAATACGACCTGAATTTGTCCAAGGCGACTCCTTCTCGATAGTTGTGTAGTTCATCTGCTTCGTTCAGAGTTCTACTAGCATAGTAAATCACATATGGCAACTTGTCCTTTCTCTACCCTAGCACAACTCCGATTGCATAATCTGAAGCGTCACACATCAGCTCGAAGGTTAGAGACCAGTTCGGTGGACAGATAATTGGGGCAGATGAGAGTTTAGTATGCAATTCCTCAAAGGCATGAAGACATTCTTCGTCAAAGATAAAGACTACATCTTTAGCTATTAAATTGCATAATAGCCGGGCGATTTTGCTAAAATCTTTGATAAAACTTCTATAAAACCCAGTATGGCCCAGAAAAAAGCATATCTGCTTCACAGATATGGGAGGAGGTAATTTTGAAATCAGCTCGACTTTTGCTTTATCGACCTCAATTCCCTGCTTAGATATAATGTGGCCAAGTACTGTTCCCTCTTCAACCATAAAATGGCTCTTCTCCCAACTAAGAATTAAATTGGTCTCTTTACACCTTTCAGGTACTAGTGTTAAATGCCTCAAATAGTCTTCAAAGGTTGCCCCAAAGACAGAGAAGTCATCCATGAACATTTCCAGAAACGTTTCTACCATATTAGAGAAGATAGACATCATGCACCTCTGGAATGTTGCTGACGCATTACATAAACCAAAATGCATCTGTCTGTACGCGAATGTGCCATATGGAGAAGTGAAAATGGTTTTTTCCTGATTTGCATGATCAATTGCCACTTGATTATAGCCAAAATAACCATCCAAAAACCAGTAGTAGCTTTGTCCGGCTACTCTTTCCAAGATTTGATCGATGAATGGTAATGGAAAATGATCATTCCTGATGTTAGAGTTGAGTTTTCTGTAGTCGATACACACACGCCACCCCGCGGTCGTGCGTTGAGGAATTAGCTCACCCTTTTCATTGGGCACCACTGTGATTCCCAACTTCTTCGAGACCACTTGAGTTGGGCTTACCCACTTATATCAGAGACCGGGTAAATGATTCCCGCATGCAGCAACTTCACTACTTCCTTTCTTACTACCTCCATCATGTTCGGATTCAATCTTCGCTACATCTCCTCTAACGGTTTTACCTCATCTTCCAAATAAATCCGATGCATGCAAATTGATAGATCAGTCCCTTTCAAATCAGCCACACTCCACCCAATTGCTCATTTATTCTTGGTCAAGACCTTAATCAGACTTGATTCTTGTTCTGTTGTCAACTTTGATGAAATAATTACAAGAAGAGTTTTGTCGGGTCCCAGGAAAATATACTTCAACTTTTCTGGCAACTCCTTAAGTTCTAAAACAGGCGGAGTTGTAAGTGAGGGAATTGGGGGAGTACTTGAGACTATTGGGAGTGGTTCCACTTGTTCTTGTGTCCAAGGTTGTGCGTATAACGCAGTCTCAATTTTATCCAATTCCTTGTTTTGCCTTTCCACATATACATCCCAATCTTTGATTTCTTCATTCGGCACTTCATTTGCCATAAATTATTCAAGCTCGTCTTTCCCCAGAATTTAAGTCGCAAAATCATGTATAATATCATATACCTCATCACACTCATCTATATGGAAATAGTCCATCAACTCAGGTAATTGATGGTTTCCCTCAAACACATTCATCCTAAATTTCATGTTCCCAAATGTCAAATCCATGGCTCCGATTTGACAATTTATGCATGCATTTGTCGTGGCCAGAAATGATCTGCCTAAGATCACTGGTATGTTTTTTTTTAGTTCGGGACAAGTTCCGTTTCCAGGATTACAAAATCCACTAGAAAGTAAAGCTTGCCCACTTGAACTATGATGTCTTCCAAAATACCTTTCGCCTGCTTAACAGATCGATCGGCAAACTGCAGTACAACCTCTGTGGGACTGATCTCTCCCAGCCCTAGCTATTTATAGAGTGAATAAGGAAGCAAGTTAATACTCGTACCTAGATCAAGAAGGCTCTACCAATTTCCTGGTCACCGATAACACAAGAAATAGTGGGAGCACCGGTATTTTTCCTCTTCAGTAGAGTATTGCTTAACAGTAGTGAAATGACTTGCTCAGTCAAGAGTATTTTTTTGGATTCTTTGTTCTGCTTTTCCTCTTCTGTGTACAGAGATCCTTGGAAAATTTAGCATAAGGTGGTATTTGGGCAATTATGTCTAAGAGCGGCAGATTAATTTTAACTTGTCGGAATGTATCCAACATATCAAATTCTTTCATCTTCCCATACTTAACCGGTTCTCTAAGACATTGAGGAAATGGCGGTGCCTCTTCGTAGTTCGCTCTATCTGGATCATCAAGCAATGTCTCGTCGACACTTTTATCTACTGGTAATTTATCTTTCTGAACTTTAGCCTCTCCGTTCTCAACCTATTTCTGCTGTGCTTCTTCCACTTCCTTCCTTTGAGCTTGCTCAGCTTCTTTTCTTCTACGCAACCTCTCATCATGTTCTTCCTCCACTCTGCTCTCCACTACCCTTCCACTTCTCAGAGTCATAATTGCTTGAACAGACTCATGATTAGTATTGGTAAATGATCCAAGCTTTTGCACTTGCTAGATCTTTGGGTTAGCGATAGGCTGACTTGGCAACTGACCTGGTTTTCTAGTATTTCTCTAATTTTCCATTTATCCTAACTGCATGGTGATTTGGGCCAGTGCTTGAGTATGTACCCCTATCTGATTTTGAAGGTCCACCAAGGTCTGCTTTATCATGTTATTTTGAAAACCGGGTGCTGGAGCTTGGTTTCTTTGAGGTTGGAGCTGATATTGGAATGGTTGGATAGCCTGGTTGTTATTGAATGGCTGAAGAGCCAGAGAATTATTAGATGGCTGTTTGGGTTGGTAATTTGATTGAGAATTTTGAGTCATTATTCTTGGCTGAGATTCGAATGATTGCTGGCTCTGTTGGAACCTTGGATGCGAGGTAAATTGCTACCTTGGTTGAAAATTGGATAAAGAATTGGACCACTATCCTTGTTGAACTTTTTCTTGAGGATTCTCCACATTTATGAACTTATAGGAAATGAATGGATGATTTCTATTATTCAGAGAGTATGATTTGGAGATTGGGGCATTATTGGAGTAATTCCATGTTGCATTGACATCAGCGACTATTACTTCATCACACTCATTTTGAGAATAATCTGGTTTAACCTCAAAAACTTCTCTTTTAAGGGAATGACTTGTTTAGGTAAGAAGTTTTTCAAATCGCTCTAACCTCTCCTCTATCAGTGCCACTAGATTTTTCATATCATGATTAACCTCAAATGCTTTTTCTGATCTTATATCTAGTTCACCTTTAAACCTCAGATCAAATTCATATTGAAGGGCATTTTCACTGATGTTATCAAACGTCTCTAAAAGCTCTCTTGCGGGTTTCAAGGTAAACTGACCCTGTGTAAAGGCATCTACCAGATTTGTATGTTTTTCACTTAGACCCATGTAAAAATTTCTAGCAACATCCTGATCAGAAAACCTACGGTGGGGACATTTATACAAAATCTCATTATACCTCTCCCACGCATAATGAAATTGTTCTCCTGGCAATTGCCTGAATCGCTTAATCGCATCTTGGGCTTCCGAAGTCTTTCCTATGGTAAAATGTTTCTCTAAGAATTCTTGCTTAAGTGTTTCCCAGTCAAGTTTAGTTACTTGAGTCAATTAAATGTACCATCTTTTTTCTTTGTATTTTAAAGACCATGGGAATAAACGCACTCTTAGATCATTTTTAGTTAAACCATCACACCTAACTATTGATGCAACCTCTAAGAATTCATTGACATAGAACTTTAGGAGCATGTTGATCACACTCGTCTTGATCTCAAAATGCTTTGCACCTTCCTCTTCTGGAAATTCAGCATACGATTCATACACGGTCGGTGCGTAAAATCCCTTCAATGAGGTGTATGGTCCTCTCCGTGGATTAACCCTTTTGTCACCCATCTTGACCTCTTCTGTCTGACGACGCTCTTCAATAGATTTTAATAGACGGCTTAGAGTTTTTTCTATCTATGGGTCGTATACCATTAACGCATAATTTAAATTTGAACGCGTCGATCTATCGGACATAAACTAAAAACTTTTTTTTTTTCTTTTTTTCTTTTTATTTTTAAATAACTAAAGCAAATTAACTAAACTACTTCTAAACTAATCTAAACTATGAACAAAAAGCAAAGCTAAAAATTAAATGCAAAAACCAAGCAAAATTGAAACTCACAAAGGGTCTAAACGCAACTTCAGTTGTTTTGTCTTTTCCTTTCATGCTCTTCAATTGTACCTAAAAATCACACAAAAATTTTAACTTTTAGCTTTAATCTACAATAACGCAATGCAGACAAACTACTAAAGCTATTGAACAATGCCAAGTCCCCGGCAACGGCGCCAAAAACTTGGTGGGCGACAGGTGTGTGCAAAATATATGGTTAAAAACAGCACATTAACGTCACATTAGGTTTTACCCTTCTACAAACGCACAGATCAATTGTATATAGTTTTGCTTGAGTAGGGGAATATCGATCCCACAAAGACGATGATTATTTACTTTAATAATCTAAAAACACTGAATTATAGTTTTCTAAAAAGAGTTGATTTTTGTGAATTATCTAATATTACTTAAATTAATCTAAACAACAAAGTAAATTGGTTTGTGATTCAGAGAGAGAGAAAACTAGGGTTTCCTCACTCCACCACTAACTGCATAACATAGTCCAAATTCTAATTTCAATTGTATGAGGGCGATCCATTGACTGTGAATTAGGTCGCACCGCGCCAGCAGTTTGACCCCAAAAAGGATTACTCTCAACTGGATCGCGATAACCCATCTTAAGACTAAACTGATTAGTGCATGTCGACTACTAATAGAAAAGTAAATTAAAGCAATAAAATAAACTAAGGCATGTCTATATCAATTTATTAGGGCATGGCCTGTGTCAACCTGGGGTTTTGAGTTTTATGACCACCATTGTGTAGAAAATCACAGATTAAGCATCCAAGTTCCAGCCCATAGTGAATAATTGTGATTGTGTAAGATAAATATATTCGAAAAGTCTAAGAAAAGAATTAATTCAAATATATAAACTTGTATCACGAATAAAAACGGTATCTCATCTAACACAATTATCACAATTTAGTCACAACTTTCCCTCTCTACAATTGAAAACAAAATCAGAACTACATTACTTGGCTAAGGTTTTGCGAGAAAATCCTAGATACCGAATTAGTTGATCATCGCTAAGGGAATCTACATTATCGGTGTAGAAACACTCTCCATGGCCTTCTTCTCCAGATCTCTAGGTCTTCAATGGTGGTTCTCTTCAATGGAAGAGAACTCTATGAATGAACATGTATCTTCAAAACAGAACTAAAATTAACCCTAAAAGCATCGCTCCCTTCTAAACCCTAATCCTCTCATAATACATCAATAATCTCATTTTCTGTAATTTCATAATACATCAATAATCTCATAAAATCATATGAAAATATGTGTATAAGCGTAAAATGACCATTTCGCCCTCCGATAGCTATTCTTTGCTCTGGTGCATCTCTTGATTCCTTTCTCGAGATAGAAACGAACACGAACTCAGTTAATTCACCGAGATTAGCTCTATTTCTTCATTAAGCTCCTGAAACATGCTTACACACACAAACAAGATAAAAATACCAAGTAATGGAATGTAAAGATATAACAAACGCAAGATAAGGGCGAAAAATGAACAATATTGAGCACCTATCAACCATTACCACCTAACTAGATAGGTTAAATCATAACCTCATCTAACCAAACTCAAAAGTCTCAAAGGTACGTTAGACAATATATTCCTCAAAGTGTGAAAGAAACATCAAAGGTTCATTACCACATAATCACAAAACTATCACCTGCCTCTTCTAAGGCCTCAACTAAAACTACACTCTATAGTTCATCACTAACCTCAACTATCAAAGAGATCACTACACCAACCCACATAAACCCCCAATGCATAAAAGTACATAACAACAAGTATAAGAATATACATTTCATTATACTTTAAAATAAGCCATCCACTTTCAACTGAGCATTTTATTAAAATTTGAATTTATTTAGCAATATTCATAATCAACATGCTCCAAAATCCACGGGTAATAATATCACATAATAAACTTACTCCAAAATCCACATGTCATACTATCTTGATTTACGTGTCAAATAGAATCACATAAATCACATAACATCAACTCAATGCAATATGACTCACACACCTCATAGTACACTCTTTGCCCATCACAGGTTAACGGATACATACTTTGTCCACTTACTTTTGAGGATACAAGCTCATCAAATAATGTAGAGTACCGCACCGACTCTTCCCAAGTGATTTTTCTCTCTATCACTTCAACAAGGAAGACGATTGCACGAGAGCCCAACTTACAAATCCGTGCCCTATGACCACCAAAGTCAAGAATACGAGCCTCTCTTACGACTCCCAAACCATTATCACATTTTCGGCTTATTAGTTCCGTAGGCGTGAACACCTCCTGGCCAGTTGTTGCGACGATCCGACACAAAGCCACCCACACATGATTACACAACCCGCATATACCAATGCCATGATTTGACACTACACGATGTCCTCAATATGCATCCAGGTTTCAATAACAATCATGTTCCATCACAATATATGATTTTCTTTTTGTAATATATTGTACACAATATAACAATAGTCCATCATAATACATGTTTTTCTCATTTGCAATATATTATGCCAAATTTATCCACATGCTCATAATATCAATTTATAAGCAATAAACCACAACAAGCATTTATATCACATAATCATGCTTGCAATTCATCAAATTATCCTTTAATTCACAAGTATAACATTTTCATTTCCTTTTAACATGTTTTTATCGCAATTAAAGCAATAATTCATAAGTGTAAGGGGAACTAGCATAACGCCTAAGTTTTTCACATCCCTCACTGTCACAGAAATCACAAAATCACCTTTACTGTCCCACTAATCACATAAACTGAAATTGTACACAACCGTGCCTATACGTATCATTAAACTACGTCTAGTGCTACTAATTCTAATCACCTAGATGAAATTAGTCTAATCCATTATCCATGGTCACAACACAACTCCTCTATCTATCAAGATATTTATTTATACTCGTATATATATATATATAAACATCCAAGCATGATAATTAATCCTAAACAGGATTTCTAATTAATTTTAAACAATTAGCATGCTCAGATAAAAATATCACATTTTAGTCTAGATTCATCTGTACCGATAATAAATTTCCCCCTACCTCTTGACGCGTGTTTACGAACTAACCGTCACGCCCACGACTGAGCTGGATATACCGACACGTCCCCAAGTCGCACGCTAATTTCTATCCCAACATGCTCACGCCCAAATTAGGGCCTACCGTGAACAGTACCAGCGCCCGAAAGTGAGGCCTGCCAACCAAAGTTGCCCGAATACTATTTGGAATATATCGAAACATCCACCTCGATGACCTAATCAATATATATTAAGCCCATTAGCAATAGGTTAATAAATTTGAATAAATCTAAAATACCCAAACGAAAATTCGAACCTATAAACGCGATTTCCCGACAAACCGCTCAACAAAAAAATACAAAAATTTTACACGTTGTACCTAACATCGAGACGAAGCTACCCTCCAAAAATCGCAGCTATCTGCGTTTGGGAATTTGACTAAACAATTGGTCGAATTCTGGCCAAACTTGTCATTGTCACATCGCCTTCGCGCAAGCTATGCCGCCACCACACCTCCCCTACGTCGCCACCTGCGATTAGAACCCCGCCGTTGTTAACCAGCCTAGACGTTTCCATCACCATCCTCAGCTGCGAACCAGGTCGCAACTTTCCCTCTCTGTCGCGCGACGATTCCCAGCGCGGGAACAACCACCATCCTTCTCTGTCCGATCTCTCTCTCTCTTAGCCTGGTACGATGATGATGGAGGTGGAGAAGAGTTGCAAGCCGTCATGTTGGGGAGAGAAGAAGAAGAAACTCAGTTGACGGGTCGCGGTTTGATGATATTGTGTAGTTATTTCACCACACGGGGTCAACAAGACTTTATACCTACTAATACTTCACTTAAAATAGTATTACAGGAAGTAGGGCCGAATCACTCTCAACCTTGAACTCGTTTTGAGACAAGGATCCAAAACTTTAACTTTCAAGAATAAAAAGAAATTACTTAAAACAATTTTATGATATTTGATTAGTCAACTAAAACAAGTAAATAAAATTATCAAATGGTGGAAAAATCTCAAGGGAAGAGAATCCACCACTCGGGTCTATATAAATAATATTATATATTTCTATTGCAAATTATCCTCCAACCTATTAATCATAAACATAGATATTGGTAGACATTCCCCGTATTTTCATTAATTGGTAATCACGAAAAATCTTCCCTCTAATGTTTTTGTTTAAATAAAATGTAAATAGTAGTAGGCATTTCTCGTATTTTCATTAATTGGTAATCACGAAAAATCCTCCTTCTATTTTTAGCTTTCAACCTGTATTGTAAGGTTTTTGTCATTGAGATTCATAAAAGGAATACTCTCGAGAAGAGAATTAAACAATATGAAATAAAATAAAAATTATTTATATTTTAACTATGATGGCTTCATCACCCCATTGAGAAGAGTTTTAAGGTAGCATGTTGATAGAAAAATAAAACAAAGTAATAGAATAAAATTCCATTAATAGAGAAAAAGTTAGAAAAAATATGAGAATGATACAATATTGCTCTCAGCTCTCACTCTCCAACTCTCCTTCGAACTCCCTTCAACTCTGATATGCAGATGCATATATAGGGGGTTGGTTCTGTCACTTGGCCACTTGTATTGCATTAAGTTTGGCACACCATTTGAGGCAACTACCAAAATTTATTACAACAATTTCTCTATCTTTTTCTCTTACATTAATATCCACTTAACTCCACAAAATCAATACTCTTTCTCTCTCTTGCAATATTCCTCTACCCCACTTACAAACCTATACACACGTACATATATAGATATATATATGCATTATTATATTCTCCCCCACCAACTTTTCTTTTTCCTCATTTTCATCCTACTTGCTTTCTTTTTCTTTTCTTTTGCAAATCAACCCCTGCATGAAATAAAAATATATACATATGAGGACATTATGCTAGATAAATTACTCTATTTTGTGCACTTATCATCAGTCGGCTAGGGCGATGGAAAAAAAGAAAGGGGTTTGTCACGTCTTCATCCACCTTCTATATCAGATACACTCCTATATAGATATATCATGTATATTTACATATATATTTGAATTAAATTTTAGGCAACTTAATTCAATGGGTCCAAGTGACCTTGATGACATGCCCAAATTAAATAAGTGTGACACCATATATAAATCTATATGTATATATATATCTAACCAATATATATATATATATACTAATTAAATAAAAATATCACCTCTATATAATTTTAAATAATAATCTATATAGGTATAATTAATCTCGAAAACATAAAGGATCAACATCCAAACCAAATCACGAACTTGAAACATCCACGGGAAACCAAATAATCAATTTAAACTGATATAATCCCAATTAAATATACCGAGGTATGAACCCAAACATCGGAACCCTTAAACGCAGGGGAAACAAAACGTGTCGCCACCCAGTCAAGGCACTAACACTAAACGATAAAATGAAACCACAACAATAACTCGCGTAAATGTCGTTCCGCCAAGTCCGAAACGTAAACGCGAAAAATTTACCCGTACCGAAACACCAAGAGTAACCAAAACGTCATGAACAAGTAACGTCAAAAACAAAATTAAATCATAATTAATTTTAGGAAAAAGGAAAAATAACACGGGGTGTTACATGACGACCCAACCTATATCACATTTTTGGACTTACTAGTTCCGTAGGTAGGGGACACCTCCTAGCCAAATGTTGCGATGATCCGGCATACGACTACTCACACATGGTTACAAAACCCACATAGACCAATACCCATGTACTTGACACTACACGGAGTACTCAAAATGCACTCGGGACTTCAATAACAACCATGCTCAATCACAATACATGTTTATCTCATTTTGCATTATATTGTACCCAACTGATCATCATGCTTACAATTTTACACTTATAAGCAATTGATCATAACATGCTCCATTACAATACATGTTTATCTCATTATGCAATATATTGTACTCAATTTATCATAGTGCTTATAATTTCACACTTATAAGCAATATATCACACAATCATGGTTTTCAAGGGCCTAGTTCAACGTCTAAGTTGTCAAGACTCAACTTGCATATATATATATATATATATATATATATATATATATATATACGACATATATACACATAGACGCACACACCTTCATACAAAAACTAAAACAACTCATTTTTCCCTACCTCAATCCAAGCAAGCTAACATAAGGATGCCCATAAGAGGTCCAAGCCAAGCTACCAACTCAAGTGTTCAAAAGGATAGCTCTCAACTAGAAACACACCATTCAATGAACAATAAGATTACAATGGTGTCGTAATAAACCTAAATCGTTCAAAAGTGGCTACAACCATAAGAATCAAATCAAACCCTAATGATAGCTAATTTAGGGTTTCATGAAAAAATGAAATCTTATGAGTATAAGATAGTCAACTCACCACTAGCTTATTCACAAGATGAAATCAAGAGCTACTACAATGGAACTCACTTGGTAGTTGGAAGCAAAACTCTACCTTCCATAACATGAATAAAAGGAGAAAAAAATCAATATCAACACAAGGAATTCATGAACATGAGAGCTAGGGTTCTCGCAACGAAATCCTATAATGAAATAGAAGACTTACCAAAGTAGTTCAAGAACACCGCCTTAAACCACACCAAGCAAGGAGAGAATGAGAGAGCAAGATATTGTGTTGAAAGAATGGAAATCTTGCAAAGTGAATAAGACCTAAGAGATGTAGAGATTCTCCACTCACATTTCTCACCATCCCAGGGTTGAGAATAAAGCAAGGAAAATGAATAAGTGATCCAAGGGTTCAAATGAAGTCTTGTAAATGAAAGACCAAGAATAATACATTCTTACATTTGTGTGTCATCCAAACAAGGCCCTATGATCCAAAGGTTGAGAATAGAGGTGGAAGAAGACTCAAGATCAAAGGTTGAGAATGAGACAACACTTAAAAGTGTGAAATGACCAAATCATTCTCAACTTAGGGTTAATTACAAGAGTGTCATCATGACTCTTAATTAACCTTTTACCCCTTGTCATCCTCTCTATTTACAACCATGTCACTCATACACCAACACTTAGCCAAATCTCTACAACTACCACTAAGTCCTCTTAATATGAAAATACCAATTTACCCTTTGGTCATTTATTTCCCGAAATCATTTTCAACAATTTTCATTATTCTCAAAATGAAAATACAACATGCAACTTACAAATTTAATCTCAAATGTAAGTAATGTTAAGCATATAAACACATTAAGCACATAATCACATAAGTATTTAATTGTTAATAAAATTTTTAATTATAACGTAAAAATACCGGACGCTACAACACCACACCTTAAGAGATATCGTCCTCGAAATCAAGACATACCTATAGTAGAAAACAAGTCAGGGTATTTTTCCCGAACTTTGCACTCACGCTCCTAAGCCGCCTCCTCGACTTCGCGATGGTGCCATAAGACCTTTACTAATGGAATAGTTTTGCCTCGCAAAACCTGCTCTCGAGCATCCAAGATCCTCATGGGTTGATCCTTGTAGGACACATCCTTGGCAACATCTACATCCACCCAACTCAAAATATGAAATGGATCCGGCTCGTACTTGCGAAGCATAGAGACATGAAAAATATTATGAACCCGCGACAAATCCGATGGCAACGCTAAACGGTATGCCACCTCGCCAATACTATCTAGAATTTTGAAAGTCCTAATAAATCGTGGTGAAAGCTTGCCGCTCTTTCCAAATCGCATCAAGCCCTTTCGAGATGAAACTTTTAGAAATACATTATCACCGGCCTCAAAGAAATAAGAATGCCTACATCGATCCATATAGATTTTCTGTCGGCTCCGTGCTGTAACCAAATGCTGTCGAGCAATCCTAATCTTCTTGGTCGCCTCATGAACCATATCGGGTCCCAATAGCGCAACATCACAACCTCGACCCAATAAGTTGGTCAACGACACGGTCTACCGTACAACGCCTCAAAAGGTGCCATGTGAATACTGGACTGATAATTATTGTTGTACGCAAACTCCACCAAATGAAGATGTTCCTCCCAACTGTTTTCAAAATCAATAGCACAAACACAAAACATGTCCTCGAGAATCTGAATAGAACGCTCTGATTGATCGTCTATCAGAGGATGGAAAGCGGTACTAAACCATAGCTACGTCTCCAATACTGTCTGAAAAGCCTCACAAAATCGTGACGTGAATCGCGGATCCCGATCCAAAACAATAGTAACTGGAACCCCATGAAGTTTGACAATCTCCTTCATATATAGCCTACTAAGAAAACGCGTAGTCTTTGTCAATCGATCAATGATCACCCACACTGCATCCTTTTGATTCTTCATTTTCGGTAACCCTATCATGAAGTCCATGTAAATATGCTCCCATTTCCACTTGGGAATCGGTAATGGATTCAGCAACCCAGCAGGTCCTCGGTGTTCAACCTGGGTGAACAACAAGCCTAGAACTATGAAAGTATCGCAAAACCTCCTCGCGGCAAGTCTTCAGTACAAAAAGTAAACCCCTGAAATGATAACCTCCGTCGGAGTGAAAAACCCAATCATCTACGACCTCGCCACTAGCAATGCGAGTGCGAACCAAAGCAATGCTGTCATCATGTCCCTGAGCCTCAATCACATGACTCATAAGTGAAAGATGTACCACCATGCTAAATAACATCACTAGTGACTCCCCACTATCACGGAACTGAAGACCCAACTCTGCGATGTACTCCATCATCCGCCACTCAAGAATAAAGATGCTAGACAACGATGCATGTGACTTGTGATTCAACGCATCTGCCACTACATTAGCCTTCCCGGGGTGATAATAGAGTGAAAAATCATAGTCCTCCATGTACTCGACCCATCGACGTTGTCGTAAATTCAAGTCCCGTTGCGTAAAGATGTACTGCAAACTCTTGTGATTGGAGAAGACCTCAAATCTTTCACCATACAAGAAGTATCGCCATCCTTTTAGTGCAAAAAGAACCGCTGCAAGCTCTAAATCGTGCGTAGGATAATTCTTCTCGTGAGTCTTCAACTATCGAGACCCATAAGCCACAACTCTTTTGGACTCCATAAGTACACATCCTAGCCCCTCGCTAGAAGCATCACAATAGATCACGTAACCAACACCGCACTCGGGAATAATTAACACCGGAGTCGTAGTCTAACGTGTTTTCAACTCTATGAATGCCTCTTCACATTTGTCATCCCACACAAATTTAATACCTTTTAACATGAGGCAAGTCATAAGAACCGCCAAACGAGAAAATTCCTTCATGAGCCACTGATACTAACCCGCTAAGCCAAGAAAACTATAGACCTCAAAAATGTTAGTCGGCCGCTTCCAACTCATCACTGCCTCTATCTTTGAAGGATCAACTGAAATGTTACCTCTAGAAACAACATTCCCTAAAAATCTAACTTCTTGAAGCCAAAACTCACATTTCTCATACTTAGCATACAATCGGTGCTCTCTTAGGATTTGAAGAATGATCCTAAGATGAACCTCGTGCTCGCTTTTCGTAGTAGAGTACACTAGAATATCATCAACGAACACTACTACAAATCTATCCAAGAACTCATGGAAGATACGATTCATAAGACCCATGAATGTCATCGGTGCATTAGTCAAACCGAAAGGCATCACTAGAAACTCGAAGTGCCCATAACGAGTGCGAAAAACGGTCTTTGGAATATCCACATCCCTAACCCGTAACTGATGATAACCGGACCTCAAGTCAATCTTAGAGAAAAACTTAAACCCCTTAAGTTGGTTAAACAAGTTATTAATCTATGGCAACGTATATCTATTCTTGATCGTCACCTGATTCAATTTACGATAATCGATGCATAACCGTAACGATCCATCATTTTTCTTAGAAAAAAAAACCGGAGCACCTCAATCTGAAACACTAGGTCAAATAAAACCCTTCGCCTTGAGATCATCGATTTGCTTCTTTAATTCCTCTAATTCCACTGGTGCCATTTGGTACGGTGCCGTAAAAATAGCCTCGATACCTGGTGCAAGATCAATAGAAAACTTCACCTAACAAATCGGAGGCAAAGAAGTCAAGTCATCGGGAAATACATCTCAATACTCGCCCACATCATCAGGTACCTCAACATGACCATGAACATCATTATCGGACAATAAACTTGCCAAAATAAAGTGACATACATCACTACCCCATAACCAATAGGAAGAAGTGGAAGAGTCGCTTCGATTGCCAAAGAAGTGGAAACAATTGCCCTTAGGCGTGCACACAGAAACACGACCTCTAGAACAATCAATATGCGCACGGAAGGTAGATAACCAATCCATGTCCAAGATGATGTCAAAGCTCGTCATGTCTAGGAGAATGAAGTCGAATCTTAACAATCGTCCAACAATCACAATCTCGTATCCATGACACACTCTAGATAAATACACACTACCACCAGCTAGTGTGTCAACACATAAAGGTACACCAAGATAGGAAATAGGTATACCCAAAGTATATACATAAGCAGAAACAATAAAAGAATGCGAAGCTCTAGATTCAATAAGAAAATGAGCCCAACACCCACACACAGGAAATGTACCTCGCACAATAGAAGGTCATGTTACACTGTCCGCTGTTGTGACTACATAAGTCTGGCCCTGAGGACGTGGTGTCTGCTGGATAATAGATGCCAAAGTCATGGCCTGAGAACCCTGAGCTGATGGCGCTGGCTGTTGCGGTGCTCTATACCCAGATTGGCCTGCTGGCTGAGTAGCCCTAAATTGCTTCCCAGCTCCACTCATAGGAGTACCACTACTTTGTTCTTGATGAAAATACTTAGCGATGTGGCCTGTCTGCCCGTACTGAACCACTACTCTGTCCCTGCTGACGAGACAGACATTGTGGCTTCAAGTGCCTTGGCTAATTGCACTGATAACAAATAATCTCCTGGTGAGTGAAACCCGAAGATGCCCTAGAAGAAGGTGCAAACTGTCTGTGACGCTGTTGTTGTGGCTGCTGTGTAACCGGAGCCGAAGCACTATTACGCTACATCTTCTTGTTTCCAAAGCCCGAAGAAGAAGGACCTTCGAAGCTTTTGGCTCTAGCATCACGAGCCTATCGGCCTTCTATTGCATCCTCATCAGCAAGTAATTCCTTTGTAACGGCCTCGCGGTACTTCGGCATACTAAGCACATAAATTTTTGACTTGATATTGCCCCTCAAGCCCCTCACAAAATGGCGTGCTTTTACCTCATCATCCGCCACCATCTCAGGTGCGAATCTCGACAAGCTGGTGTACTAAAGCTCATATTTTGTCACTGTCAATTCACCCTGAACCAAGTCACTGAAACAGTCTCTCATGCCCATCCTAACACGTGGTGGAAAGAACCGATCCAAGAAAAACTTGCGAAAGTCCAACCATGTGATAGTCCTGATGTCCCTCGTGTTGGTGGGAGATTTCCACCAATCATTGGCATCACTAGTCAGCCGATATGAGGCAATCATGACACGTAGATCATCATTAACCACCTTCAATATATCAAAGTCGTTGGTGATCTGCTCCAACCAATCGTCGGCCACTAGCGGATCCAAGCCACCCACAAAAATAGGTATGTCCAACCTCAAGAAATCCCTGAGAGATTTTTGAGCACTCGAGCCCTCGTCCTCAACATGCTGCCTCAAAGGAACCTGTGTCATAGCCACCGCTAAAGCACGTACAAAGCAATCGCCATCCATAAAAGGAGTCGCCGACACACGCTCCCCAACATAAGGAGGTCCAGGCATATTCTCGTCCACAATCGGAGGCACATGACCCGGAGCATCACCCTCTTGAGGTGCAAAAGCTTGCTCCGCTACATTAGGCAATCCCGGTTCCCCTCTAACGATACGTGATCGACCTCTACGTGGCGACATGGCACGCTAAAAGAAAACAACCAAAACATATAAGGCACAAGTACTATCACGATACGCCAAACAAAACCTCAACATTATGCCGACACACATATAAGTCAACAACGCACAACAAATGAGAACTAACACTTAAACAATTAACAAAAAGGAAAACAAGAAGCGAAAAGTCATAACGACCCTTGCCCGTCGTCCCATTAAGAAAGAACACGCTCTGATACCAAATTGTCACGCCCCGAATTTCTTAGGACTCCGAAACACGAGCCTATGACTTAAGGGAATGACGCGAAAGTGAAAAGAAACTAAAAATAATAATATATAGTCGTTAAACACCCACACAAGGGTAAAAAGATCATTTCATACCTAAAAGATACCAAAAAGATCACTCGAAATTGAAAAGAATGTGAAACGAATTAACCGGCACCTTAAACGCATCATTTTAACATCCTTGAAATGACTATTTTACCCATGATTGAATATGGGGTGTTCAAATGATGCGTTTAAGGTGCCGGTTAATTCGTTTTACCTTCTTTTCGATTCCGAGTATTCTTTTTGGTATCTTTTAGGTATGAAATGATCTTTTTACCCTTGTGTGGGTGTTTAACGACTATACATTATTATTTTTAGTTTCTTTTCACTTCCGCGTCATTCCCTTAAGTCTTAGGCTCGTGTTTCGGAGTCCTAGAAAATTCGGGGCGTGACATAAAATCTCTCTCACTCAAGAAGCGTGTTACCTTTAATATATTTTCAGCTTGGAGGAGCGAAGACTAAAATACAATTGAATTTTGAGTTAAAATATAAAATCTCTAATTCAATTGAATTTAGAATTAAAATTTAAAAAAGTACAAAAACATATAAAAATGGAAGAAAATAAACCAAAAATATCACTTTATTGTTTTAAATACAATTTTACCCACATCAAGATAAGGAACTATAATATCCTGAAATAAAAAATTATTGACGCATAATTTTTTTTATTTTTGAATAAACTATGAAATATCAAATACGGATAAAAGTCTTAAAAACTCATCCTTATTCCCTTTCCTAAAATTCAAATACTAACAATTCTAAATTTTGTTACGTTATGATGTTGTAAAAATACAATTGCAGTGGTGCAATTAGTAATCATGTACATAAGGGTAAAATTATCATTAAATTATTTATTTGTAGAGTCAATAGTGATGTAATTGTAAAGATCAAAAGAGCAATGGGTTAAGTGACAATTTTATTTTATTTTATTTTTTTATTTAAAACAAATTATTAGGTTATCATATAAAGGAGTGTTGGATCAAATTTGAATGTAGTTTAATCTATGAGCAATAAATTGAAACTTGAGAGGGTGTTAGGGTATTTCACCTATGTAATATCCTAAGTAGAGTAGTCTCGTCCACATAAAATTCAGGTGAGAAAGTGATAAATATATTTGAACCAGAGTACTAATCTAATAATAATTTAAATTTTAAAGTCGAATTAGCAAAGTGGTCAATCATGCATAAAATCCTGGTGCAAGTAAAGTTCCTAGTTGAATTATACATTAGACCTATCACTTTAATTAACTCAATTATTCTGAATTCAAATCCCAATCGGATACATTGAACTACCAATATTACTCATCATCAAAGCCATGCACGAGTAAATATCACATTCTAACACAAATTATTTATTCTTTACACTTATCTTAAATAATTAATAAAATGTACGTCAACCACATTGTCGAAATAATTTGATAAATAAAGATAATAAAATATGATAAAAAGTACCATAAAAAATAAAACGTTAGAGGAAGAAAAATTCAACATACCTCAAAATTTTTGAATCAAAGAGATTGGTATATATATCTATCTTGCCATGACATGTGATATAATGCACATAAATACCATAACAAGTCTAATTTAGAACACACGGACTAAAAATAACATTTAAAGAACCAAAAAGAATAATAGAAGAAGGACAAAATTCCATATAAAAAATGGTAAAACTCAATGGCAATAAAAGGAAGAAAAGAAAAAATTGAAAAAGAGAGAGATGAAGCATATGAGGTTTGGTTTCAATCTAGACTATTACATATAGGGCGCTTGATATAATGACTTTTAATCCAATCACAATTAGGTTTATGTGTCCAAAGTTATATATCTTCTATCCAATTAGGAATTAGGATTAGGATTAGGATTAGGATTTGGATTAGGATTATTAATTATAATTTTAGATGGGATTCAGTATTATAGTCCATTGAAGATTAGTATTGTTACATACAATTGTAGATGAATTAATTATAATTAAGTTATAGTAAGAGAATGAAATAAAACATAGAAAGTAATTTAAATTTTAGTATTCTATCACAATAAGATTCGTAATTTATATATTCAACATAATTTAATACAATCAAAATTCAATCAGATTTTAGTGATAAAATTTAAATGTATAAATAAGTGTTAGTACTTCTAAATAGGATTCTACTTAAATTGGAGTTATAGAATTTAATTAAATATTGTAGTTATAATTCAAGTAGAAATTGACTTTGGGTTATATAATTCAATTAAATTTGGTTGTTATAATTTAAGTGGAATTTTGATTGAAAAATCACATATAAAATTTTGACTATAAATACTGAAATACCAAAACTTCTTCACACATTTAATAGTAGTATAGATATATCTATATCTATATCTATATCTATATCTATAAGTGTGAGGGGCTTGAAATATTTTCAAATATTTTTTTATTTTATTTTTAAACAAATAAATAATTTTGTTACATTATATATATTTCATTCAATACAATCATTGAATTATGGTTTATGTATAAACCCTTTCAAAAGTGTAATAACACTTCATATTTCTGTTGGTACATTTTGTTTTTTCACAATTCAGATTTAATATTGCTTAATATTATTTCAATTATGTCTATATCTATATATATATACATCTTCTACATAGCTGTATCTATATATAGATATCTACGCTATTACAAAACTACAAGGCTGTTTTGTTATTTCTATGCATTTTTTCTTCAATTTTAAATACAAAATAGTTATATTGTATATTATTATAAAAGTATACAAGGTTATTTTATAATTTATATAGAATGATTTTAATTTTTTTTATATAGAAATCTGCAATTCTTCATTTATCATCATTTATTCAATATTGTTTCCACCCATTTCTTGAAGTTGATTGCACTTACTGTAGAGATTACAACATTCCATCTCCCGAACATTACGTACTCTATAAATACAAAATTAGGTTTTTTTATAAAAAAAACATGCAATAAGAAATTAACAGCTCTACTCAATAAAATACGAATTTAATTTTTGTTTTTGTTATTTACTAAAGTAAGACGTTACAACGTGTAAGGGTTCTGATTTAAATTGATATAGAGATAGTTTCTACACTCGCTAATATAAAAATGATAATGATATTTTTATTGCTCTTTGATAATGATTTACAAAACTGTAGAAAGAAGAAGTAAAGAGAAGAGAAACAGTACAAACAAGCTTGAGGATCACTCTTTCTCTCTCTGGGAATTTCTCTCTCTAAGTCTGGAAATCCCCCAAAATGAAGAACTAGTCAGTATTTATAGGCACTGTGACCCAACTACTCTTTGCGAAATGCTTCTGCCACATCTACACTTTGTCGCGCCTTGGATAATTCATCTCGCGAGATCCATAAGGTATCTCACGACTTATGATCCGCATAGCTTTTGGCTACGTCAGCACCTCTTGCCCGAACCACAATGTGACCTCGCGACCTATGACCCGCATAGCTTCATCACGGATCCTCTTTGCCCTGTGTCTTTCCTTGTCCAAGGAACTGTGATGTTATAGCCTTCTCCTGGGTCATGACCCATTTGCATGCATACCATTTTCATGACCCTGAGTACTATTGGTATTTATGAGGTACTTTTACTTTGAATAGCACAAATAGGATCGCGACCCGCTATTTGCATACTCAAAGCATTTCCCTAAATTTTCATGTAGTACCCTACGCGAGCTGCTTATAGGACTATGAGTTTAGATGTTAGCTATATCCCCATCGGTCCCGATAAATACCTCCATGTAATGCTTCTACTAGTGTACAAACCCTTTTCAGGACAGTTCCCAAAATTACAACCCTTTATCCCCATGTCATGTATTTTGTCTAAACATGTCTTTACCCACGTGCTAAATACTTCGCGAGATTCCCCCTTTGTGCTATTGAATATTCTTTAATTGGGCATGTTCCCAATGTGACCTTTTGCCTGTTTCATATTGCGCTATTCATTTCGAGACATACCCTTAACTCGCGAACTTCATCTTCTCGAGCTATCCTTTACACAACACTCCATTTGCCCATCATTTACTCAATAATGTCTCCACATTTACTCAATGTTAACTAACATTTAATGCAATTGATTACTATCATAATAACAATTTATTTTTTATGCTTGAGATTCCCAACACTTTTGTCAATCAAAAGAGCTTGATTGGATTATTCGTTTGTTTTTATTATTTACGAGGTTAATAAGTTTTTTTTTTCTCAAACACAAAAACCAACATTTTTTACATATTATTTTCATTTGAACTAATGTCTTATTATAGATTTATTATTCTCATTCCACCAAAAGGTATAAACATATACGGCTCACTCATAGTATTTGTCATGTGAATTAATACCTCTTAAATTTAATTATAATTATTACTAATTTAATATAATAATGTAACTGTTGAAAAACATTAAACTCTTTGAAAGGTGAAGAGCTTTTAATCCATATTCATTTATTGTTTTGTAATATTATATAGGGTATATAATTTATACCTATGTATATTTATATATCTCTGTTTATACTTGCAACATTAAATTTTAGGAATACCAATGGTGTATGTTTTATTTTTATTAACATTCAATAGTAAATAATGGTTCATAAACCATCTCAAAGGAGTTATAACATTTGATATTTTGTGACCATTACATATCATACTTATTAATTAACATTGCATTTTCCTCTCCTCCATATTCTATTTCTCTCTCATTTTGAATTATCTTCCCAATGCAAACATGATATCCCTCTATCAACTTTGCATAATTCTCTCTCTCAAACTTAATCCACTTTTTAAGTTTCTCTGTCTAATAAAATTTGTAGATATACCTCTACATAATTTTTTAATTTTGTATTGGTACTGATCATTTTAAATAATTGATTGTTTGTAGTAAAGAGAGTTTGCGATTATCAACGCAAAGCAAATATTTATTATTGAGAGTGCAAAAGAGTTATCTTGTTACTGACACGGGTATTACCTCTTTCATTTAGATTGTCACATTTTACATTTCTTTTCTAAATTATTCGTTATATATTTTTTTATTGTTTTCATCTTCAAAGAAAAATATTATTTCTTGATATAGTACACTATATGATTTATTTATTTTAGTTGTCTATATGTAATATGGTCCTCCTAAATATGTCATTTGTGAGATCAATAACCCTTTAGACAAATGTGTTATTTTTTATATTAGCTCAAATTATTTTTACTAATTTTCTTATATCTTTTGTTGTTCTCCAATCGAGAAGAAATAAAAGTCAATAAGTTTAAGATAATAATAATTTATTTTTAATAATGTGTGAATGCTTATTCATTTTTTTAATTATTATTATTATAAACTGACATACATGATATGTATGTCTATCTATATATACTTTCCTACTTATGAAAACATTTATATTTAACATTCTTTATATACATTTTGTTATATTTTTAAATTAGATAATATTTTTTTGTTTTAGATACATGAAAGTTAAATAGTCAAATATTTTTCACATTTTTCTAACGATAGAACTCTATAATCTACACCCTTTTTAGTTACCTAAGTCTACAATTTATCTATCTACATGATTTTTTACATGTATCAAAATGTTATTGAACACGAGGGTAGTAATATTTTATGTTTAAATTTTAATGATTGTTATACCTGCGAATCATAATATCATATGTTTTTAGTATCTTTTAGCATAATGAAAGTGATTTAAGGGTACTCTTCCGGTTTCAAAATCTATCATGGATCAAAACATACCAAACATATTCGAACAATGATATTAACTTAAGAATAATAGTTTAAGAAAACATTGTTATTTGTGCCAACACTATTAAATTGTGAGATATTGCATGTTTTTTTGTTTTTAGTTTTTTTTAAAAAATTATTTCTATCATCTTAGAACGTTCACTTAATTTATGATACATTTTATTTATATTTTTTTGACAAACTTTATGATATATTTTATTGATCATTTTTAAGCACATGCTCTTTTCTAGTATATGTATATGTGTGTGTAACGTGTGTTACATTTAAAACATTAGTGGCCAATGAACAACCAACAGAGGACTATCTCACCGTCATCCACCAACTACAAAATGCAAAAAATTGCCCCAATTAATGTAGGTTTTGATCCAATAATCAAGGTTTTAATTTTAGAATCTATGTCAAGCAAGGCCAAAACAAAATCGAAGCTTCCTATGACTAAAGATTCTTTATCGTGATTAAATATTGTTTTTGGCTCACATACAAGAAATATATTTTTTCTCTCTAATTTAGGGGTTCGGATTGTCTACAATAATCGCGGCAGAAATAAGCAAAATGACGCCGTTTTGTAGCTTTAAAAAAATTGAAATAAATAAAAAAGAATGGTAACACCGTCTAACTCTGTGTATAGGTGGGTTTTGGCGCAAAAATGAAAATTTTTCCCCCCAAATTACATCGTCTCAGTTCCTGTGCAAGAAACTCTCTCCAAGCAACATCCAAGGGTCGATCCTTCTTCATCTTAACTCAGAAAACCCTAAAAAACTCATATCTCCATAGCTTTCATGTCCCTCTTCTCAGAAATCTGAAGAAGAAGAAATTTTTACAGGTACAAAGTATTTTATGTTTTCGTCATTGAATCATGTTCAAGTTCCTTGGATTAATGTATTCTAAAGTTCTTTTATGTTTTTCAAAAATATATTTTTTAGGGTTATGGGCAAATAAGAAGAAATTTTTTAGGGTTTCAAAATTATACAAGTGTTTCTGTTATTTTATCAAGCCCTTGAATGTTTTGAAATTTGATGTATTAAAGTACTTTACAGTTTTTATTTTATTTTATATTTACATTCCTTCCCACCAGAGTCAACTGATAATTTGACTCCTTTAGAGACATCAGTCGACTGATAGTTTATTTCTAGATTTTGTTGCGTTTATTTATAGAAGCGGTAATGTTGGTATAAAATGTGTTGCACCTATGTTAGTCGATTAGTATAAACTTTGCTGCATAAGCTATAATCGAAAACTTATAATAATTTGTTTTGAATGTCCACCTACATTGAATATTTGAATTCCCCTGATATGTTAAAGGATATACTGAAATAATATCATCCATTTTTTTTTTAAGATGGATGGTGATTCCGAAATAGATTTGAAATCCCGGATTAGTATGGTGTTTCCAAATTATGAAAGATTTTATGACCTTTACAACGCATATGGGCGAGCTCTTAGATTTGGGATAAGAAAAGCTAATACCAATAGATTCAGGGGGGTTGGGCACATCATTACTGCGACACTTATTTGTTGCAAGCAGGGTAAAAGACCGAAAGACAAGAGTAATTGCATGGTTAAAAAACATAGGGCAGAGACCAGGGCGGAATGTCCTGCCTTCATTCATGTAACTTATGATATAGTGAATGAACATTTAGTGGAAGACGAATTTATTGAAGCACACAATCACGAATTAGTCAAGGTTAACTGTACGGAGTTCTTGCGATCTCAACGAAGAATTGCTAAAGCACAAGTTTATGAGATTGAATTGGTATAAGACATTGGAATACGTGTCAATCCATCATATGATCTTATGGTGAAAGAAGCTGGCACAACCGATGCTTTGGGATTTACAAGATTGGATGTTAAGAATTTATTGAGAACAAAGAGACAGAAGCAACAACAATTTGGGGAGACAACGTGCATATTGAGTTATTTTAAGACCCAGCTTAAAAACCCATTTTTATTTTATGACACTCAACTTGACAGTGATAACTTGATGGCCAATATATTTTGGGCAGACGCCCGGATGAAAATAGACTACGCTCTGTTTGGTGATGTTGTCACTTTCGACACGACGTATAAAGTCAATAATGTTCACCGGCTATTTGCAATTTTTGTTGGCTTGAATCACCACAGAGAAACAGTGATATTTGGGGGTGTGTTGATGTATGATGAGACAACCGGGTAATTTATTTGGTTATTCGAGACCTTTTTAGCAGCAATAAGTATGAAAGCCCCGAAGACAATTCTAACCGACCAAGATCCCGCGATGAGCAAAGCTTTGGAGATTGTGATGCCCAACACATAACACTGTTTGTGTATATGGCACATCTTGCGGAATGCTTTGAAGCATATTGGGCATGTGGTTCGCGATGACGTTGGTATTAAAAGTGTTTTGTTCCAATTCATGAAATGTGTTAATGACGAAAAGTTGTTTTTATCCTAGTGGAAGGACATGTTGGCAAAGTTTGATGTTAAGGAGAATAAATGGTTATCGAATTTGTTTAAACTAAAGGGAAAATGGGTAAAGGATTATATTAAGCATCATTGGTGTGTTAGTATGAGAACCACACAACTCAGTGAAAGTTTTAATTCTCAAGTGAAACATTTCATGAGATCGGATCTTTGCATTCCCCAATATTTTAAGCACTTTGAGAGATTGGTAAGCCACTTACGACATAACGAAAAGCATGTTGATTTCAATTTGTGTAATAAGTTGCTGAGGATACAATTAAGCTCCCCGATGATAGTGCAAGCTGGAACATCTTCACTAATCCAATATTCGAGCAATTTCAAAAGCAATTTCTAAGGTCGGTCAATGCGTTTATCAATGAGGACATTATCAATGAAGGTGGAAAGTTGAAATATACTGTTGTCATTGTTGAAAGGCATCGATCTGAATGATGTGTAAGGAGGATTAAAACAACTAACCATTTAATTTGTGAATGTGAGAAGTTTGAAATGGAAGGAGTTCCATATTCTCACGTGATAAAGATTTTAAAAGAAGTCTTGCATGCAATTGAAATTCTGAAGGAATACGTTTGTAAACGATGGATGCAACATGCTAGAGATGAAACAGTGCATGACATCATTGGCAATGTAATCGAAGAGGATCCAAATGTGCAAGAAGTTGTTCGATACAAAAGGTTATGTCATCTAGCGAGACATCTAAATGTTGTTGCAGCAGGGAGTGAGAAGGATTACCTTTTAATCATGAAAAACTTTGAGGACATGATTAGTGTTGTAGATAAAGGAAAAAATACACCGAATGCCCCAACTTCAAATGAAGGAAATTCTGTCGATGAACAAAACAGAAACCCGACTGTTTTGAAAAAGAAGAATGCTTGGCGAGGACAAAGAAAACGTAGAGAGAAGCCAGGGTATGAGGCTGGATCAGCACGAAAGAAAAAAAACTCATGCAAAATCATCTGGAGTAAACAGTAATGTGAGTAAACTTTACATGTATAGAATTTAGGATTTTCTAATTACTTTCCCAACTAATATATGTTTTCATATTTTGTTTAGGGCTCCGAATGTCATAAAAAGAAACTGGTGTCGACCGAAACATCGAGTACGCCCTCAAACAGCTTTTGCTAGAGCTTTAACCAACCAATGGCAACGACAGATTTACCACGACCCAGCTCGCACGCTACGAACGCTCCAATGTCCCAAAGCCATTTCACTATTAACCCAATCGGTGCCTAACTATTATATTTATTTCAAAACAAATAACAAAATATCACAAATGGACTAATATACGAGTTTTTTAAAATATTTGCAGGGGAGTGGTTCAGAGAAAAATGATACTCCAAAGGAGTTGGCAAGAAAAATTCTTTTTGGATGGGTAAGTCAAATAACACATTCATAAATATCTGGAATTTCACGATATACGTAGTATTATTTTCTTAACTTTTAAGTTGTTGAATGCATCCATTATCGGATCTCAATGAAGAAACAAATGATCCAGACGTATTCAAATAACATGGGAGACCTTCCTTGATAGAATACTAAGTTAGGCTGTTATGTAACTGTTATCGAGATTTGAGTGGTAGTGATATTGAATTGGGAAGGTTGTACTACTTGAGCTTTGTAATAATGGATCCAGCTTTTACATTTGTATTGTATTAATTTATTTGTATTTGAATTCCATTAGGTTAGTATGAAGTGGAGTGAAATACTACTTTATTGAAGTGAATCAAAAGATTTATTTTACAGAAATCAATGGACTTACTTAAACTTTCAGTGAACATATTTGAAATAGAAAGGTTTAAACATGCAAGAAGTCGACTGTTACATTATATCAATCAACAGGGAAATAACATATACAAACATATAACCGATGGTGTTGCTATTTTTTAACATTGTATTTGTTAATACACAAGTTGAAACTAGAATTAAGGGTAAGTGATTGTTGCGGCAGTTTAATACATCATAACAGCTCTATGTCATAACTTCAAAAAGCGATTCATAAAGTTCTTACAAAATTGGATATTCCACACCCATGATCAAAATAATATATAAGTTACTTTCCCAAAACACTGAATATCCATATAACCCATTAAATAAACATAAAACATCAAAAGCTTGGTAAATCCTGAGTGCGTCGTATATCCTTGAAATTTAACTCCAACCCCTCAATCATGACAATTGTCTCGTCCTTCATAAGTTTCACAGAGCCAAATTTGCCACTCAAATTTTCTACTTTTGTAATTAGCTCACGCAACAATAAAGATTAGTCATCCACTGGAGCAGGTGTTTTGGCATTTGCAGCATTGTCATTGGCACTGGCATTTGCAACATCAACTTTGGCATTCATAATATCAATTTTTGTAGTTAGCTCAAGCAACAGTTTAGAGTGGTCATCGACACTAGCATTTGCACCATCGGCATCGGCATTTGCAAGTTTGTCATCAGCACTGGCATGTCGAGAACCCTTAGGCACACTATGCGTGGCTTTGGTTGGTTTAGCAATCCATTGGCCGTTAACCCTCTCTATCCCCATCTGCTTGAGGGTGGTAGTGGCAAAAGCTTCAATGATAGGATCAACATCACGACTATCCTCACCCTCCAACACTACGCCTTGATGTTGGAATTTGTAAGCAGAATGGCATAGCAGCAAAACTTAGTCTTTGCCCAGCACTTCAACATATGCATGGAAATGATATGTCACAGGTCCAGTTTCATCCCATTCAAAAAGCACTAGATGATGAAGACTTCCATTCGAGCAGTTACCAATTTTAGGCATGATAGTATAATGAATTATATTGTGCAATAACCTTGCATCGAGTATCATCTATGAAGCTGGGAATTTTCTTCAGCAAGCATTGTAGGATTTCCACAACTGTCGAACAGCTTCAGTAGGGTTAAAACCAAACGCATCAGCTCAACTTTGGCCAATTAGTATTGAACATCTCCTTTAACAATACCAAGGATAGTCCTCAACTTGTGTTTTTCAATATGGAATTCCACCCTTTTTACATATGAAAAGATTGATCGAGAAGACCGATCTTCTATATGAGCATAGAATATATGCACAAGTTTTGGATAGCATAGGAGTTGAAGGAAAAAAATCTCCCCAACCGATATTTGAGAAGTAGTTGTAAGTATCGAGTCCCAAATCGTCGCATATTCCTTTAGAAATTACTTTTCCTTTCACACCCCATGGTGTAAGTAACTCCTTTCGTATACGCTCTTCTTATCGAGATTCTTAAAGTATACATAATCGATCTCCATGGAGTTTGATCCATCCCTGCTTGTATCCTCTGTATTTTCCCTATTTCTCCGAGGCATAATGTATATCCTAAGTATATATCAAACCACTGAAGAACAAAATTAATCTAAAACAAACCATCATTTTAAATATATTTACAAATTCACAATCAAGTTCTATAATATTTAGAGATTTAGCACGAGAAAAGATTGGATATTTCATTTCTCAATTTCCAAACAAAAAATAATAGAAAGGCCTAAAGGTTCACAATTTCATATAATCACCAAACTAGCACCCTCACACTTGTGTAAGCTATTTCTTTAATATCGCATAAAATACCTTATCCATCCAACATTGTTGTATCAGTTTTAAAATGGAAGCCATTTCATCATGCAGATCTAAAATATTTCCTCGATTCCTAAGGTTGGAAGATGATAGGTGCTCAATATTGATCATTTTTCGCCCCTATCTTGCGTTTGTTATGTCTTTACATTTCGTTACTTGGTATTTTTATCTCGTTTATGTGTGTAAGCATGTTTTAGGAGCTTAATGAAGAAATAGAGCTAATTTCGGTGAATTAACTGAGTTCGTGTTCATTTTTATCTCAAGAAAGGAATCAAGAGGTGTGTCAGAGCAAAGAAGAGCTACTCGTGGGCAAAATGGTCATTTCCCAACATCGTTATTGCACCGAAGGACAAAAATGTTATTTTCAGACATTAATACTTCACCGAAAAGCAGAGGGAGTCAAAGGCGACCAGTCTAGCTCAAATATGAAAAGACGAGTTTTTAAGCAAAAGATGCATCATACCCTACGTCGTCAGAGAGAAAAAGGGGCAGATTGGACCTGAGCTACGCTTTGGTTTGGACCTTACGCCCTAGACCTACGCCCAATTATAGGTCAGGAGCGTAGCTTATGCCCTATACCTTTGCCCAAACGTAGGTTAGGAGCGTAGGTCCCACCTTGAGGCCACGTGATCCCTTTACGTACTGAAGTTGTTTCGGAGTTGTTTCAGAATTTTCCAGTTTTATCCCTACTTCGATATTTTAAGTGATCAGTGATTCCAGACCTCTACATACAGGCTTATACACATATGTACATCTGATTTTATAGAGATTATTCATGTATTATGAAATTACAGAAAATGGCAATCATTAGGGTCTCTCTTAGTTGTCTATAAATATGAGAGGGTTAGGTTTAGGGTTTAGTTCTAGTTTTAGTATTGTTTTTGGAAGGTTGGTCATGGTTCTGATTTTCACGCACGTTCATTGAAGACTTACTTCCATTGAAGAGAACCACCATTAAAGACCTAGAGATCCGGAAAAGAAGACCATGGAGAGCGTTTCTACACCGACAATACAGATTCTCTCAGCCATGATCAACTAATTCGGTATCTAGGATTTTCTCGCAAAACCCTAGCCAAGTAATGTAGTTCTAATTTTATATTCAATTGTAGAGAGGGAAAACTGTGACTATGTTGTGATGATTGTGTTAGATGAGAGACCATTTTTATTCGTGATACAAGTTTATATATTTGAATTGATTCTTGTCTTAGACTTTTCTAATATATTTATCTTACACAATCACAATTATTCACTATGGTCTGGAACTCAGATACTTAATCTGTGATTTTCTACACAATGGTGGTCATAAAACTTAAAACCCTAGATTGACACAAGTCATGCCCTGATAAACTAATATAGACATGTTTTAGTTTATTTTCATACTTTAATTTACTGCTTTAATTTACTTTTATGCATTTACTTTTGGTTAGTAGTTGGCATGCACTAATCAGTTTAGTCTTGAGATGGGTTTTCGCGATCCGACCTGATTCACAGTCAATTGATTGCCCTCATGCAATTGAAATAGAATTTGGACTATGTTATACGGTTAGTGGTGGAGTGGGGAAACCCTAGTTTTCTCTCCCTCTAAATCACAACCATTATTCATTATTGTTTTCTGTTTTATTTTCATTAGTATTAGATAATTCACAAAACCAAACTATTTTCGAAAAAATATAATTAAATGTTTTTAGACTATTGAAGTGAACAATCCTCGTTTCTGTGGGATCGATATTCCCCTATTCAAGCAAAACTATACACAATTGATTTGTGCGCTTGAAGAAGGGTAAAACCTAAAGTGTCGTTTTTAACCACATATTTTGCACACACCTGACACCCAACAGAAGAACAAAATTAATCTAAAACTAACCATCATTTTAAATTTATGATTTAGGAATTCACAGTTGACTTCTATAATATTTAGAGATTTAGTATATGTAATAAGATGCATGTATGAGAACATAATTGTGAATTTAACAAGGCCAACAAGATAACACCCTACTGAATTTAACACGAGAAACAGTTTGGATATTTCATTTCTCAATTTCCGAACAAAAAAGAATACATAGGCCTAAAGGTTTACAATATCATAAAATCATCAAACTAGCACCCATTCCTGGGGTTTACAATATCTTATAATCAGTTCTAAATTATTACCACAATTCCTAGAGTTCCGGTAATGGAAAACCAGAAGAGAAACTCACATTTGTTGATGTAGAAGGAAGAATGCACACATTTGGAGGAAACTGTCGATCGACTGAAGATGTCGCGCCTTTGGGTGTATTTGGATCGATCGCGCCTTTAGGTTTTAGGGTAAAATGCTTTATATTTATGCTTTGAATTAAGGGTTATCTTCCCTTTTATTTGCCATTTTTTATTGATTTATTCTATTGTCATTTTTTTGGGAATCATTAAATCATTTATTCCAAAATATGTATTCATTAATTATTTAATATATATTTACACAAATATTTAATGAATAATTTATGAATGAGTTTTTAAATGATTTTGGTATTTTGTATTCCCTTTTCTTTGCTTCCCACCTAAATGCCCTTTCTTCGAATTTCAAATTTTCACTTCTCTCCCAATCACATCAGAGACATCATTTTAAACATATTTTGGGATTTAATATATCTATTTTTAATTACGTCTTTGTAATTTATTTTACTTCTCTGAAATACAAATGACTTAATTATTTCATATTAATAATTAGTAATCGTAAACATCATTGAAGATGAAACATCATTTTAAACATATTTTGGTATTTAATATATCTATTTTTAATTACGTCTTTGTAATTTATATTACTTCTCTGAAATACAAATGACTAAACATCATTGAATATGAATGAACAATGCAAGCATCAACCAAATATTAATTGCCCAAAAAATCATAAGTTCATTCATTGAAACCAAAATACAAACATAACTGGAAAGAACTACAAACCAATTATGTGACACCACAAGCCAAAATACCAACATAACTGCGGAGCACTACATTCCTAACACTTTCGTTATGACACCACAAGCCAAAATAACAACCACCACATAGAAAATGGTAGAATTGCCATTGTTGGAATTCTTGGCAATGTTATCCAGGTCCACTTGCATTTTACCAAATTCTTGCATTATTACCTGAAATTCAGATTCCATCTGAACTCCATCTTCGATTATCTTCCCTCTTGGTTGATTGTAGACTTCAGCTATGAGTTTGAACATGAATCTTTTGTAATAATCTGAAACTTCTTCATCAACCCATTCAAATAAGCGACACGAACGCGAGGTCCTGGAGTTTGGACACGCATAAAACTGCCTACCAGGGTTCGTTTCCGTATGGGACATCTTCATCTTCAATAGAGATTTGATAGGACAACGACATAATTTCACGTGCTCACTTATTTCGTTCCACGTGGAGCTTGATGAAGATGACATTTTTTGCCAAAACAAATGGATAAAACAGAGAGAGGGGGGAAGGGATTGAGTCTACCCGCTAAAAAGACAGAGAGATAGATAGAGAGAGAGAGATGGTTTGCAGAGAGACCAATAGAACTAAGAGAGAAAGAGATATGGAATATATCATTATTATAGCCCTTGAATTCCCGCCCAATCATATCACATCAACTTCTATTTAAAAAATTTCAATTCCAGCACATTGACATCATAAATCAATGAATGTTGCACGAACTTAATAATGTGTTGGGAATTCATAGTTTATTTGCTGATTTTCTTAGTAATGTTGCTTCATTTAATTTATCTATTTTCATTAATTATTGACGGTGAGGACGAAGTTGGTGAACACATTTCATTCAACTGATAAATTTACAAATTGTTATATATATGCACATATAAAAATGAATCGATAACATACAAAAGAATTGTTACCTATTATTAGTTAGCAATTACATACAAAATAATTGGTAGTCATTGTTATCAAAATAATGACTACCAATTACACATTTAGTCTTCCTCCCAAAATAAATATTGATCTCTCATTTCATTGCAATTATGGTATGCAAGTTGGATGGCAATGAGGTTCCTAAGATCCTGGGGGTTGTTCTGCACCAAAGGGTTAAAATTCCAATTTAATACGCTTACACTGTTACACTGTTGTTAACAAACCATAAAGTTCGATAAAACAATTCTTAACGTATATCCCACTCACCGTCGGCAAAACAAACCTAACAGGCCTTTGGAACTTTTTCATGTACCACGTCATGAAGACACCGCATGATTGGCTATAATGAAACTTCGTGAGTTAAAATATCAAATAATACTCGAAGGCTATCGACTAGCATTGCTTAAACTTACCCATCCTTTTGTGTAGGTGCATGAATCCTTTCCGTATTATAACCATCAAACTATCCAGGAAAGACTTCATCCGTGGACAGCTTTTGGAACGCGTAAGCAAGGAATTTGACCTAAAAATTGATACGCATCTTTTTAGACCCTATTATGTCATGCATTACTGTCACAAAATATTAAGGGTAATTTACCATCATATTTACACTTGCTAACTTGTTGGAGGTTATGATGGAATCCATATAATATATCGCCTTGTTTTCCCTATCAACCACATATAGACACCAGTTTTCCTTCCAGCACACTGGGAAAAAAACTGTAATATGAAAAATAAATTTATGAGTAAATAGAAATTGTAGGCAAATAATTATCATGAATTGAGAGTAAGGGTCTTTTTCCAGATTTACTTATCCTTTTTCATGAAAGCAACTGATTTGTAGGAAGCAACGAGCTGGATCGGAAGAAGTCAACATTGCATGCAAATGTTTGATTGATGGCATTTCCATCCTCAAATTCATGCAGACCAGCAACTACTCACTGTGGTGAACCCAAAATTGAGTGTTCTAATAGAATGATGAAATAACATGAGATCATGTACATATTTGATTACTATTTCACAACTTACGGAAACATTAACGGAGACAAAATGGTCTCCTCTTCAAGCTCTCTCACAGTTTAGTAGCCTAGAGAATGCATCCATAACCTAGAAGAATAAAAGATAACCATCAGATTTTCAAAATCCCCAATTCAACGTTTTAACTGTTCTTTCAGTACAAAAAAAAACATATACAGCAAGCACATTCATACTTGAATCTACCTAGGCATTTCTCAACAAGCGATTAATGTGGTGCCTCCTTAGAAAGTACTCGTGCATGTTAACAATCAATTCATTATCAAACATTAGAACTCAATCAGTTGTGAAAAGTGTAGCAATGTGAAAGTTATGTAAATGAAATTCTGTAAATAAAAATTGACCCTTGATTGTCTGTATCGTTCACGAATCCCCAAATTTTTAGGAGCTATTTTTTTTACTTTTCATTCATGTGTTCTGTTTTCTTTGCCGCCACAACCCAAGGGGACTTCAGAAAATGGCTCTTTTTTTTGCCTCACTGCTCTTACTTGCATTTGGGGGGTTCACAAGTGGTCACCATCATCTTCGTATGTTATATGCACAAAATCATTCTGCTTCTCTGTTTGGATATTATAATTATCTCCCTTTTGCTTCTCTGAGACCACAAAACTTTCATCTCTGTTCACTTCAAAATCTCCAATGTCATCAGAATTATGGCCCTGGTGGGAAAATGTTTCTCTTGCAAATATTCTTTCTCGTCGAGAGAGCTGACATCATTTAGAATTTGATTTTTCTTAAACTCAAACAACCATCTCTTCATAACTGCATTTTGAGCTACCAATTCAGCTATGGCAGTGTCCGATTTCCATATGGCATCCTACGTAAAATCGTAAAATAGTTCATATTCAAAATAGGGTATAACTTTTGGATAATAAGCAAACTAAATACTTAGCTATTTAAGTACCTCAACTTTTTTATTCATCTCTAAAGAGGAACCCGCTTTCGAATATATCTCAGCCTTAGCAACACGAGGCATGACAGAAATCTCTTTCACAACAGTCGGACTCTTGACAAACTGTAATTTTGGTGGAGAATAATATGATCAGGACAAGTCGACTGATAAAATTAATAAACACCTCAATTTGACTTAAAACCATCATTTTCTAAAGTTATAAAACTATTTTTAAGTCTAATTGAGGTGATGTATGTATGTACTTAGGTACCTTTCCAAGTCCGAAGCCTCCAATAATCTCATTCTCAAAGCCCAACCGTTGTTTCGCCATAGCGTTCGTCCAGGATGAGATGCGATTGAGGTGGTCCATTGGTTTTGGTCCATCCACATCATAATGGACCAGGTATAGCAGTTGTTCATGTTACAAAACAGCAACACCATTAGTCAAGCAATGTGAATAATTCTAAAACAATTCAGATATTACATTTGGTTCATTATTGCATATCACTTCATAACTTATTCAATAAGAACTCGTACATGTAGCAAAAAGACACAGCCGTCGCAAAACCTAGTTGATTTTTTTCTCTGTTTCTTGATCCCTTCAACCAAATTGTCATACACGGCTTTTGCCCAGTTATACTGGGAAATCCAATCAACTCTAAAAGTTGCCTCCAAAAATCAGAGACGAGCCGTAAGCTTCCGATTTGTACACAATAAAACATCACATGTGTATAAAACAAACAGCCGGACAAAATCATCATTGTTGTTAATGCCTTTCTTCTAGTTATTCAGCTTGTCAAATAACTGTGGCGATGTAATCCCTTCGAAATCAAACGTGACAGTAGCTTCTGCCCACTTATAACATTGAGAATCTTGTGATGGTGATGCCACAGGGACGAGAAGGTCACCCCGGGGTACACCCAGTATCTCCACAATTCTTTCTTCATCAACACTAAGAAACCTATCACCCAAGTGCAAACGGTATAAATAGAGATCGAACTCTTTCACCAACTAACAAAGAAGATCATGGTTCAAGCTGAAAACTTTCAACTCCAACAGTCTTCCAAAGCCAACTTCAGAAATTAATTTATTTTGAAAGACAAACAGGGATACAATCATTTGGAGCCATTTCTTAACGGGCATATAGGATACTCGACGGTCATCTTTAATCTATTTTTGTTTACTATTAGGTCCAAATTAATTTCTCTTTTTCAACCCTATACTGCTTAAAAAATGGTTATTTCTCATCATTGGTCATCCCACCCCAGGCAACGCCAATGCTTGTTGAAGCCTATTTACTTTGCACAAATACATGTTTGTTTCTCTTTTGGAAATCGTTCCTAATTAAAGCAATGAAATAAACATTAATCCTAAAAAAAATATCATTTGGTAACAAACAATAGTAATATTACAAAATAAATAAGCACTAACTTAAACAAAATAAATGTGTTTGGGGGGTTTGTGCCCGTGATCTTGACATCTGAAGAACTTAGGTCGTCGACGACTTTCACTATCTTCCTCTTTGCGGGGGTCATAATACTTTGCACTATATCAAGCACTTCACTTTAAAATTACAAAATAATATATACAATTTCTAAATGCTATATCAAACACTTCTTAGTTCAAAATTACAAAATAATCAACTTCAGCAAAACTTGTTGCTCTTAGTACTTAAAAATATACTGCATCAAATCTATCAGTTGACTTTCAAATCTATCAGTCCACTGAAATGAACAAATATAATGTGCATCAAAATCTCCTCAAGATGCAGCAAAGTTTTTACAAAATAAGCACGTGTTTTTGAGCTAAATACAAAAACTGTCTTCAATACCTTATCACATAACACAAATTTCAAAATTTATATACCATATCGCAGACTTTTCAAATAAAATTGTTGTCTTTAGGAACACGGATTTTAGTACATTATTTCCTACCAAAATTTGGGGAAAATCATAATAGAAAATTCTACACTAAAAAGAACACTTCAAATAAATAATATTGTTATATCACCTACCTTAACAATAGAAAATCTTGTGTTGTTTTCAAAATAGCAAAAAACATGATCAATTTTCTACTTCGTTGGTTTGTAACCGTAGAAAATTTTCATCTACAAATCCTTTGTACAATTTCCAAAATTACAACCACAAACCATTAATAATGAGAAAACAAAATGGATAAACCTGGAAATTAAAGTCGGGTTGCAGAAAAGTTGAAAGATGGACTCTTCAATTCAAAGTTTTAGGAACCGGATCTATATATATATATGTGTGTGTGTGTGTGTGTGTTTGTGTGTGCGTGCTTGGCCTAAACAGTTTTCAATTTTTCGGGACAAGATGAAGATGGAGAGGTGATTGTCCTGAACCTTAAGGATGACGATGGAGATGGAGATCGGTTTGGAGAAGATGAAGCTGTGGGGAAGAGATAAATCATATGGGATGGTTTTGGGCTGGAAAAATCTATATAGGTGCCTATATAAACAGTGTAGATAAAGCCTCCAAAGTCCAACGTCGTTAGCGTTTTTTTAAAAAAAAAAATAGCAAAACGACGCCGTTTTACCCAATACAACATCGTTTTTTGCTTATTTCTGCAGCAATTATTGTAGACGATCCAGACCCGATAGATCTAGGGTTTGAGACAAAAGACAGAAATATTCTAAGGCCATGTTTGGTAGGCGGTCTTATTTGGTCTGGTATGGTCTGGTGTGATCTGGTCTGGTCTGGTATGGTCTGGTCTGGTCTAGTCTGGCTTGTCTAGATCCTGAATTTAAAAGTCTGGTTGGTAAGCGATATGGTCTTATTATTTATTTTTTATTTATTATAATATTTATTTATGTATTATTCATTTCTTTTATTTATTATTTCTTCACTTTATAATATATTTTATTAATTTATTATTTATATTATTATTTATTCATTTATATATTAATTTCTAAATATATTCTATTTATTTATTATTATTATTTCATTATTTAATTTATAAATTATTTATTCATTTTTAATTATTTAAAAATATATTCTATTATTTTAATATTTTAATATTTATTTATTATTATATTTATTTATTTCTTATTATTTTTTTTATTTTTCATTTTTTTTTATTTTCATTATATTTTTAAATATGTTTTAAGTAATTTATTATTTTATTATTATTATTTATTCATTTTTAATTATTTACGATTATATTTTATTAATTTATTATTTAGTCCATTTTTATTATTATATTTATTTATTATTATTGTATTCATTTTTTATTATTATTATGTATTATTTAATTCTATATGTTTATTATTTATTATTTATTTTTAAATATGTTTTATTTAATTTATTAATTATTCATTTTTAATTATTTATAAGTATATTTTATTATTTATTCAATTATTTATTATTATTATTAGGTATTATTTAATTCATTTTGTTTATTATTTATTATTTATATTTTACTTTTAAAATATATTTTATTTAATTTTTTTTATTATTTATTCATTTTTAATTATTTATAAATATAGGGTTATTCCCACCGACACCCCCTTAAAGAGATCCTAATCCCACACGAACCCCCTCGATATTGAGTATTCCCACACGGACCCCCACTGACAGATTGCCGTTAGGTTTATTGACGTTTTATTGTGAAATTACTAATTTACCCTTCGATATATATTTAAAAAAAGGATAAATTACAGTAGCAACCCCTAAGGTTTCACTTATTACATTAGGGTAATATATAAAGTATGAAATTACCCATATGCCCAAAATATATATATATATATTACAAAAATATATAAATATATATTTTGCGAAAATATATATTACGAAAATATCTATATATATATATATTAGAAAAAATATATATAAAATTTGAAAAAATATATAAATTATAAAATTCAAAAATAATATATAAAATTTGAAAGAAATATTTAAAATTCAAAAATATTATATAAAATCTGAAAATGCAAAAAAAAATATAAAATTCAAAAAAAATATAAAATTTTGAAAAATTATATCAAAATATGAAAATATATAAAAATTTAGAAAAAAAATACATAAAAAGTGGAAAAATATATAGATTCAAAAAAACATTTAAATTTCAATAAACATACCTAAATTATAAAGTTCAAAAATAATATATAAAATTTGAAAGAAATAGTTAAAATTCAAAAAAAATTGTATTAAATTTTCAAAATGTATATAAAATTCGAAAAAATATATTTTAAAATTTGAAAAATATTATAAATTCTAAAATAAATATAATATTAAAAATATATATATATTTCGAAATTATTTTTTTTCAAAAAAACATATTACTTTTCGAAAATAAATATAAAAATCGTAAAAAACATAAAAAATTAAAAATATATATTAAATTTCGAAAATAATTATAAAATTCAAAAAAACATAAAAAATTATAAAATTTGAAAATAAATATAAAATTCAAAATATATATATATTAAATTTTTAAAAAAATACTAAATTCAAAAATGAATATAAAATTAAAAAAACATTTAAATTTTTTTTAGCTCTCTCTCTCTCTCTCACACACACACACACACACACACACCCCTCCCTGCACACAGACGCACACATATATTATATATATACATATATACACACACATATATATAGATCTATACATATATATATATACACACATATATATACGGGTATATATATGTATACGGGTATATATATAGTAGTTATATATATATATATATATACATGGGTATATATACGGGTATATGGGTATATATAGCAACATATATATATATATATATGTATATATGGGTATGCAATATATACAATCCCCATCTTCAATCTCTTTCCCAATTTCCCACTTCCAATCTCTCTATGTATATAAATTAGGGTTAGGGTTTTGAGATGCCCAAATTGAAGAAGAAGAAGGATATGAAGGTCATTTTATATCATTTTGAGGGCAAAATAGACAATTCACAGGGTGGTTAACGGCACAGTTTAACGGCGTGGAGACGGAGGGGGTCTTTGTGGGACAAAATTCAATTTTGAGGGGGTCTGAGTGGGAATAGTGAATATCGATGGGGTCTGTGTGGGATTAGGATATTTTTGAAGGGGTGTCAGTGGTATTTACCCAATATATTTTATTAATAAGACCAAACCGGACCAGGTTGAACCATAAAAAAATCTGGTTCCAAAAACACCCCATTTGGTTCAATTTGGTCTCATTTGGTCTGGTTCCAAATTTTGAGACCAAAACAAAACAAACATGGTCTGGTCCCTAAAAACAAAGACCAGACCAGACCAGACCAAATAAGACAACCTACTAAACAGGGCCTAAGTATAAAAATCTCATGGGGCAAAATGGTCTTACACAAAACTGACTTTTTTATTTTTATATTTTTCAAATATTATATCTTGGGGTAAAAATCATAACTTCACATATGTGAAACGTTTCTTCTTTTATGTTCTCACCTACTAAAAAGTAGAAACGAAAATAAAAATCATGTTTAATAATCTGTTTTCGTTTTTAGCTATTGAGAAACGTTTCTCATGTTTCTCTAGAAAAGTGAAAACATTAAAAATGTCTCTTATTTCCGCCACAGTAGCAAAAAAACGCTTTCACACATGCTACCACATATGCACTATTCATTTAGAACAAACTTTATATATATTATTAATATCAATTAATATATTATTAAAATACTAGCTTAAATATATAATCTATTATATTATAAAATAAATTTTAAAATATAAAATTTTACATACTAGTTTGAATAATGTTTGAGGCAAAAATCTATAATTTATTATATATATATTTATTTATTATATATAATACTTTTATATTAATATGCAATAGATATCTATTATATTATTTTGTCATTTATTTGTTTTAACTAATATAAAATATGAATATATCACATACAAAATTATTATAAAAAACTTGTGAAACAAATGTTTTATTAAACCTTGTTATTTGTTTCTCGTTCTCAACATTAGGAGTATATTGTTTCTCGTTCTCAACATTAGGAGTATAGTAACGATTAATAAACATCATTTCTATTTATTTTTTTTCCAATAAGAGGAACAAAAATATATTTTTATTTCTAAAAAACAGAAATACAAAACGTTCCACTAGACTGTATTAGCATCTGAACAAGAAAAGAGATTACATAACCATCTTAACCATGATCATTAGAAACAAATATACTTATCAAGCTGAAGGTAAATTCCTATAATCAGATTCTTCTTCTTCATCGACCTCGTCGTCCTCAGGACCGCAGGCGCGACAACAGACCAGAAAATAAACAAAGTTAACCAAACTCAAGAATGTAAGCAACCAGTAATAGTAATCTAAATGACCCTTGTTAAGATTTTTCGATAACCAGCTTACCTTACCTCCTGTGGTAGTAACACTGTCCACAACATTCACCAAAACACTCGACAACAAGCTCGCCATAGCCATTCCAAATGTGAAAAGAGCCATTCCAATGCTTGACATGCTTTTAGGGAATTGAGTGTAGAAGTACTCTATCTGCCCAATGGCGTTGAAGGCCTCAGCCAGTCCAAGCACCGCATACTGCGGCACTAACCACATTGCTGACATGTGGACCGTGGAATCAGGATCCTCCTCTAACCCTTCTTCGATTGCCTTTCCTCGTCTAATGCTTTCCATAGTTCCTGACATTCCCATTGCCACGCAGGCAAGTAGTAAGCCAATTCCCATTCGGGTTTTGGGGGTAAGCCCACCTGGCTTCCCGGTGTATTTTGCTAATGTGGGAACCATCACGCGGTCGTAGAAGGCAATCCATACCGTTAGTGTCACAACCATGACAACGGTGAAGGACCCTGCCGGGATCTCGAATTTCGATGTGATGTGTCTATCCATGGTGTTTGCTTGAAGTGTAGGAAATGAGTTCTGGCCTATGCACACCAAGAGCATAATGCTAGCGGACCACATCGGAATGACTTTAAGAAATGCCTTTAGTGATTCTACTTTCTCGACACTGCAGATAGTCCATGGATTCGAAACTGGTCCTTGTATGTTTAAATCTCCCTCGCTATCCGTAATTACACAAGCTTTGTTTAGAAACCTGCAAACAAAGCCAACACTATTCATAAATCAACCATTCTCTCCTCCGATGAATTGTTGGTTTTAACAACAATGAGGTGCTAGAAAAATAAATATCTTCTTGATTGCATAATAATCTACCAGTAAAAGACGTTGAGAAGAGATTGATATTATGCACAAAACTAAATTAAGACAGACGGAAAAAAAAAATTATGCTTCATACTAATGAATCAATTTCCATTAACAGTCTCAACTATTAACAAGGGCAATGTTACTCAAGAAACATTGCATTATAATTATAGAAATAAGATCAAACACTTCATGTGAAGGAGCTCCTTACAACAAAACTCGATAAAAAAATTTCAAAAACCTTCATACGAATGGGTTAATACAGCAGACAATGTGAATATACCATACCTTAGGTTCTTTGTTGGTGCAAGGAGTTGTGCATTTTCATGGCATTGACGGTAACAAACATCATCACTACTAGGAGGTAGACTGATATTTCGGTTTTTAAATGCCACCACAATAACTTGCACAAATCCAGTAAACAAGCTCTCGCTAGGTTTAACTTCAATGTAAAGAGATGAACCAAATAAGAGCATAAGAACAGAAAAAATCATGAGTATAGCAGGGACCCCGAATCCAACTTTCCAACCTAAATGATCCTGGATGTATACGAGAACAGTCAAAGCCAGAACTGTTGAAATTCCGCCTGAAGCATAGTACCAATTGAAGAAGCTTTGCAAAACGTTCTCATTATCGGGGTTTTCTTCGCTATTAACCTGGTCGGCACCAAAGGCCATAGAACATGGTCTAACGCAACCAGCTCCAATAGAAATTAGCACGAAAGAAGAGAACAATACAGCTAGTTGGGCTGCTGTTGGAGGGTTGCAACTATAGCTGAACTGGTCACAAGGTGAAGGTCTCAACTCTGGCATTGCGGCAGTTAACCAGAGGAGAGTCATTCCCTACAGAAAAACAATCACACTAGTTATGCATCGAAAAAGAATTATTAAAAAGAGAGAAAATTCTCAACAAAAATCTTATCTAAGAAGGGTGAGGAGCAATGGTTGTGCGTCTTATAGCTAGAAATGCTTGATGTTTTCGCAATTAATCATAGTAGCACATCCAATATATGCCTACATCAAAATGTGTGCAAGCAAGTCTGAACAACAATAACAATGCCGCCCATAACTTGATTGTAGAAGTATAAAGACATCTCCGCCAATGCCCACAACGCCGCCATAACTTGATTGTAGATGTATAAAGACACTTCCACCAATGCCACTGAGGTGTTGAATTGAGAGAAACCTCTAAATCCAATGACTCAGCGGGTGTCTTGACTTTGAGAGCACCCCATGATAGACAATGAAAACTATTAGCCCTACAAGAGGTTTGTGAATAAGTGATTGCCCAATACAGAGCAAGGAATATCCGTCTGTCTGCTAAACAAGATGAATTGAACTCATAATTTATTAGATACTAGTTATGAATGTCAACCATAAAAATTACCCTAGCTTCCTGATTAACTATCACATGACATAGGAGGTCGAAAATCTTGCCAAACGACAACTCTTTCCAATTAGAAGAATCAGGCTCCATATATGTTGATAGATATATGTTATAGAGAATATTATGGATAAGTAATCATGTCTCTTCAGGAAACAGGCTGCAAATATGTTGACTGATATGTTACTGAAAGGTAGTATAGATAAGTAATGATTTCTCTTCAGTTACATTCATCTCGAGAATTATACAATCAACCAATGAATCATGACTTGGATACTCCATCCCTAAGATTCATCTCGTCGAAGTAACCAAGACCTCTGGATTGAAGTACTAACTTTATCGAATCGTCATAACTACTTCCATATCTCCTTTTTAGTTTCTATTCACACATTCTTTGTGAATCCACGCAAATTTGTTCTTCCATTTCTTTGCTTTGAATAATTCTTTGAATCTTTAGATATTTTTCTTGTTCCTATTTATATACATACATACATATATTTGGTGGGTAGGGTCAGATAGTAATAGAGTTGCCCCTCCTCATCTTAAGTAGGTAATAATTCACATCACAAAATTTTAAACTCGTAGTTTTTCACTGTTTCTTTCCACAGAAAATTTCTTACATGAACACAAGAAAGGTGCAAAGAGATATTCTTCCAAAGTTGAATCAAATTGAGAAAAATCTACTGGATTTAATAAAGCAATATGCACAGGCACACAAATATACATTTACTGAATTATCTTCAATTTCTTTGTTTTGAATAATTCTTTGAAACCCTAGATATTTTTATTGTTTCTATATACATACCTATATTTGGTGGGAGGGGGCAGATAGTACTGGATTTGCCCCTCCTCATCTTAAACAGTTTGACATTTATATCAAAAGAGAGGATTAAACTTGAACTTTCTCCCTGTTTGTTTCCACAGAAAATATTTCTAAAAACAACTTACTTCAAAACCAAGAATAGTGCACTGAACTATCTCTTAAAGTTGAATCAAATTAAGAAAATTCTAGGCACACAAATATACATTTTCTTCAATTATCTTATTCCATAATTAGATTTCTCAAAATAAGTGGAAGAGTTAGCAATTATTTCCAAGAAAATCTATTTTCTATGAAACCAAACAGAGAATAATCAATTAATGGCTAAATTGGGGGAAACCCCCAAAAGCACTCACAAGAAGGCTAGAGATTGATCCAAGTAAGATGACCCGAAACCGACCCAAGTAAGAATCAGAGAGAAAAGCTCCAAAAATGGCCAAAGAATTGGAAAAGGCAGACCATGTGAAAAGTATGGTTGACCCACTGGTAGCTTCCATATGGTACTCTCTCATCAAGTAGAATATCATGTTTGACAGCAATCCAAAACTTGCCAACCTCTCAAATGACTCATTCACTGCAACCCACAACAAAAAATCAACAAAATCATACACCATATATATATATATATATATGTTCATATTTATATATAGATGGTTACCTATGATGAAGGGCATGGTTCTGAGACCACCCTTTCTGGGTTTTGGAGTAGTGCGACATAACAACTTATTCTCGTCCTCTGAACACAGATTCATCTTCTCCTCTTCCATTTCATGATCCATCATGTGTAATATATATAATTCTCTATAATTTAGAAGGTTGTGTGAGTGGAAAATCTGAGAGAGCTGTGACCGACAATTCCTATGATGTTTGTGACCTGTTCTTGTCGAAAAGATACTGTTAATATATGTGTCGCAATTCCAAGTACAATTATCTATCTTCCAACATCTTTAAACAAATACCGAACTTTATCTAAATATCAAAATTAAAAATTACATGTTTGTCGATCTAAATCAATAAAATATTAAAACAACTATTATGAAACAAATAAAATATAATATATTAAATTAAATTTTACGAACCAAACTATTTAATTTATTATTAATTAAATTAAATTAAATTTAACATATCCAGTAATAATTTATTGATATATTTTAACCCATAACCAAATAGAGAAGAAAAAAAAATAAAAATAACCAAATGTCTTGTAGCTTAATGGTATCACTTTTCCTTCCCAAATGAGAGATTAGGGATTCGAGCCCGATGAAGCTCATGTGGGGTGTATGAGTTTCTTACCATTCAAAATAAATAAATAATAAATATAAATATAAATATAATCGTGTCAAACATGTTGTGTTAGGATAGAATATTATATAACTTCAATCATTTTATGATCAATTTTAACCATTTTAATTAATATCGTGTCTCATTCTGTCAACTATATGAGACACACTCTTTATTCCACTATATTAAACGGAGTGACATGGGAACGAGAGGAACATTAATCCAGGAAAACACTATATATTAGTTTGTTTGGGAATACGATAACTTATATATATATTTAATTATATATATATATTCGAATTTTATATATTATTTTCAAAATTTATATATTTTTTCAAATTTTATATATTATTTTTGAATTATATATATATTGGAATTTTATATATTGTTTTCGAATTTTATATATTTTTTCAAATTTTATATAATTTTATTCGAATTTTATATATTGTTTTCGAATTTTATATATATATTTCAAAATTTATTTATTTATTCAAATTTTATATTCTCCAATCTGAATTTTTTCTGCATATATTCTCCAAGTATATATACATGTGTGTGTGTTTTATTTTATGATCGAGCTATCTGGATTCTTGAGGAATTAAGATTGAAGTTTGTGTTGGGGATCCATGCTCTTCGTCTAGTATGCATAGCTTGATGATGTTCTTATATGCCTTTTTTTAGCACATTAATGTATCTGATTACATATCTGTTTAGAACTTTAGGCAATTAGGCATAATTAAGAAGATGCGTTTGAAAAATCAAAGAATCAGATGGAGTATGCAATTGAATATACTATTGACTTATGCATATATGATGTATCATTAGATACATAATAAGTTCATTTAGAAACTGAAGAGGTGCCCTGTTCTATCATTGAAAAGTATAAATGACTTCCCTTTGTAAATTATCAGCAGAAAATCAAATAATGTCCTTTAAAATTGTCTGAAGGCCAGAACTGCAGTGCTGTGTGGAGATTAATGATTAAGAAAATAGCAAAATAACACAACCAGTTACATAGTTATGTAAAATATGAAAGGGTTAGATTTGTTAGTTTAGTGTGTGTTGTAGCGTGTATTTGTGTTGCATCCGGAGCAAAGAGTACTTTATTTCTGGATTTATTTTGCTGTGGGTCAATCATGTACGTTTTGTGATTGCTTGAGAAAATTTCACCATATATATACACTGCCAAAAACAGAATCCTTTGTTATGCTATCGAAAACTTTGCAAAGCAAGTGTTCTGCAGTATGTGTGATATGTTATTTTTGTTATAGCCTCAGTAACCATCCAAATAAAATGGGCAGTATAAGAGTATTGATATATTGTTTTTGTTATATATATATATATATATCTATGTGAATGTTTTGTTATAGCCTCAGTAACCATCCAAATAAAATGGGCAGTCTAAGAGTACTGAAATATTGTTTTTGTTATATATATATATATATATGAATGTTAATGATATGTTTGTATATATGTGGATGGGGCATTGTTGATTGGAGTCATGGATCTTAATTGCAAACCATGTATGATTCAAGCCCGAAAAATGTGATAACTTTCTTCTTATTAATCATTTCAATGATTCACATTTTCAACTATATATCAAATAGTGCTAATATGGGATTTTTTTTCCAATGATACATGCGATGGAGATACTTGGAGAATGTTCGAGTTGAGGTAATAATTGAAGGATGTTCATCTTGAGATATTTGGTGTAAAGGAAATGACATTGATGTAATAGAATTTTGTTATTGTTTTATGTAATCTAATATGTATAATATATAATAACATTTCCAATATGAAATACTGTTTTATCATATGTAATTGATGTCTTGTGTGTACTACATTGGATTGGATGACTTTGAAATTGAGTTATTTTTTAGATATTTCTTGCTATCAGGTGAAAAATAAAATTTGACTTGTCATTTTTATGGGGAGGTGTTGTCGAATTTTTTTTATTTCCAATACATACCAATATTTCAAAACTAATATCACATTATCAAATAAGAAATACATAATACAAACCTTTGAAAACTACTTTAACAAAATGTTTACAAATTAATTTTTTGGGTTTTTAAGGTTATTACAACATATAAAGTATATTTATTATTTTCATAGTTTTTTAAAAATTTAAGACCAGACCAGTTTGCCAAACATGGTCTGATTCTATTTTCTCAGACCAAGACCATCAGACCGCTTACTAAACAGACTTTCAGAATATAGCCCAAATCAATGCAGACCGGTTACCAAACGAAGAGAGTCCACCCCAAACTCCTTCCTAACCACCTTCGTGATATTTCTCATATTTTTCTCTCCCACCCACAAAACACACACATTCAAAACCATTTTTTATCTTCCATATTATATACATAACATATATATATATACAGTAATATTCTCCTGCTTCCTGGGAGCAAGATAAACCATACTCACTTTTACTATTAACCTTTAGATTTAATCCAATGATCACATTATGAAACCACTTAATTTTTTCAAAACCACTCTATTAATATTTAATTTCCTTATTTAAGTCTCTTAATATCATCCATATAAATTAAAAAAAAGTTAATTCCTTTAACACAAATGACAACCCATATTTAATCCCATACATGGGTATACATAAATATATGTGCGTGTGGCAAAGAAAAATTGGTGCTACAGTCCAATACATTATGGATTTGAAATTGGGTGATTTTATAGGTGTAGAAGAAATTAACTTTCCTTAAAAAAATTTCATGTATACATAGATATAGACACATAAATCTAATATTTTATTAATAATTGTGCATAATTCTAAAGTCAATAGAAGTCTATATATAAAATATGTCTTTATTAATTAAAATATAAATTCAAAATTTGTAATAAGAAATAAATAAAATATATATATTCATAACCTATATACTTCGGAATGTCAGATTTATTTTGTCTACATCTATGCATACATGAAAAAAAAATTGTGCAAAGTTAATTATTTATACACCTATAAAATCACCTTATTACACATCAAACCTAATTATGCGAATTTTCAAATTCATGGTGTATTCCAGTGTTACACCAATTTGTTTCTTTGCCACACATACGTATATTTATGTATACCCATGTATGAGATTAAATATGGGTTGTCATTTGTGTTGAAGGAATTATTATTTTTAAATTTATATGGATGCTGTTAAGAGATTTAAATAAGGAAATTAAATATTGATAGACTGGTTTTAAAAGATTTAATATTTTCATAATATGAACGTGTTGGATTAAATACAAGGATTAATATTAAAACTGAGTATAACTTTCTCGTGGTAGAAGAGAACTGTATATATATATATATATATATATATATATTGTTTTCAAAACAAAGCTTAATCTAGCAAACCCTAATAGCTTTCGGAGCAGACGCGATCGCTCAATTATTCATTTGATCGAGAGAGAAAGAGCGAGGGATCCTTATCAAAATCTAATCGGAGCGTACTCAATCATATGGAAAGGATAGTGGGAGGGAAGTATAAGCTAGGTCGCAAGATCGGAAGCGGATCGTTCGGTGAAATCTATCTCGGTCTGTTTCTTTATATATATATATACACGTATGTGTTTGTATTTCGAATATATATATATATATGTTTATATATATACATGTGTGATTTGTTTTCGTTTTAATCCGTTTCAGCTACTCACGTGGATAGCTTTGAGATAGTTGCTGTGAAAATTGTAAGATCTTGAACTTTTTGCCTTTTAATTTTCCAGATTTTCTATATGTGGTTGTTTATAAGATATGTATGTGTGTGTGTGATGACCTGTGATTACTTCATTGAACGTTATTCTGAAATGAAAATTCTATTTGGGTTGGGCAATTATCTTGCAAAGGTCTGATTTTTTTTACGATTTTCTTGAAGGTATATGTGTGTATGAATATGTATGTAGGATTAGGAGCCCTGGAATTCACTAGTTAATGGGTTTTTCAAAGTTTTGTTTGATTTGATAGAATCTGATCACTTGGTTGGTCCATCATTTCTATCTCAAAATTCTGTTAAGCAGGCGGTCTTCTTAACTTTATTAATTAGATAAACTCCTATTTGTGATTATGGTAACAAAATTTTGAAGTAGAGAAGTGGGTTTAATGTTTTGGTTTATGGCATGAAGTTATGGTTAAGTTTCACTATATATACTAGGGAAGAGCACGTGATTGACAAGGTGAATTGCAAGCAGGTAAAACCTTATGCATCGAAAATTTCTTTATCGAAATCGAACTCGAATAAAATTTAAACCACCAACATTACAACAGCTGCCCCAAATGGTGGCTTTGACCTTTGCCTCCTGGAAGCCGTTAATGTCGTCACCCACTGCACTGTCAAGGAGCTCGTCCTCTGGTATTCCCTTTTTATTCAATGCAATTATGAATGACCCCAATGATAGAAAAATTAGAAAAAAATCTATTGAAACACAATAAATCAGTAAAAATGTTTTTCGATGGTCCCGTTGCTAATTAACTTCTATCCACTCCCCCAATCCTATGAGGATGAGGAAAACTAAATTTTAAAAAAATCATTGTATATATTAAAGGATACCCGAGTCTTTGTGTAAAATTTATGGATTTGACTGTAAGATAACGAGAGGATTGTTGAGATGATGCGGCAAACCTTAGGGTTACGACCTCATAAATGGCAAAATAGCCAGAATGTGTGATTGAACCAAATCTTAGGGGAGGTCAATGTATATTTTACATTTTATTAATAGGCAGCTGTGAAACGACCCAACTATTGAGAGCCAACCGTTGAAGCATATTAAATCTAAAACAAAAAATGGATATAATATATTTTGAAGGTTGTTAAATCTTCAATGCCAAAAAATATCTTTATTAATTAAAGAGGTAATTTAAATTAAATAGGTAATGTTCACATCCAGAGTAGTGGAGATTTATATTTTTGAAAATAACTCTTATTTAACACTCAACTGAATGTAGTTAAAAAGCAATATATGTAAGTTTTAAACTCCGTGGTTGTATATATAAAAAAATGGCTTGTGTGTTAAGACATGGATTTTGGTGCCTCAAGTAAAAACTGAATTTTTTATGTAAAGTTACATCTCTTATAGTTAAGGTAAGAAATGACTGATCATATGTGGCTTATGGTGTCTCAAGAAAGAACATATTATACTATTTAAAGTTACATCTGTAATAGTTAATTAATGAAATGACTGGTGTGATCATATGGGGTTTTTGTGTCTTTGGTGGTGTGTTTGGCTAGAGCGCAATAGACGATGCTTCGAGGGGATCGAGTCCTCGGCATACATTATTAAGGATGTTTTTATCTCTACTCTTTTCTATTGGGTGGAGGGTAGATATTGTAAATTTATAGAGGTTCGCTTGCTCCTTAGGGCAACCCTTTTTGTTCTAACGGACGCACTCTCCTTTTTAGTGCCTTCTATACAATTCTTGCTTATCAAAAAAATAAAGAACAGAATTTGATATTTAAAAAGTTACACCTCTCATAGTTAATTTGATTCATCAGTTACATCTCCCATAGTATTCATTCATTGAGAATTAAGACAATCTCTCGTAGAGTAGTTGTTAATTTGGTTCATCAGTTAAAATTTCAGCATATACGGAAAAAAATGAAAACTTCTAATGGCGAAAATAATAAAATGCTCAAGACTTTCATAAGTTGCATCAGTGTTATAAAAGGCGCGCGAGGCGCATAGAGGCGCAAAAATAGCGCCTTGCCTCTTGCGAGGCGCAACCACTGTTGTAATTTGTTATCTCTATGCAGATTTACGGCTATACCAAGAGAATACAAAGGGTTTGTTGACTTTTAAAAGGATATAATTTAATTTGTGGGGTCCATTTAAATCTATATTTTACCAGAGGTTGTTCACCGAGACTGAGAGTTGGAGACCGAATCTGGATGGACTTCCGTTCGATTCCATTGATGAGGGTGACAGGGATATGCTGGAGATGCCATTCACGGAGGAGGAGGTGCTGAGAGCATTGAAGCAATGTAATGGGGACAGAGCTCCAGGCCCTGATGGTTTCACTATGCGGTTTCTCTCCGAGTGTTGGCTTATTGTACGGGAGGATGTGATGGCTACATTTTGTGCTTTTTATGAGGAGGGATGTTTTGTGAAGTCTCTTAATGCTACTTTTATCTCTCTGCACCCAAAGAAAGGAGAGGTAAAAGACATTAAGGATCTTAGACCGATTAGTCTGGTTGGTTCCGTGTACAAGTTGATTGCGAAGGTCCTTGCTACCAGGATGCGCGGGGTTCTAGATGGGGTTATCTCGGACTCCCAAAATGCTTTTGTTGGGGGACGTCAGATTTTAGACTCTGCCATTGTTGCTAATGAGGTTGTGGATGCCAGGATTCAGAGTGGTTTACCGGGGGTATTGGTTAAACTGGATGTGGAGAAGGCATATGATCACGTGCATTGGGGATTCCTCATGTATATGTTACAGAGATTGGGTTTCGGGGAGAGGTGGCGTAGATGGATTCAGTTCTGTATATCTTCGGTCCGCTTTTCGGTGATGGTGAATGGAACTCCTTCAGGTTTCTTTGGCAGTTCTTGTGGGTTAAGACAAGGGGATCCCCTTTCTCCGCTTCTCTTCATTGTAGTGATGGAGGCTTTTAGTCGGATGATGACTAGAGCCACGGGATTGGGTCTCCTAAGCGGCTTCAGAGTGGGGGATGTTGCTTCTCAGGCTGTGGAGGTATCGCACTTACAATAAGGCCCTCATGGGAAAGTGGTTGTGGCGTTTTGGGATTGAGAGGAATCGTTTGTGGAGGAGGGTGATCGCTTGCCGCTATGGGGAGGTGAGAGGCGGGTGGTGCTCTGAAGAGGTAAGGGGTCGTAGAGGCATGGGAGTGTGGAAGGATATTCGGCAGGGATGGGACTTCTTTGCACCTTTTGCCAGCTTCAAGGTTGGTGATGGATGTTGTGTGGGGTTCTGGTCGGATTGGTGGTGTGGGGAGGGACCCCTTGCCCATTTGTTCCCTCAGTTGTTCAGGATCGCCCAGGATCGTCGGGCCTCAGTAGCTGATTGTTATCATCTTGATACCGGGAAGCTAGTGTGGGATGTCAGGTTTACGCGTCCTTTTCAGGATTGGGAGCTGGAGGAGATATCCGATCTTCTGGAGTTATTATATTCACAGACTATTGGTGGTGGTCATGATTCTTTATGCTGGAGACCTTCGCCTTCCCAGAGATTTTCAGTTGCTTCCTTTTTTGGTTGCCTTTCGCCCGGGGAGGAAGCGTCTTTTCCGTGGAAGGCAGTATGGCGTACTAAGGCCCCTCTCAAGGTCGCTTTCTTCACATGGTCGACGGCTTGGGGGCGCATCCTCACTTTGGACATTTTGGGTCGCCGGGGTATGTTTTTGGTAAACCGGTGTTTTTTATGTAAAAAGGATGGGGAATCTATTGATCACCTCCTTTTGCATTGCCCGATCGCCTACGACTGCTGGAGTCTCATTTTTTGTCTTTTTGGCATCCAGTGGGTGATGTCAGCCTCGGTTCGCGATGTGTTGGCCTCTTGGAGAGGTGTGCCGATTGGTCGTCAGGTTCAGCTTTTTTGGAGGGTAGCTCCCCTATGTCTCTGGTGGAGTATTTGGTTAGAACGCAATAGGCGATGTTTTGAGAGTGTGGAGTCTCCCCTGGGAGGAATAAAAAACGTGCTCATATCGAGTTTGTTTTGTTGGGTGGAGGGGCGAAATTGTAAATCTTTGGAGGAAAAGATAGACTTTTTAGGTTCCCTCGGCCCCTAAGATTTCGTGTATATGGGATGCACTCCCCGATTGAGTGTTTTTTCTTTTATAAAAATCTTACTTATCAAAAAAAAAAAAAAGCAATGAATAATAAAGGTTATTTTGTATAGGTTAACTTGTATATGTAAATTAGTGGGCCCAAAAAGATTTACTCTCTTTATAATATATTAGATACAATATAAAATAAAGATATTTTGATATATCATTACATGATTTGATTGGAAGTTCAAAAGTCAAATAAAAAAAAGAGACGTAACAAGTAACAAATTGAAAAGAAGAGAGAGAGAGGTGACACATATGTATATATATTTTTTTCTTTTGTTTTTCGTTTATTCTGTTTTTAGTTTATTCTAAGTTTTTTTCTTTTTTCTATTCTTAGCTCTCTCTTTTCTTTTTTTCATAAGAATAGTGGAGTATTTCTTTTTTTGAATGGAAGGCTTAATTTTAAACAGAAACAATATTTTTTACATTTTATTTTCACCTAGAGAGTAAAGAGTATACTCATATTTTAATTAAGCTATGGTCTTGCATCTTTTTTTTTTTTTTATCAGTTTTAATGTCTTTTATATCATGTTTTATTAGAACTTGTATATTTATTTAAATGTGATACATTTGTGTTAAATTTTTAATTGTGCGCCTCACTTCACTCAGGCGCGCGCCTCACCGTGCGGCTCGCGCCTAGGCTCCAAAGGACCTTTAGCGCTTCGGTGCGCCAAACGCCTTTGATAACACTGAGTTGCATATATATAGATAGATAGGTAGATACATAGATAGATATAGATGTGGATTATAGGTATATATGTATTGTTTATATATTTTCCTGTTGTTAACACATCTATTTCACTTGGTGCTAAGAAAATGTTTACTTACATGATCAACTTTAACTTTTAGAAGTGAGTGTAAGGTTTTTTCTTGTCTCCACATGAAACTGGTGGTTGAGTTTATCTTTTCGTATTCAAGATAACAACTGTTATTTTAAGGAGAAGTGGTCATTAATGCTTTTCTTGTTTATGATTGCAGGAGAATAGCAAGACGAAACACCCACAGCTGCTTTACGAGGCCAAGCTATATAATATTCTTCAAGGAGGGAGTAAGTATGATACAGTAGATAAGTTTGATATGTAGAATACATGGATGGACTTGTATACACATTGTCCATGTTTTGTCGATGTCATTCATTCTTTCATTTTGACATCATTTAGGTGGAATTGCAAACACAAAATGGTGTGGTGTAGATGGAGACGACAATATCCTCGTCCTTGATCTTCTAGGGCCAAGTCTTGAAGACCTGTTCGTTTACTCTGGGAGGAAGTTCTCACTGAAAACAGTTTTAATGTTGGCTGATCAGATGGTAAGCTACTTTCATTTCTTGGTTTGCTTTGCCTATGTTAGGCAAAATTTTTGCGTAAAACATGTTGTCGTAGATACTGGAATACATTCTACGCTTTGCTACCCAATATTTTCTATGTTGTGAGTGACTTTTAATTCCATATCAGTATGAAGAACTTCCATTTCATTTTGATAAATTTCAGATTCCGAGAATTGAATTTATGCATTCTAAAGGGTTTCTGCATAGAGACATCAAACCAGATAACTTCCTCATGGGTCTTGGCAGGAAAGCAAATCAGGTAATGATTATTGTCTTCAACACTTGGCATTCATGAATACGTCTCTTTTTTTAAAAAGTTTTTTTCTCCTAGTTCTTCTCGAACACTTAGCTTGCATGTTCTTCAGGTCTACATTATTGATTTTGGACTAGCAAAAAGATATCGTGACTCTACTACAAACCGTCATATCCCATATAGGTATGTACTCTATAACCAACAGGTTGGGTTTACCACCATTTCTATGTTTGATTCTGCTCGATTATGTTCCATTTTTAGCATATTTTATGCTGATAATAGATAGGCATTATTAACTATTTTGGAGTACTTTTCTGTTATGGTTAGGAAATTCAACAAATTACAGAACCTATCCTGAAGTAAATATACTTCCTTTTCTGAATGATGATTCTTCAGCAATGAAATATGAACCTTTCTTTGTTTATTTGTCTTTATACATATGATAAGTATATGATATGGAGGTGGGGTAGTTTTGGGGTTTGGCATATGAATTGTTATGATAGTTTGGCCAATAGTTACAAATAGAATAGACAATCTTGGCATATGCAAGGTAAACTAGAAAAAAACAAACATCTTCTTTTTGGTTAGAGGTCCACTTGCTGATTCCGTTTTAACAAAATAGGGTAAGAAAAATACTAGACTATGTGCCTAGTAATAAAACCCCCTTTCTTTGTGTATTTGCCTTTATACATATGATAAGTATATTATATGGGGGTGGGGTAATTTTGGGGGGTTGCCATATGTATTTTTATGATAGTTTGGCCAATAGTTACAAATAGAATAGACAATCTTGCCATATGGAAGATAAACTAGAAAAAAACAAACATCTTTTTGGTTAGAGGTCCACTTCGCAGTTGCTGATTCCGTTTTAACAATTTAAAATAGGGTAAGAAAAATTCTAGACTATGGGCCTAGCAATTAAGCCCCCTGAACTACTAGAGTTGCAACTGACCCCCTAACCTATGCATTTTCGTTGAAGATAGCCCCATCCGTCAAGGCTAGATAAGAAGCAACACGTGCTATCACGTGACATATTTTAAAATTGAAGGACAATAACTTCCTTTGTTATAAATGAGACATCCAAAGAACACTTATCCTGAGATCCCCAAATCAAAACACACAACCAAAAGAAGACCTCGATTACTTGATCTCAGGCACCACCTATGAAGGCGTAGATGACGTGATCGATGAGAATAAACACTTCCTCAATCCTTTCATCTGCCTCTTTCTCTTTCCATTGATGTCCGATTCCTTTTCCTCAATTGGGTTTCAACAGTAGAACTCTGCCAAGTCTGAGAATTGGTTCCTCAACGCCCTCGATAGAGACGATGAATTGGCTACTGGGTTTCAACAAAGATGTTTCGAACTCGTCGGCAAAGGACATGAAGCACAACTTGAATAGTTTAGTTTAAGCGGTTGGTGGTAGTATAGTGGTAAGATGGGTGTTCAGGATGTTCAATCAGTGGCAGATTCACCAATGATGAAGAATTCATAGTTTGGGTCGACTTCATTTTCTCAGTTTACGGCGAATTGGCCGCCAATGCAGGTTCCTTGGAGCCTAATTTGTATAGTTTTAAATTGGGGTGAGGTTGGTTTAGGAAAATTTGTTTTGCAGGATATCCAATTTAATCAATTGGGTTTGGACCTTTTGATGGTTGGTATGTGCAAGACCAGAGCTTGGGATACCAATTAGGTATCTACAGACGCATAGCCACAGCAGTGCCTCCACAATAGCATCTGAGAAAAAAAGGAGACTATGTTTGGTTTTCCTGATCAAGCAAGACGAGGACTGTGGGTATGCTCCTTCCTTTGAAGCTGCTCCCCATCTTCTTTAGATGCTTCTTACCATCCAATGTCCATGTCCTTAATTGCAACATATTCATATAAGGGATTTATTTATTAATTTATTTATTTTTCCCGATTCTTCAGGAGGGTAGGTGCAGTCGAAACATAGTTCAGGTTGTTATTGATTTGTTTATGTAACTTTCTTATTATCATTTGGACCTTTTAAAAAGTAAGAAGGAAAAAATATACTTTAGCTAATCTTTGTGCTGTAAAATGTTGACTGTTACTTTTCTACAGTTTATACTTAAGCTGATCTTTTTGGCTGGGAAATGGTTACTGCTGCTTTACTATAGTTTATCTGTAACTGAAAACTCGAAATATCTTGCATTTATGTTTTCTGTAGTACTTTTAGTGTTTGAATCTTTGGTTAGCCTTAATCTTTCTTTGGCAAATTGATCTTTCTTCCATGCCTTTGACTATCTTAGAAATATGTGCACCATCATTCTCACCAATATCATCAAGTAGGATGCTGTTAAGATAGTTATCCACCGACTGTCTAGAATGATGATATCTTTTGTGTACTCCCCTGATGTGTATATATTGGTATCACGGTCTTCTGTTTCTCCTTGCTTGAACTTGCATTCCCAGGCTCTACTAATTTAAATATTTTTTCATAACCTTCACTGGTACAGAGAAAACAAGAACTTAACAGGGACTGCTCGATATGCAAGTTGCAATACTCATTTAGGAATCGGTAAGTAGTGAATGCTCAATTGGCTTGTTTGACATACTTGGTTGAACTTTTCTGTATCTCATCTTTGGTTCTTTATCTTTAGAACAAAGCCGTCGTGATGATTTGGAGTCCCTTGGCTATGTTCTTTTGTACTTTTTGAGAGGAAGGTATGCCCTTTTACCATCATTAGCATTTCTTACAACATGAATTTTTAGGGCTCTGCCCCCTATTATTGGGGATCTATATGGTGCTATAATGATCTATTGAAGTTGATTTCTGAGCCTGAGATATGCTATAGTTTATTTCTTTTTCTCAAAATTACTGAAATGTTCTTTTATAACATTGATGGGGGTGGCTTGACGGTATTATGTTGGTTACTCGATTTCTGCTTTTAGCCTTCCATGGCAGGGTCTAAAAGCTGCAACGAAAAAGCAAAAATATGACAAAATCTGTGAAAAGAAGTTATCTACGCCAATTGAGGTATCTTCAAATGACGTGTTTGATTTAGTTTATGCACCACAATTAAAAACTTTAGATTATTTTGGCGATGATAATGGAGCTACCCAAAAGAATTTTGGAAAAATAAGTTCTAAAAGCTTTATGGGGAGCTGTTGTTATTGGCCAAAATTGTCATTAGTTTCAGTATTTGACTGTTATTTGTATACTTTGGCATAATTGACTTGATTGTTTTTAAAAGGTTTTATGCAAATCTCATCCGGTGGAGTTTGCATCCTACTTCCATTATTGCCACTCTTTAACCTTTGATCAGCGGCCGGATTATGGATTCTTGAGGCGCTTGTTTCGCGACTTGTTTACTCGTGAAGGTAAGTTTACACTCCAAATTTGTCAGATAATTTACTGTACACTCCATTGGTTATGGGACTGATTTTTGTCATTTGACAGCAAGATTACATTCAAATTTATATAGTGCATTTTTCCTTGTCTAACAGATAATCTCCATTATAAACAAATTCATAATTGTTTCGGTTGGATACCAAAACTTTATGTAGTCATTATGAGCAAAGTTGTAGTCATTACCCTTTTGTATATATAAGATATAATTCTGTAACACTGGGGTGGGCAAGTTTAAATCTGAAGTTCAACTTGTCTTCATTAAAGTTCAGAAACTAAATGGTGATTTTACATTTCTGTGCTCGGTCTCTGATGCATGCCAGAAAGAACCTCCCTGAAACTCAATTTGGCAAATCTTCTTCTTATATTGCAAAAGTTGTGAAATTTTGTAGTAAACAAATTACACACTGACCAGATCCTTAATTCGCCCATTCTGTATCTTTGTGTTTTCATCTTTCAATGTTTTGAACCTTTAAAAAAGTAATTGTCATTTTTTTTATTTTCTTGTTTGCTGGATTTCCAATGTCTTTGTCATTCTGGAGAGAGATCTGTTGTGCTTGGTAGATTCCATATAAAGATTTATTTATTTTGGTTAAGTAGTTTCCATCTAAATATGACATGGATGCCCGACTTGGAATGTCTTTCTTACACGATTATGTATTAAGTTAGTCAGGATCATTTAGATAAGCACCGAGTGGACATAAACTGCTTATAATGTCACTTATCTCTTTATGACTCACTTGTATGCTTTCTGACAGGGTACCAATTTGATTACATATTTGATTGGACCATTTTAAAGTACCAGCAAGCACAAAGGACGAAGACACAACCGCAATCATCTGTTAGTATTTCCAGAACTTATGACATACTTGTAATGAGGGATTAGTTAATCTTCCTTGGTATCACATGCCTTAATTTCTTGTATATGTGATTCGAAACAATGTCAATCTAACTTACTTATTCTTTGCTATTTTGAAATTTTGGTTTCTTTATAACTTTCTTTTGTCCTTTCTCATGAAATTATTTCAGAGTTTGCAGCCACTTTCTGTACCGAACAGCAAGAGAGCCGTGCCAAAGGATTTCAGTAAGCATCAAGGTAAGCTTTTGGCATTTGAACAATGCTAGTTGAGTGATTTTATTTTATCATTATTTTTTTTTCAAATTTTGTGAATAGGATATGTGTTGGCATATTGCTCCTCAAAACTGGTGTAGTTGAATAAATATGTATATCTGCCTAATTGAAGAAGATGAAAATGGAGCGGGTTGAAAGATTATTTTAAGAAATTTATCAAGCTCATCCAAGTGGTTTGGAAAAGCTAAATAAAAGATCTTAGAGGACATAAAATCTAGATGGGATAACTTATTAGATATTTGGACTTCCTTTACTAGCTATTTGAGCATTAAAATGAACTTAAGCCAAGAATTTTAGAACTAGAACTTTGATCAATCAAACCAGACACGGGTAGATTGAACTCCCACCAAAAGTTTTGAAATTAAAGTAGATTGCAATGATAGAAGCTTAAACCTTCAAACTTATTCATTGGTGGATTCTAGAGTACTTCAATCAATCAAACTTGGAGCTCGATTGGTCAGTCATCACACACAAGATTTAAAGCAATATCTTAATTTTATAGAAACTAATTTAAGAAATGAGTTTCTGATCGTGTTGGGACTCCTTTGGTGAGTATAAAGTACATGATTATGGGCAGTATAGAATCTAGAGTATGATTGTTAGTGAATAATGCATAGAGAGAAACCTTGGAGGTGTAATTTGCAACTCCTGAGAGAATCAAAGTGGGGATTTGAATTGAGGTATGCGAGCATCAAACAACCAGGTTTATTGAAGAACAAGGAAAAGTTGAACATTAAGGAGACAAGTTTGTTGATTGATAGTAACTACGTTTTGTCTCAAAGTGGGACACTATTGTGTAGTTGAAGTGGTGTCTTCAGTGACATAAAGGTAGGGAGCATGATGTTAGTGGTGGGAGTGAGTTGTCAAGATGTAAGTGGGAGGCCGATGTCAATAGAATTTTATATAGTCATTCTTGTCTAGGAGATTCCTTTCAATAACTTTTCTCTTATGGACAAGTCATTCTACATATAAGATGGTGGTTGTAGTGTGAGGACTTGTCTTGTGGTTGGTTTGAGGTGTAAACAGAGTCTTCTACTATCAATCAAGCTTGTTCTCTATTTAGGTCCATCTAGTGATAGAATCTGATGCTTTAGCTGCAAACCTTCTCAAATAGTGGAGTGTTGGTGCCTGGATTGCCCCATGATTTTCTTTCTAGAGTTTCGATGTCAAATGTCTATGTGATTTTATTTGGATTGATTATTGAGACTCACAGCTTAATTAGCAAAAATGGGACTTAAATATCACGAGTGAGATCTCTGAAATAATTAGTAGTTGAATTTTACACCCCCCCAACCAAAACAAAAAAAAAGACCCTCCCCCCCTATCTCTCTTATCTCCCTCCCTCTTCTGTCTAACTAAGTCCGCGCTAGAATCACGTATGTATTAGACCAAATAATTAACATATTCTGATTGTTCTGCATACCTGTCTTTCCACTGAGGTTTATGTGTTGGAGAGACTGAACAGTTAACGATTGATTTTTGCTCAGTGTTATTAAAGGCTTAAGGCCCGCTATGGCGCTAGAGTTCCTCTGGAGCCTAGGCGCAAGGCAATGCGTGTGCCTGAGTGAAGTGAGACACACAATGGAAAATGCAATGAAAAGATAAAAGTATTTATAAAGCATTCATATTCCATAATAAAGGTGCTAATGTTGTCAAATACGCACCTGTGCACACATGAGGCGCCAGTTTTTGCGCCTCAAGGAGCCTGGAGCCTAGGCACATACCCAAGTGCGCCTTTAACAACACTGGTTTGCTTCTCCAAAGCATGTGGAGAACTGTTTTAACTATTATGAGATTGAAGCTATAGCACTTTCTTTTTAACATGATTTTTTCCCTTATGTTTAAGATCCTTAATGGAATGGAATTTAAGTTCATATCTTGGATTTTCAGGAGGCAATGATGCTTCTTATTCAGCCGTAGCTACAGAGCGCAGAGAATCAGGTGGTTTTGTACATGCTGGTAGTCATATGCATTCTAGATCGGGAGCACCGTATAATTTAAATGCTGATAATTCTATCCAGAAACATGTAAGTTATTCGATGATGAAGTGTTTATACTCGTTAATTTGCTTTTGCTCTACCTCCCTATATCTTTAGATACTTGGTTTATGATTTTCCTGGAAAAAAACATCCACTGTGTAGCTTTTCGTGTTAATGCAATGCACTCCGTAACAATTCGGATCATCTCTTCATTGCTTCTTGTGGTTGATAGTTGCATTATGCTGTGCATTGGACTGCTTGAGTGATGACTTTTCTAATTTGATTTACAGAGTATAAGCAATGCGGCAATGCCATCTACTTCATTTTCTTTGGCCAGTGCCTTGGAAAGAAATCTTCCGAAACCAGAAGAGCCAACTGAAGCTGCGAACACTGGTCATGGACTAGAGAGAAAAGTTGGTCCCTCGAGCAGTTGGATGCAAACGTTGCACCGCATGTCATCTCCCAAGTAATGGTAATGGTGATTTTTTTTTGTTGTTGTTTTGATTCATTTCCTTTGTCATGACTGTTGCCAACTGCATAATGCTTATATTTCTAAAACCATACACCTGTCAGTTTGTTGATCACTAGTAAGCTTTTTTTATCTTTCTTTCTCAAGGACATGGATCTGACGAAGAAGATTTATACAATGTGCTGCAGACTTGCCTGCTGTTGTGAACTTCGCATTCATTCAGTGCCAAATCGCTTAATGTATTTCTCTTGAGGTGACTACAAAGTGCAAACACATTTGATGATGTTATAATTTCCCCTGTCAATGCCTTTCGATGTTGATGAGTATATATATGGCAAATTTGACTAAGCCAGTTGCCTATTTTGCCATTCCAAGAAGGATGTATGAAGTGTTCCTACCATTCTTGTGTATATAGATCATCAAGATGCATTGTGTCATTCAGTATTTTTTATTTGACCATGTATTTCATTTAGTTCCGGATCAAGTTATGTTATTTTTTATCTTTTAATTTCTTTGGATTGAAGCCCTGGATTTTCACCTGGGTTGGTTTTAACCTAGGTACTCAAGCCCTTCAGAGTGTGAACATAGTAATCTAGTGTTTCAGGTACTTCAGATATATATATTTTCCTTCTGTGTGTTTTGATATGGTATGTTGCAATCTAGGCTTATATGCATATTTCATGTCTCAGATTATGATATATGATGGGTGTAATTGATGAAGGGGATCTCGCCGGAAGGTTTTGAAGTCAATTCAACTGCTTTTTGTATGAAATCCTAATCTTGTTGATGTTGTGCATGTGGAGCTTTATAGTTTGGGGATTCCAAGGTACATATTATATTTGTCCATTTATATGCATGTCAGACACATAAGATTTGTTTTTGCCTTGTTCTTGGCACCTTTTTAGCAGCGTAGTCTTCATGCTTTGGTAGGCACAGATCCCAAAATGAGTGTAGTCTGTAGAGTACGCCATTTCGATTTGACAAGCCATAATCATGGTTTTTCTTCCTAGCTGAGGTTTGTTGAGTAGTTTCTGAGAGTATTGTTATGTGAGAACACGAAGCAAGTTTTATAGTTGATTATCTTCAATTACTAGCTACTTCTTACAGGTATTTGTTTTTTCTACTTAACTGGCAGTGGATAAGAGAAGTCATCAGGAATGCGTCACCGGGAGATGGTATGGAAGTGTCTAAAACAGCTGTTCCTCTGAGTCTAGGAGGAAGCTGATTCACTAGACATTTAATCAGGTGGTACTAATGCCTTCCTTTCTATTCTGCTCAATAATCAAATAATTCACATCCTTCGATGTCTCATTGCACCCCTTTCCGTTTTGGAAGGGAAAAAAAAGAAAAGGAATGGCGAGTTGGAAGGTTTATATGCCAACCCCCCCTCTCTGTATCTACACCCCTTTTTTCTTTTTTTATAGAACACAATCACCCCCCTTGCCCAGAAGTTGGAAATTTAGGGTCTAGGGTTTTAGGCTTTCAAAAAAAAGGGGTCTTGAACCGAACATTAGGATATGCCAATTGGGATAAAAAGGGTCGGTTGGTTCTTTTCTTGCCCTCTTACATGACCATTTTAAGTCCCTCCTCCAAGAAGATATTGGGAACCCGGAGGTTTATGCCATATGATGCCCTTGTGGTACCCAGAAATGTTTCCTCTCCTCTTTCTTTTCACTAGTGTTAAAAGTTCAAATAGTTGGCAATCACAGTTGAAAATGAGATTGTGGTTCTCGCTTTAGTTCTTGATATATAGGTGCGCTCCCATAACACAGAATTTTGGTTCTTTGTACTTATTTTAGTTCCGTTTACTATGCTTTCCCTATATTTGTGCGCGTGTGACGAAAATAAATAGTTAATCTGCCAAAGTAATGGGTCCAGCAAAATTTAGTTTTAAATACTCGTTCTTTGTATTTCTAACCAACTGCAATACAGGGAATTAAATGCACTTGAATCATATCATCTTTTTAAGTTTTACATGGTACAAATTGTTGGTGGAAATGAAGAAATAGAGAACCAAGTATGTGAATATATGATATTCTAGCGCTATTAATGCCCAGACCTCATATTTATATTGGGTGAAGAGTGAATTCTTGTGTCTTTCTTTTTATTATGTGGTTCATCAAAATTACACTACTAAAGCTTTTCAAAAAGTTGCAACTACCTTGTTGCTAATACGTCTAACTATATGTTTTACTAACAAATATTGGTTTATTGTTTTGCGTCTTTCATATGTCCACTTTTCATTTTCCCGTGTGACCCACCCAACCCGGTCGGTTCGAGTTGATTTCAACCACCCAACCCGGTCGGTTCGAGTTGATTTCAACCCGGAATGCACTTCGGTCGGGCTGAAACGAAAATGGGTTGGCATCGGGTTCGGGTTGGGCTGGCCCAACTTGCACCCTTATGCACAGTCCCATATCATTTGGGCAGGTGAAGTGCTATATGTTGGTTTCATACTCTTTTACGACATGACGCGTTTTAAAACCATGATGGCTAGGAATCCACCAGAACTCCACAGTTAAACGTGCTTGACTTGGAGTAGTTCCAGGATGGGTGATCCCCTTGGGAAATCTCTGGTACGGGTGAGTCAAAAGCGGACAATATTATATCAGGATAGGGAGGGGCTGTTACAAAAGCCATTTCTCCCTTCTCATACTAAAACGAAATATAGTGCTTGTTTGGTAGAGGGAATGGTGCCCTTTTTTTGGGTTTGGTTTGAAAATTTTGCTCCACTTCATGTTTGACAAGCATGGTGTTGGACAAAAAGTGTTTGAATAGTATCACTCCATTGGACCCAAATCCATCAATTTTCACACCATCTCAAGAGATGGTTTGGTTGGAGTTGAGTCCAATGGTTTGACACTATTCATTTATAATATTATATATATATATATATATAAATTCAAAAAATAAAATATTTATAAAAAAATAAAATATTTCGGGAAAACAAATATTTTTAGAAAAAATAAAAATATATTTATTATTTTTTAAAAAATATACAAATTATATGAATTTTTATTGAAATCTTTTATTTTTTCAAAATATTTTATTTTTTTGAAATATCTTATATAACATATTTTATCTATAAATATTTCAAAAAAATAAAATATTTATGAAAAATTAAATATTTCGAAAAAATTAAATATTTATATATTTTATATTTTAAAACATATATATTTACAAAATGTTATTTTAAATAAATAAAATGTCAAATTATTTCAAGTTATTAAATATGATTGGTTTCAGAATTTCAGTTCATACCAACTCTACCAAATATGGTTTGGTTTTTCAATTTCACTTTTTACCATACCAAAACCATATGTATCAAACATGATTTGGAACTAAAATAAAACCATACCAATTTTAACCAAACCAAAACTAAAAATCAACACCACACTGTCTACCAAACAAGCACATAAGTTAACGAGAGGAAGAGAAAATGGGAGCTGAAAATCATTGAATGGAATGCTTATTGTCGTTTTATTATTGGTTGTACGGGAGATGGAATGCAGAAACATTATTCTAGAGTTTTGTTAGAACGATATAAGACCTCAAGTGGAATGAATTTCGAATCAAATTTGTTGAGATGCTATCATTTCACCTTCCATTGAAGATGCAAAGCAGGGTACATTTTGTTGATGACATTTTGTGTCTATTTTGCAATCGGTGTGGTATGGTGTTGGTTTTTAGTTTTGGTTTGGGTTGGGTTTAGTTTGATGTGGTTTCATTCTAAACTGAAATCATGTTTGGTGCAGATGATTTTGGTGTGAAAAAAAATAAAGCTGAAAAGTAAAGATGATTTGATAGAGTTGGTATATATGGGCTGAAATTCTGAAATCAATCATATTTGGTAACTTGGAATAGTTTGACATTTTATTTATTTAAAATAACATTTTGTAAATATATGTTTTAAAAAATAAAATATATAAATATTTAATTTTTTTGAAATATTTATAGATAAAATATTTTATATAAGATATTTCAAAAAAATAAAATATTTTGAAAAAATAAAAGATTTTAGTAAAAATATATATAATTTGTATATTTTTTAAAAATAATAAATATATTTTTGTTATATTTTATTTTTTTCAAAAATATTTGTTTTCCCAAAATATTTTATTTTTTACAAAATATATTTTTTCGTTTGATTTTTTTGAAATATTTTATTTTTTCATAAATATTATATTTTTTGAATTTATATATATATAATATTATAAATGAATTGGTTTGAGTTAAACAATGGTACACCAAATTGAATTGGTTTGGGTTAAAGAATGGTTTTGGTGTGAGAAAACAAAACCAAACCATACAAAACCATTTATTGAGATGGTGTGAAAAATGGGGCATTTGGTACCAATGGTTTGACACTGTTGTACCAAACATGGGTTGGACCACGAATTTCAGCCCAAAATCATATATTTGGCATTAACTCCTTCTACCAAACATGCACTTTAATTTTGACTTCGGTAGAGTTACTCCTACGGTCCTACCGCACAAAATGCCATACCCAATATTTTTAAATTTTCATGTGGCTCTCCCATTGAAATGCCTTATGCCTCGGTATCGGTCGCTGTAACGGTAACGATATTGGTGTAACGGATTCGGGTCAGTATCGGGATTAAGTAACGGACTCGGTTATCCCAATCGTGAATTTTTTAAAATTTTGCACATGTTACCCAAATTGTACTAATTGGATACTTTTGGCAACATAAATGAATAAAGATGATTTTTTAATAGATTTAAGTGAAGTTTTTTTTTAAAATTTAAAGATATTTAGTAAAAACATGTGTTAATAAATTTAATGGTGTCGTCGTTATTTTAACTGAAATAACCGTTATGGTGTTTTGAGAAACGGTCAGAATTGGGGTTACGGTCGCCGTAACGGCCAGTTCTATTGTGAGAACCGGTCCACACCGATATATCGCTGTGTAACGGTACTGGGCGCCAAAAAAATTGTTACGAACAAGTCGTAATGGCCAATTCGGCGAGCCATGCTCTTATCTTAACTAGAATAATTGCAAGTAGTGAATGCCAAATTTTAATGGATAGTATGCTAAGGGGGCTCGTAAAACTCTCTTTTATTGGCAAGAAACGGTTCTAATTTTGGTCAAAAAAGAGAATTTGTATTTTCGGATGCAAATTCACATGCAAGAATGTAAAAGAAGATCAAGCAAGGCATACCCCCACTAAATACGAGAGTGAATTGTCAATATGAAGAGCCCATTCACGTTGATATTCTTTGAGAGCTGTAATATATCTAGATGACGTATTTTCTCATTTTGACCTCTTTTGCAGTAAATGGCCCTGTTGGACTTGAGTTTTCCCTAGAAGAAGTTGAGAATAAAACATTCTAATTACGAATAGATTTAAATATTTAATATGCTTTACTAATTGTCAGTAGTATTCCATATCATTGTGTCGAAACGTTACGGGATATGTGCTATAAAAATCGGGGATTTGTCTTCCTTTTTCTTCTTCTGAGAAATGATATGGAGACTTTAATGGCCTTTCAAACTCTTTGTTTTTTACACTATACTGATATTTTTTTAACCCTTCATCATTAAATTCCTATTAATAATCCAATCTAGGTTGTAAAGAATAAAAATACTCCCTCCTCCGTCCCAATTTAAGTGTCTATATTTTTTTTTCTCAACGAAAATAAGTCTCATTTGAAATATCAAACTACTTTATTTTGTGACTTCACCAATATATCATTTAATATATCATTTGGTATTTGAAATATATAAAAAAAGTAAAACAACAAACTATTATATCACCAAGGACTTACTATGGGTAAAGTAGACAATTCATCCAATACCAATAAAATAAAAATTAAGTAAAAGTCATGCTCTTAATAAACTAGTTTCCCGAAAAGAACCTATAATTTAGGGAGGAGGGAGTATTTTTTTTCTTTCTCGTTTTTCTCAGTTTCACAAGCACAGTAAAAGATTAACAATACTCGAGTCCTGTGAACAAAATGATGACATTTCTTGTTGCAAATGTCTAATATTTATAAGAACTTGAGATATGGATCAATTCTAAACTGGTCAAAATTTAAATCCACTTGAAAGTTGAGACTTCCTTTCAACGAAATTAATAGCATCAACCAAAATACATAACAAATCAACATGTATTATCTCCCGCAAGATGGAATTGTTAAGTCATTCGGTTCAACTCAATAATGATAAAGTTTCTCTCTTACATCTATATCTAGTGATTCATTATAGGTTTATTTATTTAGTATTTTTGTTTTTCAGAAATAGAGAGAGATGGAGATTCAGAGCATGAAAGTTAGATAAGAGATGCAGATGTGTTTGTGGAATAGTGATGGTGACTTTGCTTGAGATTTATGTGAGAGAGATGTGTTTGTTCAGATGGGTTCTAACTTGGACCCGGTTTACACATAAGTTTAATTCTGGCTGATTTATGTGGATATTGTTTTGCATAATGGCCTTGTTTTCTGCAAATATAGCATCGGTCCAAGAACTTCTTAAGCTTCTCCCAGAATCTTGGGTTACAGCTTATGAGAAAACTCATCAGCAGCTAAAACCTATACAGGCCACTAACCCCATTTTCATCACCAGACTCGATGGAACTGTTCAGATCTCCTTTCCCAAAGATCGGAACCATACTACCTCTGCATCCACTGCACTTCCCATCTTTTCTTCGGGACTCCCTGAAATCTCTATGATTTGCCCTTCGAATTTTAAATCCCAAGCCCCCATCAAGTCTTTCCAAGCCTCAGGTGTTCCGATTTATTACTTCCAAGATCCAGTCACCGGTCACAAGTTATTTGATATTTGTGATTGCAATGATTGCCTCTATGTTGAAGAAGACGATGACTAGCCCAAACGGAAATCTAAAAGGAAATCTTCCCAACAGGCTCTTCGAGAAAGATATGAAGCAGGCGATCCTACTATTGATTTCCTTGGCGAACCATCTGGCAAATTTGATTACTATGTCCAGTATGGTAAATTAAAGATGCAACCAAAGATCATACCTTTCACTTGTAAACCCATTACAAGAAAACTGGCTTTTTGGGATAGTCAAAACTGTCGCTAAAAGTGTCTAAACTGTCGCCAATACTACAAAAAGACCGTCGCTAAAACAAGCGTCGCAAAATTTTTTTCGCAAAAATAAATTTATTAGCGACGCTTTACTGTCGCAAAAAAATGTAGAATTAGCGACGGTTGGACCGTGCCTAAAAACAAATTATTAGAGACGGTTGGACTGTGCCTAAAAATACATTATTAGAGACGGTTTGACCGTGTCTAAAAAGACATTATTAGAGACGGTTGGACCGTGCCTAAAAAGACATTATTAGAGACGGTTATACTGTGCCTAAAACGCATTATTAGCGACGCTTATACCGTGCCTAAAAACGCACTAATAGCGACGCTTATACCGTCCTTAAAAACACAGTATTAAAGACGCTACTACCGTGCCTAAAAACGAACCAATAGCAACGCATTTACCATACTAAAAGGTAGATTATTAAGGCGATTTTTTTCTCCTCATTGGCTTGTTTTAGGAATATACTACATTTTATCTTGTTCTTTTAAACCACCACTGCCTATTAATTCTGAATACATACTAGAATTTAAAGGAACTACTAATATCATCAAATGACAAAGTATGTAAATAAAGTAAAAACACTTGATATATATAGAATTTCTTGTCTCAGCTAACACTTATAAACAAAAATAGGTACAAAAGAAATTGAAGTATAAAAAAACTTCAACATCATAGTGATATTCCAAGGCTGATGACACCATACCATACCAAATTCAAGTGATGCATATCACTACATGTTTTACTTTGCAAAAAACAAAATATGGTAAAGATGCTATAGATCACTAAAAGAACGCCCCAAAAAATATGTCTTTAAACATGCACACATTTTTCACTAAGGTGGTGGTGGTGGTGCTGGTGCTGGTGATGCTGGGGACTGGTGTTGCTGCGAATACTGGAACAATGCCGGCGGCTCCTGGTACTGAAACCATGGTGGTGGCGACGACTGAAAGTGAGTGTCTTGTGGTCGCACTTGGTGATGTTGAGATTGTGATGAAGCTTGCTGACAGTATTGGAGAAACCACTGTGGAGGTTCATTTTGTTGGGCAAGCATCATCTCCTGCACTTTGCTTAGTTTTTCCAAGTGTTTCCAAACTTGTGCTAGTTCCTCTTCTAATTTTTCACTTCTTTCATCGGCTTTTTGTGTCCTCTTTCGAGACACCTCTCCATATGAGGATGATGCACGTTGACGATTCCGAACAATATAGCCATGGCCTAAGCCACGAGAATATCCTTTCCGGACACCCATATGTTCAAGAACTATCTCGACATCATTAATATTTGAATTTGGACAATCAGAATTTTGAGAAGCCTGTGTGGACTTCTCCGTCATTTCCTCCTACAAGTAAATTTCAGTATTTTATTAAAATAAATGTACCAAAATTATGCTCAAATAACATTAATTCAATGAATTCTTGTTTAATTTTTTTTTTCTTTCAGAATTAACAGGAAACTACACAACATGATAATTAAAATAGTGTTTGTCATATAACTGCAGTGACACGGAAATCACGTGGACAAGAATAGTAATGTTGGGGTTGATGGGTCCAATATTATTCAATTAATTATACGAAAAATGGTTTTATATATATTCTACTATGAAGTGGAGGCAGGCATTCCGAGTAAGCTTTGAAGGAGAATAAAAAACGGATATATCTCTATCATTTTTATATGTGCAAACATGGCAGAATACATTAAAAAAGCATTCATCAAAAAAATAAAAAAACAAAAAATTCCTAATGTTGCTGATCTGCAGATTATGTTGAATTCCTATGGCATTGGAATTCCACTAGGTCTTTTGCTCGGTTATGTTGCTGATTTGCAGATTACGGTAAGGAGTTGCGCACACATAAATTCCTAGTTATAATTTTTTTATTTTTTATCATGACAAAGTTACATATCTTTTATTTTAAATTCCTAATTTATGTGAATTATATCTTTTGTTTCGCAGGGTATATGGACAGGAATGCTATGTGAGGTGGCTATTCAAACACTTGTGTTATCCTACATGATCTAGAGAACTAATTGGGATGATCAGGTGAATAAACAAGAACAACATTATAGCAATGTAGTAATGTTGAAAAGAAAATGAAAGCGCGCAGAAAAAACATATAAGGTAAAAATTGAAGTCCAAACCCTAAATTCTAACCAGCAATCCTTCAGCGCTGATTTTTCCCATGCAAAGCAAATAACAATGCAATCGAGCACAAAAATGTATATGCATATATAAAACTACAGAATTGTTTTGCTAAAAAATATATCTAAAAGTACTAATCATTAAGTGTACAAGACTTACATAGTTTTGCTTAGCTTTTTCATTAACCCATCCAGTTTCTTCCCTATAGTGTCTCCTTTTACATGGCTACTGCAGGACCAGGCTGATCACTTTCCTCATCTTTCACATCTACTTGATTTTTCTGTTTCTTTAGCTGCATATAAATGGTGTTTATTTGTATTAGATATGTTTAAACAACTAATAACAACCTATATAATTTGTAACTCTTGTTTCAAAGCTTACTTACCAAACAATCATAGTGTTTTACATACGACATTAATCCAGAAATATGTGGATAATCATTTTTTGAGCAGTTTTCTTTATTTTTCTCACTTAGTTTCTGCATGATAATTAAAACCATTATTAAATACTTAGTTTCTATTACAATTTTCAAGAAACAATAACACAAACAATCGCCATGTTGTAGCAGTGAGCTTCCATTACCCAACAAAAAGTGGCCCAAAATGTTGAGTCAGTAATCTTCTATTACCCAACAAAAATAGCCTAATATTAGTAGCTAGATTTGGAATGAGGTAGTAAGTTTCCACAAACCAACATACAAAGCTGCCTGCAGTTATTTATCCGGATATTCACATTCTAGAAGAACGACAAGATTTACTCAAAAATGAGGAAGATATGTTTATTCGAACTGATCCTAGTTCTCCAAATCAACATGAAAGATTGGTCAGAATGGAGCTAATAACAGACTTCGAGGAGAAACTGTTATAGTTAAATCTAGCCAGATTGATGGAACACTCATACCCCAGCATTTCTTTAACTTGTTGCCTCATTCTCTTTTCTAGGCAATACTGGGCAAGTTTCTCTTTTACGAAAGCCATTCTTATTCCAATACTATCTCCATTGGCTTCGTTGAACTCTGCTAACATTTTGTCATTCCAGGGATCTGGTAGTTTGACAAAATATAGTCTAAGTAACTCCTTGTTTTCTATATCTTGGTAGATATAAAAAAGTCTTGAGAATGCACTATTATACTCATCTAATTCAGACATTTTGCACATCTCAATCTTCTGTAGCATTTTCCAAGCTTTTTCTTTCTGCTTGTTTTCTACATCTTGGGTATTTGTTATCCCACATATCTCTTTCCTAAGGGCTGCTCCTATTAAGGGTCCTTTGCCACCTTGAGATATGAACTTTAGCTTTAAGTCCTGGTAACGGGATGTTTTCTTAAATCCTTCCCAGACTTTTCTGGCTAATCCCAGAAAAATATTTCCCTTATATATATTCATTACATGGACATGACTCTTATTTTATTAAACAGACTCGAGGCTCTCTAGGAGCCCTTTTTGATTCAGACGATGATGAAATTCATTTTTACTAAATTGAATGAATTCTGAGGAGCAGAATAATCCTTGATGACTTATCATTAATATAAAAAGCTTGAATAAAACCAAACTTAAATAATTACTGAAAGATATCTGGTTCAATGTCTCTGGTTATGACTACTTGTTTACCTCCTGGCAAACTGCTTCTTATTAATCCCTCCTATGGTTCTATTCCTAGAGTGATTAATTTATCATTCTGAACTAGGTCGTACATTACTTCCCATTCTTTTTTCCAAAAATAGAAAGTAGGAATAAACCTATATTGAAATAGATCGAACCTAAGGGGTTCTCCTATGTCAATATGTTCAGTATTGACCTCTATAGTTTGAATTAAAGGTTTCAAACTAAGGTCTTCTCTTGGTAAAACCTGTATCCTATTCCTCTGTTTTTGCTGTAGAGTTTTTAATAACTTCTCAGCTTGCTCAATTCTTCTTTTTAAGTCATTTATGATAGACTCTTCATCTTCATTTATAGCTTGCACCTCGTCCTCTATCTTTATCTCTGGGCGAGCTATTACTTTGATAACTGATATCTAGAGAATGAATTTATTATTTTTAGGATTATATTGCTTGTGCCGTTGCCGTTTAGCCGTTTAGCAAGTGTGCGTCGAGGCGTTTTAGGCGTTTGGCTTTATGCATTTTTATCCAAAAAGAAAATTATAAATATTCTAGAACAAATTAGTTTTCAACTATGAAGTTTTCTTAAAGATATAATCTCTGATTAATTTTGATTCCGTTTAAGTAAATATACTCTATTAAATGAATTAAGAAGATTATTTGAGAGATACATCCCTTTAAGGTTATTTTTCATATGGACAAGGACTATGATTTTGTTTAAACAAGACAATTATCGAGATCTCATGGATGCCCTTATCTTTAAACATTTGTATTCACTACACATAAATATACTATGATAGATGTTAAAACTAACGTCCTATTTAGGACAAGTTATTTTGTGGGTTGTGTGGTTGTTTTCCCTCTTTTTCAGAAAAAGAGCAAAGGAGCATCAATCTGGGTCTCCAGCCTCCGATTTGGTATCAGAGCCAAAAGATATTACCTATGATAATATCATAGCTCATAAGATTATGTTGCCAAAACTCAGCATAATAAATCTTATTTCCAAGCTTAAATTGGACTTCTGGGGCATAAAGAGACGTTTGACTTACTGTAGAATTTGCATAAGTTAATGTCTTCTTTGGGCCTTCAATCCAGTACTCTGGAGGGAAAATATGTTCCTTTGTCATCCTCTGAATGCTCGAACTCATCGTAGCATATGTAATTTATCTCTTCCAGAGATTTTACTTTCTCAGCTACTTTCTTCTTTTTAGGACACTCATTTGCATAATGACCTTTCTCATTACATGCATAACAAGTACAATCCTTCTTAGGTTTTCTATTATACTCTTTCTTCTTTGCTTTAAAGAATTTGGGTTTCTTAAAAGAAGAACGACAAGATTTACTCAAAAATGAGGAAGATATGTTTATTCGAACTGATCCTAGTTCTCCAAATCAGCATGAAAGATTGGTCAGAATGGAGCACATCAGTGAACGAATTATTGATTTCAGCAACCATTTTACATGGGGAAGATTCAGAAAGGATAGTGACAAGAGCACTACAGGATCATAATCGTACCAGCCTAGCTATTGCATTTGAGGAGAATAGTGATCAACTATTACCGGTGACGAACGCGATGACGATTATTGAGAAGCGAGTTGGCAAGCCATCATTGAAGCCAGAAATAATGCTTACAGATGAAGCATTGATTGAGATGATCTGTCCTAATGAAGATAGGATAAAGTCAGCAAGTGGACATCATTCAGCATAGGATGCCACTTTGATAAAGAGGAAGTCCCCATCAGGGCAAAGTTGTTCGTCTATATACGAAGACAAGATAGAAAGCAGAAGTTGTTTGTCTGTTGTGTCGGCAACAAACATGCTAGTTTTTATTATGTATTATTTGTGTCTGCTTTATGATTTATCGAGTCAATAAATGTTAAACTGGACCCTCCACTCACTACCCTTTTGGGAAAAGTTGTGGTTACAGTTGTGTGTTATGAGTTGTAAAGCTAAAGATTCCTTTCTTTTTCTTGTCGATGAGGCCCAATGAACACTCGAAGAAAATGATTGAGATTTAAGCTGAGTCATCTTTAGTCTATCAAGAAAATCCTTGAGAAGATTAAGGATTTAGAGAGAAAGCAAATAGAGAATACTGAGATTCTTGAAAGCTTATCTAAGTGCCTCATAAATATTTCTATTGAGAAAATAGGAAGAATTATAGAGGAATCAATCTATGATCAGAACAAAGAAATGAGTTCTGAAATTAGAAAAGTGTGTGGTAAGATTGAATGCTTCATTGATGACAAGAAGTATGATCCACACAAGACCAGACCTATTGAGATGAATATTGAAAAGCAAATATTACATCTTAATACTAGGATTATACCCCTAGTTGAATCTAGTACCCAGTTACTAGGAAGGGTAGAAATAATTCTTGAAGTTATCAAGAAAAAAGTTTCATAGAATGGAACAACTCTATGAAAAATCACTGGAGATTAAACTTAGGAATTTTCCAGAAAGCATATCCTTAGTTGATCCAAAAATTAATACTGAAGAGTCATCTTTAACTGAGTATTTTAGTTATCTTGACAAGATTATTAGAACAAATCAAAGAATACTTATAGAGATCCTAATAAATCAGGAGAATATGCAGCAACAAATGCAAGATTTAAAGGATGATTATGACAAAAGATCTACAAACATGGAAGAGATATTTAGTCAAGTTCAGATAATCAAGGACGTCTTTGAAAAAGATAAGGAGAATTTCCATGAAAAGATAGAAAATCTTACTAAAAGATTAGGAGATTTGATGATTTCAGGAAAAACAAGTAATCCAGAATTCGGAACAATTAGAGGATACAAGACAGACCTTTCTTGGTTATACAAACCAAAATGAATCATTGGATTGATAAAATGAAAGGAAAGATTTCTATGAAAGAAGTCAAGAAACCAGCCTATCAGATTTATGATAAGATTACAGTTCAGGAAGTTGATAATGTAAGTAATTATGCTATGCCTCATCTACTTGAGAATATTCTTTATGAGTCCAAGAAACTTAAAGAGAAGAAGATCCTTAGATTCTATAAAACTACTAGCAGAGATTATGCAGCTGATAGTATAATTAGAATTCATGCGTTACAAAAGGAAGATGTAACTCAAGAGGAAGGTTATTATAACATAGCAGTCATACAGATAATGGCAAAATGGTTAGGAAACACAGGATTAGATATCCCTTTTTCCTTATCAGTTAGAGATCTAAGACAATTAGATCCTAAGCAGCAGATCATAGGACTATGGTCAACAAATCTGTTTACAGGAAGTGTGTATACAGAGATTTTCTGTGATATAACAACTTCAGCAGCAGATGAGAATCTTACAGATCTCATTGTCATTGATGCTAAAGCAAATATCAACCAGAAAGATAGATCTAGAGCTTTATCTATCTCCCTTAAGATGTACTATAGTTGGGTTGAAACACCTTTCCCCTATAGAGCAAGAGATAAGAAGATTAATGCTAATAACAGACTTCGAGGAGAAACTGTTATAGTTAAATCTAGCCAGATTGATGGAACACTCATACCCCAGCCTATTCCAATAGAGAAACTAAGGTATGATCTTGAGTTTAACTTTGAGAAAGATGAATCCCAAGTTGAGGTTAAACAATCAGTCGAGCCTGAGTATATACTAAAAGGAAGAAATAGTGTTTCTATAAGGTTAAAAGAACCTCAGACAAGTATCAAACCATTGAGTAAATGGAAGAATGATGCAGGACCAAGTCAGAGTAATGATGATGATTCAGAATGAATTATAGAACATTACTTGAGAATGAGAGTCTCCCTTCTAATATCGATCTTAGACATCTTAAGTCTAGACTCGAAAAAGAATGGGATAATGCTGAAATAATAGATCAGCAGATCACAAGACAATTAAGCCTTGTGACAAATATTCTAGCATATCCTTTACATTATCAATATAATGTAGAGAGTATACAGAATATTGAGGAAGCAAATGCTACCACGATGTTTGGAAAGAATCCACCAGGAAATCGTGATACATATGCCAAGAGAGAGTTACCTAGTGAGTCCAGAAGAAAGTATAATAGACCACAATCACAAGGTACAGCTAGAAATGAAAGACTATGGAAGTCAAGAATGGTTAAAAGTGAAGAACCTATTTTAGGTGAAATTGACCGTGATATAAGACATGAACCAGTCAAGACCAATCCAATAAATGATAAAGGAATAACCCTTTATTGTAACAATCTAAAGACTGCTGAAATTGAAATTTCAAATTGGGAAGCAGCAATGGATACTGCTATAGGCATTCATTTTGAAGAATGGAGTTTAGAGCAGAAACTAAACTATCAGGAAAATAGTTTAATGGGATTAGCCAGAAAAGTCTGGGAAGGATTTAAGAAAACATCCCGTTACCAGGACTTAAAGCTAAAGTTCATATCTCAAGGTGGCAAAGGACCCTTAATAGGAGCAGCCCTTAGGAAAGAGATATGTGGGATAACAAATACCCAAGATGTCGAGAACAAGCAGAAAGAAAAAGCTTGGAAAATGCTACAGAAGATTGAGATGTGCAAAATGTCTGAATTAGATGAGTATAATAGTGCATTCTCAAGACTTTTTTATATATACCAAGATATAGAAAACAAGGAGTTACTTAGACTATATTTTGTCAAACTACCAGATCCCTGGAATGACAAAATGTTAGCAGAGTTCAACGAAGCCAATGGAGATAGTATTGGAATAAGAATGGCTTTCGTAAAAGAGAAACTTGCCCAGTATTGCCTAGAAAAGAGAATGAGGCAACAAGTTAAAGAAAGTACAGAGAAACTCTGTAGAAATGTAGAGATCCCAAAATTAAGTTTTGGATGTAATAGAAATATGTCTTTACATAAAAGAAGACATAAAAGAAGTTTTAAAAGATTTAAACCAAGATTCCGAAGATGGACAAAAGAGAAATCTTTTAAGAAACCCAAATTCTTTAAAGCAAAGAAGAAGGAGTATAATAGAAAACCTAAGAAGGATTGTACTTGTTATGCATGTAATGAGAAAGGTCATTATGCAAATGAGTGTCCTAAAAAGAAGAAAGTAAAATCTCTGGAAGAGATAAATTACATATGCTACGATGAGTTCGAGCATTCAGAGGATGAAAGTATCTATGAAATGATAACCTCTGAATCATCTGGATCAGAATCAGAGAAGGACTATATGGATGAAAGTCAAGAGAATGAGTCTGACTAGATTCATTGATGACCCTGAAGAGTTTGACACCAGAATTCTTAAGTATTATGAAGAATTAAAATGGTGCAGACAAACCCCTTTTGGATATACTCAATTCAAGGGACAGACAAATCAGGAGCTTTTGAATAAAGCTAGAGAAATGTCTCATTTCAAAGTAATAGCTCGCCCAGAGATAAAGATAGAGGACGAGGTGCAAGCTATAAATGAAGATGAAGAGTCTATCATAAATGACTTAAAAAGAAGAATTGAGCAGGCTGAGAAGTTATTAAAAACTCTACAGCAAAAACAGAGGAATAGGATACAGGTTTTACCATATCCTATAGAGAACCAGATTAGCTGGCCTACTCATAGTGTTGAAAAGGATGATCAACCATCAGGATATAATACTGAGTATAGTAGAAGTAGTTATTAGGATCAAGATGATCATATTTCAGAGAATGAAAGTTCATCTGAAATTAGTTTGTCTAGTATGGAAAAAGTAAATAATCTTGATCCATATCTAGAGTCTAGTGAATGTATAGATAACATTTGCCAGAATGTACAAGCAGCAACTCGCTATTGTACAATTAGTCTTATGTTCAATGGATATATGCCTTATGATATAGATTGTCTATATGATACAGGATGTACCCTAATTTTAGCAAAGGAACATAGTTTCCCTCCAGAGTAATGGATTGAAGGCCCAAAGAAGACATTAACTTATGCAAATTCTACAGTAAGTCAAACGTCTCTTTATGCCCCAGAAGTCCAATTTAAGCTTGGAAATAAGATTTATTATGCTGAGTTTTGGCAACATAATCTTATGAGCTATGATATTATCATAGGTAATATCTTTTGGCTTCAGTTTAGCCCTTGTACAGTGCTAAGCAACATGATTCTTACTTCCGATTTGAATCATATTCCCCTTTCTTGTACCCACTCCACAACTCTTTCTAGTTGTCATCCCTATCTGAGTTCCTCAGGTAAGCGTAGTGAGGTTATGCAGATTGATGAAGCAATAGACAACAATTCACTTGTTGCTATTGAAGCATTATTAAAGGATAATTTTAGTGAGAATCCATTAGCATTATGGAAAGAGAATCACCCTAAGTGTGAGATCAAGTTATTAGATCCTCAGGATTTAAGAAACAAAGGTTTAAAGATTCTTATAAGAATTAAGCCTATTTCAGCAACTCCAGAAGATATAGAAGATTTTAACCTTCATATCAAAGAATTGCTTCAGTTAGATTTAATAAGATCTAGCAAATCACCATGGTCATTTCCAGCCTTTATGGTCCGGAATCACTCCGAGATTAAAAGAGGTAAAGCAAGAATGGTTATTAACTACATTCAGTTAAATAACTGTATTCAAGGAAATGCTTATAGAATTCCTAACAAGGATGAGTTATTTCTTAAACTAAGAGATAGCAAGTTTTACTCTAAGATAGATTGTAAGAGTGGATTCTACCAAGTTAAAATGGAAGAATCAAGCATACCATATACAGCATTCAGTAGCCCCTTAGGAAGTTACGAATGGAAGGTTATGCCAATGGGACTAAAGACAGCCCCAAGTATTTTCCAAGAAAAGATGGATCTTGTTTTAGGAAAGTACAATGAGTTTTGTTCTGTGTATATTGATGATATACTTATCTTCAGTAAAACACAAGATGAGCATCTCAAGCATCTTAGGCAAATAGCACAAGAGCTTAGAGACAATGGAATAATTATTTCAAATAAGAAAGTCGAACTAAATAAAACTAGTATCGAGTTCTTAGGAATAACTATTTCAGATTCAGAAGTTACACTTCAGCCACATGTTTTAGAGAAAATAGAAAATTTTCCTAATTACATAAAAGACAAGAAAGATCTAACTAGATTTTTAGGATGTCTTTGCTATGCTACAAGCAGTTATCTTCCTAATATAGCTATCCTCAAGGAACCATTACAAAGAAAGCTAAGGAAGAAACATAACAAAGGAGAATGGAGTTGGACTCCAGAAGATTCTGAAACAGTTCAGAAAAGTAAGGATATGTGTCATAACATACCTAAGCTTACACTCCCAAAGAAAGGTGATAAGCTTTATGTTACTACTGATGCTAGTGATAAGGCTTGGGGAGCATCATTACAGTTTCAACCAAGAAACAAGGAAGGTAACTTTGATCATAATTTCAAGATTGCCAGGTACGCAAATGGTGTCTGGTCCGAGTCTGAATTAAAATGGTCTACATTTGATAAGGAACTTAGAGCTATAAGAAAAAGTTTAAAGAAGTTTAAAATGTTTGTAATAACTGAACCTTTTACTCTTCAAACAGATAATAAGGCAGTAATAGGATTTTTAAAATCAAGTAATACTTCTACTAATGATTATTCTGCGAAAGTGTGCAGGGATAAATGGAAGATATTATCAGTAGGCTCTCATATGACTATAGAGCATATTGCCGGAGCTAAGAATTTCATAGCTGATTCTCTAACAAGAGAAATAGCAAGCATAAACATGGATGAATGCACCACTTCATGCATAACATATATATAGTTCTCACTGGACAAGATTAACATTTGTTTATTGCAGGATTTAATATGGCATCTACCAGTAGAAGCAATGCTGAACTTTCTATACTAGAAATGAAAAGAAAGTTAACCCAGTTAGAAATAGAAATTGCACAAACCCAGCTTGACCAAGAAAGTGAAGCCCTCAAGACAAAGGTATCATCTTTCCCTCCAAATACATATAAAGAGGCAGTAGCCTTAAATATAAAAGAGGAGGATAGGACATATTCGTCCAAAGAGGCTATTAAGCCCAAAAGTCCATATACGGACAAGAAAAACAAAGGGTTAGTCTCATTGGGACAAAAGCCCAACAACAGTCTTAAAACTGGAAAGCCTCAAGCAGGCCCAAATCTAGGTGGACCTCACGTTCACTTCAACCAAAGTCTTAAGCCCACTGCTGAAGACAATCCACCAGAGCCAAATATAGCCAGAGAGAAGTTTAGATCCAAATTAACTGGAAAACCACCTTCTTTCGAAACACTTGACCAGCTATATAGCCATCAAAGAAAGATCCAGCACAATAATCCTCTGAACCTTAGGCCTCATACAATAGAGCAAAAATTCAAGGATGAACCTTCATTCCAGCCTAAAATTTTAAGTTGGAAAAGAACCATAAAATTCCCTACTACAGAAGATCAGGCCCAGATCTTAAGTGAGTTATTTAGCCACATCCATGCAGGTACAAAAATCCCAATACCTGTAAGAAAAGCAGAAAAAGAATTTGCTAGGTTAAATAAAATGTCAGAGAATTCTCTAAACCTGTTAAGGAAAGAGACAAGAGAAGACCTTAGTTTGAAACCTTTAATTCAAACTATAGAGGTCAATACTGAACATATTGACATAGGAGAACCCCTTAGGTTCGATCTATTTCAATATAGGTTTATTCCTACTTTCTATTTTTGGAAAAAAGAATGGGAAGTAATGTACGACCTAGTTCAGAATGATAAATTAATCACTCTAGGAATAGAACCAGAGGAGGGATTAATAAGAAGCAGTTTGCCAGGAGGTAAACAAGTAGTCATAACCAGAGACATTGAACCAGATATCTTTCAGAAATTATTTAAGTTTGGTTTTATTCAAGCTTTTTATATTAATGATAAGTCATCAAGAATGGTTTCAAAATGTCCCGAACCAGTGCAAAAGTTTGTAAACTTTTTGTACAAGACTAGACATAATAGGAGTTATTACGAACCAAATGAGAAGTTTGGAATAAGGGTATACTCTGCACCACCATTGTTCAGTCAATTGTATTGGAAGAATCTTAAACAATACAATGATCAGCCTGCAGTTATTTATCCGGATATTCACATTCTGGAAGAACGACAAGATTTACTCAAAAATGAGGAAGATATGTTTATTCGAACTGATCCTAGTTCTCCAAATCAGCATGAAAGATAGGTCAGAATGGAGCACATCAGTGAACGAATTATTGATTTCAGCAACCATTTTACATGGGAAGATTCAGAAAGGATAGTGACAAGAGCACTACATGATCATAATCGTACCAGCCTAGCTATTGCATTTGAGGAGAATAGTGATCAACTATTACCGGTGACGAACGCGATGACGATTATTGAGAAGCCAGTTGGCAAGCCATCATTGAAGCCAGAAATAATGCTTACAGATGAAGCATTGATTGAGATGATCTGTCCTAATGAAGATAGGATAAAGTCAGCAAGTGGACATCATTCAGCATAGGATGCCACTTTGATAAAGAGGAAGTCCCCATCAGGGCAAAGTTGTTCGTCTATATACGAAGACAAGATAGAAAGCAGAAGTTGTTTGTCTGTTGTGTCGGCAACAAACATGCTAGTTTTTATTATGTATTATTTGTGTCTGCTTTATGATTTATCGAGTCAATAAATGTTAAACTGGACCCTCCACTCACTACCTTTTTGGGAAAAGTTGTGGTTACAGTTGTGTGTTATGAGTTGTAAAGCTAAAGATTCCTTTCTTTTTCTTGTCGATGAGGCCCAATGAGCACTCGAAGAAAATGATTGAGATTTAAGCTGAGTCATCTTTAGTCTTCATGTCGATCTAGAAGACTGGAGAGTCTATATATAGGAGGATGATCTTCATTGTTAGAGGTCGAGAAAAATTCGAGAGAAATCTCTAAGGACAAACCTATTAGAAGATCAAGGTCATTTGTATTTTAATTACAGTATGTGTGAGTAGTTCTAAAAGGGCTCCTAGAGAGCCTCGAGTCTGTTTAATAAAATAAGAGTCATGTCCATGTAATGAATATATATATAAGGGAAATATTTTTCTGTAATTTATCTTTTTATTATTTAATGTTGATATATTGATGTTTACATCATGAATTATGTATTAATCGTTCAGATTTATCTTTCCAAGAAAAATTCTATAGAAGATGCAAACTGATATCTAGAGAATGAATTTATTATTTTTAGGATTATATTGCTTGTGCCGTTGCCGTTTAGCCGTTTAGCAAGTGTGCGTCGAGGCGTTTTAGGCGTTTGGCTTTATGCATTTTTATCCAAAAAGAAAATTATAAATATTCTAGAACAAATTAGTTTTCAACTATGAAGTTTTCTTAAAGATATAATCTCTGATTAATTTTGATTCCGTTTAAGTAAATATACTCTATTAAATAAATTAAGAAGATTATTTGAGAGATACATCCCTTTAAGGTTATTTTTCATATGGACAAGGACTATGATTTTGTTTAAACAAGACAATTATCGAGATCTCATGGATGCCCTTATCTTTAAACATTTGTATTCACTACACATAAAGATACTATGATATATGTTAAAACTAACGTCCTATTTAGGACAAGTTATTTTGTGGGTTGTGTGGTTGTTTTCCCTCTTTTTCAGAAAAACAGCAAAGGAGCATCAATCTATGATCAGAACAAAGAAATGAGTTCTGAAATTAGAAAAGTGTGTGGTAAGATTGAATGCTTCATTGATGACAAGAAGTATGATCCATACAAGACCAGACCTATTGAGATGAATATTGAAAAGCAAATATTACATCTTAATAATAGGATTATACCCCTAGTTGAATCTAGTACCCAGTTACTAGGAAGGATAGAAATAATTCTTGAAGTTATCAAGAAAAGAGTTTCATAGAATGGAACAACTCTATGAAAAATCACTGGAGATTAAACTTAGGAATTTTCCAGAAAGCATATCCTTAGTTGATCCAAAAATTAATACTGAAGAGTCATCTTTAACTGAGAATTTTAGTTATCTTGACAAGATTATTAGAACAAATCAAAGAATACTTATAGAGATCCTAATAAATCAGGAGAATATGCAGCAACAAATGCAAGATTTAAAGGATGATTATGACAAAAGATCTACAAACATGGAAGAGATATTTAGTCAAGTTCAGATAATCAAGGACGTCTTTGAAAAAGATAAGGAGAATTTCCATAAAAAGATAGAAAATCTTACTAAAAGATTAGGAGATTTGAAGATTTCAGGAAAAACAAGTAATCCAGAATTTGCTTTCTCTCTACATTAGAGAGATTTCTTGATTTCGAACTTTTCCCAAAAGGGTAGTGAGTGGAGGGTCCAGTTTAACATTTATTGACTCGATAAATCATATGATTCCGTTTAAGTAAATATACTCTATTAAATGAATTAAGAAGATTATTTGAGAGATACATCCCTTTAAGGTTATTTTTCATATGGACAAGGACTATGATTTTGTTTAAACAAGACAATCAATAATTCGTTCACTGATGTGCTCCATTTTGACCAATCTTTCATGCTGATTTGGAGAACTAGGATCAGTTCGAATAAACATATCTTCCTCATTTTTGAGTAAATCTTGTCGTTCTTCCAGAATGTGAATATCCGGATAAATAACTGCTATGGACTTCACACAACTAGTGTTATTATTAATTCATAGAAGTTGGCTAAAATATTTTTAAAAGGTAAAAAAAGAACTTCACAGTCTATCATCATCACCACCCCACTAAAAATAACCAAAAATAAAGCAATGAGCAACTTGAATTATATATCCACATGACTTGAAGTAATCAAAAGGTGATTAGGAGGAAAACAAAATAGTTAAGAGCATAAACCTGGAATTCTGGTGAAATCCACTTATCACACAATACTTGCCAAACCTCAAAGTCAATACCCTCAACAGGATGACGTTGTGCATTCTTGACAGGAAGATTTGCATCAAAATGTTGCTTCAAACTGAACCTATATTTCCGCAAACAATCAACAAGTCCTTTAGTTTCTCATTGAAAATCATCTTCCGACGCATATGCATCCACTCCAAACTTCTCCTTCATAAATTTTTTTTTTTTTGTAAGTATGTATTCAGAGAAATATTTAACAGATTTCTGATTATAGGAAATGGAGGTTAGAAGGGCTTGAGCCATTAATTCTAGAAACTGAATTACATAGTAGGATTGATAGGGAAGGAGAGGAAATTGAACAATGTAATTCTAGAAACTACATGATGTATTGGAATGGAAGCAAGCAATGACCCAACTTCAAATCAGGAGCCCAATCCAGAAACCATATGGAAATCATGCACCATTGGGTAGCAATACACATCACCTTTGCACCAAGAGAAAACAACAAAGTACTCAAACTCATAACTATAGCAAATGACGAAAGATTGAAGCAGAAAACAGCCAATACCAGTAGGTATAAATTCAGAATGCAAGGCTTCAACTTCAAACCAATAACCCAACTTAGAAACCATATATAGAACATACACCAAAGAATACCAGCAAACACCCTAAAAAAACCATGAAGTAACAACACATTCCAACCCAGAACTAAAGAAGAAATAATGACGTAGAAAATAATGCAGCACCACCGTGAACTAGAAACTATCAGAGACCTAACTGCAATGAAGAATGGAACAACTACAACACCAGAATGGCACACCATAGCAAACCAACCCAGAACTGTGAAGAGCATCATGAAAGAATCGAGTCTAGCAAATCCCATTGAATTATTAAAGCCTGGTTTGCAGAAGAAGTTCTAAACTTTGAGAGTGGAAAGAGGGCATAACGAACTGAAGTAATGACTTTCTTCAAAATATGCTCCAAAGTACAAAATTCATTACTATAAAGTTTGCCATTTCTTTCAATCCAAATCTCATAAACCACAGCACAAAAGGCAAGCTTATTTAGGAGAGAAATAAGAGAATTAGTTTGGAGATTATCCACCATCCATTGCATCTTAAACTTCCATAAAGATATTAAACAGATTTCTTATTATAGTATATATATAAATTTGGTGTATAAACAGATTTTTTATTATAGTATTAAACAACTAAGTATTGATCCACCATAGAGAAAAATATAAATAGTTACCAATATGCGATCATAGAGGACCTCTCGCTCGTGATCAGGAACTTGCCTCCATGTTTTATACCCCAATAGTGCATTGTTTCGGCGCACAACTATGCCAATTTCAGCTGTCCATAGCTTACTATTGATGCCTACAGGTTTATAATATTCTGGATCGAACTCTACATGAACTGGAACTCCTTTTCCAAGGTGCTTCTGAAGTTTTGCTAAGGCAAGATTTTTTGCTATACCCCCCGTCCAGGCCGTTTTGGTTTCGGTATTGAGCTTGAAAAAAAAGATGTATCATTAGTACTAAAATATAAATATACTTGGAAATGATTGATTATCAATAAATCAAGGTGAACCATAAATATCACCCTCTCCACTCGGCTGTGTGTTCATCTGTGTAGCATTGTCATCACCAAGAACATTTGCTTCTTGACAAAATGGTGAACTTGTAGACAGTGGCTCAATTCTTATCGAGCGAGGCCTTAATAGTCTACGCATGGGTGGCTCAAAGGTTTCCATGAAAAGAGACAATTAAACAACTGCAAATAAAAAATTAGTGGAGCGAATACATATATCATAACAAATATTTTACACATAAGGTATTGAAAAAATATTATAAGGTTTTCTCTCAACAAATGAGCAACAAAGAAATAAACCATTACAACTAGATTACCATCACTAGCTCTACTAAAAACACAAACACAAGTACATTAAAACATTAACAGATAGACAAAAAGTCAAGTTATATGTTCGACAATACAAAGAGATTCATTAGTTATCCAGATCAGTGTCATCTTCCGTCAAGAAATCTGGTTCCTCACTAGAACTATCTTAAATGTCACTTTCATCACAACTCTCATCGATCCAAGATTCATCAACATTTGGTGTTTCGACAAGACTTTTTCGAACCATTTCTACATCAAGGTTTTCACCCTCCAAGTCATCCCTATTCAAAGGGTATGGATCCATGTCCAATTCTGCCTCAACAATCCTATCTGCAATACTTGATTCATTCTCTTGATATGCGGAATTGTTGAGAATTTCATCCTCTTCTCCAGCTTCACCCTCTACTTCAAGTACATCGAAGGAGTTTCTATTTGTTATGTCTTGAACCACCTCCCACGATCCTTGTAATTTGTTGTCTTTGACATAGAAACATTGTTTTGCTTGATTTGCTAATACGAATGGTTCATTTATGTATGCTCTACTGGCTACATTGACGCTCGTGAAATAAACATCTCTGCGAACACCAATTCTAACATCAAACCAATCACATTTGAAAAGAAAAACTTGTCTTCGCAAAGGATACTGTAACTCAATGATATCTGTTAAGACACCATAGTAATCTTGGTCTTCTCCTTTAACAAAGACACCACTATTCTGCGTTCGTCGATTTCGTTCTCTTTCTTTAGTATGAAATCTAATCCCATTAATAATACAAGCAGAATATCAATTCACTCGAAAATCAGGTCCACATGCTAATGAATAAAGGTCATTGCTAGTTGTTGCCTTTTGATGATGACGCTTTTTCTTTATCTGTTTCAAAAATTGCAATATTGAATAAATATATAATAATACATAATATATATCAAGTTCAAATTTTTTATTTAATTAAGCCTAGTATATACTTACTTATATTTCGAACCATTTCGAGAATTCTTTTGCATGTCTTGGAGATGTAGTACGCGGATTTTCTATCTCAAGTATTTCCTTGTGTTTACTAATAAATTATATGATGGTTAGATACAGTTATGTAAATGTACTCGCAAAACATAAAAAAAAAAAATGTTAGATCTGAAAAAAATTAGTCACTTACTCTTCCCATTCTACGATTTGTCCACAATTCCGTAACACATACAACCGAGCCATCTCCATGTCTGTGTGGGGCAATATCTCCATACTTTGCACCCCTATAGGTCGAATTGATTGCTTTAGATCTGAAAAAATAGTCCAATTATTGGTGCAACCTCTCTCACTATTTCTTTCTTCTTGGTTGAACCGTGTGTCAATCCCACGAAGAAAATTTGAACAAAATGTTAGACACTCATTATCCACGTAAGCTTCAGCAATGGACCCTTCAGGACGTGCTTTGTTACGCACATACAATTTGAGTGTGTGCAAAAATCTACATAAACATTATGGAATTCAACATGAATAAAGTTTGATACACCTCTAGTAAAATGTATGAAGAATATAAAATCTTGGTTAAAAAATATGAACAATACCTTTCAATAGGGTACATCCATCGATATTGTACAGGACCTGCGATGATTGTTTCGCGTGGCAAATGCAGAGCCAAGTGCACCATTATATCAAAAAATGACGGGGGAAATATCATCTCCAACTTGCATAGCATAACAACAATGTCTTTTTCCATTGCTTCTAAGAGATCCAGTTTCACTGTTTGGCAACACAACTCCTTGAAGAATAAACCAAGCTCAGCTATTACGGTACAAATATCAGGATCTAACAATCCCCGTACAGCTATGGGGAGGAGACGTTGTATGAGAACATGCGAATCATGACTTTTCAATCCAGATATTTTACATGTGTTGATATTCACACAACGACTTATGTTCGATGCATAACCATCTGGGAACTTAACCGCTTTTAGCCATTCATAAAATTTTCTTCTATCATTCTTTGACAATGTGTAACGCGCATGTGGCATTTCAATTTTATCACCATTATGCCTAAGATGGAGTTCTTTTCTAATCCCCATTTCTTCTAAGTCCATCCTTGCTTTAAAAGTGTCCTTCGTTTTTCCCTCGAAAGCAAACAATGTTCCTAACACATTATCACATATGTTTTTCTCTATATGCATAACATCCAAGTTGTGCCGTAACAGAAGGGTCTTCCAATAAGGCAATTAAAAAAAAATGCTTTTCTTTGTCCAATTAAGTTCATATTCTTCACGAACTCGCTTCTTGTTGTTTGGTCCCTTTCCAAAATTAACTTCAGGTATGAGGTCAAGTTGCTCGAGAATATTAGTACCTGTTAATTGTTTCGGTGGCAATCTATCTTCTCTTTTCCCATTGAATTGCTTATAACACTTCCTATAAGCATGATCAAGTGGCAAAAACATGTGATTTCCCTTATAACAGATCTTTCATCCATGATTCAATCTCTGCAAACAAGTTTCTTTGTTACAATTTGGACATGCTAGATAACCTTTTGTCATCCATCCGGAAGCCATCGCATTGGCAGGAAAGTCATTTATGGTCCATATCAGCGCCGCATGCATTTTGAAGTTACATTTACTGTAAGCATCATAATTCATTGCACCACATGTCCATAATGTTTTTAACTCATCAACCAAAGGTTGTAGATATACATCAATGTCATTGCCTGGTGACTTTGGACCAGGAATAAGTAACGACATAAATATATACGGTTCCTTCATACACATCCAAGGTGGTAAATTATAAGGCATAATCATCACAGGCCACATACTATACGCATTGCTCATGTTACCAAATGGATTGAATCCATCAGTTGCTAATCCAAGACGAACATTACGAGGGTCAACAACAAACCAACTATGTTTATTGTCAAAATCTTCCCAAACTTTTGAATCAGCTGGATGTCTTAGCTCATTCGCATCCTTAACACGTTTTTCCTCATGCCAACGCATGTCTACTGCTGTATCCTTTGACATAAACAGCCGTTGAAGCCTTGGTTTCAAAGGGAAGTGCCTAAGAACCTTTTGAGGTATTTTCTTACCCTTTCCTTCCCGAGGTTTATACCTTGACTCGCCACATTTTGGACAATTGTCTTTGCCTTCGTTATCCTTCCAAAATAGAGCACAATCATTTTTACATGCATTAATACAATCGTATCCGAGACCCAACTCACGCAACAAGCTTTTGGTATCGTAATATCCTTTGGGTAGCACATTATTGTCAGGAAACATATCTTTGAATGCCTCAAGCATCATGTCAAAAGATTTATTGGTCATTCGAGTCATAGCCTTCACATGAAACAACTTCAATATCGCAGACAACTTGGAGTATTTTTCACAACCTGGCCACAATTCGTGTTGTGCATCAATTAGCAATCTATCAAAACTTCCTCCTTCTACATCAACATTAGGCAAGTCTTCGTGTTGCTCTGTATAAGTGGAGTTTCCCATCTGTACATTATTCAACAAGTCAAATACATTATCCACCCTTCTACTTTCACCATGAACACTTTCTTCATTAACATTAAGATTCCTCCTTTATTGACGAACTTCCCCGTGATATATCCAATTGGTATACTCTTTGTGCATCCCATATTTCAAGAGATGTTTCTCAACCTCCTTAAGTGGAGAATAAATTGTGTTTTGACAACGACGACATGGACATCGAGTCCTACCGATCGGGTCTGTATGATGACTAGCAACCTGAATAAAGCGTTGGATGCCATCAAAATACAAGACACTACCTCTAGTGTGATGATGAATCCAAGCCTTATCCATGTAGCTGAATAGAAAAATAAATTATAATGGTTATTACAAAACCAAATCATTTGACATATTCTTAAATTCGTAAGCATAATAACTATCAAATTTCTTAAGTAAATGGGACTTCTGAACTTGGGTGGAGCTAGAGGAGGTGACACAGATTGGGGAGGGGGTGATTGTTGTAGGCGGCGACGAACCCAATGAAGGAGGAGGAGATGTCACATTGGTGGTAGGAGGGGATTGTGGTGGCGGGGATGCAGTAGAAGGTGTTGGAGGTTCAGGAGTAGTTGCATTGGGCTGTGAAGACAGTGGAGTTGTAGAAGGGTCTGAAGGAGGTGATGAAGGCTGAGGTGGTGGAGTAGTGGTGGCGGAAGCCGGTGGCACAACAGAAGGTGGAGAATTCATACTCCACATATGATCAGGGTTTTATCTAGATGTCACAGATAAATATATAATAGCAATCAAACTTCCAGTCTCTGGTAAAATGAAAACAAAACCCACCAGCCACTGAGGCAATTCGTCAAACACTTGACCCACAATCACAAAACCTTCTCCAGATCAATACCACCAACACAGATTGAGAAACCAATCACTCAGTAGAGCAAAACCCAGATCAGCAAACACCAAAATTCATATTTTCAACAATGCCCCAAATGTTTGAAGGCAAAAAAACACAAACCACCCAAAAGGACAAAGAAAAAGATAACCCAACTGAGAAAATCCCCCAAAGACTGCACCTTTTTCTTTTTTAAAAAAAAAAAGACTGTACCTTTTTCTCTCTCTAGGACTAGCAAATTCCCAGGGAATATTTGACACACTCCAAACAATGGTTTAGCTTCCCAGCCTCGGAAGCTCAAACCCAAAACGCGGAAACAGTAGGTCTCAATCTAAAATTCAAAGAAAATATTTGAATGTGTGTACGGATATATGTTTGTATATATTTCATGTAATAATAAGTTAATAACATCATCATCATAACCAACACAAATTTTGAGCAAAACCTAGATCATTAATCACATCTTAAAATCTATTAAAGAAATTCCATATCATACCCAATCTCATACTCCATTTACCTCCTTTTTTCAGTTCAAACATATATATACTAAAAACAATTCTTATTAAGTCCTATTTTTAACACCAAATATTTTTTTGACTTATTGAAATTGGCTCATTTTTGTTTAACACTATATTTTTTTTTTGAGTTATTGAACTCGGTTCGTTTTCGATTTAACTAGGAATCAAACCATACCATACTGCGCAACCCTAGCCAATTATATTATGGTCATTATCATGATCACCACCTATTATTCATTATCACTGTTATAGCTATCTTCCACCATTATCCCTATTTAAAAAATTATGATATAATATTATTTTACTCAATGATAATTTTATTATTGATAGTTTTATTTTGCAAAATTCTATTTTAAGTTTATTGGCTTTCTAAATTATTTTAAATTTGTAATCAAATAATCTGCTTTCTTCATTTTCATTCTGACAATATGTACTTTTCCCTTATCACTAGCTTTTATGGTTTTCACATGACATAGGGCCCAACCCCATGAAATTAAGACTACCTAATGGGGTCCTTTTTGCCTACCAAGTCAAAAGATGAAGCAATCAGTCTCACACAAATTATGCAAAAGCTAAGAACACACAAAAGAAAAAGCATCATATATGCAAACATTGTATCTTCAGTGCATAGATTATCTAATCATTCGTTGAAACCAAAGGAAAAAAGAGTTGCAATTATTCAATTATTACACTTTGTCCATCAGATGTTTTTCTTTCAAATAGTCAAAGTTGATCAACATTTAACACTCTGTTTTAAGAGCTCTTATGCATCATTTGATTATTAAGAAGCATGTCCTAGGATTTACACGGTATATTAAAGCATAAATTAAGACCGGAGTTAAACAAGAAGGAAAGATTAAAGCAATAAGTGCTTTTACTGGCAGTGGCAGTTGAAGAAGAGGAAAAGATAGCAGAAGAATTGTCAGTAGAATTGGTGAAAGAAAGAGAACAGTTTGAGCTAGCTTCTCAAGAGCTTCGTGATCTAAGAGATCGTGACAATCATCAGCAAACATTTTTTCCTGAGAGCAAGAAGGAACTAATTTTAGTGAGGGGTGAATTGGTACATGCTTTGGAGCAAATTGAACTTTATAAAGCGGAACTAAACAAATTAAATCAACAGCTTGAAAAGACTTTACAAGAGATGAGGGATGCTGATGAACAAAGAAATATGCTTCTAATTGTTACCCAAGAGAAGCAAAACACTTTGTCATTGTTTCAAGCCAAAGAAGAGGAACAAAGGAAGCAAATGGAAGCTGCAATTATTCTTGTCCATGGACTGTCAAAACCTCTTGCAGTCTGAAAGTGTGGGCGCTTTCAGACTTTGGTGCAGCAAATTTTTTATGTGGCTCAACTTCTTACAAGTGCATGAAACTTTGTATACTTGAATTTGAGCAGAAGTATGAAAATTACCTAGATGTTCACATCATTCGGACTGAATCAGCTTTTAGAAAAGTTGTAGTCATTCCAAATTTCTAATTCTCACAGTCCTGAACTGATCAACCTGTCAAAGCCAATTGGAGTGCACCGGATCAGATCATCGGTACTCTAGACTGATACAAAATGAGCCAGGATAAAAAGAGTTTTATGATAATAACCCAGCAAGCATTGTTACTACTGTTACAGGGGTCAAACAACTACCACTTTGCAAGGATCACGCCAAACGAAGCCTAACAAGAAAGGAGCCGCCACGCTTCATAATTATTACTTCCATAGTAGGGCGAAGCTCCGGTTATTGAAAGAACAATGGTGAAGTTAATAGCAATATTCGTGATTTATGATAGTTAAAACTAAAATTTATCATGAGCTTGTTTGAGATTTAATTTAATTGTTTAAATCATACAAACATTAGTCATCTGGTACTTTCTCTTTATTCTAATATCTCCCATCTTTCCTTTAACCTTTGTTAAATTGTGTCATCTCCATCTAGCTAGTATATCATACAATATCTATACAATCTATAAATATGCACACACATGCAACACATAGAAAGATTCTACATCTAAAGCTAACCAATTGGAAGTAAATGTAAATCACAAAGAAGAGTCTAAATTATTCACCAAGATGAGAAGGACTTCTAAGTGTCAAAAAAGAAACAGATACTTAATAGGTGGCCTGAAAAAAAACTATTTCGTATTTTATATAGAGAATAATAGTAAATTGAAGAATCCGAACTATTTTATATAGAGAATACTAACTGTCATCAGTTTTCACTGTTTCGTATAGCTTATGCTACCGGCCTTTGAATTAAGTTGTAGCGAGATTATTAGCAAATGAGAAAAGATGCTTTCAGATGATGGGTCATGTGAGGTGGATGTGTGGCCTTATCTTCAAATGTTGACTAGTGATGCAATTTCACATACTTCATTTTGTAGTAGCTATGAAGAAGGAAGAATGATATTTGAACTTCAAAAGGAACAAGGAGAGCTTCTAATTCAGGCTGCACAATCAATTTACATTCCAGGATAGAGGTAAAACAATGTTATTTCAAGATTATTCATACATGTTAGAAATTGTGCCATGTATTCCTATTCTAAGTGGTATCAGAGCCAATACATTTAGTTTTCCTAAAATGTGAAAAACTCAATTAGTTTACCAATTTAAAATTGCTGTTTGGAAATGTGAAAATTTTGTCCTGACCATAATTCAGCAATAAATTAGTTTACCATTCTAATATTGCTTCGTTCAATATTATGTTATCATAGGAGAGATCCAAAAAGACAAAAAAAGAATAAGAAGATCTTACTGATTAATTCACAAAATAAAAGTTGAATTAAAAATCAACTTCCTCCACTGAGTTTAGTAATTAGATATATGTTAATCACAAAGAAGAGTCTAAGGTAACATACATAGCCAAAAGTGATTAGGAACATAATCAATCAAACAAAATACAATCTCCTAATTATGTAAAACATATAGAGTAGGTATCTCTAGAAACAATAACAGAGGTGTAAAGCATACAGAGTAGTTAAGTGCTTGGCTCTTAGCACAACAGCCAGATATAACAAATCTATGTAAAAAAACATCATGAAAATCAGAAACCATTTTCAGTTTCACATAAAATACAATCTCCTAATTAGCAGCAGATCATTATTATACACATGAATAACTTGGGAACAAGAAAACAAAAATCCAACTTCATTTGCGTATGGTCTGGATGGAGAAAATTAAAAGGTAAAAACAAAACATAACGATGAAGAGAAATTAGGGAAAAAAAACCTAGGGTTCCACAGTCTTGGAATTCCTTTTCAGCAACAATCAAGCATCTCTATCTTGCTCTCTTGCAACTGTAGGAAAACACTATATCATTAACATTATACAGAGAAAATTAAAAAGGAAAGGAAAAAACATAATGTTTGTAGAAAAGATGAGGAAAAAACCTAGGGTTCCAGTCTCGAAACTCCTTTGCAGCGAAAATCAAGTGTTTCACTCTTGCAACTGTACGAAACCACCATATGCCTCTCGATTATACATAAATAATATACATGTATATATATATATATGTGTGTGTATGTATATGATGAAAAATATACTTATAGATTAAAAAGAAGATTTGAAACCTTAGATAGCTGGGAAGTGTGATGGGAAAAACTATGAAAGAGAATCATGCAATTGGATGGATTGATCTTTGGTATGGAGACTAGAGTATTTCCATAGTTTGGAAGATGTGAAACGTTTGTGGGTGTGATCTGCAGAATATGATCGAGATGAAGACCTAATTGGAAAAGGTAAAGTATATAGATGGATCAATACTAGCTTAAAACGACGTAGTTTTAGTGGTGTAATGATAATAAAAAATATTAAATTATTTCTCTAAAATATCTATCTTTAGAGCAGGGAAAAAAGACGAAAAAATGGCGCTAAATTAGGCGCCAATCCCAAAAAAAGTTATTTTGGCACAAAAAAAAGTATGTGGTTTTTGGCACAGTAGTTTGAAAGTGTGCCTAAAAGTAGTGGTTTTAGACACGGTATTGAAAGACTGCCCAAAAAGGCACTTTTTAGTGACGGACTAAGACCCGTCCCTAAAAGGCCCATTCCTTGTAGTGTTTTAGGCTTTTGGCACAGTTCAAACTTAGTGTCACTAAAGATAGGATTTTGAGGGACGGTTTAACATTTCTGTGATTAAAAATGGGTTTTTAGGGACGGTTCTTAAGAGTGTCACTAAAGGACCGTCCCTAAAAGCTAATTTTCTTGTAGTGACCTCTTCCTAAACCAATGGAAGCTCCCTCACCACCTCCTTGTTACATATTCTCCCCTTCTTCTTCTTGGAGTGAAGAAGATTTTCCCCCACTTAACTTCCATGATCAGAATGAGCAAACTACCCACCAGCACAAAATCCCAAATCCTAAGATTGTCCAGCCTGATGGATTTACAAAGTCTATTTCTGCAGCAGAAGCAGCCATTAATTGGCAGTCCGCTAATTCATTGGCTCAGAATAAAAATTTTCAAAGGATTTCCAAGTCTCAACAATCTCTTGAGAACACTATACAAAGAAAGCTCACTTCATTGGAACTCCTTATCCATGACCTCCAGCAGAAGATGCAAACTCTCCATAGTGAATTATTTCAAATGGCATACTCAAATCAATCATTCACATCGGCTTTTTACAGCAAAGATGCCGAAATGAAGCATTTGAAATTTCAGTTTTAGTCTCTGCAAGCCCAACAACATCAACAACAAATGAACACCCCCCCCCCCCCCGATTTGTTTGGCTCTTGCCATTCGTTGCCCATGTCTCAACCCTTTAACATCTCTCCTACAGGTTTCGGAAAAACAAGCCTTTTTGCTTCCCCTGAAATGCCAAGTTTTCAAATTCTTCCTCCTCCCAAGAAACCCCCATCATATATTGTTTCCATATCAACTTCACAACCAGTCCCTCAGCCTGTGCCTCCGCCACCTCCATATAATAAATCCAAAGCCCCTGAACAATTTATGTTAAAATCCCAAGAGACTAAACCACACAATCCCATTACTGAAATTCTAATGACTCTTGCAAACCTTCCTGACTCAGGAACTATTCTCCAAGTCAGCCCTGAATTTGATTCAGGATCTTCTGCTGATTATAACAACCAAGCTCCATTTATCCATATGGTTCAACCAAACCCTCTCGATCCCGAACCTATGGTAGAAGATGTTGTCGATGAGCCTTCAGACACTACTCCGCCACCGTTTTCCCAACCAAACTTTTCCTCTCCTCATTTTAGCCAAGGATTTTCTATCGATGACATCCCTCGTTCCAAATGGATTGATAAGTTCTATGAGATTCATGCCTGGTGCACTACTGAAATGCTTATCCCTAATGTTGATCTCCGAACAGTTTTGACCAAGTGCGTGGCCAAATTCCTTGGTCGTCTTCGCCAGTGGCTTATCTCTCTCGGAGAATACAGAAATCTCCAACTTCTCCGAGCCCCAACCATCTCAGCATTTATTGATGTCCTTCACAACGAATTTCTAGGATCCACTAATGCTCAACTCAATTCTGTTCGTGAAGAATACCTCAGCATGAGATGTTGTTCTTTTAAACGAAAAGACTTGGAATTCCATTACCTCAAAATGTCCCAAAGGCTTTATATCCTCGGAGGTATTGACGATGTCAATCTCAAGCAGTCATTTTTAAATTCGCTGCCTGAATCGCTGGGCAGTGAAACTTTCCGGTTACTTCAGACCAAGAACATGGCTTTGAATAACACCTCCTTTGGTGTCATTTACCAGCATGCTCTCCAAGCTCTAGAGAAACTCTGTAATCACCAACAGTTTCTCAAGAAGCTTCATGAACAAGGCAAACTTCTTGGAAAAGTCTGTGAGCGACTTAACCTTCTCATTAAATGCAAAGACAAGGCATGCACCTGTGGAACTACTTCTAAGAAGCCCAAACATTTTCAGAAATGGAAATACAGAAAGCCTTCTTCATCCACATTTTCACCAAACTCTAAAAGGAGAAAATGAAGGTTCTTCAGAAAGAAGTCATTCCGTGGCCATAGAAATTCAGACCGATGCTATATCTGCAGAAAACAAGGCCATTATGCAAAAGAATGTCCACAAAAATCAACCAGAGAAAAGATGGTTCATTCTCTCTCTGCTATTTCAGTTCCAACTAATGATTTCGAAGATGCCGATATTGAATCTTTAATCTCCATTGATGAAGAAGTCACACCTGAAACCATTCTTGCTTTCTCAAAGAACAAACCCTGGACTCCTTTTCAGACTCCTCTGAATCTGGGGATGAATTTCCCTTTGATATTTTTTCTATTGACCAGACACCACCCTCATTTCTTGTCCAACCTCTTGCCAAAATCCAGATCCTCTTGGATAAATATGCCAAACCCATCCCTGTGATAGCCTTTTTTGATACTGGAGCCTCTTGTTCAATTATGAATCATTCCATCCTTCCTCGCTCCTATTGGGAATCTTGTTTCTCACCTTTTATCGCAGCCAATGGTGAGACTTTCATCATAACCCTCAAGAGTAAGCCTATTACTCTTCAGATCTTCCCTGGTTTCACTGTAAAGCATCAAATCTATGGTTCTGAGCTTCCTAGCAAAGATTTACTTTTAGGATTTGATATTTTACAAAACTTTCAGAAAGTCTCTTGGATGGCCTAAGGATTAAAATTCAAAAACTATTTTCTTCCATGGACTACCCAGTCAAACCTGTTCTCTATTGAAAGTTTGACTACCATCAGACAAGCCATCATCCACTCCTCATGTGCCGATTCTCATACTCAGTTCCTTACTAAATGTAATCATCCTCTTTGGAAGAATCCTGATTTGTTCATTTCACTCCCTTTCAAAAGAAATGAAGATCTTAACCCTACCAAAGCTACACATCATGGTATGAATCCTGAGCACTACCAGCTTGCCCTTCAGGAGCTTCAACAACTCCAAAATGAAGGTCTTGTTGAACCAACCACTTCTCCATGGGCCTGTGAAGCTTTTTATGTCAAGAAAATATCAAAACAAGTTCGTCGGGGAAAATCTTTTTCACTCCAAGAGGAAGAAGGGGAGAACATGTAACAAGGAGGTGGTGGAGATGAGGGAGGTTCCATTGGTTTAGGAGGAGGTTTACAAGTGGAAGGTGTGATTTTTAGTTGTGTCTTTGATTTACCATACTGGACATAGTAATCAAATTTACCAGATGGTTCGCCAAGGAGATCAACAGTAGGATCGCCTGCTTCATATCTTTCCCGAAGAGCTTGTTAGGAAGATTTCCTTTTAGATTTCCCAACCAGTCCCTCAGCCATTATGGATTAGATGCAGGTCCTGTAAGAAATTTATCTTGTTCATGAAGCTTCTTGAGGAATTGCTAGTGATTACAGAATTTTCTCTAGAGCTTGGACAATATGCTGGTAAATGGCACCAAGGGAGGTGTTATTCAAAGCCATGTTCTTGGTCTGAAGTAACCGGAAAGTTTCATTGCCCAGCGGTTCGGGCAGAGAATTCAATAATGACTTCTTGAGATTGACATCGTCAATACCTCAAAGGATATTAAACATTTGGGATAGAGGAAGATCTGTGACAGGAACTTGACTATCTTTAGTAAGGTATTCGAATTCATAGAGGTATTCAACTTTAGATGAACAAGAAGGAAAAAGGCTAGATCTAGAAGAAGAAGCTCGAGAACTGGAAGAACGATTCATGAGGATTAACGGATCTGGGCTTTTCTCTACTTCATACATACAAAGTTAATTTTCCATACTTTTAAGATATACAATTTTCATTAAAAACATACAAGAAGTGGTCTGGGTAGAGCGTGATCTATGGATCAGTCATACATTGTAACTCCCTTCAGGTTTGATTAATTGTAATACATACATGTTTGTTAAGGTACCAAGGAAGGTAAACCGAGTTAAACAACCACACATAAGGCCAATAAACTCAAGGTACTATTATCCTTGGGTACCAGAAGAAACATAAAATCTTATTGAACAATTAACCAAATTTTCACCAAGAAAAGAATCTTCAGAAAGAATATCTGAAAAGAATGTATTGTTGCAGTTTGGAATACTCAGTAGTCATAAGACTCACACATAATATGCCCCAGGGACTAGCACCAATAACCATTCAAGTTTTGAAAATAGTTTGTACGTGGAAGAAATTAGGAAAACTAAAATTGTAGTAATCAGTTAGAGAATTACCCAGAAAGAGTTTAAGCTAACATGACTCTGATACCAAATAGACAAACACAAAGTAGGTACAAACACTAAGTAGGAATGATCGAATAAGAAACTAAGAAACTAAATAAAGAGATCAAGAAGATAAGAAGAGAGAAAGGATATATATACACACACTTATATTTTTTTAGGTCTGCCTTACAGAAGAAGAAGGACTCTCTTTTTATAGATAAAGGAAGATCTCAAAATTACATAAAACATCCTAAAATGGTGACGCAAGCCATGACATAGGCTGCCGACAATCCAAAATAGGAAAAGACACAAATACCCTTAGAAAAGTCACAATTACAAACATATCCTCACTACATCACACACTAATAATACATTGATTACATCACTGCTTACATAACAAACTCTAAACTTAGGTAATTCACCGAGTACATCTGAGTCAATCTGAGTCGTGTTTAGTAGAATTACCTGTATGGAAATGGTTTAGATGAACCCTGTAGGTAGGATGATCTGGATAGTTCGGGTAATGAGAGTATTCAACATTGAATTCATTAAGCAAATAGCGGATGCGGAAACGTTATTCTTCTGGATAGGCTTCAGAGTAACTCCAATGTGCAGATTCTTTGAATAGGAGATCAGAGGGGATGGAGTTCAAAACGAGACGATTTGCATGACATAACTGAGATCTATGAGTTTCCCAGAAAGGAGGAATCTCATATACGACAGTATTTTCATGACCAGTGAAGAATGAAGTATGGTAGGTTTTTTCAATGTGAATTCCATCATCGTGAGTGGGGTAGAACTGGCGACGGGTTCATAAAATGAACATCGACGATTGGAAAGGAGTGTTTCGAAACTTCATCTGCCAGAAAGAGATGTCCCCAAAAGGAGTGAGATAGGAGCATAGCTTAAATTCTGAGACAGGAAGATTGTTGAGAAGACACTGAACAAGATATTGAAGCATCCAGGACTCATCGAAAACAATACCAATGGTATAAAGATCAACCAGGTACCAAAGCAATAAATAAGCTTCTTTAGGAAAATAGAAATAAAAATCAGGGTTTATTTCAAACTGGGTAAAGAAGGGGTAAACTAGATGGAATGACAAATTTCTTACAAGACCTGCATCTAACCCATAACGGGAGACATAGAGTAACTGAAAAGAATTTACCATGTGAACACTGCGAGCAATCAAAGTTTTTTCTCGTAAGAGAGTCTGAAGGTGGAAATGAAGAGTACTTGGCTCAAAACACAATATCATGGGAAAACATAGGCTATGGGAAACATGACTGATTTCTTTTTTCAAATGGGACAAGAAATCAGGAAGGATATTGTTTTTCCCTTTAATGTGAATGGCATCGAACGACCATTGAGAGAACCAATTTGCCCATCGAAAGAGTTGAGCTTTGGGAAGGTGTTTTTGTTTAAACTGAAGCATGTTAGGAAAACTCATTAAATCAGTTTTAATTAAAAAATGATGACCGATTAAATGAAATTCAAAATTTTCAATGCTTCATTTGATGGAAAGAATCTCCTTGTAGGTGGAGTGATAATGGAGTTCAGCCTGAGAAAAGGCACCACTTTAGTATTCGCAGATCTTTCTTTTCTGATCAGAGATTTCTTCAAGGAGGATGGCACCTCAGAAATAATCAGATGCATTAGTCTGAAGGATTCTTTTACCACATCAGGAATGTTCAATGGGGGAAGGGTTTTGGAGATAGCCTTGAGGTGGAGAACTGCTGAAGTGCACTGAGGGGACTAGGGAGCTGGGTTTTTCTTGAGAAGGGTTGACAACGGTTTTCTATATCGGGCAAGGTTTTGGATAAACTCAGCCATATAATTCACATTGCCTAAGAATTGTTGAATTTGTTTAACTGAAAGATTATCAATAGGGAAATGGTCAAGTTGGGAGGCAATATGAGGTTAAAGAGCATACTGGCCTTTGGATATTTTCATACCTAAGAAGTCGATTTCAGGTTAGCCTAAAATCATTTTCTTTTCCAAGAGCATGATCCCAAACTTTTGAACAAGGTGGTGAAAGGTTTAGAGAATACTGGAATGGCTTTCAAGGTCAGTGGAAAATAAAAGGATATCATCAATGTAGACAAGGGAAGAGGATAGGATTGGAGCAAAAATCTTGACCATAGCATGTTGAAATAAGGAAGGAGCGGTTTTCAGGCCGAAAGGCATAACATTCCACTGGAAATGATGATCGGGAATGCAAAAACCAGTTTTAGGTCTGTCCTCTGGGAGAATGCCAAGTTGCCAGAAACCTGCTTTGAGGTCGAATTTTGAAAAGATCTGGGCTTTAGGAAGGTTGGAGAAAAGAACAGTTCGTCGGGGAAGAGGGAATTTATTATCCTGAAGGAAATGGTTCAAAGGTTGGTAGTTAATGACTAGCCTTAGTTTGCCGCCAACTTGTTCTGATCTTTTGTTGACATAAAAAGCTTCATAGGCCTATGGAGAAATGATTGGTTCGACAAGACCTTCGTTTTGGAGTTGTTGAAGCTCCTGAAGGGCAAACTAGTAGTGCTCAGGATTCATACCATGATGTGTAACTTTGGTAGGGTTAAGATCTTCATTTCTTTTGAAAGGGGGAGAAATGAATAAATCAGGGTTCTTCCAAAGAGGATGATTACATTTGGTAAGAAACTGAGTATGAGAATCGGCACATGAGGAGTGGATGATGGCTTGTCTGATGGTAGTTGTTGACCCAAGGTTTTCCACCATGGGTAAACATGACATTTTGATGATAAAAAACCATTGAATGTGGTGAATTTAATGTCTACTTGAGTTATGCTTAATAGGTTATTGATTTAAGATAAACTCAAGAGACCTAGTGGATCCATGAGAAGATCAAGCAAAGGTGCTTAGAGCTCAAAAGACATTGGAGATAAGGATGGAGACATCAACCCAAAACTTAAAGAAATTGAAGATAAAAAAATGGGTAAAATAGTCTTGGGTGAGTGCTAGATTAAATGTAAAGTTATTTTTAAAATAACTTATTTGAAAGCTCAACTCTTGACCATATAGCATATAGGATCATGCATATCATTCATGAGTCCTTGCATCATTAGCATTAGACTATGAACATCATTTAGTCTTTGCTAAAGTTGAGTTAGTTCAAGCTTTCATAAGCTATGGAAGAACTCAATAAAGATGTTGTCCTAGAACCATTAACTTAACTCATATCACTTGAAATGGATTCTAGATGCATATTAAAGCTTTGAACAAAATTGTTAAACCATGAAAAGCTTTTGTCTAATATTGAGAATTTGTTTAAATTGGAAAAACATTTTATGATCTCAATATTGAATTTAGGCATGTCAAGGACCTGAATAAGTTTCTAAGACATCCTAGGAGTGTGTCTAAGTCATTTCGGAAAAATCCCAAAAGATTTCACGAAAAACCATCAAGTGGGTTAGAAGTTCGAAATGAAGCGTCACATTAAAACGACCATATCACACTCAAACATGGGTCAAATGGATTGATTCAATAGCCTACAATCAAGATCTTGAAGTATGCTTTCCAAAAAGCTAAAGAAATCCTTTATCCAAGTTACGAAACTCTAGTTATGACCAAAATAGTGAACTGTGTCGAAACTGGGCTGAACAACCCAGTCGACTGGGTAACCACCCAGTCGACTGGGCCAAGAAGGCCAGTCGACTGGCTGAGTCAGAGAGTTACAAATAAATTTCGGAATGAATTTTTGAAGACCCAGTCGACTGCCCCAAAACACCCAGTCGACTGCCTCATCCGGAATTTGAATTATAACGGCTAGTTTCGAATCCAAAGTGTTCCAAAACTTCCCCAAACACCCCCAAACGGCTATATTGTGTTCCTATACTATATATATGCCTTATATGAGCCAAAAATGGTTAAGAGAAGAGAGAGAGATAGGAGTATGAAAAATCTATCATTTGTGCTTCAATTTTGAAATTATTTTTGGGTAGAAAACTCCTACATGAATCACCACATGAGCATCGTTCATATTTTCTTCTTGTGATTCATTCTTCATACTTGAGTTGAGCTTTTCAATTGAGTATTTCATTTATGACTCTAAGTATGTGAGGAAGTGAGCTTTGAATTTCTATATCCATCTATTGAGAGATATTGTTGTACACTCAAATTCAATTATTATTCATTTGAGAGTGAAAGTCCAAGAAGTTGTCTTGACATGGGAATGGCTTGTTGAAGCTTTGTAAAGGTTTCTCTCAACCTTAAAAAGAGAGGATTTGGTTGGCTCTCCACCCGCAAGAGTGAGCAATGGTCGGCTCTTCACCCGGAAGCAAGAGTGTTCAAAGGTTGGCTCTCCACCCGCAAGAGTGAGCAAGGTTGGCTCTTCACCCGGAAGAAGGAACATGTAAGGGTTTGCTATTCACCCGGAAGAATGAGGCATGTAAGAGTTTGCTTATCCCCGGAAAGAGAAGCACGATAGTGGAATCCTTGAGAGGTTATCTCAAGGCATGGAGTAGACCAAAGATTTGGTTGAACCATGTAAAAATCTCGGTGTCTACGGTGTGCATTTTCTCTAACCTTTATCTCTTTATATATATCAATGCTATGGAATTACTTGTGTTTGTGTATCCATGAAGAGGTTAGGAAAATGCATAGTTGAAATGAATTAAAATTGTAAACATGATTAGATTATATCTTAGACTACCTTCTCATTTAGATATAATCCATGTGCACACCAAGTGTTTGATAAAATTCATATTCAACACACCTTAGCATAATATGTTCATATGCACCTCAAGTGTTTGACACAATGCATATTGAATATATCATTCTTCTTAAGAGTTTATATGCACAAAATGTTTAATTACTTTTTGTAAACTCTTCAAAGTATTCTTTATGACAAATAACACTTTGCATCATTTCTATACATATGTGAGAAAAATGCTTATACATATTAAGTTGTAATGAATGCTTGAACTAGTTCTCATTCTTGAATCCATTATGTATATATTTGGTAATGCAATTTATTGTTCATGATTCAAAGTATGAAATGAGGTAGTCACTTAAGGATCATCTATCTAACTAAGTGTTTGACTAGAGCTCTACAAAGATTACTTTTGTTAAAACAAAGTCAAACCAAAAAAGACTCAAAGTTTGTAATTGACCCTATTTACCCCCCTCTAGGTGTCAATATGTGGCCAACAGTAGTCAAACTTTCAACAGAGAGTCCATGGAAGAAAATAGTTTTTGAATTTTAATCATTTGGCCATTCAAGAGACTTTGTGAAAGTTTTGTAAAATATCAAATCCTAAAAGCAAATATTTGTCAGGAAGCTCAAAACCATAGATTTGATGCTTTACAATGAAACCAGGGAAGATCTGAAGAGTAATAGTTCCAAATATGTCTAGTTTCTTTTCTGATATTTGGAACACATCAGCCAGCCGAATTGGTTGGATTGATGCCTAATATAGTACTATGGTCCGTTTCGCAGATCTTTTGCTTTTGATTTTTTTTTTTCCAGAAGAAAAATAAAAACAAGTTGTTTTGAGAAGCTGGTACCTCCTAACTTATTCTAAACGTTATTCTATGGCCCAAAAGTTCTTCTAATTTTTTTTTCAAACACCGTTCAAAATAGTTTTTCCCTACAGGAAACCAAAACAATTTCTTAAAAGACGATCCAAACAAGGTCTATGGCCATGTTTAACATAGCTTCTGCTTCTGGCTTTACGACGAAGAAAAAGAGAAGCATAAACTGTTTTGAGAAGCTGATACCCCTCATCTTCTTTAAAACGTTCTTCCAAGGTCCATAAGTTCTTAATTTTTTGTCAAACACCGTTTAAAACAGATTTTCCCTCCAAAAAATCAGAAGTAGCGTTCGAAAAATCAATCCAAACAGAGCCTATGTCTCATCTCATATTCAATTCTTGTAGAGAGCAAACAATTCGTTAGAGCAACCCAAAAATAGTCTGTGTGATCGCTTTGTATGAGAAATAATACGATCCTTGTAAGAGGTTGCTTTACACGATCTCGTGAATTAATTGTACCAAAATTTTTTTTTGAAAATTTTCTAGATAAGGCAAGATCCAAATATTATTATAATAAAAGTAGTGGACAGCGCTCTTGTACTATTGAGAGGAACGGACGTCAGAGAAAATTATCACTCTTCTTTGTGAACTTCCTACATAACTATTATGGATTTACTAATCCGAAAAGTATTATTACTTATGTTTTACAGTGATATAGTTTTGTAAGCAATATGAACTTAGACTTTTTAAAATAATATCTAGACTTTGAAACCAAAAACTGATTTATATTTAATTCGCACTCTCTTTATATTACCAATTACATAACATGTATACAAGTATCTGTGTGTGCACAACATACATATATATATGTATATATATATATATATTTGGTGTGTGAGTGTGTAAACGATAATGGTGGACCTATAATGAGCATCTGAGTCTCTAAATTGGTATTTTAGGTTAAAGAGAATTTTTGTCAAAGTTAAATGATAACAAAATTATTTTACACACCGTTAGAGGTGTGAAGGAAAGATGGAGACAAAGTTTTCAAGTGAAAAATAAATTGAGGAAGTGTTTCAACAAGTGAAAAATAAAAAGAGAAAAAAGAAGCAAGGATCCTTTCCGATCTTTCTCGAGCCTTTTCCAAACCATGATTTGATGGCCAAAAAAAATTCACAACAATACTTAAAATGTTTACCGTTATAATTTGATCATTGTTATAAGGGGCGGAACCATAATTTTTTTTGAGAAGGGCCGTAACTAGTTTTTATGAATTTACCTATAAAGAATACATATTTTTGTATACTAAAGAATTTTTTGAAAACCATATATAAATTTTTATATGTTATTAATATGGCAAATTTATCTGGTTTTTTTTTTTTTTTTTAACTTTTTTATAGCATCAAAGTTTTTTTTTCCCGGTTACATCCATGATGAGTGGTTTAGGCAAGTATTGTCCATATTGGTTAAGTGAGGAGAGGGGCGGAGGCAAGAAAAATATTTGCGGGATCCCATATGCAATTTTTTATTAGTTTATTTTTAAACATATATTTGTGTGGGTTGCTAAACAAAATATTTTTAAAAATATTTTTAAACAAAATATTTGTGAATTTTTTTGGGAAGGTCATTTGTAAGTTTGTATGATATATATATAAAATATATTTTAATGGACTACCGAATATTTTTCTAAAAATCTGGGGGGGGGGGGGGGGGCATGTCCATTAGCCAAAACATAGCTCTGGCCCGGGGATGGCAATGAGGCGATTAATGGTGGTTTTTTCAATTCCCATAATTAAAATTGTAAAAATTTTCATCCCCATAATCGCCCCAACCCGTCCCCCAAAATCGTCCCGAACTGCCCCACTAAACCATTTTTTTTTCCTAATAGCAAGTAAAAAATAAATAAAATTAATATAACATTATGATCTATATAGGAAATAGGTTTAGAAATTAGATTTTATATATATTAGAGGGTAGATAAGTAAATACTTATTTTATTTAAGGATATTAGTGAAATTATAATATAAAACATTACAAATACAAATATAATTATGTAATTTTAATATAAAAAAAAAATTATTAGGTGGTTTGGGGCGGGTGGTTCCCTGATGGGGAACCCTGTCCCAGCCTCATAACCGTCAATTGTTCTAATTTTTTTCCTAGCCATCCCATTTTTAAAATTGTAGCAGTAAAAAAATTGTGTAATTTGGGGCGGTTTCTTTTGCCATCTGCCCTGAGTGAGGTGGTAAACCCACGCACTGACTTGCTTTAAACCCTCACCCCACGCATATTTAGGAGAGATTGGTATTCAAATAATAACCCTTTTTGAATATCATAAAACCTCATAATGATCAAAACCTTCCACATTATTCAAAGCATGCACTAAAGTAGAGTTTTGTATTTGTATATATATATCTATCTATCTATATATAATGTCAATTGTTAACGACGCGTCCTATATATGATGAAGCGTTGGAAGTGGGGTGTGGGGCATGGAAAGGTTAGTGCTCCATTTCTATTTCTAAGCCATCATTAGACTCTTGTAACAATGATGAAAGAGTGAACAAAAAGAGAGTTACTTTTATTGGTTAATGCTTTCAAGTTATCAACTCGATACTCAAAATAGACTTACCGTCTTAATATTCTGGATTATATTTTATTCTATGCCAGTTTGGGAATGTGTCACGATTAGGCTTAAGATCTTATGAGGTTAACCAAGGGTGGGTTTGGTAGTGAAGAACTAATTTACTTTCATGATGTTTAGTTTATAACTTCATTCAGTACTTGTTTAATAAATTAACTCTACAATTAAGTATATTAACTAGGCAAGATAAAAGTCTAAGCGTTATTTCACAAGGCAATGTTTGGATCGGCTTTTCAGAAGCTGTTTTTGGCTTTTTGGATGAAAAAACTATTTTGAACGGTGTTTGACAAAATTTTTAGAAGAACTTACGGGTCTTGGAAGAACGTTTAGAAGAAGTTAGAAAGTACCAACATCTCAAAAACGATTTTTGCTTCTCTTTTTCAGTTTTCTTCTGTGTAAAAGCCAGAAGCAAAAACTTTGTCAAACGGGTCTATTAGTATATGAATTTTGCAAATCCAAATTTTGACAAATATCAAGTAAAATTTTAATATAAATTTCATTTATGAGACTTTTGATAAGATGAATTTTCCTCCTTTACTGTCCACAATCAAAGAGTTAGAATACTTGTCACTTTTCCTAGTAAGAAGAAGTAATTAACATTATTGAATCATCAGAACTACTTCGGAAAGTTCATCGTGGCTTAATGAAATATTAAAGGTTAATTGGGTTATACTCCAGGAGTAAGGTCGTTTTCAACTATGGAATAGCTGGGGAGCGGAGGACGGACAGGTTTTCCTCTGCGTCGATGACCACCAAGTGGACGTATGACTGTATTTTTCATCCTCTATCTCTCATATTCATCACATTTATGTGTTGAAGCTAGAAAATCCATACCGGAAATTTAAAGATGAAGCATTGGTGTCTATTACTATTGATCCAATAAATATACCAAGATTTTCGATACTAATATGTATCATGATTTTCTTTGTACATACGTACATACACACATATATATATACATATACACACAAACGTAGTCCACTTACTTAAGGCAGTAAAAATGGTGACCAAGAAAGGGATCAGATCAAGCTAGTAATGATGAAACCCGCCGTTCAAACATGCTTTTTAGGTCACTATGTACAAAAGCACAAAAGATGACACACGAGTGGAGAAACAAACTGGGACCTCCCATATATAGCAGAGAATATATATATATATATATATGTATCTCCACTTCATTTCTTGCATTCTAGTCATCCAAGAGACTAGCCCAACAGTTCACTAAACCAAATTTAAAAATATCACTCTGTTCTCACTTTGCTACAGAAGTTGCACTCACGCATACTCCCTTTCCAGCTCAATAGAGTGAAGCAACAAACATAAGTAAGCATAATAAGGTGATAAGCTTCATTTCTGTACTAAAAGTTTTTACTTGTGTTTATTTTGTATGATTGGTACAGTGTCATCGAGCTCGGGAGACTCCAAATGTGCATGGAATAGGCTTGCAAACATAGAGGAAGATCACCCGGCAGGTTGGCTTCCAGCGGCGTGCCCCCCACCGGAGACACCAACCGAGACAATGGAGTTTCTTGCTAGGACATGGAGCCTCTCAGCCATCGAACTCTCTAAAGCTCTTTCGCACACAAACATAGCATCGGACCATCTAGACAAGCCACCTTTGTGTTCTATTGGTGGTGAAGCACAACTTGCAAGCTCTATGGTTTCAAGGGAAGCTGTAAGATCTTTTAGCTGAATTTAATTATTGCAGTTAAAGAAGAGTTTTTTTTTTTCATTGACCATTGTTATCTTTATGTATTTTCCCTGTATTGTAGCAACTCCAACTACTACCATCTGCAGAGAGCCCTCCAATCTCTCCAAGAGGAAGTTATGATACTAAGGTCCTTCAACTCATTATCTAACTACTCTCTCCAATGCTTTATGTTTGTGTATGTAGGGATTGATATACATACATATATATATATATATATATGAATAATGATCTTTTAGCTTCACGGTGAGAAAAAAGTTCATCCACACCAAGCATATTGATCGTTGGATGTGATTGAGGTAAATAAAGTAATTACAAACATATCAATCACATCCAATAGTCATTGTGATTGGTGTGCATGAATTTTCTTACTCACCGGTGAGCTAAGAGATATCTTTCGTATATATAAATGTATATACATACGTACTTTATGTAATACTTACTATTAGAAGTTAACTACACTAATAGTCTTATCCCTAATAAAATCACCACCCAAGGTCCCAAGCTGCCTTCTACTACCTAGGTTCCGCTATATAAATCCTATATTTCTATACTGCTCTACTTAAGGCTATTCCTAATATATTCTGATAACAAATTCATATCCGCAGGAACTATTTTTACTTCATCAAGTACTTAATCATGTATCTACTCAGCAGTCACTTAAAAATGGGGTAATTTCTAATTCAACTTGATCATCTAATCGTTTTCATCTTCATCATTCTAAATCTTGCTACTGTTATTCAGATATACAAGAGCATCATGAGGGGAAAGACAATGGGAAGATGGTTGAAATGCCAAAAAGAGAGGAAGCAGGAGGTTAGAACTCACAGCGCTCAATTGCATGCGGCTGTCTCTGTGGTGGGGGTTGCTGCTGCCGTGGCAGCTCTTGCAGCCTCATCGGCAGCATCTCCTGAAAAGTCGACAACCGCCCAGATGAAGGAGTCGTCCAAAACATCAGCTGCAATTGCATCTGCAACAGCTCTAGTAGCATCACACTGCATTGAGATTGCAGAACAAATGGGAGCTGATCATGACCAAATCCTATCTGTTGTCAGTTCTGCAATAAACGCAAGGACTAATGGTGATATCATGACTCTAACTGCTGGAGCAGCTACTGGTAATACTCCAACTGCTCCACATACCCAATTCTTCCAAAACTCGTAGTTAGCAACTTAAAATCAACAGAGTTGATAGATAAATTCAAGAATTTCTCATATATCTAAAAGAAAACCTTTTGATGTACGATATAGATCGCCACTTTGGTCAAGAACCAACATTAATCAAGCATAATTAACTAAATAGTAAGCTAGTTTAAGAGAGTTAACTTATATACAATTCAGTAGGATGAAGTCAATACCATTTCAAGTGGAGTTTTGTAGAAACCTATTTTCCTGCAGCTAATAAAATATATCACATTTCTCATCTCCTCCATTTTAGTGACCTTAAGAGTGAAAACAATGTTAATATGATGTTCATCACATAAAAAACATGACCCAATTGAATCTAACAATCACGAATGCAGCCTTGAGAGGGGCTGCCACGCTAACAGCACGGCTGCAAAAAGATTATGGAACCATGGCCGTTGCTCTGGCCGAACAGGCCGAAGAAGGTAAAGAATTGAAGGTCACGAAAGCATTGAACTTCAGTATGAAAGGGGGAGAACTTCTCAAGCGTACCAGAAAAGGTATTTTTTTTTTTTACATGAAACTGTTAGTAAAATAACCACTATGCAGTAGAAGTGTGTTGGCAAACATTGTGAGTGAATTAAAATTACAATGTGGCGCTCACTATCATAAATTTTTTTATGGCAGGAGCACTCCACTGGAAGCAAGTTTCTTTCAAGATAAATTCAAATTGGCAGGTAAAAGCAGGAGAATACTGAACAAAGTCCTAGGGGGATATTATCAAATAAATGGAACTAGTAGTCTTGTATAAAATCCTCATAACAGAACTTCAACTATCTATGGATCTGTAAATGCATCAACATCAATTTGATAGTTCTGTTGGATGATAACAAAAATGAAGTGTGTGCGCATGTGCTCATTTTTTCATTCTTTTCTTCTACATGGTCATAAAAGCTTACTAATTGAGATAAAAGAAACAGGTGGTAGCGAAACTGAAAAGCAAGCACATGGCAGGAACATTCACAAAGAAAAAGAAGTGTAAGCAAAGCCCATATAGTGTCATGCAATGTTTTACCTTTTTCCTCTGCCGATATCATCTGAATAGACCCATGCTGCGCCTGCAGGTATAGTCTCTGGAGTGTACTGTGACATGCCAGCATGGATCGGAAGAGAGTGGGAGACGAGCAATGAGAAGAGGGCTTATTTCGGGATAAAAACTGCAGATAGAATTATTGAATTCGAATGCAGAAGTAAAGATGACAAAGAGATGTGGACAGTGGGGATCCAGCATATGTTAGACTGTCGACCCAACATGATATGATTTCGATCTAAAAGAAATGGTTATATCGAACTGTTACCGAAGTAAATGTCCATATTTTCACAGAAACATTACAATTCCACAAGTATTCCAGATTTCGAAACCGATATCACAAAAAGGGCAATAAAAATCATTAATTTCCACTATTTTAGTTGTGTACATTGTTGTATCTAAAAAAAGGTATTTGCATACATTTTCTCATCAGAAACTTTTTGAAGTTCTAATCTGACAGAAGCAAGATTTCACTAGACAAAATCATTATGAATGTCCACCATTTCAGGCCAGAGATGCAAAAGCTACAACGTTTCTATAGTAACTCCAGTTCCTTGAGAAAATCAACATTATCAACAAACACCTGCAGGAGAGTAAACAAGAAAGAGAGAATCAATCATGTGACTATACATTGCTCTGTGAAGAAGAATCATAGCCCTCAAAGATTTATTTCTAACAAAAGATGGTACAAAAACCTATTCTTCATTTTTTGGGTCAGATAAAAAGATAATAACTTCTAGCATAAAATCTTCGGAAATTTACATATCCACAAATTATCATCTAGCAGCATCAAGCGTGGAAATTCAAACCTGTGGTACTTAACTGGCATAGCAAAGTACCTCAAATGAAGTGCAGCTGAAAATGCATAATTGAGCAATTACGTAGATTATTTTCCTACGAATACTTCAATATTAAGTCTGTAACATACCAAAAACTGGAAAAATAGGTAATTCACAAGCCTAAAAATTATCTTTCATCCTTGAAATAGAAGGTGCATTAACAATTTTCATGGAAGATGGCTTGCTAATATCAAACATGGACCCTCTTGCCTTATGTTATCGTCAAAGTTTACTCAGATTGTAAAACATTTTTTAGAAACTTGTCAACTATACCAATAGCTGGAGTTTGACAATGCAAAATGAAACAAATCAATTTCATGTACAATTTTTCCGGATCCGTGATAAGCAATATATTTACAACTGATAACTTGGAAAAAGTGCATGAGTTAAGAACATAGAGAACAGAGGGAAACAATGCGCTCAAGGGTAAGAATTTTTTTGCCACTCAGGGGTCACGGAAAAGCCTAAGAATGTATCCCTACTGACATGTATTGTCTTTTTTGAGGGTGCCTGAGAGTATAAGAAGAGGATTTTCACAAGTAAAAACAGTTTAATGTTGACCCAAGTGTATTATCGTTTATCAAGGAGATATTCTTTACCCTAAATAGTCTTTGTAGTTTTCTTATGTGACATAAATTAAACAAAAGGAGCTTAGTTTCTGTTTGCTTATGAATATACCATGCAAACTTTGGTTTCACACCAGTTTTTTAATGCATCTGTACTTTACTTATCAATATATAGATGGATTGATATGTTGGGGATGTGTAGGTGTGGCCATACACACCAATAGATATCCATATAATTGTACATAAAACTCACAGTTACTAGCAAAAATCATAAACAGAGGATTGTTGACCCAAAGATAGTTCTGCGGCAACCTGAGTTCCTCTCCCTGTAATCTTTTTTCATTTTTTTTTTTCTTGAAACTTTCTGAGGTAAGTCGATGGAAGAATATGGATCGTACATATATCATTATAGCTGAAGAGGAGTCGGGATCTAACACTGTTGAGTTGAGTTAAACAAGAGAGTCAGATTTGGTTCATACAAACAAAATTTTAGGCTTGAGACCTGGAGGAGAACCCAGCACTGGATGAAACTTAAAAAGTGATGCAAAGAAGTTTAAGTCTTCAAATCTTTTCACCCCAAGTCTCTCATAGAAAAACCAATTTGAGCAAGTAAAATACTAGAACATTGAATATTTATTTGTAAGAAGCAAATATCCCATATACTTTCATGCAAGCAAAAGTAAGGAGCAATGGCATGGTCAGGATATGGAAAAGTTTATCTCTATGCCAAGAGGGCTACAGTAATTTGAAGCCATACCGATTTCCAATCATCAGGATCCAAGCAGGCAGTAATTTTGGTGTTGAGACCTGGCAAAGGTCCAGGATTGAGAGTAATTTTCCCACCACACAATCTGACTGCTTCTGCAGTCTTGTATACATCATCAGTGCCTATTGCAATCTGGTAAATACAATGATTGGTGTTTTTTATTGATGACATGGGAGAGTATACCACGTGTCAAAAGAAACTAACAATCTCATGATGAATTGAAGATAGCTATGCATATGCTGCTCAAACTTGAATATTATAGGTAAAGGTAGAAAATTCACCTGCGCATAACCATTTCCCTTATCATATTTGGTGACACCATAGTTATACGTCAGTTCCAGCACTGCATTTTTATCTTCAGGTCCATAGCCCATCATGGCGATTGTATACTAGAAAAAGAAGGGGAAAGAAAAAAGGTGGCACAACTTGATAAAATATGAAAAAAAAAAAAATACATAGCAAAACTTATCAAGTAAATAAATAAGCGAAAAATACAGCATACGCATAATATAGCTCCTTAAACGAAGGATAATGGGGCCAAAAACAAAGTAATTCCACCATAGATTTTTTAGTAGCACACTCCAGGTTTCAGCATAATGGGGCAGTGTGAATCTTGTCCTAGCACTCTCAGTTTCAAAAATAGCATTCACTTCAAAATTTTGTAAAGCAAACTAGGATATTCAGTCAGAGGACACGAACAAATTATATTACTTCTGCATAAACAGTACTTCTACATGTGGTAGAACACATGCACAAGTTGAGATGCATGTTCTACACAATCTTTCACAACACATCCCAAAAAACTACTTCCAAGCACACATATCATAAAGCAAATGAGTAAAAACCAAACAACTTAGGACACATTCCATGGCTCAACCTTTGGACCTAAAATGCTATAGCACAAATATCATGTCTAAGAATATGGTTGTCAATGCATGACACATCCCACATCACCTACTTGTACCACATGCACAAGTAAATGAATGGTTAGCAATACTGTCGTCAAATGGAAGCTAAGAGCAACACCTAAAGACCACACTGTGGATCAACCAAATCTAACACCAACAAAAAATATGGACCAAGCATGTTTTCAAGTTGAATGCAGCACCAAACTCACACAAAACTCATACAAATTATTTTTGTTGAGGGTGGGGGTGGGGATTTGCTTCAAACTTTTGTCACATTGCACTGTGGCCACAACACATATAGGACTTGCTTAGAATATCAGGCATGCCATATCACAAAATTGCAGCAAATGTATTCCAGATAAACAAATAAGACCTGCATTTTCTAGAATAGCCAAAATAATTTGGAGTTCAAATACTGTTGTCAAATGGAAGATAAAAGCTAACCTTGTACTCGGGGTTATCTTTTGTCCTGAGAAGCTCCATGCCAAAAGCCTATAAATTCACGAAAGCATTCATAACTTCGGGAAATTCAATATATGCAATGGCAAAATGTGCAGAAATAGCAAATGCCGCCCAAATTTCAACAACAGTTCACACATAACCTAAAACACCACAAACCTTCTTATAGAAATTTATGGCTCGGTCAAGATCTCCAACTCGCAGCATTACTTGACAGAAGGGCTCAGATGTAGGTCCCCGCTCTACAAGCTCAAACGGGTAGCCATCAGGATCTTCAATGAACGCAATTACCGTAGAACCACCTTTGACAGGACCAGGTTCCCTGGTAACTTTTCCCCCCTTTGCTTTTATAAGATCTACTGCTTTTGCAACCTATAACAAATTACAATTTTATGTGAACATCTACCATAAAACATGTGCTAATAAGTGGATGTGCCAAACAAAAATAATCAAAATGCACAGGCACTCAGATTATTGCCCAAGTTTATTTTCGCTTCTACTCGATTCTGTGTTTATTTTCAAGTAGATTCTGCACAAAGGCAACAATGATACCAATAAATAGAATAAAAACTTTCATTGACGGAGACTTCACTTTCACTTAACCACTGAACACTTAAATTTTCAAAAAGTTCTCAAGTTATATCTAGAACTTAATTCCAGCACTTAAAATGCAGTTCCTTCAGCACTGATGTTGTGTTTGGTACGTAGGAATGGAATGCAATGAAGTTGGGAATGGAATGAGAATGAGAATCGAATGGGATGGTCATTCTTATTCTTTTGTTTGGTTAGAGCACACTAACTAGGGAATGGAATGCCCATACTATAAATGGTTTTTCATTCCAAGAGAATGACCATTCCTACTTTATAATTCCTACCAAACAAGGGAATGACTGGAATGGACGTTCGATTTTATTCCATTCATACGTACCAAACACAACATGAATGTTTAATCTTATCAAATACCTTACTAAAGCTTCCCCTCTCAATTTATTTTTTGGCCTCGTCACTAACTGATGTGAAACACGTTCTATGATTTTATTCAATATGATAATGGCCGTGGAAAGTATATCCATCTAATGTAATCAAAATTAATGATTCAACATGTAACAACCCCCTCTCTATCCTGACACAATATTGTCCGCTTTTGGCTCACCCGTACCAGAGAATTTCCAGGAGGTCACCCATCCTAATACTACTCCAAATCAAATATGCTTAACTGTGCAGTTCTGGTAGGTTCACAGCCATCACGGTTTTAAAATGCATCGTGACTGTGAACCAACCAGAACTCCACAGTTAAGCGTGTTTAACATGGAGTAGTACTAGCCACCAAGATGGGTGACCCCTTGGGAAGTCTCTGGTACGGGTGAGCCAAAAGCGGACAATATTGTGTCAGGATAGGGAGGGGGTTGTTACAAATGATATCAGAGTTTGGCCCGGCTGGAAGTGTGCCGACGGGGACGTTGGGCCTCCTAGGGGGTGGATTGTAGCGACCTTATGGGCAAGTGTGCCATGGGTGGGTGCAGAGGACACTTGGCAGACTACCACACTGGACGAGCTACATGTGCACAATCCCACATCGCTTGGGCAGGTGAAGTGCTATATATCGGTTTCATACCTTACTATGACACGACGCGTTTTAAAACCGTGATGGTTGTGAACCAACCAGAACTTCACAGTTAAACGTGTTTGACTTGGAGTAGTAACAGAATGGGTGACCCCCTGGGAAGCCTCTGTTACCGGTGAGCCAAAAACGGACAATATTGTGTCAGGATAGGGAGGGGGCTGTTACACAACATATTAGGCGGTAAGACCAAATGAAGACATAACCAAAGATAGCAAATTACTTTTTATTTTTGAAGCAAAATGAACTTACATCCTCAACTGCAATACCAAAATGTCCAAAACCAGTTCCAATGTCATACTTGTCAACTCCATAATCTGGAAGTATTGTCGACCAAAAACCAGTTGGAAGTCAGCATACAATGATCCAAGAAAGTAATAGATTTCATTATGTGTATACATTGAGCATTCAAAACGAAGTGATATTAATATTCCCTCTTCAAGGGAAATGTGACAGAGATGCTGATCAATCAGAAGGCTTACTGTAAGTAAGTTCAACAACAAAATGGGAATCTTCGGGCCCATATCCAAGAAAAGCATTTGTATATCTCTCTTCTGGTATGTCACGTTTCCTCAACAGCTTCATTCCCAAACACTCCGTGTAGAATCTGTAATCCCAACAAACCAGTCAGCTCTTAGTGCAGATCATGTGATTTCCTTAGTAAGAATATGAAACAGCAGACTCATGATGTTAAACAATTCCTGTCGAGTCATTTACTCTTTAATCCTTGGCACATGTCAAACACACAGTTTATTGTTTGGCACTTGGTATCAAGGAGATTGTGCAGCATTTTTGTCTTAATGCTTGCAGAGGTATGATAGGAAGGCCACAGTTTCTTCCATCACTGGTAATGGGAGTTGGCAATTTCCTAATTCATTTCCTCATCAGATTACTGCGATGGTTGATAATATTTCTCTGGTAATGTGATGCCTGTAGAGATTGGGATCAGAATGTGTGTTGGTCCAAATTGGCTTGGAAGGCCTGCAGGCCAAGAGCTGCTATTTCTACTGCATCAATTCTGAAGAATAAAATCTATACTTAGCTCAGTTCAAATCATAGGGCATTGCCCTCACCTCCAGTTCTTATTGCTGTATTAATGGAGAAGACAACAATGACCATTCAATTTGGTATTGGCCTATGCCAAGGCTATCCGGAAGAAGCTTTATGTCTTGCGAGGACTAAAAAAAAGGCCTCAGGTTTCATATCTGCAACAGCTACTCAAATGGATTGTATCCTCCTGTAGTGTTAAGTCAGTTAGGACTTCCATTTTACTTCTTTGTTTTCCACATGAGATGGAGAACCTGGAAAGGGAGGAATTCCGCACTTCATTTGTGTTACATTTTTTCTGATGGTGCAGCTTTTTCGATTCTATGGGAGATTTTGCTACTGTTGGATATGTCTTTGAAAGACCATGCTTCAGTAGATTATTGATATTTTTTATTCGTCTTTCGGGTGACGTATTGGAAGTGGTCTTATTCCATTTCCTTGTTTTAACTAGGGGGTATGCCCCCTGTTCCTTTTGAACTTTCCACACTTAGAAAAAGAAAAGGGAAAAGGATATAAAACAGCAGCTTACTGTAGCACTACATGTTATTTCTAATACACGTACTTTATAGTCTTATCCAAATCCCCAACACGATAAACAACATGAAGCATTCTTCTGTGGTCGTTTTTGACCCATTCTAAAGAACTCTCCTCAGTGACAAACGTACTTGGCTGTGCCATATCAGCAGTTGAACTAGCCTCTATAGTGTTCCCGTCTGTTCTTAAAAATGTGGATGCATTTACACCAAATAGCTGTGACTGAGGGATAGCTGCATAACAAATAAGAGTTATAAGTGATTGTTAAAGCAATTCAAGCTTTCACACATATCACGTCATCGGAAATCTTAGAAGAATAGAAAAAACTGGCTGTATGTAGGTATTTTTTTAAACCTCCCATCCAGTCAAAGAAGTGAAGGAAAAAAAATCAAATAATTTGGACTCTCATGCAGCATTGAATATGCGGTCCCAAATTATTTTGTGTACAAGACTAAGACTAAAGGAATCGAATAGAAACCATAAACAAGAGAGATAGAATAAGGAAGCAAATGGAAGGTAATTAATCCAGAAGATTAAATTGATTGTAAATATGGATTCAGAATCCATGAAGTTTGTATAGTTGGTGTATACAACTATACAGTCTATACATGTCTATTTATGATGGAAATTTCAGCAGAATCTTTATATTCATAGAGTTATATTTGATGTATAGAGAGAGTGTCACTTGTTGAGGGCTGAACTTGTTGAGCCTGCACTCGCCTATTACCATCCTTCAGGTAATGCTAAAGCCTGAGCATTATACCTCTGAGGACATGTTTATTTTCATTGAGAGGGCTGTGTCAATGTGGTGAACTCTTGATGTAGGAAGATTTAAATGGGCATTTCTAAGGTCTGTTTATGTTTATAAGATCATTTGATTAACGTGTTTCTATAAGTAGTACAAAATACGGGGAATGTTGGTTTGGAATATTGTTATTTGTTACACTTCACGCCTCAAAACTTTAAGAGTGAAGGAAATTTACCATGGACTATTTGTGGGAGCATCACATCGACAATTTGGTATTATATTTTTCTCTTCTTGGTTACACATCTTAATTTGTTTGGACAATTTAATTTCCATGAATTGGGTGAATTTTGGCGTTATTATAAGGTTCAACAGAAGGGTATAAACTTCGAGAATGCACATCAAAAGCATAAAAATGATCTCTCCTTGGTTGCAGATAAAGCAAGAAAAGAACAAAGTCTATAAAATAAAAAAATTGTATCTTAAAACAATCAATCGCCTAAGTGCAGAGTCCTATAAGCTCGTTCGAGGAAAATTATAGTTTCATTCAGTCCTAACCCAGCTTCAATATTACTATTTCCTTTCTTTTTCACATCTTTCAGCAACCAAGAGCAATAAAATCTGTCCCAGTGAGCATTCTTGTGTGCGCATATTGTAACCAAGCCGAAAAAGTACATACTTATGTAACATATAGCATGATGCATGTTGCATATTGTATTTTATCTCGGCATCATTCGATTGTCATTAGTTCCTGAATTATCAGCTTAATAGTTTCATATACAATTTATTCGGCTGAGTTCTCTTCAAGTTTCTTTTGTTAAAAGCTAAATTCAGCACAAATTTTATAAAACACAACCCTATTCCTCACTTTTCCTGGAAACCATACTCATGAGCTAACAACCTAACGCTCATATCATGTTTTACATACATAAATATATATACATATATAAATATAACTGAATGTACATGTATTTCCCATGTGCATTATATAATTTTCTTATACTTAACTAATTATCAGCTCAATAATTCATATATAATTGGCTGAGTTTGCTTTATGTTTTCTGTTTGTTTCAAAATTAAAGCAAGCACAGATATCAATTCCCGCCTTTTTCCTACAATTTTCCAGAAAACAAAACTGAGGAGCTAATACCATGTCACATTGTACAAATATACATACATGTAGAACTGAATGTGTGTGCATATATATACACACACATCTTACTTATCCAAAAATAAATCTATATATATAGCCAAATGTACAATTTTCATGTATCCATTACATAATTTCGTGTATTTTACTAATTATCAGCTTAAAATCGTTACATGTTATATATATGTATAAGTTTGCTTCACATTGTTTTTTGTTTTTTTGTTTCAGAATTAAAACAAGCACAAACTACAAAATCCCAATCATTTCCCTCCAATTTCCAGGAAACCAAACAGATGAGCTAATGCCAAATTCAAATTTCACAGATATACATACATATATATATATACATATATACATATATACATATATATATATATATATATATATATATATATACAGTAATACACACAATAACATATAATATGTATAGGCGAATTCTAGGTTTAAGTGGAGACGAAAATTAGGATTGAATACATACTGCTACTGAGGTGGAAGAGAGCGAGTCTTCGAGAAGGGTTATAAGCCGAAGAGCGAGGAAGAGTGAGCCGACGCGAACAAGAAGAAGAGACAGTGAGGGATGACAGAGAAGGTGGAGCTAAGGAGCGATGGTGAGTCGGGGAAAATGTCGGCAGAGTCGCCGATTGTAGCACCCCCGCCATTTTTCTCTCTCTAAACACACACAGTATGTGTATATTTTCACTCTGTACTGTCTCTTGACTGTTCAATTGTTCATATATAGATTATCTTCGAGAGAGGGAGAGAGGGAGAGAGAGAGAGAGAGAGATATTGGGGCAATTAATGGGCCGGTTAGGAACTGTAGGCCCATTTATAAAAAAATGGGCTGGCCTAGCCCGTTTAGTCTAGGCTCTTGAGGGGCATAGTGATTATTTGAAAATGGTTATTTTTGAATTTTTAGATAAAAAAGATTTTCTCAAAATTGACTTATCGGAAAATTTTAGGAGTAATGTTACACCTCTTGATTAATTCAAGATTATATCATGAATTACGAAATAATAAAGTTTTAATATAATTACTTTTCTTTCTAATCATCATTAAGTAATTCTAATTTTAACATTATTTCAATCTTTATATGTTAAATATGAATCAAGAGATGCGGATCGGATGTCATGTTTCGATTCGTATTAAATATGATAGACAAGGAAATTGGTGGTAGATAATTTTATTGAAAAACACAACCACAAATTGGTTAGCGGTGTTTGCACCAAATTCTTGTGATAGTAACAAATAATATTTAAAATACAGGATGTTGATATAGAGTTGGGAGATAATTGTAGAATGTTTGTTGGTTCATAGTTTGAGCTTATGGAAAAAGAAACTGGTGCAATAGAGACTCTAGGATTTACAAAATTGGACCTTAAAATTTTGTTAAGAACAAAAGGACAAAAGTAGCAACAACATGGAGAGGGAGAATGCATACTAAATTATTTTAAGACTTTAACTTTTAGAGAATTCATTTCTCTTTTATGACACTCAATTAGATTGTGATAATTTGATGGCCAACATATTTTGGGCGGATGCCAAAAGATCGTATATTATTCTTTATTTGGTGATGTTTTAACTTTTAACATAACATAGAAGGTGAATAATGCTCATTGACTATTCGGAGTTTTTCTTGGCCTTAATCATCACAGAGAAACTGTAGTATTTAGTGGTGAGTTGATGTATAATGAGATAACGGAATTATTTATTTGGTTATTTGACACCTTTTTACAATCAATGTCTCTTAAAGCTCCAAAGATAATTCTAGTCGACCAAGATGCTGCGATGAGAAAATCATTTGAAATTTTCGTACCAGAGACAACACATTATCTACGTATATGGCACATCATACAAAATGCTTTGAAGCATGCCGGTCATGTAGTTCGCAATGTGGTTGGTATGACAAAATAAATATTTCGATTCATGAAGTATGTTGATGAAGAAGAAATTAATATTTTTGTCCGAGTGGAAGGATTTTGATGTTAGTGACAACAAATGGTTAGGTGATTTGTTTCAACTAAATAGAAAATAGGTGAAGGCTTATATGAACCATTGTTGGTGCGCCGGAACCAGAATCACACAACTAAGTGAAAGCTTGAATTTTAATCTAAAATGTTATTTGAAATCTGATCACTACATTCTTGATTATTTTAAGCACTTGAAAGATTATTAGGTTACTTACGGTATAAAGAAAAACTTATTAAATTCAATTTGTGTAATAAGTTGCCTAATATAAAACTGGACTCCTTGATGATTAAGCAATGTGGACATATTTAAACCAAAATAATACTTGAGAGATTTCGAAATAAGGTCAATTATGGTTATATTAGCCACAATATTGTTGATAATTGTGGAAACTTGGTATACACAGTTTTTGTGGATGAAGGACATCGACCACAACGATTTGTTAGGAGTATCAAATGGAGTAACTTGTTAATATGTCAATGTGGGAAGTTCGAAATGGAAGACAATCTATGTCGTCATCAGATAAAGATAATAAAAGAGATCTTTATATAAGTGAAATTCCAAAATAATATATATACAAATGGTGGAAGCGAGATGCAAGAGATGAAACAACACAGAATCTCATAAGTCGTAAGAATGAGGCAGATCCAAATTTGTAAAAACTAGTTTGGTATAAAAAGTTGTGTTATCTATCAACTCGGGTAAATATCGTTGCAGTTGAAAGTGATGCAAATTACAATTTTGTTAACAAAAGCTTTGATGCACATGCTTAATGCAGTTGCAAAAAGGAGAAAGGCACACATACCTACAACTTCTAATGATGCAACTCCTCCTCATAAACAAAATGTGGTTGCAAATGATTTTGAAAATAATGATGCTTGGCGAGGACATGGGAAACGTAGGGAGAAGCCAGGGTACGGGGCTACTTCTGAGAAGAGGCTTATATAAATCATGTGAAAATGAAAAACAATGTAAGTGAAACTATATATCGGTGCAATTCAAAAGTATATAAAATAAATTATCCAACTAATATCTTATTGAATTTTGTTTAGGGTACTAGATTTACCACCAAACACCCAATGATGAATGAATCATGGAGTACACCCACAAACAACTATTACTGGAGTCAATCTTAAGCAATAAATTTTGATTTACTGGCATCCCTCCCCCGCTTTACAAGCACCCGATCATCTCAATGTTATTTTACTCCTATTTCGGTTGGTGCCCAATCTTAATATTTATTCAGTATCTTTCAAGAGTTGTGACAAAAAATATAATAATCCATTTTAACAATGTTTTTGCAAGTGAGTATTTAGAAAAAAACATGAGAACTTCAAAACCACAACCAAAAGAAACCTTTTTGTAGGGGTAAGTGAAGTGTAACTTGGTATCGAAATAGATTATTTTGTTAGTTACTCTACTAAAGCAACATTATTCTACATATGCTATCATTACATTTGTTTGATGGAGGTGTTGCCCGACTTCAATGAAAGTTGAATTGAAGATGGAAGAAGTTATGTGATTGTACACATTTAAAAGAAGAATTTTAGTTGTAAATTGTTATTATACTTTTAGGTATGATTAAATGTTGTGAGTGGTAGTAGTATTATATGTTTCAAATTCAAATGGGTTAATTTCAGTTTGTATCTATGAAATATTATGCGTATCAGTGGTGTGATGACGAATTGTAAAATTACTACATAATTATAAAGTTACTCATAGAGTACAAATAATATGTTTTAAAGCACTGATTCTATAGCAAGAGGATTGATAACTAGACCTGTCAATGAATTGGATTTTGATCCGAATTCGATCCGATTAGCCGGATATGGATTGAAAATAAAATCCGATAACCCGATTAGGATCCGAATCTGATAATCCGATTTCTTAACAAATTGGATTTGGATTTATGCTAATCCGATCCGATAATAATCCGATCCAATTAATTTTATATATACACATATATATTATGTTATTAATATGTAAATATTAAATAGAATACTTAATTATGTTTCATCTTCTTCTTTTTTTCGCTTTCTCATTTTTATGTTTTTATAGTCATGTATTATAAGCATTGATTGTAAAATACATAATTTAGTGTTTAATATTCTTAAAAAATAACATAAAAATAAAAAAATATTAATAATTTTTTGTAATTTTTGTTTACCTAATCGGATCGGATATCCGAAAATGAAAAAATCCGGATTTGGATCAATTAAGTAAAAATCCATCGGGCTATCGGGTCGGATCGGATCAGATTTGAGCTTATCGGATTCGAATCGGATCAGGACAGATCCGATCCGAATCCGACCCGTTTACAGGTCTATTGATAACAAATCGTAGAAAGTAACTAGAGTACTAATAATATGTTGCAGTGGTGACTAATAATATGTTACAGATGATTGATTATCGTTATAAAGGATTGTTTAGTAGGTAGATAATGTGTTTAGTTGGTAGAAAAAATAATGAACCATTGGTTTTGAAATGTCATTATTACATTCATCATGCATGAAATATATATGAATATATTAATTAGAGTTGACTTATTGACTGATCTCACTTTTCTAGTAGAAGTATTCCCCCTCTTGCTTTATTAGCCAATGAAAATCCTATTTTGAGGCCTACATGTATGTATTAGTATATATATATATATATATATATCTCACAAGTCACGCCCCAACCTTAATACAAAAGAATCTTTGGCATTGGTGTTTCAAAAAACATACATTGTCTCTTTGTATGTAACATGTTTTTTTTCAGTATTAAAGTCTTTTGGAGACAAATATTGCCTACGTGATAAAAGTCAACAAATATTTCACTTTTCGAAAGAGATGGAGTCCTTTTTACATACTAAGTGGAACATGATTTAAAAAGAATAGTAAACAAAGCCCCGTTTGTGGGCCCCTCCTTACAGAATCCCCCTTGTGATCCCCCCATACCAACTTGGGTAAATGAAGTTCACATATACATAAACATTAAATCATCTCACTTTCATTAATTTTGGTACAACTACTCTTTTAGTATTCAAGGGTAAATAAAGAATGGGTGAGAGAGAGAGAGTGTGGTCTTTCGAAGTGATAGTTTGACAGAAGATAACATCAATGAGATAATAATTACCTGTAGTAGTGAAGTTAAGCATTACTCACACCCTACCTCCACCAAGGCTTGAATCTGGACCTCCCATGGTTTCATAAAAACAGACCAACTTGAAAAGTTCCCCCTCTTGCTTTGTTAACCAATGAAAATCCTATTTTGAGGCCTACATGTATATATTAGTGTGTGTGTGTGTATATATATCACAAGTCACGCCCCAACCTTAATACAAAATAATATTTGGCACTGTTGTTTCGAAAAGCATACATTGTCTCTTTGCATGTAACATGTTTTTTCCAGTATTAAAGTCTTTTGAAGATAAATATTATCTATGTGATAAGGGTAAGCAAATATTTCAGTTTTCGGAAGAGATGGAGTCCTTTTTGCATACTAAATGGCTTCGTCTTGATGTCGTGTACGACATATTCAAAATTGGTTCGAAACCATAAAGCGGTTCGTCGAAAAATTTGATTTTTAGGTACGAATTTTCGTTTCATTTTTTTTCCAGATTTGTTCATTTCCGTGTAGGTTTTGCTAATGGGCTTCGACTATGTTGAATAGGTCATCAAGGTGGTCATTTCGGTCCGAGCGGAAATTCATTCAGACAACTTTTATCGGTGGGCCTCACTTTCAGGCGTAGACACTATTCATCAGTGGGCCCCGTTTTTGGATGTGAACATCTTTCGGAGCTAATTTTAGCACGCGTATTATGGTGGAAGTCCCTCTAACCCTCTCACTTTTGATTATGTAGGAATGTGCCTAGTCATAAGGGTTCCTAAACCCTAGACTTTATACATTTATTGAGTTAATGATTTTGAGCATGCTAGAGACGGTTATATGATATGATTTAGAAATTCTTTTTAGGATTAAAAATCATGCTTGTATGTATATATGTATATATATATGAGTATACAAGGATATATATAGAAGTTTGTGTTGTGGCCTTAATAGTAGATTAGGCTAGTTTCAATGGTATGATTGAAGTTAGTAGCGCTAGACGTAATTTAGTGTATACGCGTAGGCGTGGTTGTGTACATTTTCATTTTCCTTGATTAGTAAAATTAAATATGTAATTAATATGAATTACGAAGCATGAAATTCTTGAACTTAGAACGTTATTCTAGTTCCCCCTATCCTTATGGATTTTTGCTTTAATTAAATTAAAAACATGTTTAAAGGAGTTGAAATGATAAATCATGGAATTGAAACGAATAATGATTTATATATAACATGAATGATGTAAAATATGAAATCCTTGTGAATTATTGCTTTATTGAAATTAAAAGCATGTGGATGGATTTGATTCAGCATTCATGTTGATATTATTGAAAATGTTCTTTATAAATATGATGCAGTACATATTTATGTTAATGCATGGTTCATTTGAGACATAATTGTATATTGAGTACACCTTTTGTGTTGTAATTCAATTGGTGTCGATTTATGCCCGGTCGTGTAACCATGTGTGAGTAGACTTGTGTTGGATTGTCACAATAACTGGCCAGGGGGTATTTCCACGACCTACGAAACTATGATGTTCGAGAACTGTGGTATAGGGTTGGATTGCGCCTCTTTCAAAGTCGCAAGTCGGGCTCGTGCATTTGATCTTCGGATCATAAGTCGCAGTCGGGCTGTGCATTGAGCTTTTTTGATAAAAAGTGTACATCCTCTTCAAGTGAACAACTTGGCGACAACTTATATATGTGATCATAGTAGTTAGTGTGTGTACCACGAGGTGGTGTTGAGTCACATTGCATTCATGTTGACATTATGTGATTCCATTCTACATGTAGATCATGATATCATTACATGTGATTTTGGAGCATGTTTATTATGAATGTTGATAAATGAATTCATATTTTAATATAATGCTCAATTGAAAGTGGATAACGTGAAAACATGATTTACATGCCTTATTTTTAAAGTATAATAAAATATAAATTCTTATACTTATAGTTATGTACTTTTATGTCATTTGAGGGTTAAGTATGTTAGGTTAGTGACCTCTTTGGATAGTTGAGGTTAGTGATAGATTTTAGCGTCAACTGTGAGTTGAGGCCTTAGAGAAGGCGGGTGATGAAATTATGAACCTAGTTGATTGTGTAATATCGGCCATTAGATGTCTTTCACCTTTTGAGGAATGGATTATCAACCGTACTTTTGAGATTTTGGTTGAGTTAGACAATGTAGCAATTGAACTTAGTTGGTTTCGTGGCAACAACCATTTAGGACCCTTAGCGTCCTTAGTGATTATGTTCTTTCTTGGAGTTGTAGTCACTCTTATAAAACTGTCATTCAGAAATGACATTTTTTTAAGATTTATAAACAAACTCTTTCGTATTTAAAAGAAAAACCCATTTTTGCTCACCTCCGTAGTCCTGACAAGTTTTCGTACTTTAAAAGTGATCTTAGGATCCTCTTTATAAAACATTTTTACTCCTAAAAGTTGGTGATGGCGAATGACGAAGATCGGGGACAAGACAGTCATTGTTTTGTGTGGATTCTTAAAGAAAACCTATTTTTTAACATTTCTCGAAATTCCGAGGCTTCTTTCTCGAAATCTCGACCTGCAGAGTTTTTGAAATGTGTCTTCTTGTTTCACTTTTTCTTTTGTTCATTTCTAAGTCTTGGGTATGAGGCTTGTTGTTTAGTGCACACATATAGTGTTGTCTTTCTCTTCTTCTTGGTTGTTTGATGTCACCATCTAGGTGATTTAGGTTTTTACACATGTTAAGGGCATGGATGCCGAATGGATTGGTTCGAGTATTAAAATCTTTTTCTTAAAACTATTGAATCGTTGGGATTCATCTTTTTATGACTTTCACTCTTAGCCATCCGTTTTTGGTTTTTTTTTTTTATCTAGGTGTCTCCCTAATCACTTGTGAGTGTTCTTAACCTTGATATTGATGTCTCAGTTGTCCGTTTGTTTAGCATCGGGACCTCTTTTCCCTTACTTTGTTTCTTGACCCTTATGTAGTCGTTCATGAGAGTAGTGTCTATGTGTTCTCCTTGTTTTAATTTGGTTAGATTTCTTCATCTATAGTGAGAGTGTGGTGATTTATTGACCTTATTGGAGATTTATATAGTGATATGATTGAAGTAATTTAGTCTTTGAGATATAGATCTTCTCTAGGAATGGAATGATGGTTCATATATATATATATATATATTGATGATGGTTATGTTAGTACGCAAGGATGTGAGTGTTTTCCCTCCCGTGTTCTCGGGGAGTGGGTTATGAGCCTTCCTTGGTACTAGTTGTGAATTTGTCTTCCTTTGGATATTAGAGGTGATTGTGATTCTCCCTTTTTGGATCATTTGGTTAGCGATGTGAGCGCTTGGTGATTAGTTAGCTTGGATTTAGGTGTTATGTACTTAACGTGCGTTTGCGAGGATGGTGTAGATTACCGGTGTTGGTACTTAGAGTACGAGTCTCAGTTATATCTTGTGAGACTCAGGTTGTGTACTTATATCTATATATATATATGTACATGTATACCGAAATATGATTAGTTATCTATAGGGTATATGTATTGTATAGTTATACGTGATAGAGATTTATCATTGGCATTATATTCCATGTTTTGTGCCTTATTATGCTTCCCTGATATATGATTGGGGTTATTTGAGGTCTTGGATTGATATGAATGCCATGTGAGACAACAGACCGACCTAGGGTAGATGCATGCATACGAGTTGGTTAGCATTTCCTGGACAGCTAGGGGTGTGTTTGTTAGAGGTGTTATTTTTATTGAGCGGTAGTTGCTCACCCCCACACATATTGCAGGATTGCAGGCGGATGCTGACGACATGTACAGTGGCGATGACGGTATGGATGGTTTGGGACGTTGTACTTAGTATTTATTTATTTTATCCGTTATTCATTTAGACTTTTGTTTATCCTCCTCTTGTCAACGGGAGACTATCGTTGTAGTTTTAGGAGCCATTTTGTTGACATATCCCTTTTTATGTATCTCCTCATCTCTTAGTGTCATTGTATCTCTTCAGCACCATCATGTATCTTTATGTACTTCTAGTGGAGTATTATTGCTTCGTAGGTTCTGGAGGGTTATGTAGGGGTAATGGTGGTTTTCTTTCCACTACCTCGACCATATTAGATTTCTAGAATGTTGAGTTGTGTGTCATTGTTATTAACGCACTATTATTGGCAGGTCATCCTCTTGTGTTGTGTTTGTGTTTCTCATATGTTTCATTTACAAACGGAACTTTGCCGAATTTTTGTTGGATTCCGCTATTATATTTCTATCACTCAGTATCTGTGGAATGAATCACTTTATTAATTATTCCATACGTTTTATCATTATCAATGTTCTTAATTGGTCGCTTTATGTGTGGATCACACATCGGAGTCCTCGAATGTCCCGGTTCAGGAGTCTTAGGATTTTAGGAACGTGACATCAAACTCTACCTTTCTCATTTTTGAAATCTCTTTACAAATCTTGGAATTTGATTTTTATTTTTGTTAAATCTTGGTGTGTACACCCTTATGACCATATTCTCCAAGAAACCCTAAATATGTAAATTTTGAATATTTGTTTCAACTTTGGGTTTGGGTTTTGGTTTTCATTTTCTATCAATCTTTGTCAAAGACCCTAAGTTAAGCATGTTACTTACTTGATTGTTGTTGATAACTTGGGAGCAGCTTTGTTGTGATCTTGAAATCATTTTGGAGGACCTTCTTGAAATCCTTGGAAATTCTTGTGAGCACTTGATTGGCTTCTCTTGCTTCATTGTTGCCTTTTGATCTTGGAATTGAGGTAGGGGATGACAATCCATTTTCTTTGTTGGTTACATGGGTGTGTGCGTCAAAGTGTATAATGTAGTTTATGCACTTGAATGAGTTACAACCTAGAAACATGATTGTAGGTCCCTTTTTTATGTGTATATTGGTATGTGGTTGCTTGAATAGCATGAATCTTCCTTAAGATTGTTGAATTGAAAAGTGTTGCTTAAGATATTGAAAGCATGTTTGAGCCTTGATAAATTGGCGTTATATTGATTTGTTTTTCACTAACATTTTTTTTATTCTTTGTATAATTTTCATCTTATTTCTTAAAAAAAAAAAAATTTGCTTGCACCTAATAATTTCCATGTGACAAAGTCAATGATCAAATTACACTCCAAAATAAACTAAATTTTTAGAAGTTATTTTTGTAAATAATCAACAGCGTGTTAGATTTCTTATAACGATCTTTTAGAATATGTTAGTTTTTCTCTAAAATCATGTCATTGTGTCATTCATTAAAATATAATTAATAAGTGTTTTCTTAAACTATTTGAATGAATTTTTAAATGTGATAATATTAGTACATTTATAATTTAACTTACTCTATATAATTGAATTTATTTTAATAAATTAGCTTTAAATCTAATTTATTTTAATTTAGATTCCAATTAAAGTTATGAATTTCATTCTCTAAATTAGATACAACTATTTCATTATGATCAATGGTTCAATTTGATATTAAACATTTTCTACATGTATGAGGTCTTATTTAATTGGCCGGTCAAATGCCTTGATTATAAACTGACTTTGGATTGAATAAAAAATGTTACTAATGATATGAATTTCAATTTTCATGTGACATATACATCAACTTATATGATTACTATTGATTTATTTTTTTTATAAATATTTTAATAATAATATTAAATATTCAAAGAATAGATAAAATTATATTTTTATATTTGAATGTAATTTTGTTTTTTGAAAGTAAGAACGTAATCTTATTTTGAACCAAAAAATTGAATATTGAGATTTCTTATATCAAAATATTTTTTATATAACATGAAGAAATAAGATATTTATCTTAAAACCGTCCAGTAACCAATTTGTTTGGAAATTCTGTCTTTTTTTTGTATTTATTTTTTAAAAAAATTAGTATTTCTATAACTTATGAAATAATTTAATTTGTTTTTCAGCCCCATTTTAAAAAAAGCCGAATATAACTACATAATATAGGGCCCCAATTTTAAAAAATAAAAATTAGTTTACTATAGGTAGAAAAAATAATTTGTTTAATAGTCCAACATACTAAACGAAATCCAATTTTACAATTTAGACTCAAAACAAAGCCTATAGAATTACATAATTTAGGGACCCATTTTTTAAAAAATACAAATTACTTTACTATGGGTAGGAAAATAAAGTTTAACAGGCCAATTCGTATAAACAAATACAAATTGCTTCGCAATTTGCTCTTGCCTAGTGCCTCAACTCATTTTCAAGGTTTCAGGGTCGACCCTGGTCTCTGATAATTGAACAACATTATAAGCATTTAATACATGATTTTAACGAAATACCGTGGTGGAAACCCCCATTTTATCGGGGGTCTAAACCCGTGATCAAAAGGCCCTTTCTACCACAGGCTACTCTGACCCGTGAGAAACAAATTTGTGCGTGGTAGAAAGTGATTTTACTTAATTGCAGTGTTCGTGTACATAAAAGCAACAAATACAAACCTCCAGCCAAAATTTGCAATGAATTTCGTCACAAAAATCCTCCCTTTCGTCACCGAAACATTCTTTTTAGTCACTAAAACTCTCCATTTTAGGTGACAATTATATTTCGTCTCCAAAACTCTCATTTTTTGTGACGAAATAAAATTTAGTCACAAAAAACTCTCTTTTTTGGTGACGAAATTTTTATTTCATCACCAAAACTCTCATTTTTTAGTAACGAAATATAATTTCGTTTCGTCACCAAAACTCTTTTTTTTTGTGACGAAATTATATTTTGTTACCATAACTCTTTTTTTTGTGATGAAATAAAATTTGGTCACAAAAAACTCTTTTTTGGTGACGAAATAAATTTTTGTAGGGGTTCGCAAGATTTAGATGATGCGAAGATAGTTTCTACACAAGTTCATCAGTAAAATAACAACAATTATGCTTCTATTGCTTTTGATTTGCTTTTTACAAAGAAATGGAAGAGAAAATAGTAGTTACAAGTGTTTACAAAATACTTTATCTCTCTTGATCTCTACCAAAAGTCCTCCCCCTGAAGTGAGCTTTCGCACTTCTATTTATAGACGCGAGAGTCCAGTAGTCCTCGCGGATTTGTATTGCCACATCAGCACCTGTCTCGCGACATGGTTCTTGCGTACCAATCCACGCTATAAATATCCTGCACAGTGTCATCTCGCGCCTTTGACTACGCGAAACAGATTCGCGTAATCCCATGCGCGGATCATACTGTGTTCCGTGACCTGTGATCCGCGCCTATTTCATCGCGGATGTGATTTATCCTTAGCCAAGGATGATGTTATAGCTTTGTTGGGTCATGATCAATCATGCATGCCTTGGTCATGTCCCTGAATACTATCGGCCTCTCTAAGGTACTTTTGTTTAGGACGGTGTAAATAAGGTCGCGACCCACTATTTACTCATCCCAAACATTTATCTTAGATTCCGAGTAGTAATCGCTACGCGAGCAGCATATAGGGTTATGAGTTTCTGATGCGAGCTATAAAACACATCAGCCTCTCATACCTCCCTCTGTATAATGCAAACTCTCGCGTGAAACCTTATTTGGGCTATTTCCCCAAGTAATCAATTATTTGGGTCAATCTCCCAATTAATCTTTTACTTTGGTCGGTTTCCCCAAATATACCAAACCTTGGGCCATATCCCAGATAAATAAATCCTCGCGGATTAAACTTGTCGCGAGTTACCACCTTTACATTTTTTCCCCATTGCGCTTTGATACTTAGCCAAGTATTAAAGTGCAATAACCTGTGACTCGCGAATGATGATGCCTTATATTTTTGTTCGAAAGTCACTTTTCCCCATGCCATTTTCCCTTTTCCTTTGCGGATGCAGTATGTTTGCTACCTCTCGCGAACCTCGATCAAATCCGCGACACTCCCTTTATAGATTATCTGTTTTCCGGCCAACCTTGTGTATGTACATATTTTGCTTTTTCCCATATCTTTCTTGTTTTTCCCAAACTGTTCATATTTTTGGATTCGCGACTCTTTTTTATGCGTTTGGCCATGCGAATTTTCGCCTTCCTCGCGCATTTAATGTGCCGTTTCGGTTTCCGCACCCAACCCTTATATATTTTCTCATGTCATTTTCACCTCTCACAACTTATATTTTCTTCAGAGCACCGTTTTTCAAGCCTTTTATTTTGCACCCATTTCTCATACCCTTTTCCTTCTTCGCGCATACCCCCTTGCTTTTAACAAAGCTTATTCGCAAGTTTTATTCTATCATGACAAAGACTTCTACACCAAAAATTCTTGCACCTTCTTCTGGGGTTGCTCCCTATGTACCTGATGCTTCAGAGTGGAAGAAAACACCATTTTTAGACTCTCAAGATACATTCTGGGCATCCGCGAGAGACCTTCCTTCTCCTTCTATTTCGAGCCAACCGCTTACTCTTGATCCTGATAATGAAGCAGGACCTGATTTTATTCCCCCACTTTCTATTCCTCGTTTTCTTATTTAGAGGGGTGACGCGCCATTTTCCTTTATTGAGTATGAAGGACATGTTGCCCCCATCACTGACTGGAAGATGTGGTCCAGTCACATTCTTAGCCAGGACCGTCATCGCGCTACCCTGGCCAAGGCTGGCATTCTTGAGTCCATAGAGCTGTTTTCGGACTTCTATGTTCGTCGCGATGTGGACGCACTAACTACTTTGATTTCGCGTTGGAGCACATTTTGCCACACCTTTATTGCTTCCTGGGGCGAGTTCACGCCCACTTTGGAGGATGTGGTAGTTCTATTTCGGCTCCCTGTCATGGACTCGCACCCCATCAAGGCGCCCTTAGTTGAGCCAGAGGATAAGAAGATCCTTAACCAACTTCGCGATTGTGGAAAGTATGCTTGCAAACGAGGAAGCTGGTTTGACAAGGGCGTACTTCTTCCTGAGCAGGCCATATCCAGTCGCCCTAAGTTGTCCTATTCTGCTTGGTGCCACCACTTCTTTCGCGAGTACTCTTCTCGAAAGCCAACTCCTGGTGAAGATCGCGAGTCTGCTGCTGGGCCTTAATTCAATGGCCCCTTAGAGTTGGCTGGCTTCCTCGTATACTGGCTCGACCATTACATCTTTCAGGGCAAGCCAGAGGATGGCCCCAGTCGCATGGTGTTCCTATTGGACTGCATGCTGTCGCGAGGCGTGCACATTGCCTTAACGCCCCTCTTTCTTGGCACCCTGTCCTCCCAGCTAGATGCCCTTGCAAATGACTTTGCCCGTTCTTTGTTTAGGTACGATATTAGTACCCATATTTCAGGTATATTCCTTACCCTTTTCCTTTTTGAGCGTTTCCCTAATTATGCTCCCATTCCTGCTTCCCTTTCTCCCCAAACCTTAGAAGCCAGTGCTCATATCCCTTTGAAATCGCGGGCTACCCGCTGGACTTCTCTCTCGTCTTCACAAATACTTTCTTCCTTTATTGACTCTTCTTCTGAATTTTCTTGGCGTCCATACGCCACTCCTCTTGAGGGTTTCTATTCTCTTGACTTTTACCCAAAGGAGGAGATAGTTTCATATGACATAACGGTAGATGATCTCTTATTTTCTCGGCCATTACCCATAAATGTCACCTTCCTATTTTTAGTGAAACCTTTGATATTATCACATCTTATAACCCTTCACGTGTAGCAAGGCAGTTAGGTTTTGATTAGGCCATTCCCCCTCATCTTCCTCTATATCGCGAGGATAATTTTGACAGGTGCTTTATCGCATTTTGCGAATCCATTGAGAGGAGTGTTCGCATATTCTCCACGGTTATCTTTATTCAGCCAGACACTCGTAGGGCTGGAGTGACTATGGCCTATGGAGAGTTTTGGAAAGAGCAATTGGCGAGGTTTCAGAGTTTCATGTCCAAAACTCCCCTTGTTCCCATTCCAGTTTCAGTCTTCATTGCAGACCCCTCATTGAAGCTTCGCAAAGTTAGGGCCAAATCAACGCCAAAACAGCACACTCAGGCTTCACAGCCTCAAAAACCCAAGGCAGTGACTCGCAAACAGTCTTTCTGCGAGGAGATTCCTCTCGCGACACAACCTAATCGCGAAGAGCCTATCCGCGAGAAGGCCATCCGCGAGGAGCCTATCGCGAGGCGTCTGATAAATTTCTAACTTCTCTTTCTTTTTTTTTTCTTCGATGCATTGTGTATTTTCATATGTTGTTTACTAACTTCTCTGTTCTTCTTACAGCGTTCTAGTGCCCAAGCTACATGTACTACCAGCGCCTCTACTGATTTATTGGACCATGTTCCCTTATCTATTCAACTTAAAAATCTTTCCGATGCAGCAGTACTGGACAGTGTTCCTATTGCGAAGAGGAAAATGAAGCTTTCCAAGGTTTTGCAGACTATTGTAGCGGAAGATGCTCCTAGCTCAAAGGAGGCCCCTTTGGTGCGAAAACACAAATCGTCGTCTGTCATTCCACCTTTTGGTGTTTCGGACCTTGCCTCAAAAGAGGCCTCTCTGGCTAAAAGGCGCAGCCTTGCTTTGGAAAAGTTAAAGAACAAAAAGAAGGCTGATGCGACCTCATCATTGCTTGACACTATTGCTCGCGTGGTTGAGGAGATGAGGACTAAAGATGAGGCAGAGGAGACAGAAGTCGCCGGTATACTTTCTGATTTACCTAGGACAGCTCTCTCCCAAAGTAAGCTTCCAACTCCTTCTCTAAATACTTATTTCCAATTTTTTTTTTTTTGATTCTTTAATTTTAACATTTCGCATTTATCCTTGTTTTAGGCCCTCGCGAGACTTTATCCCCGCATGCTCCAGCCTTTTCAGGAGGTGGCCTTCGTTCTGTCGTATCTTCATCAGATGACGAGGATCATCTCACCATCAACTCATTATTCAGCAAGTCCTCTCAGCCTATACTGTCGAAGAAGAAAGGGATGATGATACTTCCTTTATCTCTCGTGATAGTGTTATTTCTGCGACTTCAACCCCTGAAGCTGATCACGAGATATCCCCAGATCGCGAGGTTGAGGAGACCACAGTGTCTCGCGAGGCCTCGCCCAAACTACCCTCCATCCCTGTTTCTCCAAAGACTGTTGGTGATAGAGCAGTGGACCCAGATTTTGATGATAGGCACTTGCAGCCTCTTGATGGTGATCTTGCATCCGAGGTTGCTGCAACCTTTGCAGACCATCCTAGCATTGAGATATCCATTTTTGGCACCCCTATCCCAGAGGTTGATGGATGTAACCTTTCTTTTATCACTTTGTCCTTTTATTTGAATCTTGAAGCCAAAATGTGATTTTAACATGTCATTTTCCTTTCTTCCTCTTTTTTAGATACGAACTCCGAAACTCAATAGATGATTAATGAGCTATTCGATGATGCTCAGAGGATTTCTGAGGGTCAGACAGTATTCCCTTCGAACACTCCTGCTGCGGCACATACAGAGGCACTTCCATCCCCATCTCGCGACATTGTACCGGATTCTCGCGAGCCTACTCGCGCCTCTACCTCTGATCCTCCCGAGTATGTTCGCGACCCTGCATCCACTTCACGCATGCCTGTTATTGCACCTGTCTATGATGCCGCTTCTTCAGTGTCAACACTTTAGCGTTAGTGGTCTTGTTATCCACGTGACATTCCAGTGCTAGATCTGATAGAGGCAGCTCATCCAGAAACTTTTGCTCATATGGAGGTTCATGAGCCACTTTTGCAGACGGTCCACCTCCATCTCGTTGCAGATGTGTTTAGGACCCTCTCAGAGACTACCATTCAGGACCTCGTCCCTGATACCCTTCCGAGATGTCATGCCCGTATAAAGGAATGGAAGAAGGTAGGGATGGATGTGTCCTGGTGGGAGACCCGTCTGGCTATCATTCAGAGACTCTATGATCACCATCTTGTCGAGCTGAGGGGTCGCGATGCTCTTCAAAGAAAGCAGGCAGAGATTGCAGAGACTCGCAGACAGTTAGCATTGCTTGAGGAGGATGAGAAGAATTTTTAGGCTTCAGCTGAGCATCTTGAGTAGGCCCGTCTTTACTTAGAGGAGCATGAGGGTTTCAAGTTGTTAGATCCCATCACTCGAAACCTTTTCTAGCCCATCATTTGTATTATTATTATTATTATTATTATTATTATATATATATATATATATATAAGGTTATCATCTACTTGTAACCACATTTTTGATGTATATCCTTGTATTGTGATAGTAACTTTGACATGCTTTATATACATGGGACGCATTGTTTGATGCTTTGTCTTTATTTGAAACATATCTTCATAACAACATAATCTGCAATGCCTTTATGCCTGATACAATTTAATCCATTTCACATTCAGAGGTCCAGCCTTCTCGCGAGTGACTTCATGCTCCATCCTGTAATACCCACTGTTGCCCTCACTTACAATCACATACGGACCTTCCCACTTAGCCTCGAATTTTCTTACCCTTTGTCCCCTCATGATTGCCGGTACCACTTTCAACACTCTGTCCCCCTCTTTGAACCATCTGTACCGTACCCTTTTATTGTAGCTTTTTGCTTGTTTCTTAGTGTACTATTTCTGATTTGCAAAGGCTTCTGCTCTTGTTTCCTCCAATTTTTCTATCTCCAGTAATCTGTCCTCCAATTTGTTTTTGGCTGCCAACATTTTAGCAGCCGCCTCTAGTTCTGTAGGTAGCACAACCTCTACTCCGTAGACTAATGCATAAGGGGTCATGTTTGTCGCACTTCGATATGCGGTTCGATGCGCCCACAGTGCTATTGGAAGCTTCTCCACTCATTTTTTTTTATTATCATGCACCAGCCTGGACAAGATTCAAATTAACGCTTTATTAGAGGCTTCAGCCTGTCCATTTCCTTTTGGATAGTAAGGCGTGGACTTGTGATGAATGACTGAGTATCTCCCCAACAAATCCGCGACCTTACTATTGACAAAAGGAGTCCCATTATCTGACAGTATCACCTTTGGTATCCCAAATTGACAAATGATATTTTCCTTTATGAATCGAACCACATTGTCTGCTATCGTCCGTCGCAGCGGGATAGCCTCTACCCATTTTGTGAATAATTCAGTTGCCACTAAAATCCATGCATGTCCCTGAGCTTGTGGGGTGATTGGTCCAACTATGTCTAGTGCCCAAGTATGGAAAGGTCAGGGTGTAGCTAAACTGTGTAATTTAGCTCCCGGAGCATGAATGAGATCCCCATGCACCTGACACACATGACATTTCTTGACAAAATCACTGCAATCCCTTTCCATTGTTGGCCAGTAATACCCGGATGATAACATCTGTTGAAACATTTTTCTAGGGCCTTGATGACCAAATGTGTGGACCTGTTTCAATACTTCTCCTGCCTCTTCTTCACTTACACACTTCATCAGTTTTCCTTCAAAGCTCTTTCGGAACAGTTTTCCCTCCTGTAAGACAAATTGCGAGGCCAATTTTCTTAACCGCGGTTGATCTTTTTCAGGCGAAATCCCTTCTTTCAAGTAATGCACATATTTGTCCCGCCAGTCTATCATGTCTGCTACATTACCTTTGCTCGTGGATGGATATGCATTACAGTTCCGACAGCTACTTTGTAACTTTAATGCATCATCCTTCATACTTGACCAAAATAAACATTCTCGCTGCAAAACTCGATAGAGACTGACATCTGCTTGACCACATATTTTCTTGTGAGCCTTCCGTAACAGTTCTCCTATCTCGTTTATTGCCACGCATCTGGCTAGAATACCTCCAGCCGCTCTGTAATATAACACGCCTTTTATGATATGATATTCTCGTCTCAAGGCATTGTTATCATTTTTTAGTAGAGCCTGTACTATTTGCGCTCTCCAGTCATACTCTTCATATACTTCTGATTTTCTCCCGTTACTAATTACAGAGTTGGTTCTTCGCATTAATTGCACAGAAGACTCTGATCCATGGAAATGTAGTCGCGAGCCCAATGTGGCCAATGCATCAGATCGTCGGTTACCTTCTCGCAGCTCGTGCTGAAAACTCACAGTCTCAAAGACTTTTATCATCTGACGGATAAGGGTTCTGTAAGACACCAGATGAGGTTCCTTGACAGCATACTCCCCTCTAATCTTCTTAATGACCAACTTGGAATCTCCTTTAACATGAAGTATTCTTGCCCCCAACCGCTGAGCCATCATCAACCCCAGCGCCAATCCTTCATACTCGACAATGTTATTGGTACAAGGAAAGTCAAGTTTGTAGACCATGACTAATTCCTCTTTCATTTCTTCATTCCTCAGTACGAAACCAGCTCCACATTCTTTTTATGTGGATGAACCATCGAACTCTAAAGTGAATTCCGCGCTCTATGCCACACTTGCCACTCCTATCTCCTCCACCTTGGGCTCAGCTCCCTCGGGAAATAAAGCTAGTAAATCTGACAAGGCCTGACTTTTTACTGCTTTTGGTCTAGAGCATGTGATCTCATATTCAGATAGTGCCAATAACCACCGAGCAGTTCTTCCACTGAGTATGGGCTTCGTGAGCAGATACCGTATGGGGTCACTTTTTGTGATTAGCTCTAATGGATGTGCCGGTAAATAATGTCTGAATTTCTGGGCTGCGAATACTAAAGCGAGACAGTGTTTTTCCAACGATGTGTATCGCGACTCTGGTCCTTTGAGTACCCGACTGATATAGTAAACATGTTTTTCTTCCCCTTCATGTTCCTGGGCCAACAGAGCTTCCACATATTTATTGGTGGAAGTGAGATACATTATCAACGGTTTTCCTGACTCGGGCGCTACCATTGTTTTTGGTGATGCCAAAATCTTTTTGATTTTCTCAAAAGCCTCTTGTTGCTCTTCCCCTCAGTTATATACAGATTTTTCTTTCAACAATGGCATAAGTGGGTGAGTTACTTCTGCCAGTGTCAGGATAAACCTCCTCAGATAAGATATCTTCCCCATAAAAGTTTTCAACATTTTGCGAATTGTGGGTGGAGCCATTTCTAATATTGCCTTAGCCTTTGCCGGGTCCATATCAATGTCATGCTGATGTACGACACACCCCAAGAACTTTCCTTCTGGTACTCCAAAGGCACATTTGAGGGGATTCATCTTTAAATTATATTCGCGACATCTTTGCAATACTTTTCTCAAATCACCCAAATGATCTTGCACGACCTTGGATTTCACCACTAAATCATCCACATAGTCCTCCACAGTTTTATGCATCAGGTCATGGAATATAGCTGTCATGGCACGTTGATATGTAGTTCCAGCATTTTTAAGCCCAAATGGCATGACTGTATAATGGAAATTCCCCATTGGGGTGCGAAAAGCAGTTTTCTCAGCATCCTCCGGTGCCATCTTAATCTGGTTGTACCCACTGAATCCATCCATAAGTGAAAATATTGCGTGTCCCGAGGTTGCGTCCACCATAGTGTCAATGTTGGGTAGGGGGAAATCATCTTTAGGGCAGGCCTTATTGAGATCACGATAATCTACACATATGCGTATCTGCCCAATCTTCTACTTTACACGCACAATGTTCGCGAGCCAGGTCGGATGTTGGGTTGGTTTGATGAACCCTGCTTTCAGCAGCTTCTCCACCTCTGCTTTAATTTGTATCTCTAAGTCGGGATGAAATACTCGTTGCTTTTGTTTCTTTGGTTCTGATGCGGGGTGCACATGAAGATGGTGGCTTACCAATCCAACATTGAGTCCCGACATTTGATTATAGTCCCAAGCAAAGACATCTCAAAACTCTTTGAGCAATTCTACCACAACATTCTTAATGTTCTAAGGCAGCGTACTGCTTATGAAGGTAGGTCACGGATCCGTGTCATCGCCTATGTCCACTTCACACAAACCATGTTCTGGTCGCGGATTCACTTTCAGTACTTCAAGATCAGTGTCAAGTTTTCTTTGTATAGCCTCGTCTGTCCCGGGGTCAGTGCCAACTGTGCAAGCTTCTGACCCTCAATCCCGTCATAATTTGTACACTACTCGTCCATCGGGTATTTTGACCCGTGACTAGCTCACCTCGTTGAGCTTCCGTTTAGTTAAACTTCCATCTTCCAGTTCATTCCATTCTGGTAACGGTGTAGCAAAAACGCCGGGCCCATCTTCCTCGCTGTACTCTGAGAAATAAACTGCATCTGCAAAATGGGCCTCTGATGCGCAGAAAGGGCTCTTAGATGCCTTTACAGTCATTATTCTTTCTCCCCAATTAGCTTTCATCACTTGATGATAGGATGACGGCATGCAGCCATGGTCTGCCCAGCAACAATTGATATGAGGGTTCCCCTTTAATAACATGAAATTTTGTGGGCCCCCTGATCTTCCCAATTTTGAGGTCCAATGTCGCGAATCCCATAGTGGCCTGGTGGTCTCCATTAAAATTAGTAACTTTAATTGTATGATTCACGATCTTACTTTCAGGAAAACTGATCATTCGCAAAGTGGCCAGTGGGATCAAATTGACTGACGCTCCCCCATCCAAAAATGCTAGTTTCATCTCCCGACCGTTTACAGTGGCTGGTACATATAGGGGTCAATTGTGGAGGAAAGGCACTTGTCTGTCTGCTTCGGAAAATGTGATCTTACTGGAGGCTTTCTCACTTTGCGGAATCACAATGGTATGATTGAGTGCGGCAACTGTTTGCTCTTTCAAGAATTTCTTCACATGTTTCAGTATTGGGAGTTCATTGAAGAAGATGTCTATTTTAGCATTCTCCTTGGCTTCACGCACTGACGTGCATTCATACTTGGCGGCATTGGCCATATCCTCAGTACTGTCTCTGGCGGTCACCACAGCCACATGTGCAGGGAAAGGCTCATGAACTACATTCTTTGCCACTTCCAAGTCTCCTGATGCTATTTTACGGTGTACCAATCCGCAAAACGCCCAACAGCTCATTAGGGAATGCCGCACAGTCCTGTGATAGGGACAGTAGTTGTTTTTCATCCTTTCCTCTCTTGGCAGCACTCTTTGCACTGGAGGTAACGATATTACATGATCTGCGATCCATTGATTCAGTAAAGCAACTGCCTCTTTTTCACTGAAGGGTAAATGAGGTGGTTCAGATCTCCTGGCATGCTCTTCCCTGGGCCTTTCATTTTGCACTGCTGCTACCATTGGTACCCGCCTATTACTGATATTTGGTCGTGTAGGGGGAGCCAAAACTTCTCCCAATCTTCAGGCATTATCAACAAGGGCAGAAAAAGTCTTGAACTCGTGATTGACCAAATGCACTCTGTATTCCCGTAGCATTCCTTCTATACAAATTTTGATCAATTGTAGTTCGGAAATCGGCTCATGGCATTGCAGAGTAGCCTAGCGAAATCTCCTGACATATATCGATGCCTCTTCCCCAAAGCGTTGTCTTTGCCTTGTAAGTGAAATCATCGAGACCTCCTCGTTTGCCTGGAAGAATTTGGTGTAGAATTTGAGCACCATATCTGTCCAACTGGACACCGAAGCTAAAGCGAGACCATTATACCATGTGTATGCAGTTCCAGTTAAAGACTAGGAGAATTCTCTAAGTTTTAAATACTCGTTGTTCCTGTGAGGTCCCATGGCATCCGCGAACCTGGATATGTGCTCTCTTGTATTTCCCTTCTTGCCATCAAATTGATGGAAGCTTGGTGTTCCATAATCCTCCGGATAAGGCAAAGCCATAATGCTGGGATGGTACGGTGGGGCAATTTCCACTTCCTCTATTTTAGACTTCTCATTCAAGATAGCCTGCAGCTGCTCTTTAGTGATATATGACTCTTTCTCCAGTGTTTTCGGTCGCGCCTGTGGTGCCTCTCGAAAGAGTTCATGTGCTGACAATTCTGGTATGGCTTGATTATCCATCTGTGGTGATTCAAGATTTGGTGCTGAAATGCGCGAGGCCTCCATGAAATGAAGTATAGCCTTTTGCATTTCTTGGATGCTGAGAAGAGTTTGTAGTAGAACTGATGGCAATTCTGCTGAATTCTATAACAGTTCTGTCATCGGAGGAGTTTCAGCCTGATCCGCACCAACATTTGCGCGACGACGCTGTCTTCGCGCTGGTGGGACTGGTTTACCTCCTTGTGTCTGTGCATTTGTTTCCTCTTCATTTTGCTCAGTATGTCGAGTCGGTGGATGACCTCTCCAGCGAGTCTGACGAGGCTCCACTTGTGCAGAAGACATCTTCTCCCCAGCAGAGTCGCCTTTAATGTAGGGGTTCGCAAGATTTAGATGATGCGAAGATAGTTTCTACACAAGTTCGTCAATAAAATAACAACAATTATGCTTCTATTGCTTTTGATTTGCTTTTTACAGAGAAATGGAAAAGAAAATAGTAGTTACAAGTGTTTACAAAATACTTTCTCTCTCTAGAAATTTCTCTCTCTTGATCTCTACCAAAATTCATCCCCCTGAAGTGAGCTTTCACACTTCTATTTATAGACGCGAGAGTCCAGTAGTCCTCGCGGATTTGTATTGCCACGTCAGCACCTGTCTCGCGACATGGTTCCTGCGTACCAATCCACGCTATAAATATCCTGCACAGTGTCATCTCGCGTCTTTGACTACGCGAAACAGATTCGCGTAATCCCATGCGCGGATCATACTGTGCTCCGTGACCTGTGATCCGCGCCTATTTCATCGCGGATCTGATTTATCCTTAGCCAATGATGTTGTTATAGCTTTGCTGGGTCATGACCAATCATGCATGCCTTGGTCATGTCCCTGAATACTATCGGCCTCTCTAAGGTACTTTTGTTTAGGACGGTGTAAATAAGGTCGCGACCCACTATTTACTCATCCCAAACATTTATCTTAGATTCCGAGTAGTAATCGCTACGCGAGCAGCATATAGGGTTATGAGTTTCTGATGCGAGCTATAAAACACATCAGCCTCTCATACCTCCCTCTGTATAATGCAAACTCTCGCGTGAAACCTTATTTGGGCTATTTCCCCAAGTAATCAATTATTTGGGTCAATCTCCCAATTAATCTTTTACTTGGACCGGTTTTCCCAAATATACCAAACCTTGGGCCATATCCCAGATAAATAAATCCTTGCGGATTAAACTTGTCGCGAGTTACCACCTTTACAATTTTCGTCACCAAAACTCCCCTTTTTAGTGACGAAAAACTCTCTATTTTTTGTGACGAACTTATATTTCGTCACAAAAACTCTCATTTTTTTTTTGTGACAAAATAACATTTGGTCACAAAAACACTCCTTTTTGGTGACGAAATAAAGTTTCAGCACCAAAAATCTCCTTTTTAGTAACGAAATTATAGTTCGTCACCAAAACTCTCATTTTGTTGTGACGAAATATATTTTCGTCACCAAAATTATCTTTTTTTTTGTGACAAAATTATTTTTTGTTACAAAAACTTTCCTATTTAGTGACAAAATAAAGTTTTGTCACCAAAACTCTCCTCTTTATTGACGATATTATATTTCGTCACAAAAACTTTCCTATTTAGTGACAAAATAAAGTTTTGTCACCGAAACGCTCCTCTTTTGTGATGATATTATATTTTATCACCAAGACTCTCATTTTTTGTGACAAAATAATATTTCGTCACTAAAACTCTCCCTAATAGTAACGAAATATTTTTTGTAATAAAATTTCTTAAGTAAAAAATCCATTTTGTTGTGGTGCATGTGACCCACTTGCTAAAATTGGGTGTCAACGTGATTATAGTTTAGATGTTTTATAATTTCAATATTTGAAGGTTAAATTGATTTAATAAAATGTATTGACTTTTCAAATGTGACACTATTTTGTGACAGTTAAAAAAGGAAGGGTTACCTTCATTTACACCCCCTGAGATTTGTTTTAACTTCAATCGCACTCCTTCATGTTTGCAAATCTTCAATCATACCCCTTATTTTTACTTACACATATCATTTACACCCCTTAATCCATGACATCACCCTAAAATTTTAATTAAATACCTAAACTACCCTCAATGCTAAAATTTGTGATGTTTGGAAACAAAGACTTCCTATTTTATCAATTTGACCCTCCCAAGTCCAGACCCATACCTAAATCGTCATCCTCCACCAAACACCCCCCAAGGGAACGTTGTTCTGCAATCAAATTAAATGAAACCCCCTAAGGGCATATTTGGTAGAGCTGTGTTTGTGTTTGTGTTTGTGTTGAAATAAACAAAAAACACGTTTTTTGTTTTTTTGTTTATTCATCCAAAAACAGAAGTATGTTTGGTAGGGATGTTTTTTAGGTTGAAATTGAAAAATTAAAAATCAATAATTAAAAATTAATAATATAAATAATAAATAAAATAAAATATAATAATAATAAAAAATGAATACAATAATAATAAATAAATATAATAATAATAATAAATTAATAAAATAAATAATAAATTACATAAAACATATTTAAAAATATAATAAAAATAATAAATAATAAATAAAATGAAATAAATAATAATAAATAAATATAATAATAAATAATAAGTAAATATAATAACAAATAAATACTTCATAATAATAATAAAAAATGAGTATAATAATAATAAATTAATATTAAATTAATAAAATATATTTTTAAATAATTAAAAATGAATAAATAATTTATAAATTAAATGAATTAAATAATTAAATAATAATAAATAAATAAATTAATATATTTATAAATTAATATATAAATTAATAAATAATAATTTAATAATATAAATAATAAAATATATTATAAAGTGAAGAAAGTGTAAGTGATAAACACCCCAATAAACACCAAATTCATGTTTATTCTCATATGCCTAAAATTTGCCTAAAGTGAAAAAATGTTTTTAAACACACATATCCCAAAAACACTAACCAAACAAGTTTATAAACACAAAACACATAAACAAACACAAAAATACCCCAACCAAACAGGCCCTAAATCATTAACATTCTTCACAAAGGCTTTGTGTGGTTCAGTCCCAATAAACCCAAGAATAGAATATGGCAAATGTTGTGTGGTTCAGTATTGAAATAAGGAATGAAATATGAGATATGGACACCAATTATGCACCAAGTTGTTTTCAAATATGAGCATCTTTTTTCATCACAAATATCAACAGTTTATTCAATACCCATCAAATCATTACCATACTTTCATTTAGAGCCAAAATTATGCAAATCCAATAAATCCTGGACACAAATTGGGAAATTAATTCAGACCAGAAAAGGAAATTGAATAATAATGAGAGAGAATAGTATATACAGAAAAAAGGGGTAAATCCCACTTATACCACCTCTGGTTTGCCTATATCTCAGTTACACCCCTTCTACTATGGAATATCCCAATTACACCCCCTCATATTTGGTTCCGTGTATCGATAACCCCCTACCGTTTGTCAGCCGTTAGTTGCTGACCGTTATGTAATGATGTCATCAGTAAAAAGGGTGATAAATGATCTATTTTGCCCCTTGTAGTCAAATGAATTATTTAACCCCATTGCCTTCTTGAAAATTCCAACATACTCTTGATTTAATTTTAAAATTACAAAATGTCAAATTTTTTTAATTTTAAATTTGAGCCGAATAATAAATTTATACATCCTTGACACTTTAAAATTAAAAAAATTTATAATTTGTTTTGAATTTTATTTTAACTAAAGAATATATCTATATATTCTCTTAACTTAGATTTAAAATTAAATAAAAAAAAATTTTAAAATTTTTAAAGATGAACTATATAATTAATGTTTATATTATTAACATTTTAAAATTAGAGAACTTTATATTTTTCTAATTTTTAATTTAAATTAAATATTATATCTATATATATCCTTGACTATATTTCAAAATTAGATAATTTTTTAATTTTTGTTTAATTTTTAATTTAAACTAAATGGCATATCTGTATATATATTAGATATGTATAGATATATGTATATATACATCTATATATATCTACAGTCAATAGTTTGAGAAGAAGGTTGTCGTTTCTTCAATGCGCGGTGCCGGCGAGCACGGGCAACGAGGAAATGGATGGCTGCAGGGCCGCCGGTAAAGAAGTAGAGGGCATTTCCGGCGACGGGCTAAAGGGAGTGACGTCGCTGACTCTTTCTCTCTCTTCTCCCTCTCTCTCTCTTTCTGTATATATAAAGGTATATGCAAAGTAGGTTGTGAGGGATTAATTAGTAAGGGATATCATATATGTTATTTGGGGATTTTGGAGAGATGGGATTAAGGTTTGGAAATTTGAAGTTAGGAAATCTTGGAGAACAATGAATGGATTTGGAAGTGAAAGAAACTAGGTTTTGGAGATGGTGATAGAGATGAAGATGAAGGGTAATGTTTTTTTATTTTATTTTTAATTATTTAAAGATAATAAAATAATTATGGGCAAAAAGGTCAATTGAATGTTTATGTTAAATAATATAACGCCGTCATTGACAAGATGGTGTTTTTGGAATATTTCATAATAGAGGGGGTGTAACTGGGATATAGGCAAACCAGAGGGGTGTAAGTGGGATTTACCCAAAAAAAATCACGAAATTTCAGACAATATATGTATGTAAATATAAAGAGAGAGCCCACCTAATTTTCTCCTCTGCAAGTCCCCTCTCTCTATATATATACACATATATGTATATTTTGTGTATAAATTTTTGGTTTAGGGGTGTGGGAATTTGGTCTGAAATTGGGGGTTTGTTTTTTACAGGTGGATGATTTGGTGGACTGTCCTCCTCGCCTTCATCGTTGTCGACGACGACTCTGTCATCGTCGTCATCCAATCCTTGGCTCATCTACGCCGACCAGACTCAAGACCGCTGATTCATGCCTCAGAGTCCAATTACCCACCAAGTCGGTTGCCTCGGAGGTGGTGGCGCCGCTCAGTTCCCGCGGCTGTGCAGCCATTGCATTGTTCCAAAGACCCACAGTGGGGAGCCGGTCACTCGGTGACCAGAACCCTATGCTGAGGATGGATTTTTTTGTTGTTGTTTGGATATGGGAATAATGTTCTTTGGAATCATATTTAATTTTGTTTGGGAATTATTCTGGAATCAAATTAATTTAAATTTGTTTGGCTGAAGGATATTGATGACATTTTATCAAAACTTTTACTAACAGGGGTGTGATTGAAGATTTGTAAATTTGAAGAGATGTGATTGAAGTTAGAATAAATTTTAGAGATATAAATGAAGTTAACCTAAAAATAAAAATGAAAGGTAGACACTTAAATGGATGGAAGGAGTATTATACAGTATATAAGAGGCGCGGGGATGGAGCCTGTTTTTTATGGATCACTGATATACTATTATGTGCATGTTTGGTAGAGGGAATGGAGCTATCTTTTTGGATTTGGTTTGAAAATTTTGTTCCACTTCATGTTTGGCAAACATGGTGTTGGATTTAGAGTGTTTGAATAGTGTCATTCCATTGCACCCAAATCTATCAAATTTCACACCATAGTTTGGTTGGAGTTGGGTCCAATTGTTTGACACTATTCATTTATAATATTATATATATATATATATAAATTCGAAATTAAATATTTCGAAAAAATAAATATTTTGAAAAAATTAAATATTTATGAAAAATTAAATATTTCGAAAAAATTAAATATTTCGAAAAATTAAATATTTATATATTTTATTTTTTTAAACATATATATTTACAAAATGTTATTTTAAATAAATAAAATATCAAACTATTCAAAGTTACCAAATATGATTGATTTCAGAATTTTAGCTCATACCAACTTTACCAAACATGGTTTGGTTTTTCAGTTTCACTTTTTCTCACATTAAAACCATCTGCACCAAACATAATTTGAAAACAAAATAAAATCATATCAACTCTAACCAACTCAACCCCAACCAAACCAATACGAAAGCAAACACATATGTCCTCGACCTCTTGTTAAGGTATCACTAACATGACTTTAATTAAATAATATGCAATCAATAAACAACATTTCCAAAAAGTAATGAAGTAACAAAGCAATGTGTCACCTACTTTTGCAATAATGCAAAGACAAGTTTACTAGATACAGGTGACTCGTGAACCCATCTCATCTCATCGTCATCATGACGGAATCATATCCATGATATTAGGAATAATAAATTTAAATTTTTTAAAATTTAATATAGACAAATTTTATTTTTTGTTTATATTTTCTTCAAAATACTTAAATTATCACTAAATTTTTTTCCCAATGAGCTCTATATCCGTCCGTGCTGATCATGATCATGTGAATATCTATTATCAAATGATGAAAATTCGATATTGTCTTTTCATTTTTGGTACACAAATCTTGTTGAGGCTACATTCATTGTTGAGGCTACACAAATATTTAGTTGGATCAATTATTCACTTGAGATGGTTACATATGAATGGACATTTGGAATTTCGGAGTGCTATGGCTTTTTGATGGAGTGAAACTCGTGATGTTTTGAGAAAACAAATTTAACCAAACACTTGTATATTGTTTAGTTGTCTAATTTTTTATTTTTAAATCTCACTGTTTTTTATATGCAAGTACTACGATTGTGTACAAATGTATCACACTATACATAATGACGGATTTAGAAATTTACGCGAGAGGACAAATTTTACGAAAAAAAATAATAATACATTGTTGGTAAATTTGCAAAAAAAATTAATAGTGAAAACAAAAATAGTATGCTACATTTTAGTAGGAGCATAATTATAATTTTTTTTCAGTGGCGAAATAATCATAAATAAGATAAATGTTGTAATATATATTCTAAAGTCGGAATTTTATGTGACAATTTATAACCCATCATTAAAAATTATACTCTCTCTGTCCGGTTTTATAGGTCCATATCTGGGAAATGAATTTTTTAAGGGAGTTGGTTTTATGTTATTTTATATCAATTTTGCCCTTTGATTTGTTGTTGATGTGTAGGAGTATATTGTACGCCCACATATTTTGAAAAATATAAGAAGGGTAATACGAGAATATTTTGAATCTATAATTTAGAATGGATAGAGTAACATTTTTTAATTCATTTTTGCGACAGATGTAAACTGACTGTCACTTAAAACTCTTATGGTTTATGGAGACCCTCTGGAGTCATAACTCACAACTTTGTTTCTTACGGAGCAGTACTAGAAGCACAGGACATACAATAGGCTCCTTTATATATATCAGTGGTGGAAATGGAGTTCTGGTTAGTCCCACCAAAAACGGTGGGAAAAAAAGATGGTGGTAAATAATGTTCTTGAATTAGGCTTTTTTTAGGCTTCAGGTCAATGAAAGCATTGACGTCACTTTGGTATATGCATCACCATTTTTTTTTATTAAATGTCATATAGACATGAAGCAATCAACAAAGGAAAAGTAAACTAGGTCTATATTTATTTATGTGTGCATGAACAAGACTACACCGACCAAACATTTTCTTAATCAATTGCAACTCAGCTTTTGTTGTGGTGGGATGTAAAGTGCAATGTACCTAAGTAAATTATTATAAAAGCCTTCACCATTCTGTCAAATTACCATAACACCACCTTATAACATTATTTATTATTATTATTAAATAAAAGTCCCAATGCAATTCACTGGAAAATAATTGCATTGAAGCATTGATTTCAGCATCAACATTAGTACGAAATTCAGTGAAAAATAATATGAAGAAACATCTCTCCATTCTCTCCCTATCAACCTCTCCCCACAATAAGCAATCTATATATTCTTACTCTCACATGACCAATTTCAGTGAGAGAGATTTGGTTATTTGGTCGATCGAATCAGATTTTATAGTCAACGAGGCTGAATCGGTCAAATGATCAAATCTAATTCGTTGGATCTCTCAATGCATTGTAACTAGTCCAATAAAAAAAGTAAAAGAAAAGAATATTTTTCCCTTTCTACAATTGGTTTTAGTCTATCACCAACAAATGTAAATATATGTTAACTGAGTTTAACCTACGTAAAATTTTATGATAAAATACAAAGAGAATTCTAACTCGTTTTTATGGAGTGGATTAAATGGAGTACATTTATATTTCTATCATTCGAATGTTATGGGATAATATATAGTTAGTACCTCGAATATGCTCATAAAGTAAATTTTTGGATAATTTGCATTGACACCTTCTGATGTTTGAGTTAATTGCAGTCAGATGACGGTCAACATACAACTTTGCAGAGACACTCCCTAAGCTTTCAAAAGTTTTGCAATAACATTCATTTGGGCCATGAAAAGTCAGATTTGCCCTTATTTAATTTCAATAAACTCTTCTCTTATATCCGGATTACCCTATATGCTTTCCAATTTAATCAACTAACCCCTCCTATATCCGGATTGCCCCCTATACTTTTCAATTTCAATCACATTACCTCACACCCTCAAACAATATATATATATGTATATAATTCAAAAAATATATATCAAATTTCAAAAAAATATATAAAATTTGAAAATATATATATAATTTAAAACAATTATATAAAATTATAAATATATATATATATATATATATTGAAAATAATATATAAATTTCGAAAAAAGTATATAAATTTCAAAAAATATATATAAAATTAAAAATATATATAAATTTCGAATATATATAAAAATCAAAAATAAATATATATATACATATATAATTCGGAAGAAATATATAAATTCAAAAACATATAAATTTAGAAATAATATATAAAATTCGAAAATATATATATATTTCAAAAAATATATATTTCGAAAAACAAAATTAGAATAAATAATAAATTTAGAAGAAAAAAATATATATTGGTAAAATATTATATCTTTTCTAATGAAGTGAATCAAACTACTTACACTAACAACAATTAGTGGTCTTTTATATATATTTTTCCAAAATATATATATATTTTTGAATTATATATATATTTCAAATTTTATATGATGCTTTCAAAAGTTATATGATAATTTCAAATTTTACAAAAACAATCAAAATTTATATATTCGTTTCAAATTTTATATATGTTTTGAATTTTATATACTTTTTTTGAATTTTATATATTGTTTTCAAATTTTATATATTCTTTTTGAAATATATATATTTATAATTTTATATAATTGTTTTGAATTATATATATATATTTGAAATTTGATATATATTTTTTGAATTATATATATATATTGTTTGAGGGTGGGGGTAATGTGATTGAAATTGAAAAGTATAGGGGGCAATCCGGATAAGTAGTTTGATTCACTTCATTAGAAAAGATATGATATTTTACCGTTATATATTTTTTTTCTTCTAAATTTATTTATTTATTCTAATTTTGTTTTTCGAAATATATATTTTTTGAAATTTTTATATATTTTTTTGAATTTTATATATTATTTCTAAATTTATATATTTTTGAATTTATATATTTCTTCCGAATTATATATGTATATATATATATATATATTTATTTTTGAATTTTATATATATTCAAAATTTATATGTTTTTCGAATTTTATATATATATTCAAAATTTATATACTTTTTTCGAATTTTATATATTATTTTCAAAAAATATATATTTATAATTTTAAATAATTTTTAAATTATATATATTTTTTTGAATTTTATATATTTTTTTGAAATTTGATATATATTTTTGAAATTTTATATATATATATTGTTTGAGGGTGTGAGGTAATGTGATTGAAATTGAAAAGTATAGGAGGTAATCCGGATATAGAAGGGGTTAGTTGATTAAATTGAAAAGCATAGAGGGCAATCCGGATATAAAAGGGATTAGTTGATTAAATTCAATAATAGAGAAAAAATTATTGAAATTATATAAGGACAAATCTGACTTTTCATTATCCAAAGGGGTGTCATTGCAAAACTTTTGAAAAATCGGGAGGTATCTCTGCAAAGTTATGCGTTAATCATCATCTGACTGCATTGAATTCAAGCATCAAGGAATGTCAATGTAAATTACCTAAATTTTTCCAAGTTGAAATTGACACCCTTGAAAGGAGAGAAAATTAAAGATCATTAAATCTTTCGAGATATGATATATTACACTCGCACCACCTATTTTTTGAATATTTATAGTTTCACTACCTCTAGTTAGGGGTGCACAAAAAAACCATGGAACTGTAGAATCGGTCCAAACTAAACCGAACCGGTACTTTGGTTCCGGTTTTGAATTGGTTTGGTTTGATTTCGGTTCTCAAAAAACAAAACTGTTCTAATTTGGTTTGGTTCCGATTTCAGACTGTTTGAAACCAAACTGAACCGAACCGATATAAATTATATATGTGTATATATATATGTCTAATTCACTTATACAATTAAATTTTATTTAATAAAATTATAAATTCATATAAACTTATTTTAAATATATCTTTTACATTTATGAATGACTACGGGATTTTGAGTTACATCATAAACCATTCATGCATGCGTATGTAAGACAAATCCAATCCAATAAGATAATATATATATCTATATATATATATATTTATTAATTTAAAGGATTTGATCTTCTCATCGCTTTTAACTACTCTGTGACTTTTTGCTTCCCCACACGTAAATAAAATTTATATCACAAAAGCGAATATGTGCTTTGCCTAATTTTCTATATTGTATTACACCAAATAAATATAAATTAGTGTATTAAAAATAAAATTATAAGTTTATCCTAATAGTTTTTTACCATCCAAACAAATATTACATACATATACATAAAAATCCTATCTTTTATAGCCCCTAATAGTAGTGTAGTTTTTGGTTTAAGAATCTTGTTCTTAGTTTTAAAATTAGTAAGATTGTTTTTCATAGTTTATGTTGATATATGTTATATTTATGGTTTGAAACCGAACCGAACCGTTCTTTTATGGTTTGGTTTGGTTTGGTTCCTTAACTAATGGTTCCGGTTCTAGTTCCTGTTTTCAAGGAACCTTGCAAGTTCGTTATTACGGGTAGTTCCTACAAAGGATCGGACTAATGACGTATACAATACTTGAATTCTCGATGTAGATGCTACATAGTTGGTTCTCATCCTTCAGAGACTACTAGTGTAATAGGAGCAACCGTCAACAAAAGGATCGCACTAAGATGATCATCTCATGGCTATTGAGAACGAATCAAATCAGATGGTTCTATTTCTCAATCTTTCTAACTTGCTCCTACAGAACCAGGGTCGAAAAGATTGAAAAAATCAGTCATTTACAACCACTGATGAAGGATTCCTCAAAAATTTAAGGATTAGTAATCCTTTTTTTAGAAATCGAATGGATTCGGTCTTATATATACGTGAGGAAGGTAATCAAAAAAGAAAGAAGATGAGTTCTTCTTTCTTTTATCACTTAGGAGCCGTGTGAGATGAAAGTCTAATGCACGGTTTTGAATGAGAGAAAGAAGTGAGGAATCCTCTTTTCGACTCTGACTCTCCCACTCCAGTCGTTGCTTTTCTTTCTGTTACTTCGAAAGTAGCTGCTTCAGCTTCAGCCACTCGGATTTTTCGATATTCCTTTTTATCAGCCACTCGGATTGATAATGATTTTGTTCCAAATTTTTCAAGAACCGTACCAAACCGAACCGTGTGCAATCCTACCTCTAGTTGATCTGCACTGGAAAGTTACTTATATACCCATGTTTATTTTTATTTATTTAAAAGATATCTTTATAAATAAATAAGAATATTATAGTCAATTCACCCTTAGTCAATTGATGACATAGGCGTTGATTATGCCGGAAGTTTGTCGACAGAGATTTTTGTTACTACTTACAAACTAGAGAGGGTCAAATTGTAATTTATCAAATAATAGAAGGTGAATGTATAATATATCATATCTCGAGAGGTCAAACTATAATTTACCCATATATATGGCTCAGATGAAAATAATTAAGGATTTGAATAATCGATTCGGGAATTGAAAAAACTACAAATGGATTTTATTTAATTTGTTAATCAAACAAAGAAGAAATTAATTACCATTGATCTCATTCTCATCATAATATATTTCTTTGCATCAATCTTTTGACGAACATATTTAAAGAATTTGATTATGGAGTCAAATGCGTGATTAAGAAATATCATATATGAATATCTCTCTATATATGCGTTATTAACATATAATTTATTCATTTTAGATTCTTAACAAATATTTTTTTGAAGTGTTATAGTATCCCCTCCATTTTTATAAATTCCCATTTCCAACTCAAAATGATAGTATTTTAATATATTTTTTGTATCCAAATTACGTTGTTTTGAGATGAAAAGAAGAGTCTATGAAAATGGAAGGGATCAATATAACATTTTATTTGAAAAAATATATATATAAAATTTCATGAAGTATTTGTTAAAAATCTGAAATTATTGGATGGTTTTATATTAATAACCCTAAAATCTGTCCAATTTCAAAGTTGATAAAGATTAGTTAATTTTACACGATTCGAAACCGATTCTTGATCCGATCCACATCAAATTCTTGGTAAATTAAGTTTTGAGTGTGATTCAGTCACAATTCATAATATTTGTGGACCCATAGATGTGCCTGAGTTGATAGATTATTCCAAAAAGATATTCAAACACTGCGAGCTTGTTTGATTTTTAAGTTGGTTTTGTTTTGTATTGTTTTTATTTTTTTTAAAGATCAAATAAACTTTAGTTTTTATAATTTAAGACCAAATATTTTTTAGGTGGGCTCCGCATTCCACTATACATCATTTTTTCTCTCTTTATATATATATATATATATATAATGAAGGGTGGACCCCGCTGTCCACTATTCTTTACTCTCTTTCTATATAGGATAATTTGCACTAACATCCCCTAAAGTTTGCATCTATATATATTTTCAAAAACATATAAATTCAAAATATATATATATTTTGAAAATATATATATAAAATTTGAAAAATATATAAATTCGAATATATATATATTTCAAAAAAAAATAATTCAAAATATATATATTTTCAAAAACAAAATTCAAAAAATTATATAATTTCGAAAAACATATAATCATTTCAAAAAATATGTATATTTTCGAATTTATATATTTTTCGAATTATATATATATATTTTCAAATTTTATATATATATTTTCGAATTATATATATATTTCAAATTTTATATATATTTTTTGAATTTTTTATATATATTTTTAAATTTATATATGTTTTTCGAAATTATATAATGTTTTGAATTTTATTTTTGAAAATATATATATTTTGAATTTTATATATATTTTTTGAAATATATATATTCGAATTTAAATAATTTTCAATTTATATATATATTTTCAAATTTTATATATTTTTTTGATTATATATATATATTTTTCGAAATTTATATATTTTATTCTAATTTTATATATATTTTTTCAAATTTTAAATATTTGTTTTCGAATTTTATACATTTTTTTGAATTTTATATATTTTTTCGAATTTATATATTTGTTTTTCAAAATTTTATATATTTGGGGTTGGGGCATAAAGGTCATTTCACATTATCCTTAATATTTTTGAATTTTATGAAGGGTATTTTGGTCATTTGGGGTGTCATGGCAAGCAAAACCAAACCTCAGGGGTGTTAGTGCAAATTACCCTTCTATATCTATATATATTATATTATATTACATTATTTAAAAGAAATAATTATTATATTACATTATTGTTGTAAAAGTTACATATTTAGGTTCAAAAGCCGTTAAATATTGCATTTTGAAATATCAAAGAAGGATAGGCACGATCAAATTATCGAGAAGTATTGCATACATGATATAAATTAAAAATATATTTTAAAATTATAAATACGTTTAAGAAATATGGTACACTTATCCGTACCATGTCAATATCTGTTATAAACATGATACACCTATCTTTTACCAGAGTAGCGGTGCTTATTAAACTGTATCAATGCAAATTAATGAACAAAGTCACTATTTACTAAACGCATAATTAATCATAAATAAAACATTGTAATAGATTCAATAAGGTACATAATTAATCCTAAATAAAACATTGTAATATATTAGAATTGCGCAAAAAGACTTTAAAAGTAAAAAGTTTGAGAATAAGGTGTTGTTTGATCAAATTAAAAAAATAAGTACTGAAAATTTTAATATCTGAATTTTAAGTATTAAAGGTTTTAAGTGATACTTTAAAAAATTATATTTTATGGTATTTTTCTAAATTTTTAGTCGTCAGACTTCAGTATTAAGTGGTGACCCTGTCACTTAAAATTTTATCTCATTTTAAGTGGCACTTAATGATTTCAGTGATATTCAATTTTTTTGCAAAACGCATTTAATAAATAAGTTACGAATTTGTTCAAACTTAAGTGATAAATAAGTATTATCAAACATATCCTATCTAGAACTAAAGACATCCGATGTGGGACTCTTTGTTACAAATTAATTCTCTTTTCACTACTTAAGAATTAATCCCACCCAAGATCATACACACAAAATCAACAACTCTTTTATTAAATAACAAAAAACACTCAACAAGAAATTATCACTCACAAATCTACTAATCTTACTTTTTTCTCTCTCCTTCTTTTTCTCATACTTTTGATTCTCTATATTTCTTCTACATGAAACCCTAGCCACAACACTCTTATATATATAGGAAAACAGAGTGGTGAACAAGCCAACCCTAAAAGGAAGTCTCTAAGATTGTGATCTCCTAATTAAAAAGGAAAACTAAAAACCCGAAACTGGGACATCGAGTACTCGGTGAATGCAGAAGCCTCTGGCCATTTTTCTTCAAATGCACAAGTTTGCGCAATTACGTACCTACCGTGTAACACCCCAAAATCAACAGGACCTCCGTACTGGAGTCTAGGATCACTGGAGCACCACCTGGCAAAACTAACAAAAATCGGGTAGAGTTCCATCTGTACGGGAACCTTTCAGTGGATAAGGTCCACTCCAAAATACACCCTGTACAAGCATATGACACTAAGACAATTAAACATCCTCCCCAAAACTCACAAGGGACCGGGGTAGACGGAATGGTAACTCCGCCACCCCTCCAAGCCCTTCAATAAAAACCACAATCCATCGATGTACATACGGTACTCGACAAAAGTAAAATACAGGCCAACCTGGCATAAGATACAGACCACCACAACCGTAGGTGCCAAAGAATAATACATTAATCCGAAAAGATGAGATAAATGTAAACTAGCCCTAACCATGGCCTGATCAACCAAAATGAACAGTAGGTCTAAACATGCCAACAACATCACAACAAATACATCCAACCATGTCTGGCTCATAACCTGAAAAATAATAAACACAAGGGGAATGAGCTCAACGCTCAATAAGGAAATGCCCTCTATCTCCGCCCTAACTAGCGAGACCCAAAACCAAAACTGGATCCCATCCTCGAATAAAGATAAAATATACATCTCGTCTCGGTCTACATAACCGTGAGATCCACAACTCAACACACTAAATACTCATCAGTCCAGCTATAACCACAGTAAAAAATATTGTAGAACATATATACATATCTTAATAAGCAGATATCGTGCAATGATATGCGAATGGAATGCTCCATGACCACCTACACTTACAATGCCGACCCTCGCTACAACTGCAGTGCCGAGTCACAACCAAGCATAGCTCTCTATGCTACCCTGCAGTCAACTAGTACAGTAAGCACATGCACGGTGACTCATCAAGGATGGCCCGACTCCGAAATCCTAGGAATAGGCGGGATGACCCAACTCCGAAGTCCCTGTAGTACCGTGGGATGGTCCAACTCCAAAGTCCCATATCAGGGGGGTGCCCTAACTCCGAAGCCCCTACACAAAGATAGTCGTATCCCGACGTCCGGTGTTCAATGCAACGCATGCTCTCACAGTCCCTACTGACTACATGCTCGTGCAATGACATGGCATAATGACATCATGTGATAGCTATCACCCTAGGCATATAGGCGTGAAATAGTAATCAATTTAATTACATACACCACATGCTCGAATAAAATCATATAAGCACGGAATACCACAACCAAATCATTAACTCTAAAATAATACCAATTATTATTTATCTACTTAATTAATCACATAATCATGGTATTCTTCATCAATTTCAATTAAGCATGTTAAACATGTAATTCTAAGCAATTATAACCTCAGAAAATCATAATTAATAATTCATTCGCTCCTTTTCCATCAATTCCAATTAAGAACTTTAAATATGTAATTTTAAGCAATTATAACTTCCAATTATCACAATTTATAACTCACACGCCCAACCGTGCATGAACTCGTAAATAAAGAATGGCTCCCCTACCTCTAGAAGAGTGCACAAAAATAGCGCCGAACCAATACCGGTTTCCAAACCGCAACCCCGAAAAATATCTTTTCGCACCGTTAATCCAATCGGACCTCGCGATATGCCCAAATGACAACCACGCCACCTAGAACACATACTAAAATTTGGTAAAAATCCATAAATATTTGGGTAGCTAAAATGACGAAAAACTAAAAATAGATCCATATCGAAAATCTTTGATTCACGCAATTTCGTTCAACGAAATCCCCTAAAAATTGGATATGACGTGCAACCGGTGTCCACCCGCAAAACCTTTGAAGGACATGCAAAACAAAGCACATCTCGACACTGAAACAAGGCTGAAACCCTCCAGCTCGGATCTGCCCAACCACCACCGCCACATCATCATGCTTTCGCTGCGCACCTAGCCTTGGAGATCGCGCTGCGTCGCGTCGGCGACCTGACTCCCAGGCAACCAAAGTCGCCACCCTTCAGCGACCCCTCCCACCTCCTGGTTGCGACCCCCTACTAGCAACGATCCTTTTCTCAGTTGGTCTCCCTCCCTCCCTGTGTGTCTCTCTCTCTTTGTGAGACTCGACGAAGAAGAAGAACTAGAGTAGGAGAGAAGAAAGAGTTGTGGTGCATGAGTTTCAGGGTGCGTGTGTGATTCTATATATATATATTATATTATATATATAAACATAAATCATTTAAATATATATATATATATATTATACCATTTTAATTTAACAATTTAAATAAATAAATAAAAAATCTACCAATCATTACAATCTCCCCCCCCCCCTAGGAGATTTCGTCCTTGAAATTACAACGCATCTACAATAGTGGACGAAATAGGGTACTTGGTACAAACTGCCAACTCCCTCATCCTCGAGTCACCACTTCGACACGGCAATACTACTAGAAAACCTTGACCAGGAAAAACATAATCCTACCTGTAACACCCCGTGTTATTTTCCTTTTTCCTGAAATTATTTCAATTTTAATTTCGGTTATGACGTCACTTGTTCATGACGTTCATGTTATTCTTGGTATTTCGCGTGTAAATTTTTCGCGTTTACTTTTAAAGTCGACTGGATGACTTTACGGTTTCTCTTTGACGACTACGCGAGTTCTTGTTATCGACTACGCAGTATCGTTTCGATATTTAATGTTTAGTACTTCGACGGAGCGACGAGACATTTAGCTTATTCGACGTATAGTGTTCCGACGTTTGGGTTCCTACCCCGGTGTAATTATTTTGGACTATTTTAGTTATTTGGCATCCCGTGAACTTTCGGGGTCGCGCGATATTATTTGGAGGCTCCCGGTATTTATTGGGATTTATTGTATATATATATAAAATTGTAATTATATATATATTATTTTGGGGTTAGTTTATAATTTCGGATAAAAGAAGGATCACTTTTACAATATAGGAATATATGTATATAGGTTGTCATACTTATTTAATTTGGTCACACTATTTGTCACAAGGCATCATTGAATAAATGTCACAAAATTCAATTTCATATATCATCTTATATACATCAGACATGTATGTATAGATATATGTATATACGAGTCATCCATCTTCCTTCTCCTTCACGACACAACTGCGTCTCCTTCCTCCTCTCATCTCTTCACATGACGACATTGCTCCACCTCCTTCATCAGCTTCATCACGTCGCCGGCGATGGAGCAACTCGTCGGAGAGAGAGAGAGAGGGAACCGAAGAGAGAGAGAGGCCGAACTGTGGGAAATGAATCGCTCATGGTGGTCGTGACTTGTGGAGGTCGCCTGGGCTCTCAGCGACGACTGGGGTGGTCGGCGGCATGACCAGGAAGGTCGCCGGAAGCGACACGGCTTCCGTAGCAGCGAGGTGGTTCGCGCAGAGGCATCGCGCGTAGCAGCGGCGACATACAATTTTTGGCCAGAAACTTTGACCATTTGTTCGATCGACTTCCCGACCTCGGTTCGGGCTGATTTTCAGAGGGTAGCTTCGTCTCGATGTCAGGTACGACGTGTAAAAATTTATTAATTTTTCGTTGAACGGTTTGTCGGGAAATTCGATTTGAAGTTTCGAATTTTTGTTTGAGGTATTTTAGATTTAACCAAATTAATTAACCTATTGCTAATGGGCTTCGTATATATCGTATAGGTTGTCGAGGCGGACATTTCGATATATTCAAAATAATTTTCGGACGACTTTGGTCAGCGGGCTCCATAATCAGGCGCCGACACTATTCACGATGGGCCCGAAACGGCTATTCTGTAAGCGTATTTCAGGTGGGAAATTATATTTCTCACTCTGTATCGTTGAAGTAGTTTGGGGTGTGCAAACCCTTAATTATTTTAATATAGATATATTAAATTGTTAATTTAAATATCTATAATTTGCTTAGAATTGAAATTGGACTTAGAGATTAATTTAAGAAAATTAATTAAATTATTTCCTATGTAATTAAATAATTTCCTATCTGAATCGAATAGGAATAGACGGCTTAGAATTTCCCTTGATAATTAAATGGGCTAGAGAATTTTGTAAACGTTAGACGTGAGAAACTTAGACGCTATGCTAGGTTCCTCTCATTATACGTGAATTATTTGCTTTAAATCGTTTAAAGGCATGTTAAGTGAAATTGAAATATTTTCTTAAAGAACTAAAGAAAATATATTTTTGGAAACATGAATGGTATATGAAATTGTTTTCATATGATTTAAATGCTTTATTATATTTTAAAAGCATGTTAAAGAGGTTTTGAGATTTATGTTGATATTATCATGTGGATATTGTTCATAAATATGATGCATTACATATTTATGTTGAGGCATGATTGTCATTTGGACCTGGATGCATATTGAGAATATCATGTAGTGTCAAATCATGGTATTGGTATATGTGGGTTGTGAAATCATGTGGGGGTGTCTTTGTGTCGAATCGTCGCAACAACTGGTCAGGGGGTGTTCCCATCCTACGGAATAATGAGCCGTGAATGGGGTATAGGGTGAGTCGTCTCATTCTCAAAGTCGTGGGTCGTCTCGTGCATCCGTTATACGGATCTTTGGTCACGAGTCGTCTCGTGCAAACCGTCTTCCTTGTTGAAAGTGTAGTGTCAAAAACACTTGGGAAGAATCGGTGCGGTACTCTTTTCTCCTTGTAAATGGGTGGAGTACGTATTCGTTAACCACGTGATGTGGGCAAAGGGTGGTGTATGAGTCACATTGTATATGCATGGCATTTATGTGATTTCATTTGACATGTATACGTGATATTATTACATGTGATGTTGTAACATGTTTAATATGTGTTATTATTGTCTGTTGGATTTTGGAGCATGCTATGTATGAATATTGTGAAATTAAATTCATATCTTTATAAAATGCTCAGTTGAAAGTGATAAATGCGAATACATGAATTAAATGAGAAAATTGTTAAAGTATAAATGAAAAGTGTATCTTTATACTTGTGATTATTTACCTTGTGCCCTTGGGGGAGGTTAGGTATATTGACATAGTGACCTCTATGGTTAGTTATGTGTTATCTGTAGAGATTTGAGGTTAGGGATTGATTGAGTATCAATTGCGATTTGAGGCCTTAGAGAAGGCGGTGATAGTTTTGTGGTTTCGGTTGGTTGCATATTACTGACCCTGGATGTTTCTTTCCCACTTAGGGGGAGGTATCCTTTATCGTGCTTTTGAGGTTTTAAGTGCGGTTAGAAGTGGTTGTGATTGAACCTGTCTAGTTGAGTGGAAATGACCTATTGATTCTGTTAATTATCAATTGTGAAATTGGAGTCATAATGAATTGGAAGAGGTATTGATTGAGACTAGTTATTCCCGTGGTATCGGCCACTAATTCTCTATTTTCATGATATTAGGGGGTTTAAGTGATTTTATTAAGTACTCGAGATACTGTAGTTTGGCAATCTTGTTTCTAGTGCTTAGTTCATTCCCCTAAGCATTTCTTTTATTGTGCTTTATAAACTAGTACATGTCTTTGACTTACATGTCATTCCTTGATTGTCGGTTACGGCGTGGTGCCGAACCTTTTCCAGGTGTTGTCATTTGATCTCGTGAGGTTGTGAACGAATAGTTGTGTTCCGTGAACCCAATGTAGTACTCTTCCTTCCTTGTCCTCTTGGACATTATAGGAATCCATGGAGTTGTGTTTACCCTTATTTGGCTGTCATTTGGAAACGGTGTTTTCTAAACTCTTTGTATTTAAAAGGAAAAACCCGTTTTCGCCTATCCCCGTAGCAACTAAAAGTTTTAGTACTTGTAAAATGATCTTTGGATCTTCTTTAAAAAGATTTTCAACTTTTAAAAGCCGGTGATGGCAACTGACGGAGACCGGGGGTAAGACGGTCATTTTTACTATGTGGTTTCTGAAAAGGAAAACTATTTTTATTACTTTTCTTGGGATTCTGAGATTTCGAGACTTCTTTCTCAATATCTCGAGTTTTGAAAGGTGTTCCATTGTTTCACCTTTGCTTCCTATCATTTCTAGGTCTCTGTATGAGGCTTTGTGTTGTTCAGTGCACACATATAGTGTTGCCTTTCACTTTCTTTATTGTTGATGTCACCACTTAGGTGATTTGAGTTGTCACACGTGTTAGGGGCATGGATACTGAGTGGAATGGTTTCTTTTGTCCGGGTGTTCTCACTAAACACTTGTGGTGTTTTAACCTTGACATTGTTGTCTCGGTTATCTATTGGTTTAGCATTGGGAAGTCTTTTCCTTCGCTTTGCTTTGGTGACCCTGAGGTGGTCGTTCTTGTGAGTTGAGTTCATGTACTCTTAGTGATTTGATTGGGTGGTTTCCTCGCCTACAGTGAGAGTGTTAGTGATGAGATTGATCTTATTGGTGATAGTATTATGAGGTCGATATGATTTATGGTATGGTGATATGATTGAGGTGATCTAGAATTTAAGAGGTAGATTTTCCTTAGGAATGGGATGAGGTTTGTTATATATATATATGTACAATATATATATATATATATAGACGATCATTGTGTTAGTACGCAAGGACGTGGGTACTTTTCCTCCTGTGTTCTCGGGGAGTGAGTTATGAGTATTCCTTGGTACTAGTGTTGTGTTTCGATCCTGTTTCGATCCTTGTGGATATTAGAGGTGAGTGTGATTCCCTCTGTTTGGAGTTTCTTGTTAGCGTCGTGAACGCTTAATGATTGGTTAGGTTTGACTTGGGTGTCGTGTACCTAGTGTACGTTGGTGAGAGTAGTGTAGACTACTGGAGTTGGTACTGGGAGTATGAGTCTTAGTTGTATCTTATAGGCTCATGTTGTGTATTTATATATATATATATATGTATATATATATATATATCCCCTATATACTTACGTACAGTAGTATATGAGCACGTACCTTGGGTTTTCGTGGCTGGGTTATGTTGTGGGCTATGTATCTAACTGGGTGGTTTAGCATTACCTAAACTATTAGAGGATGTGGTAGTTAGAGTATCTTTTCCCACTGAGCTTATTTGCTCATAGGGGAATTTCATTTGCCCCATGGTATTCCACGTTAGGTTGCAGGAAATATACAGCTACGAGCAGGATGCAGTGCAAGGGCAGTTTTCTTTAGTTTCTTGTTACAGGTTTTGGAGTTGCACAGGGTGATACGGTTACGGATGCAACAATACTGGGTTTGGGGACGCTAGATCTCTGCTATCAGTTTCCTTACCCATTGGTTATGGGATTGTTATATATTTCTTTTGGGAGCCAGCCTGTTGGCATATCCCTGTTGATGTATCTTTTATTTTCCTGTATTTATTATTTCAGGATGTCGTTGTATTTATTCGGCACTCCTAGGTGCATATCTGTATTCTTATTCGAGCATTTGTGGCTCTGTTGATTATAGAGGGTTTGGAGGGGTTTTGGTTTCTTTCCACTACCTCGGCCCTAGCAGGATTGATGAATGTGGGGCTTGGAAGCCATTGTTATTATCGAAATGTTATTGGCAGGTTATTGTATTGTGGTTGTGTATCCGGATGTTCCATTTACAAACGAAACTCTGCCGGATTTTCGTTAGATTTCGCTGCTTAGTTTTGTCATTCATTTGGGTATGGAATATACTATTTCTATCATTAATCCATACGTTTTCATGGTTAATGATATCTTAGTTGGTCAATTGTATTAAGGATTACATTATGGATTCCTTGGATGTCCCGGTTCGGGAGTCTTAGGGATTTAGGAGCGTGTCTGTTGGTATCTGAGGATACTATTGAGTTTATAGTATTCTATTTGGCATGGTATTAGAGCATTTTTACCCTTTTGTGGGTGTTTGATGACAGGTGGTCATTTGTTCTCGTTTCTTTTTACTTCTGCATTCACTCCCTTAGCTCTTAGACTCGAGTTTCGGAGTCCTAGGAATTTGGGGCGTGACACTACCCCACAGTACTTGATCACGTATATCCAGGATCTGTACAGGTAGGGCCTTGCACGACACGTCCTTGGGCACATCGCTATCAACCCTCTGCAGAACATGCTAAGGATCTCACGGATACATCCGTAACATAGAAAAATGGAAAGAAATACATTATGGATAACGACTAACACTAGTGGCAAAACTAACTAGTATGTGGTAGCTTGAATAGCATGAATCTTTCTTGAGATTGTTGAATTGAAAAGTGTTGCCTAAGATATTGAAAGCATGCTTGAGCCTTGATAAATTGACGTTATATTGATTTGTTTTTCACTTACAAATTTTTTTTATTCTTTGTATAATTTTCATCTTATTTTTGAAATTTTTTTTTTTTTTGCTTGCACCTAATAATTATCATGTGACAAAGTCAATGATCAAATTCCACTCCAAAATAAACTAAATTTTTAGAAGTTACTTTCGTAAACTATCAACGGTGTGTCAGATTTATTAGAACGACCTTCTAGAATATATTAGTTTTTCTCTAAAATCATGTCATTAGTTCATGGCATTGTGTCATTCAATAAAATATAATTAATTAGTGTTTTCTTCTACTATGTGAATGAATTTATAAATGTGATAATATTAGTACATTTATAATTTAACTTACTCTTTATAATTGAATTTATTTTAATAAATTAGCTTTAAATCTAATTTATTTTAATTTAGATTCCAATTAAAGTTATGAATTGCATTCTCTAAATTAGATACAACTATTTCATTATGATCAATGGTTCAATTTGATAATAAACATTTTCTACATGTATGAGGTCTTATTTAATTGGCCGGTCAATTTCCTTGATTATAAGCCGACTTTGGATTGAATAAAAAATGTTAGTAACGATGTGAATTTCAATTTTCATGTGACATATACATCAACTTCTATGATTACTAATGATTTTTTTTTATATAAATATTTTAATAATAATATTAAATATTCAAAGAATAGATAAAATTATAATTTTATATTTGAACGTAATCCTTTTTTTTTCGAAAGTAGGAACGTAATCTTATTTTGAACCAAAAATTTGAATATTGAGATTTCTTATATCAAAATATTTTTTATATAACATGAAGAAATAAGATATTTTATCTTAAAACCGTCCAATAATCAATTTTTTGGAAATTCTGTCTTTTTTTGTAATTTGTTTTTAAATTAGTACTTCTATAACTTATGAAATAATTTAATTTGTTTTTCAGCCCCATTTAAAAAAAAGCCGAATATAACTACATAATATATGGCCCCAATTTTAAAAAATAAAAATTAGTTTACTATATGTAGAAAAAATAATTTGTTTAACAATCCAACATACTAAACCAAATTCAATTTCACAATTTAGACTCAAAACAAAGTCTATAGAATTACATAATTTAGGGACCCATTTTTTTAAAAATACAAATTGTTTTACTATGGGTAGGAAAAAAATGTTTAACAACCCAATTCGTATTAAAAATACAATTTGCTTCACAATTTGCTCTTGCCTAGGGCCTCAACATTTAAGCATTTAATACATGATTTTAACGAAATACCGTGGTGGAAACCCTCATTTTATCGGGGGTCTAAACCCGTGGTCAAAAGGCCATTTCTACCAAGGGCTACTCCGACCCGTGAGAAACAAATCTGTGCGTGGTAGAAAGTGATTTTACTTAATTGTAGTGTTCGTATATGTAAAAGCAACAAATACAAACCTCTAGCCAAAATTTACAATGAATTTTGTCACAAAAATCCTCCCTTTCGTCACCGAAACATTCTTTTTAGTCACCAAAACTCTCCATTTTAGGTGACGAAATATATTCATTAGTAAAACTCTTCTTTTTGGTGACGAAATAAGATTTTGTCACCAAAACTCTCTTTGTTTTGTGACGAAATTATATTTTGTCACCAAAACTCATTTTTTGTGACGAAATAAAATTTGGTCACAAAAAACTATCTTTTTGGTGACAACCAAAACTCTCATTTTTTAGTGATGAAATATAATTTCGTTTCGTCACCAAAACTCTCATTTTTTTTTGTGACGAAATTATATTTTGTCACCATAACTCTTTTTTTTGTAACAAAATAAAATTTGGTCACAAAAACTCTTTTTTTGGTGACGAAATAAAATTTCGTCACCAAAACTCCCATTTTTAGTGACGAAAAACTCTCAATTTTTTTGTGACGAACTTATATTTTGTCACAAAAACTCTCCTTTTTTTTTGTGACAAAATAACATTTGGTCACAAAAATACTCTTTTTTGGTGACGAAATAAAGTTTGGTCACAAAAAATCTCCTTTTTAGTGACGAAATTATAGTTTGTCACCAAAACTCTCATTTTGTTGTGACGAAATATATTTTCGTCATCAAAACTTTTTTTTTTTTTGTGACGAAATTATATTTTGTCACAAACACTTTCCTACTTAGTGACAAAATAAAGTTTTGTCACCAAAACTCTCCTTTTTATTGACGAATATTATATTTCGTCACAAAAATTTTCTTATTTAGTGACAAAATAATATTTCGTCACCAAAACTCTCATTTTTTCTGACAAAATAATATTTCGTCACCAAAACTCTCATTTTTTCTGATAAAATAATATTTCGTCACTATAACTCTCCTTATTAGTGACAAAATATTTTGTGATAAAATTTCGTGAGTAAAAGTCCATTTTGTTGTGCATGTGACCCATTTGCCAAAATGAGATGTCAACATGATTATAGTTTAGATGTTTTATAAATTTAATGTTTGAAGGTTTAATTAATTTTAAAAAATATATTAACTTTTCAAATGTGACACTTTTGTGACTGCTAAAAAAAAAGAATGGTGAAGGATGGTGGAGACTTAAATGGATGGAAGTAGTATTATATATAAGAAGCGCGGGGATGGGTCCTGTGTTTATGGTTCACTGATATACTATTATATGTCCTGGACCCCTGGTTAAGGTATCACTAACATGACTTTAATTAAATAATATGCAATCAATAAACTACACTTGCAAAAAGTAGATTCCAGCAGGACCATGTGGATGCATAATCATCGGACCATAAAAATGCATTGGATTAATTATATTATTATGCCATCATGAAGTACATGACAAAGCAATGTGTCACCTCCTTTTACAATAATGCAAAGACAAAGTTTACTCAGGTAAGGTGACTCGTGAACCCATCTTATCATAATCAGGAAAGGAGGCGGAATTTTTTTTCATTCAAGATAATTCATGACATTAGAGATAATAAGTTAAATTTTTTCACATCTTATCATAATCAGGGAATGAGGCGGAATTTTTTTTCATTCCGGACAATTTATGATATTAGGGTCAATAAGTTTAAATTTTTTAAAATTTAATAGGAATAAATTTTATTTTTTGCTTATTGTAAACACCTTAAAATGTTCAACACTTCTTCGAATCCTTCCATTAATTTCTGGAATTTCTTTATATACATCTCCTAAATGGACTTCCTCCTGTACATTTAATCAGGGTCCTTTATTACATACCTCCTCTGAATGGGCTTTATTATCGGGTTCATAAATATCTTGCTGGCCCATAAACTTGATGGGCCTGATGACAGATGAGCTCAATTGGGCTGGACATTTTCACTATTACACAGGCCCTATCCTTTGTGATGGGTTGTCGATCTTCCCGGCCCATTATAAAGGATACAGAGTGGGGACAAGATACATCACCCCTGATCGGGATGACGTGGCTGACACAATTAATACGACGGTTGTACAATCATTGTAACATTTGAAATTCGTGGTACGGGTGGCCTTGGTTGGCGAGAAGGGAGGCGCACGTGAAGCGAGGTGACGTTTCGGTTCCCGAGCGCACGGCTTTTCAAGCGCCCCTGAGGCTTCTATAAATAATGCCTACAGTGCTATGGATTCATTCCGTTTCACAGTTTTAAAAATTTTTAGAGAGCTCCCTGCACTTGAGACCTTGACTTATCATTGCCAGAGTCTACCTCCACTCTCAGGAAAGCGTCAGAAATCCTTCGGGGTTCATCTTAGAGTAAGTTATTTCTTTTCATCTTAGCGTCTTTCTTTTCGAAATGTCTGATAGTGATGATACCCGGTCGGGTAGCGACCGTCTACCCTCCTCTGTAAACCCGGACGCATCCCTTAGTTCACCCTCAGTGGAGGTGGTTAGGACAATTGTGTCTAGCCCACCTGAAGTTAACCAGAATGTAGCAGCAGCCGGAAATCCGGTTGCAGGGGTTTCGGGGGATCAGTTCTATGCTGATCCCATTCCCCCTATGAACAGGGTAGAGACAGTATTAAAAAGGTTAAGGGTTAAATGCGGGGTACCCGATGGGGTGATTATCAAAAATTACCCTAAAAAGCATGATTTTAGGAAGGGCGAGGGAATTTTGGACCATCAGATTTTGTTGTCGGCTTTTCACCTTCAGGTTATTAGATTCCCGATCCAGCCCTTCTTCCTTTATGCCTTAGCCACTTTAGGCTTGGCCCCACTTCAGGTGGGACCTAACTTCTTCCGGGTCCTGGCCATGATCTTGATGATCAATCGGGATCTGGGACTTGACCTTGGTCTGGCGGAACTTCTGTTCTGTTACAAGATACAGGCCCAGAAGGAGTGCAGGGGCCGGTACAACCTTTTTCCCATTAGTGGGAGGAAAATTTGTGATGGTACGGAAAAATCCAATAAAGGGTGGAAAGAGAGGATGGTCCTTGTGAGCGGGAGTTGGAGACTCCCGAGCTTATCTAGATTCAAAGTACCCAATGAGTTTAACCAACACCTTTTCCCCTCTTTCAAGCCATTCCATAGGGGGGTATGCAACTGTGATCAGTGCAATGATAAGTTGGGCCTCCATGTGCTTGAGTTTTTGGGAGCACCCGATGAATATAAAACCTCAAACTATATCAGAACCCGTTTTGAATTGCTTAAATCAAAAATTTGGGGACAGCCTTTGAGGATGTGTACCAGTTTCTTGACAGGTTCTAATTTGCAGGCCCTATCCACAGAGATGCTGAGGATCCCGCAGGCGGTGTTGAAGAAGAAGAATAAGCGGGCAGTCGGGCCTCAAGCCTCAAATTCAGCCCCCGGTGAGATCCAGACCGGACAGGGATCACAAAGTGTTCCAACCCCTCCGGCTGTTCCTGTTATCCCGCCCCCAGTAGAGAATATCCCGGTAGTTCCATCTCCACCGATGGGAAATGTGCAAACCGGCCAGGCTCCTGCTCAAGGATCAGAGGAGGTTGTTCAATCCTCAGTGGATGTTCCCATCCCTGAATTCCGATTGGTTGAAGGGGAAACGAGCCTGACGGGGGCGCGACATCCCCGATCGGAGGAGAATCCACCCGAACGGTCCGTCAGGGCCCGAACGTCTACGCAGGAGTCCCCTATCGTTCTAGATGACAGTGGGGCCGCAACTGAAAAGGAGCTGCCCGTGCCCTGGGCGCCGAAGATTAGACTCCCGGGCGGCGACTTTCTGGTTGCAGGGCACGCAACAATTGACAACGACACTGCCTTTCGGGCTATGGGATCTCAGATCTGGACTCCCATAGACCGAAAGAGATTGAGAAACATCGATCGGGAGGAGTTGGCACTGACAGGTCCAGAGGTTGCTATGAAGGTAGTGCTTGAATCTACAGACTCCTCCATTGCTTTTAATATTTTATTTATCTCCTTATCAGGCTAACACTTGATCTTTTGGCAGATGCTCTACCTAACGCAAGCTTATAATGCGAAGCTGGAGGAGGACTCCAACTTGCTCAAGAAGTCCAACGAGCTCCTGAGACTGAAAGAGGAATCTCGAATGAAGGTCGCCGCCAAACTGTCCATATCCAACGAAAAGTTGGATGTCCAGTCCCGAAGGGCAATCGCTGCAGAGCAACAGCTTCGGGCGGCTGAAGACAAAATTAAGGAAATGGAAGCAGTTCGGCGGGCTCTCTTTGCTGAGACGGAGGCCCTGAAGGCTGAGAATGGGAGCCTGAAAGCTAATATTGAGAACTTGACGGCTTCCAATTCGAAGCTCCTGGAGGAGAGGGCTGAGATTGAGAATCTCCTCGCTACGGAGAGGTCGGTGGTGGAGATGTGCCACCGGGGTGGGAACGAAATGTATAAGCGTTTCTGCGAAACCTCCCAATACCGGATCGGGTTTGGATGGAGGTCATGCTTTAGTGACATGCAGAAACCCGTCGAAGAAAGGACTTTTGCCTCGGTGGAAGAACTCGATGAGAGTTTGGGCATTTCCCCACCGTACGACGATCCGGTTGGTGGTCCAGACGACGTTCGTTTTTGCGAGTTCCTGACCAAGCCTCTCCCAGGAATGAGCATAACCGCCCCTCCTGATCCTCCGGCTCCCGATGGGGCCATCGTTTCAGTGAACCCAGATGTATCAGGCACCGGCGTCGTCCCTTAGCATTTACTGTTTATGAAATGCATTGTAAGCCTTGGCCACAGGGGCCCAATTTTAGTGAAACATAATTGGTTTTGTCCAGTCGACTTTTGACTTTTACAGTTATAACGAATATTGGTTATTTTGTTTATTTTTGCAAAGTTTTACAGTTAATGCATCACTTAACCGGGATCCGTGTTGTGACTTCGGGCTCCTGAGGCCATGCGAAAGTCAATGCAACACTTGGTTTATTTTTGGAACAAGGATCACTTCAGGATCTGTGTTGTGACTTCGGGCTCTTCAGGCCATGCGAAAGTCAATGCAACACTTGGTTTATTTTTGGAACAATGATCACTTCAGGATCTGTGTTGTGACTTCGGGCTCTTCAGGCCATGCGAAAGTCAATGCAACACTTGGTTTATTTTTGAAACAATGATCACTTCAGGATCTGTGTTGTGACTTCGGGCTCTTCAGGCCATGCGAAAGTCAATGCAACACTTGGTTTATTTTTGGAACAATGATCACTTCAGGATCTGTGTTGTGACTTCGGGCTCTTCAGGCCATGTGAAAGTCAATGCAACACTTGGTTTATTTTTGGAACAATGATCACTTCAGGATCTGTGTTGTGACTTCGGGCTCTTCAGGCCATGCGAAAGTCAATGCAACACTTGGTTTATTTTTGGAACAAGGATCTCTTCAGGATCTGTGTTGTGACTTCGGGCTCTTCAGGCCATGCGAAAGTCAATGCAACACTTGGTTTATTTTTGGAACAATGATCACTTCAGGATCTGTGTTGTGACTTCGGGCTCTTCAGGCCATGCGAAAGTCAATGCAACACTTCGTTTATTTTTGGAACAAGGATCTCTTCAGGATCTTCGGGCACACCAGCAGATTTTATGATTTACTTAATTGGCCATAATAATGATTTTTAATGACCAGTTGCTGTAGCCTTTTTACAAAAAGATCCAAGTAAAAATAGGACTTGGACCATCAAGGGTAGTACCTCTTGAGGCGAGAGGCGTTCTGGGAGTTTGGTTCCATTCCGCCATCAATATTCCTTCGGACTCGGTATGCTCCGCGACCGATGACTTCAGTGATGGTGTACGGGCCCTCCCAGGGCTCCCTGAGCTTGCCTACAAGCCCGATTTTGCGCCTAAGGACCATGTCCCCGATCTGGAACTCTCTTCTTTTGACTCTTTGATTGAAGTGGTTCCGGACTTGCTGTTGGTAAGCAGCCAGCCTGATCCCGGCAGCCTCCCTTCTTTCATCCAGAAGATCAAGATTCTGAGCCAAATGCTGGTTACTTGGTCCCTCGACCCAGGCCTCACTCCGGAGAGTTGGAACTCGGACCTCAGTTGGGATAACAGCTTCGGCACCGTACGCCATGGCAAAAGGGGTCTCTCCCGTGGGTTGTCTGGGGGTCGTTCTGTATGACCAGAGAACTTCGGGCAGTTTCTCTAACCAGGCCCCTTTGGCTTCTTCAAGTTTTTTGGCCAGAGTGTTGAATATAGTGCGATTTGTCCTTTCCGCCTGCCCGTTCCCTTGCGGGTAGCCGACGGAAGACGTGTTCTGGTTGATACCATGTTCGGCAAAGAATGCTCTAACCTCCTTGTTGTCCAGGTTTGTTCCGTTGTCCATCATGATCATTCTTGGTAGCCCGAATCTGCATATAATGTTGGTCCATACGAACTTGACGACGTGACTCCCTTTGACGGTGGGATAGGCTTCTGCTTCAACCCATTTGGTGAAATAGTTGGTTGCCAGAAGGACGTACGCATTCGACCGGATTGCTTTCGGTAAGGGTCCCACTATATCCATTCCCCACCGGGCGAATGGGTGCGGTACTATAGTGGGATGCAGGAACTCAGCTGGGCGATGGATTGCATCCCCGTGCATTTGACAGGGCTTGCACCTTCGGACGTATTCTTCGGTATCCCGAGAAAGGTAGGGCCAAAAGTACCCTTGAGACAACACCTTATGGGCGAGGGACCTGCTGCCGGAGTGGTTTCCACAGGCTCCACTGTGAATCTCGTGCATCACTGCTCTAGATTCTAACGGCGTGATACATCTCAGGTAGGGACCAGAAAAGGATTTTCGGTAGAGTTGCCCGTTTATTATTGAGTACCGAGCCGAATTCCTCCTGACCTTGTGAGCTTCAGCTTTACTTTCAGGAAGAGTTCCATTACATAAGTAATTTACCAGGGGATGCATCCAACTGGGCTCCCATGGGATGAGCATTACTCGTTCGGGCTCTTGAATGCTGGGCCTCTGAATAAAATCCAACAGTGCAACCCGAGTTAGATCCTCTCCCGCTGAGGAAGCTTGATTAGCCAGGTGGTCAGCCTCAGAGTTTTCATTCCTGGGGATTTGGGTAAAGGTAACTTTGTGAAAACTTTCTGTCTCCTTCAAAACTAGCGCTCGATACAACTTCATTGTCGGGTCCTTTGTTTCGTATTCCCCGTTGATCTGACGGACAATTAGTTGAGAATCACTGTGTACTGCTAAGGACTGAATTTTGAGGCTTCTGGCTACCCTCAAACCGGATACGACGGCCTCGTACTCTGCCTCATTGTTTGTGGCTGGGAACTGCAACTGCACCGACATATGAAGGCGTGTCCCATCAGGTGTTAAAAATTCTAGGCCAATTCCTGATCCGGAAGAGCTGGCTGATCCATCCACAAAAATCTTCCATGTATCCAGTTCACTGCCCGGGTCTGGCTCCTCAGTCTCACTTTCGAGCAAAAAGTCCGCTACAGCCTGTCCTTTGATGGAGACCCTGGGTATGTATGTCAAATCGTATATGCCCAACTCGATGGCCCACTTAGAGATTCGCCCTGACAGGTCAGGCTTCGACATAATAACCCGTAGGGGTGTAGCTGTTGGGACAACGATCGGGTGGGCTTCAAAATAATGCCTTAGCCTTCTTTTGGCGTTCACCAGTGACAGAATCAGTTTTTCTTGCCTGCTGTATCTAGTTTCTGCCTCAGCCAAGGATTTACTGGTGTAGAATATTGGCATTTGAAGATTCCCGTCCTCTCTGATGAGGGCGGCGCTGGTTGAAGCGGAGGATACTGCCAAATAAAGGTATAAGACTTAATCGGGGGTTGGTGTAGACAAGACGGGGGGCATGGTCAAATATTCTTTTAGCCTCGCCAGGGCCTCCGATTGTTTGTGACCCCAGATCTCTCCCTTCTTTACCTTTATTGCCTGAAAGAATGGTCGGCAACGATCAGTGAGTCGTGAGATGAATCTGCTAAGTGCTACCACTCTTCCCGTCAAGACTTGAACGTCTTTATGTGTTCGGGGCTCCTTCATCTCTAGCAGGGCTTTGACTTGTGTCGGGCTGGCTTGGATACCAGTCCGGTCCACGATGTGCCCCAGGAACTGCCCAGATGATACACAAAAAGAACACTTTGCTGGATTAAGCTTCATGCCATGGGACCTGAGGGTAGCGAACACTTGGCGCAGGTGAGTGATGTGGTCCTCCTTCTTTCTGCTCTTGACTACAGTATCATCAATGTAGGCTTCGATTACTGTGCCCATCATGCCTTTAAAGATCTTGTTGACCAATCTCTGGAAAGTAGCACCTGCATTTTTCAGTCCGAAAGGCATAACTTTAAAGCAGTATGTACCTGTTTCAGTAATGAAGGAAGTCTTTTCCTCATCCTTAGGGTTCATTTTTATTTGGTTGTAACCTGAATAGGCATCCAGGAAAGTTAGACGGTCATAGCCCGAGGTAGCGTCAACCATCTGGTCGATCTTTGGGAGTGGAAAACTATCCTTCGGGCATGCCTTGTTCAAGTCGGTGAAATCAACGCAAACTCTCCACTTGCCATTTTTCTTTTGGACAACCACGACGTTGGCAAGCCATTCGGGATACCTGACTTCCCGGATGAAGCCGGCCTGGAGCAGTCTGGATACCTCATCTGCTATAATTTGGTTCCGATGTGCACCCATTCGCCTTTGCTTTTGCCTGATTGGTTTGACGTTTGGGTCAACATGCAATGAGTGCTGTGAAACGTCGGGATCTATCCCCGGCATGTCTGTATGCTCCCATGCGAAGACGTCGGAGTTGTCCTGCAGCAATTGTGTTAGTTCTTCAAATTCAGAATCGGTGAGGGTTGTACCTGCAAAAGTAACTTTTTCCGGGCTGTTGGGCACAACACAGATCGGTTGTAGTGGTTCAACCACAGTCGGGGTGCCCGGCTCCCCATTCTTTAATTGCTATTTGGAGCACGAACTTTGCTCCTTCGATCGAGGTACCCCTGGGGCCTGAGCCTTCCGGATCTCCTTCAGAGTGACCGAATAACATTCCTTGGCGGCCACCTGGTCACCTTGACATCAATGGTGCCTGTACCGTCAGGGCTTAAGCATCTCATGACCTGGTGAAGAGTTGAAGGCACACCTTGCATTCGGTGAATCCATCCCCTTCCCATAAGCAGATTGTAGGAGGGTTTGGCGTCCACCACAACGAACGTCTCGTTCAGGGTCCTATGGGCGGCAGACACAGGTAACTGAACTTCACCGATCGGCTCGATCTGCCTGCCGTCAAAACCCGCGATGGGGCACCGGGATGTCATAATTTCAGAAGGGTTGATTTCGAGCTTTTCGAAAGCCCATTTGGTGATTATGTTGGCACTGCTCCCAGGATCGATCACGACTCTTTTCACAAGGCAGTTGGCCACCATTAGGGTCACAACCAGAGGGTCTTCATGCGGGGTTTGGACGCCTCGAAGGTCCGACACCGAGAAAGTGATGTGAGTTTCTTCAGCCTTGTACCGGGCTTCACTAATTTCGTTGACTTTTCTCATTTTGTGGGCTTTCCGTAGATAGCTTCGGCGCGATCCTTCGGTTTCTTTGGGTGGGGGGCCACCATGAATCATATTGATGATTTTAACCGGTTGTGCATCCGAGGCATTTCGAGGGACGCCGGGGGCGCGTTGATCGGTTCTTGGCCTGTCTCGTTGTACGTAATCCCGGAGTACTCCGCGAAGTAGTAACGTCTCCACCTGTTGCCTTAGATTGCGGCATTCGTTAGTGATGTGCCCGAAATCACCATGGAAAGCGCAGTGTTTTGTCTTGTCTCTCTGGTCAAGTGGTTGTCGCATGGTAGGGGGTTGCTGGAAAATCCCTTTGGCCTTGTTCTCCTGGTAAAGCTTTGCAAGGCTCACCTTCAGGGGTGTTATCCTTTCTTCTAACCTGGGTTGTTTGGATGGCTTTGGGATTGATAATCCCGCTGGGGCAGACGATCCCGGTGGAGTTGATCGCTTCCGATCGGTCAATCGATCCTTGGACTGAATTTCAAGGCCGACAAAGGCTGATCTTCTCTGCCTGATAGTTTCTTCCTCTTCAATTCTCAAGTACCCCTGGGCCCTAGAGTTTAGTTCCCCAATTCCCGATGGAGGGCGCTTCACCAAGGATTGATGGAATTTTGTTCCAGGAATGAGGGCCATCCTGAATGCCTCGACCGCAGAGTGCTGATCACAATTATCCACAGAAGAGGACTCGATGTTGAATCGGGACAGAAAGCTTTTCAGTGACTCTCCTTTCTCCTGGATCATGGTGAAGAGGCAGGATATGGTCTTCTTCTGTCTCTTGTTTCCATAATACTGGGCGATGAAGAGCCTGGTCAACTGTTGCCAGCTGCCAATGGATCGGGGTGGCTGCTTCCTAAACCATAATAGGGCGGCCTCAGCAAGGCTTGTGGAGAACACCTTACATAGCAGGGACTCGTTCTCGGCGTACATGGTCATTTTCTGATGAATTTGGTATATGTGCTCTTCGGGATCCCGCGTGCCATCATAAGGGGTGAACTGTGGCATAACGAACTTCTTTGGGAAAGGCTCTTGGGTTATTTCCTGAACGAAAGGCGACTGTATCAATTCAGTGGACGCCTGGATGGCCATGTCGTCCGTAGATCGAGACCTCAAATCTCCGAGAACTTTCCTTTGGAACTCGTCCATCATTGCTTGAAGTTTCTGGGGGGTTATAGACTCGTCGACTGCTGGAGCCTTTCGCGAGTGCTGAGAAGATTCGGCGTGCTCTTCAGGTTGGTTCAGAGAATGGTCGATCGCCGCCACCGGAGGGTTAGGTGTAACTGCCGGTGAGGCAGCTGCTGGTGGAGCCAACCTCTCCCTGAGCTCTGCATTCTGTTTCTCCAAGGCCATGCTACGTTCCTCTGCAGCCGCCAAGCGTTGAAGAATTTGCTCCATGGTCTGGGAGTCCTCTGCACGATTGTCCTCAGTGGGCAGAATGCCTGCCTGTGAACGGGTGACTGGCATTCTCGTCCGGGGAGGCGGTGAGTGGAGGTTTTTTTGGAAGTGGAGGGTCTTTTGCCTGTCAAACAGACTTAGCTTTTCGAGATGGGAAGAAGGAGGCGATTTTACAAGTACCGAAGGGCATTTGAAAAATCAGGAACCTCTCTCGTTCCCACAGACGGCGCCAATGTGTAAACACCTTAAAATGTTCAACACTTCTTCAAATCCTTCCATTAATTTCTGGAATTTCTTTATATACATCTCCTAAATGGATTTCCTCCTGTACATTTAATCAGGGTCCTTTATTACATACCTCCTCTGAATGGGCTTTATTATCGGGTTCATAAATATCTTGCTGGCCCATAAACTTGATGGGTCTGATGACAGATGGGCTCAATTGGGCTGGACATTTTCACTATTACACTTATATTTTTTTCAAAATATTTAAATTACCATTAAAAAAAATCAATTCCTTTATCCAATCCGCTCTATGTCCTCCGTGCCTTGTGATCATGATTTTATGAATATCTATCATCAAATGGTGAAGATTCGATCTTGTCTACTTCAAAAAAAAATCATTGTTGAGGATACACAAATCTTGAGTTGGATCAATTATTCACTTGAGATGGTTACATATGAATGGACATTTGGAATTTTGGAGTGCTATGGCTTTTTGATGGAGTGAAACCCGTGATGTTTTGAGAAAACAAATTTAACCAAACACTTGTATATTGTTTAGTTGTCTAATTATTATTATTTTTTTCACTATTTTTAAATCTCAATTTTTTTATATGCAAGTACTACGATTGTGTACAAATGTATCACACCATATATACTGACGGAAATTTTACGAAAAAATAATAATAATACAATGTGGGTAAATTTACAAAAAACATTAATAGTGGAAACAAAAATAATATGCTACATTTTAGTAGGAGCAAATCATTTTTTTTTTCTTTCAAATAATAATAAATAAGATAAATTCTGTAAGACATATTCTAATGTCGGAATTTTATCTGACAATTTATAACCCATCACTAAAAATTATAGCATTTTTTAATTATTTTTGTGACAAATGTAAACTGGCCGTGACTAAAACTCTTATTTTTGTAGTGTTATGGAGACCCTCGGAGTCATAACTCACAACTTTGTTTCTAATGGAGCAGTACTAGAAGCACAGGACATACATCAAGATATGGGGGATCCAGTTCCTCTCTCACTGTGTACATCCTAGTTCTGATGTGGCGCCTAGTCAGCAGCTGTGTGGGGCCTATGGATCATATAATCAATTGGCAAGTAGAAATGAACAGTAACGTACACATCCACAGTAACACGCTTTGACTTTTTTGACCCGCCCAATATTTTTGTCAAATTTGAAAATTTATTTTTAAATCACGCGCTAAAATATGTTTTTGTCTTCTAGTGGAGAGTCCCTTATCATGTAAAATATATATATGTATTTGCAAAAATGAATTAATGAGGGTGAGCTCCGTCCATGTACTGTTCATTGTTGAAGAAATTGCAAGGAAAATCTATCATTAATGGCGATTGTTGTTGGTTTCTCTTTCATTTCTTATTTATTGACACTAATGACTCCAACATCTTTCTCTTTACTGTCCATCACTGAAGATTCAGGTGGACTTTAGAGTTGGTTCTGTTCACCATTGAAGACTCAGATTTAATGCCGATTTGTGGTTGGTTTCTCTCATCTCTTTTTATTTGTTGTCATTAAATCCTTTAAGACCTTTCTCTTTAGCATCCATTACCTTCAATTTGGTTTTTTAGGGTTTTGAGAATCGTTTGTGGATTTTTGAGATAGAAAGAAGTTCGCTGGAATTGGGAATTTCGGTGGGTTTTGTTTCTTCGACATGTGTAGTTTTCATGTATTTGTCATTCATTTTTTAGCATCAAAAATTTAATTTTGGGTTATTCAATGCATTGTTCACCCCTGTTTACAATTCTCTATATTATCTGTTATTTGAGGTTTGTCCCTGTACCCAAATTTGTTTAATTATTGTGTTATATATTATATTGTGTCATCTGATTCCAGTTTGAGGCGCAATGGATTGAATTATGTATGGAAGGCAAATGAGAGGTTGGTGACATTGAAACTTTGAGATTTAGTTTTGGACAGTAAATTGATAATTTTTTCCCTTCTAATAATATTATTTTATAGAAATTTTGTTGTTTTGTTGATGAATGTGGTGTGTTTTGATGTTGAGGTGTTGGATTGTAATGTTGTCTTGAAATTTGAGAATTTAGAATCATTGAAACTACGATATCATTTTCTTCTCTGGTAATGAACATTGCACAACATTTCATATAACCGTTGTTCATTATTTATTCATCATATTACATAAATGAAAATAATACTTTGTGCAAAATGCTATGTTCACGTTATCTGCCTCTGGCTGAGCATGTACCATTATAATGTATCATTGTTGATGTTGAGGTGTAGGATTGTAATGTTGTTTTGGAATTTGAGAATATAGAATCATTGAAACTATGCTATCGGTTTTTTTTTGTCTTCTAAATCAACGATGCACAACATTTCACTCAACTGTTGTTCATTATTTATTTACCATATTACACAAATGGAAATAATGGTTTGTGCAAAATGCTATGTTCACGCTGTCTGCCTCTGGCTGAGCATTTACCATTATAATGGATGCATGATATGATAACACAATATTTAATATAACTTGTAATAATATTATTCATGATAGTATGTAATATTGTTTTGGAATTTTAGATTATAGAATCATTGAAACTATGGTATCGGTTTTTTTGTTTGCTAAATCAACAATGATATGAGTGCACAATATTCAATATAACTTGTAATAATATTCGTCATGATAGTATGTGCCTGTCTTTCTGTATGTATTCTTGATTCTGGTTTTTTTGTTTGGGTTTAGGACATATGGGTTTTTTATTTTTGTGATTATATTCAATCATTGAAACTCTGCTATGGTATGGGTAATCTTTTGTGCAAAATACACGTTACCTAACATATGATTTAACTGTTCACTATTTATTTCTGAATTGAAACAAATAAAAACAATGTTGTTTGTAAACTGTTATCTTCACTCTATGTGCCCCTAGCTGATCCTATACCATTATGATGGACGCATGATTTCATTGCAAAAAAATTCATGTTAGATATTCTCATTATATATTCACCCCATTGGCAAAATTAAATAAATGCATGTGGTTCTTGATGTATTAGGGTACTTATGAATTTACAATGTTTGGTATATGTATTCATCATTAGTTGTCCACAATATTTCACATAATAAATGAAGCACTGTTTGTATTGAACTTATGGTGCTGTTATGAAATTTGTTAAAATTGACATAAATATTGTTGGTTGTTTATGAAGATAAAGTGCAGTAATTGATAAATTAATCAGCAGCAACAACACATATGTTGGTTATATTAAACATCTCAGTCAATCATATTGCAATTGATGTAATTAACTAATATGGTTATTAATTTTTTTCCAGATTGAGCGTTGGTTTATGATTGTGTTATGGGGTACGAGAGTTCTATAATGGATGATGAAATTAACGACAGGGCAGATGATAGTGAACAGGTCAATGAGGGTGAAGTCCTGGAGAATAAATCATGCATATGAATGGTCTTTGATTCCGAACAGTAAGCCTATTATGACTTCTACAATGCTTATGGAGGTAATACATGATTTAGTATTCGCCGTGAATGGCACAATAAAAGCAGGAAAAGACTAGTTGATGGAGATCCCCAGCTTAATTTGTTAGATAAACTGACATCTAGGATGTTTGTTTGTTCCATAGAGGGTGTAAGAAGTTCCAAAAAGCCACGCATCAAGAGTCCTAGAGCTGATACATGGACGGATTGCAAGGCATGCATGACTATATGATTAAATCCTGAATCAAATAAGTATGTGGTGACCAAATTCGTTGAAGAGCACAACCATCCCCTAATTGTTGATCTGTGCCGATATATGATGCCCTCACAGCGGAAAATCCATAGTGCCCAGACAATTCAAATTGAGATGGCAGCAGACTCTGGTATACCCTGTACATCAATCATTTGAGTTATCATGTTGGGAATCCGGCGGCAAAGAAGTTGTTGGATTTTGCAAGTCTGACATCTAAAACCATTTGAGGACAAGGAGACAAAGGAATGTTGGAAACGGTGAACTCGCTTGGCTTCTCAAGTATTTTGACAAACAATCTATTATTGACCCTACTTTTGTGCATGCTGTGAAGCTGGATAATGAGGACATGATAACGAATATTTTCTGGACAGATTCGAAAATGATATCCGACTATGCTGCTTTTGGAGATGTTTTGTCCTTTGATACGACTTACAAGATTGTGCAATGTAATCGACCTTTTGCTGTGTTTCTTGGTTTGAATCATCACCGCCAATCAGCGATTTTCTATGCTGCATTGATGTACGATGAGACAACAGATTTGTTTGCATGGCTTTTCAGTGCATTCTTAAGCACTATGTGTCATAAATCACCAAAAACCATTTTTACGGACAAAGATGCAGCAATGGCCAAGGCCCTCAGTCATGTAATGCCTAACACGACACACCTTCTCTGCTGCTGGCATCTGATGTAAAATGTACACAAATATGCGGGTTCAAAGCAGGTGGATAATTTTACGGTTAAGGGGACAATTTCCCATTTAATGTTTGGTGTCGATGATACAATGGAATTCCATATGAAGTGGGATGTGATGGTGAAAACATTTGGATTGCAGAACAATAGATAGATAGCAAAATTATTGAGTTTGAAACATGTTTAGGCCAAGTCGTATGTGAAGGAGGTATGATGTGTTGGTATTCGTAGTACTCAAATTAGTGAGAGTTTCAACAGCAGTCTAAAATAGTACCTTGCACATCAATATGCACTCCTTGAATTTTTCAGGCATTTTGACACACTTCTGCATGACAAACGGTACAAAGAGCTTGAAGCGAAGTATGGCCTTTTACACAAGCTTCCGCTGATCCAACAACCATGCAGTACCCTAATTGAAGTTGCCAAGGTGTACACCAAGATAATGTATGACAGAGTCCAGTCCCAATACATGAAGGCATGTGTAAATGAGGTCATTCTGAATTCATTCCGTGATGATGAAACAGGTGTATGCATTTATGAAATTAGTCTATGTGATCGTGTAACAAGTCGGCGGGTTACAAGGAATCTGTCAGATGACAAACTCACATGCTCTTGCATGAGATTTGAATCCGAGGGCATATTGTGTAGCCATACCTTCAAAGTTCTTAAAGATATCATGAGAGTGAAGGTAATCCCACAGTGTTACATATTAAAGCGGTGGACCAGAAATGCGAAGGACATGAATCTCCATGAAATACTTGGAAGTCAAAGTTTTTCTGATGAAACACAAGATCAACAAAGAAATTTGAAAATCCTGTGTTGTTCGATGGTTGAAGCAGCAAACATTGCTTCCATGTCTTCCGATGGGTTTAAAACTGTTTTGGTGCAGGTCTTTAAGATGAAAACCATCGCTCATGAATGTCTTATACGACAACATAATGCTCCTTTGTCTTTAGCCATACAACCCAGTAATATTGTCCTCAAAACGTCAACCAACTAGACAGAAAATCCCCATGTGCAGAGCATCAGTGCTCTCAAATTGAAGGGTATGGCTTCGAAGGACCGAACCAAAGGTCAAAGAAAGAGGATCGTGCCTACCACTGAGAAGGTTATTAAGATGAAGAAAAAAACCATTGCTAAAAAGGTATAGTACAAAATATCTAGAATATTTAAAATTGTTTGATTTGCCTCATTTTACCAGCCAATGTCTTATTTATCCTACTTATTGCTTCCATTAGTTTTTGAAATACAACTATGGTTGATCAGATATCAAGATCCAGCAATGCAACTTCCACTTCAGATTGCTTACCCAACTTCCACCCACCATCATCCGACTACACAGACCTTACCAATGTAATTGTATATATTAGGCTGCCACATTTCCTTATGTTTATTAATGTCAATATTATCCTCTTAGAGATGTTATTTTCAATTTAAGGGATTGTTAAACAAGTTCCATATTTATGAACTTACTGCTTGTTATAGGTCATAGAGAATCCAGGCTACTCGTGTGACCTTATTCAACAATATTTTGCCTCTCGACTACCCCCTCGCCCATCTCCTGCAGCATACCGTCCAGTGCCTTATGATGATGAATCAATTGGTTTAAGGGTTGGAGAACATGTGTTTTTTAACATTTCCAATCTATTATTTAGGGTTTAGTATATGATATGTATTGTATGGTGGTACATTAAGATGATATGTTTTGTGGTTATTGATTCATTCCTTTTTGACATGATTCTTTTCAGGCCTGCGAAAATCATGTTAGTTCAGTAAATGACATGGAATCAAATTTGTACGGTGATGCTTCCCCGAGTTCTTTTTTGTAGATTACTCTTCGGTCAGCTGTTATCAGATCAATCAGCTGGCGTAAATGTGCTAGAAGAGGTAATATGTCCTTCTGCTTTTATGATGGTTATATCCTTTGATGAAGATGCATGTATCGTTGGTGGGCCAATCACAGGTGTATGTTGTGTCGGACGTTATAAGCTTACCAATTCCATTGTTCCAGGTCTCCCAAGCTCATTCCAATTCAATCACTGAACAATCCAATTTCTTTACTACTGTTCCAACCCCTGCTTCGAAGGCCACAATCATTCCACCGCATTTTACAGATGAGTCATTGGCTGTCAACAGCCGACAAGAGGTACAACAAACATTCCATTTTACAATGGTTACATAGTTTTTGGTCAAATGATTTAATTCGAAATGTTGGTTACACTTTGCCGAGTTATGATGTCTTTTTTACGATAATAAGTAGTCTCTTGTAGTTTAATTTGAAAGGGAAAAATTGTTTCCACTTATTATATGATTTGATTTGAAATGTTGTTTCCAATAAATTGGTTTTGCATTTGATATTTTTTTGTTCCATAAGGGAAACACGTGCCTTCCACAATCTGCTTTTGGCTTGAGCCGTCTAAGCACTTCGTCTTCATTCGAGGGCTCCTCAACCTTCAATAATGTAAGCGGCAATGGTTTTATTCAACTCTATATATTGATGTTGGTCTACACATATGATATATTATCTCCCCTTATGATATTTACCTTTTTTTCGTGTTACATACAGGCTCCCATTCTTTGAACTATCTTCCTACACTCCAGCTCCAAATTAGTAAGTATTGTCATGACCAAAAGAGAAGATGATACTGATACCTCAATTTGTGACCACCAACATAAGCAATCTTCACGAAAAATCATTGTTTCTAATTCAAACCAACGGGACAATTTTCACTATCTTTGTGTGGGTATACTAATTAGTTGTCTATCATCGTTTTTTATGGTTTAGGGTATGTTATATTCCTAACTCATGATAAGTGACCCGTCAATGTTTCACCACTAATATTTCCATTCATATCTCCATGAAAATGCTTTCTGATTGTTGAGTTTGACCAATTTCATTACCTTTGTGAGGGTACTTTAACCATTTCGTTATGAATAAATTTTTGTTTATCATCAATGTATTCGGAGACAATTGTTAATCTATGTACAAAAATTTTGGTGTTTATGTTTTTAGCCTTACAATATTCATATTACAATCAAGTGATGAAGTTCTCAGAAAACATCACTCCAAGTTTATTTGGATATTGTTTCTTCTGATAATTTGGTATCCATGTTGTTGCATTCGAAATCCTTTTGTTCAAGTATACATAGAAAGTTGTCGACTTAAGTTGTACTGTCACATGCTATCTACTAACACAAACATAAAGACACTATACACTGTGCTTTAATGATTTTAGCACTTTTCATTTCACTGTAAATGGCATAGGATTATATAGAATTTGGATAAGAAAATCATAAATTGTTCTTCACGCAAGCGTATGGCTAAAATATTTGAAATGTTAACATGATATCTAGGGCATAATAATATGAGAATAAACAAAATACCATGTCATCGACAAAATTCACATCACAATGTTGAATGGTTATTTTCAAATTAAAGAGATGCGATATTTATGGCTATCAATCCGATGAAATTCTCATATCCGAGGTCCTTCGATTGCTTCCACCGGAGAAGTTGTTATCTCCACTCTTGGACTCACTTTTGTCATCATTGAAATCTGAATTACCTGAGTTGGATTCCATATCACCGTTTTCGTAGCCTGCATTGGTTTCACTTTTCGTTGACACCTCTGTGCTATGCGATACCTCCTCTTGCAGTTTCAACACTTTTCCTTGGACCTTTTTAATTCCTAATTCTGCTACGTGTATCCTTTCGTGTGCCAATTTCATATCCCCTTCGACATCCTGCAGCCTTTTGCCCACTTCCGCCTAATATGTTTGTTGTTCCTCTTCATGTCCATCCAATGTTGTTCGCAGACTGGATTGGTCGTGCTCCAATTCTTTCAAGTTCTCCACTTAATTTCTTTTGCTGTTTTGGTAGTGGTCCATCAACAAGTGTAGTTGATTGCGAAAATGGTTCAGAAGGGGATTGGGATGAGGATGATGGCATCTTCGTAAATTATATCTGATGGAAAGCAAAGTTGCGACCCCTTTTTATGGAGAAATGCTCAATATATTTATAAATAATATTTGTATGGACATATATAGAGAGACGTTATATGGTTTATCTTTTCTTCGCATCAAGCGGGACCCTTTGCTTTGGTTAACCATTTAGGGTCCCAACTCAAATTAATTTCACGCGCATCATTTATGAAGCAGTGTCATGATGGATGAGGTTTTCCGAGTAATTTCTGCACACGGAGACATATTAATTCAGCATCTCTGAAGTACTATAATTGCACCTACATGTATTTATACCTTTATAGTGTTTTGGCTATGATTAATGTAAAACCCTAAGACCCATGTAATATAAGTTTACAGAATATTAATATTTTGATATGTATATATATTTACATATATATATAGATATGTAATACAATGATCTAAACATTATCATAATTTTTTGATTATAAATTCACTATTTTAAGAATATTGTACCTAGTAATAATTTTTTTCCCAAATTCTGTCAGACCCCTAAAATTCCCGAAACTCCAACCCGGAGAATCAACGAATTTCCAAGGGGTAACATCAGTCAATCGATCACTAGAGTCAATAATAACAAGGAAATACTTGGAATAACAAATAAAATATTATATTTCATGTCTAACTGAATGATAGAAACTCAACAGAATGCTCTGATACCAAACTTGTCATGCCCCAAATTTTCAAAGACTCCCAAACCGAGACATCCGAGAAATCCAGGTCGTGATCCATAAAATGAGCGACCAATTAATATCCTAAAGAACCATAAACCGAATGGAATCTTATTAACAATAATAATTTCATACACAACAAAGCGGAAGCTAAACCAAATGATACACAAGACACGTCTAGGTGTCAAAAGAATACATCTCTACAATGATGCAACAATACCAAATACAAGGAAGGGATATGCCAACAGACTGGCTTTCAAGAGATACAACATCTACGGTCCCAATACAGGGAACAATCAAATGAAACAAAAGGACCAACTTTACATAATAACGTCCCAAATCCCGCAACAACATCAGTGCCACGAACCATCCTGCACTCCAAGTTGTCCATAGCCAAAATATTTCCTGCAAACTGGTGGTGTAAACCACCAGGCATACCACTACCGGGGTGAGCTCATTGAGCCCCGTAGGAGAAAGAATTCGTAACTGTCACATCCTACAACTGTTCAAGTCGAGTGCAAACCAACCCGTGTACATGCATCTACCCTAGGTCAGTCAAATGTCTTACAAGGAAATCACGCCAATACGAGACGCCGAAAATAAATCTCCCCAGTCCCCTACCATGCATCAACAAATATGACTACTAGCACATAGTGAAACTATATCACAACAACATGCAATAACTCACACCTATATATATATGCACTTATATATGTACATACAGAGATATACAACCAATACAAGATACGTAGTACATGCCCCCTCATAGATCACTACAACTCGTACCCGTTAGTCCCACACTGATAATCAACACAACACTATCACCAAATCATGGGAGAAACACTTCTATTCATAACATTCCAGGAAGGATAACATTCGCATTTCATAGGTCACGACCATACTGAGCTCCAAAATCTCAAATCAGTATCAACTCATACTATCAATCACCTCACATGTCACTACCGACATTCGTAAACCCAACACAAGGGTAAAACAATCACATCAACCTAAGGGAAGTCACAAAGGTTTCCAAACCATGAAAATAAGTGAAAAGGATTGAATTATCCATCATACTGACCACTCAAAGGTCACATGTTCGCCTAAGGTTAAAATGGTCATTTCAAGGGCAAAGATGTACTTTCAAAGGTTACTCCACCCATTTGGACATAGGTTAAACCATAGAAACAAATGGAACCAAATTCAAAGCCCTAGTGTGAGAGATGAATTTTTGAAAATGACATCGGACAACTCTGACCCAAACAACAAGTTGAAGTACCCCTCTTTCACCAAGGGTAAAACAGTCATTTCAAATGAAAAAAAATAATTTTAAATTTTATATTAAATATTTGGACATAGGTAAGTCCCTATAAACAAATGGGACCTCAATTAAAGCCATGAGGCGAGAAATATGCATTTTTGAAAACGGTATCGGACAATAGAAAGCTGAAGTACCCCCTCTTTCACCAAGGGTACAACAGTCATTTCAAATGTAAATAAATTATTTTAAATTTTATATACAAATTTTGTTCCTAGCACAAGCCATAGGAATAAACAAAACCTCAATCCGAGTTACGAGGTGAGAGAAATGAATTTTCGAAAACGGTCGAAACATGGCTGAATTAGCCAGTCGATTACGCAGGAGGCTGTAGTCGACTACACAGGGGCTTTAGTCGACTGAACCTTTCAGTCGACTACACCAAGTCAAAACTCACCAATAATTTGCATAAATGGTATTTTGAAGCCCAGTTGACTATAGGAATGGCTTAGTAGACTACATAGGTCTAGAAAATTGCAAAAATGACCCGAAACCACTTTAAACACTTATGAAACATGGGACAAAGGCCTCAACTCATTTAAGAACTTTAGAAATGAGAAAAATATCATTTAATATCGGTTTAGTTTTATCAAAAACACTTTCTTGAAAATCCGTAAAACTAACCGTCTTGCCCCCGGTCTCCGTTTTGGACACCACTGACCTCCAAAGGCCAAAATCTTTTATTTCATGACTTTAAATCCATTTCAAAACTCAAAGTTTTTGTCGGCATCACGGGATAGGAGAAAACGAGTTTTTCATTTAAAGACCGAATAGACTCAAACGCAAGTCTTATGAAAAATCCATTTTCGGGAAACAACCGAAACCAACGGAAAAACCAAATCGTATTTGTAGACTCTCAAATGGAATAAATGAATGAAGAACCGAAGTTCAAAAACGACTCGAAGGAAAGGGCAAGTGGCTATACACAAGTCACTAACTCTAACCCAACCATACTTTGCTCCACATTCAAACTCACAAACCCTATAACAACTTAACCGAGAATGACCACAACTCCGATGACATTCTATTCCTTAAGACCGCTAAAGGGAATTTAGTGGCCGTTGCCACGGAGCCAACTAGTTTCAAATCAAGAACCCCTTCTGATTCTTTCAAACTTCAATTTCATATTCGAAACCACATCACCTAGGTTTCTAACAAAATCCTTTGACCATCAATACACAATTGACTCGGTTTTTTCATAACCTTATCTATCACAACTGAAACATCAATATCACGATTTACACCACGTTGCTACACCAACACTAACTATACCATAAGACTATCAACCGCCTTTTCAAGGCTTCAACCCACATTCAACTCAATAGCCACAACCAACTTTACTTATCACAAGAAAGTCCTTAAACCTACTCATATCACCCCCCAAGGTATATAAGCACATAACAACAAGTATAAACATTTATTCCACATTATACTTTAAACAAAGCATGCAAAACATATTTTCTCATCCTTCCATTTCACTTGAGCATTTAAATAACATGTGAATTATATGTCGCAAAATTTACATTAAACATGCTCCTCAAACACATAGGATAATTTCATGATCCATATGTAAACACAAATCACATCTTAGCAACTCAAATGCAATGTGACTCACACACCTCATGTCACACACTTTGCCCAAAGATCCGAGACTGGCGCATACCGCCACGATGGGGTAGCAACCAACCCTATATCCCCAATTTCCGGTTTTTCTCTTTGCCGGAGGTGGGAGTCACCTTTTTTACTGCAGTAATCTCAAGGTCCTAGATTGGCACATACCACCACGATGGGGCAACAACCAACTCTATATGCACCAACACATATATGTATCTCATCATATTTATGAACAACATTTCCAAAATGTCAATATGAATGCTTTTCACCATTCAACATGCTTTTAAATCTCATTTAAAGCAATTATCAACAAAGATGCTTTCTCATGCACCATCCATGATCCCAAATCATTAAGTTATCCTTTAATACACAAAGATAACATTTTCATCCATTTAACATGCTTATAGTTCAATTGAAGGATTTAAATTTACAAGGATACATTCTCATACACAAGAATGTTTCAAACCATTAAGTTATCCTTTAATTCACAAGGAAAACTATTTCATTATATTAAACATGCTCTTGGTTCAATTAAGCAAGTTTTCACATATCATATCTCAAACATGACATAAAATTCCAAAATACCTCAAAGGTACTAACCAAAGGAACTAACCTAATCTCATTCCAAGGATACCTTCCTAACACCCACATATACATATGTATAACTACACTTACACATACACACCACAATACCCACATACATATCAACATATATATAGGCATACAAACATACTTTACTATGAGAATTCTCAAGAATAGCCACTCAACTAGCATGCATCATATTCCTAGCAATTTCATTACCAATTACTCCATATACAATGGTTAATTCCCATAACACATGTTCAATCCCAACCTCACAATTCAAGGATACATTTAGCAATTTAATTTAAGGCAAGGAATCCTATAATCAAATTCTCATACTCTTACAATCATAAGATGACTAGTTAGGAATTTTTTCCCTACCTCTTGAAGAGCAAAGAACAACAACTATCAAGTAAGGCCCATGAAACCCTAGCTCTTCCCCAACCAAAATCCAAGGAGCAAACCGGGGAAAAGCTTCACCATAGCCTCTTAACCATGAATCCAACTCCAATACAAGAGGGAAACAAGATTCATCAAATTGTCTAACAAGAAACCCTAAACTAGGATTTGAAATGGAAACACACAAGAGTGGAAGAACACTTACCACTTCTTGGCTCAAACCAAAGAGAAGGACACCATGAACATCTTCTATGTTGATGAACACACCAAACTCCCAACTTAGGGTGATGAATTCCACCCATAAGTGGAAAAGAACAAAGAGAAAAAGGATGAGAGAAAATGGAGGATAAAGGATGAAAGTCTTCCAAATGAAATACAACTACACCCACACAAGTGTATAGATTTCCCACTCATCCCTCTCACCATCCAATGGCCCAAAGCAAAGATGGGGAAAAAGGAAATGAATCCAAGGGCTAGAAATAAGTCTTGCAATGGAAGACTAACCACATCACTCACAAAACCCATTAATTTTCCAAACAAGGCCTTATCATCCAATGACTCAAAATAAAGATGAGAATGAATTAACCATCCAATGGTTGATAAAAAATCTTGCCAAGTGAAAGACCAACAATAATGGATTATTGCATTTAAGTGCCAACCAAACAAGACCTTATGATCCAAAGGTCTAAAACAAAGATGGGAGAATGAAATCAAGGGCTAGGAATGAGACACCACTTGAAATGGGGAAATGATCAAATTATTCTCAACTTAGGGTTAATTACAAGAGTGTCATCAAGCCTCTTAATTACCCTTATACCCCTTGTCATCCTCTCTAATTACAAACATGTCATTCATACCCTAACACTTAGCCAAATCTCTACACTTTTCACTAAGTGCTCCAAATATGAAAATACTCATATACCCCTAGGTCATTTCTTTCCCGAAATTGTTTATAATAATTCTTATCACTTACAACATGAAAATATAACAAGAAATCCATATAAGTGCTACACCGAACGTCTACACTAAACTAGGGTAACACTTTCTGGAACGCAACATGATTGTCGAAGCTCCAACAAGAAACATTGCACGAACCCACGTAGTCGTCAATGAATAATAAATCTCGAAGCCGAAAACGAAAGTTCACGAAGTCGTCCTGCTAAGTCCGAAACTTAAACGCAAAAAATTTACATGTACCGAGACTACACAAGACGTCATGAATAAGTGACGTCATGAATAAGTGACGTCACAAAACGTTAACACTTGGAAAAGAATTCCATAAAAGAGAAAGGAAAATGTGGGGCGTTATAAAATTGTCACGCCCCTAAATTCCTAAGACTCCCGAATCGGGACATCCGAGGAATCCAGGGTGTGATCCATACAATAAGCGACCAACAAAGATATCATTAACCATTAAAACATAAGGAATAATGATGAAAATGATATATTTCATACCCAATTGAATGGTAGAAATACAACAGCGGAATCCAACAAAAATTCGGCAAAATTCCGTTTGTAAATGGAACATCCCGAAAACACAACTCCATAGAATAACTTGCCAATAACAATTCGACAACAACAATAGCTCATAACCCAACATTCATCAATCCCACCAGGGCCAAGGTAGTGGAAAGAAACCATCAACCCCTACACAACCCTTTATAATCAACAGAGTCGCAAATGCTCGAATAAGAATACAGAAATGCACATGGTAGTGCCAAATAAATACAATGACATCCTAAAATAATAAATATAAAAAATAAAAGATACATTAATATGGATATGCCAACAGACTAATTCCCAAGAGAAATATATGACAATCGCATACAAAATGGGTAAAGAAACTAGATGATAAAGGAAACAATAGATAGCTTTCGTCCTCAAACCAATCGCGCTGCAACCGTAACAACATCACCCAATGCAACTCCAAAATCTGTAACAAGGAAAACAAAAGAAAGTTGTCGTTGCACTGCATGTTGCCCGTAGCCGTAACATTTCCTATAACCTGGCGTGAGAATACCAAGGGTCAATGAAATACCTCTGTGAGCAAATAAGCTCAGTGGGAAAAACGATATCCTAACTACCACATCCTCTAACTATTTAGGTAATGCTAAATCATCCAGCAAAATACATAGCCCAACAAATCCCAGCCACGAAAACAGAAGGCACGTACTCATATATTACTGTAAATAAGTATATATCGGGGATATATATATATAGATAAGGTACGACTAAGATTTGTATTACTCTTACAAACGTACACTAGGTACACGACACCAGGTCCAATCTAACAAATCATCAAGCGCTCACAACGTTAACCAGAAGATCTAAATAGAGGGAATCACACTCACCTCTAATATCCAAAGGAATCAAAATTCACAACTAGTACCAAAGAAGGCTCAAATCCCACTCCCCGAGAACACATGAGGAAAAATACTCACGTCCTTGCGTACTAACACAATCGTCATATATATATGTATAATTTATATATATATGTACATATATATAAGAAACATCATCCCATTCCTAGAGGAGATCTACCTCCCAATTATATCACCATATGAATATCTCAAAAATACTATATCCAATATGATCAGTAATTTACCAACACTCTCACTATGCATCAGGAAAACTAAACAAATCAAAACACGGAGAATACATGGACATTACTCTCATGAACAACCACACAAGGGTCAAGAAACAAAGCAAGGGAAAAGATATCACAATATTAAACCAACGGTAACCGAGATAACAATATCAAAGTTAAAAACACCATAAGTGCTTAGGGAAAACATCCGGACAAAATAAACCAATCCATTCGGCATCCTTGCCCCTAACACGTGTAACAATTCAAATCACCTAGGTGATGACATCAACAACCGAGAATAAGGGAAATGCAACACTATATTTGTGCACTTAACAACAACAAACCTCAAACCCGAGGCTTAAAAATGATCGGAAGCAAAGGTGAAACAATAAAACATCTTTCAAAACTCTACAGGTTAAGATCTTGAGAAAGAAGTCTCGGAATCTCAGAATCTCGAGAATTTGTAGAAAATAGGTTTTCTTTAAAAATTCACATAGTGAAAATGACCGTCTTTTCCCCGATCTCCATCATTCACCTGTCCTGGCTATGGGGGTAGGCAAAAATGGGTTTTTCTTTTTTAAATATGAATGAGTTTGTTTTCAAAACTTGAAAAACTCCGTTTCCGATCGACAACCAGATAAGAGTGACTAAAACTCCAAGGATTCCTATAATGTCCAAGAGGACAATGAAGGAAGAACAATACGTTGGACTCACGGAACACAACCATCCATTTTCAACTCCACAAAATCAAATGACAACAGGAGGAAAAGGTTTGACACCACGTCGTAACCGACTACTCAAGGAGTGACATACAAGTCAAAAACATATCCACTAGTATACAAAAGATAGTACAAGTAATGCTTAGGAGAATGAACTAAGCACGAGAAACAATACTGCAAAGCTACAGTACCTCGAGTACTTAATAAAATCACTCAAACCCCTTAATATTATGAAAAGGGAAAACTAGTGGCCGATACCACAAAACTAACTAATTTCAATCAATACCTCTTCCGATCCATTCAAACCTCACATTCACAGTTGATACCAACTCTCTAAATTACTAACAGAATTAAGAGACTATTGCCACCCAACCAGATAGGTTCAATCACAACCTCGTCTAGCCAAACTCGAAATGTCAAAAGTACGATAAATGATACATCTCTCTAAATGGGAAAAAAACATCAATTTGGTCAGTACTACGCAACCAACCAAGACTAAAAGACTATCACCCATCTTCTCAAGGCCTCAACTCAAAATCGACTCTACGTCCATCACTAACCGCAACTATCCACAGAGGTCACTAGACCAATATACTTAACCCCCCAAGGGCATAAAAGTACATAACCATAAGTATAAGAATATACATTTCATTATACTTTAATAATTCCTGCATGTAATCATATTCTTTCGCGTTATCCACTTTCAGTTGAGCATTTTAATAAAATATAAATTTATTTCGCAATATTCATAATCAACATGCTCCAAAATCCATAGGTAATAATATTACATAATAAACCTACTCCAAAAATCTACATGTAATAATATCATGATATACATGTCAAATGAAATCACATAAATGTTACGCAAATATAATGTGACTCAACACCACCCGTGGTACACACGACCACACACCATACTCTAAGGGTCAATGGATTCAGAATATCTACCATTCACTCCTAGCTCACGAAGGAATGTAGAGTGCCGCACCGATTATTCCCAAAGTGATTTTTCTCTCTTTCACTTTCAACAAGGAATATTAGTTGCATGAGATGACCCGTAACTTAGGATCCGAAGATCAAATGCACAAGATGACCCATGACTTTGAGAATGAGACAACCCACCCTATACCACGATTCTCGGATATATTAGATCCGGAGGTTGGGAACACCCACTAACCAGTTTATTGCGACGATCCGACACAAATCCAACATAAATATGATGAAAACGTTCGACTATTTGACACTAGTCAAACCCACACATGCCCGCATAGACTAACACTCATATATTCAACACGACACAATGTACTCAATATGCATATAGGGCCTCAATAAAAACCATGCCTTAACATAAATATGTAATGCATCATATTTATGAAAATATTCTCCAACATGCTTTTAATTTACTAAAGCAATAAACCACGAGAATATTAATTTTATTTCTATTTATATGCTTTTATTTCAATTAAAGCATTTAAATCACAAGGAAACAATTTCATTCCTTTAAACATGTGTTTTAATTCATTTAAATCAATAATCTACATTTCATAAGGGGAACTAGCATAACGTCTAAGTTTTCACGTCCCTCACGTTCACATATCCCCTAACATGTTTTAATTTTGATAAACATAATCGAAAGGGGAACTAATATCGCGTTCTAAGTTCACGTCCAACTTTTACAAAATTTACTAACCCATTTCAATTCTCAAGGGGTGACTAGGCCACCTATTCTCATTAAGTTCAAATAGGTATTAATTTAATTTTGCAAGAAAATAATTTATTTAATTTCTCAAATTAATTTCTAAGTCCTACTTCGCTTCTAACCCAATTATAGATATTTTAAATTCACAATTTAATATATATCTAAATTAAAATAAATACGAGTTTGCACACCTAAATCACATCAATGATACCAAAGTAAGAATAATTTTCCCACCTTAATTTACGCATAAAATAGCCCCAAAACGGCCCACAGTGAACAGTGTCGGCGCTCGAATATGGAGCCCACCGACTAAAGTCACCCGAATACTATTTCGAATATACCGAAATGTCCGCCTCGACGACCTAATCAATATATATTAAGACCATTAGCAATTGGTTAATAAATTTGAATAAATCTAATATAACTCAACGAAAAAATACAAAATTTTTACACGTCGTACCTGACATCGAGACGAAGCTACCCTCCAAAAATTGCAGCCATCCGAGCTTGGGAAGTCGACTGAAAAAATGGCTGAAGTTTCTTACCGAAACTGCACTATCACGTGCCACCATAGTTGCGCCTCTGCCACACGTGGCCTGATGCTACAACCCACCTCTGGCCACCGGCTTCACCTGCGCACGTTAGTGCTCGCCGCTGGAGCTCTCCTCAACCGATAACTCCTCCAATGCACAAATCACACCTCCTTTTGCGTGAGCTCCCTTATTCTCAGTCCAGGCTCTCTCTCTCTCTTTCTCTCTTGCCCGGGCCTTATAGAAGCTGATGAGGTGGAGAAGAAGAAATCGCTACCATTAAAGAGGAAGAAGTTGCGCCAAGAATATAAGAGAAGAAAATGAAGGTCGGGTGTTCTCTCTCACAGATATATCCATATATCTATATATCATATATATTTCATATATATATATATATAATCCCCCATTAATAATATATATGTCCAATAAATCCCAAAAATATATCGGGAGCCTCCAAATAAAATCACGCGAGCCCGAAAATCCATGGGATGCCAATTAAATAAAGTAGCCTGAAATAAATAGCTCAGGGTATAAAACCCAACAACCAAAACGTAGGCTACATCCTGAACCCATCGAATAACTACCAACACTATGGCATGTAAAGAATCCAAAATAACCGTATCGGAGCCTTAAATATCGAGCAAACAAAACGTATCGCCGCCTAGTCGAAACACTAAACGCTAAACGTCGAAACGAAACATCATAGTCGACAACAAGAACTTGTGTAATGTAGTCCCGCCAGGTCTGAAACGTAAACGCAAAAAATTTACACTTACGATATATCAAGAATAACCAAGACGTTATGAACAAGTGACGTCACCACTGAAAGTAAATCAGAAAGAATTTCAGTAAAAGGTAAAATAACACGGGGTATTACAAATTCACTAAAATTTGTACACACTAAAATTCAGCTATATTGCATCAGCCGTTATATTTATTACCAGGGTTCTCCCTTTAGTAATAATCTCTGCCTTTGAATATACTTATTTTTTGGCACACCCATTTATGTTGTAAGAGAAATACGATTGATGATCATATACGCACTATTTTAATTATTCGTTATTTCTTACTTGTCATAATTAAAATCATATATCCGTGCTCCTTCCAGAAGCCATAAGAAAGCATCATATCGACTCCAATTATATTCATTCCTATACATAAATGTATAAATAATCACGACATAAAAACTATCACACGTTTACTCATAAATTTCAAAGTTTCATTACCAACCACCATTGGTGCGAAGCCATGTACACCCGAGTGCCACCTAAGTGGGGGCTATGTCCTCTGTCAATTTTTTTAAACTAGTAATGACCATGTGCGATGCACATGAAAATTTAAGTCATTATATAAATAAATAAAATTTAAATACTATAGATAGATGTTTGAGTTAGAAATTATAATTGTATGTGTCACGCCCCAAATTTTCTAGGACTCAAAAACTCGAGCCTAAGAGCTAAGGGAGTGAATGCGGAAGAAATAAAAATGAAATAAAATCCCTTCAAGTTTTCAAATACCCGTACAAGGGTAAAATATACATAAAACATCTCAAAGAGGCTAAATAGATCACACGGGATCAAAAGGAGGTAAACCGAAACAATCGATAACTTAACCGAAATGTCGGAACACCTTATGTTCAACAAAGGGTAAAATGGTCATTTCAAGGGTAAAATAGAAAGTTACAACTACAAACAAAAATTTTGGACCTAACACAAGCCATAGGAACAAATGGAACCAAAATCCAAGGTGTGAGGTGGAAACTACAACATTTTGAAATCGGCATTCCTACGTTTAAGGTCTGAAAATCTACCGTCAACGTCAATCGACCATTTCTCACTCAAAAATGACTCAAATGAAGCGATTCAAAATCATAAACACAAGAGCTTGAAGTCAGTTTTATAAAAAGCTAAAGAACGTCTCCATTAGACACCCGTAGCTTGAGATATGACCGAAATACTGAACAGTGGTCAACAAGTGCAGAACTGTAGTCGACTACAAGGAACCTTGAGCCGACTACAAGGATGCCTTTAGTCAACTGAACCAAGCAACTAGTCGACTAAACCTGGCCGAAGCTAAGGAAAAAATGTGTGGAAATGGAAATTTGAAGACTTAGTCGACTACCTTAAGCCCTAGTCGGCTATAAGGAGGCCTTTAGTCGACTAAACCAAGCAAGAAGTCGACTAAACCATGCTGAAGCTAAGAGAGAAATGTACTGAAATGGAATTTTGAGGACTTAGTCGATTACCCTAAAGCTCCAGTCGACTACAAGGGTTTGAAGAAGGGGAAAAATGTCTCTAAACAATCTTGAACTCTTATGGAATATGGGGAATAGCCTAAAAACTATTAGGATGCTAATACTACTTCCGAAACTCAAGAACTAGAGGGAAACAATTATTTTTGTCGAAATCTCTTACTTGAATTTTTGTAAAAGATATCTGTCTTGCCTCCAGTCTCCGTTTTTAGTAGAACACCGACTTTAAAATCTCAATTTCTTTTCAACAACTTCAAGTCGTTTCAAAACACTAAGTTTTTAGTCGGGTTTACGGGGGTAGGTGAAAACGGGTTTTTCCTTCCAAAACGGAAAGGATTGGTTTGAAAACTTAGAAAAACGCTGTTTTCGGCTGAACACCTAATAATCATATTTCAAGGCAAATAATTCATTTCACACTCACAATTCCAAATAAAAGAATTCAATATTGTCATTATAGCGCCCTAAGGCGAAACATGTTATAGTTTATTCAAATTACATATTTCCACGATTCGACACCAAAGTGCCTCAAAATAATATAATCCTTACGCATAGCGCTCCAATGGATGTACATCGATAATAACCCCTCAGCTAACATGCTAGCCGGATTAAAATAAAATAGTTTTTCACATTCGACTTACATGGACAAAAGGAACATTTAGATACATGTTTATCAACTAAATGTCCAACAAAATATAAGTAAGGTTCGCCACCCCTGCAACAAAAAGGTGAATATATGGCCACACGTCCATGGAGAGACTACGGAACTCTCCCAACGGAATCATCACCTGAAAAATTAGTAAGGCGTGGGGTGAGCTCACTAGCCCAGTAGAGAAAACGTCATTGCCTCAATCTCGGTAGTCCGAGTGGTACAACCCACCCATGATACATGCAACTACCCCTAGGTCAGTCTTTTGTTCCACATGACTCTCACGCCAATCCAGAACCCCTTCGAACCCAACAAGCAATTTTTCCCAACATGTTCACATTTTTGTTATTCAAACATAGCATGCTTCAAAACCGAAATCATAATCACACATATGATAATCTAAATGCACCATGACTCAACACACCCCATGAGATACACGGTGCCCAACTTAGGTTAATGGATACATACTCTGTCTAATTACTTTTGAAGATACAAGCTCATCAAGTAACGTAGAGTACCGCACCGACCATTCCCAAGTGATTTTTCTCTTTATCACTTCAACAAGGAAGACGGTTGCACGAGAGCCCAACTTGCAACTCCATGCGCCTGACCACAAAAGTCAAGAATACGAGCCTCTCTCAGGACTCCTAACCCACCTTTTCGGCTTATTAATTTCGTAGGTTTGAACACCTCCTGGTGAGTTGTTGCTATGATCCGAAACCCGACTACCCACATATGATTACACCACCCGCATATTCCAACACCATGAATTTGACACTACATGATGTACTCAATATGTTTGTATGATTTCATATCAACCATACTCCATCATAATACATGTTTTTTCTCTTTATGCAATATATTATATCAAAATTATCCACATGCTCATAATATCACATTTATGATCAATAAACCACAACATGAATTTATATCACATAATCATGTTCTCAAGGGCCTAAATCATAGTCTAAGTTGTCAAGACCAACTTGTATATATATATATACGGCATATATATACATAGACGCACACACCCTCTTACAAAGACGAAGACCATTCGTTTTCCCCCTACCTCAATTCCAATCAAGCTAGCTCAAGAGTGTCCAAGAGAGGTCCAAGTAAGCTATCAACTCAAATGTTCAAGGAAAGAGCTTCCAAGCTTGCAATACACCATTCAATGAATAATAATTAATATGGTGTTTCTATAAACCGAAATTATCAAAGTGGCTTCAACCATAAAACAAAATCAACCCTAATGATAACAACTTGGGGTTTTAAGAAAGACATCATTCAAAAGAATGAATTCTTGAACTTGCCACAACTCTTCCACAATAGGAGTCAAGAATCACAAGATGAGCTCCAAGCTTTCAATAACCGAAATAATTGGTGAAAATGTTCAACTTATGTCCCTTAACAAGATTCAAGAGAAAAGGGAACCAATTATCAATAATTGAACACAAAACTTCAAGGAAATAAATTCTAGGGTTTGAAATCGAAAAACCCTAGAGGAGTGAAGAACACTTACCAACTTTAGATCAAATGGAAGATAAGGCCACCCTCTACAACTCTTATGTTCAAAGGTTCTTCAAACTCCAACCCAATGATGATGTTCTTGAAGAAGAACCAATGAAGAAGAAATGAACGTGAGAAGAAGAAGCAAGAGCTCTTGGAGTTGTCTTGGATATTATGAGAATGGAAGAGAAATAACTACACACAAGTGTATATATACAAGACCCTTAAGAGACATTCAAATCAAAGGGTGTAAATTAAAACTAGGAAAGGTGAGAAAGCAATCCAAAGGCCACCACTTAGTCTTGCCAATGGAAGACCAAAATTTAATGCATTAATGCATTTGTGTATCATCCAAACAATGCCTTATGATTCAATGGCTAATATCAAAGATGGGAGAAGAAGATCAAGGGCTATAAATGATACACCACTCCAAAAGTGTGAAATGACCAATATTTTCCCAACTTAGGGTTATTCACAAGAGTGCCATCAAGACTCTTTATTACCCTTTTATCCATTGTCATCCTCTCTAATTACCAAAACGCCACTCATGCCCTAATTTCTACATTTTCCACTAATTGCTCAAAATATGAAATTACCTATTTATCCTTCGGCTATTTCATTCCCAAAATCGTTTTCAATAATTTTCATTATTCTCAAAATCAAAATACAACATGCAACTTACAATTTTTATATCACATACAACATGTAAGTCATGCTAAAACACATAAACACATTGAGTGCATAATCCCATAAGCACTTAATTGTTTAAATGAATTTTTTAATTAACACGTAAAAATACCGGACGTTTCAGTATGTCTATTGGTGATATATATAATATTTGAATTATATAGTATAGATATAGATATAGATATGTATGTATATTATATAGAAAAAGAGATACCAATTATTTGTCTTTGTCAAATTTGTGAGTGAAGAGACTGTGTGGAGATTATAGTAAGATATTTGGATAAAGAGTCCCACCACCATTACAAATGCTATATCTATATTTGTATACTCAACAGCTACGATAATAAGGAACTGACTTGTCTCTCGCAAAAACCATTATATTTATATACTCAAGTGCTACGGTAATAAGGAAATGACGTGTCTCTCACAAAAGGCATTCAGAGACAGAAAGTTACAACTCAATTAAATAAATGTAAATCGAAAAGGCACGTATGTTTATAAACAACTGAATTAAAATAAATCGAAAAGCCACATATGTGATATGTATATATATGGATAGAGAGGCAGAGATATATGATCCGTATATATATATATATATATGAACTGAAACGTCATTTTTCATTCACACATATTTAGTTAACACATACACCTTTCATTAACACATATTAACTTTTCATTTTATTTTTTATTTAAAATACATATAAAATACTTTGGAAATATTAAAGAGGGCTCATACATTTATAAGTACTATAGATAAATGATTTCAAACCTTACTTTTCATTCACACCTATTTACTTAATACATACACCACTTTTCATTAAAACCTATTCACTTTCCATTTTATTTTTTATTTAAAATACAGAAAAAAATTGTTTAGAAATATTAAAGAGGGCTCATACATTTATAAGTAGTATAAATAAATATAAATGATATGAAACATTACTTTTTATTCACAACTATTTAGTTAACACATACACCACTTTTCATTAACACTTATTGACTTTTCATTTTATTTTTTTATTTCAAATAGAGGAAAAATATGTTTGGAAATGAGGGCTCATACATTTATAAGTAGTATAGATATAGATTTCTTTTTAATACCCTACAATTTTATGGATTTGATTGATAATATCATAAAATATTGCATATGCCCCCTGCTAAGATTTCAATATGTCCGTAAAAACATATATTTGGCAAATAAATTCATATAAAATTGCAGATGCCCGTAAATTTTTTTTCACAAATCCCTTCAAAACACATAAAAACATATATGTTATGTATGTATTTATACAAAGTTGCTTCTGACTCCAAGAATTTTCAAATATCCCTTCAATAGTTCATTCAAAATATGTATTTTCAAAATAAATTCATACAAATTACATATGCCGGCGCTGAACCACCATATCGAGAAAAATTTAACCCTTCATCAACATACATCATTTCCCTTTCTGCTCCTACATATCCGCCCTAAAATTGTTGCTCTAGGACCGGTCGCTATCACAACTGTCCGACCTAGGTGATAATGATCCTGACCTATTTTCTGAATTATGTGGTGTTGGCAGAACTCTTTCATTCAGGTATCTGATGTCCTCCTTTGCAATTTCCAGGCGTTACTGTAAACGACAATAGTCTTCTTCCACTTTCTTCACCCTTTCAATAAAATATACTTCAAAATCCCTGTCGTTTTTCCGCACCTGCTCCAACTTCTTTCGAAGTCGATTAGTTTCCGCCACTATTACAGCCAGTCTTTCTCTTAATTGTCCCTCACGTCCCATATTGATACTACATCCCAGGCCCGATGAAGATGATGCAACATGTTATCCAGAGGATGTAGACATGCTTATGATAATTGTATTTGTTGATGAGAAAAGTATAAGATGGGGGTTTCTGCCTGCTCCTTATGTATTTCATTAAATCCAACATTCCTTATATCAAACTTAAAGGGTCACTAGTATTTAATTACCCGCCAACTCCCATCCATTGCATTGTTTCCCGTCACCCCAAACTTAATTATTAAATCCCAATACCCGAGGCGGCTGTACATATTCGCTCATTATCAGTATGATATGTTGCACATTAATGAACATAGATTTTCCACCTCCTTATAACTCCATAACAAAAACATTATCTACGGGACTGTATGCATAGAAGCTCACCATAATATTTTATATATTCTATATATCTAGCTAGCTATATCTATATCTATCTATCTATGGTACTTATAAACGTACAAGCTCCCTATTTGATTTCTAAAAACGTTTTTCTTCACATTTTAAAAATAAATTAAAATATTTTGAATAGGCATGTCTCTTGACTTACATTAAATAAGTGTGTCACTTGACTTAAATTAAATATGCATGTCTCTTCAGTCAAATTAAATAGGGTTAGGATGTAGTTTATATCTTTTCCTAAAAGTGATGAATGAAAAACTGATATCCCTTTCATCATTTCTCTCACCCATTTCACTTTCTATATTTTCCCTATTATCTATAGAAGGGTTAAGACCTAGTAATATGTCCAAACATTTGTGTATTATAATTTTCAATATAAAAAGACTTTTATTCCATTCAATGTCTTTCATTTAATACTAGGATTAATTTCAGTAAACCCCCCTATGATTTTAAAAAAGATCACTTTCCCACCCTCTTATACAGAAAATCCCTCTGTACTTATCAAATTGTATCAGTTTGTCTCATTCCCTATAATTTTGGACCAAAATACCCCTGGAATTTAGTGAAAAATGATTTAAAATTCAAAAAAATATTTAAAATTCAAATCTATATATAAAATTGGTAAAAAATATATAAAATTAAAAAAAACATATAAAATTTAGAAAACAATATATAAAATTCAAAAAAATATATAACAAATTCATAAAACCATATACAAAATTCGAAACAATATATATAAATTTTTTTAAAATGATTTAAAATTTGAAAAATGATTTCATGATTGAAAATACCCCTGAGATTTAATGAAAAATGATTTAAAATTCAAAAAAATATATAAAATTCAAAATGTTTTTATAAAATTCGAAAAAAATAGAAAATTCGAAAAAAAATGTAAAATTCAAAAAAAAAATATAAAATTATAAAAATATATATAAATTCGAAAAAATATATAAAATTAAGAACAAACATATAAAATTCAAAAACAATCATATAAAATTAGAAAAAAATATATATAATTCATAAAAATATATAAAATTGGAAACAAATATATAAAATTAAAACTTTATATATTCTTACTTGTATTCTCTTGTAACCTTAACATATTTTCTTATTTTTACATCTTCTTACTTCTTTTTTAAAATTTTATATGTTTTTTCAAATTTTATATATTGTTTAATGAATTTTATATATTTTTATGAATTATATATATATTTATGAATTTTAAATATTTCTTTCTAATTTTTAATGTTTTTTAATTTTATATATTTTTTCTAATTTTATATATATATTTTTGAATTTTATATGTTATTTTCGAATTTTTTGTTATTTTCAAATTTTATATACTTTTTCGAATTTTATATATATTTGTTCGAATTTTATATTTTTTTTTCGAATTTTATAAATATATTTCAAATTATATATATATTTTTATGAATTATATATATATTTCAAATTTTATATGTCTTTTTGAATTTTAAATCATTTTTCATTAAATCACATGGGTATTTTTGTCCAAAATTATACGAAATGGGGCAAGCTGATACAATTTAATAAATAAAGAGGGATTTTTTGTAAAGGGGGAGAAAGTGATCTGTTTTGAAACTGGGGTTATTGAAATTAACTCTTAATACTATCATTAATAATGATTTATGTATAAAGTCCTCGAAAAGTGTTATGACCTTTGATATTTGTATTTGTACATCTATTGTAAAAGGGTGAGGCCCTACGAATATATCCGAATATTTCTATATGTTATATTTTATTTATTAATACTGTTATTCCATTAAATAGATTTAATTTAATACAAACACTTTAATATATTTAACCCTCTACAATTTATGCCGATCACCTACTTCTCTGACTCCATCTCCATTAGTCATTACCTTGGTTTGGCAGGTTATTAAATTTCAATGAATATGAAGTTCATCTACCACCATTATCTGTGTAACTATAAATTGGTCTTACATAAAAGTTTATAATTTATATTTTGAATACCCTGAACCCACACATATCAAGTTCAGTTGGGTCTAATTCAACAACTGGCAATGGTGGGAATCGGAGTGACGAACCTATCATAACTCCTCCTCCACCGCCTCTCCCTCCGTTTGACGAACTCATGCGTGAGTTGCGTTTCTTGGACAACGAGATTTCTCGTGCCGATCGGGAGATGCGCCAAAAAACTGAAGGAATGAGGGTCGAAATAATGGTTCTTGGCTTGGAAGTTACGGTAATCGATACACGCTTCAAAGACCATGCCTGTGCTCAGTTCCATAATGTCAGCGACTCGAAGTCTGATAGGCTAGATGGCAAAACTCATGGTGGTGCCTCCCACTCTCCTTCTGCATGCTTAAATTGCATTCGTCTTCACTCTGACTCTGATAACAGCAGTGACTTAGTAGAAAAGTGAAGATGTCATCCCCTCTGAAGATGAGCCCGATCAAGTGTACTTCGGACTAATGTATTAAGGGTAGGGGGCATTGTTTTGTTCATTTTTAAAACTTCTGTCAGTCATGTATGCCCGCCTGTCTTTATCTTAACTCTTTCTTCTAACCTCCTCCGTTAATTATGTGATGGAAGTAATTAAGTTAAGAAATATCTCCATTTGCTTCTAACGCTGATCAAAACTATAACTCCGTCTGCTATTGCCATTGACGAACGTGTTTCGTTATAAAATTTATTTTCAGTCTCTCGGCTGATTTCAAAATACCGATCATGACCAAAATAACCAACTTCGTAATCTCTTCGTTTACCACCCTAGTGAGGGGCCCAGGCAGGAAATTGACTTAGTTGGGGCCAAAGCAATTGTTTTGAACGTTATTGCTAAATGTTACAAATTTACAACCCTAACAAAAGAAAGATAATTTTTATTTGGGTAAATTCCTCTGACATTCCTGAGGTTTTGTATAATTACTCTCAGATTAAAGTTGTGTGTATTTACTCTAATATTTCTTATAAAATTAATAATACCCTAGCATTTTTCTGCATTTACTAAAGTTCCCTTAACTTAAGTCCTTTAAATTTAATTAATGTACTCAGGCATAAATTTACGTTAAAATTTTGTTAATTTTGATATGTATAACCTTAATACCAAATGAAGTTAGCTTTATTAAATCATTTGTATATTGATGTAGTTGTGAAATCTATATTTCCCTTGTCTGCCTAAAGAATATTTAAAAAAGATCTCTTAGTATCCATATGCAATTTTTTATAAACATAGGCATAATACATCAAAAAATTGATTTTTTTATAAACATAGGCATAATATAGCAAAAAATTGGTCTGTGGTCCACAATAATTTTTTAAATATATAAAAATTTGGGGACGGGCCGTCTCCCCCTCCCTATGCACTTGACGGCTCCACCTAGGGGTGCTTACGGATCGGTTTAGACCAGATTGAAGGTATTTTGGATCCAATCCATTAATACTGGATTCATTATTTATGGATCCAATCCAATCTGTTTGCCCAATAAATCCAATTCAAACCAGATCGTGATGAATCGGATTAGTTCGGATCGAATTCCCGAATTCAAAGATTAAAAATTAAATATACGAAAGACAATGATAAGAAACTTTCACCAATAAAACTGAGAGTCATAGTAAGTTGTACGTAGGAAATAACAATACTAAATACACTTGATCCAAAAATATATATAATAACTTGAGTAAATTGTACATAAACATAGATAATAAACAATAGTGGTCACTTGTATACATATTGTCACGTCTATAAGATATATTTACACCAAAGTTGGGTATCCATTCATTTTTTTTTCTAATTGTTCTGTATACTTTCCTTTAAAGAAAATACATGCATTGAAATAATAATGATAATTTTTTTTTAGTTATTAAAGTCTTTATTAAATTAAATTTTAATTATAATTTTTTAAATGGAATAAATGTATAAATCTATTTTAGAGGCGTTACTCTTTTATAATAGTAAGTAAGTAATAGAAAGTCTTCCATATCTATTCCAATCCATAGAAAATCCGATCCAATATATTCGGATCGGATTGAACGGATTAGATTTCCCGATTTTCTGAATTTTTTAACTCCCGTAGCTCCACCCACTTCCGTCCATAGTTTCCCACTTATGTCTTCCATATTTATCGTAGGTCGATATTGACCATTGCAACATAATTATATTTAAGTACTTAGTTAATCATAAATTAATTGTGCATTATTGGAAACAAAGTATTCTCTTCAATTTCCTATCTAGACAGACATTTACGTAATTTTATTATTGCCCCCAAGTTGATCTGTCCATGGTCCATCCTTGGGCCTCTATAAATATCGGCATATTTGGTTGGTCCAAATCCCTCATCTAAAAATATGTCTGGGATTTGGCCCCCACCTTTGCTGTGGAGTAACTGTCATGTGGTGACTATTGTGATATATATTGGAAAAAGACGCATGTTCACCATTACCGTCCATGTGGTGACTATTTTGATGTATGTTGTTTGTGAGTTAAAAGAAAATCATGGTCCATCTCCTTGTATGTCACATTGTCACTTGTTAATATCGTTCCGATCATCCGACTATGTGTTTTTTCCATTTTAACATCAATGGAAATGATGGTGTTTACCCGTATAACAACACACGAATTGCTTCCCCACTGACCAATTATGTCTGTAGTAAGTAGGGGCGGACAAAAAACCGGCCAATCCGAATATTCAATCCCACCAATCCGGTCCGGACATTTTGGATTGGTTTCATTATGGATTGGATTGGACATGGATCCAAAAATATCGAATCCTGTGTTTTACGGATCGGCCCTGGATATCATTTTCATAATCCGGTTCACTCTGGTATTGTTCACATATATTTTTATATATTTATATTAGTAATATATCACCTAATATATTATTTTACAGGAGTTGATAAGAGAAGGAAGCTATTTCAAACTAAATCCTAATATCATATTTTACGCTAAATAATTATCTATTTATATCTATAATATTATAAAAGTGTAAGGTTATTATTTTCATACATGTATCTACTAAACAATAAAATAATATTTAATTAAATACTAAATTTCAACAACTACATTCAAATAGGTATTATTAAAGTGTAGTATTTCAATCTATTATTTCAATACATGCGTTTTCTTCAACAACATAATTATAATTAAATTATTTTCAACCATTATAAAAAGAGATAATTGAGATAGATTTAAGCCAAAATTCAAATGTTTTTAAATTTAAATATCTATTATATTCAGAGAATTGTCATTAAAATGTACTAGTAACAATGTATTATTTAAATATCCATATATTCTTTAATTATGTGATTTACTATTCACTCAATTTCACTATATTGAATTGAGATTTACTCAATTAAATACAATTTAGGTCCATTGAATTGGGGATTTAGTCGATTGAACTTAAGTTCACTCGATTACACTACTTTATATTTGGAATGTTATCAATTTTACTTAATTAAACTCAATTAAACTATTTTGAATTTGGGATTTGCTCACTTTTACTAAATTGAAGTCAAGTTCACTACTTTAATTTGAAAATTTTATCATTTTTACTCAATTGAAGTCATTTCACTACATTGAATTGGGGATTTTAACAATTTCAGTCAATTCTATTATGAATTTGTTTCCTCAATATGGGTTTTGTAATTTTGTGTTTCAATCCGCGAAATTGATTCGAACCAATCCGGCTCACAATGGTACGGTTTTGTATTGGTTTCGTTAGACACATGTATTGGATTGATTCCGAAAATAGTGAATCCGGTAATAGTGAATTAAATCCAAAATATTTCTAATCTGGTCGAATTTAATCCGTGTCCACCCCAAGTAGTCAATGGTGGTGAAAGTAAGTCCATTGTCCACATCATCATCATTAAAGAGGGTGCAGTTTCAGTAATATATCATGTTTGGATTTGGTTGAGCAAATCTTGGACGCAATCAATGAAGAATATCATGTTTCAAAATTTCAAAGTGATATGACAATAATAATAATTATAATACTAATAATAATAGTAATAATCATAATAATTTCATGAACCATATAAATGTTTACTTATTTATGGTAGATATATTACATACATGGGTTGAGATGTCATGAATATGTTGTTTTGCTGAGTAGGTAATTTTTCAAGCAAGATGCAATCAATGAAAGGAAAATTATAGAAAGGTGATCTTTCCTAAACTTATTTGATAAATATGGACGCAAAAACCCATATCAAAGATTAATATTTTTCGTATGAACCTTTATATCAGTGTATTATATATTAATTCTGAAATGATTATTTTTCATCATTACAATAAAAAGATCCCTTCTCACCTTTTCCAAAAATTGTCATCCCAATTCACGAAATAAGTTTACGAATGCTCCCCTTTTTATAATTTTCCCTCCATTAATGTATTGTTAGTTTGATATTTTTTATGTCTTATCAGTGGAAAAGCTTGAGTAAAAAGTTTGTAAATTATTTAATTATTTCGAAACTCCGAGGCATATATAGGAAATGTGTTGTGTATTCTTCCCCCAAAAAAATTATTTACAACAAAGGAGTACATAATTTTTTTTTCCTTTATTGTTTATTTATGGAATAACTTATTTAGAATTTGTATGAGTGGTATTAAGGAAATTGTATTTGAAAATTAGATATAGAGTAAGTGGGTTTGAACAGAACATTATATATATTGACAACTGATATGTAAGTCATAAAATTTTCAAGTCAGTGCATTCGTAGTTATATATATTGTGCATCTTCACCACTACTGATGCTGCATATTGGTTAAGAAATTTTTTTTCTATTGCTTGAACAAATTGCGAGTATTACATATGTGAACGACAAATTAAATACATGTCTACATTTATATACCACTACCGTATATATAATGACAATTGATATGTAACTGAGAAATTTGTGAACTCAGTGCATTCATAGTTAAATATATTGTGCATCTTCACCACTACTGCTGATGCATATTGTGTCAGACATTTTATTTTGTCTGTTGCGTGAACAAATTGCGAGTATTACATATGTGAAAAACAAATAAAAAACATGTCTACATTTATGGCGACAAAACTTTCTTCACCATGATGTTTGAAAGCATGTTTGACGCTTATGATTTTTATTTCAAATAGCACAACAAAAACAATTACCAGGGTTTTGGGGTGTCTACGATTTATACACTGCTGTTAACTCTCCACAGTCGCATGTTAACGCGCGGAAGTGGCTGTTTCGACGGTAATCGGTTGGTGCTTGCCTGCTCGTACTTGAGGATGACATTACGAGAAGGATACTATGCTATTCTTCTTGGTGGGAATGCTTGATTCTTGTATATTTGAGGGGTTGAGGATTTGCTGCTGCTGAGACATAAACATATGGCAAGATATATGAATACATAGATACATGTATGTGGGCAAGGTAGATTAATGGTCACTTGGGGTTTAACCCCACAACAGTAATATTGCAACGGTAAAGGAAAAATATTTGAATTTCAAATTTACTGTTACAACGGACAAGTGAAAGAAGTAAGGGCCCGTTTGGTAGGTGGTCTGGTCGGGTCTTATCTGGTCTGGTCTGGTTTTATCTGGTCCGGTTTGTCTGGTTTTATCTGGGTGGTGTTCTGAAAGTCTATTTGGTAAAGTTGTCTGGTCTTATGATCTTATTCAAGCTGTTTGGCCTTATGTTTGGAAAATAATATATAAAAAAATAATAATATATAAAATTCAAAAAATATATTAAGTATGAAAAATATATAAATTTTGAAAAAATATAAAATATTTGTAAATAATATAAGAAATTCAAAAATAATATGTTTTTCAAATTTTATAAATTATTTCAAAATTTTATATTATTTTTTGAATTTTATATATTATTTTTGATTTTTTATATTATTTTCAATTTTTTTATATTTTCTCAAATATATATATATATATATATATATATATATATCTAATTTTGTATATTATTTTTGAATTTTATATTTTTTCCTAATTTTATACATTATTTCAAATTTTTTATATTATTTTTCAAAACTTATATATTATTTTTTAAATTATATATATATATTTAAAATTTTATATATTAATTTTGATTTTTATATATTTGTTTTGAATTTAATACATTATTTTTAAAAAATTATATTATTTTTCAAATTTTATATATTATTTTCGAATTTTATACATTATTTTTTATTTTTTCTATTATTTTTGAATTTTTTTATTTTCCCAAATTTTAAATATATATATTTCATTTTATATATTAATTTTGAATTTTATATATATATTTCAAATTTTATACATTATTTCAAAATTTTCATATTATTTTTTTAATTTTATATATTATTTTCAAATTATATATATATTTCAAATTTTGTGGTTTCATGTGTTAAGACAATTGTATATAAGACCACTTGAGATCATCATTTTTGGTTGTCTCAAATTACCCCTTTTGGTCCTAAGTGGTCCTTATTTTTTTGGAACCGTTTTTTTGGAACCGTGTTGCCAAACAGTGTCCGGTCCCAAAAAATCTATTATGAGACCAGACCACATGGGACCGGATCGCGAACCAAACATGGCCTAAGTAATTCGTGTAATATATTTTTGGGAAAATTACATAAACTACCCCTGAACTATGAACTAATTGCACGCAGTATCCCTTAAGTTTCAATAATATCATAAACTATCCTTCAAACCACATCCGTTGTAACACTTAGCCTCTTCTGTTCAAAGTCAACGCTGGAAACTTTGTGTATTGGTCAATAAAGGTTGTTTTTGTAGTGAACTTCCATTTTTGCCCTCATATCATTGCATGTTCCAATTTTGCATACAAAATTACTTAAATACCCTATTTTTTTTTGAATTTATATATAATGTTCTAAAATATTATTTTTTTTTTTCGAAAAATAATTTTTTTGCGAAAAAGTATATATTATGTTCCAAAATATGAATTTTTTTTTCGAAAAATAATTTTTTTGCGAAAAAGTATATATATTATGTTCCAAAATATGAATTTTTTCCGAAAAGTATATATTATGTTCCAAAATATGATTTTTTTGCAAAATTTTTTTTTCTGCAAGTAGGTCATAGTTTAGGGGTAGTTTGTATAATTTTCTCTATATGTTTTAATGGAGTAAGTAATTAATTAGGGATAGGGAATAGGGTAAATGACATAAAACACCTTATAGTTTGGTTAATTAGTATTAAATACTCTTGACTTTTATTTTGGGCAAAAATGTCCTCAAAATATTTGAAAATGGGCCCAATACCTCCCTTGTTGTTAGGTCTCCATTAAAAATTTTCGTTAGTTGGTCATGTGCATCTCACATGACATTTGAAATGATTATTACCCTTTTTAAAATAATAGAAAGACCCTTTTGTCTACTTAATGTATTTTAAATTCGTAAAAACACATAAAATTGTAAACAAATAAATCAAAATATATAAATTTTGAAAAAAACATATAAAATTTGAAATATATATATATATATAAATCAAAAAATATATATTCAAAAAAAATATATAAATTAGGCAAAAAATATAAACTTAAAAAAATTTGGGGTCGAAAATATCTTATTAGTTGATTGTTTTTGAAACTGTAAGGGGGTTTCATTATAAACAAAAACGTGAAAACACATGTCTAACATGTTAGGAGATATTAACTTTAAATTTTTGGTTTGATTTAATGATAATTTATGTATTTTAAAGAATATATATCTAACACGTATTACGGTGTTCAGTAACTACTAATCATATAGTACTTATATTATATATATATAAATATAAATATATCTATATTAAGGTCTTATATATATTTAGAGCTATGAATGGATGGAATTTTGATCGGAATCCGACCCGATTACCCGGATTTGGATCCGATAAGGATGCGAATCCAATAATCCGATTGGGATCCAAATTCGATATAATGATTTTTTAACAAATTGAATTTATATTTAACGAGATCTGATCCGAATCCGATCCGTTCACATGTCTATATATATTGCAAGCTTACAATAATATTTACGAAAGTTTTTAAAAACGACAACTTTTAGAGCCTATATTAAAAGAATGACAACTTTCAAAAAATAATTCAAATAAAAGGTCAATTAACAAAAACAATTTCATGAACAGGAAAAACACATTTTTGGACTATAAAACCCTTTAATCCACTTGCAGTCATTTATGTAAATGTCCTTATCTTGTATTTTGCAACAACAATCCTTACAAATCAAATTTTCTTAATGGACATATCTACCATTCCATACAATATTATCTCAAACAATCCTCATTCTCACAATCGTTGTCTCCATCAAACATATCAATGAAGCCTTACTCTTTTGGTATTGGTGATATAATGATCATTATGAAAAAGTAATAAGAGGAGGGTCAATATGTAAAACTCATTATAAATTGATTTGGGGTATTTTAGTCCTGCAATTATTCAAATTTGTCAATTTTTTTATTATTTTATCTAAAGTTGTATTTTTTGTAATAATTTTGACTAATTAACCTTTTTTTTCACTTAGTTTTTCGAAGTTGTCGTCTTTTGAATATAGGCATAAGAAGTTGTCATTCTTTAAATTTTCCATAATTTTACAGTATATCACTTATTCAGGAGTAACATCCATGGCATAATGGAGTCGGTAATTGTCAGTGAAATGCCCAATCCAATGTATAATGAAATCGATTAAATATCTATATTGCTATGTATACATTACATAATAATCATATGTACCAATTGGGAATTAATGTTAGTGCCCTCTACCCGTTGTCTGTAGCCATGCTTACCTATGTCAATCTAGAGTATCTTTGTCACGATTCACTGTCGGGCCTGAAATGACCTAAATCAGATTTTGTTAAAACAATCTACTCCGTCTACTTTTCAACCCGAAAACGAATACTAACCAGTGTCATGTGCATTTATAACACACCTTCTGAGTCCATTATTATGTCTATAAATGTGCAAAATAAGTATGCTTCAAACAGTAATGGAGTCCATTTTTTAGTTTCGAACCTGAAATGGGTAGCTATCATTACCTATTGGCCTCCTCCTATGAAATTAGCTTACGTGTGCCCTTTACCTGCACAGATATAAATTCAAAAGTACTATTATTTTATATCCAGTCACATTTGAGTTTACTGTGCAATGTGACCAGTGCGGCTGGTGCGACTCAGTTTGCAAATCGAAGGAGTTACTAGCAACCCAACTGATAAGTCATGGTTAATGCTATGAGTCGTCATAATCAAGATTTATCTCCTTACCTTGGAAATATGAAGGTTATCTTATCTTCATAGTTGAAATCCATTACTTAAGTTTTCCATATATACCATCCACATCATACATTGATTCCCCGTGAGGTGTATGGTGAGTGAGATTTTGTGACGTAATAAATTTAGTTGCTATAGATGTTAGGTTATTGTTTCCGAAAAAGATTTTAATAAAATTTGATATAAAAATTCTTTTCAACTATATGCATTCCCTTGTGGTGACCATATCCAATATATTGTTTGATTATCATAAAACCCCAACAATTTGTATCAAACAATTCCCACCACTATCATATTGCCTCTCCTTGCATTATTTGACTATATTAAATGATTATATTAACCTTATCTTTTTAATTATTTATCTTAATTTCTCTATTTTAAGGACAATAACAAAACAACAATAAAAAAGAAAAGTAAAAACACATGCACTAACAAATATTTTCATCACCTTCAACATAAAATTATTCAAAAATTTACTTCATCATTTATTTCATGAAAAATATTAATAGTAATGTAGACCCAATTACTTTTAAATAAAAATTGGGATTCTAAAATTTTGAATTTTTTTTTTAATATTGCTTTCATACCGTGCACTAATAAAAATGGTCATATTTAATTTGATAATAAACTTACATTTAGCCTCAATCCGAAATTAAAGCAATATTAATTTTTTTTTCTAAATTACATTATCCAAATTTGTATTTAAAAGAAAATGGGTCTACATTACTATTAATATTTTTTATGACAAAACAATATGAATTAAATTATGTTAAAGGTGATCAAAATATTTGTTACTGCATATATATATATAGAGAGAGTTAATTTCAGTAAACCCTCCCATGATTTCAAAAAAGATCATTTTGCCCCCTCTTATACAGAAAACCCCCCTGCACTTATCAAATTGTATCATTTTTCCCCCTTGCCTATAATTTTGGACCAAAATACCCATGAGATTGAATGAAAAATGATTAAAATTCGAAAAAACATATAAAATTCAAAAAATATATATAAAATTCTATAAAAACATATAAAATTCAAAAATATATATATAAATTTTTGAATAATTTTATGTTGAAGGTGATGAAAATATTTGTTAATGCATGTGTTCTTGTTTTTTTCTTTTTTATTGTTGCTTTATTACTGTCCTTGAAATAGAGAAATTACGATAAGTAATTAAAAGGGTAAGGTTAATATACTCATTTAACATAATCAAATAGTACAGGGAGGGGCAATTTGAGACAAATTAACAGTGCAAGGCAATATGATAGTGGTGGGATTTTTTTTAATACAAATGTCATAGTGTTGGGGTTTTTATGATAATAACCCCCGATATAATAATATCCCGAAACCCTATATATAACAACAATCATAAGCAATCCCTCTTCCATCACAATCGTGGGAAGTACTGTCTCTGGAATTCTCCATGGAGTTTCTTCCTAATGATTGCCTCACGCTGATCCTTTGCAAGGTTGCTGCTAGGTCACTGCTTGAGCTGCGACAGTGGTAAGTCTATCATGTGTCCATTTTAGTTAGTGTAAATTCTAAGTGTTTTTGTCATTTATGTTCGGGTTGAATTGAATTACATTTCTAAAATTACTTAGAGAATAAATTTATGCATTTCCAAGGCATTGTACTCCTTAGGATGCAAGCCTACTATCTTATACTACGTGACCTTTGTGCCATGCCCATGAATGCTTGGTGATGCAGATGGGGCCGCTAATTTCTATGCAGTGTATAGGTCCCGTAATCCACAAGCTTGTTTCATAATTACTTCGGTGGATAACCTTCACGTCATGAATGAACGTAAGGTATTGCACGGTTATCGCAGGTTGCATACTCCTATGCAAAATGGCCATAGGCCTTGCAAGTTCATATGGACAATAACATCTTTATTAATGGAAGGCCAGAAAGATGCCGGAGTTACAACACTAATTGAAATGCAAAAGACGTCGCTAGCGGAAGTTAATGTGTACACTTTAATGTTGCTTCTGGCCTTCATGACCATCAATAACCCACTACTTATTATCCGACGGTTTAATGATTGTCCTGCAATTAGCTACCATCCAGATCATAGTTTGTATATTACTGAGCCCCTTAGACACTATGAGCCGAGTTTCTGTGAAACATGCCTAGTAGAGTACCATGTTTGGAACATATTATGCCATGGTGAAATGTGGGACTTGCCCGACTTTGACAACAGAGAATATTACCATAATTATGTGTAGCGTGGTTACGTGCACCCCCTCGTGAACTACGATTATGACCCTATAATGGAGGTTTGGTGACTATGGCTTTCCTATAATATGATGTTTGGTGGCTATTTTGAATATGTATGTGGTTTGGGTAAACAAAGTTAGTTTAGAACCTATATTTTGTGTAAATATGTTAGGTATGCCTGCGATTGGCCTTCATTGGCATTCAGTCTTTTGTATCTGCTTCCCTTTCCTTATTTATGTATGAAAGTTTTTATGTTCAGCATGGTAATTAAAAAGGAATACTATGGGGTATCGCATGTTGTAAATTTAGAGCGTGGCCAAATTTCGGGCTACGCTTCATAGTTTTGTTTCAAACCATAATCCATAATAACACAATCCTATAATGTAAAAACATTCATAATTATAATGCAATACTGTAATTAATAATTTTGATAAGGTCGACTTTGCGAGTTGTACGTGTCCAAAATTGTAGTTCCGCTGATGCATTATGTAGGTGTCCGGATGAGTCGGGAGTGTGAAATTTGATTTCGTGGTTTCACTTGATGTTCAAGCATTGACCGCATTTCTTAGCGCTCCAATTATTCATACAGTCCTTGCTATAAATCTCCCGTCTAGAAGCAGATATTCCATTTCAAAGGTCGTGCTAACATAAATCGGCAGCCTAGTGTAATGAACATATGATCAATTGTATTGTTTGATGATACACTTTAGTTAAATTATTTAGTGTATTATATAGGTCTATATATAAGTCCGGAACATGGAATTTGATATCGTGGTTTCATTTGATATCCAAGCATGAACCGTATTTCTTAGCGCTCCAATTATTCATACAGTCCTTGTTATAAATCTCCCTCCATCTCACGTGATGTTCCGTCTAGAAGCAGATACTCCATTTTAAAGGTCGTGCTAACATAGATCGGAAGCCTAGTGTAATGAATGTATGCACAATTGTATTTTTTGATGATGCACTTTAGTTAAATTATTTAGTGTATTATGTAGGTGTATATATGAGTCGGGAGCGTGGAATTTAATGTAGTGGTTTCACTTGATATCCAAGCATGTACCTTATTTTCTTAGCACTACTCCAATTATTCATAAAGTCCTTGCTATAAATCTTCCTCCATCTCAGGCGATGTCACATCCAAAAGCAGATATTCCATTTCAAAGGTTGTGCTAACATAGATCAGAAACCTAGTGTAATAAACGTATGCACAATTGTATTGTTTGATGATGCACCTTAGTTAAATTATTTAGTGTTTTATGTAGGTCTATATATGACTGGGGAGCGTGGAATTTGATCTCGGGGTTTCACTTGATATCCAAGCATGTACCGCATTTCTTAGCGCTCCAATGATTCATACAGTCCTTGTTATAAATCTCCCTCCATCTCACGCGATGTCCCGTATAAAGCATATACTTCATTTCAAAGGTCGTGCTAACATAGATCGACAGCCTAGTGTAATGAACGTATGCACAATTGTATAGTTTGATGATGCATTTTAGTTAAATTATTTAGTGTATTATGTAAGTCTATATATGAGTCGGGAGCGTGGAATTTGATGTCGTGGTTTCACTTGATATCCAAGCATGGACCACATTTCTTAGCGCTCCAATTATTCATACAGTCCTTGTTATAAATCTCCCTCTATCTCACACGATGTCCCGTCTGGAAGCAGATACTCCATTTCAAAGGACGTGCTACCATACATCGGCAGCCTAATGTAATAAACGTATGCACAATTATATTGTTTCATGATGCACTTTAGTTAAATTATTTAGTGTAATATGTAGGTCTATAGATGAGTCGAGGACGTGGAATTTGATGTTGTGGTTTCAATTGATATCCAAACATGGACCGCATTTCTTAGCGCTCAAATTATTCATACAGTCCTTGCTATAAATCTCCCTCCATCTCACGCGATGTCTCGTCTAGAAGCAGATACTCCATTTCAAAGGCCGTGCTAACATAGATCGGAAGCCTAGTGTAATGAACGTATGCACAATTGTTATGTTTGATGATGCATTTTAGTTAAATTATTTAGTGTTTTATGTAGATCTATATATGAGTCGGGAGCGTGGAATATGATGTCGTGGTTTCACATGTTATCCAAGCATGGACCGCATTTCTTAACGCTCTAATTTTTCATACAGTCCTTGCTTTAAATTTCCTTCCATCTCAGGCGATGTGCCGTCTAGAAACAGATACTCCATTTCAAAGGTCATGCTAACATAGATCGACAGCCTAGTGTAATGAATGTATGCATAATTGTATTGTTTGATGATGCATTTTAGTTAAATTATTTAGTGTATTATGAAAGTCTATATATGAGTCGGGAGCGTGGAATTTGATTTCGTGGTTTCACTTGATATGCAAGTATGGACCGCATTTCTTAGCACTCTAGTTATTCATACAGTCCTTGCTTTAAATCTCCCTCTATCTCACGCGATGTCCTGTCTAGAAGCAAATACTCCATTTAAAAGGACGTGTTAACATAGATCAGCAACCTAGTGTAATAAAGGTATGCATAATTGTATTGTTTGATGATGCACTTTAGTTAAATTAATTAATGTATTATGTAGTTCTATATATGAGTCGGGAGTGTGGAATTTGATGTTGTGGTTTCAGTTGATATCGAAGCATGGAGCGCATTTCTTAGAGCTCCAATGATTCATAAAATCCTTTCTTTAAATATCCCTCCATGTCACGGATGTCCCGTCTAGAAGCAGATATTCCATTTCAAAGGTCGTACTGACATAGATCAGCAGCCTAGCGTAATGAACGTATGCACAATTGTAATGTTTGATGATGCACTTTAGTAAAATTATTTAGTGTATTATATAGCTCTTTATATGAGTGAGGAGCGTGGAATATGATGTCGTGATTTCACTTGATATCCAAGCATGGACTAAATTTTTTAATGCTCCAATTATTCATATAGTATTTGTTATAAATCTCCCTCCATCTCACGCGATGTCCAGTCTATAAAAAAAACTCCATTTCAAAGGTCGTGCTAACATAGATTGGCAGCCTAGTGTAATGAATGTATGCACAATTGTATTGTATGATGATGCACTTTATTTAAATTATTTAGTGTATTATTTAGGTCTATATATGAGTCGGGAGCATGGAATATGATGTCGTGGTTTCACTTGAAATCCAAGCATGGACCACATTTATTAACACTCCAATTATTCATACAGTCCTTGTTATAAATTTACCTCCATCTCACGCGATGTTCAGTCTAGAAGCAGATACTCCATTTCAAAGGTTGTCCTAACATAGATCGGAAGCCTAGTGTAATTAATGTATGCTCAATTGTATTGTATGATGATGCAGATTATTTAAATTATTTAGTGTATTATGTAGGTCTATATATGAGTCGGGAGCGTGGAATTTGATGTCGTGGTTTCACTTGATATCCAAGAATGGACCGCATTTCTTAGCGCCCCAATTATTCATACAGTCCTTGCTATAAATCTCCATCCATCTCATTCGATGTCCTGTTTAAAGCATATACTTCATTTTCAAGGTTGTGCTAACATAGATCGGCAACCTAGTGTAATGAACGCATGCACAATTGATTTGTTTGATGATGCATTTTAGTTAAATTATTTAGTGTATTATGTTGGTCAATATATGAGTCGGGAGCATGGTATTTGATGTCATGGTTTCACTTGATATCCAAGCATTGACCGCATTTCTTAGCGCTCCAATTATTCATACAGTCCTTTCTATAAATCTCCCTCTATCTCACACAATGTCCTGTCTAGAAGCAGATACTCCATTTCAAAGGTCGTGCTAACATAGATGGGCAGCCCAGTGTAATAAACGTATGCACAATTGCACTGTTTGATGATGCACATTAGTTAAATTATTTAGTGTATTATGTAGGTCTATATATGAGGTGGCAACGTGGAATTTGATGTTGTGGTTTCACTTACTATCCAAGCATGGACCGCATTTTTTAGCGTTGCTTCAATTATTCGTATAGTCCTTGCTATAAATCTACCTCCATCTTACGCGATGTCCTGTCCAGAAACAGATAGTCCATTTCAAAGGTCGTGTTATCATAGATTGGCAGCCTAGTACAATAAACATATGCACAATTATATTGTTTGATGATACACTTTAGTTAAATTATTTAGTGTATTATATAGGTTTATATATGAGTCGAGAGCGTGGAATTTGATGTCGTGGTTTCTCTTGATATGCAAGCATGTACCGTATTTCTTAGTGCTGCTCCGATTATGCATACAGTCCTTGGTATAAATCTCCCTCCATCTCACACGATGTCTTGTCCAGAAGCAGATACTAAATTTCAAAGTTGTGCTAACATAGATCGACTGCCAAGTGTAATAAACGTATGAACAATGGTACTGTTTGATGATGCACTTTAGTTAAATTATTTAGTGTATTATGTAGGTCTATATATGAGTCGGGAATGTGAAATTTGATGTCGTGGTTTCACTTGATTTCCAAGCATGGATCGTATTTTTTAGTGCTCCAATTATTCATACAGTCATTGCTATAAATCACCCTCCACCTCATGTGATGTCCTGTTTAAAGCATATACTCCATTTCAAAGGCCATACTAGCATAGATCGGTAGCCTAGTGTAATGAACGTATACATAATTGTATTATTTGATGATGCATTTTAGTTAAATTATTTAGTGTATTATGTTGGTCTATATATCAGTCGGGAGCATGGAATTTGATGTCATGGTTTCACTTGATATCAAAGCATGGACCGCATTTCTTAGAGCTCCAAATATTCATACAGTCTTTGCTATATATCTTATTTTATCTCATGCGATGTCCCGTCTAGAAACAGATACTCTATTTCAAAGGTCGTGATAACATAGATCGACAGTCTAGTGTAATAAATGTATACACAATTGTATTGTTTGATGATGCATTTTAGTTAAATTATTTAGTGTATTACATAGGTCTATATATGAGTCGGGAGCGTGGAATTTGATGTCATGGTTTCACTTGATATCCAAGCATGGACCGCATTTCTTAGCGCTCCAATTATTCATACAGTCTTTGCTATAAATCTCCCCTATTTCACGCAATGTCCCGTCTAGAAGTAGATACTCCATTTCAAAAGGTCGTGCTAACATATATCGGCAACCTAGTGTAATAAACGTATGAACAATTGTATTGTTTAGTGATGAACTTTAGTTAAATTATTTAGTGTTTTCTGTAGGTCTATATATGAGTCGGGAGCATGGAATTTGATGTTGTGGTTTCATTTGATATCCAAGCATGCTGAATTACATTAACTTGCACAATCATATCCTACCATACGGTTGACTATGTCCTCCGGTTTGGGTATGAGTTGAATGATGACTATTGTCATATCAAGATGACTTAGGGTTTATATTCTTCTAACCAAACCTGGATATGGTGTACAAAATCTAGTGTATGTTGGTTAGCTTTGAGATAAATTAGTGGTTACATTAATCAATGGAGGACTCCCTCATTAGAAGGTCTCATTAGTCCTCAATATGAAATTACATTAAAAAATTAGATTAATTTCCAAATGCATGCATTGTTTACCGAATATTATTGATAATACCAATAAAAGGTTTTTTATAGGGATGACAAAATACCTTATGTACTCCAAAATAAGTGGCTTTTGGTTAAATTAGAGTCAAAATGGTGGGTACAATAATACATATTGACGATAAATTGCAAATTAAAAAAAAAAGCACGAAGACTGCATATCATTCGTATCCGTGTTGTTGTATACATGGAAGATAATACTGCACAGTAAATTCCTAATATAGGGGCCGACTTAGTCAGATGGGTAGCGTGAGGTGGTTGTGCCTTGAAGCTTGAATCATTAGGGGTTGTCAAGTCACCTGGATTTGGTTTTATATTTTCTAACCAAAGGTTCATGAGTGAGCGAAAATAAATACAATATCTTGGTTATTTTAGAGGGAAGTGAAGTGACATATAGTATTATGGAATGGTAAACATAAATTTGTACCTCTCAAATGAAATGATACACCCCAAAAAGGTTTGTAATATATTAAAACATACATCTTTAATTCGGATTCCCTTTGATTCCAATGTGAGTAATTTGTAGACAGTTAAACATATGACAAGTGTTTAGGGTGAAATGCATTGTCACAACTGCAACCATAACGGCCCAAAAATGGTAATTATAAAATGTCATCCAATGTGTTTAATTTACTTGTCCGCGTATTAATCACATTATTATTTACTCTACAAATTTTAATACATCTTCATAGATGGTTATGGAATTATGGTAATCGAATCCAATATAAACCCGATCCACAATCATATATAAATATTGATTCCTAAATGTAATATACTTAATCCGAGCCCAATGCATTGATTCATTTTTTCCCTATCTGCCACGAAAATGTCTTATTGATAATGGTTGCTGATTTGCTATTTAATGATTCTAGAAAAAGAAGGAAAATCTTACAAACATTTATTGATTCATAGTTACATATTCGGATCAAGCTATCCAATCAAATAACCGATAGTGAAGAGAGTGGGATATAAATTAACTAAGTTAAAATGTGATAAATCGACGATTTCGAATCGGATAGGAATCGATTTCGGGGTTTCGCCATTGATGTTTCACTCACCTGTGAAAGAATGAGATTGTAAACTAAATCTAATGCAAATCCAATTAGTGAGGTAGGAATTACCAAAAAAATCTGATAATATAATTTTCATCCAAATCGAATCGTCTAAAATGTTTACAAAGGGAACAAAAAACTTGCCCTTTTGGAGTACAATAACAGGATTTAGGGGAATACAAACCTTCAGAAAAGGCGATAGGGACATACAGAGATTTCTTCATTGTGTATGTTTGTTATTGTGGACACTACTAAGTACCAGCATTAAACCCCACATTGGCAATTGGGATTTCGATTCGCCCGTTCAGTAATCAAACACTATAACAACGAAAATAACAGTAATAATGAAAAATTGGGCAAAATATTAAATCGCAAACAATAGAAGTGGCCTAACATAACTGAAGAACCACACTGTGAAGATGAGAAATATGTAATTACATGTCATGACATCGCAAAAATAAATACAATCATTCATATCAATCAATTTCCTTTAGTTTGGAAATCAAATATTTGCGTCTTTTGTTGTTGGGATCATCCATCAGTTTCAGCAACATCTTCGACTGCACAGCCAAGGGGTCCTCCTATATTAATTTAAATTACATACGTTTACTAAAAATTGAAGAGTAAAGATAAATGATTTTACTGATAACAAGGTAACTCACATAAATGAAATTTGCAAACAAGTGATCGTTGTCCCAAACGGCCATGTTTTGCATCAGAAACACACTGCAAGAACACCTGATCAAATGACTGTGTAAGGCAATGTGGAAAACATATTTGACAGCTGATATGTAGCTCAAAATCATTAGTAGAGATTGTGACATACCCGTCAAGACAAGTGGTTATGTTTCGAGCTTTGGAGTATTGAAACTTGCTAAAGTCCTTTCCAAAAACAAGGCCGACAAACTCGCACTACCAAGTTTATATGAAAAAGGGAAATAATGAAGTAAAAACAACAAAATTATGGCATATAGACCTAAATTACAAAATAGCTTCTGTGTTATAATGACGTACCAATGTTTTCACCAATTTTCCATATGTAAACGACTTCGCCATAGAGCAAAGGTAGTCCACACATTGATTACATTGGTTAACGACAAATAAAAACCGATAGGCATTTATACAAACTGGGAAGAATATCTAATACAATGGAAAATATAAGTATAAGAAAAAGTTAAGATAAATGAATTATCAAACTTTTCAAGGACTTATAAAATGTTTATATTTTGCATTCAGGGTTTGTCGTAAGGTAAACTACATACCAGTTCTGCATCTTGAACGGTTTCCAAATAGGGACAACTTGGAAGTCTCTTATATTCGGCTACCATTGATTCAACACTGCAGGATGTATCGAAAGCTTTCTTCTTTCTACCAAGGGCAGCAGTAGTCATCTTCGTGACTGCATAGGATTTAAAGTAATACTTCCCTTTATTGTCCCCGGTCAGAGAATGATTGAGCTTGTGAGCATAATAATTTATTACCTGCTCGAAACCGAGAGAAGGGTGTTCAGTAAAATTAATCAAAGTATTAAAAAGCAACGATAAGAAGTTCAAGTCGTGGAGAAATTCACTTATAGAGTCCTTAACCCGGTTTCTTTCCAAAAGAGTGGCCAAGTCTTTTCGCTTCAACAATTGCAATCCATTCTCCACCATAACCTCACTATAGTAGAAAATAAATAATGAAATTTATATCTTTAATATAAATTATATTTCCTAAGCCCTAACATAAATAGTTAAGTAGTGACGACTCACTCCTCATAGGCGTCGATCAAAGATGCATAATCAAGAAGATCCAATTAGAAATCACTGAGATTAGTTGTTGTCTCTCCGGTTTGAATCCAAGGTCAGTACTCATACCTTCCTGGCTTTTTCGTCCTCTTCCCCCTACCAGCATCTTCAGTGGTCGTCTTCTCTTCTGAAAAAGATACCCACCTGTTGGCCAAAGGGTTAATCAAAGAACAATTATCCGTTTTGATGATAACAAAATGTTAAGTACGTGTTTAGTACTAATGTTTCTATTCAGTTGAGCACTACAGATTAACATGATATTTATTGAAAGCTAAATAAAGGACAAAAAGATCAATTCACGTTTATGCTTCAGAAGATTGATGAATCAAGACTTGGGGTAGATAGGATGATGAACGAATTGTATCAAAGGGTTTATGCAAGGATTTCACACTTATAAGCTTATCCTAATTCAAAAAATAAAATGAAATGGAAAATTCAAGCGACTGACCATCAGTCGACTCAATGTACTGCCAGTCGACCGACAATTTCATGCCAGTCGATTGACCTCGTCGGAGAGTTTTAAGGCTATTTGCCAGTCGACCGACATTGAAAAGTCAGTCGACCGACGGACATTCAATCGACCGACATTAACACGTTAGTCGACCGACCTCGTCAGAGAGTTTAAAGGTATTTGCCAGTCGACCGATATTGAAAAGTCAGTCGACCGACGGCCTCACCAGTCGACCGACAGTTCATGTCAGTCGACCGATCTGGTCAGAGAGATTTTTGGTTAATTGTCAGTCGACCGACATTGTAATGCCAGTCGACCAACAGACAGGAATAGTCGACCGACCGACAAGAATCAGTCGACCGACGAAAATAAAAATGGCTATATTCAGAGCATTAATGGCTCTCACCTGTCCCTAGCTACCACTACTTTCAGCTCACTCTCCTAAAGTGAGTCTTACTCTCTTAAACCTTGCCCTAGCTATATATATGTAGATATATTGATTGAAGAACACATATCTCTTTACTACTATGCAGAAAAGCTGCCCTTCATCCTTATTCTCTCTGAAAAACTGCTCTTCATTCTCATTTTATAGCAAGCAAAGCTTGAGCATTAAAAGCTAGACTCATCTCATTTATTTCCAATCATTTTCTTTGTGAGAAGCTAGTGAGATAAGATCTTTGTTCCAACTCTTGAATCATTGATTCCTAGAGTGTGTAAGATCTTGAGAGAACCATACACTTCACATTAAACACTTGAGCTTATACATTGTGAATCTTTCATAAACCCTAAGGGTTTTGAGTGTTTTATTGAGTGTATCCTTTCATTATAAAAGGAAAAGAGATCCTTGAGTGAGTGAAGTTCATTGATCCAAAAGAGGGGTTTGTCCTCTTGTTTCATGCGACGGGCTCGTTAGCTCGTGTGTAAAGGTTTGTTATTCCACCTACAAGGAAAAGCCATAGTGTGAGATTGAGAAAGTCTTAAGGGGGGATCCTTAAGCCGAGGAATAGGAGTTACCGAACCTCGTAAAAATTATGGTATCATCTCTCTCTCTCTTGCTCTTTCACTTGATTATTTGCATGTCTACCTTATTTTGATTTATATTATTTGATTATTGCTTTCACTTAGAAAAATATCTATTGTCATCTTCATATGTGTTTATTGATTTATTCAAGCTAAATGAACTTGTTAAAGTTAAGCTAAGTGAAAATAAAAAAAGTAGGAAATAATTTTTATATCCCTATTCACCCCCCCTCTAGGGCTAATTAGTGACTTACAATTGGTATCAGAGCCTAATCTCTAGTGATTAAAAGGCTTAACCATCTTAGAGAATGATCATGACTTCAAATATAGTCACTCACGTTGAGGGTCAATCGAACAATAGACCCCCTTGGTTTGATGGATCAAACTATAGTAATTGAAAGACTAGAATGATAGATTATCTTCAATCTATTGACTACCAAATTTGGCAAGTCATCACAGACGGTCCCTTCGTTCCCTTTGAACTAGTCGATGGAACACGTGTTCCTAAATTGCCAAATGAATGGGATAATGATGAAAGAAAACTTATTTCCTTAAATGCTAAGGCAAAGGTCAACATGAATTGTGTTGTAAGCCCAAATGAATTTAATCGTATTTCCACCTTCAATACGGCCAAAGAAATGTGGGATAAGTTTGCTATAACCTATGAAGGTACTTCTCAAGTGCGTGAATCTAAAATTGATATTCTCATGCATGAATATGAATTGTTTGCTATGAAAAATGATGAAAATATCAATTATATGATGTCTCGGTTTACTAACATCTTAAATGGGCTTAAGCATCTTGGTAGGATTATTCCAAAATCCGATGTTTCTCGAAAAGTTCTTAGAAGCCTTCCGGCTAAGTGGGATGCAAAAGTCACGGCTATAAAGGAGGCCCATGATCTAAATACCATGGACATTGATGAAATTTTTGGGTCCCTTCTTACGTGGGAGATCACTCTAAAAGCCCGAGAAGAGGAATCCAAACCAAAGAAGGGCTTGGCATTAAAGTCATCTACTCAAGAAGATACTCTTGAGATGGAAAATGAGGACCAAGATGAGGACATTGCCTTGATTACTCAAAAGTTCAAAAGGTTTCTTCAACGTAAGAAATTGAATAGTGGTAGGTTCATCAAAAGAAATGAACCAAGAAATGATTCAAACAAAAGTGAACCTCCAACTTGCTTCAATTGCAGAAAGCCAAGGCACTATAAATCGGATTGCTTCAAGCTAAAGAAAGATGATAAAAGAAAGCATAAGAAAGTTGCCATGAACTCTACTTGGGATGATGATGATTCAAACGCCTCGGATGAGGATGAAGATTCCGAGGAGACGACTAACTTTTGTCTCATGGCAAAGGATGATGAGGTACAATTAGATTCATTTTTTCAAGATTGCTCTAAATTATCATATAATGAATTATTAGTATCATTTAATGAACTACAAGAAGCTTTTGAAGATTTGCATGATGAATTTGAAAAATTAGCTATTAAGCATATTTCTCTCAAGAAAATTAAATCCTCTTGTGATATTTCTTGTTCCTCACTCATCTCACCGAGCTTACATGATGATGCTATTAAAAAATTAGAAAAAGAAAATGAATTCTTAAAAAGAACCATTGATGATCAAATCAATGTTCTAGCTAAGTTCACTAAAGGAAAAGAAAATCTAAGTATCATTCTTGGAAGACAAAGAATAGGATTTGATAAGAGTGAACTAGGATATGACGCATTTGACAAAGATACAATTCTATTGAAAAAGAGAAAACCATTATGGCACACATTCACCAAACAATCTCATTCTTCAATTTTTCACAAGCATGTTTATTGTTATTATTGCAAGCAAAATGAACATAAAGCGAATGTATGTAATCGTAGATTTAAAGAGACAAAAATGATTTGGGTTCCAAAAGGAACTTTTGTTTGTAATAAAAAACGTGAAAAGATTACAACCAAGATGAATTGGGTTCCAAAGGGAACTATTGCATGCATCACTAACAACAATGGACCCAAAATTACTTGGGTACCAAAAGGCGACACTTAAACATCTTTTTGTAGGTATGCTTGTAGACAACCAACAAGGACAAATGGTTACTTGATAGTGGTTGCTCGAGACATATGACGGGGGACAAATCAAAGTTCACCTCTCTACAAGCCTACGAAGGAGGAAACGTCACTTTTGGCGACAACTCAAAAGGCAAGATCATTAGAATTGGGGCTATTGGTATAACCCCTTATCTCTCAATTGAAAATGTTCTACTTTTTGATGGATTGAAGCACAATCTTTTTAGCATTAGTCAATTATATGATAAGGGTTATGATGTCATCTTTAGGTCAAATGCATGCATAGTTGAGAATGATGGATCGCAATTATTCAATGCCAAACGAAATGGAAATGTCTATACTATGTTGTTTTGTGAATTGCATGAACAAAATGTTAAATGTTTCATCACAACTAGGGAAAGTAGTTGGTTATGGCATAGACGTTTAGGACATGCTAGTATGGACCTTCTTCACCGCTTGTCTAGAAATGATTTAGTCAAAGGCCTCCCAAAGACTAAGTATTCTAAAGATAAAATCTGTAGTGCTTGTCAAACGTGCAAGCAAGTCAAATATTCTTTCAAAAGAAAGAAAGATATCACCACTTCTAGACCTTTAGAGCTTCTTCATGTGGATCTTTTTGGTCCGAAAAGAATTGCTAGCATAGGTGGTAAACTTTATGTTCTCGTCATAGTTTATGACTTCTCACGATTTACTTGGGTACATTTCCTTACTCATAAAAACGAAACTCACTCCTTTTTAAATAAATTTTGTAGAAGAATCCAAAATGAAAAAGAGTTTTCAATTAAGAAAATTAGAAGTGATAGGGGAAGATAATTTGATAACCATGACTTAGAGGAATTATGTGATGAACTTGGTTTATCTCATGATCTCTCGGCTCCTAGAACTCCTCAACAAAATGGAGTTGTTGAAAGAAAGAATAGATCACTTCAAAAAATGGCTAGGACCATGTTAAATGAACATAGTCTTCCTAGAAGTCTTTGGGCCGAAGCGGTCAACACCACTTGCCATGTTATAAATAAAGTCATCATTAGATCTAAATTAGATAAGACACTATGAATTATGGAACGGTCGAAAGCCCAACATTGGGTATTTCAAAGTATTTGGGTGCAAGTGTTTTGTGCTAAATGACAAGGATAACTTAGGAAAATTTGAATCCAAATCGGATGAAGGAATTTTCTTGGGATATTATTCTCGAAGTAGAGCTTTTAGAGTCTACAATAAAAATACGTTAACCATGGTAGAGTCAATTCATGTTGTTTTTGATGAGTCACCACTACCATTGACTTCTAGGATTGACTTAGATGATGATGAGGTTATTGGGATTAAGAACGAACTAAATGATTTCAATATCTCTAACCCGTTAAATAACCCCCCGGAAAAGACGGAAGTCAAAGATCAATCCAATGATGATTTGACTATGTCTATTCCAAAATCTTGGAGAATTGTATACGATCATCCAATTGACAAAGTCATAGGTGATCCATCTAAAGGGGTTGGCACTCGTTCTCAACTTAGAGAGTTGTGTAATTACATGGCTTTTGTGTCTCAAATTGAGCCCAAGAATATTCTTGAAGCTCAGTGCGATGACTCATGGATCATTGTCATGCAAGAGGAACTAAATCAATTTGAACGTAATCTAGTTTGGCATTTAGTTCCTAAACCCAATGATCAAACTATAATAGGCACTAAATGGGTTTTTCGAAACAAAAAGGATGAAAATGGTGTGATTATTAGTAATAAAGCAAGACTTGTTGCCCAAGGTTATAATCAAGAGGAAGACATTGACTTTGAGGAGACCTTTACACCCGTGGCTAGATTAAAAGCAATTAGAATGCTTCTTGCATTTGCATCATCTAGAAACTTCATGCTTTATCAAATGGATGTCAAAAGTGTTTTTCTAAATGGTGTCATAGATGAAGAAGTCTATGTCAAGCAACCACCCGGTTTTGAAAATGAACATTTCCCTAATCACGTTTTCAAATTAACTAAGGCCCTATATGGTTTGAAGCAAGCCCCTAAGGCTTGGTATGAAAGACTTAGTAACTTTTTGCTCCAAAATGATTTTTCAAGAGGAAAAGTTGACAACACACTTTTTACTAAAATCATTGAAAATAATTTATTGCTTGTTCAAATATATATTGATGACATAATTTTTGGATCAACAAATGAATCACTTTGTAAAGATTTCGCGGTTAATATGCAAAAATAATTTGAAATGAGTATGATGGGTGAGTTGAACTTCTTCTTAGGGTTGCAAATCAAGCAAAGCTTGGATGGTATCTTCGTTTACCAATCCAAGTACACTAAAGATTTGCTAAAGTGATTTGGTATGGAGGATACCAAACATGCCATAACTCCTATGAATACAACTACCAAGCTAGACAAAGATGAAAATGGTAAATGTGTTGATATCACTAAATATAGAGGCATGATTGGTAGTTTGCTCTATCTTACCGCTAGTAGACCGGACATCATGTTTAGTGTTTGTCTATGTGCTCATTTTCAATCTTGTCCTAAGGAATCTCATCTCTATGCCGTTAAACGAATTTTCCGTTATCTTAGCGGTACAATTAACTTAGGACTTTGGTATCCACGTGACACCTCTCTTGATCTAATTAGTTATTCGGATGCCGACTTTGCCGGTTGCAAAGTAGATCGAAAGAGCACAAGTGGCACAAGTCACTTTCTAGGGCACTTACTAGTTTCTTGGTCTAGGAAGAAGCAAAATTTCGTTTCATTGTCTACCGCCGAGGCCGAATATGTTACAGCCGGTAGTAGTTGTGCTCAAACGCTCTATATTAAACAATAATTGCTAGATTATGGTCTTACTTTCAATCATGTTCCTATTAGATGTGATAACACAAGTGCTATTTGTATTTCCAAAAATCTCATTCAACATTCTCGCACCAAGCACATAGAAATTAGACATCATTTTATACGTGATCATATATCTAAGGGTGATGTTGAGTTAGTCTTCGTTAAAACAAATGAGCAACTAGCTGACATTTTTACAAAACCTCTTCAAGAAGAAATCTTTTCAAAAATCCGTAGAGAAATTGGTATGGCAATGGAAAATGAAGTTGTTAAATGATCGTAATTTATTTTTCACTATTGAAGGTGGCTAGTTTATATATCTCTTACATTTCTTAGTTTTACTTTCTGTTTTATTTAGAAATGTTAATTTTTTTGTCAGTCGACTGACTTATACTCATCAGTCGACTGACAGTCACCCCGTTCATCATCGTTTTCCCCTGAACATGTCAGGCGACAGATGATTCCTGTCAGTCGACTGATTTCTGTAAATCAGTTGACTGATGAGGAAGTATCGGTCGACTGACAAATAGCATATTTTCCCCAGTTTTTTCTAGTCAGGTCAGTCGACCGACATTGAACAATCAGTCGACTGATTTTTGTTTTTCAGTCAACTGATGGAGACAAGTCAGTCGACTGATGAGCAAATAAAGTTGTCTATAGGGCCTGTAACTGCCGTATTTTCTCTTCCCAACTTCTTTCCACTTCCCCAAACCGCTCTTTACACGTTCTTCCACTCATTTACTACCTTTTCTCTCTATTTATTCTCCTTTTTCACTTCTTCTTCATCACACTCTACCTATTTTCAAAATTACTCTCATTTCTCTCCTCATTCTCTACAATGGCTTTCATCCTCCCATTTCTTCTTGTTCTCTCCACTCTCATGGCACAACCTCGCCCTGATAATCCTCCTAGAAAGCGTCCTCGATCTTCTTCTCAGCAAAATTGCCGTATTCCATCACCACCTCCTTCACCTTCTCTATCTCCATCTCCATCTCCCCCTTCACGGTACCATGCCCATGCTGCTGATGATGAAGATGATGCACTAATGGGTTTTCATGCTCTCTTTCCTAATGCCAGTCATCGTGCCGATTTTCTTCGAAAGTTTGAGCATCGAGAACTTTGCAAAATCCGAATCGTCAAAAACTCCCTCTAGCGAGAGTTGAACATTCGACTCTTCTCTCTTTTTCAGGCTATAGGCTGGAGTCACTTCGTGTCTCAATACTATCCCGCTCACGAACGCCTGATTCAAGCTTTTTACACTACTGTCGAAGAATCCTCCTCAACTGGTGCTCTTATTGCCTCTGTTGCCAGTATACCTATCACCATTACTGATGTGCAGTTTCGAAATTGGTTTCATATACCAAGCGTTGGCCAAACCATTTATCTTCAATATGAATGGTATCAAAGTAGCACTTTTGAGCCAAAAGACGCTATTGCCGTCATTTGCCACTCTCCGGAGAGCATTCTTCCATCCACCTTGCTTGAGACCAAGCACCTCACTCTCGAAGCCCGGTTAGTTCACAAAGTGGTTACCTATTCCATTTTGCCCAAATCCGGCGGCAGCGATCATGTGTCACATTTTAAAGCCTATATTGTGTTTTGTATTCTCACCAACTATCCTCTCGACCTAGCCCATATTTTTCGTAAGCATGTAATGGCTTGCAAAAATTTAAGGAACAAGAATCTTTTCTACCCTATTCCAATCACCCACATCCTTCACCTTTACGAGGTTCCAACCGAACACGAAGCTATCCCACAAATGGGTTTAGAAATCAGCCGTGATGGTGTTCTCATGCCAAAGACTGAATCCACATCTACCTGTCGTCCTCGCCAAGCTCCTCAAGCCCAGCAGCATGCCCCTCCTGCTCAAGGAGAAGCTTCTTCGTCCTCGGCTCCTCCCAGTGATCTAGCCATGGTCTCGGCTGGCCCCTCGCCATTTTACCCGGATCCTCACACTGTACTGCTTCGTGAGATTCTCAGCGGTGTCAAAAGGAATGAGGAAGGTATTCTTCGCAATGCTGAATCGATTTCTCGCAATGAAAGGAAAATTGCTGAACTTTCCACCGATTCCAGCACTCGGTTTGCCGCTCTCAATCTCACGCTCGAGGAGATTAAGAATGCCATCCCTACTTTTTGATGTTGCCAAAGGGGGAGAAATGTGTGCTTTGGGCTGCTTAGTAGTTGGTTGTTTAGCTAGTTCTATGTTGTTTTAGCCTGCTTTTTGTTTGCGTCTTGCATTTTCATTTATTTATGCTTTTAGTACTTATGGTACTGTTATGTTTTTACTTCAAATTCTCATGTATTATTAAGGAAGATATCTAAACTGAGAATATGTTTTTTTTGTGTTTGAAATATTCCACTATTGTTATATGCATAAATTCAGGGGGAGCATACTATTAATGCAACCCTCATTATCAAACACACAATATTTTGTCATCATCAAAAAGGGAGAGATTGTTGGCCAAAGGGTCAATCAAAGAACAATTATCCATTTTGATGATAACAAAATGTTAAGTACGTGTTTAGTACTAATGTGTCTATTCAGTTGAGCATTACAGATTAACAGGATATTTATCAAAAGCTAAAGAAAGGACAAAAAGATCAATTCTAGTTTATGCTTCAGAAGATTGATGAATCAAGGCTTCGAGTAAATAGGATGGTGAGCGAATTGTATCAAAGGGTTTATGCAAGGATTTCACACTTATAAGCTTATCCTAATTCAAAAAACAATGAAATGGAAAATTCAGGCGACTGACCATCAGTTGACTCAATGTACAGCTAGTCGACCGACAGTTTCATGCCAGTCAACTGACCTCGTCAGAGAGTTTTAAGGCTATTTGCCAATCGACCGACATTGAAAACTCAGTCGACCGATGGACATTCAGTTGACCGACATTAACCCGTCAGTCGACCGACCTCGTAAGAGAGTTTAAAGGTATTTTCCAATCGACCGACTTTGAAAAGTCAGTCGACCGACGGCCTCACCAGTCGACCGACAGTTCAGGCCAGTCGAGTGACCTGGTCAGAGAGATTTTTGGTTAATTGCCAGTCGACCGACATTGTAATGTCAGTCAACCGACAGACAGGAATAGTCGACCGACCGACAAGAATCAGTCGACCGACGAAAATAAAAATGGCTATATTCAGAGCATTAATGGCTCTCACTTGTCCCTAGCTACCACTACTCTCAGCTCACTCTCCTAAAGTGAGTCTTACTCTCTTAAACCTTGCCCTAGCTATATATATGTAGAGATATTGATTTAAGAACACACATCCCTTTACTACTCTGCAGAAAAGCTGCCCTTCATCCTTATTCTCTCTGGAAAACTGCTCTCCATTCTCATTCTATAGCAAGCAAAACTTGAGCATTAAAAGCTAGACTCATCTCATTTATTTCCAATCTTTTCTTTGTGAGAAGCTAGTGAGATAAGATCTTTGTTCCAACTCTTGAATCATTGATTCCTAGAGTGTGTAAGATCTTGAGAGAACCATACACTTCACATTAAACACTTGAGCTTATACATTGTGAATCTTTCATAAACCCTAAGGGTTTTGAGTGTTTTATTGAGTGTATCCTTTCATTATAAAAGGAAAAGAGATCCTTGAGTGAGTGAAGCTCATTGATCCAAAAGAGGGGTTTGTCCTCTTGTTTCGTGTGACGGGCTCGTTAGCTCTTGTGTAAAGGTTTGCTATTCCACCTGCAAGGAAAAACCATAGTGTGAGATTGGGAAAGTCTTAAGGGGGGATCTTTAAGCCGAGGAGTAGGAGTTATCGAACCTCGTAAAAATTGCGATGTCATCTCTCTCTCTCTTGCTCTTTCACTTGATTATTTGCATGCCTACCTTATTTTGATTTATGTAATTTGATTATTGTTTTCAATTAGAAAAATATCTATTGTCATCTTCATAAGTGTATATTGATTTATTCAAGCTAAATGAACTTGTTAAAGTTAAGCTAAGTGAAAATAAAAAAAGTAGGAAATAATTTTTATATCCCTATCAGGACTGGCAATTCGTGTCCACAGGTCGACGCACGGGTCAACAGGGCAATCTGATACTAGTTGACACAAAAATCAAACATTTTAAATATGATATAATCCAACACGAAAAATAAAAAATAAAAAATAAAAATGAAATTGAATTTGAATTTGACACAATTCAGTAATAGTTTATTAATGTATTTCAATCCATGACCAATTAGAGAATAGAAAAAATCAGCAAATAAATATAACAATAAATATAATCGTGTCAAATGGGTCAATTCGTGTCAGAAATTGCCAGCTCTAATCCCTATTCACCCCCTCTAGGGCTAATTAGTTACTTACACCACCGCATAACACTAGTTGCAGGAGTAGCTTCTCCACGTACACTTTGATACTCCTCTTGGATTGATAAGCCAATGCTTTATTATTTGTGGAAACCGTCCACTATCTTCGGAAATGCAACAGTTCTACAGTCTTCGTCAGAATCAGTGGATTCGTTTAATGATGCCGCTTGCTCCAACTCTACACACACTTTACTCTCTGGCAGGCTATCCAATCCAACTAAAGCATAATCATGATTTTGAACATCCTCATTGCAACCATCACTTTGCAATTGACCAACATATTATCTTTCATCTTGATCGGTTAATTGAATCAAATTATCATGCTCACTTACATGGATACTACTAGACTCACCAACATGCATAATTGTATGCACAACATCCACCGGAGAATCCAAATCAGATGGCAGTTTTCTCTCGTAAAAAATTACCTCTGTTTCGTTAACTTCCTCCACATCAACAATTTCTTTAATATTGCCCCCTTTTGAAGACTCAACCTCCACTCTAACAAAAGGTTCGACATTTTTTATAAAGTTAGTTGTTTTTCCTTCGTGAAGTGTTGGTTCATCTTTTTGTGGTTTCGTTTCTCCTTCTCTGTCAATAGTTATTTCCTCTTGTACATTTGATTCACATACCTGTCCAACATATTTGCAACCCTAAACTCCATTCCATCAACGTCAACATCACATTCGCCAATAACCGTTGATTTTCCTCCATCTGTATTTGTTTCATCACCAATAAACTGCAATATTTGTTCATCTTCTGCACCTTTGGTTTCTCCGCCTTCTTCATGTAAACCAGTTTCGACAACATTCTCCCTTTTTTTCAACCCCAACATGCACTCGAACACACGGTTCGACATTTTGGCAAAGACCAGTTATTTTTCCTTGATAAAGCGATGGTTCATCTTCTTGTCGTTTCGTTTCTACTTGTTCATAAACAACGACTTCCTCTTGTACAATTGATCGAAATATTTGTCGAACAAATTTTCCAACCCCAACCTCAAATCCATCAACATCATCATCACCTTCTCCAATAATCGTTGATTTTCCTCCATCTGTAATTGCTCCATCACCTTCAACATCTATTATTTTCTCTTCTTCTGCTCTTTTGGTTTCTCCGTGTCCTTCATGTACAACTCCTTGAACTTGTTCAAATCCTTTAACTTGGTATGCGACTACAATTTCTTCCTCTACTTCCATTTCATTGCCTTTCCCCTCTCATTCTCCTTCTTTTGCTCGTTCGACTTCTTCTCATTTAGCTTCTTCTCCTGAACCTGAATCTGATTCTGAATTTTTGTTTAAATTATTGTCTTTATATTCCATGGACTCTTCTGTTTCATCATTATCTGGCTTCAATTCTGATTCAACTATTTCTTCTATAACAACGACCTTGCGCTTATTTCTAACCACTTGTTTATTCTTTAAGCATGTCTTCCTCCTCTTCGGATCGTTAACTACTTCTATATGAACCTCCGTCGTACTAGTTCTGGCATTGGAATTCATCATATCTCCCATCATCTTCTTATCTTTCTCAAGGGTGGTAATTTTTTTCCTCAGCTGTTTAGATAACTCATTAGCTTTATTAGCATAAACATCGTCACATAAAGATTATTCATACACTGCATGATAGATAAATACTTAGTGAATAACTCACATCAGTTTCTTGGTCGAAGCAGTCATCATTATGTAAAGTGCATGGTCTATCATTCCTTGCAGAGGTACAACCAGTGGAAGGCATAGTTTGGCGACTAAAATTACTGCTTCCTGGACCAGAAGGTATCAACTGTGGACATAGACAATTATTTTTCACACAATCTAGTTTTAGGTAAGGTTGTACACACACTAACACCATAAATGATAGTCGAATGTGACATTATAAAAATAATTAGACATATTAATAAAATGAAACATGCATAAGTTCGTCGCTTACAATAGTAATAGTATATGCACCCATCCTATCCTCCTATTTCATTATGTGGCATACAACGTTCGACGTGCAATAACCAAGTGATTGCACATGGCCTTTCGGATAAGGAAATTGGATTGCCTTAAAACACATATAATACAAAAGCTGTAGAAATTACTAACAAACATAAAAGAATTGTTACATCGCAAGGGCATCAAAACTGCCACACATTACCTATAGGAACAATATGCAACCACGATACAAAGTCTTCAATGGACCACTTGATCCAGGACTTATGGCTCTAATAAGAGAATCTACAACAAATTTTGCCCAATTGTATGTACCGATGGCTTTCACATTATCAACAGTAGGCAACAAGGACTTGTGACAATCATTTCGACACGTAGGGGTTAGGACTACACCAAATGCTAGTAGAATGAATAGTCGCTTGAATTGTTTTACATTTCTTTCTCTTTTTACGTTTTTCACCAACTCCTCAATCTTTATGCCGTTTTGGCAAAACAAACTAGCTTCCACCATCCAAGTCTCCCTCTCAAAATGGATTTTCTTTGGAACTTTATCACAACCTAATGGTATTCCAAATACATTGTAAACTTCAGTACCGCTCACACACAGTTCTTCGACGTCACGTACTCTAACTCGATGGGTTCTACAATCGAAGTTGGATATCAAGTAAAGGCATCAATCTTTACTGATTATATCACACTTTAATTCCAAAAGCTTCCCAAATCCAATTTCTGCCACTGCTTTCCGCTGCTCATGCGAGAGTTCGGACACAGTTTCAATAAATTTAGACAAGTGTGCCCTTTTCCAACCACCTTTGATCTCATCAGGGCATGCAGGTTGGGGAGATTCATTTCTCTTTCGTTTCTAAGAAAATATGAACACATCAAATCCAATTACTGAACTGTGAAAGAATAGAAATTTTCTGGCAAAATAACGTTACATATCGAGGGGATCCTTTTGCTCAACTTCCTCTCCTCCTTATACATTTCTTCATCATCCGATGTCAGTTGAGGCCAATCAACACCAACCTCTCTTGATTTGGTAACCAAGTCAACCATAGTACCACCTTCAACTCCATCGTGTTCTTTCACTTTTTTCTCCAACAATTGCCTTGTAAAACAAATTTAAACATCAAAACACCATCAATCACATTACACACATCTCCTATCGAAACATAGATTACGAAACAGAAGCAAAAACAGAAACGACAAGATTGTATTTCAAAAGCTGCTACATTTAAAGTGTCACATGTATATTCTGCATACATAATCAGAGGAGATAACAAGTATCACACCAATTACACCATCTTCACACAAGCCAATTTCCTCAACTGCACAGTACTAAGGGGCAAATCGGGACACATATATAACTTATTTTTAATATTGTAACCATTGCCAACCAACTTCAATGTCGTCGAAGGTTCATGTCTTAGTTGAGATTCGGGAAGTTCATCTCTCTTTCGTTTTCGAGGAAATAAATCTCAACTCTGTCCCAACTATCTACCCACAAGCAAGATGTGTCCCACAATTTTGTTTACATATATATATATATATATACTGTAATGTTGGCATGTTACACCATTTGTAATGAATTCAAAATGTGCAATAACATAGAATTAATGTTTTCATTTAATGTTATTGAGTTGCCATTTCTTGTTTTCCTTTCTCATTGTCCATCTTCACAAGAATACAACTCTACTCAATTTATGTGTAGATATATCAAAAAAGTTCACATGTTTTCAAAATGTGCAAAAACATAGAATTTAATTACGCAGTATATGTCAATTTATTTTGTGTTCGTGGACTGTTGTACTGACTTGGCCATCCCACCAAATAAAGTCCTACTTACCTTTTTATTACCGAAAAAAACTTAACAAATATTCACTATCCTTATATATTTGATTGTTTTAATTAAAATATAATTTCGATATTACTATATTAAATGCAACAATACTGAAATGGTTTCTTGAATATTAACTGGTCATTTTAGTTTGCGATGAACAAAATGGACCCAAAACATTTCCAAAATCAGTAAACATGAGCTTTGAATCTGCATGGCATTTAAGATGAGTTGAAACAAATATTAAACTTATGAATGACAGAATTAATGCCAAAGAATACCCAAATTTTACTTACACTATGTCACCAAAAATTAAACCCTAAATTTGTTATTACCGAACAAAATAATTAATACCTAAATTTATGCAACTTCTTGGTTGAAATAATCAAAGACGTTGGAGGAGGGGGGTTCTGTCTAGAAGAAGAAGCGTGATTTGCTCTGCCCTTTGTGTCTGCTATTTTCCTCGATTTAACTTTGGAGCTACCTTTATTCGCCTTACTCTTAAGCAACACTTTTCCAACCTCTGATTTCTTGCCAAAAGCACCCATACCCTTGCCTTTCGCCAACTTTCCATCCTTTGATTTCTTCTTCGCACCACTTATAGCCTTGCATGTGCCCATCTTCTTAGCAACCATTTTGAAAACCTTAACTTGATTTTAAGGAAAAATTCGAAGACGGTCTTCAGATTCTACTTCTGTACTATGTTGTACCCGTATAATTCATAAAAGGGAAAAGAATTTTTAGGAAGGCTTTGCTTCCATCTCTTTGATTTGATGGCTCAAGAATCGCGATGGAAAATAGAAGATTGGAGAAGACGAGAGAGAATGCTACAGTTGATTGCGCTACAGTTTTCGTTTATGTTTATATTAAACACTTGCCACATGTGGGACCTAACCTAAGCACTTGTTTGGGTTTTGAAAAATGGAAACGTTTGGAGCCAAAAATTGGTATTTTGGATAGTCAACGTTGGTACAGTAATTTTGTATATACAAATAGTGCCGTATATTAGTCATCAGTCATATGTATACATTGTAAACACAAATTTTGTATCCGAAATTCTAGGAAACAAAATAAGAGCAAACAATTAATTTTATTGATAAAAAATAATAAAATAAAGTGGTACAATTCTTTGTGGTCGATTCTTAAATAAATAAGAATCTTCCTCTGATTAAATCTCCTAAAACTCTGGTGCAAGGGTTTTGAAAGCTTGATCTTGAACTGTTACTTGATTGTTACTTGTGTTATTCGGAATTGAAGAAATCTTGATTTGCTGAAGGTCTTTGAAGAAGAACGGCACAGGTGTGGCGTGCTTGTTGTTCTTCGTCTTCAAGAATTTTTAGAGGTTTTGCTGAGTTGGAGTCGGCAGAGCTTTGTTGCAGTCTTCTTCTCCTTCTCTTGTTTTTTTCTCCATATGTTGGGTGACCTTGTATTTATAGGCCAAATGTGGGGTCTTAATTTTGGAAAACACCCACCAATTATGCTTAAAATCCCATAAAATAAAGGATATTTATTTATTTATTATTTCTGGGAATAAATCCAAATTTAATTTTGAATTAAAAACATATAACTCAAACCTTTGAGAATTTGACACGTGTACATTTGTGGGACCCGTAATTGTCAATGAGTTTGACCAAGACTTATTGATTTAAGTCGACTAATCCAACGGTGATTAAATCATCACCAAATTTATGTGTCTGCATACATATCATATGCTGAGATGGAATTGATGATGTGGCCTTTTTCAGTTGTGTGGACCAATAGGGCGCCGACACCTGTGACCGAGATTTACCTAGTGAGAGAACAACTGGACGTGGGAAAAAAAAGATGGTAAATAATGTTCTTGAATTAGGCTTTTTTAGGCTTCAGGTCAATGAAAGCATTGGTATCACTTTAGTATATGCATCACCATTTTTATTAAATGTTAAATGGACATGAAGCTATCAACAAAGGAAAAGTTAACTAGGTCTATATTTATAAATGTGTGTGTATGAACAAGACTACACCGATCAAATTAACATACTCATTGGACGATGACATTTTCTTTAATCAATTGCAACTCAGCTTTTGTTGTGGTGGGATGTAAAGTGCAATGTATCTGAGTAAATTATTATAAAACCCTTCACCATTCTGTCAAATTACCATAACACAACCTTATACCATTATTTATTATTATTATTATTAAATAGTAGCCCCAATGCAATTCACTGGAAAAAAATTTCATTGAATCATTGATTTCAGCATCGACATTAGTATCCAATTCAGTGAAAAATAATATGAAAAAACCTTAGATCTCTCCATGAACTATCAACCTCTCCACTCTCTAAGCAATTTATATATTCTTACTCTCTCATTGTACCAGTTTTAATGAGAGATCCAACAATAAACTCGGGCTATTTGGCCGATCGGGTTGTATTTTATAGTCAGTGAGGATCAATCGGCTAAATGATCAAATCTAATTCATTAGATCTCACAATGCATCGTAATTAGTCCAATAAAAGAGTAAAATAAGAGAATATTTTTCCCCCTCTGACAATTGGTTTTAGTTCATCATCAACTGATGTAAATGCATGTCAACTGGGTTCAACCTACAACCAGAACTAGAATGTAAAATTTTATGATAAAATACAAAGAAAATTTTCACTTGTCTTTTGTGGAGTGGATTAAATGGACTACATTTATATTTCTATCATTTATATGTTATGAGACAATATATAGTTAGTACCTCGAATAAGTTCATGAAGTAAATTTTTTCTAGATGAAATTGACACCCCTTGAAAGGAGAGAATTTTACAAATTCCACTTTTGGGAGTGAAAACTAGTACTAAATAAAGATAATCGTTTAATAAAAAAAAAAAATCAAGATCATTACATCTCCACACATTATTTCAAACAAGTCAATACAAAATAAAAATACCTGAATATTAAGCTCCCCATACATTCATAGGTGAGATAAAATTTTCAACAATAGTGGTGCTATAAGAGTACATGTATAAAATAAAATTTTCTTGTTTTCATTACATTCAAAAAGTCAGAAGTCAAAGGGCATGGTGGGCATTTCACCAATCAATTAATTTCATCAACAAAAGATGCCATTAACGCATTCCAATTAAGTGTTTGATTTCCTTCTCTTTAATTAAACGTGTAATAATAATGATAAGTATAGATATAGTCCTCTATATATATCACAGTCCGTGAGCCGATGCACTTGTACTGAGCCCTTTCACAAAGCTTCACAGCCTTTGTTACCATCTCTCTCCCACAGACACACACGCATTTTGATCAAGTGAGAGGTGTTAAATGGCCAAAATAGCCTTTGGAGCATGCCGAGAGGCCTTTCAGGCCGACTGCATCCAAGCCCTTATCGTAGAGTTCATTTGCACCTTTCTATTCGTCTTCGCCGGTGTCGGATCTGCTATGGGCGCTGGTACGTAATTCATTCGTTACATGTGTAACTTCGATAGTGTTTATTTGTTAAGATGAATAGGTAAGATAGTTCAGACCAAGCTGTGAGTAATATATTTTTGACGTACCTCGATAATGCTTATTAGTTAAACAATCGCACACGAATCTAGTAAGATCATTCAGATTTATAAGTCATGTCACCTATTAATAAAAAAAAAGGTATCGATGTCTGTGTATTGGATATACTGATTGTTTGTTAATTGAAATACAGATAAGCTAAACGGGAATTCACTAGTGAGCCTATTTTTTGTGGCAATGGCACATGCATTGGTGGTGGCGGTGATGATATCAGCGGGTTTTCGCATCTCTGGCGGCCATCTCAACCCTGCCGTGACGCTTGGCCTCTGCTTCGGCGGTCATATCACCGTCTTCCGGTCTCTCCTCTACTTTATCGATCAGTGCTTGGCCTCTGTTGCAGCTTGTGCTTTGCTTGTGTACCTAACTGGAGGCTTGGTAAGTTGGTGGTTAATTTGTGTGCATCTCTCAAAACAAAAATAAAATAATTACTCCCTCGTCCCGAGTTAAGTGTTCATTTTAGTTAGGGTATATAACTTTTTGAGACGTCCCAAGTTAAAGTGTTCATTTTGGGGTATATAATTTTTTGAGATGATAGATTTTTATTGGTGTGATAGTGAATGAAAAATTAATTTTATTTTTTGTCTCATCAAATGATGTGATATTTGTAGTTTAAATATTTTATAATTTAAATGATTGAATGGGTTGAATAGTGAATATGAACACTTAAATTGGAACGGAGAGAATATTATTTATATATATATATATACAAGATAAATTATAATTTGTCTTCCTTAATATATATATATTACACTCGCATCATTTATCTTTTAAATATTTATAATTTCACGGTCTCTAGTTGATGTGCATTGGAAAATTACTTATATAGCTATGTTTATTTTTTATTTAAAAGATATTTATATAAATAAGTGAAAATATTATAGTCAATTTATCATTAGTCAATTGATAACGTAAGCGTTGAATATGCCGAAATTCATCTACATAAATTGTTACTACTTACAGAAATGACCAAACTATAATTTACCAAATAAAAATAAAGGACGTAAATGTATAATATATTATATCTCAAGACATCAAACTATAATTTACCCATATATATGGCACAAATGAAAATAATTAAAGATTTGAATATCCAATCCGGAAATTGAAAAAACTACATATGAATTTTATTTAATTTGTTAATCAAACAAAGAAGAAATTAATTACCATTGATCTCATTCTCGTCATAATATATTTTTTTGCATCAATCTTTTGATGAACATGTTTAAAGAATTCGATTATGGAGGGAATGTGTGACTAAGAAATAGGGTAAATAGCTAAAAATACCCCTTAATTTTCTTCTCTTTCTCTACTATACCCCCTCAATTAATTATACCCCCCTCAACTTTCATTTTCTTGCACCATGGGTTTGCCCTCAAATTTTTTTACCCTTTTACCCTCCAAATTTTTTTTATTTCCACCTTACCTTTAATCATATCTTTACTATTATATTTCTTAATTCTTTAAATTACAAAAATATTATTTCTTTTAGTTACAATATTAATTATGCCATTTACCTTTAATATATTAGACTAAATATACTCTCAAATGTAATTTTTTTTTAATAAGTTCTAATTATTGTATTTGTAAATCAATTAACTTGGTATTAAATTTTAGTTTGATTTAAATCATAAAAATCAATCCTAATTAATATATTCATAAATAAATCCAATTTATGAAAACAATATATATATTTTGAACAAAATATATATATTTCGGAATATATATATAATTCGTTAAAAATATATCTTTTCCGAATTCTTTTAAAAAATATGAATTTTTTCCGAAAAATAATTTTTTTGGGAAAAATATATATTATGTTCCAAACTATAATTTTTTCTGAAAAATAAATTTTATTGAGAAAAATATATATTATGTTCCAAAATATAATTTTTTCTCAAAAATAAATTTTATTGAGAAAAATATATATTATTTTCAAAAATATGAATTTTTTCCGAAAAATATATATTATGTTCCAAAATATGATTTTGAGTCATAATACCTAAACTACCATCAATAGTATAAGAGGGTTTAGTGAAATCAAACCTTCAAAAAAATTATTTTTTGAAAAAATATGTATATTTTGGAATATATATATATATATATATGATTCGTCAAAAGTATATATTTTTTGAATTGTTTTAAAAAATATGAATTTTTTATGAAAAATATACATTATTTTCTAAAATATAAAAAATATATATTTCGGAAAAAAAATCATATTTTGGAAAATAATATATATTTTTCTCAAAAAAATTATTTTTCGGAAAAAATCATATTTTGGAACATAATATATATTTTTCCCAAAATTTTTATTTTTTGGAAAAAAATCATAATTTTTTAAAACAATTCGAAAAATATTTTTTTTTGACGAATTATATATATATATTCCAAAATATATATCATTTTCCAATAAAACTTAATTTCATTTAAATCATAAAACTCATTGTCCTAATTAAAATTTTTTTTTGCCCAAATGAAACTTTCTTTTCATAAAAATATATTCATAAATTGTTATTTATTTATGAATATATTAATTAGGATTGAGTTTTATGATTTAAATCAAACTAAAATTTAATAACAAGTTAATTGATTTACAAATAAAATAATTAAAACTTACAAAAAAAAAAATTAACATTTGAAAGTATATTTAGTCTAATACATTAAAGGTAAATGACATAAATAATATTCTAACTTAAAGAAATAATATTTTTGTAATATAAAGAATTAAGAAATATAATAGTAAGGATAGAATTAAAGGTAAGGTGGAAATACAAAAAGTTTGGAGGGTAAAAGGGTAAAAAAAATTGAAGGCAAGCCCATGGTGCAACATTTTATAAAACTTTAGGGGGTTTTAAGCTCATTTCATAGTTGAGGGGGGATAGTAGGGAAAGAGAGTAAAATTTAGGGGGGGTTTAAGCTATTTACCCTAAGAAATATAATATATGAATATCTCTATATGTATGTGTTATTAACATAAAATTTCTTTTGATTTTAGATTCTTAACAAATACTCTTTTGAAGTGTTATATATTCCCTTTCATTTTTATAAATCCCCATTTCCAACTCAAAATTTTTTTGAGACAAAAAGAAGAGTTTATGAAAGTGGAATAAATAACATTTCATTTGAAAAAAAATATATATAATATTTTATAAAGTATTTGTTAAAAATCTAAAATTATTGGATGGTTTTATATTAATAACCCTAAAATCTGTCCAATTTCAAAGTTGATAAAGATTAGTTAATTTTACTCGGTTCGAAACCGATGCTTGATCCGACCCACATCAAATTCTTGGTGAATTAAGTTTTGAGTGTGATTCAGTCACATCTCATAATGTTTGTGGACCCCATTAGATGTGCCTGAGTTGATAGATTATTCCAAAAAGATATTCAAACACTACATGTTCATATTTTTGTAAGTATACGCCAAATGAACTTTTTGTAATTCATAAAGTTAGAATATTCAATTTTAAACACCATCTCACTATCTCCCACCTCTCTCTATACATATATACTACTATATGTGTGTAGATTTATACAGAAGTATGCCCACATCACAGTGATCACACATAAATGTTTTGAGTATTAAGCCATAAATCAGAGGGGGTTCTTAACAAAATGGATCCTTTATAAAGTGTTACCGGTTTTTATTATAAAAGTCTGTGTTATGTAGTCAATTTTGTGTGAAATAATTCCTGTACCAATAAATATCTCCTCTCAACGTGACATGTACTTATATTATATTTCGTGTGTATATATATATATATATTATCTACAGAGGCGCATGCATGCTAAAAGTTGGCATCTTCATTAAAAAGTATTTAAGTCAGTACCTTTACAGTTCACCCTCCCTAATAATGTACTATATAAAAGTTGGTACATACATTGGACTATAACATAATTGGACTATATACATTAAGAGTGCTTTGTGTTTGGTAAAGTACCCACTTTTCATATTATAAAGTTTCTGACTCTTTGCCCTCTATTTCTATATGAAAAAAAATACTACCTACGGCCGTTAATTAGTCCATTATAATTTAAATACGTGGATTTTCAAAAATAAAACGCAAACATAAAGTTCCTAAAATATGAATTTAATATTCATTTTTTATTTGAAAAATTTATCAATGTGTCCAAATTATATTAAATTATATTGGTCAACTTTCCTTAACATGACTCGATTATTGTTCTTTTATATTATTCTGCTTTTTCTCTTCCCATATTTACTTTTAAAAAAACTTTATTTTATTGGTATTATTCTAACTAGTATTTTATGAAATTTGACTTCCACAGACAACTCCAGTACATACACTTGCAAGTGGGGTGGACTATTTACAAGGAGTGATATGGGAGGTAGTTTTGACCTTCTCATTGTTGTTCACAGTGTATGCTACTATAGTTGATCCCAAGAAGGGTCATCTTGATGGGCTGGGCCCATTTTTGACTGGGCTTGTTGTTGGGGCCAACATCATGGCAGGAGGGGCTTTCTCGGGGGCCTCGATGAACCCGGCAAGATCCTTCGGCCCGGCCCTGGTGAGCGGAGACTGGACTGATCATTGGGTCTACTGGGTTGGGCCGCTCATCGGTGGTGGGCTTGCCGGGTTCATCTACGAGAATTTCTTCATTGTTAGGTCTCATCTTCCTCTTCCAACAGATGAAGAAACTTTCTAGCTTTGTGACTAATGAGTTATGTGTTTCTGTTGTAATGTTCTATGATTTCTGTATGGTAATCTATGGTTAGATCGTCCTTAAGTTGTAAGAGTAGATTATGGCAATAAATAATAAACTATAGCTTTAAATGTATAATTTTTTTTATTGTTTTTCCAATTTCGGAAAATTGTGAATTTAAAATGCAATCAGTGACATATAATAATAGTGCGTTTTACTAAAACACAAAACAAGCATCACTAGTTATCATTTAACATAGTTTGATTTTTTAAAAGAAATGATTATTATAGTACATTATTGTTGTAAAAGGTACATGTTTACGTTCAAAAGTTGTTAAATATTGCATTTTGAAATATGAAAGAAGGAGCGTGATAAAATTATCAAAATATATTGAATATATGTTATAAATTAAAAATATATTTTAAAATTATAAATACGATTAAAAAATATTGGCCACTTATCCGTATCATGTCAATATCTAATAAAGACATGATACACCTATCTTATACCGAAGCAGCCGTACTTTATAAACTGTATCAATGCAAATGCACAGTCACTATTCAATAAAATACATAATTAATCCTAAATAAAACATTGTAATAGATTCAATAAAGTACATTATTAATCCTAAATAAAACATTGTAATAGATTAGAATTGCGCAAAATGACTTTAAAATAAAAAAGTTTGAGAATAAGGTGATTTTTGATCAAATTGAAAATTAAGTACTGGAAATTTTAATATCTGAATATTAAGTACTAAAGGTTTTAAGTGATGCTTAAAAAAAATTGTATTTTATGATATTATTTTAAACTTTTAGTCTTCAGACTTCAGTGTTAAGTGGTGACCCTGTCACTTAAAATTTTATCTCATTTTAAGTGACACTTAATGTTTTCACTGATATTAATAAGTTTTGAATTTGTTCAAATTTAAGTGATAAATAAGTATCATCAAACATACCCTAACTAGAACTAACCCATTATATAAATTCAAGGGTAATTTACAATGACACCCAATGAGGTATTGGTCAATTACACTCAGATTACGATCAACACACTATTTTACCGTGACACACCCTGAAGTTTATAAAATGTTGCAATGACACCCCTTGGATGCAAAAAATGACTTTAGTACCGTTGGTTAATTTAATCTTGATGTGAAATCTCTATGTTACCCCCATGACTAAACCCTTCACTTTACTCATTACACCAACCACCTTTATCATCATACTCTTATTATTAAAAAATTTACAATAAATAAACAAGATATACAATATATATAATTTTATTTTAAACATAAAAATAGAAAAACATCAAAAATATTTTGAAAAATATATTTAAAGGTAAATTCTACCACTAAAAAAAATTAATCAATAATAATACTAAGAAAATCCCATTATTTAATTATTGCTCTTAATTTTTAATATATTATTTTTTAAATATTTTTCGAAAAACATTAAAGGGTTACATCTAATAACCATTATAGGTATTCCATATCATAATATATATAAATTTTTATGTACGAATAGAAATTTTTTTTATATATTTTTATTTTATTGTCAATCAATAATTTTAATAAAATTTGATAATATAATGAAATATATTATTTAAAACATCTTACACTTTACCCATTGTAGATATTACATATCTAAGAAATTCTACCATTATATATAATTTTTTTTTTCTATTTGTACATAGATATTTGTATATATTTTATTAGATATGTAATACCTATAATTGTTATTAGATATAACCCTTTAATATTTTTTGAAAAATATTTATATAGTAATATATTAAAAATTAAGAGCAATAATTAAATAATAGAATTTTCTTAATATTATTATTGATTAAATTTTTTTAGTGGTAGAATTTACTTTTAAATATATATTTTTAAATATTTTTGATTTTATACATTGTATATCTTATTTATTTATTGTAAATTTTTCATAATAAGAGTGTGATGATAAGGGTAGTTGGTGTAATGGGTAAGGTGTAAGGTTTAGTCATGAGAGTAACATAGAAATTTCACATGAAAATTAAATCAATCAAGAGCACTAAAGTCATGTTATGCCTAGGTATGTCATTGCAACATTTTACAAACCTCAAAGAGTGTCACTGTAAATTACGGTGTTGACTATAATCTGAGTGTAATTGACTAATACCTCAGGGGTGTCATTATAAATTACCCTAAATTCAAGGGTAAATTACAATTTTCTCTCCCCTTTAAATTTGTTAAATTACAGTCTCCTCCCCTTTAATTTTGATTTGTTCTCATACCATTAGGGCTGCAAATGAACCGAGCCGAGCCGAGCCGAGCTTTAGAATGTTCAAGCTCGGTTCATTTACTAAACGAGCCTAGAAAATGTGTTCAAGCTCGGCTCATTTGCTTAACGAACGAGCCCGGGCCGAACGTCAGATTTAACGAGCCGAACCCGAACTTGTTCACGAACGACTCATTTCAGTGCAACATATATTAATTTTTCTAATAGTTGTCTGGATTGAGTTGTTGCATGTTTGTTTTAACATATTTTCACTAGTATAATTTTTTATGAATGAATTTTATGTTATGACCGCCTAATTTCTATAATCTTTTCACAATAATCTTCATAATTTGTTCAATTTGAACACTTTCTTTTGTCAAATATCATATAATTTTATTATTTAACTTAGACGAGCCTGTTCACGAGCTTAGTAATGTTCAAGCTCGACTCGTTTACTAAACGAGACTAAAAATTGTGCTCAGGCTCGGTTCGTTTACCAAACGAACGAGCACGAGCCGAGCTCTTAACGAGCCGAACCCGAACCTACTCACGAACGGCTCGGTTCATTTGCAGCCCTACATACCATAACAAAAACACCTTCCAACCAACTTCAAGCACAACGAAAATCTATCAACTAGTAAAATTACTAGAATACCCTAAAATGATTGTGAAGACATATTTACCCACCAAACATTAAAAGGACTTATTAACCCTTAAAATTTGTTATGTGTTTCTTCTCTATACATCTTTATATATATGCATATTATAGTATATACACATTTTCTTGGACATGAGGGTTTATCAAATGGTGGACTGATTTAGGGGTTTCCTGCTTCATCATTTCTATCTTCTACAAGTACATGCTACACAGATATGAACATACACTCACCTATACATTACTTACAAGTTACTACAGATAACTAAATTCAAATCGTTGACACAACCATGATCAACTTCAACCTGTTGAATTTTTGGGGAGAGAAAAAATAATTTTCTAGTCTCAATTTTATACAAGGTAATGAAGCCTTGCTTTCCCAGCGTCAATTTTGACTAGTCACTCCGTGTGGCATGAAAGGAGTTTATTTACTTTCAAAAAAAAAAAAAGGAGTTTATTTAAATTTACCTAAATTTACACATAAATTTTAATGTTAATTTATTGATAACATTTTTAAGTTTTCCAAATAAAAATTGGGGTAAAAATTATAAAATAATTTAAGTAATTACTTACTATCATTTATATATAACATGATATGTAATGTCTTTATTATTAAAGTAATTTATAAGTTCTTCATCAATAAAATATTTAAAAGGAGCTATTTTAAGGTGAATTCTTTTTAAAATTATGATAATAAATTTTATTATTTGAAAAATTAAAGTGTTAATGGCAAGTTAACTATGTGAGAAATAAAGTAGTTATAAGGTACAATTCTATTTTTTCGTTTATGGATGTATGACTCTAATACAATCAAGATAAATTATATAACTAGGTTTGAAATAAGGAAAACAATTATTAATATAACTCAAAGAAGTAACAAATTTAACAAGAATGGTAAAATAGTCTTTTGAGAAGAATTTTGTACTCATTGCAACAAATCAATAATTTGAGAAAATTATTGATAATTTAGGACAAAAGTACAATAATTTAGGTTTTTTTTATTTTATTTTCCTTTCAATTTTACCCTATATAATATCTACGGTTGTGCATGCATATCTTAACTTAAAGTGGCTTTTGTTAGGAAACTTAGTTTGAGCCACTGTAAGGGCTTAAAATTACGGCCCACTTACTAATTGGCACAAATGGGCCTGCTCCAAATGTTCATTTACATAAGCCCAACCCACAGGTCAGAATATTCTAGAAGTGAAATATTCTGATTAAGCCCAAATTAATTCCCCCGGTAAAGTAAGAATGGATTGACACCAAAAAGGAATAATTGCAAATCCCTTTAAGTTAGGGATATGAATATATATAAAAAATATGTTAAATGGTGTATATAAAAATGCCCTGAGAGCCTCAATGAAGATTTATGAGTGTTTGAAGTTTTTTTTGCATCTTTACTTTGGCACCGGCTATGGAAATCTAGAGAGTTTTTTTTTTTTTCCTAAGAATATTCAACCATAGTGGAAACAAGGTCCCAGGAGTACAGGCCACCCGTGAGGGCGCAAGTAATGCTGCCCAAAACAATTTGGTCTTACGGCGCCTTGAGGCCCTGGAGAAACGTAATGAAGCCTCGGAACAACAGAACGCCGAATTATTGCATCGGGTTACTTAGCTGCCGATCCCGTTGAACAACCCTAACCTGACCACATCTGGTGACCAGCAACAAATGCCAAATAGTTGAGACCCAAGGCAGTCCCAAGTTAAGCACGATGGATCTATGGGAAGGACCCATGAGGCCCATGATGACCAAGAGGAATCCTCCCATCCAACCGTTAGGGAGGTCCCTCCGAACCAGATCCCGACCATAAAGACTGTTGACGAGATGGTGATCAAGATTCAAAGGGAAGTACTGAAGGAATTGAAGACCCAGACTCCATTGGATCTGGCTGCCCACGCCACAACTAATATGATCCGGTCTTCTTTTGTCAAGGAGATCCTGAAGACAAAGTTCCCGAAAAAGTACGTGTTGCCTAACTTCATACTTTATGAAGGGACGAAGGACCCGTTAGAGCATATCTACCATGTATAATAGAAGATGATGGTACATAACTTCCTATCATATAATCAGTATCTTGACCTTCACTATATTTTGCTTATCCGATTTTGCTTTGAAAAGATCGGAGGACTTGACCTTCACTATATTTTGCTAAATTTTGTTTGATTTTTCTTTATCTTTCGCTAAAGCCTTCAGCAGTGTAGCTGTAACACCCCGTGTTACTTTCTTTTTTTACTGAAATTAATTCTAATTTAATTTCGGTAATGACGTCACTTGTTATTGACGTATTGTTTATTCTTGGTATTTGATACCTGTAAATTTTTCGCGTTTAGTTTTAAAGTCGACTGGATGACATTCCGGTTTCTCCTTGATGACTACGCGAGTTCCTGTTGTCAATTAAACGGTCTCGTTTCGACGTTTAATGATTAGTGTTTCGATTGGATGACGACGCATTTTAATTGGATCGGGCCTGTTAAGTGTTCCGACATTTGGGTTTCTACCCCGATGTATTTAATTGGGCGTCCCGTTATTAATTCGGGCTTACGAGATTATGTTTGGGCGTTCTCGGTAATTGTTGGGATTCATTACATATATATATATTTAATTATATATATATATTATTGAAGTGGGGTTATTTTGCAATTACGGATACTTGAAGGGTCAGTTTCGAAATTATGGACAATTAAAGGGTTGCTTTTGCAATTAGGGCATATATGCATATACACATGTATACGTGCACAGACCCGTATCTGCTGAACCAGTCTTCTCCTTCACGACTACACGCTTCCTTCTTCTCTACGCGATACACAGGTCTGCATCGCTCTTCTCTCATCCTCACACGGCGAGACCATGCCCTCCACCTCCATCTTCAGTCGCCAGTCATGGCGAGAGAGAGAGAGGAACGGCAGGACTGGTTGCCGCAGCAGTAGCTGCGGCTGGAGCAGGGCTGGGACAGGCGGCGCCGGCCAGGAGCAGCGGTGGCTGTGGTCGGCGGCGGCATGGTGGTGACGCGCAGGGGTGGCGCCTGTGGTGGCGCAAGGAGTCGGCCAGTGCAGGGGCGCGTGAGCAGTGACGAATCTGGCTAGGCTTCGGCCATTTTTTCGGCGACATTCCGGTGATCGGTTTGAGCCGATTTTCGGTGAGTAGTTTCGTACCTACCATGTATTCGTTATATATTAATTTCGTGAATTTAGGATGAATGGTTTGCCCGGAAATCGCATTTATAGGTTATAGATTTCGTTTGGGGTATTTTAGATTTAACCCAATTAATTAACCGATTATTAATGGGCTTCATATATATCGTATAGGTTGTCGAGACGGATATTTCGATATATTCGAAATGGTTTTTGGACGATTTTGGTCGGCGGGCTTCATATTTGGGCGCCGGTACTGTGCTGTTTCGGGCTGTTCGGTAACGTATAATTAGGTGGGAAATTATATTTCTCACTCCGCATTATTGAATTAGTTTAGGGGTGCAAAACCCTTATTTAATTTATTATAGATATATTAAATTGCTAGTTTAAATATCTATAAATTGTTTAGGATCAGAATGGGACTTAGGAATTAATTTAAGAAAATTTATTAAATTATTCCTATGTGATTAAATAATATTCTTATTTAAATTAAATAAGAATAGACGGCTTAGAAAACCCTTACGAATTTAAATGGGTTAGTAGAGATTTGTAAAGCTTAGACGATGTGCTAGGTTCCTTTTGGAATACGTGAAATAATTGTTTAAATTATTTTAAAAGGGCATGTTAATTGAAAATGAAATATTTTCTAAAGAATTAATAGAAAATATAATTTTGGAGAACATGAATTATATATGAAATTGTTTTCATATAGTTTAATTGCTTTATGGTATTTTAAAAGCATGTTGAAAAGAGATTTTGAGACTTATATTACCATGTGGGTATTTTTATAAATATGATGCATGAAATATTTATATTGAGATATGATTTGATTGTACACCATGTCGTGTGAGCACATGGGTGTGGGTGCACGTAGTGCACGAGTTTCACCATTTGCAGAGAAAGGTCTTTTGGTGTGGTTTACCTCATTTCGTGTGGTATATGAGAGGGTTTGGGTCGGATCATCACAACAACTGGCCAGGAGGTATCACGCCTACGGAACTAAAAAGCCGGCAAATGTGAATTTGGAGTCCGGGTAGAGGCTCATGTTCTTGACTTCAGTGTAGTCATGGCGTACGGAGTTACAATTTGGGCTCTCGTACAACCGCCTTCCCTGTTGAAGTGATAGAGAGAAAAATCACTTGGGAAAGGTCGGTGTGGTAACTCTACACTACTTGATGGGCTGTATCCTCATAAGTATGTCGACATAGTCTGTATCCGTTGCCCTTGGGAAGGGTGTGTTGTGTGTGAGTATCACGTGGGGTGTTGAGTCACATTACACTGCACACTGTTTATGTGATCTCGTTTGACATGTATATGTGCTATATTACATGTGATGTTGGAGCATGCTAGTTATGAATATGCAAAATGAATTCATATTTTATAAATGCTCAGTTGAAAATGAATAATGTGAAACAAGACTTTAAATGAGAAAATCATTATAGTATAAATGAAACATATAATCTTTATACTTGTGTTATATGCTTTTATGCCTTTGAGGGAGGTTAAGTGTATTGACGTAGTAATCACTGTGAGTAGTTGAGGCTAGTGGTGGATTGTGGAGTCGATTTTGATTTGTGGCCTTAGAGAGGACTGTTAATTGTTTTGTGGTTGTAGTTAGTTGTGCGATATCTTTAGAGATTTGAGGTCAGTGATTGACTTAGTATCAATTGTGATTGAGGCCTTAGATAAGGCGGTTGATGTGATTGTGGTCTTAGTGGATGCGGTAGCATAGACCTTTAAGTGTTTTTCATTCTTTTGAGGAATGGGTAGAGGTTATGATTGAAGTGATTTCATTAAGTACTTAGGGTACTGTAGCGTGGTTTCTAGTGCTTAGTTCATTCCCCTAAGCATTTCTTGTACAGTGTTTGTACACTAGTACGTGACCTTTGACTTACATGTCATTCCTTGAGTTGTCGGTTACGGTGTGGTGCCGAACCTCTTCCTCGTGGTGTCGAACCTCTTCCTCGTGGTGTCATTTGATTTGGTGGAGTTGGAACGGATGGTTGTCTTCCGTGAGTCCAACGTGTTGCTCTTCCTTTACTGTCCTCTCGGACATTACAGGAATTCATAGAGTTGTGTTTCTCTTATTTGACTATCATTTCGAAAACGGTGTTTTCTAAACTCTTATATTTAAAAGGGAAAAACCCGTTTTCGCCTACCCCCGTATAAATGAAAAGTTTTAATACTTTATAAAATGATCTTAGGATCTTTCTTGAAAAGATTTTCAACTTTTAAAAGCCTGTGATGGCGACTGACGGAGACCGGGGGCAAGACGGTTATCTTTACTATGTGGTTTCTTAAAAGTAAAACTATTTTATTATTTTCTTGGGATTCTGAGATTCGAGACTTCTTTCTCAATATCTCGTCTTGTAGAGTTTTGAAAGGTGTTCCATTGTTTCACCTTTGTTACCTATCATGCTTGAGTCTCGGATTGAGGCTTGTTGTTGTTCAGTGCACACATATAGTGTTGCCCTTCCCTTTTCTGGGTTGTTGGTATCACCACCTAGGTGATATGAGTTTTTCTTACGTTAGGGGCATGGATACCAAAATGATTGGGTCGAGTTTGAAAACATTTTTCTTAAAAACTATTGAATCTCTGGGATTCATCTTTTTATTACTTCCGCTCTCGGCCATTCGTTTTTGGTTTCCTTGTTCCTTCTTGGTGTTCTTTCCTTGTTCCTTCTTGGTGTTCTTTCCTTGTTCACTTGTGGTGTTTTAACCTTGACATTGTTGTCTCGGTTATCTGTTGGTTAGCATTGGGAAGTCTTTTCCTTCGCTTTGCTTTGGTGACCCTGAGGTGGTCGTTCTGGTGAGTTGAGTCCGTGTACTCTAGTGATTTGATTGGGTGGTCTTCCTCGCCTACAGTGAGAGTGTTAGTGATGTGATTGACCCTATTGATGATAGTATTATGAGGTCGATACGATTTATGGTACGGTGATATGATTGAGGTGATCTAGCCTTGAGAGGTAGATTTTCTCTAGGAATAGGATGAGGTTTGTTTTATATATATATATATAGATGACGGTTGTGTTAGTACGCAAGGACGTGAGTGCTTTTCCTCCTGTGTTATCGGGGTGTGGGATTTGAGCCTTCCTTGGTACTAGTGGTGGATTTTGATTCCTGTGGATGTTAGAGGTGAGTGTGATCTCCTCTGTCGGATCTTCTGATTTGTGTTGTGAGTAATTGATGATTTGTTAGGTTTGACCTGGATGTCGTGTACCTAGCGTACGTTGGTGAGAGTAGTGTAGACTACTGGTGTTGGGTACTTGGAGTACGAGTCTTAGAGACTCATGTTGTGTATTTATATATATATATATGTGTATATATATATATATATATATATATATATATATTCCCTATATACTTATGTATACTCGTTTACGATAGTATATGAGCATGTGACTTGGGTTTGCGTGGATGGGACTAGTTGGGCTATTTATATCTTATTAGATGGTTTAGCTTTACCTAAACTATCAGAGGATGTGGTAGTTAGAGTATCTTTTCCCACTGAGCTTATTTGCTCACAGGGGAATTTCATTCGCCCCCTGGTATTCCACGCTAGGTTGCAGGAAATATACGGCTATGAGCAGGATGCAGTGCAACGGCAGTTTTCCTTGATTTTCTTGTTACAGGTTTGGAGTTGCGTTGGGTGATGCGGTTACGGTTGCAGAACGACAGGTTTGGGGACGCTAGTATTCTTCTGTCAGCTTCTTTACCCATTGTTATGGGATCATCATGTATTTCTTTTGGGAGCCAGTCTGTTGGCATATCCCTATTGATGTATCTTTTGTTTTCCTGCATTTATTCTTTCAGGATGCATTGTATTTATTCTGTATAGTTAGACGCTTTTCTGTATTCTTATTCGAGCATTTGTGGCTCTGTTGATGTTAGAGGGTTTGGAGGGGTTTTGGTTTCTTTCCATTACCTCGGCCCTATTAGGATTGATGAATGTGGGGCTTGGAAGCCATTGTGATTATTGAATTGCTATTGGCAGGTTCTTGTGTTGTGGTTGTTGTCCGGATGTTCCATTTACAAACGGAATTCTGCCGGATTTTCGTTAGATTCCGCTGCTTTGTTTATTATCCATTTGGGTATTAAATATACCATTTCTACCATTAACCCATATGTTTTCTTGGTTAATGATGTCTTAGTTGGTCATTTGTATTAAGGATCACATCCTGGATTCCTTGGATGTCCCTGTTCGGGAGTCTTAGGAATTTAAGAGCGTGTCAGTTGGTATTGGAGGATGCTAGTGAGTTTCTAGCATTCTACTTGACATGGAGTATATTTTTATTGTTATTCCATGTGTCTCTTTGTTGTTGTTGACTCTAGTAGTCGCTTGACTAGCGTCATCCCTTGGAGATTCGCTGATTCTCTAGAATTGAGTTTCGGGAATCTTAGGGGCGTGACAGCGTGGTATCAGATCATTTTACCCTTTCGTGGGTATTTGATAATTGAATTTCGTTGGTTCTCATTTCTTTTTACTTCCGCAATCACTCCCTTAGCTCTTAGGCTCGGGTTTCGGAGTCCTAGGAATTCGGGGCGTGACAGTAGCAATAACTGTGATGGACTATTTGGCAACATTATTTAATGTTTTATCACTATTATTTTTCAATTTTCTTGTCTTGCAGTTGTTGGAAAGATAATGACGAACCTAATGAAGTATGATTAGTCTGGCTACCCATTTGTTCAGATGTGGACGCTTGCTAATAGACTTTCGAATGAACATATTGCGATCTTGTATGTAAAGGATTTTGTAGACGATGCCATCATCAATAAAGGATTTATAGACGGTTGCGTCATTTGTGTAGGATTTGCAGATGATTCGATCATCTTTGAAGGATTTACAGACCGTCTTGTTGTCTGTGAAGGATTTGCACTATCCGGTCATTCACGAATAATTTATGGATGCTCCGGTCTACGAACTCTTTACTAAGGATGTTGTTGTGACTTCATAGATTTTGACAAGGAAGAGCTTTACGTTGTCTTTCTTGCTCGTTTGAACTTTCGGGGACGCCATAGATTCTGACAAGGAAGAGCTTTACGAATTTGACGTATGAGAAAAAGATGAGAGGCAGAGGGGTTCCACTGGACGTGCTAAAAATTTGTAGACAACAAAATTCAAGTCCGTAAATAAAGAAATGAAAATTGGAACAAATCAGTTTATTAATTTCAAATCAATGGCGGTACAATCCTCTATTATACTCTTTACAATAAAAAGAATATCAATCATCTGATTCGATCTCCTTTGCTACCCGGATTCAAGGACTATGAAAGCTTGATCTTGAATTGGATTGTTAAGTCGGATTCAAGGGCCATCGAGGCTTGATATTGAATTGTCTTCTTTGATTTCTGGTCGAGTGCCGATGAAGCTTGATCTTGAACAATTTTGTTTGATTTCTTGCCTTGTTGAGGAAGAACGACACAAACTTGGATGTGCTTGTTATTCTCATTTTCAGAGTTTGATTTATGTGATTATTTGAATTTGTTGAATCACAGAAAAAGAATGACACGATTTTGATGTGTTTGTTGTTCTTTTGTTTTCTTGATTTGTTGTTGTTAGAGAGACTTGTAGACCTTTTGTATCTTTCTTGGTAATTTTCTCCTGGGAGAGCTTCTGTAATTTTCTCACGTAAACTTTCTCTCTCTTCTCCATCTTGCCCCTATTTATAGACAACATGGATGAATAAGATGATGACACGTGTCTCTTTTTTGATAATTACTCAATTATAATATTATATTCAATAATTATCCTTTCATAATAATTATCTTCCAATTATGTTCTCTTGGAAATAATTATTATTATTTGTTTTATTTAACTAAGTGGGTTGGGCATAGTTAAATAATTTAAATTAATCCAATAAAAGTTGTGTTAATTAATTTAATTTGCGGCCCAACATTTTATGTTAGGCCTTATTTGTTATGGGTTCGGACCCACAAAATTTCTTTGTTTACACCTGATTCAAAAGTTTTAAAGGTTTTTATTCGAAGGTATCCTGGTTAGTTATTAAAAATAAAATTAACTAATGATGTATTGGGTTTATAAAACATATCCTAGGTGTTGACGAATGAGCAAGAGCGAAGATGTGCATGTATATGTACATACATAGTATATATATATATATACACACTAGTAAAAAGCACGTGCATTACACATAAGTAACCCTCAATTTACAATAATTATTACTAAAGTTAAGTAATTTTCTCATAATGTATTTAATATAATCAAGTCCTACAAAAAATAAATTTAACCACAACATGGATGGGATACACAAAATATAAATATTAAATTCGATAATAGAATAAAAAAATGATTATATAAGATTTCGTCAACAATAATATTTTAATAGAATTCATATAAATAAATTCAACTTGATCGAACCACAACACCTATCAAGTTAAATTTAAAAACATAAAATATAATATAATTTAAAACAAAATCAATAAATAATGAAGTATAAAAAAGGAACTAAAAGTAAATATATATATATATATATATATATATATTAATGTTAATAAAAATATTAAAATTACAATGTATATATTGAAACTAAAAGAATTACTAAGGAACAAAAACCTTTGAGGAAAAAAAATATTTGAAAGAGAAAACAACACATAATCAAAATTATATAGATTGTGAGGTACATATTGAAATTAAAACTTAAAAAATAGGAAATAAACTAGAAAAATATAAATTATTATTTATTTATTGAATATACCAAAAAGGTTAATAAACTTATGATGATAAAAAGGTTATGAAAGATAGAAATTCAAAGATAAACAATTAAAAAGAATTCAAGTGTACATAAATGATAAGGTATTTATAGAAAATATTTACACTATATTTTTGTGTCAATATATATATATCAATTATCAAAACAAATTTTTTATAAATTATAATATATTTAGGGGAAATTATTATAAAACCCCCCTATGGTTCTAAAATTGTTCAAATAACTCTGTGGTTTCAAATTCCCCCTTTTTATTTCCAATTTTTTCAAATACCACCTGTCCATCAATTATTTGTCACGCGCTTAGCTTGTGCATTTTTTATCCCCAAATTACCCTTTTGTGGTTTGAGACTTGTGATATCCCAAAAATGCCTTTGGTTCATCTTTTCTACCCATCTCTCCCAATCTACACCCATATATAGAAACCCTAATTGTAGTAGTATATTTTGCATGTAAGAACATCTTTGTAAGAACATTTGTAGTAATTGTAAGAACATTTGTACTATTATTTGTGTTTGGCATGTTCTAGACAATAACCATGTTGAGTGAAGTGTCATTATTGAATGACTTGTGGAGTCGGGAAGGATTAATAGGCATTGACAAGTTTCGTCATACTCAAATAAAGCCTAAAGAAGTGAAGAAAACAAGAGAATTGAAGAGGAGGCAAGTTTGAGTAAAAAATGTCTCCCGAAGGGCAGAAACGTTATTTTTTCAAGCCGCAACTTCAAGAATCATTACAAGTGAGTCTTGGGGGGTTCAAATGACATTAGTCCCAAGAAAAGTTCGTTCTGAGGGTTTTGCTACGCATGACCTACGCATCCAGTAGCTAAAAGTGGCTAGAAAGTGTTATTTCAACGCATTTGCTACGCATGCTAAAATAATTACGCATTTGCCTACGCTTCAAGCATAGGGTAATTTGCGTGGAAAAATTGTGAAATTCCAGATTCGACCTCGACTTGTTCTCCTTTGAGGCGGCTGCGACTTTACACCTTGAGATACGTGCCATACACATAATATACATCAGAGAATAGGGTTTTACTTTGTTGGGTGTGAAATTATGAAAAAGGAAAAGATTAGGGTTTCTCCTCAGCTGTGTCTATAAATACCAAGGTCTTTTACAGATGAAAGAGAGCTTTTGAAGCCCTAGAGCCTTTGAGATATCTCTGCAAGGTTTCAACATATTCATATTTATCTATAAAGATAGAGATAGAGAGAGAAAATATCATTGAGTGATTTTATATCTTCTAGTTCGCTCTTTTTTAGGGTTTGTTCAATTGTGCTTTTACATCGAAGATCTCTTGCACAATTGAATGAACTAGTTGCTGAAAAATCAACACACCTTCTTCAATGTGGTTGCTTAGATCCATTTGAGAAACGGAGCCGTCTGAGTGCGGAGATCGGAGCAGGAGACTTTGTGGTTTATTGATCCATTGAGAAGCGGAGCTGTTAGAGTACGGAGCAAAGCAAGAGCTTTGTGGAGTGCGAGTGATTCAAGGTTGTCAGACGTCGAGTGGAGAAAGACAGATCTGGAGGGATTTGTAAGTCTAAAGCTTTATAGTCTATATATCTCTAAATTCATAGTGCATCGATACTCGAACGTATCTATGGTTTTTACTTGGAGTCTTTCCAAGATTTTCCACATAAAAATATCATGTGTCTCTATTGCCTTATTTTTCTGCACTTAGATTTATCTTTGCATGATTTATCTTGATAGAGAATCGGATTAAAATTGACTTATCCCCAATTAATATTAATTTATCATTAAATTCACAAAAAACCTATTCACCCCCTCTCTAGGCTATTTTCATTGATCGTCTTGGTAATTTCAATTGGTATCAGAGTGTGGTTGCTCCGTTTTATGTTAACTACCTAGGGTTAGATCTTGAACTTATATGATGGACGTACCTCGTGAAGGAGGTTCCATATCTAGGTCTCCATTGTTTGATGGCTCTAATTACACGTTTTGGAAAGCGAGAATGATAACATTTTTGAAATCACTAGCTGAAAGAGCTTGACTTTCCATAGAGGTAGGATATTCACCTCCCACTGTGAAAGATTTTGTTACTAATGAATCTAGGGTAAAACCGTCGAATGAATGGACTACTGCTGAGATAAACCGTACTAGTTGGAATTCAAAAGCTTCGAATGCATTATACAATGCTGTGACTGCAAGTGAGTTTAAGAGAATTTCCATGTGCGAAATTGCCAAAGAAGCTTGGGATATTCTCCAAGTAACTCATGAAGGAACTTCAAAAGTCAAACAGTCAAAACTCTAAATTCTAAATTCACAATTTAAGCAACTTAGGATGGAGGATGATGAAGTTTTTGGTGACTTTGAGGCTAGATTAACTGACATAGTAATAAGTTGTCATAATCTAGGAGAGCCCATTTCTGAGACTACCATAGTGAAGAAAATTCTTAGGTCTCTACCTGAACATTTTTTGTCTAAGGTTACTGTCATATTTGAAATCATGTGTTTCAAAGAAATTAAACTTGAAAAAATGGAAGAGAATCTAAAATCTTATGAGATAGAGATGTGTGCTCAATTCTATAAGAAGTCAAGCCGAACAAAAGAGAAAAGCATAACTTTTAAAATCACTAAGGAGGATCTTAGTGACTCTGATGAGGAGAGTGAGAGTAGATCAAGATAGTTTGACATGATCATGCAGCAGTTTCATAAGTTTTTAAAATATTCTCATGGTCAAGAATTGATTAAAGGACAAAAATTTGAAGATAATTTAATCATATGATTCTAAAAATAGAAAGGTCCAAAATCGGAATGACAAGATTGACCCTAAAAAGAAAAAACCCTCAATGTTTTGATTGTCAAGGGTTCGGTTACATAGTTGTTGAGTGTGCCAATAAGAAGAAAATGACAAAATGCCTAGCTGCTAGTTTGAGTGATGGATCAGATGATGGAACAACTAGTGACTCTGTTGAGTCTGATGTGGCTGATGAGTCTGAGAATTTCATCGTGTTTGCTGCACAAAGTAAGGAGGTCGATGAAATTGCTGCAAGTTGGGAAATGTCTAAGGATGATAATTATGAGGATAATGAAGATCGTGGGAACTTGTATGGAGATGCATACAATAAACTGTATGAAAACTCCGTACATGTTAGCAAAGTGTACTCGAAATTTAAAAATGTTGATAAGGAGAGATAGTCCTTAAGAGAAGAGTTGACCAAGTCTGAACAAGAAAGGACTCAGGCTTTGAAGAGTGTAGATAGTCTCAATGAGGAATTAATAGCTCTAAGATTGAAATTGGGTGAGAAATCTACAAGGATTGAGAGTTTATAAATGGAATTGAAGGATGGTAACTCAACTATTCATAAATGGTCTAGTGGGACTCTTAAGCTTAATCATATGTTGAGTATTGGTAAATCTGCAGGAAATACAAAGGGGTTGGGATTAAAAGGAACAATAAGTGATTCTAACATCGTTCCCAAAACTACTTTTGTTAGGGCTTCCCAAGTAGTATCTAGTTCTTCTCAAGGTAAGTCTGATAGGAACCTTAATGCTCAATCTTATGTCAGAAAACCTGTTGAGTTACCTCTAAAATTCATAAGGGCTTGAACAATATTTTTCAAAGGTTTATTCCAGTATGTCATCATTATGGAGTGAAAGGTCAAGTTCGACCAATGTATTCAAAGTTAAGAGGATAAACTTTGAAATCAGAGTGGAAGCATAAAACTAAAAAAAGACCCAATGTTGAAGATCAAATTCGGGTGTTGAGTGAAGAGGTGAAGAGATTGTCTAGGCTAGCAAATAGAGCACCAAAAATTAAACAGGTGTGGGCCTGAAAAGATGAACTACATTGTTTGGTTGCTCATACTGCATGTAGAACATGCGACTCTAGTTATGAGAAAGGTCATAAGTATATATCCACATATTCTCAGTTGACAGACATCTCTACAAAACCATTAGATTTTCAAAAGCATGTGCATCTTAGAAAATCTAATGGCATGTTATCATTAGGATATATGGCTTCATATGTATCATTCTAGGAATATCTTGCACTATTTTTTATCCTAGAATTGATACATTATCATGCATTTTTTATTTGCATGTTTATTTTATTTATTTTTATTATACATGCATCATTATGACAAAAATGATAAAATAAAATTCTCAGCATGATGAGCTTGGCTAAGGGTACAAATGGTTGTCATATTTCATTCTATTCTCATATTTAATTTTCTTATTATGCTTATGGGAATTGGAGTTGTTAGTCTGACCTGAGATTATGAGTTATTCACTTAGCTTGTTTAAGTATTCTTTTTGGAACTCATCAACTTTAGGTGCTTGTTTTACTTCGGAGATGAGTGTAATATTTGTTGAAACTTTTAGTCTTTCTTATCTAATCCGAAATGATATGTAGGTTTATGAACTATGCTAGATTGATTTATGCTTTGAAATACCTTTTGCATGCTTATGAGTGTTGTGGTGATGTTGAAAAGAGGAAAGAATGAAATGTTTAAAACATAGAAATGCAAAAAGTAGTTTTTCGATTTGAGTAATCGGGCCTCATACCACAAAGTAGCAGAGTGTTCGCGTCAAAAGGGGAGAAAACTAATGGGCATAAATCCCATGGAAGAAGCTCGGGCCCAGTTGGTCGGGACTAAAAATCCTCGCTGGAAAGTCCGGAACTTATAAAGATAAAAAGAGATGTGATGAAAAAGTTGAAAAGGTGAAAAGAATAAATTGTGTGACAATGGGGTATTGTTTTTTTTTAAACAAATAATGTCCAAGTTAACAATTTGACTCTAGCTTAGGTTTTGGATTGAAGTATCATCACGGTTAGTGAGGAGATTTTTAGAATTAATACGTATTATTTTCATCTTAGTTGTTTACTTGCACATGAATATTTTTCATATATTCAAATGCTATGTAAAGCTTGCCTTGTGAATGCTTATAACTACAAGGTACTGTGCTGATTTTCTTCACTATCATGTGTATAATAGCTAAGTCAAATATGCGAATATGATGTGTTAATGATTAGCTCTTTGTCTCTACTGCCATGCTCACATGTTTCTAAGAACAAAAATATTTTTTTAGTTGAATATTTTGCATTCATTAATTAGTATTAAGTACTTGCATTGTAGAGATTTATGTTACTCGAGAATCTGGATATAATCTTATAGAGAACTTTATCTGAGTATTTAGTGCTTGACTTAGATTCTCTAGAATCTCCTTTGTGATCTTTTCCTATGTTTGTATTTTTGAGGCATTCCTTTTATATCTTTCATGTGCTTTGATTATTATATCTTTGCTTGTCATTTCAGTGACAAAAAGGGGGATAAATATTAAGTAAGGGGGAAAGATTGTTTAGTTAAGAGAGAGTTTTCTAATTGATGTGGAGTATATTCTCAGGGGGAGAAGGAGAGAGTGTCTATGATGATCATTATACTTGCATTGTTGTTATGTTATTCCTATGATCATTATATTGGTTTATATTTGGTGATTTATATTTGTTTTCCACATCTGCTTTTCATGGTATGTTGTTTAGTGTTGTGGTTGCATGATTGGAAGATCGTCATGATGAAAATCTGATATTCTATGTCTATGTTTGTTGGTGTGTGTTCATAGGTATAGATATTATTTTGTTATTTGTGAGGATATCTGTGTAAAACATGGTTTTGTCTCAGAAAAGCGACGAGGGATATTGTAAGAACATTTATAGTGATTGTAAGAACATTTATAGTATTATTTGTGTTTGGCATGTTCTAGATAATAACCATGTTGAGTGACTTGTGGAGTCGGGAAGGATTAATAGGCATTGACAAGCTTCATTATACTCAAATCAAGCCTAAAGAAGTGAAGAAAATAAGAGAATTGAAGAGAAAGCAAGTTTGAGTAAAAAATGCCTCAAGAAGGGCATAAACATCAATTTTTCGAGCCGCAACTTCAAGAATCATTACAAGTGAATCGATAGGGTTCAAATGACATTAGTCCCGAGAAAAGTTAGTTCTGAGCGTTTTCCTACGCATGGCCTACACATCCAGTAGCTAAAACTGGCTAAAAAATTCTATTTCAACGCATTTGCTACGCATGCCAAAATAATTACGGATTTGCGTGGAAAAATTATGAAATTCCAAATTTAACCCCGACTTGTTCTCTTTTGAGGCGGTTGCGACTTTACACCTTGAGATACGTGCCATACACATAATATACATTAGAGAGTATGGTTTTACTTGGTTTGGTGTAAAATTACGAAAATGGAAAGATTAGAGTTTCTCCTTAGCTGTGTCTATAAATACCAAGGTCTTCTATAGATGAGAGAGATCTTTTGAAGCCCTAGAGCCTTGGAGAGATTTCTGCAAGTTTTCAACAGTTTCATATTCATCTACAAAGATATAGATAGAGAGAGAATATCATTGAGTGATTTTATATTTTCTAGTTCTCTCTTGTTTAGGGTTTGTTCAATTGTGCTTCTACATCAATTTTCTATTGCATAATTGAATGAACTAGTTGCTGAAAAATCAACACACCTTGTGTAACGTGGTTGCTTAGATCCATTTAAGAAACAGAGCCGTCTGAGTGCGGAGATCGGAGCAGGAGGCTTCGTGGTTCATTGATCCGTTGAGAAGCGGAGCTGTTAGAGTATGGAGTGAAGCAAGAGCTTCATGGAGCGCAAGTGATTCAAGATTGTCATACGTCGAGTGGAGAAAGGCAGATCTGGAGGGATTTGTAAGTCTAAAGCTTTATAGAGTCTGTATATCTCTTGATTCTTAGTGCATCGATACCCGAGTGTATCCTTGGTTTTTACTTGGAGTATTTCCAAGGTTTTCCACGTAAAAATATCGTGTGTCTCTATTGCCTTATTTTTCTGCACTTAGATTTATCTTTGCATGATTTATCTTGATAGAGAATCGGATTAAAATTGACTTTTCCGTAATTAATATTAATTCATCATTAAATCCAGAAACAACCTATTCACTATAGGCTATTTTCATTGATCGTTTAGGTAATTTCAACATCAGTTCCATATCTGCATTATTTATGAATTTCGAGTGAATTCGACATGAATTTTGTACTTTTATGATATTTTCTATTTTTCTTCTCTTCTCTAAGTTTATTTTTAGGATCATGACAATTAAGTAGTGTGACCATTCAATATGTCTGATGGTGATGTTTTTTTCCCAAAAATTATGATTATTATTTTTTTAGCACCGAAAATAGATTGAATGTTATACATATGGAATTTATTTAATAATTCTTAGCTTATTCCACTTCTTTATATATATATATATAACTTTGTTTAGTGTTAATTGTAGTTTCATATTGAGATAACGGGTTCTGATTAGTTATAAGGTGCACTTAGCATGTGGTTTGCACATGTTGAAAGACTTATGGTGAATGAATAAAGTACAGAAAAAAATAATAATTTTCAACCATTTAAATTTATTAGGAGAAATAAAAATTAAGTAAATAATTCATCACAGAAAGGGAGAGAGAGATGAACCTGTTGATTGAATATAAGAGTGAGGGTGAGAGTGAATGAGGGGTATTCGGAATATAAAGAGAGTGAAATGGTGTGAGGAAATTGACGAGAGAGTGCATTTAACAGGATCGAAGAGACGTCACTTTTCATTCACCACTTTCATCAAAAGATATAAATGACACACCTCTTTAATTTTAGGTTTCCTTTTCTCTTGAATCTTGTTAAGGACCATAAGTTGAACCTTTTCACCAATTTTCGGTTATTGAAATCTTGGAGTTCATCTTATGATTTGAGCCTACTTTTGGGTTAAAGATGTTTGTAAGTGTCATATCTATCTCTTTCCTTTTGAGTACTCCATTCATGAAACCCTAGTTTAGATATTATTAGGGTTTTGGTTTATTCTTGTGGTTGGAGCCACTTTTGATAATTTTTAGTTTATTATGACACCATTGTAATCTTGTTATTCATTGAATGGTGTGTTTCTAGTTGGAAGCTATCCTTTTGAGCACTTGAATTGGTAGCTTGGCTTGGACCTCTTTTGGCATTCTTGTTTTAGTTTGTTTGGATTGAGGTAGGGGAAAAATGAGTTGTTTTAGTTTTTCTATGAGGGTGTGTGTGTCTATGTGTATATATGCTGTATATATATATATACGAGTTGAGTCTTGGAAACTTAGATGATGAACTAGGCCCTTGAAAGCATTATTGTGTGATATAAATGCTTGTTATGGTTTATTGCTTATAAATGTGAGATTATGAGCATATTGATAAGTTGGATATAATATATTGTATAACGAGATAAAATATGTATTATGATGAGACGTGACTAAATTGAGAATTTTGTATATTGAGTACACCTTATCGTGTGAGTACATTGGTGTTGGTCTATGCCGGTCACGTAACTATGTGTGAGTTGTCTTGTATTGGATCGTAGTAACAACTGGCCAGGTGGTGTTTCTCGCTCCAATGGAACTAGTCTTCGGAGAAACATAGATGATAGGGGGAGGACTTATTCCAAATCCTATTTCACGACCGCGTTCGTGTTTACGATATTCCATATTGAGAGTGCCTAATCTCAAGGAATGATTAGTACGACACTATACCTTCCTTCATGAGCTGGTATCCTTAAAAGTGAATGGTTAGAGAATGATCCCGTTGACCCTTAGAGTTAGGGTGTGTATTCGTGTGCATACCATGGGTGTGTTGTGTCGCATTACATTTAAACTGATATATATGTGATTGTGGTTTTGATGTTGAAACATGTTATATTTGTATGACTATAATGTGAACATGTTGTGGACATTGGTTGTTGGGTTCGATGGGGTCTCGGATTGGCGTGAGAGCTATGTGGGATAAGAGACCGACCTAGGATTAGTAGCATGTGCCTTGGATGGGTTGTACCACTCAGACTACCGAGATTGAGGCGATGACACTTCCTCTACTGGGCTAGTGAACTCACCCCATGACTTATATATTTTTCAGGTGATGATCCATTTTCGGGAGGCCCGTAGTCTCTCGGTAGAGATACTATGTTGGTTTTGCCTTTTTGTGCATATGGAAGCGGAATACTTCTTTTGTAGAGCATACTTGATGATTTTACACATGTGCTTATTTTGGTAAGTTTTACAAAAAACTAAACTTATTCTTTTGACCGGCTAGCATGTTAGCCGAGTAGTCTAAATTGATGTATGTTCCTTGGAGCGCTATGCACGGAACCTTTATTCTTTTGGTGCATTTCGATGCTGATATGTAAAACTATTACATTTCTTTGAAAATAGTGTTATGTTTTGCCTTGGACATTTTAAATGATGAAATCCATGAAGTTCTTTCGTTTGGTCCATTCTAGAGTTGAAATGAGATTATTGATGTTAATTGATGATTTTTCAGAAAACGGCATTTTTCACGGTTCATGAGTGAACTCTTTTAAATCTTGAAGTAAAAAACCATTTTCGCATACCATCGTGATTTCGAAATAAATCTCATGTTTTAGAAATGGTTTTAGAATCTATCTCGGTATGAAATTTGGCTTTGAAAACGTAAGAAATCATAAACGGAGACCAGGGGCAAAACGGATAATTTACAAAACATTCCGAAATATTTAAAATGACTTTTCAAACTTTTCAAACCGAGTACTCGAAGCTGATGCTACTGAGTACTCGGTGAGTACGCAATGGTGTGAGTTCGCTCAAAGCTCTCTGGAATTTTTGCAACATTTTATGCCTTGGTGAGGTCACCGAGTACTCGGTGGAAGGGTCACCGAGTACTCGGGGCACAACTCGGTGGTATCTGTTTTGTGCACTCCTCCAGCTTCTTTCAGTTTTCTCCCTTATACTCCACCACTTCTTCTACTATGCTTGGGGCATTAATTAGTAGCCTTTAAGTTTGTGTTTTGTTAGGTTGAAGGATCGATTTAGATCCACATTTCGTCTTTCGCATTTATCCTTTCGTGTTTAGTGTATGGTTTACGTCATTCTTGGGTTTCTTAGGCTCCGTTTAGGAGTAAGGAAATTCGGGGCATGACAATATTATTTATTTGCTTGATATATATTATATTTATATATATATAAATGTCTACTGATCGATCGGTGACTCCTCTGTGCGAATTTCAACAATAGCCACTAGTAGCAACTGCAGTTTTAATTTATCATAAAAAATTTAAAATTCCTCATATTTTGTGTCCACATTAGTCTACCCCCCAAACTTGAATCAAACCATGTCCTCATGGTTCTAATAAACATTAAAACATAGGAATAAAACAATATTACCACTTCATGGAGCAAGATTTCAGAATGTAGTGGAAACCTCCCCCAAACTTGGTGTATTCCATAATCTGCAGTCTAGTCAAGACCAAGACCAAGATTGTAGTAAAATAATAACAAGAGACAATAAATATGAGGAATGGAATTTTATTGATCACAAAAATTGAAGATAACTTGGCCAAAGCCCTACAATGAAAGTAAAATTTTGCATAAAAGAAAAATATCCTAATTCTAGAACTTGAAAATTTCAATAACAAAAACTTTGAATCAAATAACAAAATTATTCCACCCCTTAAAATAAAAGATTCTCGACTTCTATTCCTCACGCCACTGATGACGCATCCCCTCATCCAACTCAGCTCCAAAAGACCTTGAATCATAATATTTAGTAAATGCTTCACATTCATCATCCTTCAAATACATGTCCTCTCCCAATTCACTTTCAAGAATTTTACTAATGAGGAAAGGATATGGAAGTTTCCAATTATTTACGAATGGGTCTTCATTCTCTACTATCATCTCCATATGCACACGAATATTCTAAATTATCAAATCCGGAATTGATTCCCAATAACCCATGTGAAACTTATAAATCAATTCTACCATATTTCGGTAACGGAGTTGTCACGTCCCTAAAATCCTAAGACTCCCGAACCGGGACATCCAAGGACTCCGGGGTGTGATCCATAAAATGAGCGACCAACTAAGGATATCAATAACCATTAAAACGTATGGAATACTGATAAAATTGGTATATTTCATACCTAAGTGAATGATAGAAATACAATAGCGGAATCCAACAAAAATCCGGCAGAGTTCCATCTGTAAATGGAACATCCCGGAAACATAACACAACAGATAATCTGCCAATAACAAGTGCTATAATATCAATGGATCACAACCCAACATTCGTCAATCCTACTATGGCTGAGGTAGTGGAAAGAAAACCCCCGCTACCCCTACACAACCCTCTATAATCAACAGAGCCACAATGCTCAAATAAGAATACAGAAAGACACATGGTAGTGTCGAAGAGATACAATGATACCCTGAAATAATAGATACATGAAATAAAAGATACACCAATAGGGATATGCCAACAGACTGGCTCCCAAGAGAAATACATAGCCGTCCCATATAACATGGGTAAATAAACCAAATGATAAAGAAGACAGTAGATAACTATCGTCCCCAAATCTAGTCGCGCTGCAACCGTAACAAAATTACCATGAGCAACTCTGAAACATGTAACGAGGAAAATAAAAGAAAGGTGTCGCTGTACCGCATGCTGTCCGAAGCCGAAACATTTCCTGCAAACTGGCGTGGAATACCAGGGGTATGAAACACCTTGTGAGCAAAGAAGCTCAGTAGGAAAAATGAAATCCTAACTACCACATCCCCTGACTGTTTAGATAATGCTAAACCCTCCAGCAAGCAAAATATATAGTACACTACAAATCCCGACCACGAATCACAAGGCACGCACTCATATACTACCGTATGTAAGTATATAGGGGATATATATACATATATACATATACATATATATATATATACATATACATATATACACAACATGAGTCCCACAAAGTACAACTATGACTCGTACTCCAAGTCCCAACTCTAGTAGTCTACACTACTCTCACAAATGTATGCCAAATATAGAATAACCCAATCCAAACTGACTAATCACCAAGCGTTCTCAACGCTAACCAGAGGATCTAAAAAGAGAGAATCACAATCACCTCTAATATCCAAAAGAAGTTAAATCCACAACTAGTACCAAGGAAGGCTCACAACCCACTCCCCGAGAACACATGAGGGAAAACATTTACGTCCTTGTGTACTAACATAATCATCATCAGTACATACATATATATATGTACAATATATATATATATATATATATATATATATATATATATATATATATATATATATATGAAAACCATCATCCCCGAGAACACAAGAGGGAAATCACTCACGTCCTTGCGTACTAACATAATCATCATCAATACATATATATATGAAAATCATCATCCCATTCCTAGAGGAAATCTACCTCTTAAGGACTGAATCACCTCAATCATATCACCATATGAATCTCTTAATACTATCTCAAATATGATCAATAAATCACCAACGCTCTCATTATGAATAAGGAAAGTTAACCGATCAAATTACGGAGAGTACATGAACACTGCTTTCATGAACAACCAGATAAGGGTCAAGAAACAAAGCAGGGGAAAATAGGTCCCAATGCTAACCAACGGATAACTGAGACAACAATGTCAAGGTTAATAACACCACAAGTGTTTAAGGAACACACCCAGACAAAGAAACCACAAGAAGAGGAAAGGCAACACTATGTGTGTGCACTAAACAACAAGCCTCATACCCGAGACTCAAAATGAAAGGACGTATGAGACAATCATACCGAGAAAACGCACTCTCAAACCAACCAAAACAACAACTCAAGGATTCCTATAATGTACATGAAGACAATGAAGGAAGGACAACGCACTGGATCCACAGAACACAACCATCCGTTTCCAACCCCATGAAATCAATTGACAACCCAAGGAAAAGATTCGACACCACGCCTTAACCAACGGCTCAAGTAGTGACATATAAGTCAAAAACATATACTAGTATACAAAGGAGAGTGAAAGAAATGCTTAGGAGAATGAGCTAAGCACAAGAAACAAAGTGCAAAGCTGCAGTTCCTCGAGTATTTAGCAAAAACGCTTCGATCCCCTAAGATCATGAAAAGAGGAAACTAGTGACCGCTATCAAGGAACTAACTAATTTCAATCAATACCTCTTTCAATTTATTCAAACCTTAAATTCATATTTAAGACCAACTCTTTAGATCAGTAACAGAATCAAAAGACCATTGTGTTAGACACTAATTAACCCTAGAGGGGGGGTGGATAGGGTGTTCAAAAATATTTCTAATTCTTTTCGAAATTGGAACACACTATAATCAAAAATCAATTTCTCAATAAGCAAGTGGATGAATCATTTAAAACTTCTCTAACTATTAATTTCAAGACAAGATAGCATACAAGATATTTAAGCAATTATAGCATGCAAATTAATCAAGTAAAGAAAAAGAGATAGAGATATTGACATCGTGATTTTTTCGAGGTTCGGTAACTCCTACTCCTCGGCTCAAGAACCCTTTCTTGAGACTTTTCCCGATCCTTTCACTATGGCCCTTCCTTCACAGGTGGAATGGCAAACCTTTACAACACAAGCCTCTCGAGCTTGTCTCTCAATCAAGATAACAACCCTTTCTTGAACAATCGGTGGACTTCACTTGTCCGAGATTAAAAATTCTTATGTAATTAATAAAATCACTCAAGAACAAAAACACTCAAAACCCAAAGGTTTTTTATGGAAGATAAATCAATATAAGCTCAAGTGTTTTTGGTGATTTTTCAATAGCTCTAGAAATATATTCTCAAAAGATATAATCAATGAATGATGTTTGGAGAATAAGAAGAGATACTAGAGGTTTTGATTTTCAAAGAAACTTGAAGAAAAGCAAATTTTCAAAGCTTGGTTTCAATGGCTTTTGTAGAGAAAATTTATGCAGAATTTTGAGAGCTTTTCTTTCACTTCTTTCTCTTTTGTTTTTCAATCTCTTGCCTTCAATAAAACACATATCATTCTATATATATCATTGCATTAGGGTTAAGAGAATGAATATTGATTTATTAGAGTCAAGAGCTATTTGAAAACCATTAAGCACAACCCACAAAACATGGAAACTGTTTTCTGAAAAATCTACAGGTTTTGAGGTTCAACTAGTCGACTACAACATTGTTTTAGTCGACTACTTTGGACCATCTAGTCGACTAGAATGAGTTCTAGTCGACTACATGAAGTAGTCTAGTCGACTCGAAGCCTCTTTTAGTCGACTACTTTGAAATGGTTGAAAACGTGTAGCTTCCGATTGTTTCAGTCGACTACTAGAAAATACATAGGGTCATTCTAGTCGACTATAGCCTGAAAAGTATTTAATAAAAATATTTTTCTTTCCGTTTAAGTTCGGTAAAGAATTTTTCATTCCATTTGAGTTCAGTTCATTTTATCCTTGAGCTTATACGATAAAATCGACAATAAAATTACATTTTTACAATGATCGCTCCCCGACCTATCTACCCCAAGTCTTGAGTCTTCAACTTTCGCCTTTGCCGTTGAATTATTTGATTTTCCATTTGCGCTTCAATTTCTTTCACGGCTTTTTGCTTTAAATCAATCTTTCTTTCCGAGCTTGCTTTCCGAGTCGTTCACCTGTCTTTTGCTGAAAACATAAACTCGATAATTCATTAGTATCAAACACTCTTCAATGGTTTGTTATCATCAATTTTGGAATTGTTTGCCGAAAGTAAATTTCAAAGCCAACACATTGCCACGCAACCAAACAGGTTTAATCATAACTGTTGGCTTTGAAATTTTATTTCATACAATAAATCTTGTTTTGATGATAACAAATCATTTGAGAGTGTTTGGTACTAATAATTATTGAGTTATGTATTTCAGCTAGAACAGGAAAACCAGCTTTGGAAAATATAGTGCGAATATAAAAACAAAAATAGAATTGAAAGCGCAAAATCGGGAAATGACAAAATGATCAACAAAAGACAACTTGAAGACTCAAGACTCGGAGTAGATAGGTCGGGGTGTGATCAATTGTAATAAGGTATTTTATGTGTTGATAAAATACTATAAGCTCAAGTGATAACCGAACTTAAAACGAACCTAAATCAATTTAGGTAAAATTCATCTGTCTTGTTCGGAAGTCGACTCTCACACAAAGAGAAGTCGACTACTTCAAGTCGAAGGTTTTAAGCTTATGTCCCTTCCTTCGGAAGTCGACTCTCGAGTTAGGGAAGTCGACTCTCGAGCTTGGGAAGCCGACTCTCCATATGTTGGAAGTCGACTCCTTTAAGACGAAAGAAATCATGTTTTGAACCATCCTTCAGAAGTCGACTCTCGAGTTAGGGAAGTCGACTCTCAAGGCTGGGAAGCAAACTCTCCATGTGTCGGAAGTCGACTTCTTCAATATGAAAGAAAACCTGTTTTAACACTCTTTGGGCAGCCGACTCTCAAAGTCTGGAAGCCGACTCTCGAGGTTGGGAAGCCGACTCTCCATGTATTGGAAGTCGACTTCTTAAGGATGAAAGTTTATCACATTCAAAACTCTTCTTGGGGAGTCGACTCTAGACAAATGGGAAGTCGACTCTTTATGAAATCAAACGGTTATGTCAGGCATATTCTTGCCCATAACCTGATGTTTGATTCTTGCCTCAAAAGTTTTATTCTCTCATTCCTAAAACCCTAATATTTTCATATATATAGAATGAGATAAGAGAGTGAATAAGATGTCTATGTGTGAGAAAAACCTTATACTTTCATCCTTATCTCTCTAAGCTTTTCTAGAAAAACCATTGATAGCAAGAAGCTTAAAGCTTGATTTCCAACTCAAATACAACAAGCTTTAAACTCTAGGTTTGATTGTGTGTCTATTCTCTTGAGCATATTCATTGAAACCATTTATTAGAGAATACTCATCTAGAGTTTGTTTTTCTTTGGTAAATCACAAAAAGAACACTTGAGCTTATATTGTTTCATTCTCCATAAAAACCTCAGGGTTTTTGAGTGTTTAGTTCTTGAGTGATTCCTTGTGTTATAAAAGGATTGTGATCATTGAGTGAGTGAAGCTCATTGATCTTCAAAAGGGGTTTGTCCTCTTACTTGTGTGATGGGCTCGTTAGCTCGTGTGTAAAGGTTTGTTATTCCACCTGTGAAGGAAGAGCCATAATGAAAGGATCGGGAAAAGTCTCAAGAAGGGGTTCTTGAGCCGAGGACTAGGAGTTACCGAACCTCGAAAAAATAGCGGTGTCAATCTCTCTATCTCTATCTCTTTACTTTATTATTTTGCATGCAATACTTGTTTCATTATTTTGTTTGCTATAATTGATCTTGAGATAATTAGATAAATTGAATTGAAACTGTTTATTAAAAAAATTGATTAATTGATATAGTTTGGTCTATTATCGAAAAGATTTAGAAATAATTTTTGAAACCCTATTCACCCCCCTCTAGGGTTAATTAGTGACTAACAATAACCTTGTCTAAGCAACTCATAACCTCAAAAGTACAAGAAATGATACTAAGTGTGAAAGAAACATCTATTTGGTTAGTATTACGCAACCAACCAAGACCACAAGATTATTACCTGCCTTCTCAAAGGCCTCAACCCACTATTGATACTACACAATCAACCAGGTTTACAATCTCTTCACCCACCTTTTCTAAGGCTTCAACTCACAGTTGATACTAAAATTCACCATTGACCTCAACTATCCATGAGGTCACTAATCTTACATACTTAACCCTCAAAGGGCATAAAAGTACATAACCACAAGTATAAGAATTTACATTTCATGATACTTTAACAATTACTGCATTTAAATCATGTTTTCACGTATCCACTTTCAATTGAGCATTATATTAAAATATGAATTTATTTCTCAATATTCATAATAGGCATGCTCCAAAATCACATCTAATGATATCATGATCTACATGTTTAACGGAATCACATAAATGCAACATGAATGCAGTGTAACTCCACACAACGTGATACATACACAACCACACACCCTATTCTAAGGGTTAATAGATATAAGTGTCGCTTAGTCGTTCATTGAAGAGGGTACACCCGCTCAACCAATGAAACTTAATGCACAATCCCGTTGTGACTCAAAATCCGAAGATGGATGCACAACCCAATTGCGACTTATAATTCGAAGACAAATGCACAACCCAATTACGACTTAAAATTTGAAGATGGATACATAACCCAATTGCGACTTATAATCTAAAGACGGATGCACAACCCAGTTGCAACCTCAAAATCCAAAGACGAATGCACAACCTAGTTGCGACTTATAATCTAAAGACGGATGCATAACCCAGTTGCGACTTATAATTCAACACAAGTCTACTAATGCATAATTACATAAACGGACGTAGATCAACACCAATTGAATTCTTAATACAAAAGGTGAACTCCATATGCACTATGTCTCAATGACCCATGCACCAACACAAATATGTTTCTCATCATATTTTTGAAAACATTTGACTATTCGACACAAGTCAAACTCACACATGGTTACACAACCCGCATATACCAATACCATGATTTTGACACTACACGATGTATTTAAGATGCATCCAAGTTTTCAATAACAATCATGTTCCATCACAATATATGTTTTTCTCATTTGCAATATATTGTACTCAATAAAATCATCATGCTTATAATTTCACACTTATAAGCAATAATCCACAACATGCTTTTAAATCTCATTGAAATAATAATCAACAATGATGCTTTCTCATGCACCATTCATGTTCCAAATTATCAAGTTGTCCTTTAATTTTATAAGGATAACATTTTCATTCATTTAACATGTTTGTATCTCAATTAAAACATTTAAATCACAAGGATGCAATTTCATTATTTTAAACATGCTTTTTAGTTCATTTAAAGCCATGATTCACAATAATATCAACTTCATCCCCTTTAACATGATTTTAATTTTATTAAAGCAATAATCTACAAATCATAAGGAGAACTAGAATAACGTTTAAGTTCTCACGTCCCTCACTATCACATATCCCATAACACGTTTTAATTTCCATAAACACAATCAAAAGGGGAAACTCATACCACGTTCTAAGTTCAAACCCAAACATAACAATTTCACTGACCCACTATAACTCTCCAATGGATACTAGGCCACGTATCCTCTTTCAGTTCAAATAGGTATTAATTTAGCAGGAAAAATAATCTTCCTTTAATTTATCAATTTAATTTCTACACCCCGTTTCACTTCTAAGCTACCGATAGACATATTTTATATCCACAAATAAATATATCAAAATTAAAATAATAGCTCGCACACCCCAAACAATAACAAATGATTCGGAAGTGAGAATATTTTTCCCACCTCAACACGCATGCCACGCGTTAAACCATCATGTCCGCAACCAAACATGATACACCCACACTTCGCCAAAGCCGCGTGCTCAATTCTGTCACCAAATCATTTTTGGCCTAATTGGGACCCACTGTAGTGTCGGCGCCCGAATTCGGGCCCGCCGACCTAATTCATCTGAATACAATTTCGAATATACAAAAATACCCATCTCGATGACCTACACGATATATATGAAGCCCATTAGAAATAGGTTAATAAATTTGGAAAAATCTAAAATAAGCCAAACAAAAATTCGTACCTATAAACGCGAATTTTCTGATAAATCGGTCAACGGTTTTACACCAAATTTGAGTATGTCCTCATACACGGCAAGACGATCGAATCCCCAAAATTTCATCATAAACCGTCGCCCGAAAGCTATCGAATTGCTGACCAAAAGTTTCCAGCCACGTTGTGCCCAAACTGGGTTGTTCGACGCCTCCCACATGTGCGCGACTCTCCAGCCCATAACGCCACTGCCGTTGCCATGGCTGACGACCTCCTGTTTCAAATTGTGCCTCCTCTGCGTGTGTGGCTCTCTTCCCCCTCCAACCTGACCTCTCTCTATCCGACTGTACTCTCTCTCTCCGGCGAACTGCTGGCCGGAAAAGATGATAATGATGGTGGAGAAGAGTTGCAGTCGCGGGAAAGAGAGGAGAAGAAACGAAAGTTTGCTCTCTCTCTCTCTACAGATAATATATCTTCATATATATATATATATATTAATAAATGCAAATACCCATATATATATAATTATAATTAAATATATATATACGACAAATCTTGAAAAAAATAACGGACCAACCCCCAAACGAAATCACCCGGAAGTCCTTGGGACGCCAATAATTTAAATTGTCAGAAATAAATACACCGGGGTATGAACCCAAACATCGGAACCCTTAAACGTTGAACAAACAAACGTGTGGCCATCTAGTCGAAGTACTAAACGCTAAACGTCAAAACAAAACCGCGTAATCGATAATAAGAAAGTCCATGAAGTTTTCAAGGAGAAATTGTAAAGTCGTCCAGTAGACTTTAAACGCAAACGTGAAAAATTTACATGTACTGAATTACCAAGATTAACCACGACGTCATGAACAAGTGACGTCACAACCGAAAATAACTCGGAAAGAATTTCAGGAAAAAAGAAAATAACATGGGGTGTTACAAAGTAGTCCATTCTGGTTAGGATAAATTTGATTCATAAGAATGGAATCTAAGGCCTAATAATTTATGTCTAGATAATGCTTATCCATCAATTCTACCCCTATAGGAATTTCGTAACCATTGCAAATTTCTCCCACCATCTCAGCAAACAAAAGTAAAGGATTTAGTGGAAGAGGAAAATGTTCCTGCAAATTATCAGGGACCTCTCACAGAATTTCCTATTCTCTAGCAATCATATCAGCATCAATAAGAATTTAGTGAAAATTATATTATGTCCAAACAAAGAGAGCAATCCCATGATCGGTTTAAGCTATGGCCATATTACGATAAAGCTGATGGACTACCTCAGGAAAGACAATATTAGAGCTAGTAATTAAAAGAGGAAACAACCCACGATTTTGGAGTAATAGAAAATCAGGATGAAAACGTGGGTGATCCAACCTATTTTCCAAAAATGTAACCTCATACCCTAAATTATGGAGGTCAAAAACGTCAATGACAGGATTATCCAAAGGAACATAATGAGGTTCTTCTATTTCTGGAGCAGCCTCGTCAACAACCAGCACATACTCGACCTAATTATCATTAATGGAGGAAGAGAGTGATGAATAAGAAGAGATAATAATAATCTGAACCATTGTGGTAGTCAAACTATCTTATGTAAGGATGAAGTAAAATGAAAAGCTAACTGGTATATTTATAAAATATCATAGGCTTAATTAAGTCAAGTTTTTGTTTGGTTAAAAATAAATGAATCAAATTTATATAATACCATATTATGAAAATACTACACAAAATAATATAACTTTTACTATATATCTGTCTAGCTTGATATTTTTATACCGACGACAAGACTTCTAACCTAAAATTTTAAACCTAATGTTCTAGCCGAAGGACTGTATATACTTAAAGACCGATCGATCGAAACTTTCCCCGATAGATTGAAATTTTTTGAAAATTTAAAAAAATTAAAAATTAAAAATTTATTATATGAAAATTACATTATTTCAATAAATATATATGTATATATTGATTTTTTTTTAATTTTTTAATTTTTAATATAAATATATTATTATTTAATTTTGAATATATATTTGTAGATATCTCATGTAGGAGAATTTAGAAAAATAGTTTTAGATACTATATAAATATATCAAAGAATTTCGAATGATCATATTCTTTGATAACGAAAAATCCCATTTCAGATGGAATTTCGAACTTTGATCCTAACTGATCTTTTATCAAAGCTTATACTAAGAATGGGAACGGAATTTTCCATTTTTGGTGGAAAGGAAGTTCACAGTATATCATGGCTTCCCAAAATGTCTCTATATGATCGTAAATAATATATGGGATCGAAACCCAATATCCTTGATGAAAATAATAAAGCATTTTAATAAGTAACGACCCTTGTATATTGCCAAACTTAAGACCAACTTATCTCATAATAATATTATCTAAAAACCATAGTTCAGGTCAAATTTTGGCTTTTGCGAACCCTCCCATTACTAATTTTGTGTCATTATTGCCATAATTTTTTCTAGCCATTTCACGGGTCGTAAGATCAGGAGAAGAGATTTTCGAAAACTTTTCTTCTAAATTCGAGAGTACCTTATCGGGAATACGCCATGCTTTTACAATGGTGTCACGGGATATTTCTATTTCATGCCCCTGTACTTTCGTGTGTAATACTATGCTCATCTCAGGGTTTTTCATATATATATTATGGTAGAATTCCCGAACTAAGTTAGGGTATGTGACCGATGAAGCAGGTTGCAATAGATTTTCTTCCATAGCCTTTTCTATTTCTAATTCTGAATACTCATCTCCAAAGAAGATACATTAGCATTTTAATTTATGATCAGCTAGGAAGTTATTTTTGGTCTTACGCAAGGGTAAATTTGGTAAAGTTATTCCAGGACTAACCATTAAATTTTTATCATTTTTTACTACTTCTACTGAACGTTGTTTCCTTACTTCTTCTATATAATAAACTATCAGGATATCTGAAATAACTTCCGATATAGGTGATGTCTTTCTAGGGGTGACGAAAATAATGGTTAAGAATAGCCCCTTACGACAACTTAGATTTTACCTATCGCAAGTGCACGAATCATATTGTAGTACAGTTCATCTTGAGAAAGGTTATCTATCACACAGAGACTAAGTCGTATTCTGAATTCTTGAAAAATAATACTCTTCAATTGTGATAAAAGTATAGTTTGTTGATTTTGATTTCTGAACTAGTTAACTAATAAAGCAGGTAAAGATAGATTAAGACAAGAACATTAGAGATAAGAACAAGGGTTTTCATGCTCCACCACTAACCACATAATATAGATATCTACTTGCTCAATTGCAAGAGGGCGATCCAACACCGTGAATCAGATCATACCGCAAATAGTCGAATACGTTTCAAAAAGGATACTATCCACCAGATTCACTATAACCTATCTCCGAATAGAGTGTGACTAGTACATGCTATCTACTTTACTCTAATCTACTTCTCCAATATGAAATTAAACTAAAGCATGTTTATATCACCTTGTCGAGGCATGACCTATGTAAATCTAGGGTTTCAAGTGTTAAACACCATTGTGTAGAAAATCACGCTATGTTTATGATAATATGATTGGGTAAGATGATATATTCATTCAATCTAATACAAGAATTAGAATAAATATAAAACCTTGTATCAAGAATAACTACGATCGCTGTTCTACACAATCATCACGGTGTGATCACAGTTTCCCCTCAATACAATTGAAACAAATAAAAAAACTACATTAAAATAATAACTAGGGTTTTTATAGAAAACCCTAGATACCGAATTAGTTGCTCATGGCGGTGGGTGACTGCATCGTTGATGTAGAAACGACCTCCATGATCTTTTTCTCCGGATCTCTAGGTCTTGAATGGTTCCTCCTTTTGAATGATATGAATTTTCAGAGATAGTGCTCTGGAAATTATGTATTTATAAGCTCCCTAGATCTGTAGCAGACCTTGGTATTTATATACAAAACTGAGGGAAAGCCTAATTACTTTAGACTTCTCCTATTGTAGGATTCCCCTTTTGGTATAACTTTCCTTCCAAAATAATCAAACCATTCCATATGATGTATTATATTTATAAAACACATGCTTAGAGGTGGTGGGGTCGAAAACAAAGTCATCTGAGTCAAAATGGATCAATTCGAGTCAAACTGAGATTTTTGTCCGAATCTGAAATTTTCAGCTTTTTCTGTAGATATGTCTCACTCTTTTGATAGTAAATGGAGTTAAACATATTGGATGGATACGTACTATATATTTTTGGAAATTTGATTTCAAGCTCTTGATGTTAAACAAAAGAATCACTTAATTTTGACATGTTTTGACCGATATATGGTCGTCTGAAGTTGGATAAAATTTTGGCACTACAACTACGATTAACCCCAGTACGCTTGAAGCATAGGGGAGCTACGCTTGGAGCGTAGCACCAAGCATAAGTAAAAATTCACCAAGCGTAGACCAAGCATAGTTTTAGCACTTTCTAGCCACTTTTAGCTACTATAAGCGTAGGTCAAGCGTAACAAATTTCATGGAACCACTTTTCTTGATAGTTGCTCTGTTTGAACCCCTTCGACTCTATTACCATGATTCTTAAAGTTGTGGTTCCGAAAAATGACGTTTTCGCCCTCTGGGAGACACTTTTCGCTTGAAAACACCTTTTTTGCTCTTTCTTTGGATAGACACAAACACTTCATTGGTTAATTCACCAACGTTAGCTCGTTTCTTCATTAAGTTTCTGAAACACGCTTAGACACACAAATCGCATAAAAATACCAAATAACGGAATGTAAAGACATAACAATAACGAGTTAGGGGCCTAAAATGGACAATATTCGACACTTATTAATAGGTTTAGTTGTTACCTTGTTTTCTACCGGTAATTGTACTTCTTGCAACATGTCTAATTGATATGCTAAGAAATTGTCGTGCGGTTTATCTACTGGTTGAGGTGCTAGTCCTGGTATCGATTTATCAAGAGCGTCTACTACGAAGCACTCTCCATTACTAGCTAACTGATAGCCGAATTCAAAGATATTTTTCCGGACCTTCATATTTCCAAATGATAAATTCATAGCCCCAGTTCTATAGTTTATACATGCATTTATAGTTGCTAAAAATGGTCGACCTAGGATTATCAGTATTTGCCTAGTAGGATCATAAACATGTTCAATATCTAAAACAACGAAATCAATGGGAAAATAGAATTGATCGAATTGAACAATAACATCCTCTACTATACCTCGTGGTTGTTTAGTGGATCTATCATCAAGTTGTAAAATAACCAATATTGGAGATAATTCTCCTAACCCTAACTGCTGATAAACTGAGTAAGGTAGTAAGTTCACACTTGCCCCTAAATCAAGGAGAGCTTTTTCAATTACTTGATCTCCTACTATACAGGAAATAGTTGGTGCTCCAGGAACCTTATATTTTGGAGGCGTAGTGTTTGATATTATAGAACTCACATGATTAGTTAATAGTATTTTCTTACCATTATGAGTTCGGTTTTTTCTCTTATGCGTACATAAATCTTTTAAGAATTTGGAATAAGCAAAAATTCGTTTAATCGCTATAAGGAGAGGAAGATTAATCTTCATTTGTTGGAAAGTTTCAAACTTTTCTTGAATATTTTCTCCTTGTTTTTCGTAAGGAACAAGATCTTGTAAGCGTTGTGAGAACGACACTTTTGGTTCATAGCTCATCTCTCCTACTTCTCTTTGTGGTGTCGAACTCTGTCTTTCCATAACATGTTCTTGTTTCTTTTCAGGAACTAATTATTTTTCTATTTCTAGATTTATTTCTTATTTATCATTTAGATTTATTTCTTCTTTATCATTTTTTTTTCGTCCTTAACTTGAATTTCTCTTTAGCCTATTTGTCTATGATTTTACCACTTCGAAGTGTAGTTATTGCTTGAATAGTTTCTATGGATGGCTCTTCCACAAGAACTATATCTCAATCATATGCTGCCCTTTAGGTTTTATTATTGGTTGACTTGGAAATTTCCCTTCCTCTCTTCTATTCATAGAATTAACTATCTGCCCGATTTGGGTTTCAAGTTTAGAGATAGATTGAGAATGTGTGTGTAGAAATTGCGTAGTATTTTTAAACTCATTCAATACACTCCTGATTTCTTGTTCAAATCTAGGTAGTCTTGACGGTTGGTGAATTGATGTTTCTTTTGTCGTTGCTTCACCAAACTCCGGTCAACAAAATTTATAATACCTACAAATACTTTACTTAAAATAGTATAGCAATAAGTAGGGTCGAAGCACTCTCAACATAGAAATCGGTTTGAGACTAGGATCCAAGACTATATTTTTCGAGATAAAAAGAAATTACTTAAAACAATTCTTGAATTTTTGAATAGTAAACTAAAATAACTAGATAATTATCAAATGATGGAAGAAATCTCAAGGGAAGAGAATCCACCACCCGGGTCTATATAAATAATATTATATATTTCTATTGCAAATTCTCCTCCAACCTATTAAACATAAACATAGATATTGGTAGGCATTCCCCGTATTTCCATTAATTGGTAATCACGGAAAATCCTCCCTCTAATGTTTTGGTTTAAAAATAAATAAATATAAATAGTGGTAGGCATTCCCCGTATTTCCATTGATTGGTAATCACGGAGAATCCTTCCTCTATTTTCAACCTCTATTGTAGGTTTTGTCACTTGAAAGAATTAATTCGGGAAGAGAATTAAACAATAAGAAATAAAATAAAATTATGTATATCTTACCCAAGGTGGCTTCATCACTCCCTTGAGAAGATGTTTAAGCTAGCATAATGATATAGGAATAAAACATGATGATAGAAGAAATTTTCATTAACTAAGAAAAAGATTACAACAAAATAAAAACTTGATACAAGACTAAATTCTCTCTACAATTTTTCACTCTCTACCATCTAACTCCCTACAATTTCCAACTACTCTCCTATTTATAGAGAAAATTGGAATATAATGACCTCTTGTAAAGTGAAGTTAGATCTACTTTTCTTTTCTTTTTCTTTGAATATTGATGCTTTCCAAGTCATTTTCTTCTTTCTTCATGTGCATTATATTCTTCATCTTTCATCCATGTGCATTATATTCTTTCTTCCATCCATGTGCATTCCTTTCTTCACTTTAATTTTCTTCATCTTTTCCAATTCAAACCTATAAGAAATAAAAAGATATATATAAGAACATTTATGCAATAAAATGGTGAATTAAAGATTTATTTTTGACATTTAAAATAGTGATTTTGTGAACTTATCAAGTCTCATAGGTGGTGTATTATTGGAATTTTTAAAAGGTAGCTGATTAGGATTTTTATTAAAGGAACAAAATTGATTTGATTGTCGATTAGGATTTTTGTTAAATGGTCGGAATTGATTGGATTGTTGATTAGGATTTTGGTTGAATGTATTATTTTGAGTTTTATAATAAAAATTAGGATGATTACGCTAACCCAGATTATAACTATTAAAAAATGGGTCATTATTGGGATTGATAAATGTGACATTAACATCCTCAGTGATATACTCAGGTTCTTGTTGTATTTGGGGACATTTATTAGAATAATGTGAAGGACTGGCACACACCGAACAAACTTCTTGAGGTGTGAGATTCACGTAAGTGTTTCTCATTAATTGGTCAAACTTTTTATTTAGCTCATCCACTTTTGATGTTACTTCATACATCTGACTTATTTCAAATGCATTATCCATTCTTTTAGGATTAGAAATGATAGTTCGTGCAACTCTAATGTCAGACATATTCTGTCGTGAATCTTCACTTAGATTCTTCAAAAGATACCATAAAAAGTCTACGGGATTTTGTGTAAATGGTCCTCCACATGCTGCATCAACTGTATTTTTATAGCCATCTCCTAGTCCTATATAGAAACTATGAACTAACTCGTGACTAGGGAATCCGTGATGGGGGAATTTTCGCAAACTTTTATTAAATCGCTCCCAAGTCTTATAGAACTGCTCACTGGGTATTTGTGAGAACATTAAGATAGATCTACGAGTCTTATCAGTTTTTCCTACTAGGAAGAATTTGTGTAAAAACTCTATTTGGAGCTTTTTTCAAATACTTTTAATATCTGTCGGTATTGTACTATACAAGATTTTTATTTTATCTGTTAAGGAATGAGAGAATAATCTAATTTTAAAATCATCATCAGTATATCTCCTCATACGTATAGCAGAATAGACATTTAATAATTCATATATGTGATGACAAGGGTCTTCTTGAGCATGCATGTCATGCCCCGTTATTCCTGAGATTCCCATCCGGAGAATTAGCGAATCCGAGGTATGACGTCAGTGGATAAAGACCACTAGAATCAATAATAAGGAGGAAATACATGGAATAAGAATGAAAAAAAAGGTATTCCATGCCCACCAGAGTGATAGAAACTCAGTACTGAATTCTAATGAAAATCTGATAGAGTTCCATTTTTAAATGAAACACCGGGATACAATACCACAACAAAACTTAATAACCTACCCATAATGAATTCAAAAATGATAATGACACGCAACCCAACATTTCAGAAACATACTAGGGCCGAGGTAGTGGAAAGAAAACTGCCGCTACCTCTACACAACCCCTTTAAAACCTATAGAGCCACAATCCTCGAATACAAATACAAAGAAAACCACATGGCAGTGCCGAAGAAACACAATGACACCCCAAAATAATAAATACATGAAATAAAAGATACACATAAAGGGATTATGCCAACAGACTGGCTCCTAAGAGAAATAAGAATACAATAGAACAAATACGAATGAAAGGAACAAATCAAGCTAAAAGCGTCCCAAGTCACCCGTACCATCACCGCTGTACTGTGGTGCTGCATCCACCTGCAATCTTACAACCTGTGTGGGGGTGAGCAAAAACCACGGCTCACCAATAATATCCCTAACAAAGACACCCCTAGCCGCCAAGAACCTCTAACCATCTCGTATGCATGCATTTATCCTAGGTTAGTCGGTTGTCTCACCTGGCACCCACGCCAATCCGAGACCCCAAAATAGCACCATAAATAATCCAAATCATAAGTGAAGACCACACAAGAAGTCATAAAGTATGGAACATAGATGAACTCACAAGTCTCAATACTATAAAGGCATACAAGCACCGTCGAATAAATATATCTATATACATAAGATATATATATCTATATAACCCTGTAGATAAAGAATCATATCTACGGGTATATATATATATAATATACTCCAATACGCACCCTCGCCCTGAGGTACCATAAGAAATAACTATCCCACACACTGTACACCGAGCACACCGTTCAAGGTTCCTAGGAGATAATTAAGTCACTCCTTAGGATTATCCGAAAGGAATAATCACAGCTATATCCACAACTCAACTGAACAACACTTCTACATCGTACCACTATCAAATCATCCCTGGAGAGTCTCACTCTCACAATTTCTAACCTCAATTCGGTCCTTTTATTCACAATAATCAATGAACTAACTTGTTCACTCAAAGAAACATAGGTGGAAAAATACCATCATCAAATCTGATTCGATAACCAACATAAATAATTTCTAACTCACACCGCCTATCTAGGCTCAAGAAAGGGGTACTGAATTCATTTAGTCGCAAATGGATGTCGAGGCCCTCAGGTTTTTAAAGAAAAAAAGTTGAACCCTGAAGTATTCAACCGGGTTTTAAGAAAAGTTTTAGAACCTGGTCAAATCTGTTTGGTTCCAACGTCTTCGAACCCACCCAAAGTACTAGGAACCGCACTATTTGTACGCAAGTCAGCATCACGTCTCTTACCCAAGAATAATACAAGGACAATAACCACATAAGTGAATACAAGGTTAACCCCCAAAGGCTGAAACCTTAAAATCCCAAGTCCGGGTTAAAACCCAATGAACTATGACAATGAGGAAGAAAACAACACTAAGAGTTCAAAACCGAAAACCATTTCAATGTTCCTTTTTAAACTCCTTTCAAAACTGGTCCTAAGACCTTTAACATTAATTTAAAATTTTGAGAATACTCTGAAAGGATACCCGAAACATAACTGGGTCAGAAGGAATTTCAGAAACAATTAGAAGAAAATTGGATTTCTCGAACTACAAAGATGCCGAGATCTCGGTACAACCTCGAGATCTCAAAAATAGGGACAAACAATACCATGAACTTACTAACATCATAAGAACATTTTTAAATAAATGTTTTTGACATTTTTCAAAACGGGGTTGCTTTTGATCCTCCCGGTCCTAAGAGTTCAAATCATAATTTATAAAACAAGTTTTTTTAACTTAGGAATTTCAAAACTAATTAGCGGTTCCGGGTAAACGAAAAACACAGCTTTATAAAAACCAAAAGCTTTAAGTTCCCAAAACATTGAGAGAGCCTTAGTTTTGTCCCAAGATCCAAACCGTAACCGAGATTTTGAGATATATGAGCTAAATGCTGTTTACTTCTCAAAATATTTTCAAAGTGAAAGGAAGAGCAACAAGCTCATAATATAGGAATCGGAAGACAGAAAACCAAACTAACGAGCTTGAACCGACCCTTAAATTGAACAACTCCCTACACAACTGGAGTGGTATGCCAATCACCCCGCGGTAACACTAGCCAACAACTGCGAAGTTCTATATGGCCAAAAGTCACAACCTCAACTAAGCCCAGTAAGGCGTAGACCACCTCAACTAGAAACCCAACTCAAAGGGGAAAAGTTACGCACTAAGGCCTCTTTCTACTTAGTTTTATGTAACCACCCAGAACACTTGCCAATCATGGCTCCATTAACTCTGGTTTTTATTAGTGTTCTACTTTTTACTTCCCAACTTCAAGTCTTTAAGTCATTGTTCACTAATAGGTGCTCAATATTGTCCATTTTAAGCCCCTATCTTGCATTTGTTGAGTCTTTTCATTCTGTTATTTGGAATTTTTATGCCATTTATGTGTTTAAGCGTGTTTCAGGAGCTTAATGAAGGAAAAAAACTAACTTTGGTGAATTAGCTAAAGAAGTGCTCATTTCTACTCAAGAGGAGAACTAAAGAGGTGTTTTCAAGAGAAAAGTGGACTTTGGAGGACAAAAATGGTATTTTTTCGAGCCACAACTTTAAGAATCATTCTAATGGAGTTGAAGGGTTTCAAATGGTACAACTACCAAGAAAAGTGGTTTCCATGAAAAATCCTACGGACTACCTACGGACTCAGTAGCTAAAAGTGGCTAGAAAAGGTTGTTTTGACGAATTACCTACGGACCTTGAAGATAGAGCTATGCGCCACCCGTATGAAAGGCTATGCTTCACGCATAGGCCCTGCATACACGTCGCACGTAGGGCCTATACGGGCCACGCGTAGTTAAATAATGCTGAGGAGCTGTGAAATTCCAGAATTGTCCCCGACTTGCGTTCCTTTATGGCGGCTGTGACTTTACACCTCAATGCACATGAATATACACATATATATTCGAGTATAGGGTTTTGATGAGGTTTTGTGTAAAATGACCAAAAAGGGCAACCATTAGGGTTTTCCTCGGCTTTTGCTTATAAATACCAAGCTTTACATCAGTTTGAGAGAGCTTTTTCACATGTTGAAATTTCAAAGCAGCCTCTGGAGTTATATATCTTTTGATGAGAAGAAGCCATAGAAGATCGAGAGATCCAGACAAGACAACCATAGTGGCTGATTCTACATCAAAAGTGCAGTCTCTTTTAACCATGAGCGGCTAAATCGGCATCTAGGATTATCTAGTAAAACCCTAGCCAAGTAATGTAGCTTTTAATATTTGTATTTAATTATAATCATGGGGAAGCTAAGACTATACCATTATGATTATTGTAGATGAGTGAATAATTTTATTCTTGACACAAGTTCATATATTTATTTAGAAATTCTTGTCTTAGATTTAATGAGTATATGTTTTTACACAATCATGATTGTTCTAAACAAATTTTGATTTTCTACAATAATGGTTCTTAACACTTGAAACCCTAGGTTTACACAGGACATGCCTCGATGAGGTATCATAGACATGCTTTAGTTTCATTTCATGTTTTAGGAGTAGATTAGAGTAAAGTAAATAACATGCATTAGATACACTATGTCCGGAGATGTGTTGTAGCGAACCCGGTTGATAGTATTCTTTTTGGGAATGTATTCGACTATTTGCGGTACATTTTGATTCATGGGAATAAATCGCCCTTCTTACAATTATATTATTGTTTTTATGCGGTTAGTGGTGGAGCGATGAACATCCTAGTTCTCTCTCTCTTTTGAATCACAACTATCATTTAAATATTGTTTTTAGTTAATTTAGTTTTAATTCTCAAAATCAAACCAAACACTTTTTCAAACCATAATTCAATATTTTTAAATTGCTGAAGTGAATAATCAAGTCCTTGTGGGTTTGACATTCCCTATCACAAGCCGTTTTATATTACAATTGACTCGTGCGCTTGCGGATAGGTAAAATCTAGACCGTCGTAAGGGTGTTTTTTTAACACATATTTTTAGACACGTCGACGTGACATCAAGTTTTTGGCGCCACTACCTGGGACTTGGCATTATTCATTGCTTTAGTAGTTTAGTGATATTGTGTTATTGTAGTGTCTTTAAAGTTAGAATTTTTATGTGATTGACAGGTATTCTGAAAAGCATAAACGGGGACAGCGGAGTAGCGTGAAGTTGCGTCAATGGAGCTGTTGTGAGTTTTAGATTAGCTTAATTTTGCACTTAGTTTTAGCATTATTTTTTGTTGATATTTAAAATAATTTAGAAGTAGTTGAATGTATTTTCATAATATATATATATATATATATATATATATATATATTTTTTTTTTTTCGTTTAGTGCATGACCGATAGGAGATCCTTTTTTGACCCTAATACTGCGTTAGTACCCTTTGATCCTGAGATCGAACAAACTTTTCATCAAAAATGTCGAGCTAGGGAATTAGAGCATCGTCAACAGTTGGAGCAAGAAGAGATGGCCGATCAGAATGCCAATGCGCGAAAGGCACCAACCACATCTTTAAAGGGATATTATTCGCCTTCCGCATATGAATCGTATGCTAAATTTCGAGAGGAAGATGGAGTCAAACACTTCGAGATCAAATCCAGTGTCATTAATATGCTCCCAAAGTATTTTGGACTTATGATAGAGGAGCCGTACCATATATTCAATGATTTCTTAGAAATGGCCTCTACAGTCAGAATTAATAATCTTAGTGCGAATGCTTTACGTGTGCGTTTATTTATTTATTTAGTTGAGAGAGAAACCTAGACGATGGTATGTCATTTTTGATAAGGATATTAAAAGGTATTGGGAAATCTTAGAAGCTAAATTTATAGAAAAATCTTTTCCCGTAGGTAGGACCCATGAAACATAAGAAATAATTACTTACTTTTGAGGGTTGCCCGGTGAGGAATTCCATGACGTGTTGGATAGATTCAATAAAATTATGTGAAAGTGCCCTCATCAAAAGTTTGTGGAGTAGGACATCGTGCGGAACTTCTATCTTGGATTGGGATCCGAGCATAAATTTTTGATTGATGCAACAGTAGGAGGTAAGTTCGCACTTACACCAGTAAAAGAACTTTTGGATATGTTTGACAGTGTGAGTGATAATTCAATTCAATATGAATCTGAGATGCGTGCGAGGAATGGATGTGAAAGAAGATTTGACAAAACATTTGTCATTGATAGAAGCGATAACCATGATGATGTTAGAGAATCGGTGGCGTTGTTAGGGGAGAAGCTTGATAAGTTCATTAATCTTATATTGTCAGCCCCGAGAGAGGTCTTAGCAGTAGGATAAGATTTTACCCAAAATGCGTGTCAGGGTAGTGATTTTGTTACCGCTGATGCTAATGTAGCATGGACCAGTTCGAATCATACTCATTTTTCCAATACTTATAATTCTAATTGGCGAAATCATCCACATCTCTCATACCGCTTTCAGAATGTGTAAAATCCTCCAACAAATTTTCCTCCGAGTCAACAATCATTTAATTCTCAACCACAAATCATGAATTTCAGCCTAACTCTCAAGGAAATCGACCTTTTAATTACCAATCCCAACTAAATTTCCAACCCCAACCTCAAAGGAGTCAGACTCCACCACTACTGCCAGCTTATGATTTTGCTAACCTGGACAGGACTTTGCTAGCCATTCAGAACCAATTAGGTGCTAATACTTAAGTGATCACAAAACTAAAGGTGTATATGGGTCAAGTGTGTAATTCGATAAACAAGCGGGATGGAAGGAGATTGCTTAGGCAGTCGGTAGTTAACCCAAGGCCTAAGCAAACGTTGGAGCTCGGATCTTTTGCTCAAAATCCGCATGAGATGGTCCAAGCTATCACAACTTTGAGAAGTGGGAAGGAGGTAGAAAATAAGGTTGAGGAGCAGCATAAAAAAAAGGTGAGTAAGAGAAAGGCAGTGGAAAAGGCCGCGGAGAAGGTGTGGAACCTGAAGTGGAGGAAGATATTGATCAGGCAGTACCAGATGAGCTAGAAAGGGTGAGTTATGAGGAAGCAACGCCATTTCCTCAACGTCTGAGAGAGCTAACCAAATATGATAAGCATAAAGCATCTGACATGCTAGAGACTTTTCGGCAAGTCAGAATCAATTTTCCTTTCTTGGATATAATTGCCCAAATTCTTGAAGGACCTCTATACCCAAAAAAGTAGAGCGAAGGTCCCAAAGAAAATCTTGCTAACACACCACTGAAGAGAAAAGATCACGGTGCTCCCATTATTCCTTGTGTCATTGGTGATTAGGAAATTGGTAGAGCTCTTCTTGATCTAGGTGCGAGTGTGAACTTGTATCCTTATTCAGTTTACCATCAGCTAGGGTTGGGAGAGCTCAATCCCACCTCGGTAGTGCTCCAACTTAAAGATAGGTCAATCGAGCAAGCAAGAGGGATTCTAAAGGACGTCATTATTCAAGTGGACAAGTTCTACTTTCCGGTGGACTTTATAATTCTCAATACAGAGCCTGTCCATTATTCCAAGAAGCACATCCCTGTGATTTTAGGACGACTGTTCTTGGACACGACCAATGCATGTATTAACTACAGAATAGGGGCTATAGAGCTGTCATTCAGAAATATGAAGGTGCAGATGAATGTATTTGACTCCAATCACCAACTTCCTGAGTCAGTTGATTGTTTTCGAATTGACAAGGTTGATGAGATTGAGGAGATGGTAGAATAATTTGCACCTAGAATCTTGGAAAAAGATGAGATAGAGTCTCTTCTCACTGTAGTAAGATTAGAGGATGAACTGGAGGATTAAAATGAGCAGGTGAGTGATAACTATGCAGGCATTACTGCATTGGAGACAACGTTATATGAACAGCCATGGAAAACACTGATTGAGCCGCTTCCTATGATCTCGAATACACCACCAGTTCCATATTTTGATAACTCCTCCAATATTGGAGCTGAAGAAATTGCCCAAAAATCTTAAATATATCTTCCTAGGACCCGATAACACTCTTCCTATGATCATATCATCAAAACTGACAGAGGAACATGAATCGAGTCTGGTCAAGGTATTGAGTGATAGTAAAGAGGCAATAGGATGGAGCGTTGCTAATTTGAAAGGAATAAAACCCCTCGATTTGCATGCATCTTATACACTTAGAAGAGGATGTAAAACCATCTAGAGAGATGCAACGGAGACTGGATCCAAATATGAAGGAGGGGGTGATAAAGGAAGTGGTAAAGCTGCTAGATGAGGGTATTATTTACCCCATATCCGATAGTACATGGGTGAGTCCTACTCAAGTGGTGCCAAAGAAGTCAGACATCATAGTTGTACCTAACTTGAAGGGAGAGTTGATTCCACAACATATGACCACTGGGTAGCGTGTGTGTATTGATTATAAAAAGCTTAATTCTCATACCAGGAAGGATCATTTTCCCTTGTCATTCATTGATCAGATCCTGGAGAGGTTGGTCGGACAAAGTTATTATTATTTTTTGGATAGATACTCCGGCTATAACCAAGTGGCGATTGATCCTATTGATCAGGAGAAAACCACTTTCACTTGCCCATATGGTACATTTTCATATAGACGTATGCCTTTTGGGTTGTGTAATATGCCAGCTACATTCCAAAGGTGTATGATGTCTATATTCTCTGATATAGTAGATAAGTTTTTGGAAGTGTTCATGGATTAGTTTTCAGTTTTTTGGGCAACCTTTGAAGACTGTTTAAAACATCTAGCACTCGTGCTTCAGAGATGCAAAGAGATGAATTTAACTCTAAGTTGGGAAAAGACCCATTTCATGGTTCAAGAGAGGATAGTACTTGGCCACATTATATCCAAAAAAGGGGATTGAGGTTGACAAGGAGAAAGTCAAATTGATTTCAAAATTGCCTCCTTCCACATCTGTTTAATAAATACGATCTTTTTTGGGTCATGTCGGGGTCTACAAATGATTTATTACGGATTTTAGTAAAATTTCCCGACCATTGTGCAACTTATTAGCTAAGGATGCGACCTTTGTCTTTGACAAAGAGTGTCTCCATGCTTTTGAGGAGTTGCGTACTCAACTCTCAACAACCCCAATCATTCGTCCACCGGACTGGTCTCTGCCATTTGAGCTAATGTGTGATGCTTCGGACTATGCCATAGGTGTGGTATTAGGTTAGAGCAAGGAAAAGTTTCCATATACGATATACTATGCCAACAAAACTCTGAATGATGCGTAGATCAACTACACAACCACAAAGAAGGAGTTGCTGGCGGTTGTGTTCACCTTGGAAAAATTTCGATCATACTTACTGGGTACCAAGGTAGTAGTTTATTCGGATCATGCGGCTTTGAGGCATTTGCTGAGGAAGAAAGATTACAAACCCAGGCTGATTAGATGGATTTTGTTGTTGCAAGAATTTGACTTGGAAATTAAAGATAAAAAGGGTTCGGAAAATGTTGTTGCTGACCATTTATCGAGGATCATTGTCGAGACTACAAAGGAAACTACTCCTTTTAAGGATTCTTTCCTGGATTAACATTTGTTCAGTGTGGCTGTTGTGGAGTAGACATTGTGGTATGCTAATATCGTAAACTATAAAGCCATGGGTTAGAGTCCAAAAGGTTGGTATAAGAATGAAAGAGACTGATTCTTCAGCCAAGTTAAATTCTATATCTGGGATAATCCACGATTATACAAGTACTGCTCTAATCAGATTATCAGAAAGTGTGTCCCTAAAAGTGAGGTACAGAGTATTTTGAAGTTTTGCCACACACTAGAATGTGGAGGGCATTTTGGGGCTCAAAAGACAGGCCATAAGGTGCTACAAAGTGGGTTCTACTAGCTGACTATATTCAAAGATGATTTTGAGTACTGTTAGGCGTGTTTGCATGCCAGAAGTTAGGATTCATATCTCGACATGATATGAGGCCTCTAACTCGATTTTAGTTGTCGAGTTGTTTGATGTATGGGGGATAGATTTCATGGGACCATTCCCAAAAGTGGATAAGAAAGAGTACATACTTGTGAGGGTTGATTATGTGTTCAAATGGGTAGAGGTTGTCACTACCAAGCACGCAGATCATGAGACAGTGTTAAAATTTTATGCAGTCTAATATCTTTCCGAGATTTCGTATATCGCGGGTGATAATTAGTGACGGCGGAAAACACTTTGATAGCCATTTTATCGGTGGTCTGTGTCAGAAGTACATCATCAATCATAGGATTGGTACACCCTATAACCCCCAGTCACAAGGACAAGTAGAGGTTTCGAACAGGGACGTATAGAATATATTGGAGAAGATAGTGTGAGTTGATTTAAAAGATTGGCCTCAAAGGTAAAATGATGCACTGTGGGCTTATAGGACAACGTATAAAACACCGATTGGTATGACACCGTATCATCTTGTTTATGGTAAGATGTGTCATCTCCCTGATGAGCTAGAGCATCAAGCATACTGGACAGTTCGGAGGTTGAACTTTGATATAAAGAAGTCCGATGCTCAGCGGAAACTCCAACTTCAAGAGCTTGAGGAGTTGAGAAATAATGCTTATGAGAATTCTCAAATTTACAAAGCTCGGACAAAAACTTATCACGATAAACATATTCGAAAGAAAGTCTTTGAGCAAGGTCAGAAATTTCGGTTATTTAATTCAAGATTAAAGCTGTTTCCTGGTAAGCTTTAGTCAAGATGAGATGTGTTGGCTTTGAAATTTACTTTCGGCAAACAATTCCAAAATTGATGATAACAAACCATTGAAGAGTGTTTGATACTAATGAATTATCGAGTTTATATTTTCAGCAAAAGACAGGTGAACGACTCAGAAATCAAACTCGAAAAGGAAACTACTCGAAAAACAAGCTCGGAAAGAAATTTTGATTTAAAGCGAAAAGCTATGAAAGAAATTGAAGCGAAAAAGGAAAATCAATTAAACGGCAAAAGCGAAAGTCGAAGACTCAAGACTCGGGGTAGATAGGTCGGGGAGCGATCATTGTAACAAGGTAATTTTACGTGTCGATTTTATCGTATAAGCTCAAGTATAAAATGAACCGAACTCAAATGAAATGAAAAACGCTTTACCAAACTTAAACGGAAAGAAAAATATTTTTATTAAATGTTTTTCTTGTTATAGTCGACTAGAATCACCCTGTGTATTTTCTAGTAGTCGACTATTTCAACCAGTAGCTATTGGTTTTTCATCCACATCAAAAGAGTCGACTGAAACAAGCTTGAGTCGACTAGACTACTCATTGTAGTCGACTAGAACTCATTCTAGTCGACTAGATGGTCCAAAGTAGTCGACTAGAACTCAATCTAGTCGACTAGATGGACCATTGTAGTCGACTACAATGAAGAAGTAGTCGACTAGAAGATTGCTTAAAATCTGCAGATTTTCAGAAAACAATTCCCATGTTTTGTGGATCGTGTTTAATGGTATTCAAACGACTCTTGTCTTTCAAATACTATAATCACTCTTGAAAACCCTAATACAATGCTATATATAGAATGAGATGTGTTTATTGAAAATCAAGAGATTGAAATACAAAAGAGAAAGAAAGCTATCAAAAATTCTGCAGAAATTTTCTCTTCAAAAGCCATTGAAACCAAGCTTTGAAAATCTGATTTTCTCCAAGTTTCTTTGAAAATCAAAACCTCTAGAATCTCTTCTTATTCTCCAAATATCATTCATTGATTATATCCTTTGAGAATACATTTCTAGAGCTATTGTAAAATCACCAAAAACACTTGAGCTTATATTGATTTATCTTCCATAAAAACCTTTGGGTTTTGAGTGTTTTTGTTCTTGAGTGATTTTATTGATTACATACGAATTTGTAATCTCGGACAAGTGAAGTCCACCGATTGTTCAAGAGAGGGTTGTTCTCTTGATTGAGAGACAAGCTCGAGAGGCTTGTGTTGTAAAGGTTTGCCATTCCACCTGTGAAGGAAGGGCCATAGTGAAAGGATCGGGAAAAGTCTCAAGAAGGGGTTCTTGAGCCGAGGAGTAGGAGTTACCGAACCTCGAAAAAATCACGGTGTCAATCTCTCTATCTCTTTCTCTTTACATAAGTATTTTGCATGCTATATTTGCTTGAATATCTTGTATGCTAATTTGTCTTGAAATTAATTATTATAAAAGTTTAAATTGAATCATCCACTTGCTTATTGAGAAATTGATTTTTGATTATAGTGTGTTCCATGTTCGAAAAGAGTTAGACTTATTTTTGAACACCCTATTCACCCCCCCTCTAGGGTTAATTAGTGACTAACAATTGGTATCAGAGCCTAATCTCTATTTATTTTAGACTTAACCGTCTTAGAGAACGATCATGTCATCAAATTTAGTCACTCATATTGAAGGACAATCGAATAATAGGCCCCCATGGTTTGATGGATCAAATTATAGCTATTGGAAAACTAGAATGATAGATTTTCTTCAAGCTATCGATTACCAAATTTGGCAAGTAGTTCTTGAAGGACCATTTGTATTGATCAAAATTGTTGATGGAAAAACCGTCCCCAAATTACCCAATGAATGGGATAATGATGACCGTAAACTCATGTCATACAATGCTAAAGCCAAAGTAAATTTAAATTGCGCTTTAAGTCCAAATGAATTTAATCGTGTATCTACTTGTTCAACGGCAAAAGAAATGTGGGATAAACTTGAAGTAACCTATGAAGGTACATCTCAAGTACGATAATCTAAAATTGACATACTCATGCATGAATATGAATTATTTGCTATGAAAGATGATGAAAATGTGAATTCTATGATGTCTCGCTTTACAAATATCTTGAATGGACTAAAGCATCTTGGTAGAATTGTTCCTAGATCCGATGCGTCACGAAAAGTGCTTAGAAGTCTCCTGGCAAAGTGGGATGCAAAAGTAACGGCTATCAAAGAAGCTCATGATCTCAACACCATGAGTCTCGATGAAATTTTCGGCTCTCTACTCACTTGGGAAATAACGTTGAAAGCTCGTGAAGACGACATCAAGCCAAGAAAGGGAATAGCTTTGCAAGCCTTCACTAAAAATGAAATCAATGAGCCGAGTGAAGAAGAAGAGGATGAGGACATTGCATTGTTCACCCAAAAATTCAAGAGACATCTTCAAAGAAAGAAAGCAAACGGTGGAAGATTCATGAAGAGAATCGAACCTAAAGGCGAGACTAGCAAAAGGGAACCCCCAACGTGTTTCAATTGCGGAAAGCCGGGACACTACAAAAGTGATTGCTTCAAGCTCAAAAAGGTAAACGACAAAAGACCTAGCAAGATGGCAATGAACGTCACATGGGAGGACTATGACTCATGCGACTCGGATGAGGAGAAAAGTAGCGAGGAAACGGCAAACATTTGCCTCATGGCAAATGAAGAAGAGGTACATTTAAATTTAAGTGATTTAGATAAACTATCATATGATGAACTTCTTCTTGATTACAATGAATTGCAAGATGTGTTTGAAGAATTACATGATGAATTTGAAAAATTAGCTAGAAAATATATCTTTCTTAAGAAAGATAAGTCTTCATGTAGTCTCACTAATTCAAACTTAGAAGTTTCTTGCAATAACAAAAGCATTGAGCTAGAGAAGGAAAATATTCGATTGAAAAATACTATTGATGATCAAATAAATGTTTTAGCTAAATTTACAAAAGGAAAAGAGAACCTTAGTATCATGTTAGGAAGATAAAAATGATCATTTGATAAATGTGGTCTAGGGTATGATGCTTTTGACAAGGATGCTCTTATATGGAAAAAGAGAAAATCACTTAGCTCTACATTTACTAAAAAATCATCTCATGCATCTTCAAATGATTATAAACATGTTACTTGCAACTATTGCAATAGAAAAGGACACAAAGCAAACGTATGCTTTCATAGAAAGAAGAAAATTATGTCAAAAATGATTTGGGTTCCGAAAGGATCTATTGCATGCTCTCATAGAAAAGAAAATGTTGTAACAAAACAAATTTGGGTTCCAAAAGGAACTATTGCGTATCTATCTAACCAAAATGGACCCAAAACAGATTGGGTACCAATAAAAGTTACTTGAACTTGTTTTGTAGGTATGCTTGAAGTCCGCATCAAAAGAAAAATGGTTTCTCGATAGCGGATGCTCAAGGCATATGACGGGAGATAAATCAAAGTTTATTTCACTAAAAACATATGAAGGAGGAAACGTAACTTTTGGAGACAACTCTAAAGGCAAAATTATAGGAATTGGCTCAATCGGTATTTCCTCTTCTCTCTCTATAGATGATGTGCTTTTAGTTGATGGGTTGAAGCATAATTTGTTTAGTATTAGTCAATTATGTGACAAGGGCTATGATGTTATATTTAGGACAAATGCATGCATAATCAAGAAAGATGGGAAGCAAATGTTCAATGCCAAAAGAAATGGAAACTTGTATACTTTGTTGCTATGTGAATTGCATGACCAAGATGTTAAATGTTTTGTCACATCTAGCGAAAATAGTTGGTTATGACATAGGCGTCTAGGACATGCTAGTATGGACCTCATTCATCGTTTATCCAAAAATGATTTAGTCAAAGGCCTCCCAAAGACTAAATTTTCGAAAGATAAATTATGTAGCGCATGTCAAGTAGGCAAGCAAGTTAAATCCTCTTTCAAGAGAAAGAAAGATATTACCACTTCTAGACTTCTAGAATTACTTCACATGGATCTCTTTGGTCCGGAGAGAACGGCTAGCTTAGCCGGGAAACTCTATGTACTTGTTATTGTTGATGACTACTCTAGATATACTTGGGTTCACTTTCTTGCTCATAAAAATGAAACTCACTCCATTCTTGAAAGATTTTATAGAGTCATTCAAAATGAAAAAGATTTGAAAATCAAGAAAATTAGAAGTGATAGAGGTAGGGAGTTTGAAAATCAAGACTTAGAGAAATTATGTGATGATCTCGGTGTTTCTCATGATCTCTCGGCCCCTAGAACCCCTCAACAAAACGGTGTAGTTGAAAGAAAGAATCGATCTCTACAAGAGATGGCTCGAACCATGTTAAATGAGCACAATCTTCCCCGAAGCCTTTGGGCGGAAGCGGTAAACACCGCTTGCCATATAATCAATCGTGTTATTATTCGGATGAAGTTGGGGAAAACGCCCTATGAGTTGTGGAATGGTCGAAAGCCCAATATTGGGTATTTCAAAGTTTTCGGGTGTAAATGTTTTGTGTTAAATGATAAAGATAATCTTGGAAAATTCGACTCCAAATCGGATGAAGCAATTTTCCTAGGTTATTCTACAAGAAGTAAAGCATTTCGGGTTTATAACAAAAGGACTCTAACCATGGTTGGGTCTATTCATGTTGTCTTTGATGAATCACCCTCACCACCATCACCTAGAATTGACCTAGAAGAAGATGAGGTTGTTGGGATTGAGGATAATCTAAATACTCTCAATATCTCAAACTCATTATGTAGCCAAAAGGAAATGAGGGAAGTTGAGCATCAATCCAATGATGACTTGACCAACTCAATGCCTAAAGCATGGAGGATTGTTCACAATCATCCTCTTGATCAAGTCATAGGTAATCCTTCAAAAGGGGTTAGTACTAGATCTCAACTTAAAGATTTTTGCAACCACATGGCCTTTGTATCGCAATTCGAACCCAAGAACTTCCACGAAGCTCAATGTGATGATTCTTGGATCGTAGCAATGCAAGAGGAACTAAATCAATTTGAACGCAATCAAGTTTGGCGTTTAGTTCCTAGACCCGAAAATCAAACTATAATTGGCACAAAATGGGTTTTTCGAAACAAAAAGGATGAGAATGGAGTAATTATTCGAAATAAAGCAAGATTGGTAGCTCAAGGATATAATCAAGAGGAAGGCATCGACTATGATGAGCCGTTTGCACCGGTAGCTAGATTAGAAGCAATTAGAATGCTTCTTGCATTTGCATCATATAGAAATTTCACTCTTTATCAAATGGATGTCAAAAGTGCTTTCTTAAATGGTGTCATAGAAGAAGAAGTTTTTGTGAAGCAACCACCCGGTTTTGAAAATAATCTTTTTCCAAATCATGTTTTCAAATTGGCTAAAGCTCTATATGGTTTAAAGCAAGCTCCTCGAGCTTGGTATGAGAGACTTAGCGGGTTTTTAACTCAAAATGGTTTTACAAGAGGGAAGATTGATAACACACTTTTTACAAAAACCATTAAGAATAATTTGTTGATTGTCCAAATTTATGTTGACGACATTATTTTCGGCTCAACAAATAATTCTTTATGTAGGGAATTTGCCACAAGTATGCAAAACGAATTTGAAATGAGCATGATGGGTGAGTTGACTTTCTTCTTAAGGTTGCAAATCAAGCAAAGCTCGGATGGCTTATTCATTAGCCAATCCAAGTACACTAAAGATTTGCTAAAGCGATTTGGTATGGAGGCTACCAAACATGCCATAACTCCTATGAGTTCCTCCATTAAGATTGATAAAGATGAAAATGGTAAATGTGTTGATATTACTAATTATAGAGGCATGATCGGTAGTTTGCTTTATTTAACCGCTAGTATACCGGATATAATGTTTAGTGTATGCTTATGTGCCCGGTTTCAATCATGTCCTAAGGAATCTCACTTGCTTGCGGTCAAACGCATTTTTCGCTACCTAAGTGGTACAATATACTTAGGGCTTTGGTATCCACGTGGAACTTCAATTGATCTTATTAGTTATTAGGATGCCGATTTTGCGGGATGTAGAATTGATCGTAAAAGCACAAGCGGTACTTGTCATTTTCTAGGACACTCACTAGTATCTTGGTCAAGTAAAAAGAAAAATTCCGTTGCATTATCTACGGCCGAAGCTGAATATGTGGCAGCCGGTAGTAGTTGCGCTCAAACTCTTTATATTAAGCAACAACTACTTGATTTCGGTCTTACTTTCTCTCACGTGCCTATTAAATGCGATAATACGAGTGCGATTTGTATTTCAAAGAATCCTATTCATCACTCCCGCACCAAGCATATAGAGATTATGCATCATTTTTTGCGTGATCATGTTGCTAAGGGTGACGTTGAATTGATCTTTATCGACACTAAAAATCAATTGGCGGATATTTTTACAAAACCACTTGCGGACGAATCATTTTCTAAAATTCGTCGTGAAATCAGAATGGCCATGGATTTTGATGTTTTATCTTAATTTCTGTCATAATCTTTATTTTTAATATTTTTGAAAAATTTATTTCCTAATTTTTATCTATTTTTATCAATTTTTTTCTCTTCTAGTCGACTCATCCTGTGTAGTTCAAACCAATCTAGTCGACTACTTTAGTCAGTAGCTACACCATTTCATGGTCTTCACCTTCTAGTCGACTCATTGTCATTCTAGTCGACTCAAACATTGTTGTAGTCGACTATTTTGCCTTCCTAGTCGACTCAAACCTAGCCGAGTCGACTCAAACCTAAATCTAACCGACTCACCTAGACCTAGTCGACTCAACCCACTATAAAACCTAACCCTCATCTCATCTTCTCCATCCGCCTCCTTCAAACCCTCACCCACCTTCAAACCCTCTCCTCTCAATCCCTCTCCTACTACCACTTATACCTTCAAATCTTCACCTATCCCTCATTAATTTCACATTTCCATCATCTTCCACCCATTTCCATCATCCAAATTTCATCATTCTCACTCTCTCACACATCTATATATATACACCATCATATATCTATATATCCCTATACATTTGTGCATCATCTTCTACAATGCCACCGAAGACTCGAGGTCTATTTCGGAAACGTTCCCGCATTGATGGAGGCCAAAGCTCCACCAATCCACGCAGTCCTACGGCCGTTGACGAAGAGGAGTCGAATGAACCTCTTCTTCTTGATGATGATAATAGAAATAAATTCATCACTGTTTTTGATCACCGTGCTCCTACACCTTGCCGTATTGTCACACAAGATTTATGCACTGAAATTCGGGCTCAAACTTTCGAGTTATTCCGAGCAATTGGTTGGGATTTTTTCATTTCTCTTGACATTCCAGTATTTCCGCGAATTGTCAAAGCTTTCTACGCTTCTCTTAAAAATCACAAGGAGAAATTACTCTCTCATCTTCATTTTAATTTATGTGGTGAAGACGAGACCGTTGATGACAGTGAAATCAAGCGCATTTTCTTGCTTCCGAATGACGGTATCCGCCACTTCTCCAAGGACTGGTATAAGGCTGATGGGTTCGATTGTATTGAGGCTGTTCGGGCAATATGTGTCGACAAGGAAATTTCGCAAAACGCCGGAATTACCTCTTCTATGCTACTACCCGAGGCTAGATTAATTCATAATGTTATTACTTACTCTATTCTGCCTAAAACTGGTAGTCGTAGCAGTGTTTCTCGTATGGAGGCTTTTTTGGTTTATTGCGTTTTGACAGGAACCCGCGTTGATTTAGCTTATATTTTTCGTTCCGTCATCCTCACATGTCAGCGCAAGCCATCTGGCCCACTTTTCTTTCCTGCACATATTACATATCTACTGCAGCGGAAAGGTTTTAATTTTCCGAATGAAGTGTCCGAGCATCACCCTATTTTTCTTGACGCCACTCATGTCAAACATATGCATATTTCTTCTGATGCGGAAGGAAATTTCATTTCTGAAATTGCACCTGCTCCTCGTTCGCGTACTGCTCCTAGCGGTTCTGCATCGCGCCAGGAAGCCTCTTCCTCGGTCCCTCCATTGGACGGTGCTTCGGCTTCTCAAGCTGCTCTTCTCAACCAACTTCTTGGGGTTGTTCAAAGCAATACGGAGCTCCTTAGGCAGCAGGAACAAATGCTTCAGCGCCTTGATACGACCGTGAACCAGAATACGGAAGCCATTCGATTGATCAATGAGCGCCTTGTTCTTCATGATGAGGAAATGTCTACCCGTATTACAAATCTGGCAGGGTCACTTGATGACCTCACTCTTGCACACAGGAACCCTCGCTCACGCACCCCTCGACGCTGACAAAAAGGGGGAGAAATTATGCTATTGTACTGTCATGCATTTCATTATCCGACATTAGCAATTTCTGTTTTTGTGTGGCTTGTTATGGTTATTGGCGACTTGTTTTGGTTATTTGCAAACTTGTTTGTTTTCGTTTCCATGTTTTTCATTAGTATAAGCAGCTTGTATTAAACTGAAACATCTATGATAGGATGTTTATTTTTGTTATCTCAAATGTGCGCCTATTTTTATATATTGTATCAAAGTGCCTATTAAACTGCAAATTTCATTTACTAAGGGGGAGCATTTGATCAAAATATTATGCACATGTTGAGGGGGAGCATCACTTGATGTTTCGCCAAATGCCAAGCAAACACAAAATGTTTTGTCATCATCAAGGGGGAGATTGTTGGCTTTGAAATTTACTTTCGGCAAACAATTCCAAAATTGATGATAACAAACCATTGAAGAGTGTTTGATACTAATGAATTATCGAGTTTATATTTTCAGCAAAAGACAAGTGAACGACTCAGAAATCAAACTCGAAAAGGAAACTACTCGAAAAACAAGCTCGGAAAGAAAGTTTGATTTAAAGCGAAAAGCTGTGAAAGAAATTGAAGCGAAAAAGGAAAATCAATTAAACGGCAAAAGCGAAAGTCGAAGACTCAAGACTCGGGGTAGATAGGTCGGGGAGCGATCATTGTAACAAGGTAATTTTATGTGTCGATTTTATCGTATAAGCTCAAGTATAAAATGAACCGAACTCAAATGAAATGAAAAACGCTTTACCAAACTTAAACGGAAAGAAAAATATTTTTATTAAATGTTTTTCTTGTTATAGTCGACTAGAATCACCCTGTGTATTTTCTAGTAGTCGACTATTTCAACCAGTAGCTATTGGTTTTTCATCCACATCAAAAGAGTCGACTGAAACAAGCTTGAGTCGACTAGACTACTCATTGTAGTCGACTAGAACTCATTCTAGTCGACTAAATGGTCCAAAGTAGTCGACTAGAACTCAATCTAGTCGACTAGATGGACCATTGTAGTCGACTACAATAAAGAAGTAGTCGACTAGAAGATTGCTTAAAATCTGCAGATTTTCAGAAAACAATTCCCATGTTTTGTGGATCGTGTTTAATGGTATTCAAACGACTCTTGTCTTTCAAATACTATAATCACTCTTGAAAACCCTAATACAATGCTATATATAGAATGATATGTGTTTATTGAAAATCAAGAGATTGAAATACAAAAGAGAAAGAAAGCTATCAAAAATTCTGCAGAAATTTTCTCTTCAAAAGCCATTGAAACCAAGCTTTGAAAATCTGATTTTCTCCAAGTTTCTTTGAAAATCAAAACCTCTAGAATCTCTTCTTATTCTCCAAATATCATTCATTGATTATATCCTTTGAGAATACATTTCTAGAGCTATTGTAAAATCACCAAAAACACTTGAGCTTATATTGATTTATCTTCCATAAAAACCTTTGGGTTTTGAGTGTTTTTGTTCTTGAGTGATTTTATTGATTACATACGAATTTGTAATCTCGGACAAGTGAAGTCCACCGATTGTTCAAGAGAGGGTTGTTCTCTTGATTAAGAGACAAGCTCGAGAGGCTTGTGTTGTAAAGGTTTGCCATTCCACCTATGAAGGAAGGGCCATAGTGAAAGGATCGGGAAAAGTCTCAAGAAGGGGTTCGTGAGCCGAGGAGTAGGAGTTACCGAACCTCGAAAAAATCACGGTGGCAATCTCTCTATCTCTTTCTCTTTACATAAGTATTTTGCATGCTATATTTGCTTGAATATCTTGTATGCTAATTTGTCTTGAAATTAATTATTATAAAAGTTTAAATTGAATCATCCACTTGCTTATTGAGAAATTGATTTTTGATTATAGTGTGTTCCATGTTCGAAAAGAGTTAGACTTATTTTTGAACACCCTATTCACCCCCCCCCCCTCTAGGGTTAATTAGTGACTAACAAGATGGACCATACATGATTACGAAGGTTTTCCCCCATGGAGCAATAGAGCTTTATGATCCTGAGATGGGAAAGGAGTTCGTGGTGAATGGTCAGAGGCTTAAGCACTATATTGATGTTCAACCAGTTGAATGTGTTGTTGAGATGCTTGATTTGATCAATCCAACACATGACCATGAGCCCGATTACTGAAAGTTGGCAATGTCGCGCCAACGACGTTAAACATTGATACTAGGTGATGAGGAATAGCCTTTGATCCTAGTGTGTACTTTTAGAATGTAGTTTAGTTCAGTTTTTGTTTTGTTGAGTCGTAAGATCGAGTTGAAAAGTATCATCCTTGTCATGATTAAGGTAGTTAGTCATTCTTTGGGGTATAAGGGAGGTGTAGAGAGTAAGTATGATGAATAAAGTGTGTAAAATGACGGAGCATTAGAGCCAAAGCAAAAACCCCATAGAGGGACCTACGCGTCGCGTGTAGCTCAAGATACGCGCCGCCCATAGTTGTTGTGAACAGTGTTCGCGACTATAAAGCTGGAACCAAGCTTCAAATTTCTCCCAAGCTCGCATTTCTCCACCAAAAGTTCCAAAATCACTCCCTATCCATTCCTACTCCAATTTCAAATCATACCCGGTGATTGTTGTGTCAGATCTATGCGTTGATCATTCAGATTCGTGGAAAGAACTCGAAAAGTCTCTGAAACCAATTTTTGGAGAAATCATTAAATCCTTTGATTCAGTGTGTTTTTCTTTGATCTTTTTGTTTCTAATTACTTTCCTAGTCATTCTAAATTGATATTTACGAACGAATCCAGTTGAAAACATGTTTCGATTTATTTCTCAAAAGTTGAAAGTTTCGGCTTAGAGAACGAATTGGATCTCGAATTTTGGCATGTTTTTGATTTGAGGGTTTGTTTAATCATCATATTGGGTCTATTTAGTGATGATTTTGAGTTCAATTCGGTAACCGAAACTATCCGCTAATTCTTTTATGAAAATCCCGAGTATAGACATGAAGCCACGAACACGGAGAGGAACGAGTTCTTGACATCCGAGGTCGCCTACCCTTTCGCCTCCACGGAGGAGGATACTTTTAGTGCGTGCCCATAGATCACCTTCTATATCACCCAACATAGTTGATTCACTGGTGGATTCACTGATTGCTTCTTCGGCCGCTTCACCACCTATTATACCACCAGTGGCACCCGAGCCACATGATGAGCTGGCGGTACTGGTTTCTCAATTACCGGTGCCACCCACGACAAATGTGAGTGAAATGTTAAAGGAAGTATTGAAGAATGGAATTCAGCAGGATCGGATATATTATTCGACAACTTTAGAGAGGTTGCAGCTGGTTATAGCTTGGACTATCCGTAATTTATGGGAGCGACAATTGTTACCGATCCTTACCCTCTCTCTATATTTCTTTGTGCTGATATGATTTAGGAATTTTGGTTACACATGCAGAATTACAGCAGGGGGATGTGATTAGAGGTAGAGGTTAAGGGGGTGAGATTCGAGATTACACCCTAGACTATTGCAGAGGCATGGGGTATACCAGATACATGCCCACCTGAGTTGGAGGGAGATTTCCCGCATTCACCAGAGATATTTCCTGGCCTGAGTGAGATAGTCCAGATGCAGACTGATGGTAGGTTTGCGGATGATCGAAACAATTACACATAGAAGAGTGATTATCATCCCAAGCTGTGGCTTCTAGACACAATCTTCAAGTCTCAGGTGCATCCTCAAGGGCACAAGACTCAAAGATAACGGTTATTTTTGGTGTTACATTATGCTTTTGAATTTCGCTAATGGGTGTCAATTCCCACGATTTTGTGGTAATGCTTGTATCGGCATTATATGGATTTGCGGACGGTAAGTAGTGTTGGGCGTCGTATATTTTAGATCAAATTCCTGACTTTGACAATGCGGCTTATGGATGATGCGAGGATTAAACCTGATGAGAAGATGGACCAGAACATGTTTGAGAGAGGTACGTACATCTCGAGCATATGGACGAAGACTTGGAGGTGATTGCATGGTGATGCAGTGTTATATAGGAGGCCGATAGTCCCCGGTACGGGTGTCCCTACAGTTATATCTCCTGTGGAGTCTGTGGAGGATGAGGGTGAACATGATAATGTTGTACAACCTCATGTAGAGGAGGTGAGACAGGCTGCTGAGATACCTCATATACCTACCGGAGCTACAGTAATGCTCACTAGAGAGTAGCTTGATGCCATTATGGCAGGACATGCGGCATTACAAGATAAGGTTAGGCAACAAAGAGAGGCTATGGCAGAGTTGCAACGGGAGTTGCGAGCTAACCTAAAGGTTGAATTGGAGAGTGGATGGATGCACCAGAGAGCAGAGAAAAGGCTTCGACGGAGTCATCAATGACTGCGCAGTTTGGTTCAAACGCATTTTGATTATGAGGGATTACCATTACTAGAGACTTCGTCTGCTTCGTCGGATGAAGATTATGAGGAGGATGATAAGGATGATGAGCAGTAGTGTAGCTTAATTATAGTTTTTTGTAGTTTTGGGTTTCACACTAGAGTTAAATTCTTCAGTGGATAGTTAGTGATAAGTGCTTCATGTTACCACTGAAACGATTGACTTTTGAGTGTAATTTTTGTATTTTCATATTTATAAAATTAAAAATTTTCATATATGTGCTAAATTATTGTGCATATTGTTCATTTCCCGAGACTATGATGATGTATGCGTAGAATTGCGTGATTCTTAGAATTTTTCTCGATGGAGTCGCACAATGAGGACATGTGTGCGTTTAAGTTTAGGGGAGTGCGGTTAGTTATTGGAGAATGATGTTGGAGCGCAGGTATGTCGGGTTGAAAAAAAAAATGAAAATTTAAGCCAAGCCTACGCGTAGGGGCCATGCATAGGGTTATTCAGGAAATTCAAAATTTGGCCCATTTGAGGGGGTTTTCGGCTTGTTTTGTACCTGTACTGTATTTGGATTTATTTTAGGGTATTGTTACGATTTCATTAAGGGTTTGTAGAGTAATCCTAGCCCGAGTAGGAAGTGGAATTGGAGTATAAGTTAAATATGGATTGTTAGTTATTTCTACTATCCAATTCAAACAAGGATTTCAAATCATTTTCCTCCATAAATCTGATCCATCCATCTATAAATACACCCATTGAGAGACACAATTCATAATTCACACAAACGCTTGTGCAAGATGGATAGTTTCCCTTACTCTATTCCTTATTCTCTTTCCTTGTATAACCTTGAGGGTGAGCGTGTAGAGAGTGATTATGAAATCGAATCAGATCCTGAGGAATTTATTGAAGAACATATCTTATCTGAGGATGAAGATATGAAGATTGGAGGGGTGAGTACAAACAGAGGAGCTACGAGCAGAAAGAGAAATAGAATCAGACCTACTATGTTTACAATGTGCAGAATGCAATTTGAGTTGAAGTTTCATTTGAAAAGAATGGACACGTTATTAACTGCACCCAGGAAGGAAATCCTATGTCAACTAGGATTGAAGAAATTAGAGCACCCGGCTAGACGAAAGGTGTATCCACGGTTGGTTCGCAAGTTTTATGAGAATATGTGGATTGAGGGACCATTGGGATTTGAGGTAATCAGAGCTCAGGTGACTGACATGGGTGATCCTGTAGAGATATGCAGGAGATTGATTGTTAAGGCATGAAAGATCCATGACAAGTGTCCGACTCAATTGAAGGGCAAGTTTAAAGAAATCCCGTGAAGATGGCCACATACATATGAGGAGATGATTACAGAGATATATGCCATGCATGTTCCTAAAGCAGGAGAAATGAGTTGTGAGAAGTTTTGGTTAAAGAAGGAACTGCTTTATTGGATTATGTGCTTGTTGTTCAAGTCCGTCAAAACCATAGGACAAGTTAGAGGGGACATTCGTACATAAAGTTGTTATATGCTATGTCTAAAGGTTATTTGGCTGTCGATTCCAACGGTGATATTGGTTAACATTTTGACGGTTCAAATGATTATGCGTAGAAAATTGCCAGCGGGGATTTGATGGAGTACTGTCTCCCATACCCATTTTTGATATCAAAGATCATTGAGCAGTAGTTAGGTGAGAGATTGGAAGAGATGGACAAGGGACGTTGGACATTTACAAAGCACTACCCGAAGGAGGATTTTGTTCGATTGAAGAAGACATCCGATCTCCATAGGGTTTTAGGACAGATTCCACGTGCGGGGAGAGATTAGGAGGAGGACTAGAGGAAGAACTAGGATGTAGGAGTAGGATTTTATTTTGTTTAGAAGATAGGTTGCAATTTAAACTTTTAGATACGGTAGTCCCTTAAGGCCACGTCTTTGCAATTTAAATTCATAGGGATTGTAGGCCTTTAAGGTCAAATCTTTGTCATTTTATTTTAATAAAATTTTCATTCCTTAAACAATATGTTGATGATTTTTGGATATTTTTTTATACAATTTATTTTCCCTTGCTATGATATTGGATATGTGTGTTTTGTTGAGCATATTTACAGGTGATCCAAATCAAGTTTTGGGGAGGATATTTAATGCTTCATTGTGATTCCGGAATTACGCTTCAAGGGTAACTGTATTCTCTCCGTTGTATTGTGAACCATGGGAACATGGTTTACTTTAAGTTTGGGGGTGATGGTATAGTTAAGGAATGAGAATTTTTTTTAAAAATAAATTTAAATTTTTTTTAAAAAATAGATTCTTTGTTTTCACGCATGATTGTTTTGCATTACAAGTTGACTGAGTTTGTGTATATGATGCATGAGTAGTATGTGTTGTGATATTCTCATTCATGAGAGTAATGATTAAATCGAGTTAAGTAAGGTGATGTGGTTTTACATGGGTAAGTGGATTAGTAAAATTGAAACCGAAATGGACGACCTTGACCTATAAGCATGAACACATATTCACTATGGGAAAAACAGTTAATATTTGATTATATAGTTGAAATTTTAATTTTTCCACAATAAAAGGGGAGAAGGGGATATGTTATGGTTGAAATAGAAAAAGTTGAAAATTTATTTTGAAAAATAAAATGCAAAAAATAATTCTTCGATCTGAGTAATTGGGCATTGGTATCACCAATATCATTGTTCACATAAGAAGTGAAAAAAACTAATGAGCATAAATCCCAATAAAAAAGCTAGGGCCCAGTTGGTTGGGATTAAAAATTCTCGCTGGAAAGTCTGGAGCTTAGAAAGACAAAAAGGGATGAAAAATGGAATGATGGAAAAAATGGTTTTTTAAAGAAAAAGGCAAAATTTGATCAATGAAGTAGGAGAAGAGGAATTGAAATACCATGGTAGAATGTTCACAAAAACATGGAAGGTTGTCTAGATTGGAAGTAGAGAGTAACAAAGGAATTCACTTTGGTGGGAACCATTCATGAGACAAAGCTTGAGATAGTTATTATTCGGTAGTGAGTGGGAGTACTTGCATCCATATTATTTTATACAGTGGGAGTACTTGCATCCATATTATTTTATACATTGTATCATGACTTGGTTAATGCGTGTGTGAACTCATGATTACGTGACTACAGAGAATGGATAAGTTATGGGTAGTATAGCTAACCCTCACGAGATTTCACTCGTCCACTCGGCGTTGCTGAGGGGTTTAAAATGATTATTACACGTACTAAGTGTAATCGTCGACCCTCACGAAAATAAGAGAGTAATGTAGGTTAGTATAAGATAGTTAGGATAAAAATCATCATGGGGTAGGTTTAGACAGTTTTCCTGAGTTCATTGCAAAGGGACTAACAATGTGTAAGTTTGGGGGTGTGATAGGTGCTCAATATTGTCCATTTTAAGCCCCTATCTTGCATTTGTTACGTCTTTTCATTCCGTTATTTGGAATTGTTATGCCATTTGTGTGTTTAAGCGTGTTTCAGGAGCTTAATGAAGAAAAATAGTTAACTTTAGTGAATTAGCTAGAGAAGTGCTCATTTCTATTCAAGGGTAGAGCTAAAAAGGTGTTTTCAAGAGAAAAATGGCTCTCGAAGGGCAACAATGGTATTGCTTCGAGCCGTAACTTCAAGAATCATTCTAATAGAGTCGAGGGGGTTCAAATGGTCCAACTACCAAAAAAGGTGGTTTCCATGAAAAATCCTACGGACTTAGTAGCTAAAAGTGGCTAGAAAGGCTATTTTGACGGACTACCTACAGACCTTGAATATGGGGCTACGCACCACCAGTAGGCCCTACGTACGTGCCGCGCGTAGGGCCTATACGGGCCACGCGTAGCTAAATAATGCTGAGGAGCTGTGAAATTCAAGAATTGTCCCCGACTTGTGTTCCTTTGTGGCGGTGTGACTTTACACCTCAGTGCACATGAATACACACACAGACACACACAGATATATATATATCAAAGTATAGGGTTTTGATTAGTTTTTGTGTAAAATGACCAAAAAGGGCAACCATTAGGGTTTCCCTCGGCCTTTGCTTATAAATACCAAGCTATACATCAATTTAAGAGAGCTTTTTCACACGTTGAAATTTTCAGGGCAGCCTCTGAAGTTATATATATTTTGAAGAGAAGAAGCCATAGAAGACCGAGAGATCTGGAGAAGACGATCATGGAGGGCGATTCTACATCAACGATGCAGTCTTCTTCTACCAAGAACAACTAATTCGGTATCTGGGGTTTTCTTGCAAAACCCTAGCCAGGTAATGTAGTTCCTAATTTGTTTTCAGTTGTAATGAGGGGAAGTTGTGACCATATTGTGATGATTGATTGTACATGTGTAATCATTTTTATTCTTGACACAAGATTATATATTTATTCATAATATATTATCTTAGATTGAATAAGTATATGTTCTTACACAATCATGATTATTCTAAACAAATTATGATTTTCTACAATAATGGTTTTTAACACATGAAACCCTAGGTTTATACAGGCCATGCCTCGGCGAGGTATCATAGACATGTTTTAGTTTCATTTCATGTTTTAGGAGTAGATTATAGTAAAATAAATAGCATGCACTAGATACACTTTGTCCGGAGATGGGTTGTAGTCAACCCTGTTGACAATATCCTTTTTGGGAATGTATTCGACTATTTACGGTACATTCTGATTCATGAGAATAGATCGCCCTTCTTACAATTGTACAAATTGAAAGTTATATTATGCGGTTAGTGGTGGAGCGATAAAAATCCTACTTCTATCTCTCTCTTGAATCACAATTTAAATATTATTTTTAGTTAATTTAGTTTTAATTCTCAAAATCAAACCAAACACTTTTTTAAACCATAATTCATTATTTTTAAACTGCTGAAGTGAATAACCAAGTCCTTGTGAGTTCGACATTCCCTATCAGAAGCCGTTTTATATTACAATTGACTCGTGCGCTTGCGGATAGGTAAAACCTAAACCGTCGTAAGGGTGTGTTTTTAACAGATATTTTTAGATACCCCGATGTGACATTATTCACATTGAATGTGTTTTTTATCATTTACAAGGGATTTATAAATATCCTCATAATTACAACAACTGTGTCATAGCGCCTAAAAGAATAATATAAATTTTAATATTAGCCAAATCCACATGCTTGATATCAATAGGTATTAATAACATTAAATCTCAATAGATAATCATATGGTAGGTAAATACTCAATGTGAATGTCAATGCTTGCGACAGTGCCAACAAAACTCATGTGCAACCCTATCTACATGAGGGTATAACAAATATCAAGGAATCCCAAACCGTTCACTGATGGGATTAATAAGCCGACAAAAGGAAGGGTGAGTGTCGCCTAATAGAGTACGGAGACCATAAGTCCGTCCGAAACGGAAAGTGAGGCCTAAACCCTCATCCCCAACTTCTCAAGATTCGAGAGATGCTAGCTCCCTGGGTGCGAGAACACCCCCTGGCCAGTTGTTGCGACTATCCAAACGGTCCATACATATACATGATACAAATGAGGCATGATACCAACACTGAATCAATATATATGCTCACGGTGCTACATGAATGTAAAATGCCTCTACATGGACCCAAGTGTTCATAATACATCATAAATTTCCATTTTTTCATTCAAAGCATGATTTATAATCAAATTACAATCACAATTTATGATAATTCTATCTTAGGGCTAATCAGTTCACAAATTATCACTTATTTACAATTTACGAGAAAATAAAAGGGAACTAGAACGTCTAAATTTTCACGTCCCTCACTTTCAAATCTCTCCTAACATGTTTTTATTTGAGTAAAACACAAGTTGAAGGGGAACTAACAACACGTCTAAGTTCAAGTACAATTTCCATAATTTCACTAACCTACTTTAAATTCCAAGGGAGATTAGACCACCTATTTTAATTAAATCAAGTAAGTTTTTAATTATTCCAACTTCTCGAGGGAATTACTATATTCCGCCTCCTTTCTAGCCCACCTAGAGCCATTCCATTATCTAGTTTGTGAAAAAAACTCCTAAGTCACGTCAACAGCTAGAAATACAAAGCATGCTATCATATATACATAACTATATCACATCAAGGAAATTATAATTTCCTAAACATTTAAAAGATGTTCGATAAATAAGCAATAATAAAATATACGGCTTCATATGCCACAAGTGTGAGAGTTAGATATATTTTTTTAAAAAATCTCACCTAAATTTACACTTACAAAATAGCCCCGAAATAGGCCCACTGTGAACAGTGTTGGCACCCGAAAATGGGCCCCCCGACCAAAGTTGTCCGATTAAAATTCTGCTCAGACCGAAATGACCGCCTCGACAACCTATTCAACATAATTGAAACCCGTTAGCTAAATACAACCGAAGCCGCACAAATCTGAGAAAAATGAAATGGAAATTCGTATCGAAAATCTGAATTTCTCCTCGAACTGCTCAACGGTTTTGTACCAATTTTGAGTATGATGAACATGGCTACGAGGCCCAGCTTTTCCCTAAATTTTGTGCTGAACAGAGCTCGAAAAGAGGCCGAATCGACACCAATTAGTCCAATCAAGGCCAAATCTGTCACCATCGTGGCACGGCTGCTCAACCGCAGCGTCACCATCACCTGCTTGTCATGCTACCACCCCTTGCTATCGCCTCTATCAACAATAAACTCAAACCCCAGCTCCAGATCGCGAACCCAACTTCCTCTCTCAGTCGCGACTTATCTCTCTCTGCACCAGCGAATAGCACCACAAGAACCCAGAGTCGACGCAAGTTTGATGACCTCCAGTAAATCGCGCCTCTGGCTGCGTGATCAGTCTCCCCCACACCGCCTCTTCATCTTTCTCTCTATCTCTATTTCCCTCACCGGTGACAAAGAGAGGGTGAGACAGGTAGTTGATCGGGGAAGAAGGGGAAAAGAAGAATATGAAGATCGGTTTCTCTCTCCAAAAATATCACCAAAAATATATATATCTCTATATCATATATTTATTTTCAATTAATTTATACACACACATATATATATAAAGACTCAAATATATATATACACCATTTCAAGTTAATATATATATATATCCAATAAATCCCCAAAAATTTGCTCGATAGCCCGTTACGCTGTCAATCGGATAATCACCGCGAGGAAACGACCTAAAACATTCCGCGTCGAGTGTGGAACGAAAAGATAACATTTAATCTTTATTTAATAATAATAAATAATAATAAACGAAATATCATTCGGAAATCCCTAAATGAAGACATGCGTACCTAGAAAATAAACGGAACGCCAATTAAATAATACAATCCGAAATAAATAACTAATCGGCTCACAATTAATATCACACGAGCCCATAAACTTTATGGATATCAAATAAATAAATAAGTTGAAATAATCACTCTGGGTACGAGACATAACCATCGAAGCACATAACACTTCTGAACTCACCGAAATCCCAAGAACTACTGAATAATCACATTTATCAAATAAATATACTAACACGTATCAAGTAGATCACAAAGCACAATCACCGCAACACAGAAGGGCATGTACATACAACCACAAAAATAAAACAAGCAAAGGAAACATAAATATTCCTAAGCACGTCAGCCAAACAAAACACGTATTATCCCCATTACAAGGGGAAACAAAAACGTTGAATCCCTAAAACACTAAATGCCATTATTGAAACAACTGAGTCGGAGCCTCAAACGTCGAACATACTAAACGTGTCACCACCCTATGGAAGCACCAAACACTAAGCGTTATAACGAAATCACGTAATCAACACAAGTACCCACATAAACGTCAAGTCATATAATCGCCAAAGAAACTCCTTGAAGTCATCGTAGAGACTACAATTCAAGCCGCTCAATCGAATCCAAACGTAAACGCGAAACATTTACACGTGAAATAACGATAATAACCATGACATCATGAACAAGTGACGTCACAATCGAAAATAAATCAGAAATAATTTCAGGAAAAAAGGGAAAATAACACGGTGTGTTACAATGTCCATGAAACTCAGACAACATATTAATTATAATAAGTTTAATTTCATATTGGTCTGCCTCAACTGGTATCATGATTTCTAATGGGGAAGTTTATTCTTGAGAATTATAGAAATCTTTAAAAACTGCGGGCGGAGCCACTACTGTATTATCACCCATGTCTATATTTTTTAAATTTCTTTTATTTATTTGGTATTTTTGATCAATTTCAGGGTCAAATGTTTCAAGGAAACAATTAAATAAACGATTTATCACCAGTCAGCCCGAACGATCGAAACTTATTTCGATCGATCAGAGAACTTACCGAACGATCGGCCAATTTACTAATCGATCGCTGACGCTGCCGCTCGATCGGTGGTTGAAATTTATGAATTTTATGGAAAACTACAGTTTTGGAAGTGGCTGAATATCTGCATAAACAATTAAGAAAATAAGCAAAAAATAAACTGAAATTAATACAAAAATTCAAAGAGCTTCAATACAACAATATGAAATATCCGTTTGATCCCCAACAACGGTGCCAAAAACTTATGATCGGTTCAAGTCGTATGAAAATAAAAGTGTTTAAAATGAAGAATTAAAATGATCTAGTTTTACCTCTCAGTCGCAAGTACGCGAGTAGTATATAGTATAGTTGGGTAGAGAGGGTATCAAATCACATAGATCAAAGTCGTATTTCAAATAATTGTAAAGTAGAAAATTGAATTATGTTATAAATGATGTTTTGATTGGTTGGTTTTATAAACTACTAAACATAAAATAAATAAAAGATTTTTGTTTTGGTTTTAAATCAAGATAAACAAGTCTAGGGTTTTGATCCAACTCCACCACTAGTCTTGTAATTTAGTCATTTACTCTTATTATTGCAAGAGGGAGATACATCTTATATGAATCAGATTAGTAACACTACAAGCAATCGCCTAATCCCCAAAGAGATGCAATCGGTCCAATTCGCTACAATCCATCTTCGATTAAAGTATGACTAGTGCATACATCAATACTAAAACTACTCCAAAAACTTGAAATTAAAACATGCCTATATCATCTTCTCTTAGTATGGACTGTGTAAAACTAAGACATTATCATGCCAATTAAGAGCCATTATCTAGAAATCATTATTAAATCTTCGGGATTCCAACCCTAGCAATAAAACATAGTTGTTCAAGACTAATTATTAATTCAATCTAAGACAAGAAGAGAATTAACATAGAATCTTATTTAGGTTATATGTTCGGTCTCTCACTACATAATCATCATATAAGTGTTCTTTAGCTTCTCCTCTTTGTAATAAAATAAATTAAAGTTCTACATTACTCGACTAGGGTTTCGTTGGAAATCCTAGATACCGACTTGCCGCTCATGGAGGGAGAAGATTGCATCACTGATGTAGCAATCATCTTCATGATTTGTAGTTGGTTCTTGAGTTCTTGAGATGAGCCTCTCTAGAGAAAGACTTTGTATTATATATATCTCCCTGTTGAGAGACGGAAGATCAAAGATATCTTCTCTTCATGAAGTCTTCACATATTTATAGACAAAAGGTTGTGTAATCATGACATGTCTTTTTTGCACTCCAAGAAGACTTGGTGTGAGGACCAAGTAAAAGTTGTGAATGGACCAATCTGCCCTTCAATACACTTGTATTAAAAGCTTAGTTGTTCTTCACCTATAATCTTGAAAATCATAAAGGCTTTGGTAGTGAAAGCTTGAAGCAATTAATTTCAGTAATTTCTTAGAGAAACTTTTCTCTTGATCACATTTATTCTCTAGAGCCAAAAATCTCATTTATTATAGAGGATCTTGATCTTGAGTTGTCAAACCTATCACCAAACACTTGAGTTTTAAACTTTGTGTTCATCTATAAAACCTTAAGGGTTTTGAGTATTTTTTAGTGGTCTCTTTTATCTTGAGAAAGATTTATGATCTAGAGTGAGTGAAGTTCTAGATCTCCAAGGGAGGTTTGTTCTTTTGGTTGAGAGAGAAGCTCGTTAGCTTCTTTGTAAAGGTTTGATCTCCACCTTAAAGGAGGAGCCTTGGTGAAAGGCTTTGGAAAGTCTCCAGGGGAAGCTAATAAGTGTCAAATATTAGACATTCTGACCATTTAACTCACTGCTGTTACGTCTTTTCATTTCATTACTTGAAATTTTTATGTTGTTTGTGTGTTAAAGCATGTTTCAGGAGCTTAATGAAGAAATGGAGCTAACTTCGTTGAATTAACTGAAGTGTATGTTCTTTCTATCCAAAGAGGAGAGTTAAAGAGGCAGTTCGAGAAAAAATAGCTCCCGGAGGGCAAAAATGACATTTTCAGAAGCCGTCATCTCAGCAAAAAGTATCATGGGTTCAAGGCAATCGTTTCGGTGCATTCACAAAGAAAAGTGGTTTTGAAGAAAACACCTACGCTTATGCCTACGCTTTCAGTTTCAAAAAATGGCTGGAAATCACATTTTTACACTTGGACCTATGCTTGGGATGTACGCTTGAAGCGTAGGCCAGGTACGCTTGAAGCATATCTGCAACAAGTTTTTGTTAGTTTCGGTGGTTTTTGCATGTTCTACCCCCGGTTTGATTCGAAGACGTGTCTGTGACTCCAGACCTCTGTATACATGTATATACACTTATATATATATATATATATATATATATATCAAATTTTAGGGTTTGCATAAGGATTAGAGTGAATAGACTGTAAATGACCTCTTTATACCATTACCTATATATACACGATTATATATCAGTGTAAAGGGGTTGGTCGTTGGTTCAGACGTTCATTCAGAGATTGGATGGTTCATGCGTAGAGTTTTCTCATGTTCAGACTTGTTGTTGTTGAAAGCCATATTTAGACCTAGAGATCTAGAGAAGAAGTCTATGGAGATCGTTTCTACGTCACCGATGCAGTCACCTTCCACCATAGCCAACTAACTCGGTATCTAGGGTTTTCTTGCAAAACCATAGCCAAGTAATGTAGTTCTTTCATTATTTTCAATTGTAAGGAGGGGAAACTGTGGACCATATTGTGATGGTTGTAGTTGTTAAGAGACTGTACTGATTTGTAATATAAAATTATATGTTTGTTCTAAATTATTGTCTTAGATGGAATGAATGTATTATTTTATAAAACTATGATTATTCACTATGGGCTGGAACTCGAATGCTTAATTATGGTTTTCTACACAATGGTGGTAATGAAACTTGAAACCTTATGTTAACACAGGCCATGCCTTAGAGATTTAATATAGAGATGCGTTAGTTTATTTTCATGCATTAGGAGTAGATTAGAGTAATATAATTGGCATGCATTAGTTAGATCAGTCATGAGATGGGTTGTCGCAATCCGGTTGATGGTACTCCTTTTGGGGTCGTATTTAGCTATTTGCAGTATGACCTGATTCACAGTTATGGATTTCCCTCTTATAGTTGATACAGTGAGAAACTGTATTATGCAGTTAGTGGTGGAGCGATGAATATCCTAGTTTTCTTTCTCATCTGAATCACAACCAATTTACTTTGTTTTCTAGATAATTTTAGTCAAAATAGATAATTTGGTCTCTGACCATCCAAATAAACCATTTAAAAAAAATATAATTTAGTATTTTTGAATTGCTAAAGTGAACAATCTTAGTGTTTGTGGGATCGATATCCCTTACTCAAGCCATTGCTATTTTACAATCGGTACGTGCACTTGCGTAGGGTAAAACCTAGCGCTGTCATAAGAGGCTGTTTTTAACAACTATTTTTACCCCATCTAGACATACATCAAGTTTTTGGCGCCGTTGCCGGGCACTGAGCATTGTTCAAATAGCTTTAGTAATTTATTTGCATTGTGTTATTGTATTTGTAGCTAAAGTTAGATTTTTGTGTGATTGACAGGTACTCTGAAGAACATAGAAGGGAAAAACGGAGCTTCTAAAGTTGCGTCTGAAACTTTTGTGAGTTTTAGTGTTGCCTTGAGTTTTGCATATTAATTCTAGCTTTATTTCTTATTAATAGTTAACGTAGGTTAGAAGTAGTGAATTTAGTTAGTTTTTATTTTATAAAAATTTCAAAAATAAAAAAATTAGTCGTTTGAGTAGCGTATGACCGATAGATCGACCCGTTCTAATTTTTGCACTACATTAGTCGAGTAACATCATCCTGAGATCAAAAAGACTTTCTGTCATTTACGTCAAGCAATTGAAGAGTGACAACATCAGACAGAAGAAAAAGTGATGGCTGACCAAATAGCCAACCCGCCAAGGGTACCAGAAACATCACTAAAAGGATATACGCGCCCAATGCATACGACTCCTAGGCTGATTTTCCGGAGGAAGAAAGAGCGAAACACTTCGAGATCAAGACAAGCGTGATTAATATGCTTCCAAAATTTTCAGGTCTTAGAATAAAAGACCCATACCAGCACATCAATGATTTCCTAGAGGTAGCCTCTACTGTTAGATATGACAATCTGTCCAAAAATGACTTGCGAGTGAGATTATTCCCTTGGTCATTGCAAGAGAGAGCTAAAAGATGGTACATTAAATTAGCAAAATAAATTAAAATTGATTGGGAAGCCCTTAAAAAGGAATTCATTGAAAAACATTATCCCATAGGAAAGATCTCAGAAGCACAAGATGCAATAAAAAGATTTAGGTAGTTACCTGGTGAACATTTTCATGATGCTTGGGAGAGATATAATGAAATTTTGTATAAGTGTCCCCACCATATGTTTTCTGAAAAGGATATTGCTAAAAATTTCTACATTGGACTTGGAGAGGCGCATAAGACTTTGATAGATGTGGCAACACAAGGTTAGTTTATCTTGAAGCCAGCTAAAGAACTTTTGGAGATATTTGATAATATCAGTGAAAACCAAATTAATATCAATCTGAGTTGAGGTCTAGAGGTGGACAACAGAACAGGAGATCTGAGAAATCTTATGTTGTAGAGCATGATGATGTGAGAGATACCATGACATTGTTTGGAGAGAAATTAGAGAAAATTGAAAAGTTTATGCAGCAAAGTCATTCTCCTCCGAGAAAGATGTTTGAAGTAGAAGCTGAGTACTCTCAAAATGAGTGTCAGGAGATAATGGTTGCTGATGCCAATGCATCGTGGAATTATTCTAATAATGCTCCTTTCACTAATTCATACACCTCAAATGCCAGAAATCATCTACTCCTATCCTATAAATCTACAAATATGGAGAATACACCATCAAGGCCCCAACAAGGACAATCATCCAATCAACAACCAAGGTTCACAGACAGACAACATTCATATAACCCACAACCAAGGTTCACTGAGAGACAACAATCATACAACCAATAACAAAGGTTCTTACAGAGTCAACAATCATTCGACTCACAACCAACAATCATGGCTAGAAATTCTCAGTCCAATTACCAACCCAGAACATCCAATAATTCTCAAGTCTCCAATAATTCAATAATTCCCAAGCTCTTCAGCCATTCAATTATTCCCAAGCTCTTCAATCATTCAATAATAATCAGGTTGTGCAATCATATAACTACCAGACCCAGCCTAAAAAAAGCCAAACTCTTCCACCCGGTTTCGAGACTAGTAGGTTAGAGCAGGTTCTATTGGACATTCATAACAATCTAAGCATTCATACCCAATCATTGGCCCAACTACATATGCAGATGGGCCAAATGGCTAATGATAGGAATGTAAGAGAACCGGGAAGATTGCCTAGTCAGTCGGTTGCTAACCTAAGGCCACAACAAGCACTGGAGCTCGGATCATTTGTCAATGAACCTAATGAGATGGTTCAAGCAATCACAACTCTGAGAAGTGGAAGAGAAGTGGAGAGTAGAGTGGAGAAGGAACATGCAGAGAGGTTGCAGAAAAGAAAGGAAGTCGAATGAGCACAAAGAAAGGAAGTGGAAGAAGAACAAAGAAAGGAGGCTGAAAGAGTCCAGAAGGATCAACCATCAATGGAAGATAATGTCAATCAGACATTACTTGAAAAGCTAGACAGGGCAAGTTACGAGGAGGCAATGTTATTTCCTCAATGTCTTAGAGAGCCGACCAAGTACGGGAAGCTAAAATAGTCTGATATGTTGGAAACATTCTGAAAAATCAAGATTAATTTACCTCTCTTAGATGTAATCGCCCAGATACCGCCTTATGCTAAGTTTTTTAAAGATCTTTGCACCCAAAAGCGAAAGAGCAAAACGAAGAATCCAACAAAAATACTCTTGACTGAGCAAGTGAGTTCATTGCTTTTAAGCGATACTCGACCTAAGAGGAAAGATCCCGGTGCTCCCACTATTCCATGTGTCATAGGTGACCATGATATTGGTAGAGCTCTTCTTGATCTAGGTGCGAGTATTAACTTGCTTCTTTATTCAGTCTACGAACAACTATGGTTGGGTGAGCTCAGTCCCACTGAGGTCGTACTTCAATTTACTGATCGATCAGTCAAGTAGGCAAGAGGAGTTATTGAATATGTCAACGTTTTGGTGGGCAAGTTTTATTTTTCCGATTTATTTTGTAGTCCTGGATACAAAACCAATCCTTGACTCAAAGAAATACATTTCGGTGATATTAGGAAGACCATTCTTGGCCACGGCGAATGCATGCGTTAACTGCAGAACCGGAGCCATGGATCTAATGTTTGCAAATATGAAGGTTATGATGAATGTGTTCGAAGGAAGCCACCAATTGCCTGAATCAGGGGAGTGTTTCCAGATTAATGAGTGCGATGAACTGGATGATATCATCGCAGATTTTGAAACTCAAATCCTGGAGAAAGATGAGCTAAAGTCATTTATGACTAGAGAATGACCAGATGAGTAAGTTGCTGATTGGGAGTCTCATTGGAAGTTGCAAAATAAAGAGCTGGATGAGATGGAGACTGCATTATACACTCAACCATGGCGGGAGCCAGTTGAACCACTTCCGATAGTTTCAAATACTCCACCAATTCCATCCTTAGCTACTCTTCCTACCTTGGAACTTAAGGAACTGCCTGAAAAACTAAAATATGTTTTCTTAGGACCCGATGAGACTCTTCCTGTGATTATCTCTTCAAAACTGACAAAAAAACAAGAATCGAGTCTGGTAGAAGTCTTAAATGAGAACAAAGAGGCAATATGATGGAGTGGTGCTGACTTGAAAGGCATAAACCCCTTGATTTACTTGCATCGCATACATCTTGAGGAGGATACAAAGTCGTCGAGAGAAATGCAATGAAGACTGAATCCAAATATGAATGATGTGGTGATGAAAGAAGTGGTGAAATTGCTAGATGCGGGTATCATCTACCCCAATTCTGATAGCACATGGGTAAGTCCAACTCAGGTGGTGCCGAAGAAGTTGGGCATCACAGTGGTGTCAAACTCAAAGGGTAAGCTAATTCCACAATGCATGACCATTGACTACAGGAAGCTCAACTCTAACACCAGGAAAGATCATTTCCTTCGCCATTTATCGATCTGATCCTGGAAAGGTTAGTCGGGCAGAGCTATTAGTGCTTTCTGGATGGATATTCTGGCTATAATCAAGTGGCGATTGATCCTATTGATCAGGTGAAAACCATTTTTATTTGTCCATATGACACTTTTGCGTATAGACGGATGTCTTTCGGTTTATTTCATGCGCCAACAACATTCAAAAGGTGTATGATGTCTATTTTCTCTGACTTGGTAGAGAAATTTCTTGAAGTGTTCATGGATGACTTCTTAGTTTTTGGGGAAACCTTTGAAGACTATTTAAAACATTTAGAACTGGTGCTTAAGAGATGCAATGAGACGAATTTGATCATAAATTGGGAAAATAGCCATTTTATGGTTTAAGAGGGGATAGTACTGGGCCATATTGTATCAAAGCGAGGGATAGAGGTAGATAAAGAAAAACTTGAATTAATTTCAAAATTGCCTCATCCCACATCTGTTAAGCAGATACGTTCTTTTCTGGCCCATGCCGGGTTTTACCGAAGGTTTATTAAAGATTTTAGCAAAATTGCCCGGTCGTTATGCAACTTATTGGCTCAGGATGCAACCTTCGTCTTTGGTGAAGAGTGTCTTCATGCCTTTGAGGAGCTGCGTACTCAACTCTTAACAACCCCAATTATTCATCCGCTAAATTGGTTTCTACCATTTGAGCTCATGTGTGACGCTTCTAACTATGCTATAGGAGCTGTGTTGAGTTAGAGAAAAGATAAGCTTCCGTATGCGATTTACTATGCCAGTAGGACTCTGAATGAAGCTCAGATTAACTATACAACTACCGACTGTCTTTGCCTTGGATAAATTCCGATCATATCTATTGGGCGCCAAGGTTGTTGTTTACTCGGATCATGACATGTTGAGGCATTTTCTAACCAAGAAGGACTCTAAACCCATATTGATTCGGTGGATCCTGATGTTGGAAGAATTTGACCTAGAAATCAAAGAGAAGAAAGGTGAGGAAAATGTTGTTACAGATCATTTGTCGAGGATTATAGTCAAGTCCACAAAGGAAACTACTCCTCTTAAGGATTCATTCTCGGATGATTATCTGTTGAAAGTGGATGTTGTGGAACAAATACTGTGGTATGCTGACATTTTCAATTATAAAGCCACAGGTCAAATTCCAAAAGGATGGTCCAAGAATGAGAGGGACAGATTCTTCAGCCAAGTTAAATTCTATATCTGGGATAATTCACGACTGTACAAGTATTGGTCTGATCATATTATAATAAAATACTTCCCCGAGAGTGAAGTACAGAGCATACTGATGTTTTATCACACGTTGGAGTGTGGAAGGCATTTCGGAGCTCAGAAGATTGCTCACAAGGTGTTGCATAATGGATTTTACTAGCCTTCCATATTCAAAGATGCTTTCGAATATTACAAAGCATGCCTGCGATGTCAAAAGATGGGATCCATATCTCGATGAGATATGATGCCTCTAACCCCAATTCTGATTATGGAATTGTTTGATGTATGGGGTATTGATTTCGTGGGACCATTTCCGAAAGCAGATAAGAAGAAATACATACTTGTGGGGGTTGATTATGTTTCAAAATAGGTGGAAGCTATAGCCACCAAACGTGCTGACCATGAAGTGGTGGAAGAGTTTGTGAAATCGAACATTTTCTCAAGATTTGGTATACCACGAGTGTTAATTAGTAATGGTGGAAGTCGTTTTGATAACTAGTTTTTGGGTATATTAGAAATAAAGTTTTTGAGCCTGGCCAAAAATTTTGGCTATTTTATTTAAGACTCAAGTTGTTTCCTGGTAAGCTCCAATCGAGATGGGATGTGCCATATAAGATTACAAAGGTTTTCCCTATGGAGCCGTGGAGCTCGATGATCCTAACATTGGAAAGAAGTTTGATGTCAATGGGAAAAGATTGAACCACTACATAGCGGTTCAAACAGCTGAGTGTGTGGTAAAAATGATTGATCTAACTGAACCACCACCCGAGCTGAATAAGTTTGATCTGGAGTATTGAGAGGCAACAACGTCATACCAACGATGTTAAATATTGGTACTAGGTGATTGAGAGTAGCTCTCGATCCTAGTTTGTACTTGTAGACGGTAATTTAGTCATTTCTATATTTAAGATCGAGTCTGTAAAATCGAGTTGCGAAACTATCGTCATCTGACTAGGAAGGGTAAATTTAGCCAATATGATAGATAAAGGTGTGTAGGAATCCTTGAGAGTACATGAGGTTGAAGATGGCATTTGAAGACGAAGAAAATATTTTTGGGCCATGTGGACCTACGCTTCAGCGTATAGGGACGGGCCTGTTACAAAACAGATCCGTTAGGCCATTTCTCCCCATTTTATTTCAAACTCATCTCTTTCCCTCGTTTCTCTATCAATTCTCCCCGCGGTTTGTTTCTACCATCTACTCATCTGATTCCTCATCATACATTGACGTTAGATCGTCAGATTAGTTGGTGAGTTATCCGAATTCGTGCGAAGAGCTCAAAAAGTCTCTGAATATCAATTTTGGGAAAATCATTGTTTCTCTAGATTCAGTGATTTTTGTTCCATTATTTTGATTTCATATGAATTATTTAACTATTCTAAACTAGTATTGACAAACTAGTCCGATCAAAATCGTGTTTTGATCCGTTTTCTAAAAAGTTGAGTTTTTCAACTTCGAAAGCGGATTGAATATCAATTTTTTTTTTTGGATGAAGACTTATTTAATTGTCATATTGGATATATTTATATATAGTTTGAGTTTGATTCGGTGTCCGACACATTATCACTTACTTTTCGAAAATTCCATATTATAGGTATGGCAAGGGTTAAGGGCGCGACGAGGCAAGTGGCCGAGGGGGCCAGTCCAGTAGAGCGAGATGTTCGGCGGAGGTCGAGATCATCATCTCCCGATCAAGCACCTATTCATCGCTGGAGTACACATGCCTTGAGACCGCAGTATGTCGACTCGACATCATCATCTATATCATCTTTTGAGGTGGAGGTGACCGAGCCCACCACGCAGGGCCATGATTTTCACATACCATATGGTAGGCTTACAGTAGGGCTCGTTGCCCCACACGCACCATCACCACAACCTGTGCCTGAGCCACAGGCTGAGCAGATGAATGAGGATACCGAGAGTGGTAGTGATGCATAGAAGAATGATGTTGATTAGGGAGATGATGCCGGTCATCCGGATGAGAGGGTACTGTTGGGCGTCTGGTGTGTACAAAATATGTGGTTAAAAAAGACACCTTAACGACACTTTAGGTTTTACCCTCCTGCAAGTGCACATATCAATTGCATATAGTTTTGCTTGAGTAGGGGAATATCGATTCCACAGAGATGAGTATTGTTCACTTCAATAGTTTAAAAATACTGAATTATATTTTTCCGAAAAGAGTTAGTTTCTGGGAAAATTTTGGAAGTATATTGATCATGCTTGACTTGATCTCGAAATGTTTTGTGCCTTCTTCTTTTGGGAAATCTGTATAGGAATCATATGCATCCGGTGCGTAATATCCTTTCAATTATGTGTCTGGTGCCTTCTGTTGATTCACTCTTTGGTCACCCATCTTCTCGAAATCCGCAATTATTTTTTTCTTTTTTCTTTTCTGATAATCACAAAATCACAGTTTTGAGGTACTAAACGACGTTTTTCCGCTTAAATCCACATGGCTCACTACAACGCAGTGAGTTCTATTCAATAACCCTTTTCCACTATAATAACCTCACCTCATTCCCGAAAATTGGACTTTCTGACATAAACAATAGAAATTTTTTTAAGACAATAAAACTAACTAATTCTAAACTCTTCTAACTATTAATAAAATTAAAGCTAAAAATTATGTGCAAAATTAAGATAAACTAAAACTCACAAGAGGTCCAACGACGCAACTTTCACTGTTCCGCTAAATCCCCTTATGCTTCTCAGAGTATCTCACAAAAACACATAAATTTCAACTTTAAATACAATACAATAACGCAATGCAAATAAACTACTAAAGCTATTGAACAATGTCAAGTCCCTGGCAATGGCACTAAAAATTTGTGGGCGTCAAGTGTGTGCAAAATATGTGGTTAAAAATGACACCTTAAAGACACTTTAGCTTTTACCCTTCTGCAAGCGCACAGATCAATTGTATATAGTTTTTCTTGAGTAGAGGAATATCGATCCCACAGAGACGAGGATTGTTCGCTTCAATAGTTTAAAAACACTGAATTATATTTTTCGAATAAGAGTTTGTTTTTGTGAATTATCTAATACAAAAAAAAATAAAACAGAAAACAATAATGAATAATGGTTGTGATTCAGAGAAAGAGAAAAGTAGGGTTCCCTCTCTCCACCACCAACCGCATAACATATTCCAAATTCTATTTCAATTGTATGAGGGCGATCCATTGACTGTAAATCAGGTCGCACCGCGCTAGCAGTTTGACCCCAAAAAGGATTACTCTCAACCGGATCGCTACAACTCATCTCAAGATTAAACTGATTAGTGCATGCCAACTACTAACAGAAAAGTGAATTAAAGCAGTAAATTAAAGCATAAAAATAAACTAAAACATGTCTATATCAGTTTGTTAGGGTATGGCCTGTGACAACCTAGTGTTTCGAGTTTTATGACTACCATTGTGTAGAAAATCAGAGATTAAGCATCCGAGTTCCATCCCATAGTGAATAATTGTGATTGTGTAAGATAAATATATTCGAAAAGTCTAAGACAAGAATCAATTCAAATATATAAACTTGTATCACGAATAAAAATGGTCTTTCATCTAACATATTCATCATAGTATAATCACAGTTTCCCCTTTTTACAATTGAAAGCAAAATCAGAACTACATTACTTAGCTAGGGTTTTGCTAAAAAAACCATAGATAACGAATTAGTTGATCATCTAAGAAGAAGACTGCATCGTTGATGTAGAATCGTCCTCCATGGCCTTTTCCTTTGGATCTCTAGGTCTTCAATGATGATTCTCTTCAATGGAAAATAAATCTATGAGTGAACGTCTATCTCCAAAATAGAACTAAAAATAACCCTAGAAGCATCACTCCTTTCTAAACCCTAATCCTCTCATATTTATAGACAAGTGAGGGAAACCCTAATGGTTGCCCTTTTTCTGTAATTTCATAATACATCAACAATCTCATAAAATCATATGTAAATACATGTATAAGCCTGTACGTATAAGTCTAGAATCACCGATCACTTGAAATATCGAAGTAGGGACAAAACTGAAAAATTCTAAAACAACTCCGAAACAACATCAGCATGTCGAGGGATCACGTGACCAACATATGGGACCTATGCTCCTAACCTACGCTTGGGCTTAGGTCTAGATCGTAGGGTCCAAAACCGTAGCGTAGCTTAGGAGCGTAGGTTAAGTCCAATTTGCCCCCATTTTATCTCTTGTGACGTAGGGTATAATGCATTTTTGCTGTAAAAACCCGTCTTTTTATATTTGAGCTAGATTGGCCGCCTTTGACTCCCGATGCTTTTCGGTGAAGTAATAATGTTTGAAAATGACATTTTCGCCCTTCCGGTGAGATAATGATGTCGTAAAATGACCATTTCGCCCTCTGGTAGTTCTTGTTTGCTCTGATGCACCTCTTGATTCCTTTCTCGAGATAGACACGAACACAAACTCAGTTAATTTACTGATATTAGCTTTGTTTCTTCATTAAGCTCCTGAAACATGCTTACACACATAATCAAGATAAAAAAATACCAATATTGAGCATTTATCAGGTACCTGAGCCACCAGTTAAGGATTTACTAGATTGGACGATTCAGAAGAAGTATTAGCAGGAGCGAACTTATTTGGTAGCGATGTTTGAGGGGGTACAACTAGTACCTACTTGGATGATAAGCTGACTGCAATCCCGCCGCTTATTACCCATTCTTGCCTCGGCCACCCCACATATTTGTGAGGACATGATCCGGGAGTTTTGGCTACACATGCAACATTACAGCAAAGGGATGAGGCTACAGACAGTGGTCCGAGGTATTGAGATTGAGATTACTCCCAAAACTATTGCTGATGCATGGGGTTTTCCTGACGAGTGTCTGCCCGAGTTAGCAGCTGAGTTCTCACCTATGCCCGAGATACTCCCGTTTATTGCCGATCTTGTTATACTTCTAACTGCGGGGGAGTGGGTTTATGGGTAGATGAACTACACGAATAAGTCGAACTATCACCCAAGGCTCTGGTTTTGGGACATGATATTCCGTTCACATATTCTTCCACACATCCACGTAACTATGTGTCATGCGCCATTTCTTGCCCTCCACTATGCTTTCGAGTTCGAGCGGTGGATTTCTATTCCACATATTTTGTGGGGGGGCTTGTATGCGCATTACATCCACTTCTGTAAGGAGTTAAAAGTTTGGTAACATTTATTGAAGGTCCGATTCCCGTGCTTAGTGATGAAGTTGATATTTGATGCTGAGATTGAGATTGATATAGGTGAGACGAATAGATTCAGGAATGCGTCTCCGTATTCCAGAGGGATGTGGACTGGTGTCTGTACCCAGTTACATGGGGATGTTGTTATGGCACAGAGATAGGGGTTTGGTCTATTACCAGGCTAGGATGCATAGGTTCTGGAACAGGCCAATGATGCCAGTCTGGCTGATGTAGGTATGGCTCAGGATGCTCATGCCGCTGATGATGATTATTCTATGTCGCAGATGCCGGCAGTTGAGGAGGAGGTTATTATGCCACAAGCGCCTGTGGGTAGTATTGTTACCTTGTCATAGGCTCAGTTCGATGCCCTTAGAGCATAGATCCAGGGGCAAAAACAACTACCAACTCAGGAGAGACCGACTCGTAAATGTGATCAGAGGCGATTATGTCATCGGATTGATAGTATGAGGCAGCATATGGGCGTGCGCATTCCACCTACACCACCACCCTCGGATGATGAGGCATAATGTAGTCTTAGTTTAGATTTTTGTTTTATTTTATTTTCTTTTGTTTTTTTTGTACCTTAGAGATAAATCATGGAGTGGATAGACTTTGTCATAGGGTATTTCATGTGACCACTTTAGCGATCGTTCTCTGTATGTTTTTGATATTTTCTTATTTTATAAAATGGTAGTTATGATGATAAGTTTTATCACGTTTGTTGTGTCCCCTGATTTTTATGCTTATATTCAGTGTGCTGATGTTTTGAATTCTTTCAAGTTTTTAATTGCACTATGCGGACATTTGTGCGTTTAAGTTTGGGGGTGCATGTGTTTTATAAATATATGAATTGATCGAAAGGGGACCATTTGAAAAATAAATAAATAAAAACATTTCAAGCCAAGCCTACGCTTGAAGCGTAGGGTACCACGAGATATTTTTTGAAAAAGTGAAAATTTGACCCGTTTACAGGGTGTTTTGGCCTGGTTTGTATATTTATATGTGTTGGCTTTAAAATTTACTTTCGGCAAACAATTTCAAAATTGATGATAACAAACCATTAAAAAATGTTTGATACTAATGAATTATCGAGTTTATATTTTCAGCAAAAGACAGGTGAACGACTTGGAAAACAATCTCGGAAAGAAAACGACTCAGAAAGCAAGCTCAGAAAGAAATATTGAATAAAAGCGAAAAGCAAAGAAAGAAATTGAAGCTCGAAAACGGAAAATCAAATAAACATCAAAGGAGAAAGTTGAAGACTTAAGACTTGGGATAGATAGGTCGGGGAGCGATCATTGTAATAAGGTAATTTTATGTGTCAATTTAATCGTATAAGCTCAAGTATAAAATGAACCGAACTCAAATGGAATGAAAAACGCTTTACCGAACTTAAACGGAAAGAAAAATATTTTTATTAAATATTTTTCATGTTGTAGTCGACTAGATTAACCATGTGTATTTTCTAGTAGTCGACTAAAACAATCAGTAGCTACATGGTTTTCATCCACATCAAAGTAGTCGACTGAAATGAAGTTGAGTCGACTAGACTACATGAAGTAGTCAACTAGATCACAATCTAGTTAACTAGATGAAGCAAAATAGTCGACTAGAAGCTCCTTAAAATCCTGCAGTTTTTCAGAAAACTTTTTCCATGTTTTGTGGATTGTGTTTAATGGATTTCAAACGGCTCTTGACTTCTCTAATTCAATACTCACTGTCATAACCTCAATGTATTGATATATATAGAATGAGATATGTGTATTAAAGGCTAAGAGATTGGAAAACAAAAGAGAAAGAAGTGAAAGAAAAGCTCTCAAAATTCTGCATAAATTTTCTCTACAAAAGCCATTGAAGCCAAGCTTTGAAAAGTTGATTTTCTTCAAGTTTCTTTGAAAATCAAAACCTCTAGTATCTCTTCTTATTCTCCAAACATCATTCATTGATTGTATATTTTGATAATATATTTCTAAAGCTATTGAAAAATCACCAAAAACACTTGAGCTTATATTGATTTATCTTCTATAAAAACCTTTGGGTTTTGAGTGTTTTTGTTCTTGAGTGATTTTATTGATTACATACGAATTTATAATCTCGGACAAGTGAAGTCCACCGATTGTTCAAGAGAGGGTTGTTCTCTTGATTAAGAGGCAAGCTCGAGAGGCTTGTGTTGTAAAGGTTTTCCATTCCACCTGTGAAGGATCGGGAAAAGTATTAAGAAGGGGTTCTTGAGCCGAGGACTAGGAGTTACCGAACCTCGAAAAATCACGGTGTCAATATCTCTATCTCTTTCTTTTTACTTGAATAACTTGCATGCTATAATCACTTGAATATCTTGTATGCTATAATTTGTCTTGCAATTAATTGTTAGTGGTTTTTAAAATTGAATCATCCTTGTTTATCTAGAAATTGTTTTTTTTTTGTTATAGCGTGTTCCAATTTCGAGAAGAGTTAGAAATATTTTTGAACACCCTATTCACCCCCCTCTAGGGTTAATTAGTGACTAACAATTGGTATCAGAGTCTAATCTCTATTAATTGTAGACTTAACCATCTCAGAGAATGATCATGTCATATAATTTAGTCACTCACGTTGAAGGACAATCGAATAATAGGCCCCCATGGTTTGATGGATAAAACTATAGCTATTGGAAAACTAGGATGATAGATTTTCTTCAAGCTATTGACTACCAAATATGGCAAGTTGTTTTTGAAGGACCATTTGTATTGACCAAAAGCGTTGATGGAAAAACCGTCCCCAAATTACCAAATGAATGGGATAATGATGACCGAAAGCTTATGTCCTACAATGCTAAAGCCAAAGTAAATTTGAATTGTGAATTGAGTCCAAATGAATTTAATCAAGTATCTACATGTTCTACGGTAAAAGAAATGTGGGATAAACTTGAAGTAACTTATAAAGGTACATCTCAAGTTCGAGAATCAAAAATTGACATACTCATGCATGAATATGAATTATTTGCTATGACAGATGATAAAAATGTGAATTCTATGATGTCTCATTTTACAAATATTTTGAATGGACTAAAGCATCTTGGTAGAATTGTTCCTAGATCCGATGCGTCACGAAAGGTGCTTAGAAGTCTTCCGGCCAAATGGGATGCAAAAGTAACGGCAATCAAAAAAGCTCATGACCTCAACACCATGAGTCTTGATGAGATTTTTGGCTCTCTACTCACTTGGGAAATCACATGAAAATCTCATGAGGATGACATCAAACCAAGAAAGGGAATACCTTTGCCAGCCTCGACCAAAAATGAAATCAATGAGCCTAGTGAAGAAGAAGAGGATGAAAACATTGCCTTGTTCACCCAAAAATTCAAGAGATACCTTCAAAGGAAGAAAGAAAATGGTGGAAGATTCATGAAGAAAATAGAACCAAAATGCGAGCCTAGCAAAAGAGAACCCCCAACGTGTTTCAATTATGGAAAGCCGGGACACTACAAAAGTGATTGCTTCAAGCTCAAAAAGGAAAATGAGAAAAGACCAAGCAAGATGGCGATGAATGCCACATGGGATGACTATGACTCATGTGACTCGGATGAGGATAAAAATGGCGAGAAAACGGCAAACATTTGTCTTATGGAAAATGAAGAAGAGGTACATTTAAATTCATATGTTGTAGATAAATCAAAATTATCATATGATGAACCTCTCCTTGATTATAATAAATTTCAAGATGCATTTGAAGAATTACATGATGAATTTAAAAAATTAGCTAGAAAATATATTCTTCTTAAGAAAGCTAAAACTCTATGTAACTTCACTAGTTCAAACTTAGAAATTTCTTGTAATGACAAAAGCATTGAGCTAGAAAAGGAAAATACTCGGTTGAAAAATACTATAGATGATCAAATAAATGTCTTAGCAAAGTTTACAAAATAAAAAGAGAACCTTAGTATTATGTTAGGAAGACAAAAATGATCATTTGATGAATGTGGTCTAGGGTATGATGCCTTTGACAAAGATGCTATCATTTTGAAAAAGAGAAAATCACTTAGCTCTACATTTACTAGACAATCACTTCATGCATCTTCAAATGATTATAAACATGTTATTTGCTACTATTGCAATAGAAAAGGACACATAGCAAATGTATGCTATCATAGAAAAAAGAAAAATATGTCAAAAATGGTTTGGGTTTCGAAGGGACTATTGCATGCTTACATAGAAAAGAGAATGTTGTAACGAAACAAATTTGGGTTCCAAAAGGAACTATTGCGTCTTTATCTAACCAAAATGGACCCAAAACAGATTGGGTACCAATAAAAGTTAATTGAACTTGTTTTGTAGGTATGCTTGAAGTCCGCATCAAAAGAAAAGTGGTTTCTTGATAGCGGATGCTCAAGGCATATGACGGGAAATAAATCAAATTTTATCTTACTTAAATCATATGAAGGAGGAAACGTAACTTTTGGAGACAATTCTAAAGACAAAATTATAGGAATTGACTCAATCGGTATTTCCTCTTCTCTCTCTATTGATGATGTGCTTTTAGTTGATGGATTGAAGCATAATTTGTTTAGTATTAGTCAACTATGTGACAAGGGCTATGATGTTATCTTTAGGACTAATGCATGCATAATCGAGAAAGATGGGAAGCAAATGTTCAATGCCAAACGAAATGGAAATTTGTATACTTTGTTGCTATGTGAATTTCATGAACAAGATGTTAAATGTTTTGTCACATCTAGCAAAAATAGTTGGTTATGGCATAGACGTCTAGGACATGCTAGTATGGATCTCATTTATCGTTTATCCAAAAATGATTTAGTCAAGGGCCTCCCAAAGACTAAATTTTCGAAAGATAAAATATGTAGCGCATGTCAAGTAGGCAAGCAAGTAAAGTCCTATTTCAAGAGAAAGAAAGACATTACCACTTCTAGACCTTTATAGTTACTTCACATGGATATTTTTGGTCCGTAGAGAACGGCTAGCTTAGCCGGGAAACTCTATGTACTTGTTATAGTTGATGACTACTCTAGATATACTTGGGTTCACTTTCTTGCTCATAAAATTGAAACTCACTCCATTCTTGAAAGATTTTATAGAGTCATTCAAAATGAAACAGATTTGAAAATCATGAAAATTAGAAGTGATAAAGGTAGGTAGTTTGAAAATCAAGACTTGGAGAAATTATGTGATGACCTCGGTGTTTCTCATGATCTCTCGTCCCCTAGAACCCCTCAACAAAACGGTGTAGTTGAAAGAAAGAATCGATCTCTACAAGAGATGGCTAGAACCATGTTAAATGAGCACAACCTTCCCCGAAGCCTTTGGGCGGAAGCGGTAAACACCGCTTGCCATATAATTAATCGTGTTATTATTCGGATGAAGTTGGGGAAAATCCCTTATGAGTTGTGGAATGGTCGAAAGCCCAATATTGGGTATTTCAAAGTTTTCGGGTGTAAATGTTTTGTATTAAATGATAAAGATAACCTTGGAAAATTCGACTCCAAATCGGATGAAGCAATTTTCCTAGGATATTCTACAAGAAGTAAAGCATTTTGGGTTTATAACAAAAGGACTCTAACCATGGTTGAGTCTATTCATGTTGTCTTTGATGAATCACCATTACCACCATCACCTAGAATTGACCTAGAAGAAGATGAGGTTGTTGGGATTGAGGATAATTTAAATACTCTCAATATCTCCAACTCATCAAGTAGCCAAAAGGAAATGAGGGAAGTTGAGCATCAATTCAATGATGACTTGACCAACTCAATGCCTAAAGCATGGAGGATTGGTTCACAATCATCCTCTTGATCAAGTCATAGGTAATCCATCAAAAGGGGTTAGTATTAGATCTCAACTTAAAGATTTTTGCAACCACATGGCTTTTGTATCGCAAATCGATCCCAAGAACTTCCACGAAGCTCAATGTGATGATTCTTGGATCGTAGCAATACAAGAGGAAGTAAATCAATTTGAACGCAATCAAGTTTGACGTTTAGTTCCTAGACCCGAAAATCAAACTATAATTGGCACAAAATGGGTTTTTCGAAACAAAAATGATGAGAATGGAGTAATTAATCGAAATAAAGAAAGATTGGTAGCTCATGGATATGATCAAGAGGAAGGCATCGAGTACGATGCGACCTTTGCACCGGTAGCTAGATTATAAGCAATTAGAATGCTTCTTGCATTTGCATCATATAGAAATTTTACTCTTTATCAAATGGATATCAAAAGGGTTTTCTTAAATGGTGTCATAGAAGAAGAAGTCTTTGTGAAGCAACCACCCAGTATTGAAAATAATATTTTTCCATATCATGTTTTCAAATTAGATAAAGCTTTATATGGTTTAAATCAAGCTCCTCGAGCTTGGTATGAGAGACTTAGCGGATTTTTGACTAAAAATGGTTTTACAAGAGGAAGAGTTGATAACACACTTTTTACAAAAACCATTAAGAATAATTTGTTGATTGTCCAAATTTATATTGACGACATCATATTCGGCTCAACAAATACTTCTTTATGTAGGGAATTTGCTACAAGTATGCAAAATGAATTTGAAATGAGCATGATGGGTGAGTTGAATTTCTTCTTAGGGTTGCAAATCAAGCAAAGCTCGGATGGCTTATTCATTAGCCAATCCAAGTACACTAAAGATTTGCTAAAGCGATTTGGTATGGAGGCTACCAAACATGCCATAACTCCTATGAGTTCCTCTATTAAGATTGATAAAGATGAAAATGGTTAATGTGTTGATATTACTAATTATACAGGCATGATCGGTAGTTTGCTTTATTTAACCGCTAGTAGACCGGGTATAATGTTTAGTGTATGCTTATGTGCCCGGTTTCAATCATTTCCTAAGGAATCTTATTTACTTGCCGTAAAACGTATTTTTTGCTACCTAAGTGGTACAATTAACTTAGGGCTTTTGTATCCACGTGGAACTTCAATTGATCTTATTAGTTATTCGAATGCCGATTTTGCGGGATGTAGAATTGATCGAAAAAGCACAAGCGACACTTGTCATTTTCTAGGACACTTACTAGTATCTTGGTTAAGTAAAAAGCAAAATTTCGTTGCATTATCTACGGCCGAAGTCGAATATGTGGCAGCCGGTAGTAGTTGCGCTCAAACTCTTTATATTAAACAACAACTACTTGATTTCGGTTTTACTTTCTCTCACGTGCCTATTAAATGCAATAATACAAGTGCGATTTGTATTTCAAAGAATCCTATTCATCACTCACGTACCAAGCATATAGAGATTAGGCATCATTTTTTACGTAATCATGTTGCTAAGGGTGACGTTGAATTGGTTTTTATCGACACTAAAAATCAATTGGCGGATATTTTTACAAAACCACTTGCGGACGAATCATTTTCTAAAATTCGTCGAGAAATCGGAATGGGCATGGATTTTGATGTTTTATCTTAAATTCTTTCATAATTTTTAATTTTTCATATTTTTTGCTATTTTCATGTATTTATTTCACATTTTTACACCAATTTTTTTTCATTTTTCATGTTTTAGTCGACTACTTCACTTAGTGTTATTCATTCTAGTCGACTACTTTGGTCAGTAGCTTCACTATTGACCCTTCTTCACCTTCTAGTCGACTACTTTGCCATTATAGTCGACTGAATTGCCTTTTAGTCAACTACTTTCCCCTCCTAGTCGACTCAAAACCTTGCCTAGTCCCCTCCTAGTCGACTCAAACCTAGCCTAGTCAACTCAAACCCCTTTCTAACCGACTCAACCCTAGCCCTAGTCGACTCAAGCCACTATAAAACCTACAACTCCCTTCATCTTCTTCATCCGCCCCCTTTCATCCTTCACCCAACTTCATTTCATCACCTCTCAATGCCTCTCATACTCCCATTTCTACCTTCAAACCATCACCAATATTTCATTATTTTCACATTTCCATCATCCTCCACCCATTTCTCTCACCCAATTTCTTCATTTTAACTCACTTTCTCACATATATATATACGCCATCATCTATCTATATATATCTATATATTTTTTTTGCCTCATCTTCTACAATGCCACCGAAGACTCGTGGTCGACACCGGAAACGTTCATGAATTGATGGAGGCCAAATCTCCACCAATCCACGCATTCCTACCGTTGTAGAGGAAGAGGATTCGAAGGAACCTCTGCTTCTTGAAGTGCTTCTTCTTGATGATGATGATAGAAATCAATTCATCACGGTTTTTGATCATCGTGCTCCTACACCTTACTGAATTGTCACACAAGCTTTGTGCACTAAAATTAGGGCTCGAACATTTGATTTGTTCCGAGCAATCGGTTGGGATTTTTTCATTTCTCTTGACATTCCGGTACTTCCGCGAATTGTCAAAGCCTTTTAAGCTTCTCTTGTGAATCTTAAGGGGAAATTCCTCCCTCATCTTCATTTCAATTTGTGTGGTAATGATGTAACTGTTGATGACGGCGATATCCAGCGCATTTTCTTACTTCCGAATGACGGTATCCGCCATTTCTCTAAGGATTGGTACAAGGATGATGGGTTCGACTGTATTGAAGCAGTTCAGACTATTTGTGTTGACATGGAAATTTCGCAGAACACCGGTATTTCGCAGACTACCCGAGGCAAGATTAATTCATAATGTCATTACTTATTCTATTTTGCCTAAAACTGGTAGTCGTAGCAGTGTATCTCGTATGGAAGCATTTTTAGTTTATTGCGTCATGACAGGAACCCGTGTTGATTTAGCTTATATTTTTTGTTCGGTCATCCTTACATGTCAACCCAAGCCATCCGGCCCACTTTTCTTTCCCACACACATTACATATCTACTGCAGCGGAAAGGTTTTTCATTTTCGAACGAAGTGTCCGAGCATCACCCTATTTTTTTTTACACCACTCATGTCAAGCATATGGATATTTCTTCGGATGCGGAAGGAAATTTCATTTCTGAAAGTGCACTTGCTCCTCGTTCGCGCCCAGCTCTTAGCGTTTCTGTACCGCGCCATGAAGCCTCTTCCTCGGCTCCTCCAATGCAAACTGCTTCGGCTCCACAGACTGTCGAGATTAGTGCTCAGACTGCTCTTCTCAACTAAATTCTTTGGATTATTTAGGGCAATACGGAGACACTACAGCGCCTTCATGCAGCAGTAAACAGGAATTCGGAAGCCATTCGATTGATCAATGAGCGACTTATTATTTATGATGAGGAAATGTCTACACGTATCACTGCTATTGCCGGGTCACTTGATGACCTTACTCTTGGACTCACAAACCCTAGCTCACGCGCCCCTCGATGCTGACAAAAAGGGGGAGAAATTATGCTATCATATTATCATGTATTTCATTATCCGACATTAGCAATTTATGTTTTTTACGTGGCTTGTTATGGTTATTCGTGACTTGTTTGTTATTTCCATGTTTTTCATTAGTACAAACGGCTTGTATTTAATTGAAACATCTATGACATGCTGTTTATTTATTTTCACAAATGTGCGCCTATTTATATATTGTATCAAAATGCCCATTAAACTGTAAATTTCATTTACTAAGGGGGAGCATTTGAATAAAATATTATGCACATGTTGAGGGGGAGCATCACTTGATGTTTCGCCAAATACCAAGCAAACACAAAATGTTTTGTCATCATCAAGGGGGAGATTGTTGGCTTTGAAATTTACTTTCGGAAAACAATTCCAAAATTGATGATAACAAACCATTAAAGAGTGTTTGATACTAATGAATTATCAAGTTTATATTTTCAGCAAAAGACAGGTGAACGACTTGGAAAACAAACTCGGAAAGAAAACGACTCCGAAAGCAAGCTCAGAAATAAAGATTGAATAAAAGCGAAAAGCCGAGAAAGAAATTGAAGCGCGAAAATGGAAAATCAAATAAACGGAAAATGCGAAAGTTCAAGACTCAAGACTTGGGGTAGAAAGGTCGGGGAGCGATCATTGTAACAAGGTAATTTTATGCGTCGATTTTATCGTGTAAGCTCAAGTATAAAATGAACCGAACTCAAATGGAATGAAAAATGTTTTACCGAACTTAAACGGAAAGAAAAACATTTTTATTAAATGTTTTTCATGTTGTAGTTGACTAGATTACCATGTGTATTTTCTAGTAGTCGACTAAAACAATCAGTAGCTACATGGTTTTCATCCACATCAATGTAGTCGACTGAAATGAAGTTGAGTCGACTAGACTACATGAAGTAGTTGACTAGATCACAATCTAGTCGACTAGATGAAGCAAAGTAGTCGACTAGAAGCTCCTCAAAATCCTGCAGTTTTTCAGAAACAATTTTCCATGTTTTGTGGATTGTGTTTAATGGATTTCAAACAGCTCTTGACTTCTCTAATTCAATACTCACTCTCATAACCCTAATGTATTGATATATATAGAATGAGATATGTGTATTAAAGGCTAAGAGATTGACAAACAAAAGAGAAAGAAGTGAAAGAAAAGCTCTCAAAATTCTGTAGAAATTTTCTCTACAAAAGCCATTCAAACCAAGCTTTGAAAAGTTGATTTTCTTCAAGTTTATTTGAAAATAAAAACTTCTAGTATCTCTTCTTATTCTCCAAACATCATTCATTGATTATATATTTTGAGAATATATTTCTAGAGCTATTGAAAAATCATCAAAAACCCTTGAGCTTATATTGATTTATCTTCTATAAAAACCTATGGGTTTTGAGTGTTTTTGTTCTTGAGTGATTTTATTGATTACATACGAATTTATAATCTCGGACAAGTGAAGTCCACCGATTGTTCAAGAGAGGGTTGTTCTCTTGATTGAGAGGCAAGCTCGAGAGGCTTGTGTTGTAAAGGTTTGCCATTCCGCCTGTGAAGGAAGGGCCATAGTGAAAGGATCGAGAAAAGTCTCAAGAAGGGGTTCTTGAGCTGAGGAGTAGGAGTTACCGAACCTCGAAAAAATCATGGTATCAATATCTCTATCTCTTTCTCTTTACTTGAATAACTGGCATGCTATAATCACTTGAATATCTTGTATGCTATAATTTGTCTTGCAATTAATTGTTAGAGATTTTTAAAATATAATCATCCTTGTTTATCTAGAATTTTTATTTTTTTTTCTTATAGCGTGTTCCAATTTCGAAAAGAGTTAGAAATATTTTTGAAGACCCTATTCACCCCCCTTTAGGCTTAATTAGTGACTAAAAATATGTACCTGTATTAGGATTTGTTTTGTAGAATTGTTGTAGTGATTTTAGAGTAATCCTAGTCCGACAAGGAAGTGGAATGGAAATACAAGTTGGAGTTACATCATGAGTTGTTTCCAATTTCATATTTAACCAAGGGTTTCAAATCATTTTCCTCTTTGAGTCTTCTACATCCATCTATAAATACACCCATAGGGTAGACACAATTCACAATTCACAACAGTTGGGCAATATTGTTAGATTTTCTCATTATATTATTTCTTTTTCTTCTTTCTATCCCGGGAGTGTGAGGATGAATGGTGATAGTGAGAATTATTCTGACCCAGAGGAGTTCATGGAGGAGGATGAAGCATATGAAGACGCCAAAGTTCAAGTAATGGAGCAACAAGCCGTAAAGGAAGAAGAACCACACCGAAATCATTTCTGAAGTGCAGGCTGCAATTTGAAGAAGTGTTTCGTCCGGAGAAGATGAATCGAGTATTAACTGCACTTGGGAGGAAAATCCTTAAAGCACGAGGATTGCGAAGTTTAGAGCAACCGGTAGGAGAAAAGGTGTATCCGGGCATGGTTCAAAGATTCTATCAAAACATGACTCTTACCGAACCGCCCGGATTTGAGGTTATGTCGGCTAAAGTAACTCAGTGGAGTGCTTCAATAGTGATAGGAAAAAGAAGTATTACTGATGCATGGAATATACCGATTGGTAGTCCGAGACACTTGGAAGGCAAACTAAAGGAGTATCCTCCGGTATGGCCCCATACAAATGAGGAGATGGTGAGAGAATTATGTGCTATGTCAAATCCAGGAGAGAATACATGTGAAAATTGGTGGTTGAAGTCGGATATGCTTTATTTGGATTGTGTTATTGCGGCTCAAATTCGACTGAATACTCGGACTAGTGTGAGGGAACACACGATACTTAGAACATTGTATGCCTTAACTCATGGGTATAGAGTGTGTATTCCGACGGTGATAATGGACGAGATGTCAATTGCTCGAGTAGTTGTGAGTAGAGAATGGGCGGTTGATGATAAATTTGAACATTATCTTCCATACCCGTTTCTATTATCGAAGATCATTGCAGAGCAATTGGGTGATAGGATAGAAGAGCTGGATGAGAGGCGATGGAAAATTATGAAGATATATCTAGAGAAAGACCTTGGTAAACTGAAAGAGACAGCGGACTCTCGGATATGATTAAAGAGTGTGATGGCCAGTGATGAAGAAAATAAGGAGGATGAATACTAAATAGGGCTAAGATTAGAATTAGGTTTTAATTTATTTTATTGTGTTTTGTTTTGTTTTGATTTTTTTTAGTGACGGTAGACCTTTAAGGCCACGTCTTTATCTTTATCTTTGTTTTTATTTTTATTCTATTTTATTTCTATTTTTATAGGATTGTAGGCCCTTAAGGAAAAGAGAATTTTTAATTCCTTAAAACTTTTGTGTGAAATTCTGGATATTTTTGAATTTTTTCCCTTGTTATTATTGTGGGTATTTGTGCTTTGTTGCATATATTTACAGGTGATCCAAATCAAGTTTGGGAGAGGGGATTCATGCTTTACCTTGGAATCCAGAAGTGAACTTCAAGGGTAACGATATCCATTCACATATAGTCTTTTTTACCATGAGGACATGGTCTCATTTTAGTTTGGGGGTGAGGGTATAGGATTACAAGGAAAGAAATTTTCGGAAAAAATTGAAATTTTAAAATTTGAGAGCAGTTATTTGTTTTCACGCATGAATGTTTTGCATTACAATTTGATTAAGTTCATGTTTATGATGTATGAGTAGTATGTGATGTGATATTTCCATTCATGAGAGTAATGATTAGATCGAGTTAGTGAAGTGATGTGATTTTACATGAGTGAGTGAAATTGAAATCAAGAAAGACGACTTTCAAATATAAGCACAAACACACATTCACTATGAGAAATAGGTTTTTCTTTGACTATATAGTTGAAAAAATAATTTTGCCACAATAAAAGGGGAGAAGGTGAGATGTTATGGTCGAAATAGAGAAAATTGAAAAACATGTTTGAGAAAATAAAATGCAAAAAACAGTTCTTCAAGCTGAGTAATCGGGCATTGGTATCACCAATATCACTGTTTGCGTTTAAAGGGGAGAAGACTGATGAACATAAATCCCATGGAAGAAGCTCAGACCTAGTTGGTGGAGACTAAAAATTCCCGCTGGAAAGTCTGAAGACTTAAAAAGACAAAAAAAGTGATGAAAGTGAAAAGATGGAAAGATATGTTTTTGTCTAAAATGGCAAAAAATTTATCAATGAAGTAGGAGAAGAGAAATTGAAATATCATAGTCGAGTGTTCACAAGATCACGGAAGGTTGTTTGGAGTGAGAATAGAAAGTAGCAAAATTATTCACTTTAGTGGGAACCATTCATGATACAAAACTCGATATAATTATTGTTCGGTAGTGAGTGGGAGTCATTTCATCGATGCTGTCTTTTTCATTATATCATGATTTAATTGAACTTCTGTGTGGACTCATGACTAAGTGATTATAGAGAACTGAGATGTTTGTAGGTACCATTTCTTAAAATCTTCACAAGACTTCACTCGTCCACTAGGGGTAACTTAAGGGTTGAAAAGTCTTGTTACACATGCTAAGTGTAATCGTCAACCCTCACGAAAGAAACGGATTAGGTTAGATTAGTTAGAATAAAAATCATCACAAGAAGTTCCCTGAGTTTATTGCTAAGGGACTACTAATATGTGAGTTTGGGGGTGTGATAGGTGTCAAATATTAGACTTTTTGACCACCTAACTCACTATTGTTACGTCATTTCATTTCATTATTTGGTATTTTTATGTTGTTTGTATGTTAAAGCATGTTTTAGGAGCTTAACGAAGAAATGGAGCTAACTTCGGTGAATTAACTGAAGTGTATGTTCTTTCTATCCAAAGAGGAGAGTTAAAGAGGAAGTTCGAGACAAAAATTGCTCCCGGAGGGTAAAAACAGCATTTCCAAAAGCCGTCATCTTCAGTAAAGAGTAACGTGAGTTCAAGGCAATCGTTTCGGTGTATTCATGGAGAAAAATGGTTTTAAAGAAAACACATACGCTTGTGCCTACGCTTTCAGTTTCAAAAAGTGGCTGGAAATCACATTTTTACGCTTGGACCTACGCTTGGTATGTACGCTTGGACCTAGGCTTGAAGCTTAGGCCATGTATGCTTGATGCGTATTTACGACAGTTTTTGTAAGTTTCAATGGTTTTTTCCCTGTTCTAGCGTCAGTTCAATTCGAAGACGTGCCTGTGACTTATATATATCATATTTTAGGGTTTGCATGAGGATTAGAGTGAAAAGATTATAAATGACCTCTCTATACCATTGCCTATATATACACGATTATATATCAGTGTAAAAGGGTTGGTCGTTGGTTCGGACGTTCATCTAGAGGTTGGTCGGTTCATGCGTAGAGTTTTATCACGTTTAGACTTGCTGTTGTTGAAATCCATATTTAGGCCTAGAGATCCAGAGAAGAAGACCATTGTGATCGTTTCTACATCACCGATGCAGTCACCTTCCACCATGGCCAACTAACTCGGTATCTTGGGTTTTCTAGCAAAACCCTAGCCAAGTAATGTAGTTATTTCATTGTTTTCAATTATAAAAAGGGGACACTGTTAACCATACTGCGATGATTGTAGTAGTTAAGAGACCGTACTGATTTGCAATATAAAATTATATGTTTGTTCTAAATTATTGTCTTAGATGGAATGAATGTATTATTTTACAGAACTATGATTATTCACTATGGGCTGAAACTCAGATGCTTAATTATGGTTTTCTACACAATGGTGGTAATGAAACTTGGAACCCTAGGTTGACACGGGCCATGCCTTGGCGATTTAATATAGACATGCTTTAGTTTATTTTCATGCATTAGGAGTAGATTAGAGTAATATAATTGGCATACACTAGTTAAGTCAGTCATGAGATGGGTTGTCGCAATCTGGTTGATGGTACTCATTTTTGGGGTCGTATTTAACTATTTGCGATACGACCTGATTCATAGTTATGGATCGCCTTCTTATAGTTTATACAGTGAGGAACTATATTATACGGTTAGTGGTGGAGCAATGAAAACCCTGGTTTTCTCTCTCATCTGAACACAACCAATTTACTTTGCTTTGTAGAGAATTTAAGTTAAAATAGATAATTTGGTATTTGACCACCCAAACAAACCATTTTCAGAAAATATAATTCTGTGTTTTTGAATTTCTAAAGTGAACAATCTTAGTCTCTGCGGGATCAATATCCCTTACTCAAGCCATTGCTATTTTACAATCGATACGTGCGCTTGGCCGAGGAATAGGAACTACCGAACCTCGAAAAAATATCTCGGCGTCGATAGTTTTATTTTCCTTTCTCTAACTCCTTACATTGTTATTCATTGCTTAGATATTTATCTTGCTAGCTTCATATTGTTTAGTGATTTCATTATTCCTTTTGCTAGCATAATAGAACTTTTTTAGTTTGTGAGTAGGATTCTTTATCGAAAAAAGTTAGATAAATTTTTCAAAATCCTATTCACCCTCCTATAGGGCTCTTTAGTGAATACAAAACTGATTTCAAAATTGTTCGACACAAAATTTTGTAACCATCAATGTTTTTTCATTATTTTAGTAGAAACATTCTACAAAGAGTACGATATTGATGACATAAAAAATTCTAATTCAAGGGCCTAAACATTACATAACGAATTCCATAAAATTCCACAAATAAGAAAGGAAAGAAAAAGCAAAAGAGAATAATGGCAAAGGTGTAAAGAGATAGTATAATAATCAGAAAGATTTCAAAAATCATAACCTCAAAGAAAATGAAAATCAAAGAATATTCCCAAGCTAGAATGGGAGGGAAAAAAAGGAAAACGAAAAAGTAATCTATGGAGAAACTCTCTATATAACAATGTTATTTGTTATAAATATTTTATTTAAATATGAGACGAAAATTTAAGAGAGAGAGAGATGTACCTCGCGGACAACATACCATGGGAGAAGAAGAAACACAATGTTCTGCAAATTATACATATGATCAATATACTAAAGGTATTAATTTTTTATTTTAGAAAAGATGATAGAGATAATAACATAGGTAAGTTGAAAGATTTAGGAGTCGATCAGTGTAAAATTTTCATACCTCTTAATGATTTGAAAAGAAATAAATAAGCTTATAATTATGTTATAGAAGTAAAATTTATCTATAACAGGAGTCTTATTGAATTAAAATTTTACTATAATATAGACGATAGTTGAAAGAATTTTAGGAGACTTTAGCAGTTCAATTTATGTAAATTATGTTGTAGTAGTGAAATTTAATTATAAATATGTTTAAATTAAAAATATAATTTATAAATAAAAATTGAGGGCTGATACTCTTCACACTAAGATAAATATGTGTATGCATGTGTGAATTTATAGGTGCCATCAAACGCAGCGTTATTTACTTTTCTTTAGTGACTTAAATTCTCATATGATTTGTCCTCATAACTTTACAACTTGTTTTATTTATTTTAGTGGATCTTTACAAATTTGAGTTATTGTTTAATTTAATTAGTGATGTAGGATGGTTTGAGTGGGATTCATTGTTTTTTTAGGCAAACAATTTACTTAGTTTTTATTGTAAGAACACATTTGAGTATTGGTTATTTATGGCATGTTCTAGACAATAACCATATTAAGTGTTAGATAGGTTGTTTTGGTTTCAACGACATCTACAAGATTTGACAAAGGCATAATCAAACATTTAAGTAGTGAAGAATACGAAAGAAGCGGAAAAGTGAGCGTATTGAGGAAAAATATCTCCTGGAGGGCGAAAACGACATTTTCCAAAGTCGTCACTTAAAGAAAAAAGTATCGTGAATTCAAGATGGTTATTTTGGCATCGTTGTGGATAAAAGTGATTTTAACAAAAAAATCTATGCCTAAGCCTACGCTTACAGAAGTAAAAAGTGGCCAGAAAGTGAAAAGCTATGCTTGACCCTACGGTTGGCCCTATGCTTGAACATATGCTTAAAGCGTAGGGGTGATAGGAGCCAAATATCATACATTTAAGGCTCCTAATTATACATTGTTATGTCTATGAATATCATTATATTGGAGTTTTCACATGGTTTTCTTATTTTAAGACATTTCAGGCGATCATATGTAAAATAAGTTTAATTCGGTGAATTAACGGGATTTGTAACTCAAGATTGTTCGAGAGCCAAAATCATGGATAAAAGACCTATAAATGACCAAAAACTAGTCAAGGATGCAAAAGGACTGAATAAGAATGAAGCCGAGAAGAGAAACGGAGCAAAAGAGGATGAAATGTAGAATTCAAGGTGAATAACTACCGAGTACTCGGTAGAGTGAGTGCAAAAGTCCGCGAACTTGCGTGGTGGAAGGAAAAATAACCTGAGAGCTTTTGCGAACCTACGTGCATTTGCGTGCTACCCTGGGTCTACCGAGTACTCGGTGGAAACTTCATTGAGTACTCAGTGAGACCAAAACCAACGAGTCAAGTCAACAATTTGTATATGCACCAGTGGGACCCATTTCGACCAAAATCATCAAGGAATGATCTCTAGGATAATTTGGATGCAATATTGACTATATTTGATGAGATTATATACCATTCTTTATGATATATCACGATACACATTCCTGACTTAACAGTGAAACAATCAGATTACCAAACAAAGACGCATCTTTTTCTATAAAAGAAAGGGGTCTCCCTTATAGTGAAGACTCTTTGGTGAAGAGATAATTAAGATATTTTGGAGCAGAGATATTGAAGAGGAAGAGATCGATAGAAGAACAACCATGTAGGGTGTGTCTACATCAATGATGTAGATAGCCACTACCACGAACAACTAAACCGGTATCTAGGTTTTTAACAAAACCCTAGCCAAGTAATGTAAATTATTTCTTATTTTCAATTGTATAAGGGAAAACTGAAGGACAAGTATGTGATGATTGTGTAGATAAGTGATTACGTTTGATTTTATATAAGATTCTATGTTTATTCTATGTCTTGTCTTAGCTTGAATGAATGTTTTATCTTACACAATCATGGTTATTAAATATGGGCTATAACTCGGATGCTTAACTCATGATTTTCTACACAATAGTGGTTATTAACATGTAATATTGATTTAGACAGACCATGCTTCAAAGGGATAACTAGTGACGTGCTTTTTAATTTATGTTAGTATGAATAGTTTAGAGTAGATGCATGTAGTAGTTATGCTTGATTAGAGATGACTTGTGCCAATGATGGATGAATTGTTCCTTTTTTGGGATTAGGGTTTTGCCAATGTTTGCGACCATATATCTGATTCACACACGATGGACTGCCCTTTACAATTGAATGAATTTGAAGATATGTTATATGGTTAGTGGCGGAGTTAGAAATACCCTAGATCTTTATCTCCATTGTTCATAACCAAAACCAATTATCTATCATATTTATTTTATGTTCATTAGTTATAGAAAACCAAAGAAACAAACTATCCTTACTAATTTAGTTATAATAATTATAAAAGAGTTGAAGAATCATTAGTTTATGTGGATTCGATATACCCTATCTTATTGGTACTATACTATAAATTGATTCGTGCACTTGCGATAGGTAAAACTATATAAACTTTAAGGGCTTATTTGCACACACTATTATCATTATCATTATCATTATTATTGTCTATTGCCCAATCCTAGTAGGTTAAACTAATCAAGGTTTTACAACCGATTAAATTTTTGGCACCGTTGTCGGGGACTAAACGATTCTCTATACTTTTGCATAATTATTATAGCTAGATTATTTTATTTGATTTATTTTTATTTTCTTCTTTTAAAAGACAAAACTTTGTGATTTTTGACAGGTACAGTAAGATTAGCAGAGGGAACCAGAAAAGTGGTGACAATTGCTTAGCTGGACCGTTTGTAAGTGTTATCGTACTTTAAATTATTGCACAAGTCTCATCTTTAATTTTTTTATTTAATTTCTTTTTTATTTTGTTTATTTATTTTTTTAATTGTTTTTTAGTTATTTTATTATTTTTACATAAAATTGTTCCATCATTGTATGAGTGCTTTGTGTTCCGTATCTAAAAAACTTGTTCCTTTTCATCCTGAAGTTGATAGAACTTATCGTAAAAACTTAAGAACTAATAAACAAATGATTGAACAAATATATATTAAATTTTAACGATATGGGCGACCCTCAAGGACAACCACTAGGTTCCTTGAAAGATTATTACACACCTTTGAATTTTGAATCACCAACGGACATTATTATATCAGGAGAAACAACATCTCATTACGAAATTAAAGCTAGTATTTTAAATATGTTGCCTAAATTATATGGACATAAACATGAAGATCCCTATGAACACATTACGGAGTTTATAGAAATTAGTTCAACAACAAAAATGAATGAGATACCCACTAATGCCTTATGTGTGCTTTTATTTTCATTTTTACTCAAAGAAAGAACTAAAAATTGGTACACTAGTTGATAAGAATAGGTGAAAACTGATTGGGAGAAGCTTAAGAAACAATTCTTACATAAATATTACCCAATGGGAAAAACACAGGAAGCCTAAACAGCCATAATGAATTTTGCCCAAATTATGGGTGAACAATTCCATGAAATTTGGGAACGTTTTAAAGAACTCTTGGATAAATGTCCTCATCATAAATTTAAAAAATATGACTTGGTGTGTAATTTTTATCATGGCCTAGAAAAAATACAACAATATCGTATAGAACCAGTCGAAGACGTTTGGAAAATATTCGAATGATTGAGTGAAAATTCACAACAAAACGCGTCAGAAGCTAGGGCTAGATCAATGCTTAATAACCCTAGAAGGATGGAAGCTACTAAATAAATAGATATAACTGACGATGTGACGGCTCAAGTGGCCGAGATAAGTAGAAAATTAGACATAATTTTGAATAGCACTCAAAATATTCCTATAGAAGTCTGTTCGATTTGTACTTATCCCTCTCAGTTAGCTAGCGGATGTCCACTAATGTTTCAAAAAGATATAACGCCATGTGATGTTAACGCAACCTTTACAAATAATAATCCTTATTTAAATTCTTTCAATCAAGGCTGACGTAATCATCCTTTATTATCATATCGATCTCAAAACGTCAAAAATCCTGTCCAAACTCAAAATGTCAATCAAATTCCAAGACAATTCAACAATAGTACTCAAAATGTCAACCAAATCCCAAGACAATTCAATAATACTCAAAATTTACAAAATAATAGACAAGGATTTCGATCATCCCAATCAAATCAACCTCAATTTCAAAATCAATTCCAAAACACTAATCCACCACCAAGATTAACTAATTTTGAAGATAAACTTTTAGCAGCCCTTGGAAATCTTGAAGCTAATACCCAACTATTACATACTCATTCTCAATCTATTTCAAAATTAGAAACACAGATGGATCAAATAGCTAATATATTTAACAAAAAAGAAGAGGGTAAATTACCAAGTCAACCAGTGATCAATCCTAACGGACAACATATGATTGAGTTAGGAACTTTACAAGAACCAACTCATGAAACCGTGCAAGCAATTACAACCTTAAGGAGTGGTAGGATAGTGGATAATAGAGTGGAGGAAAGATTTGAGGAACAATTAGAACGTGAAAAAGTTTTGGAAAACATTCCCAAAGAAACATCACATCCAAAAGAAGAGGAACTAGTTATAGAAACACTTGAGAAACCTACGGAAAAGGAATATGAGCCAAAAACACCACTTCCTTAACATCTCCATGGATCAAACTATTATGGCAAAACAAGGTGATAAAACGAATGAAATCTTAGAAGTGCTTAAACAAGTAAAGATTAATTTACCTTTGTTAGATGTCATATCTCAAATTCCACCTTACGCTAAATTCTTAAAATATTTATGTACGCAAAAGCGTAGAAATAAAGCTAAGGTACCCAAAAAGATAGTGTTGACTGAACAAGTAAGTTCATAATTAATAAATGATACACCACCAAAGTATAATGATCCAAGAGCGCCAACAATATCATGCATAATTGGAGACCAAGAAGTAAGAAGAGTTCTCCTTGATTTAGGTGCTAGTGTCAACTTATTACCTTATTCAGTTTACCAACAAGTGGAATTAGGATAATTAAACCCCACGTCGATTGTACTTCAATTAGCTGATAGATCAATCAAACGACCAAGAGGGATAGTTGAGGATGTGATAGTTTAAGTAGATAAATTCTATTTTCCTGTCGATTTCATAATCTTAGAGACAGAACCTGTCCATAGTCCAAAGAAACACATACCCATGATCTTAGGATGACCATTCTTAGAAACAACTAACGCTTGCATTAATTGTAGAACTAGAGTGATGGACATATCTTTTGGGAATATAGAACTAAGATTAAATGTATTCAATATTAATAGCCACCTTCCAGAAAAGACAGATTGTTTTAATCTTGATGAAATAGATGAATTAGTGAAAGAGGTGACACAGGAAATATTAGCAAAAGATAACGTGGAAACAATATTATCTAAAGTAAAGGACAGTGACATAAATGAAAATGAGCAAATACAATATGATATAAAGGACATCACAAATGCCGAAACTACACTATACGGTGAATCTTGGAAACAACCGCATCAGTCATTACCTCTTATATCAAGTACTCCGCCAATTTCATCACTAACATCTCCACCAAAATTAGAGCTTAAAGAGTTACCTAAAAAACTCAAATATGTCTTCTTAGGTCCAGACAATACCCTTCCTATAATAATCTCTTCATTCCTTACTAAATAACAAGAAGAACAATTAGTAAAAGTGTTTACTGACCATAAAGAAGCAATTGGGTGGAGCATGGCTGATCTAAAAGGAATTGACGCCTCAATTTGTATGCATCGTATACATTTAGAGGAGAATGCGAAACTATCTCGAGAAATGCAACGTAGATTAAATCCAAATATAAAAGAGGTGGTAAAAGGTGAAGTAGTTAAATTACTTGATGCAGGTAAAATATATCCAATTTCAGATAGCTCATGGGTTAGTCATACACAGGTGGTACCAAAGAAATCCTGGTATCACAGTTGTGCCAAACTTAAAAGGTGAATTAATTCCACAATGGGGTGGCGAGTGTGTATTGATTATAGAAAGTTAAACTCACATACATGAAAAGATCACTTTCTCTTACCATTCATTGATCAAATCTTAGAACGTTTAGCTGGACAAAGTTATTACTGTTTTCTAGATGGATATTTTGGTTATAGTCTAGTCGCAATTGATACAGCTGACCAAGAAAAAACCACATTTACTTATCCTTACGGTACGTTTGTATATAGAAGAATACCCTTTGGCTTATGCAATGCACCCGCAACATTTCAAAGATGTATGATGTCAATCTTTTCAGATATGATAGAAAAGTTTCTTGAGGTATTCATGGATGATTATTTGGTGTTTGGAACTACATTTGAGGATTATTTAAAACATCTAGCACTCGTACTCCAAAGATGTAAGGAAACAAATCTTATTTTGAGTTGGGAGAAGAGTCACTTTATGGTTCAAGAGGGTATAGTCCTATGACATAATTTCTAAGTGAGGGATAAAGGTCGATAAAGCGAAACTAGAATTAATTTCAAATTTACCCCCTCCTACATCTATCAAGCAGATACGTTCATTCCTAGGTCACGCATGATTTTATAGACGATTCATTAAAAAAATTAGTAAAATATCACGGCCATTATGTAACCTCTTAGCTAAAGACGCAACTTTTGACTTCAATAAAGAATGTCTTGAATCTTTTGAGAATTTGTGAAAGTTACTCTCAACTGCCCCAATAATGCAACCACCAGATTGGTCATTACCATTTGAATTAATGTGTGATGCATCTGACTATGCCATAGGAGCAATATTAGAACAAAGAAAAGATAAGCTACCACATGTAGTATATTACGCTAGTAAAAGACTAGCTGATGCTCAAATTAATTACACTACTACCGAAAAAGAGTTACTAGCTGTAGTATTTGCCTTGGACAAATTTAGATCATACTTACAAGGAACCAAGGTAGTTGTTTTCTATGACCATGCAACTTTAAAATATTTATTAAGAAAAACATATTCCAAACCAAAACTTATTCGATGGATATTATTGTTATAAGAATTTGATATTGAAATACGCGATAAAAAGGGTACGAAAAATATAATGGCAGATCATCTATCAAGAATAGAGTTAGAAAATATAATGGATAATACTCCATTAATGGATTTTTTTCCGGACGAACAATTGTTTAGTATTAATACGTTAAAATTCAAAGGTCCGAGAAAAGGAACGCGATATAAGAAATATGGTCAACAGTTGGAATGTTTCGTAGACATTAATCATAAATTAGGAGGTGTGGATTCTATCGATTTGATAGAACCCACGTATGACGATTAATAGAAACTACGAATGTCGGGCCAACGACGTTAAAAAGAGACACCATTCAGAAGAGTTCGTGTTCTCTTGAATGGGTATGTATGATTAGGATTATTATTATTATTTTTTAAAAATATTATATTTGTTTTTATAGCTATTTACTTTAATTTTAAGATCAGAGACGGTACCACGAAAAGATATTCGAAAGTATTCAAATTTGGCAGAGAAGAACTACTGAGTACTCGGTAAGATCCCCACCGAGTACTCGGTGGAGCTGTAGTGATAAAGACGAGACAGACTTCATTCTTCTCACTTTTCTTCTTTCTCTCCCAAACCAAAAACTCTCATTACTCCACACTTGAATTAGAGGATGGGGGGAATTACCAGAAACATGTTGCGATCTTTCCTTATCTATCATAAACCTCGAGACTAGAATGACACAAGATTAATACTGACTCGATTACACTTTCATAATATTTGAAACATCCTTTTGCAAGCTTCTCTTCATCTCTTTGAATATTCTAAAGAATGGAAGTAAAACATCTTCCAAGATAAGGTTCTTTGTGACCAATTGATTGATGAAACTATAGAGAAACTTGTGAGGGTGATTTGTGGGTAGTAAAATTCTAATAGAAGCCAAGTAACCATGACCTCTCTTGCCACCGCACTCTAAGCGTTAGATAGCATGTGCGAATAGAGTCATGCCTCCGAAAAAGAAAACACGAACCACCGCATCATCAACTAAGAGGCAAGCTTCTCCTACTTCATCACATTCGTCGTCTGACAAAGCCAATAATGAAGCTCCAATTAAAGAACTAGTAAAGAAGGCCATTGAAAAACGGTTCAATGTCGAGCGAGTTATAAAAATTTTCGATTTTTGATAATGATGAAGTAGATTCTTAGGGTATAGGTTGTATTAAGACAAGGGGGTTAGAGTCATTGTTACGACCCGTGTCAACACATATAAGTAAACCGTTATTGATGAATTTTTGCTCAACATGATGGAAGTGGGCGGAGAGCGGGGTAAAATGATGGAGATGAAGGTAAAAGGAAAGGTTATTTCAATCATGCCAGCATCAATTAGTAAAGCATGGGGTATTCCACATGTGTGCCCCGACCATCTTAAAGATACACTTTCAGCATTGCCCCGACCGTTTCCGGAAACTAAGTTCATTGTAGAGGATGTCACTAACGGGAGGTTTGGGAATAAGTAGGGGTGGCAATGGGGCGGGTATTCCCCGCCCCGTCCCCGAACCTGGTTTAATTTCCCAGCCCCATCCCCAATTAATGTTTTTATTTTCCGCCCCGCCCTGCCCCGTACCCGGTTATCCCCCGCCCCGTGACCCGATTATATATAACAAAAGACTCAGAAAAGATACTGAGTAGGGACTCTCTTAAGCTAATTTAAGTGGTTGGGTTCACTCCAATATGATGATGATCTATTGTCCATAATCCATTTTGAACCAGCAAAAAAGTTAAAGAGTACTAGTGGGATAAGTGAAGATGCAGTAATGCCATAAACTAAAGCCTGTGCTTAACAAGATCTCAGAAACTAATTCAAACCTACTAAAAAAGCTAAGTTGATGGGTTCCAACAGAGTGATGGAAACTAAATGAGAGAACGCAGTATAAAGGGATTTCAGAACATCACACCTCAAGTACATGCATACGCAATGGATTTTATGAATACATCGATAGAAAATTATGCATGTGAAGAACCTCCTTTTAAGAATCAATATATAAAAAGTTAACAATCAGTATATAAAAAAAGTACAGCAACTGAGGTAATGTAATATTTTTTAACAAAAGATCATGAAAATTAACAAATTGCAATCAGTACAGGTCCCAACTTGGAATCCTTGTTACACCGCCCAAATTGTAGTCAAATATGTTTTAGAACAATATTTGCATCAACAAAATAAGGGAATGAACATAGGGATTTTAATGAGCCACTTCAAAGCATCACCACAGCACAAAGAGGGTCCAATAACTGCACAAAGGTTCTAGTGACCAGACTTCTGAAATTCCCACTCACTGTTATTTGCATAAACAAAATAATCACAAACATGAGGAAAATATATCACTGTGCAATGACACAAATACACAATATGACATGACCTCAAATAGTAGAGGAGCACATAACATGTATTATACCTCTATTCAAGAACCTAGGACATTAGAGGATTGTCATCATCACAATCACAAAATATATTATCATTTGTTGTATTCACCTCGAGTGGAATTCCTATAAACCATGAACATAATTTTTTAAAAAACAATAAATCATGGCTATAAAAAATTGAAAAATTAAAAATGAGAAAAAAGTAAACCAACAATTACCATTTTCTTCGACTAAAAGCCAATTTTGGGAACACATCAAAGCCTCCAACGTAGTTGGATGAAGTTTGCTACGATGTGAACTAACAACCCTACCACCAGTACTAAAAGCAGACTCTGAGGCAACGGTAGACACTGGAATCGCTAATATATCTCGGGCCATCTTTTGTAAGGTAGGATATTTCACTCTTACAGTCTTCCACCACCCCAAAATATCAAAATCATCCGACTGGGGCAACAATTTCTCATCCATGTACAAGTCAAACTCGGTCTTCTCCCCATCTTCAGGTGCATTTTGACTAAGAAATTTACCAAAATTTAACTTATACCTCAACACCTCCCCCCCCCCCTAACATCACTCACACTAGTAAGATTAGAAGACTAAACACTTGCATTATTTTCACTTTTTTTGGACTTTCTTGAATACTCGGAAAACATATTAGCACAACTTTCTCACAATTTTTGAGCTTTCACCTTCCATTCAGCTCCACAAATTTCAAGATAGAAGAATTCAACCAGTCGCATCTTATATTGTGGATCTAACACTTCCGCCATTGCCAATGCCTCATGACAAACATCCCAATATTTCACATATTTTGCCAATATGTTGCGTGCCATCTCATGAATTGTCATACTTCTGTCGTCAAGCCAATTATACAATGCAACTCTAATTTCACAAATATAACCAAAAAATAAATTGGAAGTAGGATATTGTGACCCAGAAAATAACTCAGTGGTAGAGTAAAACAGCTCCAACTTGTCACAAATTGTTTTTCCCATTTCCCAATCCTCATTGGTTGGCAATGTTTTGTAAAGTTTCTCACATTGCTTCAATCGTGGGAACACATCTTTATACTTTAAAGCAGTTACAAGCATAAGATATGTAGAGTTCCAACGAGTTTTGCAATCCATTACCAACTTTTTGGTACATGAAAGTTTCAATTGCCGAGCTGTTTTTTCAAACTTTTCAATTCTACTCGGGCTTGCAGTCCAAAAACAAAAGCTATCGCGTATTCTTTCAATTGACTCCCCTATTACTTCTAGCCCTTCTTTCACAATCAAATTCAAAACATGAGCACAACATCTCATATGAACAATTCTCTCATCAAGTATAAGTGAACTCATATCAACCTTATCAATGACACAATCTACCAAGGCCTCATTGACAGAACAATTATCCAATGTAATCGTGGATAATATTCTATCAATGTTCCAATCCAACATGGTATCAAGTAGCACATCAGTTAAAACTTCTTTATTATGTGGAGCAGGAACATATGTGAACCTATAACATATTAAAAATCAATTTCAATAAAAACCCTTGTTGAATTGTTCAGAATATAAATTATAAACTTTTTTAGAATATTATAAATGGTTCAGTTTTACAAAAACCAGCACCAATTTTGACACTGGTTGATGGTTTCGCGGAGCCGAACTGCAGACATGATTTTGGAATGGTAAGAACAATTTCAGATTGCAAGCTACACTCATGTATGTTTGATACAGAGTTTAACTGATGATCTGCTATATCAATGACTATACTACAGGTGTGTACAAAAAATTAGATGGTTTAAATGTTGTAAGCATTGGAAGAAACTACAATGACCTGCTATATCAATGACTATACTACAAGCTACACTCATTTTATAGTATATTTTAGAAAGTAAATAACTAAAATAAACACTAAATCATGACTATGTTCATGCTACCCTTGTACTGCTAGAAGAGTTCATGCTACACTAAAATAACACTAAATGAGTTCTCAGATGGTTTAGATTTAGCCAGAAGACTGCAATCCATATATCCACATCATTAGAACAAATGAAAAATGCATACAAATCAAATCAAATAAGAAATTTTGAAGCAAGTGTATGAACAACCCAAGAATAATATCCAATTTTGAAACCAAAACAAACCCAAATCATAGAAATTGGGACAGATAAAAAATAAATTTTAAAAGAAACTCAAAATAAAATTTCATACCTCAAAAGTCTTCTTTGCAGTTTCCACGAATCATCAATGAAGTGAGTCGTTACTACCATGAAACCCTTCCTTGAATGATTACAAGTCCACATATCCGATGTGAGAGCAACTCTGCCATTAAGATTCTCCAAAAATCTACATGTTTTAGCCTTTTCAGTCTTATAAATATTTAAGATATCCCTTTTGATTGTATTTCGAGAAACCATCTTAAACATCTGTTGAAGGCTATTCATGAATTTTCGAAAACGATAATGGTTAACCATGGAAAGCGGATACTCGTGCATTATTATCATACATGCAAGCTCATGTCTTGACACAGTTTAATCAAACACATGATTGCGATATGAAACTTGTCCTTTACCTGTCTCATCATTACTTTTATATGTGCTTTGTAAAACCGACTATCTCAAACCACTACTGTTCCTCTTTAATCTTGGGCACCTCTTTAGATGAACAATCAAACTATTAGTTCCATAACTACTAGGTGCTTTCACTTTCGCATTACAATGATGACACACGCCATACACCATTCCATTCTCTGTGATTTTACTAAAATCATTCCAGACCGCTGATGTTAATTTTCTTTTTCTTTCTGTAATAGTTGGAACACTAATTGGCTCATCACTAGCTTTAGGAATTTCAGGCTCAGGGGCTGAAGTAGGAGCCTCGGAGGTGGCGGGAGAGGGATTCTCATTTGTAGGCTCTATAACTATATTTGGACTATTTGATTCCTTCTCTGACATCTTTCAATTTTGTAATATCTACAATAAAATTGCACAAAAAAAAATAATTTCAGAATATAAATTATAAACTTTTTTCAATTTTAGTATTGAAAGTTTAAACACTGTTGAGATATAAATGGTTCAGTTTTACAAAAACCAGCACCACTTTGACTTGGAAAATTTGGTGCAAGTACTAGAGAATGAATCACAAACTGGCTAGTTTTAATCTTCCCACTTTGTGCAAGTACTAGAAAATTTGGTAACTTAAGATTTCTCACCTAAAAAACTCACATAATCTGTATACTTCTGAAATTTCCAAATTCTCCAGGTATTGCCCCTCCAAGATGATTGTGACTCAAATTCCTAAGTTTCAATATACATCGAAGGATAGCTATGTCAATATATAGAAATTAAGGGAAATGATTCATTCAAGATTGTGCATCTCTTACAGAGTAAGAAGGTGCTCCAAGTCACCAACAGTGGCAGGAATAACTCCTAAGAAGTCATTCCCAGAAAGATCCGTAAAGAACATAGATATGCTTAATAGGCTTAATAGAACACATACCAACTAAAACATACAAGAACCCGCATGGTGAGAAACATACAATGTATCAAGATTAATTATACGTCCTAGCTCAACAGGTATGTTGCCACTGAAATTGTTTGATGAAAGGTTCCTGATATTTAAACACAAAATTTCCATTAATATGCAGGAAAGATACAACTTTGAACTTTAACAAGAAAATATTCCCAATTTTCTCATCAGGACATACAGATATGTCAGGCTCTCCAAATTCTTAAATCCTAACAGAATTGATCCACTCAAATGGTTACCATGCACATTACTGAAATATGAAAACAAAAGGCAGAAATGAAGTTAGAGGTGAATATTCAACTTTTAAGTATATTAGCTTAAGCTACTGTATAAAACAGATATCCTACAGTTGGTTCAATGCAGTGCAGGAGATGATGTTTTGAGGAATAGGTCCTTCAAGATTGTTATTAGCAAGATTCCTGGGTAACCAAAAAAAAAAGAAACCAATTAAAATTAAATAAACTAACAAAAAAATTGTAGAGAAAAACAGTGAAGACTCACAATTCAAAAAGCTTTATAACTTAACTTAATTTCCTTTTCGAAAACAAAAAGAATACTTATGAATTCATAACTTCACTGCTTTATATATTCTGACAGAGAAAAATCATAAACACACACAAGGAGATTGAGAACAGAGAATCGAATAAAACCATAAAACCTCGAACCTCGCCAATTTTTCATCATTAACAAACCTAGAAATCTAAAATCTCAGCTCAAACTCCACTGCGAGTGTAGTTAATTTTTTATTTTTTAGCTTTTACTTCAAAAAAAATGATTTCAGACACAAGAAAAGAGTATAAAATCGAAGCTATATACATAATCTTCAATATATATATATATATATATATATATATATATATGCATATATCTATATCTATATATCTATAGAGAGAGTAGTGGACCTTCAAAATTGACGAATATTTTTCCTTCTTTTTGTTGCTCCGCCCAATTTCAAACCCTAACCATCAAACAAAACTTGTGACCTTTGCCCAATTGAACACTGACCGAAGATTTTTTTACAGACACCTGGGGTTTTTTATTACCATTGACCGAAGATTTTTTTTTTTCCTTCTTTTTGTTGCTCCGCCCAATTTCAAACCCTAACCATCAAACAAAACTTGTGACCTTTGCTCAATTGAACACTGACCGAAGCATTTTTTACAGAGACCTGGGGTTTTTTATTACCATTGGTGTGAGAAAAACATACCGAAACAAAATATTTTAAACGAGAAGGAATAAATTGTAGAAATAAATGCATTAATTTGAGGATCAGATTATTAGGTTTTACCTTTTGCGAGGGGAATCAGCCTGCGAAGAATGAAAATCGCATTAGAACATAAAGAATTCTATATCTAAGACACGTGCCCAAAGAAGTCACAATGAAACATATGTATTTATATATATATATATACATATAGGAAAAATGGAGGATAAAAAGCTTACCATTGTTTCGCTAACAGGAAGAACCCTAGGCTGCAAGCAGAGGAATAACGCCAATGGTAATAAAAAACCCTAGGTTCGATGTAACCGTCGGAGCTGCAGGCGACGTGATTGGTGGTGTGTTGAAGGTCGTGAGAGGTGAGGGTTCGGGAGTGATGAGAGGCGAGAGGAAAGCGACGTGTTAGAGTTAGAGAGAAGACTAGGGTTTCGGAGATATGAAGATATATATATATATATGGGTTATGTTTGTAATATATCAAACATATAAGCTTAGTTCAGTAAATAAGCAATTAATCGGGGCGGGCGGGTCAGTTATTCGGGGTGGGTTCGAGGCGGGGTGGGGGTGACCCATACCCGCCCCGTTTATAATCGGGTAATTTTGTTTTGCCCCGTACCCGCCCCGATTAGTTTAACGGGGCGTGTCGGGGCAGGTCCCCGTCGGGGTAGGTTGTTTTACCATCCCTAGGAATAAGTACAAAATGTGTACGGCAAAGAAGCATTATGCGCCAAAGATGTGGATAATTTATACTATTCTTCGTTGGCAAGCACATCCACAAAGCCATAGTAGTGAACATTGTGGGATTTTCCAAGAAGATTTATATGCCTTTGCTAAAGACCATTGGATTTGGATTCCAAAGGTTATTTGGACGAACATCTATGAAGCATGGGTCGATATAAGCGATTCTACCAAAATCGATGCTCTATCATATGCGGTTCCATTCCCAACCTTAGCTATGAAATTAAACAAGGATCATAATGTGTCGATGGAGAGGGTAGGAAAAAACGAGTACAAGCCGAAATATTTCGAGCTCTCGAGTTGGCATAACATGATATCTAAGTTACGCAATGAGGATATGGAAGGAGAGAAAATGCCGATGACTAAGGAACAATATTTGACACTCGTGGAAAATCAAGAAGCAATAATGAAAAAAAAGGAGGAGCGATTTGACGATATAGTAGCCCGTCAAGAAAGGATCAAGAAAGAGCATGTAGTGATCTGAGCAAAGATGACTCGTGGATTTCAGACTATTATGGATCAACTAAGCGCAGGCTCTACTTCTCATCCCCCACCACCACCGTCTTAGAGTAGGATGTAGATAGTACGATCGCAAACCGACATAGATTTTCATTATATATATTGCCTTAGGCCGAGCTGTGAATCGATATTTTGTAGTTTGTATTTTGATTTTTTTAATTGAGTTTTGAAATTCCATTTCCCTATGACTTTCAAAAATTAATGAGAATGGATATTTTATTGAAAACGAGAAAATTATTAGTAGTATCTATTTTAATTATGAGATATAAAGAAATAAGTTTGGGGGAAAGGTATGACTTATATAAAAACTATTTTTACATGCAAATTTCTTATTTATGCATATGTTTCACTAACTTTATAATTATTTATGTAATATTTTATAATAAATATTTAGTTTACTTTTTATAAAAATATATATTTATACTGACTATTATATATATATTTATGTATAATTTTTAATTAGAATGGTTTAAAAATAAAAATAAAAGAGTTTTTGTAAAACAATTATTTTTGTGGTACAGGAACTACCAAGTACTCGATAGTTTTCTCACCGAGTACTCGGTGAGTCCTGGAAAAACTATATTTTTATAAAAATCGAAAATCAATTTCTATAATTATGAAAATTTGATTTTCCTTTCAAAATAGGATTTTGACTGACTCATACAATATAATATATAGTTTTAGTAAATTATAATAAAAAGAAAGAGTTTTATAAAAAAAATTCCATAAATATGAAATCCTTTTCAATTATGGACAATTTTCCATAAAATCTTATTTCCTATTCAAAATTTTCCATTATTACAATTCCTATTAGAGATTTCAGTTAGAAATTGAATCATTCCTCTCCTATAAAGGACTCGAGTTATAGTTTATAAATATAGAGCTCTAGTATTGGTAGTAATCATTCTTCTTCAGAGTTCTCCTTTATTTGATCACCATGAGAGCAACACATAGCTTTAACTTCCGTGCAGCCTTCATCAGTCCTTCATCCATGAAAACCCGGGATGATGAAGCTCAAAAAGCTGAGTTAGTAGGATCTTCGATTAACCCCAAGGAAAAACAACTTATGCGATGTACGACTATATCACCAGAACCACTACAAGTTACATCAATTCATAGGTTTAGTTCGATTGCATATGAAGTTATTTACAATGAAGAAGTCATCAGTCCGCCAAGAATGCAAAGTGGTGTTACTCTATTGGCAGCTCAAGGATTAACTAGGTTATTAAAACCCGTGACTATAGAAGCATATCCTCAAGTGGTGCAAAAGTTCTATTGTCATATGGGACATACTATAAAAAGAGAGCTTATCCTACGAATTTGCTTAGATTCCAAAGTATTGCCCTTCGATGTCACTGCCAATATAATAGCAAAAGCATGGGGTATTCCGCATGAATGCCCAAGAGAGTTACGTAAGACATTACTGCCCTTACCAGAAACATTCACGCTTACGATTTCTGAGATGATCAATACTACATACCCAAACTATTATGCAAGTATAGGGGAAGTGTCGCTCATCAAACAAGATCTAAATCCCAACTATTGGTTTTTGGATACAGTTATAGCATCACAAATTTATCCTAATGAATATCGGCATTGACAGGATGAAACAATGATCAAGATACTTTATTGTTTCCATATGGGGTATTGGGTATCATTCCCCGAAGTTATTTTAGGAAGTATGCTTGGATACATTAAACTTTCCAAGAACCTTACGGCGACTATATGGAGATTTCCATACCCATTCCTCATCACTAAATTAATAAAGAATGCAATAGGGGAGGAAATGTTTAATAAGGAGACGAAATATATGTCCATACCTTCGTACTTTTATGCTAAAACGTTCAATGATGACTATGGATAAGAGGAGCAAGAACAAGTAGCTCCTTGGGATGATATAAAGATGCCTCGCGGATGGATTGATGAGCTTCATAAGGATTTGATGTTCAAAAGTGGCTAGAGAGGAATAAGGAAGATACGTAGGAATAAGGGAATTGATGTAGAATTTCTTTTTAAGTATGGTTATTTTGTTTTTCCCACCAAATCCGTTTAGGATTGGTTTTATCTTTTGTTTTTATTTTATTTTTATACAATTTTTTATTTATAGGATTATAAGCCCCTAAGGCCAAATGATGTGTGCTTTTATTAAAAAAATACTATTCCCTTGAAATTATGCTTCATGTTTAATATTTCAGTTTACTTAATATTATCTCTCTACTTGATATTGAAATTACCTAGATAATTAATGAAAATATCCTAGAGGGGGGGGAGGGGGTGAATAGGTTTTTTGATGATTTTATGATGAATTAAAATTATTTAGCGGAAATTCAATTTTAATCAGTTACAGACCCTAATTCACAAATCAATTCTCAAAACAGATCAATCAAGCAAATATGAATATAAGTGCAGAAATTAAATCATGACAAGACACAAAGATTTTTTACGTGTAAAACCTTAGAAAGACTCCAAGTAAAAATTACGGATATGCTCGGGTATCAATGCACTATGATTCAAGGAATTTGTACAAACTCCATGAAAAATGAAATTACAACCACTATAATGTTGTTCTTCACTCGACGTCTGGAAATCTACATTCACTCATGCTCCACGAAGCTCTCGCTCCGATCTCCGTACTATGACGACTCTACTTCTCAACAGATCGAATAACCACAAAGCCTCCTGCTTCGATCTCCGCACCCAAAAGGCTCCGTTTTTCAATTATATTCCCTCATTGTATATCTCTGTAGAAGAATATGAATGATAAAATACTGTAGAGATCTCTGCAAAACCTTAGCGTCCTCTCTTGTATACCTTTGGTATTTATAGACAAAGATGAAGCAAACCCGAAGTTTGCGCTTTCTCATAATTTCACACCCCATTAAGTTAAACCCTATATTCTGATGAATATAATGTGTATAACACGTATACCAATGTATAAAGTTGTAGCCACCTAATAAGAAATCAAATTGGGGTACAAATGACATTGCAGCATGAATTACATTTCCTTGCCGCAACTACGCTTGAAGTATAGGTTCCCTAAGCTTGAAGCGTAGATCCAAACGTAGCTTTGAGCGTACCTTCAAGCGTAAAACTCCCCTTTCCAGTCATTTTTTTATTCTGAAAGCGTAGGCTTAAGTGTAGGCATTTTTGTTCAAACCATGTTTCTCCGCAACTGTTCGAAAATGACCCTCTTAACTCCCCGAGACTTTTTGCTTGAATTGACGAGTTTGGGAAATGTTGTTTTTGTCCTCAGGGAGACATTTTTACTCAATACTGCACTTATCTTGTATTCCTCACTACTTCAATGCTTAATTTTGCCTTTATCAAAACTTGTAGATGTCATTGAAACCAAAATGACCTATCTAACACTCAACATGGTTATTATCTAGAACATGCCATAAATAAACAATACATAAAAGTGTTCTTACAATCTCCCCCTTGGCATTTCTGAGACAAAACCATGTTTTACAATATTGCCTCACAAATAACAACATAACATTTATTCCTATGAACACACACCGATAAACATAGATATAAACTGTCACCTTGCTTTCATGATGGACTACCAAATCTGTAACCACAACACTGAACACACCATTAAACGCACGTGTAGAAAACAGATATAAACCAACATAATGATCATTAAAAAATCATAACAACAATGTACACATAATGATCATCATTCTCCCCCTAAGAATAAACTCCCCCTTGCTAAAAACTTCTCCCTCTTAATCAAACAATCTTAACCAAACAATATTTCTCCCTTACTTAATACTTATCTCCCTTTTTGTCACTGAAATGTCAAACAAATAGAGTATATGTCATAGAAACAATGTAGAGAGATGTAAGAAAATACTCAAATAAAGCTCTACGATATAGAACTCTATTAGATCATATCTAGATTCTTAGGTTAACCAAAATCTCTACTATGCATGACTCTAATACTAATACATGAATGCATAATGTCATGAATAAAAACAAAACAAAAACATATTTTTGTATTTTAGAAATATGTGAGCAAGGCTGTAGAGACACAAAGAAAATCATTCACACATCATATTCTCAGATATATCTCATCCATTATACACACGGGATAGAAAAAAATCAACACACATACCTTATCGACTCAAGAATGCACAAGTCAAGTTTTGAAAATATATATATATATATATATGAAAATTCACATGTGCGAGCACTAAGGTAAGCTGGAAACAATACATACTAAACCTGATAATCTATCCACCAACCGTGATGATAATTCAATCCAAGATCCAAACTAGAGGTCAAAAATACAAAAACTTTCTCATTGTCACACAATTTCCTCCTTTTCATCTTTTCATCTTTTTCACCATATCCCTTTTTGTCTTTCTAAGCTCTGGACTTTCCAGCGAGGATTTTTATTCCCGACCAACTGGGCCCGAGCATCTTCCATGGGATTTATGCTCATCAGTTATCTCTCCTTTTTGGATTGAAGAACTGTTTTTTGCATTTTTATTTTTTATCATCTTATCATTTCCTTTTCTTTCACCATACCACAACATTCATACATATGCAAAATATATTTCATGCATAGACCAATTTAGCATAGCTCATGAACTTTCTTACCACTTCGGGTTAAATGAAAAAATTAATAGATTCAGCAGGCATTACAATCATCTCTGAAGCAACAAGCACCTAAGATTAAGGTTTTTTAACACAAAATAATCATGTTAAGTGATCATCCAAAAATCTTAGGTCAGAATGATACCTCTACTTCACATATGCATAATTAGAAAAGTAAATGTGAAAATAGAGTAAAATATGACAACTTTTGTACTCTAGCCAAACTCAACATTCCCAAAAAAATTTTTATTAAAATATAATACATGCATGAATAAATATAATACAAATACATGAATACCTACCAATTCTAGGAAAATAATGTAATGTGTTCCTATAATGATAGATACGAAGATATATATTCTAAAGAAATCATACCAATAGATTTCCTAAGACTAATATGCTTTTGAAAATCTAATGGTTTTGTAAAGATATATGTCAACTAAGAATCTATGGATATAAACTCTAGAAACGCTATACCATCTTCAATAAGATCACAAATGAAATGATGATGGATATCTATATGCTTTGTCCTAGAGTGTTGAACAGGATTTTTATAAATATTTATCACACTTGTGTTATCACAGAACAGAGTCATTGTGCCTTGAGAAAAGCCATAATCCTGCAACATCTGACGCATCCACAGTACCTGAGTACAACAACTACTAACTATTATATACTCAGCCTCAGCGGTGGAAAGAGAAACACAATTTTGTTTCTTGTTATGCCAAACAACTAAGCAATTTCCAACATAGAAACACCCTCCACTAATACTTTTTCTATCATCAACATTTTAAGCCCAATTAAAATTAGAAAAAGATGCGCTATTAGTATTAGTACCTGACGGATACCACAGTCCATAATTCACTGTCCCTTTAACATATTTGATAATTCTTTTCATAATAGTAATATGAGACTCCTTAGGACTGGTCTGGTAACGTGCACAAACCAACACTAAAAGCTATGTCAGATCGACTGGTAGTCAAATACAAGAAACTTCTAATCATACTCCTATAGAGTGTAGGATCGTCATCTTTGCCTTTAGTATATATGCTAAGCTTGACACTTGTACTCATAGGAGTTCGAACATCCTTAGATTTTTCCAAACCAAACTTCTTCACTAATTCCCAAGCATAACGAGTTTTAGAAACAAAAATCCCATCATTTAATTGCCTAACTTGAAGCCCTAGAAAGAAGTTCAATTCACCAATCATGCTCATTTCAAATTCATGTTTCATTTTATCTCCAAAATAATGAGCAAACTTATCAGAATTTGAACCAAACACAATATCATCAACATAGATTTGAGCAACAACTGTATCACCCTCAATTTTTTGAATAAACAATGTTTTGTCCACTCCCCCTCGAGTAAAAGTTGTTCCCAACAGATAATCGGTCAACCTTTCATGCCAAGATCTAGAAGTTTGTTTCAGCCCATACAAAGCCTTTTTCAGCTTGTAAACATGACCAGGACAATGAGGATCTTCAAATCCTTTGGGCTACTCCACATATACCTCCTCATGAAGAATATCATTAAAAAAATGCACTCTTCACATCCATCTGATACAACTTGAATCCAAGATGACAAGCGATAGCAAACAAAATCCGAATCGATTCAAGTCTAGCCATATGAGCGAAAGTCTCATCAAAATCAATACCCTCCATCTAAGTATATGCTTGAGCAACAAGCCTAGCCTTATTTCTAACAATTGTACCATTTTCATCCTTTTTATCCTTGAATATCCACTTGGTACCAATCACAATTATCTTCTTTAGTCTAGGCACAAGATACCATACATCATTCTTAACAAAATTGGTGATGTAGGTTGAACATCACCAATTTGATCATGTGATTCTGCACATTGTCCTCTTTATCAACCTCAGAAGAATTGTTATCCAACATAAAGAACAACTCACCATCATCCTCCTCAGCAAACGTCAGAAACTCATCTACATATGAGTCATCAACTACTACATTTGTAGATTCCAAAATAGTTTGAGTTCTATGATTAAAAACCCTATATGCCCGACTGATTAATGAATAACCCAAAATATTCCTTCATCACTCTTAGACTCGAACTTCCCAATAGATTCACGATCTCTAAGAATATAACATTTTGATACAAAAACGTTGAAATATTTCACATTGGGTTTCTTGTCATTCCACAGTTCATATGGAGTTTTTAAAGTGCTAGGCTTTAGATAAACTCTATTTGAGGTATAACATGTTGTGTTCACCGCCTCGGTCCCAAAATACCTAGGAATATTCCTACCATGTAGCATAATATTGGTCATTTCTTGACTAACCCTATTCTTTCTCTCAACAACTCCATTTTGTTGTGGAGTTTTTGGTGCTGAAAACTCATGTTTTATTCCTCTCTCATCACAAAACACTTCAATTTCTAAATTTTCAAACTCTCTTCCATGATCACTCCTCACTGTAGAAATGAAACAATTCTTCTCAGTCTGAATTCTTAAACAAATCCTCTTAAAACTTTCAGGAGCTTCAGACTTTTCACTTAAAAATCCAACCCATGCAAACCTTGAGTAATCATCCACTATGACAAAAATATACTTATTTCCTCATTTACTCATGGTCCTAGTGGGACCCATTAAATCAATATGCAACAGTTCTAAAGGTCTAGAAGTATTAATGATATTTATCTTTTATGCTGACATCTGACTTGTTTACCCTTCTAACATGATCCACACACAATCCCTTTTGCATAACCAAGCTTAGAGACTCCCTTAAGAATTTCACTCTTAGTAATTTTTGTTAATTCTCGAAAAATAACATGTCCCATCCGCTAATGCTAAATTTCAACTTCATCAAGTTTAACTCTATTGCACAACAATTCAGAACTCGGAACAATGCAATAGCAGTTATCTGTTGAATGCATACCTTCCATCACGTAATTCCCAGAAGAGTCAATGATCGAACACTTATCAAAAGATAAAGTGACTTTATGATCGTTATCACATATCTGACTTATGTTCAACAAATTTTCTTTAAGACCCTCTACATAAAGCACATCTTCTAGTTTAGGTAGACTAGGAGTCACAACCGTACATTTTCATATAACCTTTGACTTCTTTCCATCACCAAAAGTGACTATCCTACCATGACACTCCTCAAGAAATTCAAAAAATATCTTATCCCCAGTCATATGCCTCAAACATCCACTATCTAGATACCAAGAATTAGACTTATGAGCTCTAAGTGTAGTGTGAACTAAAAAATAGTGTAACTCACATTTCCGAACCCATGCCTTCTTCATCGTCCGAGCTCCATTTGCTAATCTTGACAAACTCTTCATCTCTTCATTCAGCACCTTAATTTTATCTTAAACGCAATTTCCCTATTGAGTTCTTTATTCCGTCATCGATCAAAAAGTCTTCCCTCTTAGCTTTGAACGCCTCGGTCGAATGTGACCTCTGACACCATAGTAGTGATATACAGGGACAAACCTTTGAATTCCATAAGACGAACTCCTAGGATATCTAGAGGTAAAAGAAGGCTTGCTTTCAACAGTTCTCCTGACATAGGATTGAACACTCAGATTCCAATTTAAAATTCCTTGAGTAGAACTAGATGTTATTTGGAAAGCTTTTACAAAGGTGGTTTTCGACACAACGTTCGAATTATGGGATACTCCATCAAAACCGAATCCCTTTGTATTTCCTGTATACTTTCCCATACTCAACATATGATTAAGCTTAAGTGTTCCACTAGATCATTTTCGAATAGTTGAGTTAGCATCTTTCAATTCCTTTTCCAAGTTTCCAATCTTGGTAGATTTCTTAACTAACTCCTTCTTGAGATCATCTACTATCTTCAAAACTTCAGTTCTCTATTGTTCAGATTTATTCAATTCCTCAAACAATTTGGCCTTTTGAGTTTGTTGGAGATTTAGAGTTTGAGAACTATTTGATAATTTGTCTTTTAAAGAATTTAATTCTTTTTCCATGCTAAGACTTTTAGTCAATAGTTTAATGTGATTTTTGTGAAGTTGAGTAGTCTTACCAAGTAATTTATCATAATCCACCTAAAGTGATTCATCACACTCTTCATCACTCTTAGAACCTTCCTCTTCAGACATCGCCCAACTCGTAACAACTTCTATGACCTCCTTGCTTTGTGCAACAAAAATGGTGAAATTCTCAGAATCATCATCAACCTCCTAGTCTATCGCATCACTAGCTGATCCGTTATCGGATTCATCATCCCAACTCACAACTAAATCTTTGGATTTTTTCAAAGTTCTTGCACACTCAGCATCTATGTGACCATATCCTTGACATTCAAAACAGTGAGGTTTTTCTTCTTAAGATCAAACTTGTCTTTCCGAGATTGAGTCTTATTCCTACTTCTAGACTCAACTAATTTATCTCAAAATATTTTTCCTTGGCCGCTCTGCTTAGCCTTAACAAATTTGTTCAACCTCTTAGCAAACATGGCAATATCAGTCTGACTCAACTCACTTTCTCCATCTGATTCAACACGATCCTCCCTAGTGGCTTTGAGAGCTATGCTCTTCTCTTTTGTGCCACTGGCCTTCTTGGGATTTTTTTTAACATCTCCATTTCATAAGATTTGAAGTTCTTTGCCAATTCTTCAAATTTAATTTCTTTAAGAATCATAACCTTTGAGATGATAGTAATCTTATATCGAAAACGTTCAGGTAGAGACATAAGTATTTACTTCACTATGGTTGTATCAGGAATAGGTTCACCTAGATTATGACAACCTGTGACAATATCAGTTAGTCTCACTTCAAAGTCAGCGTAGACTTCATCATCCTCCATCTTCAGCTGTTCAAATTGAGAATTAAAAATTTGACGTTTTGATTGTTTGACCTTTGAAGTTCCTTCATGGGTCACTTGGAGAATATCCCACGCTTCTTTGGCAATCTCACACGTAGTGATTCTCTTAAATTCACTTAGGGTCACTGCATTGTACAACGCATTCAAAGCTTTTGAATTCCAATTTGCACTGTTCGTCTCAGCAGTAGTCCACTTGTTCGACAGTTTATGTCACGCCCCAAATTTCTAGGACTCCGAAACCCGAGCCTAAGAGCTAAGGGAGTGAATGCAGAAGAAAAAAGAAATGAAAACAAATGACCTTCAGTCATCACACACCCACAAAAGGGTAAAAGTGCTCTAATATCATGCTGATACGTCCCTAAATTCCTAAGACTCCCGAACTGGGACATCCAAGGGATCCAGGATGTGATCATTATGATGAACAACCAACTAAGATATCATTAGCCATGAAAACGTATGGAATAATGATAGAACGGTATATTTCATACCCAAATGAATAATAAACAAAGCAATGGAATCTAACGAAAAAACAGCAGAGTTCCGTTTGTAAATGGAACATCCAGACAACAAACCACAACACAATAACCTGCCAATAACAATTCGAGAATAACAATGGCTTCCAAGCCCCACATTCATCAATCCTACTAGGGCCGAGGTAGTGGAAATAAACCAAAACCTCTCTAAACCCTCTAACATCAACAGAGCCACAAATGCTCGAATAAGAATACAGAAAAGTGTCTAGCTATACAGAATAGATACAATAACATCCTGAAAGAATAAATACAGGAAATAAATGATACACCGATAGAGATATGCCAACAGACTAGCTCCCAAAATAAATAAATGACAATCCCACAAAACATGGGTAAGGAAGCTAACAGAAGACAACAACCGTCCCTAAAACCAGTCGTGTTGTATCCGTAACCGCATCACCCAACGCAACTCCAAAACCTGTATTAAGAAACTAAAGAAAACTGTCGTTGCACTACATCCTACTCATAGCCGTATGTTTCCTGCAACCTGGCGTTGAATACTAGGGGGGCAAATGAAATTCCCTCTGTGAGCAAATAAGCTCAGTGGGAAAAGATACTCTAACTACCACATCCTCTGGCAGTTTAGGTAATGCTAAACTATCTAGAAAGATATATATAGCCCACAACATAACCCTGCCACGAAAACCCAAGGTACATGCTCATATGCTACCGTAAATGAATATATGTATCAGGGATAAATATATATGTATATATATAAGTACACAACACGATCCTATAAGATACGACTAAGACTCGTACTCCAAGCACCACACCAGTAGTCTACACTACTCTCACCAATGTATACTAAGTACACGACCCTAAGGTCCAATCTAACAAATCATCAAACGCCTACAACGCTAACCAGAAACTCCAAACAGAGGGAATCACACTCACCTCTAATATCCACAAGGATCAAAATCCACCACTTGGCATCCATGCCCCTAACATGTGTAACTACTCAAATCACCTAGATGGTGACATCAACAACCAAGAAGAAAGGAAATGGCAACACTATATGTGTGCCCTGAACAACACCAAGCCTCATACCCGAGACATAGAAATGATAGGAAACAAAGGTGAAACAATGGAACACCTTTCAAAATTCTACAGGTCGAGATCTTGAGAAAGAAGTCTCGGAATCTCAGAATCTCGAGAAAATAATAAAATAGTTTTCTTTAAGAAACCATACATTAAAAATGACCGTCTTGCCCCCGGTGTCCGTTGTTGCCTGTCCTGACTACGGGGGTAGGCGAAAACGGATTTTTCCTTTTAAATACTATGAGCTTGTTTTCAAAACTTGAAAAACTCCGTTTCCGACAGACAGCCAGATAAGAGTGACTAAAATAAATCCATAACCTCAAATCTCCAAAGAGGTCACACAACTAATCACCATCACAAAACTGTTAACCCCCGTCTTCTCTAAGGCATCAACTCAAAAATCAACTATGTACTCCATCACTAACCTCAACTAATCACAGAGGTCACTATGCCATTATACTTAACCTCCCCTAAGGGTACAAAAGTATATAGTCACACGTATATAAAAATATACATTTCATAATACTTTATTTATTACCGCGTGTAATCATTTTCTTTCACATAAGTCATTATCAGTTGAGCATTTAATAAAATACATAATTAACATGCTCCACAATCCACAGGTAATAATAACACATATAAACCTGTTCCAACATCACATGTAACAATATCATATATACATGTCAAATAAAATCATATAATGCTATACAAGGCAATGTGACTCATAAACCTCATGGCAGAAACCCCATGAAACACTCTTTGCCCAAAACAGGTTAACGAACACGCACTCACTCATACTATGAGTAACGAACACCGCACCGAGTCTTCCCAAGTGATTTTGAAACTTCTCACTTCAACAAGGAAGACGATCGCATGAGAGCCCCACTGGCAACTCCCATGCTTCAAAGATCCGAGAGTGGCACATACCACCACAAGGGGGCAGCAACCAACCCTATATCCCCAATTCCATAGGTGGGAGACACATTTTCCTGCAATATACTCAGGACCCGAGAGTGGCGTATACCACCACGATGGGGCAGCAACCAACCCTATATCCCCAATTCCCAGATTACTAGTCTGGAGGTGGGAGACACCTATACCTGGCCAGTTGTTGCGACGGTTCGACACAAAGACCTTCATACATGATTAAACACCCCACATATATTAACTCAATATGCATCCAGGGCCTCAATAATAATCGTGCCTCAATATAAATATGTCGTGCACCATATTTATGAAAATATCCACATGGTAATATCAATATAAATATCTCAAAATCTCTTTGCATGCTTTAAAGTACAATAAAGCATTTAAATCATATGAAAACAAATTCATATACTATTCATGTTTTCACAAATATATTATCTTTAATTCTTTAGAAAATATTTCAATTTCTCTTGACATGCCTTTAAAATAATTTAAACAGATAATCCACGTATAATGAGAGGAACCTAGCATAGCGTCTAAGTTTCTCACGTCCAACGTTTACAAAATCCTCTAGCTCATTTAATTCTCAAAGGAATTTCTAAGTTGCCTATTCCTATTCAATTCAAATAGGAATTTAATTAAGCTCGTAGGAAATAATTTAATTAATTTTCTTAAATTAATCCCTAAGTCCCATTTCGATTCTAAGAAAATATAGATATTTAAACTAACAATTTAATATACCTATATTAAATTAAATAAGGGTTTACACACCCCAAAATACTTTAATGATACGGAGTGAGAAATAAAATTTCCCACCTGAAATATGCTTACAGAACATCCGTTTCGGGCCCACCGTGAACAGTACTGACACCCTAATATAACGCCCACTGACCAAAGTCGTTCGAAAAATATTTCGAATATATCAAAATGTCCGACTCAACAACCTATACGATATATACGAAGCCCATTAGTAATAGGTTAATTAAATTGGGTAAATCTAAAATACCCCAAACGAAAACTATAACCTATACTCACCAAAAATTGGCTCAAATCGATCACCTAAAGTCGACTGAAAAAATGGCCGAAGTTCGGGCAGATTCGCCCCTGCTCACGCGCGTCACCTCTACGCGAGACCAGCTCCGCCCTACGCCACCCTGCACCACCGACGACCCCTGCACGATGCCTTCATGCCGTCTCCGACCACCGCGAACCGCCGTCTGCAACTCCAGTCGCAGCTGCTGCTGCGGCGGGCGAACCAGCCCTAGTCGTTCCTCTCTCACCGCTCCTCTCTCTCTCTTGCCCTGACCGGCGAAAAATGGAAGAAGGGCAGCTGTTTCAGTCGTGCATGAAGAGAAGAGAAGGATGAGGCGCAATTCATGGATAAGAATGAGGAGTTTAGTCATGGAGAAGAATGAGATGTGGTCTGCAGATCTGTGCACATGTATATACATATAGATATATATGACCTAATTGCACAAATGACCATCCACTTATCCCTAATTTCAATTTAACCCCAAAACTATATATATATAATTAAATATATATATATATACAATAAATCCCAAAAAATACCGGGAACACCTAAACGTAATCTTGTAAACCCGAATTAATAACGGGACGCCCAATTAAATATATCGGGTTAGGAACCCAAACATCGGAACACCTAACAGGCCCGATCCAATTAAAATGCGTCGTTGCCCAGTCGAAGTACTAAACGTTAAATGTCGAAACGATATCGCGTAGTCGATAATAATAATTCGCGAACTCGTCAAAGAGGAACCGTAAAGTCATCTAGTTGACTTTAAAAACTAAACGTGAAAAATTTACACGCAAAATACCAAGAATAAATAATGCGTGAAGAACAAGTGACGTCATTACCGAAATTAAATTAGAATTAATTTTAGGAAAAAGGATATAACACGGGGTGTTACAGTTTCACTTTAAATTCATTAGTCGCATCATCTTTCATCGTAGGAGGTGAATATCCTATCTCAACAGTATTCCAAGCTCTCTCATCTAATGATTTTAAAAATGCTCTCATTTTGACTTTCCAATATATATAATTCAAGCCATCAAATAATGGGGACCTAGATATGGAACCTCCTTCACGAGGCATCTCCATCGTCTAAGTTCAGAATCTAACCCTAGGTAATCAACCTAAATCGGGAAAACCACGCTCCGATACCAGTTGAAATTACCTAGATGATTAATGAAAATAGCCTAGTGGGGGGTGAATAGGCTTTTGGACGATTTTATAATCAATTAAAATTATTTAGCGGAAATTCAATTTTAATCAGTTACAAACCCTAATTCACAAATCAATTATCAAAATAGATCAATTAAGACAATATGAATATAAGTACAGAAATTAAATCATGAGAAGACACAGAGATTTTTTATGTGGAAAATCTTGGAAAGACTCCAAGTAAAAATCACGGATACGCTCGGGTATCGATGCACTATGAATCAGAGAATTTGTACAGACTCTATGAAAACAGAACTTACAACCACTGTAATGTTGTTCTTCACTCAACGTCTGGAAATCTAGATTCACTCACGCTCCATGAAGCTCTCGCTCCGATCTCCGTACTCTGACGGCTCTGCTTCTCAACAGATCGAATAACCACAAAGCCTCTTGCTTCGATCTCCGCACTCAAATGACTCCGTTTCTCAATGGATCTGTGCAACCATGTTGCAATAGACGGTGTGATAAGTTTTCAGCAACTAGAACATCTAATTGTGTATGAGAATCGTCGATGTAGAAGCACAATTGGAAAAACTCAACAACAAGAGAGAACTTGTATATATCTGATCACTCAATTATATTCTTTTACCATATATCACTGTTGAAGAATATGAACGATAGAATACTACAGAGATATCTTCAAAAGCTTAGCCTCTTCTCTTGTATTCCTTTGGTATTTATAGACAAAGATGAAGCAAACCCTAAGTTCGCCCTTTCTCGTAATTTCACACCCCACTGAGTAAACCTTATATTCTGATGAATATAATGTGTATAACACGTATACCAATGTATAAAGTCATAGCCACCTTATAAAAAATCAAATTGGGGTACAAACGACACTGCAACATGAATTATGTTTCCTTGTCGCAACTACGCTTGAAGCATAGGTCCAAGCGTAGGCTTAAACGTAAACATTTTTGTTCAAACCATGTTTCTCTGCAACTGTGCGAAAAATGACCTTCTTGACTCCCCCGAGACTTTTTGTTTTGAATTAACGGCTTTGGAAAATGTCGTATTTTCCCTTCGGGAGACATTTTTACTCAATACTACACTTCTCTTGTATTCCTCACTACTTCAATGCCTGATTTTTCCTTTGTCGAAACTTGTAGACGTCGTTGAAACCAAAACGACCTATCTAACACTTAACATGGTTATTGTCAAGAACATGTCATAAATAAATAATACACAAAAGTGTTCTTACAGATATGATCTTGGGTATTGCATAGTGTTTTATGATTTAAATAGATCATTCAAAACAAGTTTGGGGGATATACGAACACTACAATGCAAGGAACGGAATTACAGTTTAAGGGCGGTAACAATTTCTTCCTTTATTTATTTTTAAACCATGAGGACATGGTTTGCTATAAGTTTTTTTTTTGGGGGGGTGGGGGGGGGGGGGGGGGGGGGGGGATTATTTATTTACTAATGTGTTAAGGGATTAAGAAAAATAAAATTATTAAACTTCTTGAAAAATCTAATAAGTTCTTCATTCGAAATATGTGATTAATGTCAAGTATGAGTTGATTTGTGTACATGTTATGACTAGAAAGATATCGTGTATACAACTACCCCACTCATGAGTATATAATAGTTTGATTAAATTAAATTTTTAAGATGTGGCGCACATGAGTGAATAGATAAGTAAGATTGAAACCGAGAAAGATAGTTTTGACCTATAAACACATGCACATATTCTCTATGGGACAATTATTGACCTTTAACTATGTAGTTGAAAAAATAGATTTGTTTTAATGACAAGGGGAGAAGTAAAGAATAAAAAGAAATAAGTATGATGCAAAGATGAAAAAAATATAAAAATGCAAAAGGCGGTTTTTCAACCCAAAAAGAGGAGAAAACTGATGAGCATAAAATCCCATGGAAGAAGCTCGGGCCCAGTTGGTCAAGACTAAAAATTCCCGCTGGAAAGTTTGGAGACTTAGAAAGATAAAAAGGGATAAAAATGAAAAAAGTATATTAAAGTTGTGTCATGGCAAAGATTGATCAATGAAGTAGAAGAAGGGAGATTAGTCTACCATAGAGAATGTTCACAAAAACACGGAAGACCATGTAGGATCGGCTGTAGAGATTAACAAGTTTATTTCACTACTGTGGGGACCATTCTTTTAAATTTAATTCATAAAAATTATTATGTATGAGTGAGTGGGGATAACTTGTATGCTTTTTATTCTGACGACATTATAACATTGCATGATTTAATGATTATTTGATTTCATGAGCATACAAGAATGAACAATGAAAGAATTTGTGGGTAGTATATTTAACCCTCACGAGACTTCACTCGTCCACTCGATTTTGCCGAGGGGTTTAAAAGGCTTGTTGCACGTGCTAAGTGTAATCGTACATCTTTACGAAAGAAAATGTTAGTTAGTTAGTTAGTTTTAATTTATTGTACTAAAAACACAATCATCACAAATTATGAAATTTTTTTATTGAATTGATTACTAAGGGACTAGCAATATTGAACTTTGGGGGCTTGATAGGAGCCAAATATCATACATTTAAGGATCCTAATTATACATTGTTATGTCTATGAATATCATTACATTGATGTTTTTATACGGTTTTCGTGTTTTAGGACATTTTAGGCGATGGTATGTAAAACGAGTTTAATTCGGTGAATTAACGGGATTTGTAACTCAAGATTGTTTGAGAGCCGAAATCATGGATAAAAGACCTATAAATGACCAAAAACAAGTCAAGGATGCAAACAAAATGAAGAGGAATGAAGCCGAGAAGAGAAACGTAGCAAAAAAGGATGAAATGTAGAATTCAAGGTGAAGAACTACCAAGTACTTAGTAGACCCTTCACTAAGTACTCGGTAGAGTGAGTGTAAAAGTCTGCGAACTTGCGTGGAGGAAGGAAAAATCACCTGAGAGCTTTTGCGAACTTACATGCGTTTGCGCGCAACCCTTGGCCTACCGAATACTCGGTGGAAACTTCACCGAGTACTCGGTGAGACCAAAACTGGCCAGCCAAGTGATGTGACGTCAGGTGTGTAAAAATATGTTGTTAAAAATGACACATTAACGACGCTAGGTTTTACCTTACGCAAGCGCACATATCAATTGTAGAATAGCAAAGCGGCTTGAGTAAGGGATATCGATCCCATAGAGACTGAGATTGTTCACTTTAATAATTTAGAAACACTGAATTATATTTTCTGAAGCTTGGTTGTTTGGGTGGTCGAAAGAGCAAATTATCTATTTTAACTAATAATTATCTAAAAAGCAGGTAAATTGGTTGTGATTCAGATGAGAGAGAAAATTAGGGTTTTCATCACTCTACCACTAACCGCATAATATAGTTCATTATTGTTTCAACTGTAAGAGGGCGATCCATAACAATGAATTAGGTCGTATCATAGATAGCTATATACGACCCCAAAAAGGAGTACAATCAACTGGATTGCGACAACCCGTCTCATAACTAACCTAACTAGTACATGCCAATTATATTACTCTAATCTACTTCTAATGCATGAAAATAAACTAAAGCATGTCTATATTAAATCGCCAAGGCACGACATGTGTCAACCTAGGGTTTCAAGTTTCATTACCACCATTGTGTAGAAAACCATGATTAAGCATCCGAGTTCCAGCCCATATTGAATAATCATAATTGTGCAAAATAATATATTTATTCCATCTAAGACAAGAATTTAGAACAAACATAGAATTTTATATTACAAATTAGTACGATCTCTTAAATACTACAATCAACACAGTATGGTCACAGTTTTCCCTCGTTTACAGTTAAAAATAATAAAAGAACTACATTACTTGGCTAGGATTTTGCTAGAAAATCCTTGATACCTTGTTAGTTGACTATGGTAGAAGGTGACTACATCATTGATGTAGAACCATTCTCCATAGTCTTCTTCTTCGGATCTCTAGGTTTGAATATGGCTCTCAACAGTAGCAAATGTGAATGAATAAACAGCCTCCAGAAAATCACATCCGAACTCTCCAACACAACAGTATCTCCCACGTTTGATGTATGGTCTTGTATATATAGGCAATGGCATATAGATGCTCTTTTTAGTCTTTTCACTCTCAAAACACATCAAAACCCTAAATATAAGTGTATATACATGTATACAGAGGTCTGGAGTCGTGGGCACGTCTTTCAATTAAGCCCGGGATGAAACAGGAAAAATCATGCAGAAATCTTCAAAGTTGCCACATTTACGCTTGGAGGCTACGCTTCAAGCGTAGCTGGCCTACGTTTCAAGCGTAGGTCTAAGCGTAGATTTTGCAATTCTAGCCACTTTTTGGTACTGGAAGCGTAAGCACAAGCGTAGGGTTTTTATGGAAACAACTTTTCTCCATGAATGCGCCAAAACGCCCGTCTCGAACCCACGATACTTTTTGCTGAAGATGACGGCTTCTGAAAATGTCGTTTTTGCCCTCCAGGAGACATTTTTTTCTCGAACTGCCTCTTTGACTATTCTCTTGGATAGAAAGAACACACTCTTTAGTTAATTGACCGAAGTTAGCTTCATTTCTTCATTAAGCTCTTGAAACATGCTTTAACATGCAAATATCATAAAAATACCAAATAATGGAATGAAAGAACGTAACAATAATAAGTTAAGGGGTTAAAATGACTAATATTTGACACATGTCACCAAGTCAACAATTTGTATATGCACTGGTGGGACCCATTTCGACCAGAATCATCAAGGAATGATCTCTATGCTATTTTGGATGCAATATTGACTATATTTGATGAAATTATATATGATTATTCATGATATATCACGATACACATTCCTGACTTAACGGTAAAACAATTAGATTACCAAACAAAGATGTATGTTTTTCTATAAAAGAGAGGGGTCTCCCTTACAGTGAAGAGTCTTTGGTTGAGAGATAATTTTGATATTTTGGACCAGAGATATTATTGAAGAAGATATCGATAGAAGAACAACCATGGAGGGCGTGTCTATATCAACGATGCAGACAACCACTACCATAAATAACTAAACCGGTATTTAGGGTTTTTAACAAAATCCTAACCAAGTAATGTAGACTATTTCTTATTTTCAATTGTATAAAGGGAAACTAAAGGATACGTATTTGATGATTGTGTAGATGAGTGATTACGTTTGATTTTATATAAGGTTCTATGTTTATTCTATGTCTTCTCTTAGTTTGAATGAATGTTTTATCTTACACAATCATGGTTATTCAATAGGGGCTAGAACTCGGATGTTTAACTCATGATTTTCTACACAATTGTGGTTATTAACATGTAATCTTGATTCTGACAGACCATGTTTGACAGGGATAACTAGTAACGTGCTTTTAATTTATGTTAGTATGAGTAATTTAAAGTAGATGCGTGTACTAGTTATGCTTGATAATAGATGGTTTGTTCCAATGATTGATGAATTGTTCCTTTTTTGGGATTAGGATTTTGCTAATGTTTGCGACCCTATATCTGATTCACATATGATGGACCACCCTTTACAATTGAATGAATTAGAGGATATGTTATATGGTTAGTGGTGGAGTTAAAGATACCCTAGATTTGTATCTCCACTGTTCACAACCAAAACCAATTATCTATCATATTTATTTCATGTTCATTAGTTATAGAAAACCAAACAAATAAAGTATCCTTAATAATTTAGTTAGAATAATTATAAAAGAGTTGAAGAATCATTAGTCTCTGTGGATTCGATATACCATATCTCATTGGTACTATACTATAAATTGATTTGTGTACTTGCGATAGGTAAAACTAGGTCAATTTTAAGGGCTTATTTGCACACACTATTATCATTATCATTATCATTATCTATTACCCAAGCTTAGTAGGTTAAACTAATCAAGGTTTGACCACCGATCAGGGGTCCTACGCTTAAGCGTAGTTAGGCTACGCTTAAAGTGTAGCGACGGCTAAAATTCTGTCAATTTATGTTGTGATGTTTGTTTTGTCCCTAGTTTGATTTTGTGATGCGTGGACCGACTCCGACACCTTGGTATACGTGCAATAAACATAATATACATACGAGATTAGGGTTTTACTGAGTTGGATGTGAAATTACGAGAAAGAGCAAACTTAGGGTTTCCCTTAGTTATGGTCTATAAATACCAAGGTCTTCTACACATAAGAGATAGCCTTTGAGTCATTGAGAGATCTCTGCAAGTTTTTTATAGATTCATATTCTTCTACAGAGATAGAGAAAGAAAGAATGAAAATCATTGAGTGATTCTAAATCTTATACTTCTCTCTTGGTTAGGGTTTGTTCAATTGTGCTTTTACATCGATGATCTTATACACAATTGATTGACCTAGATTTTGGAAAAATCTACACACCACCTTGTGCAACGTGGTTTCTTAGATTTGTTTGAGAAACAGAGCCGTCTGAGTGCGGAGATCGGAGTAGGAGGCTTCGTGGTGATTTGATCCGTTGAGAAACGGAGCTGTCAGAGTACAGAGCGGAGCGAGAGCTTCGTGGATCGTGAGTGAATCTAGACTTTCAGACGTCGAGTGAAGAACAACAGATTACATCGATTGTAAGTATTGTTTTCATAAAGTATGTACAAATTCTCTAATTCATAGTGCATCGATACGCGAGTGTATTCGTGATTTTTACTTGGACTCTTTCCAAGGTTTTTCACGTAAAAATATCGTGTGTCTCTATTGCTTTATATTATGCACTTAAATTAATCTTTGCATGATTTATCTTGATAGATAATTAGATTAAAATTGAATTTTTCGCAATTAATTTTAATTTGTCAATATATCCACAAAAAGCTTATTCACCCCCTCTAGGCTATTTTCATTGATCATCTAGATAATTTCATTTACTTTACTATATTTTAGGATTCTACTTGAATTAAAGTTATAAAATTCAATTCAATTTGTGATTATAATTCAAGTTGAAATTGAATTATATTTTCAAATATGATTACTAAAACTCTTTACACTTTTAACAGTTAGTATATATATATATATATATATATGTAAGTTATATTGTAAAAAAGACAATAAGTTCTAGAATAATTAAATTGTATATGTTTCGTAATTTTGTAGGTTTTTTATAGCAAACTTGGTTTTTCTGAGGCACACCTTTCATTATGCTTTATATTTTCCAACATTGCGCTTCATTTTTCTTCTCGGAACCACGCCTTCAATTTCTTTCTTTCTCCAAGGAGCTTACCTAGAAGATGCTTTAGAATTGTTTTTCTATTCACATTCACACATTGATAAGCTTAGTCTTGTCCTTATCCAAATCATAGTTAATCTTATTGTCCCAAACCGTTATGTATTGTTTGATTTATAACTCTTTAGGAAAGCGTTGATATCATTATTGAGCGTTATTTAGTACCGATATTAATTTTAAAAGTTAATATTATTCGAATTCATTATACTGATACCGCAACTAACACCGCAACAGGGAATCATGCTCCAAATACAATTTTTGCATATTCACCAATTCCCATGCATCCTCAATCTATATGTAATTTTAAAATATGATCAATGACAAAAAAAACTTGTATGGTTGTGATTAATGGACTTTAATTTTCTATTAACTAATAAACATTGAGAAATTGCCCAATATTCTTATTGAACTTGGGATAAGTCTGTTATCCACAAAAATCTTATATAGCTATATATATGTACACACACTTTATACCTAAAACTCAAAATTATATGTAATTGAGAATAAGAATTTGGTAGAACAAACATAATTCCCTTTTAACATTCCTAACTCATATTGTAACAAAACCATAAATTTATAAAATGGGAAAAATAAATATAAAAATAATTAGCTTTTTTGCAATATCATAACTTCCTATCATATAATCAGTATCTCGAATAAACACTTTGTAAAATTGGGGAAAACTAAAGCCTAAACTTGTATAAAAACCTTTTAAATTCGTGCAAAGATTCACTTTCTCATATATTTTGGACACACATGGAAATGAACAATTAGAAAAATAAAAAGAAAAGTATGATTTGTAATAAAACAAATATAAATTAGTGGACTCACTTGACCTCAAATTCTGAGCTGGTTGGCCATGGTGATTGCTTGTAAGTGTCAAATACATTACCTACATGCCAACTAAAAAAAGAAGATAAAACCACCATCATCCCTTATATAGGTAATTTGCAGAGAGAAACCCTGGGATTTAGGTCAATTTCACCTAGCCTTCGGTCAACGCATTAGTTTATAAAGACACCCTCTGAGCTTTAAAAAGTCTTGCAGTAATACCCCTTTGAGATATGAAAAGTCAGGTTTGCCCTTATTATAAATATCAACAGCTGAAAATGTCCATAATGCCCTTTATTTTAAATGTATATGGGGGGTTTGGTTATAGGAATTTTTTTTAACTCACTCAAAATTTTATAGGAAGAGTTGCACCAAAATTTTACCCTAAGCTTTTTTATAGGATGAAAGTTGTATAAAAAATTTAGGGTAATTTGAAGTCAGACCTCCTGAGGTTTCGGTCAATTGCAATAAGTGGCTGGTCAACGTAATTTCGGTCCCAAAACCCTCTGATGTTTCAATTTCGTTGCAATGACACCCCCCGGGCTGGTGAAATGACTAGCATGCCCTTTAATTGTCTCACTTATTACATTAGGGTAATATATGAAGTGTGAAATTACCCATAAACCCAAACACTTCATCCGCTTCTGAAATTACTAATTACACTTTCACCCCTTATTACAATATATATATTACGAAAATTACAATTTGATTTTTTTTATATAAAATTCGAAATAAACACATAAAATTCGAAACAAACATATAAAATTCGAAAAAATATATATAATTTGTAAAAAGTGTATAAAATTTAAAAAAACATATAAAATTCGAAAAAAATATATAAAATTTGAAACAATATATAAAATTCGAAAAAAAACATATAAAATTCGTAAACAATTTTTTATTCAACACTTATTTCTTTCTCTCTCTACCACTTTCCTCTCTCCATCACTATCACTTTTCCTCTCTACAAATAAATATAAAATCAAAATTATATAAATGATAGTTTAATCAAAATTATATAAAATAAAAATCGAAATTAAATATATTAATATTTTAATCAAAATTATATAAAATAAAATTCAAAATAAAAAATTAATTGATTAACTATACCGATTAAAGGGTCCCTTGGTACCCAAATCTAGGGGTGCACACGGTCGGGTTCGCTTCCGATTTTAATCGAAATCGGAATCGAACAGATACTTTCGGTTCCTTAAAAATAGGAACCGGAAGCAAACCGTTAATTTTGATTCAAATATTAATATATTCACGATGTGATTCACTTTCGATTCCGACCGAAACCGGAATCGAACCGATACTTTCGATTATTTAAAAATGAGAATAGGAATCGAACCATTAATTTTGATCCAAATATTAATATATTTAATTTTGATTAAAATATTTTAATAAAGTATTGGTTCGATTCCGATTTCGGTCACCATCGTGGGGCATGTGTCGCCATCGTGGCCATTGAAAAAGCTCTGCAAAGAGCTGAAGAGGATCCGGTACCTTAACTAATGACTCTGAGGTTTGTCCACTTAAAATTCAGTCACACTTTATATATATATATATATATATATATATATATATATTAATTTTTTATATTTTTTAGAATTTTATATGTTTTTTGAATTTTATATATTGTTTCAAATTTTATATATTTTTCGAATTTTATATATTTTTTACAAATTATATATATATTTTTGAATTTTATATGTTTGTTTTATTTAGAATTTTATAAAGAAAAAAAATTAAATTATAATTTTCGTAATATATATATATTATAATAAAAAGTGAAAGTGTAATTAGTAATTTTAAAAATGGATGATGTATTTGAATATTTGGATAATTTTACACTTCATATATTACACTAATATAATAAGTAAGATAATTAAAGAATAATACTCGTTATCTAGTCATTTCACTAGTCAGGAGTCATATTTGTCATGTTAGAAGTAGACAGAGGTAATAATAGCATGATTTCAACAGACTTCCTCTACCACTACTCCTAATTATCTCTTTCTTACTTTTTGCTTGTTACAAACCTCTCTCTCACTCTCTCGCGTACTAATTTGTTTTTAACATTAACATGGAATTGTGTTCACGTATTAAACCAAATATTATTATTTTATTTTTTTGTGGGAATTGTGTTCACATATTAAACCAAATATTATTATTTTATTTTTTGTGTAGATTCATTATTTATTTTAAAATTTATTTTTGTCAATGTACCTTCAAACATATTTTGATTCAGTTGAAGTGAAAAAAATTTTGCTGCAATTTTCGTCTTATAAAAAAGTTTGGACTGTGAACTTATTTTGAGTCGGTTAAAGTGAGGTAAATCTTTTATGCAACTTTCATCCTATAATAAAGCTTAGGGTAAAATTTTGGTGCAACTTTCTTCCTATGAAATTTTAAATTGGTTAATCTTGTTTTCTATAACCAAAGCCCCCATATACATTTAAAATAAAGGGCATTATGGACATTTTCAGCTGTTGATATTTATTATAAAGGCAAACCTAATTTTTCACGGTTCAAAGTAGTGTCACTACAAATATTTTTAAAATTAGAGGGTGTTTTTATAAACTATTACGTTGATTGAATGCTAGGTAAAATTCACCTAAACTTCTGGAATGTCACGACAAATTACCCTATAAAACAACAGATGTAAGAATTCACAATGAATGTGTCGTTTATTTTTTATATACACTGTGTTTTTCCTTTATTTTATACATTAGTTTTTAACACACATCGTTACAAACAAATTCAGTAGTCTTACAAATTTCCGTACTACTTAAATTAGTACAAAATCATGCATGAGGCATAGATGGATTAAATAATTGTAATCGAAGTATACGAATGAGCTCCACTTAATTACCTCATAAAATATTACTCTGGTGATAATTTCTTTTCCTATATTTCGATGAGAAGATTAAGGGTTGAAATTTCAATTAAGTGTACGAGTAGTATTTATCAAATTAAAGAAAAGGGATAATACTTGGGTCTTGCTCTATGAAGACGAAATTCGTCCTCCCCACCAATGTAGTCCAATGCGATTTTGATATGTGGGTGAAATCTTTTTAAAACGGAATTGACACTAATTTCATTTTTTATGGTGTTTATATTCATTTTTCATTCTAAATAATATTTAATCACATGTCCAAACTATATTGGACTACATCGGTGGAGAGAACTAACTGAGACAGGATCCAAAGTATTAAAGGAAATAAAAAATGAAAATGAATGACCTGCTTTTTCAAATGAGACGAGATTTAAGTGTATTGTGAACTACCACTCATGAATCCTATTTAATTTTCATTATTAATTTTCTTAGAACAGAGGCTCTTAGAACATGGCAAATTCCCCTAAATTTGTAGTATATGAACTATAAAATTATCGGTACTGAAAAAAAAAAAACCTTTAATGAGATTGCAGCCGTAAATATATTCTGAATCTTAATTACCTGCTTAATTTTAAAAGTCACTTTGTATGAAAATTGTGTATTAGTATGGACTGAATCACATGAACTCCCATTATTGGAAACAAAATACAGAAATGAGGAGTTTGTTAACTTTTAAAAATAACCTACAACTCAACTTCCAACTTTTATGATGTGTAGGTGTTTGATGGATGACCCCTTTCAGTATAATGAATTTCAAGTACAAGAAAAACTTAAATTGATCAACAATTGCACTATTTTGTGAAATGAACTACCAAAAATATGAGTTTCTAGATGCCCATCACTTATCAAACGTGGCCAATTATTGTCTTTGTACACGGACATAAAAGACAAAATCCCTTTTATGCCCTCCACTTTATTGGATAAATCGACTCTTCAGAATCGGAAAATTCCATGCTGCTTCAGTTGTAGAAAAAAATGTCTCCTCCCTCCTTTTTTATCCCCCTCCTCCATCTCCAATTCCATCCACCACCACTCCCTCTCTTCCCCTAGCTCCGCAACATGGACCGCCTCCTCTCCATGGCCGTCCTAAAGGGCGACGTCCCGGCCCTTCAAAAGCTCATACAAGAAGATGAGAATATCATCAAACAAACAGTCCCTGGATCACTCAACACCGCACTCCACCTAGCTGCCCGGTTTGGGCACGTTGACTTTGCGTCCGAGGTACTGAAGTTATGGCCGGAAATGGTGGGGGCGGAGAACGGGGAGATGGAGACAGCTCTGCATGAGGCATGCAGGGAGGGTCAGATGGAGATTTTGGGAGTTTTGGTGGAGATTGATCCCTGGGTTGTTTATAAGGTGAATTGTAGAGATGAGAGTGTGCTTTTTGTGGCAAGTGAGAGAGGGAGGCTTGAGGTTGTGAAGCATCTTTTGATCAACTTTCCTAGGTTGCTCATGCTGGAAGTTGATGCGTTGACTAGTTCAATTCATGTTGCTTCTTCAGCTGGACATACAGGTAATTTGTCTATATTTCGAGAATGTTTGGTATATATGGATATATACTATCATATATAGATGTATATATATAGGGGGAAAAAAAGAATTCTACTGTTCACCTACCCTTTGTGGATTTCAAAACAATTAAACAGTTGTTCGGAATTTCGACTCTACCACTTTATGAGATCATTGTGGATAAGTTCAGATTATGTACTCAAGTCGTAATTTTGCATCTCGCATAAATTGAATTTGCCACCTAAAGATTCTTGAGACAGATCCCAAACTTTTCTTAAGTGAGGCTATGTGTTCGGGTGTTATTTTTCTATTATATATATACTAGAGGATTGTATTTTTATTTTAAATTTGTGACACTCTGAATGATAATATATATAACTAAATTTCATCAATGAATAAGTCACTTATTCAAAAACTAATTTGAAATTTTAGTTAAAAAAAATTATTTTTGAAACTACATGATTTTTTGCCCCTCTTTTCGGAATCAGGAATTGTTCTTTGAACCAAGTCTTTACTTGTTAAACGACTTTACATGATTGACTTATCTATACAATGCATATATGTCCTACTTGGTTTAATGCTATGTTTGGCAACAACTTGCCAGTATTACCAGTGGAAAAGAGTATGGACCACCGTGACATGGCACGTGATCTATAATAAGGATAAATGTAGGTGTTTTGTAACATAGTTCCCCATATATTCCAAAACTGTTGCGTATTGTAGTCTTTGATTAGTAACCTTTTAAGAAAATATTGATATTATTATTTAATATTGATATTAATTTTAGAACCGATACTAACTTTAGAGATTGATATTGTCTGAATCCGTTTCACCATTACCGCAATCGTTATCGAAATTATAATCAAAACCATGCTATGTAATTAAACAATACATATACGAATCACAGTCTAAACACAAGGGAAAACAAACAACGATAAACTTTTTGTTATTCACTAATCACAATAATTAAAAACATTTATAAATCAGTTATATATATATTCTTCATAATAAACTATGCCTTCTTCAAGTCAATAGTTATTAGGGCCCTGGTGGGTTGATATTTCCATAACAATAAGTCATTGACTCGTGTAAAATTTTGCTTCCTAGAGTCAACCTGCATGTCCTTTTGCCATTATATTGTGTGAAATAACTACTAAATGTTAGTAGTGAATACCCCACATTTAATTCAGATTTTTCTATTCTCTGTAAATAAGATTATAAGAGAATGAAATTTAACCACGAGTGTGATATGAAAAAAATGACATCATTGATGACCAAAACAAAACATAAAATTGGTTGTATTTAAAATCTCTACAGTATCCATGTATTTGCAATTTTTTTATTTATTAACCTTGCTGGTCTTTATAGTCAAGGCCACATCTTGATAGATTAAACTTGAGATGATTCCTACCATTACTTGACAAATTTCTTGATGTAGTGTTAAAAGATTTAAATATTAAACACATCCAAGTTCATGTGTTCGTATTCCACTCTCACTCTGTAATATTAGAAAATAATTTATAGAGCCAAAAAAAGATCACGGGTGAGTTGGCGAGTTAAATTTAAAAAAATTAAAGTTACACCGTCTCTAACGATTTATCAAATGTGCCCCATTTAACTTCATTACCATGATCATTCAGCATGAGCTGAATGAGAGCACCTTGATGATAGATTGTTCATATTAGTACTAATTCATACTAAATTATTCTAAATTAAATCCACAAATGGTCTTTTACAGAAATCCTGAAAGAAATACTAGAGGTACGCCCAGACTTTTCGTGGAAGAAAAATGGTTATGGATGCTCACCACTACACCTTGCAAGCAGTAAAGGTCACTTGGAGATAACAAGGGAGCTGTTGAGAATGGATCCAGACCTCTCTTCCTTGCAGGACCAAGAAGGTCGAACACCGCTTAATTTGGCTGCCATTAAAGGCAGAGTCAACATCTTAGATGAGATACTCTCAGCGAGCCTTGAATCTTCTGATATGGTAACGAAAAATGGCGAGACAGTTCTACACATTGCTGTGAAGAACAACCAGTATGATGCAGTTAAGTATTTGATGGAAACTCTCAACATTTCCAAGCTTGCTAACATGCAAGACAATGATGGAAACACCATCTTGCACCTTGCAATTGCAGGAAAACTCACCACTGTAAGACTTCTCTCTCTCTCTCTTTGCACTTTTGATAATGGCTTTTCAAATATTAGGATTAAGTATTGTTAGAGGATTTAATTATAAAAGTTGCAGCCTCTCTAAAACTATCTTAAACTTTAAGAGTAGGTGATGATTAACGTGACATCAGAGTCGAATGTCTTTAACCCAAACTTCTCCGCCACAAATAATTGATATTGAAAAACACTTGGGGGCGTGTTGAAGAATTTAAATGTTAGATTACATCCTCTCTAATGACTGAACTTTAGAGTAGATGGGGGTTAACAAGACTTCTTAACATTCCTATAATCTCAATTTAACTCATTAAAGTCAATAAAACTAGTAGACTCTCATCACTAGCTCATACTACAAATCAGCCCCTCTTGTGAAATTTCTAACATTACATGGACTCCTCTGCTCCATTGATATCTAAAATTGAATAAAAATTCCAAAAAAACAAAAACAAAAAAAAAGAAACAGAAAAACAAAATTTCTGCTTTGTAGCATTGTAGTAAATAATAAGCAAGTTGTCAGAGTAATTGTGCTGATCTTGTAATAATTTTTACTTTTTCTTGATGGAGAATAGATGGTCACCTACTTGCTTAAACTTGGCGTGGATGTAAATATTCTGAATCGCAATGGAGAGACAGCTCTAGACATAGTTGCAACTGACGCTAGTAACTCGGGCGTCCTTATGATTATACCCGCATTAGAAGAAGCAGGTGCCAAGAGAGGTGAGCAAATGCCTCCTACATCACTAGAAATACAGCGGATCAGCAGCAATCCCACCCCCGGGAGATTACAATCAAACAGCCCAAACGCACGAAAGAAGACCTCAGAGTCCCCACGCCACTACCACCGCCACAAGCAGCAGAGAGCCAAACAGCTTGAGCACCAAATGGAGGGCTTACGCAATGCGCGAAACACAATCACAGTTGTGGCGGTTTTGATAGCAACGGTCACATTTGCAGCTGGTATTAACCCTCCTGGTGGGTTCAACCAAGCCACTGGAAAGGCTATAATGGGCAGAAAAACTCCTTACAAGGTCTTCATGGTGTGCAACATTATGGCATTGTTCTTGTCCCTCGGCATTGTCAATATTTTGGTGTCTGTCATTCCGTTTAGGCGAAAATCCATGACTAAACTACTAGTGGTGACACATAAGGTCATGTGGGTGTCCACCATGTTCATGGCGTCCGCTTACATTGCTGCCACGTGGGCAATTATGCCACATGGACCGGGTACTAGATGGGTGTCGGTAGAAAAAATATTTTATCGTTCATATTCTTCTACAGAGATATTGATATAGAAAAAATATCATTGAGTGATTCTTCTAATTCTCTCTTGTTTTAGAGTTGATTCTATCATGCTTCTTCATCGTCGATCTTATGCATGATTGAATCATCTAGATTCTGAAAAATTGACAGACTGCTGATTGTAACTTGGTTGCTTTGATCTGTTGAAGAGCGGAGCCGTCTGAGTGCGAAGATCGGAGCAAGAAGCTTCATGGTTATTCGATATGTTGAGAAGCTGAGCCGTTAGAGTACAGAGATTGAAGCGAGAGCTTCGTGGAGCGCGAGTAAATCTAGAATTTTAGACATCAAGTAAAAAATAACAAATTACAGTGTTGTAAGTTATGTTTTCATAGAGTTTGTACAAATTCTCTAATTCATAGTGCATCGATACCTCATCGTATCCGTGGTTTTTACTTAGAGTCTTTCCAAGGTTTTTCCCGTAAAAATCTGTGTCTTCTCAATATTTAAATTTTTGCACTTATATTCATATTTGTTTGATTGATCTCTTTTGGGAATTGAATTGAGAATTAGGGTTTGTGACTGTTTAAAATGAAATTTTTGCTAAATAGTTCTAATTGATCATAAAATTGACAAAATGCCTATTTACCCCCCCTCTAGGCTATTTTCACTATCGTCTAGGAAATTTCAATTGGTATTAGAGCGTGGTTGCACCAATTTATGTTAACTACCTAAGGTTAGATCGTGGACTTAGACGATGGAGATGCCTCGTGAAGGAGGTTTCATATCTAGATCCCTTTTGTTTGATGGGTTGAACAACACATATTGGAAAGTGAGGATGAGAGCATTTTTGAAATCTTTAGATCAGAGAGCGTGGAATGCTGTAGAAGTAGGATACTCACCTCTCACTATGAAAGACGATGCGACTAATGAAGTGGAAGCAAAACGATCAAGCGAGTGGACTACTGCTGAGATGAATAGCGCGAATTGGAACTCAAAAGCGTTGAATGCGTTATACAATGTTGTTACTCCGAGTGAGTTCAAGAGGATTTGTACGTACGTAATTGGCAAAAAAGCTTGGGACATTCTCCAAGTCACCCATGAAGGGACATCGAAGGTGAAACAATCAATGCTTCAAATTTTGAATTCTTAATTTGAACAGCTGAATATGGAGGAGGATGAGGTCTTCACCAACTTTGAGACTAGATTAACTGATATTGCGACAAGCTGTCACAATCTAGGTGAGCCTATTCTTGATACTACGATAGTAAAGAAATTAAGGTTTTCGATCTAAGGTTACTGTCATCTCAAAGGTCATGAGTCTTAAAGAAATTAAGGTTGAAGAATTAGTTAGAAATTTAAAATCTTATGAGATGGAGATGTTCAAAAATCCCTCTAAGAAGGCTAGTGGCACAAAAGAGAAGAGCATAGCTTTTAAAACCACTAGGGAAGATCATGTTAAACCTGATGAAGAAAGTGAGTTAAGTCTAAATGATATTGCCATGTTTGCTAAGAGGTTGAACAAATTTATTAGGGCTAAACAGAATGGCCAAGGACAAAAATTTGTGGATAAGTTGGGTGAGTCTAGAAGTAAAAATAAGACACAAACTAGGAAGGACAAGTCTAATCCTAAAAAGAAGAAACCCCAATGTTTTGAATGTCAAGGATATGATCACATAACTGCAGAGAGTGCAAACAGTTTGAAGAAATCCAGATGATTAGCTATCAGTTGAGATGATGACTCTGACAATGAATCAGCTAGTGATGCGATAGACTCTGATGTAGGTGATGATTTTGAGAAGTTCACTGTGTTTACTGCACAAGACAAAGAGGTTAGAGAAGTTGCTATAAATTGGGTGATGTATGAAGAAGAAGGTACTGAGAGTGATAAAGGCTGTGATGACACTTTTCAAGAGTCTTATAACAAATTACTTGATAAGACCTCATAACTTCACAAAAATCACATGAAACTGTTGACTAAGAGTCTTAACATGGATAAAGAATTACATTCTTTAAAAGATGAATTAATCAAAAGTTTTCAAACTCAAAATCTCCTACAAACTCAAAAGGCCAAGTTGGTTGAAGACTTGTAATTTTGTCTGAACTAGAAAGAACTCAGACTTTGAAGTTAGTAGATGATCTCAATAAGGACGTGGTTGAGAAATCTATTAAGATTGAGAATTTGGAAAAAGAGCTGAAAAATGTTAGATTAACTCTTTGTAAATGTTCTGAAGGAACCCTTAAACTCGATTAGATGTTGAGTACGGGGAAATCAGTAAGAAATACAAAAGGTTTGGGTTTTGTTGGAGTAATGCTGAATTCGAATGTTGTTGCAAGAACCACCTTTGTAAAGGCCTCCCATGTAGCATCTAGTTGTTCACAAGGAAATTCAATTTAGAATCCTGGTGTTCAAGCCTATATCAAAATACCTAGTGATAGCAAGCATTTTCTTACCGCTAGATATCATAGGAGGTTGACTAATAGAGTTCAGAGGTTCGTTCCTGTATGTCACCATTGTGGTGTCAGAGGTCACATTCAACCGAGGTGTTCTAAGCTACGAGGGAAGGTGTTGAAGTCAGTGAAGGAATAAAGAGTTTAACATGGAGATCATGTTCAAGATCAAATTCGAATGCTGAATGAAGAAATGAAGAATTTGTCAAGATTGGCAAATAGAGCTTCGAAGATGAAGAAGGCATGGATTCGCAAAGGCGATATACAATATCTTGTAGTTAATACTGCTTTTAGAGCATGCAAGTCTACTTCTTGGTATCTAGATAGTAGATGTTCGAGGCATATGACTGGAGATAAGTCATTTTTTAGATTTCTCGAGGAATGTCATGGTGGGATAGTCACTTTTGGTGATGAAAAGAAGTCGAAGGTTATAAGAAAAATTACGGTTGTGACTCATGGTTTACCTAAACTAGAAGATGAGCTTTATGTAGAGGGTCTTAAAGCAAATTTGTTGAGCATAAGTCAGATATGTGATAATAATCATAAAGTCACTTTTTTTCCTGATAAGTGTTCGATCATTGATTATTCTAGGAATTGCGTGATAGAAAGTATGCGTTCAACTGATAACTGCTATTGCATTGTTCCTAGTTCTGAATTGTCATGCAATATAGTTAAACTTGATGAAGTTAAAATTTGGCATCAGCGGATGAGACATGTTAATTTTCGAGAATTAACAAAAATTACTAATAGTTAAATTATTAAGGGAGTTCCTAAGCTTGGTTATGCAAAAGGGATTATGTATGGATCATGTCAGAATGGTAAACAAGTCAGATGTTAGCATAAACAGACAAATGTCATTAGTACTTCTAGGCCTTTAGAGTTATTGCATATTGATTTAATGGGTCCAATTAGGACAATGAGCAAAGGAGGAAATAAATATGTTTTTGTTATGGTGGATGATTACTCAAGATTTGTATTGGTTGGATTTTTAAGTGAAAAATCTGAAGCTCCTGAAAGATTTAAGAGGATTTGTTTAAATATTCTAACTGAGAAGAATTATTCCATTTCTAGAGTAAGGAGTGATCATGGAAGGGAGTTTAAAAATTCAGAAATTGAAGTGTTTTGTGAAGAGAGAAGAATAAAACATGATTTTTTAGCACCTAAACCTTCTCAACAAAATGGAGTAGTTGAGAGGAAGAATAGGGTTATTCAAGAAATGGCAAATGTTATGCTGCAGGGTAGGAATCTTCCTAAGTATTTTTGGGGCGAGGCGGTGAACACAGTGTGTATTACACCTCAAATAGAGTTTACCTTAGGCCTGACACCCTAAAAACTCCTTATGAACTGTGGAATGATAAGAAACCTAATGTGAAATATTTCAAGGTTTTTGGAGCAAAATATTATATTCTTAGAGATCGTGAATCTATTGGGAAGTTCGAGTCTAAGAGTGACGAATGAATATTTTTGTGTTATTCATTGACTAGTCGAGCATATAGGGTGTTTAACCTTAGAACTCAATCTATGTTGGAATCTACCAATGTAAGTGTTGATGAATCATGTGTTGATGAGTCTTCGATATCTGCTGAGGAGGAAGATGGTGAGCCGTTCTTTATATTAGATAATGATTCTTCTGAGGTTGAAAAATAGGACAATGTGGTTAATGATGATACTTCAAGTCCTGCTGAATCACATGATCAAATTAGTGATGTTCAACCTACACCTTCTAAGGAACCATCTACAAGGGTCAAGTTGAATCATCCTTTGGATAAGGTCATTGGATCTATCGATCAAATGATGGTGACTCGTAGAAAGGCAAGGAATAAAGACTCATATGCATGTTATACATCTTCTTTAGAACCTAAAAATGTCAAAGAAGTTTTTCAAAATAGTGATTGGTTTAATGCTATGCAAGAAGAACTTCAATAGTTTGTTAAGAATAATGTGTGGTGTCTTGTGCCTAGACCGGAAGAGATAAATATGATTGGTACCAAGTGGATATTCAAGAATAAAAAGGATGAACATGGAACAATTGTTAAGAATAGGGCTAGACTTGTTGCTCAAGGATATACTCAGATGGAAGGTATTGATTTTTATGAGACTGTCGCTCCAGTGGCTAGGCTTGAATCTATTCGTATTTTATTTGCAATCGCGTGTCATCTTGGATTCAAGTTGTATCAGATGGATGTGAATAGTGCATTTTTGAATGGTATTCTTCATGAGGAAGTATATGTGGAGCAGCCTAAAGGATTTGAGGTTGGTCAGGTCATGTTTATAGGCTGAAAAAGGCTTTGTATGTGTTAAAGTAAGCTCCTAGAGCTTGGCATGAAAGGTTGACTAATTACCTGTTGGGAACAGGTTTTTTTTTAGGGGGAGTGGACAAAACACTATTTATTCAGAAAATTGAGAATGATACAGTTGTTGCTCAAATCTATGTTGATGATATTGTGTTTGTTCCACCTCTGATCAGCTTGCTCATTATTTTGGAGATCAAATGAAACATGAATTTGAGATGAGCATGATTGGTGAATTGAACTTATTTCTAGGGCTTTAAGGTAGGCAATTAAATGATGGGATTTTTGTTTCTCAAACTTGTTATGCCTTGGAATTTGTAAAGAAGTTTGGTTTGGAAAAGGTTAAGGATGTTCGCACTTCTATGAGTACTAGTGTCAAGCTTAACATAGATATTAAAGGCAATTATGTTGATCCCAGACTTTATAGGAGTATGATTGGGAGTTTGTTGTACTTGACTGCCAATCGACCTGATATTTCTTTTAGTGTTGGTTTGTGTACATGTTACCAGGCAAGTCCTAAGGAATCTCACATTACTGTTGTGAAAAGGATTATCAAGTGTGTTAAAGGGATAATGAATTATGGACTGTGGTACCCATCAGGTACTAATACTGATATCGTATCTTTTTCTGATGTTGATTGGGCCAGTAATGTTGATGATAGAAAAAGTACTAGTAGATGGTGTTTTTATGTTGGAAATTACTTAATTGTTTGGCATAATAAGAAACAAAATTGTGTTTCTATTTTCACTGCTGAGGCTGAGTATATAGCAGTTGGTAGTTGTTGTACTCAGGTTTTGTGGATGCGTCAAATGTTGTAGGATTATGATTTTTCTCAAGGTCCAATGACTATGTTCTGTGATAACATGTGTGCAATAAATATTTCTACAAATCATGTTCAATACTCTAGGACAAAGCATATAGATATTCAACATCATTTCATTCGTGATCTTATTGAAGATGGTATGGTGTCTCTAGAGTTTATATCCACAGATTCTCAGTTGGTAGATATCTTTACAAAAACATTATATTTTCAAAAGCATGTTAGTCTTAGGAAATATATTGGTATGCTTTCTTTATATTAGATATCTTCTTATCTATCATTTTAGGAACACATTGCATTATTTTTTTAGAATTGATAGTTAATCATGCATTTATATTATATTTATTCATGGATGCATTTTATTTTGAAATAAATGACAATAAAAGTTTTGAGACTGTTGAGCTTGGCTAGAGTACACAAGTGGTCATATTTTACTCTATTTTCATATTTACTTGTCTCATTATGCATATGTCAAGGAGAGGTCTCAACATGACCTAAGATATTTGGATGATCACTTGACATGATTATTTTATGTTACAAAACTTTAATCTTAGTGTCTGCTGAATCTTTTAATTTTTTTATTTAACCTGAAGTGGTATGAAGGTTCATGAGCTATGCTAGATTGGTCTATGCATGAAATATCTTTTGCATGTGTATGAATGTTGTGGTGAAAGCAGAGGAACTGATAAGATGATAAAAAATAAAAATGCAAAAAACAGTTCTTCAATCTAAAAATGAGAGATAACTGATGAACATAAATCTCCTGAAAGAAGCTCGGGCCCAGTTGGTTGGGACTAAAAATCCTCACTGGAAAATCCGGAGCTTAGAAAGACAAAAGGGATATGGTGAAAAAGTTGAAAAGGAGGAAATTGTGTGACAAATAGAAAATGTCTTTTATTTTTACCTTCTAGTTTGAATATTGGATTGAATTATTATCATGGTTGGTGGGGAGATTATCAGGTTTAGTTTGTATTATTTTCATCTTATCTTAGTGTTTGCACATGAGAATTTTCATATATATATATTTGCAAAACTTGACTTGTGTTGAGTCTATAAGGTATGTGTGTTGATTTTCTTTTATACCGTCTGTATAATGACTAAGATAGATCTGTGATTATGATGTATAAATTATTTGTTTGTTGTCTCTACTTCCTTGCTCGCAGATTTCTAAAAATAAAAATATTTTATTTTATTTTTATTCATGACATTTTGCATTCATGCATTAGTATTAGGGTCATGCATAGTAGATATTTCTATTAACTTGAGAATTTGGATATGTTCTGATAGAGTTCTATATCTTGGTGTTTTTCTTTGAGTACTTATTTGCATCTCTCTACATTGTTTAATTTGCATCTATACTCTCTTTGCTTGACATTTCAGTGACAAAAAGGGGCATAATGTTTAAGTAAGGGAGAAAGATTGTTTGGTTAAGAGTGAGAAATATTTAGTAAGGGGGAGTTTATTTTCAGGGGGATAATGATGATCATTATCTGTGCATTGTTTGTTATGATTATCTAGTGATCATTATGTTGGTTTATATCTATTTTCCACACTTGCACTTAATGGTTTGTTAAGTATTGTGGTTACAGGATTTGGTCGTCATGAAAGCAAGGTGACAGTTTATATCTATGTTTGTCAGTGTGTGTTCATATGTATAGATGTTATGTTCTTATTTGTAAGGCTATATTATAAAAAATGGATTTGTCTCAGAAATGTCAAGGGGGAGATTGCAAGAACACTTTTATGTATTGTGTATTTATGCCATACTTTAGACAATAACCATGTTGAGTATTAGATAGGTTGTGTTGATTTCAACGACATCTACAAGCTACAACAAAAGGCAATAGTGAATAATACAAGTGAAATACAAGAGAAGTGCAGTATTGAGTAAAAATGTCTCCCGAATGACAAAAACGGCATTTCCCAAAGCCGTCAAATCAAACAAAAAGTATCGGGGAGTCAAGAGGGTCATTTTGGCACAGTTATGGAGAAAAGTGATTTTTTAAAAAAAGCACGCCTAAGCCTACGCTTTCAGTTTCAAAAAATGGCTGAAAAATAGAGCAACAAATTATAGCGGTTGTAAGTTATATTTTCATAAAGTCTGTACAAATTATCTGATTCATAGTGCATCGATACCCCAGCGTATCCGTGGTTTTTATTTAAGGTATTTCTAAGGTTTTCCACATACAAATCTTTGTGTCTTCACATAATTTAAATTTTTGTACTTGTATTCATATTTGCTTGATTGATCTGTTTTGAGAATTGAATTGAGAATTAGGGTTTGTGACTGTTTAAAATTGAATTTTCGCTACTTAATTTTAATTGATTATAAAATCAACAAAAAACCTATTAACCCCTTCTAAGCTGTTTTCACTATTGTCTAGAAAATTTCACCAACGAAGAGAACCTTTTGCTTGATGTAGCATTAAGCATTTCAAAGTTCAAGAGCATTAAATCCGAAGAATTAACATCACTCCATCGGCTTTTGTACAAGATATCACTAAGTATAATTCTTTCGTAGTTTCGACCAAAATATGATTACTACTTTGCGTTTTGAAGTTCGAGGACATTTTGTGATCTTTCTCCCTATGAACAAAGAGCTCAACAATCTGTTCCTGCACCAAATTAGAGTAATTGACACCAGGGAGGTCATTTACATGAAACTTGCAACGACAAAGAGGACAACTACAGTGGATTTCTAGCCACCGATCAATGCAGTTCATGTGAAATGCATGCTTGCACTTGGGTAATAAACGAAGAACATCAGCATCCTCGAATTTTGATAAGCAAACAACGCACTCTAGGCCTTCTTTCGAGCCCTTGAGTGAAGAAAACCGTGAAAAGGGTAGTGATTCAATCATCTTTTTATCGATGCCTGAAGATCGAGAGCACAGTTGAAGAAGTTCATGATGATGGTTGTGGTGATGAGGCATAGTTGTGTTGCAGAACTTTGCATAGGCCAGTACTAGTATGATTAAAGAGAGACAGAATCTTAGGACACCAATAGTGACCGGAAGGCTGAGATTGGGTGGCTTGTGGACATGCAAAAGTGATTTGTCATGGGCTCCTACATGAAAGAAGAAGAAATGAACTATGATGAACACTTATAAATGATACATGGAGAGAGATGGACAGTGATAAGTGATTCTACATGATCATCATATATAACAAGAAATGGACTATAATGAACACTGATAAGTGATTCTATATGATCATAGTATATATTCCTCAGTCCCATATTAATAGTTTAGTTTCTCAACTTTAGCTGTGTTAAAATAGTTAATTTTTAACTTAATTCTTCAAACTATCTACCGTTCTCGTGTTGAAAAAAATACTCTATAATGCTCTTCACTTTAAAAAGACGAAAGGGGTCAAGATTAAAATTAATGTACCGTCAGTGAATAAATTTTGGTAAAATTAAAATCTTTCAAAAAATGTAATGTTTAGTCATTTCTACTTGTCTTTGCTTTCCTGGTTGTGTGTGTGATGTCATGGTTTCTTCCTTGTTGGTAAAGTGTCTTTCTAAAATTTGATGAAAAAAAACCATAATATGGTACAAGTGCAACGAGTTCAAGGAGTGCAACAAGTTCTTGGTAAAGTGCTACCGTCTGAAATTCCGAAAATTTAAGGGTTGAATTTTTTGTACATCTTTGCCCATTGATTTTGATCGGATGCCGATTTAAAACTTAAAATAAAATAAACGATTCCATCAAACTTGTTTTGAAATCAAAATATGCCAACTAAAAAATTTGCTCCCTTTTTCTATTTGCATTGCCAAATTTTTTTACCGTCGGACTAGTTTGAATCTAGGACTGGCAATTTGTGTCAACAGATCGACCCACGGGTCAACAGGGCAATCTGATATTAGTTGACACGAAAATCAAACATTTTAAATATGATACAATCCAACACGAAAAATAAAAAATAAAATTGAATTTGAATTTGACACAATTTAGTAATAGTTTATTAATGTATTTCAATCCATGACCAATTAGATAATAGAAAAAATCAGCAAATAAATATAATAATAAATATAATCATGTCAATCGGGTCAATTCGTGTCAGAAATTGTCAGCTCTAAGTGTAGTGATCATTTATTTGGTCGAAATATATGGTTGAGGAAACAAATAGACAAGAGAATAGATTTTTATTTTAGTAGTTGGAGAGAGGTTGTGTTTAGTTTCAGATTTGTATTAAGTTTATTCGTTTCCTGTATATGTTTGCACTTCTGGGCATTTTAGTAAACTCCAAAAAGATGAAATATTATGTTCTAATTTTTTTATAAAAGCGATTAATAATATGGGGAATGATATAAATAAGAGTGATAAATGTTACTTTTAAACAGAAAATGATGGGTAACAGTGACATTAATTTGTAAACTATACCCTCAAAATAAAAAAACAAGTTGATTAGGATGAATTAGAATTGTAAGATTTAATCTTTTGAAACGTATCTCGTATTATTATGATCACACAACAGCTTAGTAATTCAATATAATACAAAATAATTTTTTATTTTGAAAAACATCCCGAGAGAATTATTACTCAAACAACACAATTCTAAAAGTTCTCTAACTTTTTTTATCAATGTATTTTTTGTAGTATTTACCTGCTAAAACATATCGAAATATAAAGCATAATTACTAAAACACTTAACACCAACTAACAATCTTCAAAGTCTTTAAATATAAATTAGATTTTAGCCTAGCTTGATATGTGTGGGTTGGTTGAAAGACATAAATTAGAGTTTAGCCTAGCTTGATATGTGTGGGTTGGTTGAAAGGAGTCAAACCATTAGGTGCGCAGTTCCTAACTAAGGAACAAAAGTTAAGTATTTTCAAAATCAAAATATCATAGCCAGTTATGAATAAACATGAACATTTTCACATAATGAACTTGTTAAGAGTGGCATAAATCGATGATAACTTCCCTTTGTCACAAAAATGCAGTCTCTGCTGTCGAATGCCTAAACTTTTTATTATATATGCACCTGCGCTTGTGCTTGCTGTTAGTTGATGACTCCTTTCCTCAAGGTTTGAGAAGAGAATTAGAGCAAATATGGTCAAAAGGGAAATTTCGGTGGAAGAACCACCGAGTACTCGGTTAGGACAGAGTACTCGGTGGAGTCCTAACCGAGTACTTGATAAGTGCGTAAGCATGCGCAAGTTTCTTCAAATTTCTCACTTGAAGAAATTTGGCCAGAGAGGTGTGCGCAAGTTCGCGCACTTGCGCAGCCACCGAGTACTCGGTGGAAATCTCACCAAGTACTCGGTAACCCAGTTTCGGGTTTTTTATGGTATGATCAAAATTGACTCTTTTTCTAATTGGGATGTGATTCCAATTGACTTGTTCACCATTCCAACATCTCCTATACATACAGGGATCAGCCCTATTGTATTGTGTGATACAGAAGGGTGAGAAAAACACAAGATCGTGCACAAGATAGAGAGAGAAAGAAGAGATACAGATTTGAGATTCTTTTTGGTGACAGTTAAGAATAATATAAGCTTATATTATTTCCGGTGATACATGCGTGAGTATACACTGTGTGTGTGCGTGTGTATGTGTAACACCCCATGTTATTTTTCTAAATTTCTGGAATTATTTCCAATTTATTTTTGGTTGTGACGTCACTTGTACATGACGTCATGGTTATTCTTAATGTTCCACGTGTAAATTTTTCGCGTTTAACGTTTGGAGCTTACTGGGCGGCTGGACGATTATCTCCTTGAGAACTTTGTGGACTGTCGTTGGTGATTACGTGACTTGACTTGATGTGACGATAGTGTTTCAGACTTAGTGAAACGTTGATGTGAATTCTTATTGTCAACTAAGTGGATTCGTTTAGACGCTCGACTTTTAGTGCTTCGACTAGGTGGCGGTACATTTTGTTGACCGACGTTAAATGTTTTGACTCAGCTATGCGAGTCCGGCATCTAGTGCGTTATGAGTTCGACGTTTTGTTTTCCCTTATTATGGGATTAGTATGTATTTCATTTGATTGACGCGCCTTGTTTAACTGGCGTGCTTGGGAGTATTTGTATTCTCCTTTCTCGTTTTCTGCGTTTGTATTTACGTGATATAGTTGGGACGTTATCACTTAGCATCTTGTCAGGTTTAGGATATGCTAGGTAACGTAAGGATTTGTAATTTTCTTCCGTATTTGGTTTAGTACGTGCTTTATCCGACTAATGTACTCTGTGTTTGTAAGTGTGTGCCCTATGTATTATTTGATTTGTGCGCTTAGAGGTGTTTACGTTACTTTGTTTGTTTCTCAGGGTTTATATATACGTGATACGTGATAGTAGATTTATTTGGGTAGATTTTTGTGTTTACATGTTCTTGGAGTTTCGGTAGGATCAGACTTGTTAGGTATTCTGACGATTAGGTTGTATATCTCGGGTTATTTATATTGGATTATTATGACTATATAAATTATTATTGGTAATTGGAAAAACTTGAGAGTTACTCGTGTAAATAGAGAGAATTGGGGAGTCACTTTTGTAAATAGCACTTTTATATATACATATGTGTGTATCTGTTTAGAGAACGTGGACCAGATATTTTCCTTCTTCTCTTTTCTTTCCTTCTGCTTGTTGACACAACTCTCCTCTTCTCCACGACCAATTCTTTGTTTATCTGTCATCAACCACCACGTGGGTCGTCTTTATCGTTGCTAGAGAAAAAGATAGAGAAACATATATGGACATGTTTCGACAGGGGACGATCGGTCGCGTGGAAGTGCTACCCATGGAGGTCGCCGAAATCAATGGCGATCGGCGGTGGTTTATGGTGGTTCTGATGTCCCATCTTGGTGAAGATGGGTCGCGGTGTAGAGACATCGCGATAAGGAGAGAGACGACGTTGTGGCTAGGGTTTGGTCGTCGATCTGTGGTCACCTGACAGAGGAGGGCGACGACGACATCGTGGTGTCGCGAGTAGATACGCAACGACGTGGTGGTGGTGGTGGTTAATGTCGTGGTGGCGCGAGATGACCAGTCCTGAGTTCGGCCAGACCAAGTTGGGTCGACTCAGTGCCGATTCGGGCTTCGTTTGGCGTGAAAATTTGAAGATATCTTGCTTCCGATGTCGTACATGATATATCCGAATTTGGTGCGAAACCGTTGAGCGGTTCGCCGGAAATTTCAAATTATAAGACGGTAAGACGACCATTTCGGTCCGAGCGGGAAAAGTTTCGGACAATTTTGGGCAGCGAGCACTGTTCACGGACGACACTATTCACGGCGGGACAGTTCGGGGCTATTCTGTAAGCTTTACTTTAGGTGGGAATTTACATATATATATTCTTATATATATATGCATATCTGACACTCACTAATAGTGCGTAGAAAACGTTAATACATCTCCGTTTTGTGTTTATGGGTACATAAAAATGTTCATTTAAATTCCTAGTGATAGACGGAAATCTAGAAATTTTATAAAATTTATAAACTACCCATAGTTGGATTAGATGATTGACGGAAATAGAAATACTTTGGAGAAATTAAATTATAAGGTGTATGTGGACGTAGATCTAGTTAATTGATTTTCCCCCTATTATTTATATTTTATTAAAATTAAAAATATGTTAGGGGATCCACGAGAATGAGGGACGTCAAAACTTAGATCTGATTTTAGTTCCCTTGTTGTTGATTATCTCGTAAATTATAAAGAAATTAAATTGCGAATTTAAATTGTCTAATTGTCCTTGAGGTGGACTAATTTGAAAATAATTATTGAAAATTAAATTAAAAGCATGTTAGCATACAAAAGTTATAAAGATTGTTTAATCGAAAACCTGAATATATTGTGGAGATAAATGGAAGTGATTTACTGTATAATTAAAATTGTGAAGCATGCTTTATATGAGATTGCTTAGCTTTTATGCCGTTTTATTGAGTATATTACATTCATGTGGAGACATTTTGCATTCATACAACACCGTAGTATATATATTGTTTCAGTGGGATTTTCATGCCTCCTTTATATCATGTACATATATGGATTGTTTGGAATGTCGCAATAACCGGCCAGTGGGTGACTGGCACCCTAGGAGTTAGTATCTCTAGAATCCTCAGACTTTGGGAGTGAGGACATATGTCTCACTTGCCGGTTCCTGACGGACTTGTGGTCTCCGTACTCTATTTGGCGACGCTCACCCTTCCTGGTGCGGGCATGTTAACCCCATAAGTGGTCGGGTTGAGATTCCTAGTTATTTGTTTGACCTTCATATAGACAGGGTTGCATTTGATTTGCATTTGCATGGTCATGAGCATTGGCATTGCATGAATATTGCTGTTGAGATTATCTGTTATTATTACTTAATTATATTGAGCATGTTATGTCTGAATTTTAATAAGAGATTTGAATTATTCTCTTAAGCGCTAGGACGCGGTGTTTGTGATTGATATTTTAACCGTGGTTAAAATTGTAAATTTTCCTAGTGTAAAGGAAACCGTGAAAACTTAAAGTTAAAAGGTGAAAAGTGAAAAGGGGAATATTAAGAAGCCACGGTTGGTGATTATCTTTGGTAGTTATGGAAGCACTAAGTGAAAGTGACATTGGGGTGTAAGGGTTCCCCGTATGTTAGGCTCTAGTTGAGCTGGGTAGCAATATATTGAGAGTTAGTTGAAATTGTTATCTTGGCCACATAGGTCTTTGTGATTGGTGATTAGTATCATCACAGGATGACTGATAGACCTTTCCGGTAGTGTGGAGTATTGTTCGGGTAAGGGTCGGATAGAGCTCATTAGTTTGACCCTGTTCCCTTGGCTTTTGTAATTTGGAGCTTATCGCTCATTCTTCCACTTTAATAGTGTATGAGTTACAGACAGTTCTTTGCTGTGTCTATTGAAAATCTCTTTCCGTAAGTACTCTTCTAAAGTTTGTGAATTCAGGGAATGGTTTGTCTCGTTCTTGAAACATCGGTTATGGTTCGGATCCTTGGAGTCAAATATTCAAAGTTTTGGAAACTTAAAGCTTGGGGATTTTTATAAAATGTGTTCTTCGTTTACCCCGAGACTTATTAACTATTTTTGGAAAGATAGAAGTTTATATACCTGCTTTATAAAATATGTTTTGAATTCTCACTACCGGGAGTATCAGTAGAAATCCGTTTTTGAAAGAAATTTCAGAAAATTCCATTTGAAATTGTTTTGTAAAATCGGTGAATTAGGGCACGGGTTGCCCCCTGTTCTAGAAATCTCAATGTTATTTCCGAGATCTCGGCTTCGTTAGAGGTCGATAAATCCAGGTTTTTCGTAGCTTGTTGTCTGGGATTCCTTCCCGTGCCCGGTTTTGTTTAGGCATTCTTTTAGGATTATTTTTATAAATTTTTAGATAAATGTTAAAGGTCTTCGGACCAGATTTGAAAAACGTTTAAATGATTTTAAAATGGTTATTGATTTGAACTCTAGTAGTTCTTCTTTCTCCTGTAGTTATTCCTTGGGTTTGAGCCCGGACTTGTGATGTTGAGTTATGCACACCTAGTGCGATTCATGTTGTTTCGGTTGGGTTCGGAGACGTTGGAACCAAATAAGATTTGACCGGGTCCTAAATTTTTCTTAAAAACTGGTTGAATCCTTCGGGGTTCAACGTTTTTCCTTAAAAAACCGAGGACCATGGCATCTGTTTAGGACTAACTGACTCCAATAACCCTCTCTGGTGCCTAGATAGGCAGTGTGAGTTAGTGATAGTTCGGTTCTTTAACGAATCCGGTGTGGGGATAGTATCTTCCCTTTTTATGTTCCTTCGAGTGAACGGGTTGGTTCATTGCTTATTGTAAGTTGAAGAACTGAATTAAAAATAGAAAATGTGAGAGAGCGACTTTCTCTCTAGGAATGATTTGATAGCGATGCTAGTTATGAGCGATGATCGAATTGTGGGCATGGTTCTGATGATTCACTTTCGATAATCCTAGTGAGTGATCTATTTACCTCCTAGGAACCTTGAGCAACGTGCTAGGTGCACGGTATGGTAGATAGTTAGTCCTTGTGGTATCCCTAGATGAGGGTGGAGTTTAGATTGGTCGTCTATAGGCCTAGGTGACAGGCTTAGCTATTTACAGGACGTTATATATATTTACGTATACATATGTTGTTTATATTTTCGTTGATCTGTAGTTCTTATGATATCCGTAGTGTACTTGAGGGTAGTGATGAGGTTATAGATGGGGTCTCAGATTGGCGGGGTGCCATGTGAGACGATTGAGTGGCCTAGGATAGATGCATGCACACGGGATGGTTAGCGTTTTCTAGACGGCTATGAGTGTGATGTTTTGATATTATGGTGAGTGCGTGGTTTTGCTCACCCCCATAATATGTTGCAGGTTTGCAGGTGGATGCAGCACGACTTATTCAATGGCGACGATACGGGTGATTTGGGACGGTAGTTTTATTCCTCTTTCTGTAGTCATACTTGTGTATTCTTTTATTCTCTTGGGAGCCAGGTTGTTGGCATATTCCCTTGTTTTGTATCTTCAGTCCATGTATTTATTATTTTCGAGAGCCATTATATCTGTTCGGCACTACCATTGAGTTTTATGTATTCGTATTTGAGCTCGGTAGCGCAGTCGGTATTTGTTATTTTGGGGTGCCTTTATACCTTTTCGGCATCGCCGTGTGGCTTTCTTTATAATTTCATTTGAGCATTTGGGGCTCTATTGATTTTTGAGGGGTTGTGTAGAGGTATTAGTGTTCTTTTCCACTACCTCGACTCTAGTAGGTTTCTGGAATGTTGGGCTACGTGCCATTGATTATATTTCTGTTGTTATGGGCAGATTATTCTGTTGTGTTGTTTTTGGGTTGTCTGGATGTTCCATTTACAAATGGAACTCTGCCGAATTTTCGTTAGAATTATTTGCTGAGTTTCTATCACTCAGGTGACATGGAATACTTCATTTTCATTCCTATTCCATGTATTTCAATGTTATCATTGATTTTAGTTATCATTTTCAGTGACGTCATACCTCGGAATTCGTTGATTCTCCGGATGAGAGTCTCTGGAATAACGGGGTGTGACAGTAAGATCTGCATATCATTCCCTTGTAATCCTCTCATTGATTAACGGTGCTATCTATGGACGTATGCCGATTTGACTGAACCACGTATATATCTTTGTGTCGATTGTGTTTGGTGTGTGTTTGTGTGTGATTTATGATTTGCTGGTGCTCGTGGCTTGTTGAATAGGGTTAGCAAACCCTAGTTTTGTTCTTGGGCTGTTGGAAGAACCCTAAAACTTGCAAGGGCCGGTTTTAACCAAGTCGGCTCGGCCATGATTTATACGTCTCTCACTTACATTTCTTTCTTAATTTATTTTAATGAATTAATTCCTTATAAAAATTGAAAACTTAAATACATGGAACTATGTGATATAATTTAAATTATATACAAAATTTCATATTTCAATTATTATTATATTATGGCGGTGTTTTTTCCTTATTTTTTGCAATTATTTTCAATTGCTAATAATAATCAATTCAATTGACTTGAACAATCTAAATTCTTGAATTTCTTTGATTTCTGAAAACAATGCTACTATTAGGATAATGTTAGGGATTTACACACCCTTATGTTTTATTCACTCTTTAAACACACATTCAATCGCACAAATAATCATACATACACAACACACACAACACACACATACAAAAAGATTTATACGTGGTTTTGCCAAATCTGCCTACGTCCACGGAGCGCACCATTTCACTATCAATGAGAGGATTACAATATGAAGATCAACAACTCACACAGTGTATTATTCATACGGTGTTTCACTCACACCCAGAAAGAGTAGTATTTTTCTCTCTCTTTTCTGCACATTATTCTTCCTTGAGAACTCCCTTGTAAATAAGCAAGGAGTCTTTGAATGAATGGCCAAGATTTGGTTTCACCAACTAAGATGAATGGCCCAAAATTGTGCTTCTTTACCAAGAAACAAATAAAAAAGGAATGTCCGATATCTAGATCTCCTAATCAACATAGAAGATTTTAATGACCAAGTTTTCATGCTCCCTAAGAAACGAAGCCACCAATCATAACAATCTTCCACTTGGCGAAATTTCATTAGTCAATCAACTCCAATAATGATCGATATATTAAGGTGTGCTCATTTCTGTCTTAAAGCTTGAAGACCCACTAAAGTTTAGCACGACTTTAGTTTCTCTGTTGTTATTACCGTGGTCAACATGTTGATTGGATTCTTGATGCCCTATATCTTCTCAACACCCCATCTTTTAATAATGATCTGATAAAGTGAAAACGAAGTCCTATATGTTTGTTCCTCGAATGAAATGATGAATTCTTTGCCAGATATATCGCACTCTGACTATCACTGTACAAAAAATTCCTAACTCTGCCAACAAACCCTGTAAAAAAATCATTTCCTTACTAGCCTTTGCCACAGCTAGATACTTATCCTCTGTAGTAGATAATCCTACAATCTTCTGTATTTACGAAACCTAATTGACTATTGTATTACCTACTATATCACTTTTTTTGTGGTCTATCACACCAATAAAATATGAATCTACATAGTCATGTAGCTTCACTTTGCCTTTTTAAAACAAAGGCATATGCTTGTGGTACCATGTAAATATCTCAATATGCACTTCATTGCTTCGCAATGAGTCTTCCCTAGATTAGACACGAACCTGGTGACAACTCCCACTACATATGCAATATCTAGTCTTGTACAAATCATTGCATATATCAAGCTTCCAATAATTGAAGCATATGAACATTGACCATGATGTTCCTTTCTTCTTTTGTCTTGGGAGACTGGTCTTTGGATAGTCGCAAGTGATTAGCTAATGGTGTGTGAACTGGCTTAGCATCCCTCATGTTGAACCGCTACAGAATCCGTTTAACGTTGTCATCTTGAGATAACTACAAATACCATTATTCTTGTCCTTGTTGATTCTCATACCTAGAATATGATTCGTTGCGCCTATGTCCTTCATCTCTAACTCATTTGCCAATTGCTTTTTCAACTTAATAATTTCATGAAGTAGCAACAATTATCAGTGTTGCATTTGTTGTAACCATATCTCTGCATAAACCCATCAAACTTCTTGTACCACTGCCTTGGGGCTTGTTTTAAACCATACAAGCTCTTTTCCAACTTGCACACAAGTTTCTCTTTCCCTTTAACTAAGAAACCTTTCAGTTATTGCATATAGATATCCTCTTTTAGGTCACCATAGAGGAAATGTTTTTTACATATAATTGCTCTAGGTGCAAACCCTCAATTGCAACAATGCTAAAAACTGCACAAATTGTATTCAGTTTAACAATCGGGGAAAAAGATTTCAGTTTTGTCGATTCCTTCTCTCTGCTGAAAACATTTGACTACAAGTCTTACCTTGTATCTCTTAAAACTGTCATGTTCTTCTTTGACCCTGTACACCCATTTGTTATAAATAGCTTTCTCTTTTACCGGCAACTCAGTTAGCTCCCATGTAATATTGAAGATAAGGAACTTCATCTCATATTCTATCATAAGCTCCCAGTTGCTTGCATTTACTCCATGACACGCCTCATCATAGCATTTTGGTTCACCTCCATCTGTGAGCGACAAATAATTTATGTATCTCTTATTCGGACCATGCGGCCGTGAAGACCTCTTAGGTACATGAATAGGAGTGGGAGACTGCGATGTATCATCCTATTGAGTATTGATCTCTGCGATCGGCTCATCTGACTAGGGACTCTCCACTGTCTTTTATGCCACACTAATGTCTTGAATAACATCTAACTCAACCTATATAGGATCACTTTGTATTGAATGATTTGAGGTTGTTGTGTGACTGTCTTTGTACATTACCTTTTCATTGAATACCACTTTCTTGAATACATGCAGTACATTTATGTGATTTGGGTTCAAGTTTTCCCCTAACATTATCACTAATATGAACATATGTAACACAACCGAAAACTCTCAATTATGAAAGTTTTATCTGATTACCGTTCCATACCTCTTTTGGTATTCTTTACTCCAATGGTATCGATGGACTTCGATTGATTAGGTACACTGCTATATTGACTACTTATGCCCAAAACTGTTTTGGCAACCCTACTTGAATGCGCATGCTTCTAGCTCTCTCAGTCAAATTCTGGTTCATACGTTTTGTTACGCCATTCTGTTGTGGTATATGTGGAATAGTATTATCTAATCTGATACCATTCTCATAGCAAACATTTAAAAAATAGGTGTTCTGATATTCTCTACCATTGTTGGATCTTAATCTCTATATTTTCAAACCCGTCTCATTTTACACCATGGCTTTCCTTTTCTTGAACATATCATACACCTCAGATTTATATTCCAAGAAGTAACCCATACCTTTCTGGGATGGTCATCAATGAAAGTCACTAAATATAACTTTCTAACTTTCTGCAAAGAGATGAGACATTTGATTACCACCAGACATCAAGGTGAACTAACTTTCTGCAAAGAGACCAGACATTTAAATTTCTATTATTGCTCTGGAAATTCACATTCTTCTACGTTTCGAATTCATAATTCTCACAAAAGTTGATATCAATCGATTTTAAACATGTTAGTTTTCCCTTCGAGAGCTTAACATTGATCCCTTTTTCACTCATGTGACTTAGCCTCTGGTGCCACAAGTTGTGATTCTCTTTGCTTTCTGTAACTTCTATCAATGTGTTAGCACTGGTGGTTGTGTAGAGTGTACCAACTTTCTTTCCTCGTGCTAGAGTCATAGCCCCTCTGGAAACCTTCCACTCATCATCTTTGAAGGTGGTTACAGAACCATCATTTGCCATCTGGCCTATTGAAATCAGGTTCTTCCTCAACTTCGGAATGTGTCTCACATCCTTTAACTTCCATATCTAGAATGTGGCATGAAATGATACTTTAGAGTCCAAGATCCAAAACTCTACCTGTAACACCCCGTGTTATTTTTCCTTTTTCCTGAAACTCTTTTCAATTTATTTTCGGTTGTGACGTCACTTATTCATGATGTCATGGTAATTATTGGTATTTCATGTGTAAATTTTTCATGTTTACGTTTGGATTCGGCTGGGCGACTTGGTGATTGTCTCTTTTATGACTTCGTAGACTTTCTTTGGCAATTACGTGACTTGACGTGATGTGTAGTGTTTCGTACTTGGTGAGACGTTGACGTGAGTTATTATTGTCGACTAAGTGATATCGTTTTAATGTTTGGCATTTAGTGCTTCGACTGGGTGGCTACATACAGTGGTTTAGGGATTTGACGTTTTGTTTTCCCTTATAATTGGATTAGTACGTGCCTTGTTTGGCTAGCGTCTTTAGGACTATTTATATTCCCTTCGCTCATTTTCCCTGTGTTTGTATGTACGTGACCCTGTGTGTTGATGTGGCTTTACTTGTCTGTTTCTTTTTGGATTCTTTACATGCCTTAATTTTTTGGCTTGTGTGATTAGGTGTATTTTCATTACCTTGGTTGTTCCTCCATGTTAATACTTACGTGACGCGTAGTCTTAGAACTATTTGGTAGACTTTTGGTGTTTTCTTATTTTATGAGTTTCGGTGGGTTCGGTACGTACCCGGTGTTCTGGTGATTGAATTTTTACCCCGAACTAGTTATATCAATTTATATTAATTATTGGGTGTCCCGTTTATTTTTCGGGCACACGTGATTTTATTTGGGGGTTCCCCGTATATTTTTGGGATTTATTATTCATATATATTAATAATTAAGAATATATATATATATATGTATGGGTATTTATTGTCTATATATATTTATTTTTATTTAAATATATATATAAAAATATATGAGATATATAGATATATGTATCTGCGTGTATAGAGTCGGCTGAGAGAGAGACGTGACTCAGTTTCTCCTCATCTTCTTCTTCTTCAATGCAATCACTTCCCCTCTTCCTCAACAGTTTGTGGCTTTGTTTTCCTCTTCTTCATCATCACTGTCACCGATTTGAAAGAGTGATACTGAATGGAACTGTAGCATGGGAGACGGAGGGGAGCTTCGACCTGGAGATCTTGGGGTTGCTGGAGTTCAGAGCTGATGGCGAGGGTCGGCAGTGAAGATCGATGACAACAAGGCTGGTGGTTCGCTGGCTGAGAAGGAGCGACGCCGGAGCTGTTCGCGAGAGGGTTTGACGATGATAAAAGGTTACCGATCTGGACAGGTGTTCACCGAAGAGAAATCCAGTGTTGATGACGCTCTGGTGACGATGGCGTGGTGGTGCAGTGGTGGTCGCAGCTCGCGCAACGGCTGCGTATGACAACAACTAGTTTTATCTTCGGCCGGACTGAGTTGGGTCCACTCAACGGCGATCGATGCATCGATCGTCTTGAATTTCAAAGGAAAGATGGGTCTCGGCTTCGTGTATGACATACTAAAATTTTAGAATTTTTCGGTGAGCGAATTGTTGGGAATTCACAATTTTAGGTACGATTTATGTTTAGTTTTTCTCAAATTTGTTCAGCTTTGTTTGAAATTAGCTAACGGGTTTTGGCTATGTTAAATAGGTCATCAAGACGGTCATTTCGGACAACTTTGGTCTGTGGGCCCCACTTTGGCCTGTTTTAGGGCTATTTTGGGAACACATATTGAGGTGGGATATTTTATATATATATCTAACTTTCACACTCGTAGTGCGTAGGAACCTTAGATTTCATAATTATTTGTTTTGTCGAGTATGTTTAATTGACTAGGAAATTATAAATCTTCTGAGGTTGTGTGTTTACGTGTAAGTGATAGCATGTGTTCGTGTTCCTAACTATTAATGGGACTTAGGTGTTTTATGAACTCGAAAACGAAATGCCTCTAGGTGGGCTAGAAACGAGGCGAGAAATAATAATCCCCTTAAGAAATTGGAATAATTAAAAACATGCTTAAATTGGATTAAAATAAGTGACCTAGCACCCCTTGAGATTTAAAGTAGGTTAGTAGAATTTTTGACAAATTGGACTTGAACTTAGAATGTGATGTTAGTTCCCATTGTTCTGGTGTTTTACTAAAATTAAAACAGGTTAGGGGAGACATGGAAATCAGGGATGTGAAAACTTAGATGTTGTTCTAGTTCTCTTTTATTTTTCTCGTAAATTATAGAGAAGTGATAAAGTGTAAACTGGATGTCCTTGTACTGCAGTATTTGTGATTTGATGTTGTAATTTAATTATAAGCATGTTGATATGTTAAAGTTGCAGGAACTGAGTAATTGAGGAATAATTGCATGAAAATAAAATAAAATACGCTTTAAATAAAAATTGGAAATTTATGTTATATCATTGAGCATTGGGTCCTTGTAGAGGCATATTCACATTTGTGGAGCATCGTGTTCATATATTGATTCGGTGTGAGTTGCATGCCTTCTTTGTACCATTTATACATATGGACCATTCAGATAGTCGCAACAACTGGCCAGGGGTTGTTCTCGCGACCCAGGGAGCTAGTACCTCCCGAATTAGAGACGGTATGGGAAGACTTGTCCAAACCTGGGGTTTCCTGACGGGCTAGTGGCCCCGTAACCCATGGCGACACCCAACCTTCCTTTATGGGCTTGTTACCCCTATAAGTGAATGGTTTTGGATCATTCTTATCTATTTTACCCTCATGTAGATAGGGTTGCACATGAGTTGCATTGGCACTGGCACGGGCATTGACATTCACATTAAGCATTCATTGCTATATGATTAACTATTAAGATTACATGTTGTTATTACTTGTTGATATTGAGCATGGTGGACTTGGATTTATTTTGAAAATTTATATTATTCCCTTGGGCGTTATGGCGCAATGGTTGTGATTGTAATTATGCTTCTGATTAAATCCTTTGTAAACGCTAGAAATTTCTCAATGTGAATGAAGACTTAAGAACTTAAAGTTGGGAAGTAAAAAATATTATAATAATAAGAAATAGGGTTAATGGAGCCATGATTGGCCTAAGGACGTAGATTTGACCTTGAGTTCTAAGTTATTTGGAGGGTTAGTTATGACTCTTAATGGACTTAGACACCTATGAAGTAATGACTAGGTAGGCCCCTTTTGTATTGGTCAATGTATAGAATTGTGGAGTGGTCGGTATACCACTCTAGTTGATATAGAAGAATGGTGGATCGTGAGGTCTAACACGGTCTGATAGGTTAACATATTCCCTTTCCTCGTGACTAATGTTGATTTTAACGGTATGATAGGTTAACATTCTCACCTTAATGCACGTGAATATACACATATATACATCAGAATATAGGATTTTTGATCAGTTGTGTGCTAAATTACCAAAAAGGGCAACCTTAGGGTTTCCCTCGACATTTGCTTATAAATATCAAGCTTCATATCAGTTGAATGGAGCTTCTTGACACGTTCAATTTCTTAGCAGCCTCTGAAGTTATAAATTTTGAAGAAGAGAAGTCATATCAAGACCTAGAGATCTGGAGAAGAATGACATGGAGATTGATTCTACACCAAAGATGAAGTCTTCCTCTTGTATGGCCAACTAACTTGGTATTTAGGATTTTCTAGCAAAACCCTAGCCAAGTAATGTAGTTTTTATCTTTGATTTCAATTGTAACGAGGGGAAACTGTGACCATACTGTGATGATTGTAGTATATAAGAGACTGTTTTTATTCTTGATACAAGTTTATATATTTATTATTATTCTTGTCTTAGACTGAATGAATATATTTATCTTACACAATCATGATTATTCATTATGGGCTTGAACTCGGATGCTTAATTCACGATTTTTTACACAATGGTGGTAATAAAACTCGAAACCCTAGGTTGACACATGTCATGCCTTGGCGAGTTGATATATACATGCTTTAGTTTATTTTCATGCATTAGGAGTAGATTAGAGTAATTTAATTGGCATGTACTAGTCAGTTTAGTCATGAGATTGTTTGTCACAATCCGGTTGACGATATTCCTTTTTAGAACCATATTTAGCTATTTGTGTTATGACCTGATTCACAGTTTAGGGATCGCCCTCTTCCAATTATTACATTGATAGAACTATGTTATTTGGTTAGTGGTGGAGCGATGAAAATCCTAGTTTTTCTCTCTCTTGAATCACAAACCAATTTACTTTGTTTTTTAGAATAATTTAGTTAATTTAGATAATTTGGTCTTCGACCACCAAAAAAAATAACTTTTCGAAAATTGAACTCATTATTTTTGAACTGTAAAAGTGAACAATCTTAGTCTCTATGGGATTGATATCCCTTACTCAAGTTGTTGTTATTATATAATTGATATGTGCGCTCGCATAGGGTAAAACCTAGCATCTTTAAGGTGTTGTTTTTAATCACATATTTTGTACACACTTGACGCACGTCAAGTTTTTGGCGCCTTCGTCGGGGATAAAACATTGTTCAATAGCTATAGTAGTTTATTTACATTGTGTTATTGAAGTTGCGTCTAGAACCGTTTGTGAGTTTTAGTTTTGCCTTGATTTTTGCATTTAATTCTAGCTTTATTTTCTGTTCATAGTTAAAGTAATTTAGAAGTAGTTAATTTAGTTAGTTTTTATTTCATAAAATTTAAAAAAAGAAAAAAAAAATAGTCGTTAGTGTAGCATATGATCAATAGATCGATCCGTTCTAATCCTAGCACTGAGATAGTTAAGTACAATCCTCAGATCGAAAAGACTCTCTGTCGTTTAAGTCGGGCTATTAAACAACATCATCGTCAGTCAAAGGAAGGCACCATCCAAGTAATTGAAGAAGAAACGATGGGTGACCGAAGAGCCAACCAACGAAGGGCACCAGAGACGTCTCTGAAAGGATACTATGCACCCGATGCGTATGATTCATATGCTGATTTTCCAGAAGAAGAATGTGAGAAGCACTTTGAAATCAAAACAAGCGTTATTAATATGCTCCCTAAATTTTCTACACTTAGAATTGAGAACCCATACCAACACATAAATGATTTCTTAGAGGTAGCCTCTACTGTTAGGTATGATAGTTTATCCAAGAATGACTTGCGAGTGCAATTATTTCCTTGGTCGTTGAGGGAAAGAGCCAAAAGATGGTATATCAAATTGGCTAAAACAACTAAAATTAATTGGGAAGCCCTTAAAACGGAATTCATAGAAAAGTATTATCCCATAGGAAAGACCTCAGAATCACAAGATTCGATCAAAAGTTTTAGAGAATTATCTTATGAACAATTTCATGATGCTTGTGAGAGATATAATGAAATCTTGTATAAGTGTCCCCACCATAGGTTCTCTGAACAGGATATAACTAAGAATTTTTACATGGGACATGGAGATACACATAAGACTTTAAAAGATGCGTCAATACAAGATCAATTTATCTTGAAGCTAGCAAAAGAACTCTTAGATATGTTTGACAATATTAGTGAGAATATGATCCAATATGAATCTGAGTTGAGGTCTAGAGGTGGACAAGATAGAAGATCTGAGAAAGCTTATGTCGTAAATCATGATGATGTAAGAGATTCAATGGCATTGATAGGAGATAAACTAAAAAGAATTGAAAAGTTTATTCAGCAAAGTCATTCCCCTCCTAGAGAAATATTAGAAGTAGAAGCTGAGTATTCTCAAAATGAGTGTCAGGACATAATGGTTGACGATGCCAATGCATCGTGGAAATATTTAAATAATTTTTCTTTCACTAATTCATACACCTCAAATGCCAGAAATCACCCACTTCTATCCTATAAATCTACAAATGTGGAGAACCCACCACCAAGGTTCCAACAAGTACAATCGGCCAATCCACAACCAAGTTTCACTAAGAGAAAACAGTCATATAATCCACAAGAAAGGTTCATTGAGAGACAACAGTCATATAATCCATAGCCAAGGTTCCAACAAAGTCAACAATCATTCGACTCCCAACCAACAATCATGGCTAAAAATCCTCAATCAAATTAACAGGTCAGACATCCATCCAATAGTTCTCAGGCTTTCCAAACATTCAATAATATTCAGGTTGTACAACCATATAACTACTAAACCCAGCTTCAAAGAAGCCAAACTCCTCCACCTAGTTTCCATAATGATAGGCTAGACCAGACCTTAATAGGCATTCAGAACATGTTAGGCATTCATACTCAAATATTGGCACAACTGCACATCCAGATGGGCTAATTAGCTAATTAGATGAATAAAAGAGAACTAGGAAAATTGCCTAGTCAGCCGTTAGCCAACCCAAAGGAGCAACAAGCACTAGAGCTTGGATCCTTCACTAATGATCATCATAAGTCAGTTCAAGCAATCACAACTCTGAGAAGTGGAAGGGAAGTGGAGAGTAGAGTTGAGGAGGAACATGAAGAGAGGCTGTAGAAAATAAAGGAGGCCGAACAACCACAAAGAAAGGAAGCTGAAAGAAAGGAGGCTGAAAGAGTTCAGAAGGATCAACCACCAGTGGATGACAATGTCAATCAGACATTACTCAAAGAGCTAGAAAGGGCAAGTTACGAGGAGGTATCATGATACCCTCAACGTCTTAGGGAGCCGGCCAAGTACGAAAAGCTTAAAGAATCAGATATGTTGGAGACATTCCGACAAGTCAAGATTAATTTGCCTCTCTTAGATGTTATTGCCCAGATACCACCTTATGCTAAGTTTTTCAAAGATCTCTGCAAACAAAAGTGAAAGAGCAGGGTAAAGGCTCCTAAGAAAATACTATTGACTGAGCAAGTAATTTTATTGCTTTTAAGTGATACACCACCTAAGAGGAAAGATCCCGGTGCTCCCACTATTCCATGTGTCATCGGTGACCAGGAAATTGGTAGAACTCTTATTGATCTAGGCGCGAGTATTAAATTACTTCCTTATTACGTCTACCAACAGTTAGGGTTGGGTGAACTTAGTCCCACTGCAGTCGTACTTCAATTTGTTGATCGGTCATTCAAGTAGGTAAGAGGAATTTTAGATACGTCATTGTTCAGGTGGGAAAGTTCTACTTTCTAGTAGATTTTGTAGTTATAGATATAGAACATGTCCCTTACTCAAAGAAACAAACCCCGGTGATATTAGGAAGACCATTCTTGGCCACGACAAATGCATGTATCAACTGTAGAACCGGAGCCATGGATATGACCTTTAGAAATATGAAAGTACAGATGAATATCTTCGAAGGGAGTCACCAATTGCCTGAATAAGGGGATTGCTTCTAGATTAATGAGTCTGATGAACTTGATGATATCATAGAAGATTTTGCAACTCAAATTCTGGAAATAAATGAGCTAAAGTCATTTATTACTAGAGAGTGGTTGGATAAAGAAGTTGATGATTGGGATACGCAGTTGAACCTACACAATGAAGAAATTGATGAAATAAAAAATACTTTATACACTAAACCATGGAGGGAGCCGATTAAGCCACTTCTTATAGTCTCGAGTACTCCATCGATTCCATCTTTAACAACTCCTCCTACCTTGGAACTCAAGGAATTGCCCGAAAAGTTGAAATATGTCTTCTTGGGACTAGACGAGACTCTCCCTATGATTATATCATCGAAACTGACAAAAGAACATGAATCGAGTCTGATTGAGGTCTTGAGTGAGAACAAAGAGGCAATAGGATGGAGCGTTGTTGATTTGAAAGTCATAGATCCTTCGATTTGCATGCATCGCATACATCTTGAGAAGGATGCAAAATCATCAAGGGAAATGCAATGAAGAATGAACCTGAATATGAATGAGGTGGTAATGAAGGATGTGGTGAAATTACTAGATACGGGTATCATCTACCCCATCTCTGATAGCACATGGGTGAGCCCAACACAAGTGGTGCGAAAGAAGTCAGGCATCACAATTGTACCAAACTCAAAGGGTGAGCTAATTCCATAACGCAAAACTATAGGGTGGCAGGTGTGCATTGACTACAGGATGCTCAACTCAAACAGTGGGAAATATCATTTCCCTTTTCCATTTATTGATCAAATCCTGGAAAGGTTAGCCGGACAGAGCTATTACTGCTTTTTGGATGGATATTCTGGCTACAATCAAGTGGTTATTGATCCTGTTGATCAGAAGAAAACCACTTTCACTTGTTCGTATATCACGTTTGTTTATAGAGAGATGTCTTTTGGTTTATGTAATGCACAAGCTACATTCCAGAGGTGTATGATGTCTATTTTCTCTAATATGCTGGAAAATTTTCTTGAAGTATTCATGGATTATTTCTCGGTCTTTGGGGCAACCTTTGAAGACTGTTTGAAACATTTAGCATTGGTGCTCAAAAGATGTAATTAGATGAATTTAATTCTGAGTTGGGAAAAGAGCCATTTCATGGTTCAAGAGGGGATAGTACTGGGCCATATTATATCGAAGCGAGGGATAGAGGTTGACAAAGAAAAACTCGAATTAATTTTGAAATTGCTTCTCCCCACATCTGTTAAGCAGATAAGATCTTTTCTGGGCCATACCGGGTTTTACCGGTGATTTATCAAAGATTTTAGTAAAATTTCCTGACCATTTTGCAATCTACATAAAACTTTGTCTTTGACGAAGAGTGTCTCCATGCTTTTGAGGAGTTGCATACTCGACAATCCATAACCCTGATTATACGTCTGCCGGACTGGTCTCTGCCATTTGAGCTCATGTGTGATGCTTCTGATTATGCTATAGGAGCTGTATTGAGTCAAAGAAAGGACAAGTTGCCATATATGGTATATTATGCTAGTATGACTCTAAATGATGCTCAGATAAACTACACAACAACCGAGAAGGATTTACTGGCAGTTGTTTTCTCCTTGGATAAATTTCGATCATATTTGTTAGGGAACCAAGGTTGTTGTCTATTCGGATCATGCCATTTTGAGGCATTTGTTGACTAAGAAGGACTCTAAACCCAGACTAATTTGATGGATTCTGTTGTTGCAAGAATTTGATTTGGAGATTAAATAAAAGAAGGGTTCAGAGAATGTAGTTGACGATTATTTATTAAGGATCATAGTTGAGACTACGAAGGAAACTAGTCCTCGTAAGGATTCATTCCCAAATGAACATCTGTTCAATGTGGCTATCGTGGAACAGATACCTTGGTACGCTGACATTGTCTATTATAAAGCCACATGTCTAATTCCAAAAGGACGGTCTAAGAATGAGAATGACCGATTCTTCAGCCAAGTTAAATTCTATATATGGGATAATCCGCTATTGTACAAGTATTGCTCGGATCAGATTATTTGAAAATGTGTCCCAGAGAGTGGGGTGGAGAGCATATTGATTTTTTGTCACATGCAAGAGTGTGGAGGGAATTTTGGAGCTCAGAAAACAGCTCACAAGGTGCTGTAAAATGAATTTTTCTTGGCTTACCATATTCAAAGATGTTTTTGAGTATTGTAAAGCATGTCAATAATGCCAGAAGTTGGGATCTATATCTCGATGGGATATAATGCCTCTAACCCCGATTTTAGTTATGTAATTTTTTGATGTATAGGGTATTAACTTCATGGGACCATTTCCAAAAGTAGATAAGAAATAGTATATACTTGTGGGAGTTGATTATGTTTCAAAATGGGTAAAAGCGATAGCCACCATACATGATGATCAAACGGTGGTAGTGGAATTTGTGGAGTCTAACATTTTTGCAAGATTTGGTGTGCCACGGGTGATAATCAATGACGGCGGAAAACATTTTGATAACCATTTTCTCAGTGGTTTGTGTGGAAAGTACAACGTCAATCATAATATTGGTATACCATATCACCCCCAGTCACAAGGACAAGTAGAGGTTTCGAATACGGAAATCAAGAATATCTTGGAGAAAACAGTGCGTCCGGATTTGAAGGATTCGCCAGAGAGGTTGAATGATGCACTATGGGCATATAGGACTACGTATAAAACGCCGATTGGTATGACACCATATAATCTTGTATATGGTAAGGTGTGTCATCTCCCTATTGAGCTAGAGCATCGAGCATACTGGGTAGTTAGAAGCTTGAACTTTGATATAAAGAAGTTCAGTGCTCAGTGGAAACTCCAACTTCAAGAGCTTAAGGAGTTAAGAAATAATGCTTATGAGAACTCTCGGATTTACAAGGCTCTGACGAAAGTGTTTCATGATAAACACATTCGAAAAAAAGTATTTGAGCCCGACCAGAAAGTGTGGCTGTTTAATTCGAGACTCAAGTTGTTTCCTTGTAAGCTCCCATCGAGATGGGATGGGTCGTTGATGCGTCTGTCAGGTATATAAAAATATGTGGTTAAAAATAACACTTTAACGACTCTAGGTCTTACCCTACGCAAGCGCACATAACAATTGTAAAATAACAAAGCGGCTTGAGTAAGGGATATCGATCCCACAGAGACTGAGATTGTTCATTTTAGCAATTCAAAATACTGAATTATATTTCTGAAAATTGTTTTCTTTGGGCGGTCAAAAGACCAAATTATCTATTTTAACTAATAATTATCTAAAAAGCAAGTAAATTGATTGTGATTCAAATGAGAGAGAAAACTAGGGCTTTCATCACTCCACCACTAATCGCATAATATAGTTCATTATTGTTTCAACTGTAAGAGGGCAATCAAAAACTGTGAATCATGTCATATCGCATATAGCTAAATACGAACCCAAAAAGGAGTACCACCAACCGGATCACGACAACCCATTTCATGACTGACCTAACTAGTACATGCCAATTATATTACTCTAATCTACTCCTAATGCATGAAAATAAACTAAAACATATCTATATTAAATCACCAATGCACGACCTGTGTCAACCTAGGGTTTCAAGTTTCATTACCACCATTGTGTAGAAAATAATGATTAAGCATCCGAGTTCCATCCCTTTTTGAATAATTACAATTGTACAAAATAATATATTTATTTCATCTAAGACAATAATTTAGAACAAACATATAATTTTATATTAAAAATCAGTACGGTCGTTTAACTATTACAATCATCACAGTATGGTCACAATTTTCGCTCATTTACAGTTAAACACAATAAAAGTACTACATTACTTGGCTAGGGTTTTGCTAGAAAACCCTAGATACCGAGTTACTTGGCCATGGTAGAAGGTGGTTGCATCGTTGATGTAGAAACGCTTTCCATAATCCTCTTCTTCGGATCTCTAGGTTTGAATATGGCTCTCAATAGTAACAAATCAAAATGAATAAACAACCTCCAAAAACTCACGTCTGAACTCTCCAACCCAACAGACCTAACTTTGATGTATGTTCTTATATATATAGGCAATGGAATAGAGAGACCCTTTTTAGTATTTTCACTCTCAAAACTCATCAAAACCCTAAATATAAGTGTATATACATGTATACAGAGGTCTGGAGTCGTGGGCATGTCTTCCAAGTAAGCCCGGGGTAAAATAGGTAAAATCACACAAAAATCCTCAAAGTTGCCGCACTTACGCTTGGAGGCTATGCTTCAAGCATAGATCCCAAGCGTAGGTCCAAGCGTAGATCCCAAGCATAGATTTTGCAATTCTAGCCACGTTTTGGTACTAGAAGCATAGGATTTTTATGGAAACCCACTTTTCTCCGTGAATGCACCAAAACGTCTGTCTCAAAACCACGATACTTTTTGCTGAATATGACGGCTTCTAAAAATGTCGGTTTTGCCCTCCGGGAGTTGTTTTTGTCTCAGACTGCCTCTTTGACTCTTCTCTTGGATAGAAAGAACACACTCTCCAGTTAATTCACCGAAGTTAGCTCTATTTCTTCATTAAGCTCCTGAAACATGATTTAACACGCAAACAACCTAAAAATACCAAATAATGGAAAGAAAGAACGTAACAATAGTGAGTTAAGGGGTCAAAATGACTAATATTTGACACCTATCAGCCGTATGAGATTATGAAGGTTTTCCCCCATGGAGCAGTTTAGCTTGATGATCCAAATACCGGAAATATATTTGTGGTTAATGTACATAGATTGAAGCATTACATTGATGTTCAACCAGTTGAGTGTGTTGTTGAAACGATGGATTTGACTGATCCAACACACGAGCTGGACGAGTTTGATCATGAATACTAAGAAGTAGCAACGTCATGCCAACGATGTTAAATATTGGTACTAGGTGATTAAGAATAGCTTTTGATCCTAGGTTGTAATTGTAGATTGTTCATTTAGTTTAGTTTTTGTTGATTGAGTCGTAAGATCGAGTTTTATGCTTATCAACATCAAAGAGGGGGAGTGAACTGTTAGATAAGGTGTATACTAGGTGTGAGGAGTGGTAGCGTCGAAGAAATTACGAAGAAAGATAAAAAATTACCGGAAGATAAAATATTGGCCAAGCTAGAGCTATGCTTCAAGTGTAGTAAAGCCTACACTCCAAGCGTAGGCTGCTCCAGGCCTTATAACAAGTCGCGAACCATTTCCCCCCATTTCAAACTTCAAAATCTTTTTTCTCTCTCATTTCTCCACCGAATCCACCGAAGTGAATCCTAATCTCTTTCCCATCATATTATGGATAAAAAATTGTAGATTTTGCATAAAAAATGTGCGTTGATCAACTAAAATCACGTGTAGAACTCGAAAAGTTTTGGAAACCAATTTTTGGGGAAAGCATCAAATCTTCTGATTCGGTGAGTTTTTCTTCACTCTTTATCTTTCTAATTAATTTTCTACTCATTCCAAACCGATATTGACAACGAATCCGATCAAAAACATGTTTTAATCCATTTCTCAAGAGTTGAATTTTTCGGCCCAAGAACGAGTTGAATTTCGTGCTTTTCGCAGGTTTTTGGTTTGGGATTGCGTTTCAGCTTCATATTGGGCTTATTGTCTGTAAAGTTTGATTATAGGAATGAAGTTGAGGTGGTAAAAATGAGGTATGAGTAGTTCATAATAGAGGTCACCTAAGTCATCGCCTCCGAGGTCAGGACGATGTGTGGATTAGCATAATTCATCGTCCTCATCATCCGAGTACGCCCAGAGTGAGCATAACAGTCCATCACCGGTTTCACTTGCTTTACCTTTGCCACAGGAGCCGAAGTGGATTTCATATCGACCACATCCGCCACCAACTGTAGCGGTACATACTATAATGGATCGGATTTTGAGGAAGGGATTTTAGTTTGAGCGTATTTACTACCCCACTGTGCTTGAGCCGATAGTACATGCACCAAAGTGGACGATCCGGTGTACAAGTGTTAAGCTTACCTGATTATTGCCCATCAGATCAGGTGGATCACTTTTTTCCTTTACTTGAGCATTTTCCTATTGCGATTGAGATAGTGGAGTTGCAGACTGAGGGGGTGTTCACGGATAACCGGTCCAACTGTCCTAAGAAGTCTGACTACCATCCGGTGTTGTGGCTTATGGATACTATTATGCATTCACATATTCATCCACATGGCCATGCCACGTAGAGGTATCAGCAGTTCCTTGTCCTCCACTATGCATTTCAGTTTGCCCGCTTGGTTTTGATTCCCCGGATTCTATGATTCGTCCTATTCCAGCACTATTAGGACTTGCATACCAAGTGTAAGGTTGAGGAGAAAACATTTTATGTGCATTTCCCGACCTTAGTGATACGACTTATGGTAGATGCTGGGAATGTGCCCGAGGAGGAGCAAGAGACCAACTATTGGGAGATGATTGAGTATATATCGAAAATGTGGAGATAGAACTAGACGAGCTTAAATGGAGCTTTAGTGTTACAGAGGAGAGGACCGATGGGTCTTGGTCATATGGATCCATCGATTGTACCTCCAGATGTTCCTATTGAAGGAGAGTATGGACAACATGATATTATATCACCCCCATCTCAGGTTGGGGAGAGACAGGTTTATGTTATACCCTCACCATTTCAGGGTTCGGGTGTACAGGCTGCGAAGATTCCACATATGCCTGCTGGTGCGATAGTGACTCTCTCTTGGGAGCTATTTGATGCTAGTATAGTAGGACATGTGACATTGCGAGAGGAGGTAAGACAGTAAAGAGAGGAGATGACAAGTTTGCAGAGGGGGTTGTGGGCTAACCTGAAAGTGCAGATGACGCGTGAGCATATGTGCCAGAGGTCAGAGACACGGCTCAGGCTGAGTAATTGACACTTGAGTGGTTTGGTATAGATGAATGAGGATTATGCAGCAGATGATGAGTAGTAGTACAGTTAGTTTTAGGTTTTTGTAATTTTTGGTTTTACACCAGAGTTAAATTGTTTGGTGGATAGTTAGTGATATGTGCTTCAGGTTACCACTGAAACGATTGACTTGTAAGTGTAATTTTTGCATTATGATAGTTATAAAATTAAAACTTTGCATAATTGTGTGAAATCATTATTCATATTATTCATTCCCCGGAGTTATGATGATGTGTGCGTGGAATTGTGTGATTCTTAGAATTGGTTGTGAAGTCACATAATGAGTACATGTGTGCATTTAAGTTTGGGGGAGTGGAGGGTTTATATTGGATAATGTAGCACGGGTATGTAAAAAGAAAAAAAGAAAAAAAAAACAACAAAATTTTGTTGGCCAGCCAGGGGCTACGCTCTAAGCGTAGCTTCCCTTACGCTTCAAGTATAGGGGTCTGCGCAAAATTTTTAAATTTGTTTTTAAACAAAATTGCCCGTTTGAGGGGTTGTTTGATTGGTTTTGTATCTACACTTCTATTAGGATTTATTTTAGAGGTATTTTTAGAATTTGAAAGATTTATATAGGAATTTTTAGTAAATTACCAGTCCGAGTAGGAATTGGAGTGCAATTACAAGTTCAAGTTGGATTGTTATTTATTTCCTTTTCTAAATCTTACCATAAGTTCAAATCCTTTTCCTCCATAAATTTGATACATCCATCTATAAATACACCCATTGAGAAGACACAATTCATAATTCATAAGAGCTTGAACAAGATGACGAGTTTCTCTTATTCTATTCCTTCTTCTTCTTCCTACCATCCCGAAGGTGAGCGTATAGAAAACGATTATGAGATAGTCTCTGACCCTAACGAGTTGATTGAGAATGAAGAGCCACAAGAAGATGTGGAGGAGGGGAGAACGAATGGATGAGCTACAAGCCAGAAGTGGAAGAAACCCACACCGACCTCATTTATATTGTGCAGGTTACAATTTGAATTAGAATTTTATCCAGATAGGATGAACAGTCTATTGGCTACACCTGGGAGGAAAATCCTTAAGCAACTAGGATTACTGAATTTAGAACGCCTGGCTGGAGGAAAGGTATATCCAGGATTGGTTCGAAGGTTTTATGTAAATATGAAGATTGAAGGACTAGACGGATTTGAGGCTATGAAGGCTCGAGTGAATGAGTAGAGTGCTCCTATAGTGGGGAGTTGAGAAATTATTGCAGAAGCATGGAATATACTACTAGGTTGTCCGGAACGTTTGAAGGGAAAATTGCAGGAGTACCCTGCTGAATGGCCACATATAGATGATGAGATGATTCATGAGTTATGTGCCACATTGGATCCGAAAACGGAGAGTTATGAAATGTTTTGGTTGAAATCAGATCTGTTATACTTGAATTGTGTGTTTACGGCTCAGGTTCGACAGAATCATAGGACTAGCTAGAGGGGACATTCGTTTATCAAGATGTTGTATGCCATGACTCATGCTTATTGAGTGTGTATTCCGACAGCGATAATGAGTTATATGTCGATTGTACGAGCGATTGTGCATAGAAGGTGGCCGGGTGGAGATGCGTTTGAGTATTATCTTCCATACCCGTTCTTAATATCAAAGATCATTGAGCAACAATTAGGTGCGAGGTCAAAAGAGATGGATACAATGAATTGGACATTCACGAAGCAATATCCGGAGTAGGACTTGGTTTGGTTGAAAGAGACAGCAGAACTCCGGATATATATGAAGAAAGCCGTAAAGTGATGAGAGAGAGAAGGAAGATGGATTCGGAGTAGGACTTCGGTTTAGGATTAGGATTTTGTTTTTTTAGAGACGGTAGACCCTTCAGGCCACCTCTTCGCATTTTTAATTCATATGATTGTAGGTCATTAAGGCCAAGTCATTTAAAAAATATATCACTAAAAAGAGAAAAAGATAATTTTTAATTCTTTAAAAAATATGTGTTGATTTCTGGATATCTATGATATAAATTTATTTTCCTTTGCTATGATATTGGGTACTTGTTTTTTGTTGAGTATATCTACAGGTGATCCAAATCAAGTTTGGGAGAGGGGATCAAGTGTTTCGCTATTGAATCCAGAATTGAGCTGCAAGGGTAACTATATTTGTCTCATACATTATTTTTTACCATGAGGGCATGGTCTCATTTAAGTTTGGGGGTGGGGGTATAGTTACAAGGAATGAAATTTTTTGAAAATTTTGAAAACAATTGAAACTTTTTGGAGAAGTTCTTTGTTCTCATGCAAAAGTGTTTTGCATTACAATTTGATTGAGTTTGTGTTTATGATGCATGAGTAGTATGTGTTGTGATATTCTCGCTCATGAGAGTAATGATTAGATCGAGCTGAGTGGAAGTAATGTGGTTTTACACGGGTGAGTGAATTAGTGAAATTGAAACTGAGGAAGACAACCTTGACCTATGATCACAAGCACACATTCACTATGGGGAAAACATTAATCTTTGACTATGTAATTGAAAAAATAATTTTGCCCCAATAAAAAGGGAGAAGGGGAGATGTTATGGTTGGAATGGTGTAAATTGAAAATTTTATTTTAAGAAAATAAAACGCAAAAATTAGTTCTTCGATCTAAGTAACCGGGTCTTGGTATCACCAATATCATTGTTCGCGTTTAAATGGGAGAAAACTAATGAGCATAAATCTTATGGAAGAAGCTCGGGCCCAGTTGGCCGGGACTAAAAATCCTCATGGGAAAGACCGGAGTTTAAAAAGACAAAAAGGGATGGTAAGTGGAGAGATGAAAAGATGTATTTTTATGAAAAATGGCAAAATTTGACCAATGGAGTAGGAGAAGAGGAATTGAAATACCATGGTAGAATGTTCACAAAAATACGGAGGGTTGTCTGGATTGGGAGTATAAAGTAATGAATTCATTTACGACACAAAGCTCGAGATGGTTATTGTTCGGTAATGAGTGGGAGTATTTGCATCCTTATTGTCTTTTGCATTTTATCATGACTTAATTAACTTGTGTGTGAACTCATGAATGCATGGTTACAGAGAACTGAGATGTTTATGGGTACCATCACTAGAAACCCTTACGAGATTTCACTCGTCCAATAGGGGTAACTTAAGGGTTTAAAAGGCTTGTTACACGTGATAAGTGTAATCGTCGACCCTCACGAAAGCAAGGGATTACGTTAGATTAATCAGAGTAGTTAGATTAAAAAATCATCATAGAATTTTTTCCTGAGTTCTTTCCTAAGAGACTAGCAATATGTAATTTTTTGGGTGTGATAGGTGCTCAATATTATTCATTTTAAGCCCATATCTTGCATTTGTTACATCTTTTCATTTCGTTATTTGGTATTTTATGCCATTTGTGTGTTTAAGCGTGTTTCAGGAGCTTAATGAAGAAAAAGAGCTAACTTTGATGAATTAACTAAAGATGTGGTCATTTCTATCTAAGAGGAGAGCTTAAAGAGGTGTTTTCAAGATAAAAATGGCTTCCGGAGGGCAAAAATGTCATTTTTCTGAGCTTTAACTTCAAGAATCATGAGAAGAAAGTCAAAGGAAAGAACAGAGCACAAATATTAAGAAAAATTGGTTTTCAAGGTTTCTCAACGCATGAGCTACGCTTGTGACATTCAAAAAGTGGCTGGAAAATGCATTTCTACACTTGTGACAGAAAGAAATCAGCTTAAAAAAGAGGAAAGCTATGCTTCAAGCGTAGTTAGGCCTACAGTCCAAGCGTAGGGGCCTAACGATTTTAAAAGGTCTGAAATTCCCGTTTTACCCTAACTTGTTTTCCCTTGTGGCGGTTGCGACTTCTCACCTCAATGCACATGAATATACATATATATACATCATAATATAGGGTTTTTGATTAGTTGTGTGCGAAATTACCAAAAAGGGCAACCTTCGGGTTTGCCTCGGCCTTTGCTTATAAATACTAAGTTTCACATCAGTTGAATGGAGCTTCTTGACACGTTCAATTTGAGAGCAACCTTTGAAGTTATATATCTTTGAAGAAGAGAAGTCATATCAAGACCTAGAGATTCGGAGAAGAATGACATAGAGATAGATTATATACCAAAAATGCAGTTTTCTTCTTCCACGACCAACTAACTCAGTATCTAGGATTTTCTAGCAAAACCCTAGCCAAGTAATGTAGTTTTTATCTTTGTTTTCAATTGTAACGAGGGGAAACTGTGACCATACTGTGATGATTATAGTAGATGATAGATCGTTTCTATTCTTGATACAAAATTCTATATTTGTTCTAAATTCTTGTCTTAAATGGAATGAATATTTTATTTTACACAATCATGATTATTCACTATGGATTGGATCTCGGATGCTTAATTTATGATTTTCTTTACAATAGTGGTAATAAAACTTGAAACCCTAGGTTAACACAGGTCATACCTTGGCGAGTTGATATAGACATGCTTCAATTTATTTTTATGCATTAAGAGTATATTAGAGTAATTTAATTAGCATGTACTAATCAGTTTAGTCATGAGATGGGTTGTTGCAATCCGGTTGATGGTATTCTTTTTGGGGTCGTATTTAGCTACTTGCGGTACCACCTAATTCACAGTTTTTGGATCGCCCTCTTGCAATTGTTACATTGATAGAACTATGTTATGCGGTTAGTGGTGAAGCAATGAAAACCCTAGTTTTTCTCTATCTTGAATCACAAATCAATTTACTTTGTTTTTTAGAATAATTTAATTAATTTAGATCATTTGGTTTTCGACCACCAAAATAAATAACTTTTCATAAATGTAACTTATTATTTTTGAACTGTTAAAGTGAACAATCTTAGTCTCTATGAGATCGATATCCCTTACTCAAGCTTTTGTTATTCTACAATTGATACGTGCGCTTGCGTAGAGTAAAATCTAGCGTCCTTAAGGTGTTATTTTTAATCACATATGTTGTACACACATGAGGCACGTCACTCTTTTCATTATTTCTTTGTCATAGTCTCAGGTAAGAGACTTGATGTTGACCTATGCACACGTAGTGCGATTCTTAGTACTTTGGGTAGGTTTGTAAATGTTGGAACCAAATAGATTTTACCGGGTCTTAAAAAAAACTTATTCTCTAAATTCGATTGAATCCTTCGGGGTTCAATTTTTTTATTTAAAAACCCGAGGGCCTTGGCATCCGTTTGAGACTAAATGACTATGGTACCCCTTTCTTATGCCTCAATAGGCGATGGGAATTGGAGATTGTCTTTTGGTTGTTGAATCTGATCTAGTGATAGAGCTTTTCAAGTTATGTTATTTTTGAGTATTAAATGGTAGTAGTGTGTCTAAACCATGTGACCACTAACTAGTTTTATAAGTCCTCCTTATTATAGGAGACCTTGGAGAAATGATTCTTTAAGTGAACGGGAATTGTGATTATGAGGTTTCATCATCCCGTTCATTTGGCTTGCTTGGGAGTGATTAAAGAGTAAGGGATTATCTCACATGAGACGTTGACAGATCATAACTAAAGTGATGAGAATGAGGTTAATAAAGTGTTGTGCAGGACTTTCTGGGTGTAGATTGAGGTTAGTGATTGGAAGAGGACGGTTCTGTGGTGGTGTGTTAATGATAATGTTATGTGGAAGTTGAGGATTAGTTGAGACTTGTGGTGATAAGTGTTCATTTCTGTGGATCTAAGGAGTGATCTAATTATCTACTCATAGTTTGACTAATGTGCTCGGTGCACGGTGGGGATGGATAGTGAGTCCTTCTAGTATTTCTAGACGAGGGTGCATATTAGGCTATTTATATTTATCTCTATATGGATATGATTACTTACCTACAGGGTTGTATAATATATATATATATATATATATATATATATATATATATATATTTGACTATGCTTACATGTTTTTATGTGACAAAGACTTATGGATTGAGCTATATTTCATGCTTTGTGCCTTCTTCTGTGGGCCTTATATATGATTGGGATTATTTGTCGGGCTATTTTCATAAACAACACAACATCCCTAGTTATGAGCAAAATGAACATTTTCATATATCTGACTTCTTAGGGTGACATATAATGATATAAATAATGTGTTATATTTGGTGGCTCATTTTCTTGAGCAAGAAAATTTGGGCATCAAGTCTTATACTTTGGTTGGGAAATCTCAAATATAGGATATTCATTTTCTATTCTTTTTTTCAAAAACAAGTTGGCTATCCATCTTAATGAGTGAAATCAGATCTTGGCCATTCATTGCAAGACCCCTTGTCAATAAATAAGGGAGTTGTCAAGAAGAATTATGTGTGGCCAAAGAATAGGGAAGAGAGAGAAAAATACAGATTATTATTTTTTCTTGGTGTGGTTGAAACATCGGGGAGTGATACATGTGTGAATGAAACAGTTGATAGTGATTATTGGTGGGCTCCGTCGACGTAGGCTGATTTGGCTGAATCACTTAAAAATCTCTTTATCTTTGTGTGGGGAATCCCTAACAATTGGCCTAACAACAGTCGTTGTGCCTAATAATTAGTATTAGAGTGTTTTAAATTTCAAACAATTTCTATTAAAGCTTCAGGTTGAAGAACGGCCATAAAAATGCGCAAATTGGTATGGGTCTGAAAATTAAAGTTGGACGAAATCAAATTTTGAGCAAACCATCGTGTTCACCTCATCGAGACAAAGCCAACAGTTAAAACCACGTTGAAAACGAAGGTCGGGAGAAGCCTCAGCAGCTTTTAGAAGTTTCTCTTGAAAATTTACGCCGCCTTGCTGCCGTTAGCCGTGCCGGTGACCTGAAAAAGGTTGAAGACGCTAATGTCATTATGCTCCGATCAATCAATGGAATAAGGGATGGTGAAATTAGGGATTTATCGGTGTCAGTGACATAAGGGAATGATTGGTGACTAGGGATCAATCGGTGGAAATAAGGGATTGATCGAGAAAATATGAAAATATTTTGGCAAGTGTGAGCAATGGTAAAAGAGAAGGCAGTCATGATTGAAAAGTTTGATGGTACAAACTTTGCCTTTTGAAAAATGAAAATAGAGGATTTATTATTACAAAAAAAATGTATTTATCATTGAAAGAACAAAAACCAGAATCGATGACAGAAGATGAGTGAAAAACCCTTGAGCGAAAGGCTCTTTGTACGATCAGATTGACGTTGTCAAAATATGTTGCCTTTAATATAAAGAATGAGAAGACAACAAGGTTGATCGGTGGCCAAACCTCAATTATTTTAGCCTACTAGGCTAGGATAAAAAATAATGATAATGATAATAGTGTGTGCAAATAAGCCCTTAAAGTTGACCTAATTTTTCCTATCGTAAATGCACGAATCAATTATAGTATAGTATATATGAGATAAGGTATATCGTATTCACAAATATTAATGATTTCACAACTTCTTCTGTAATTATTGTAACTAAATTATGAAAGATAGTTTATTTTTTTATTTTCTATAACTAATTTGACAATAAATAAAATAACATAAAAGTAAAGAAAGATTTTTGGTTTTAGATTGAAAACAGTGGAGATAAAAGATTTAGAGTATTTTTAACTTAACGACTAACCACATAATATATCTTCATAATTATTTAATTGTAAAGGGCGGTCAATCATATGTAAATCAGATATAAGGTCGCAAGCATTGGTAAACCCTAATCCCATAAAAGGAACAATTAACCCAAACTGAGCTACAACCCATCTTCAAAAAAGTATAACTAGTGCATGCATCTACTCTAAACAGCTCCTACTAACATAAATTAAAAGCATGTCTATATTATTTTTTCTTGACATGGTCTGTCTAAGTCTAGATTGCATGTTAATTATCACCATTGTGTATAAAATCATGAATTAAGCATTCGAGTTCTAGCCCATATTGAATAACCATGATTGTATAAGATAAAACATTCATTCAAGCTAAGACAAGATATAAAATAAACGAAAAATCTTATATAAAATCAAACGTAATCACTCATATACACAATCATCACATACATGTCCTTCAGTTTCCCCTTATACAATTAAAATAAGAAAGATTCTACATTACTTGGCTAGGGTTTTGTTGTTTAGTTGTTCATGGTCGTGGATGTCTACATTGTTGATGTAGACACGCCCGCCATGGTTTCTCTTCAATCAATATCTTGCTAAATCTCCAAGACAATATGCAAAAATCAACCTCCTCAATGTAGGGGAGACCCCTCTCTTTTATAGAAAAAGAGGTGTCTTTATTTGGTAAATTTATTGCTTCATGGTTAAGTCAGGATCGTATTGTTATATTCATTGACGAATGATGTTAAATCTCATTAAATATGGTAAATATTGTGTCCAAAATAGCCTAAAAGTCATTCCATGTTGATTCTGGCCGAAATGGGTCCCACTAGTGCATATAGAAGTTGCTGAATTAAAATTGGCGTATCAGGTCTTACCGAGTACTCGGTGAAGATTCCGCCGAGTACTCGGAGGCTTCAAAGTTCTTCGCATTTGCGCGTAAGTTTGCAATATCTTCTGGTCAATTTTCCTCAAGTGTGCAAGTTCGCACACTTGCGTACTCATCGAGTAATCGGTGAAAGCACTACTGAGTACTCAGTAGTTATTCACCTTGTTTTTTCACATTTCATCTCTTTTGCTCCGTTTTTCTTCTCAGCTTCATTCCACTTCACTCCTTTTTCATTCTTAACTTATTTTTGATCCATCACAGGTCTTTAATCCATGGTTTCGGCTCTCGAATAATCTTGAGTCACAAATCCAGTCATTTTACTGAATTAAACTTGTTTTGCATTACAATCTTGAAATGTCTTTAAAACACAAAAACTATATAAAAGCACGAATTTAATGATAAACATAGACATAACAATATATAATTAGGAGTCTTAAATGTATGATATTTGGCTCATATCAAAGGTCTCTCATGGAAGCCCTTTTTAATATGTACAAATAACCATTTGCAGTAAACAAATAACATCTTATCAAAATATTAGTTAATCTAAAGATGCCGGAGAATGGGAAGTTCAGTGAGCATCTTAATATTGTTAATGAGATCATTAGGCAATTGGAATCTGTTGATAGTCCAGTCTCATATGGGATGAGAGCAGATTTAGTTCTAAGCTAATTATCGGAGAGTTGGAGCGACACTGTTGTTGCAATTAGTTGCTTTTTAGGGAGTGCAAAAATGTAATATGATTCTATAGTAATCATGATACTCACAAAAGACATCAGAAAGCAGAGAGCAGACGCTTCCAACAGTGGTTCGACATTAAATGTCGAAAGTAGAGGCAGAAGTTTGAGCAGGAAGAAAGACGGAAGTTATGGACGAAGTCGTTCCAAATCGAGACAAGGAAGATCATAGTCTCGAAATCCCTGAAATTCCAAAGAGATTAAATGTTGGAATTGTTGTTAAACTGGTCATTACAAGAACCAGTGCAGATTTCTGAAGAAGAAAGCGGAGAACATGACTGAAGATAATATTTTCTCGGAAGAAGCTAGTTTTGGGTCTTGAACTTTGGAAAATCATTTTATGCCATCTCAAGTCGAGAGCTCTTTGAGACCTATGTACCTACAACCTGGGAAAGATTTATCTACGTGACGATCAGCCCTGCAGTGTTGTAAGAAAATGTGAAGTACATATCAGACTTAGTGGATCTATATGGAAGTTAAAGTATGTGAGACGCATTCCGGACTTGAGAAATAACATGATCTCAGTAGGCCAGTTGGCGAGTGATGGTATTGTGACCACTTTGAAGGATGATGAGTGAAAATTTTCCAGAGGGGCTATGAGTATAAACCGAGGAAAGAAAGTTGGTATGCTCTACACAACAATCAATGTTAGCACATTGATAGTAGTAATAAAAATAAAAGAGGATTACAACTTGTGGCACCAAAGACTAGGTCAAATTAGTGAAAATGGTCTCAATGTTATGCTCTCGAAGGGAAAACTACCAGGCTTGAAATCGATTGATATCGACTTCTGTGAGAATTGTGTATTCGGTAAGCAGAAAATGGTGAGTTTCCAAAGAAATAACATAAATCTCAAAAAGCATAAGCTTGAGTTAGTTCACACTCATGTTTGTTGGCAATTAAATGTCTCATCTCTGAACAGAAAATCCTATTTTGTGACTTTTATTGCTGACTATACCAAAAAGGTATGGGTTTAGTTCTTCAAACATAAATCTGAGGTGTACATTGTGTTCAAGAAATGGAAGACATGGTGGAGAATCAGACGGGTTTGAAGATAAAGATATTAAGATCTAACAATGGTGGAGAATATCATGATAGCAGTTTTAAAACATTTTGCTATAAGAATGATATCAGATTAGAAAAGATTGTTCCACGTACACCACAATTGAATGCTGAAGTAGAAAGTATGAACCTGACTTTAACTGAGAGAGCTAGAAGCATGCGCAGGGTTGCCAAAATAGTTCTAGGTGAAAGCAGTGATCACATCAGCGTATTTAATCAATCGAGGTCTATTAGTACTATTGGAGCACAAAATACCAGAAGAGGTATGGAGCGGTAAAGTGGTGACACTCTCATAGTTGAGAGTTTTTGGTTGTGTTGGATATGTGCATATCAGTCATCATATTAGGATAAAAATCGATCCCCAATCACGTAAATGTACTCTGATAGGTGCCGAATGTTTATAATTTTAGGCCCCTAAATCGCTATTATTACGTCTTATCATTCTGTTACTTGGTGTTTTTATGCAATTTGTTGGTCTAAGCATGTTTCAACAACTTAATGAATAAAATGAGCTAACTTTGGTGAATTAACCAATGAGGTGCTTATGTCTACCCGAAAAGAGAAAAAAAGAAAAGAGTTTCAAGCAAAAAACGTCTCCTAGAGGGCAAAAAAGATATTTTTCGGAGTCGAAACTTTAGGAATCATACTAATGGAGTCAAGGGATTTCAAATGGAAGAAGAATTGGAAAAAGTGATTTTCATGATTTTTCCTACGCATATTTATGTAGTCAGTAAGCAAAAAGTGGATATAATCATCATTTCTACGCACATGGTTGGGGAGCTACACACAAGACCTATGCTTGTACGCTCAAGCATAGGAGCCTATGCATATGGGTCAAACGTAGGTCCAGAATTTTAGCCAATTTCAAACGGTCATATCTCGATCAAAACATGTCCAAATGGAGTGATTATTGAGTCTAAACTCATGAGCTTGAAGTCAATCGGAGTTTTGTTGCTGGAGTTATGATCAAAGAGTGACTTTGTGTTAGAGATGACTTTGTGTTCGACTCCAACACTTCCAAGCATGTGTATAAGGCGTATTTACACCAGATTAAAGGGCTTTGGCTCAGAATTGAGGAGAAACATATTAAAGAGGAATCATACTCCAAGCAGGACAAGTCTAATATAAGCAGGACACTCCTCAAATTCTTCTATAAATACCAAGGTCTTGACCAAACCTAGGAAGCTTAAAAATACACAATTTTAGAGTAGTATCTCTAGAGATCACTACAAGAATTTGGGCTTTTAGGGACAATCCATTAGTGACGGTCTAAAAAACTATCACTAAAGGACTATTATTAGTGACGGTAAAAAAAAACTATCACTAAAATTCTATTATTAGAGACGGTATACAAACCTGTCACTAAAGGGCTATTATTAGTAACGGTCTAAAAAAATGTCACTAAATGGCGTATTATTAGCGATGGTAAAAAAAAAAACTGTCACTAAAAGACATATTTACTGTGCGAAAAACTCTAAAAAATTAATATTTTACGCTCATAATGAAAAAATTTGCATGAAAAAATTGAGAGGGACTTGTTTTGCGGGAACATAGTAACAATAGCAATTTTATTATTTTTGTAAGACCAACTAGTCTTTCTCTACTATGTCGTTTCATGGTCTTGTCTCAATTTTAGCCACGTATTCACTCATCCGACGCTCAAGACACAAGTCAGTCTCATCTTATCGATTCACTTATTCATAATTGTCGATCACATCGAGTCATGGAGTATGAAAAAGTTAATTCTGCCTTCATAGAATGATTCACGGTACCCATGTACAAGATGTTCTTTATCAGGGAAACCAGTGGAGGAAATCGAACCCTAAGTGCCTAGTGTTTTATTTTTATACGTTTATCTTTTCTCTATTCTCTCCTAAAATTAGGGATGTTATTTCCTTTTATATATAAAAGCATAAACATATATTTAGTGATGTGGATTCTCCAGATTAGCATGGGACGCAAAACACTGTAGACGACACCAACTCCATATATCTATACGAACAAGTGTAAATACTTTTTAAATTCTTTAATTTTTTGTACATTTTCACAATGTTAGTTAATTATATGAAAATATTAACTTTGTATTCCTCATTTATAAATGATATAATAAATAACCTTATATTTAGGATATTATTAATTTTTTTATTAATTTTATTTGATATAACATTACCAATGATCTTCTATAAAACAATAGTTTACAAAGTGTAAGGATTTTGATTTATATATATATATTAATCCTCAAGTATTATTCCTCAAGTAATTTTTTAAAACTTTTGTTTAATATTTTTATTATTTTAATAATAAATCAATCTCTTTCATAATTATTTTATTTTTGTATACATTTTACTTTAATAATATTATGTTTTAATTAATATTTTAAATTATTAAAACATAATTTTATTTCAGCTCTATATTATAGGACTACTTGAATTATTTCTACATATTATTATTTATTATGCATTTTAATTTTTTTTATAATATTATAATTATTATCTTATTTTTCAAAATTTTAATTTTTTATTAAAATAATAAAAACAAAATCGGGTAAAATAATCCCCTCCAAAATTTTAATTACTCTCACAACAAAAAAAATATATACTTTGGCCTAAAAAACAAAAAATACAACATTAGCGACAGACTTTTAATGACACTTAAAAACCGTCCCTAAAGACCCCATTTTTAGTGACACTAATTTTAAACCGTGCCAAAAGCTCAAAATTTGTGAAAGCCAAAAGTTGCGCTTCTTTCAACACCAAAAAGTACTGTCAAAATGAAAAAAAATACTAGCGCCAAACATTACGCAAAAAATAATTATTGAAAAATAAAAGAAAAGTAAAACATTATATGGATGAGAGAGTTCCACGTCATTGAACCAATTTTCATCCACTTCTCAACACTTATCATATTAAAACTTACCTCTCCTAGGTCATGTTCTTGTCGTCAAGACATCTATGAACCCTATCCTCACCCATCAACACGCCCTCACCTCTCATGGCGATCAACACACCCTCACCTCTCACGACCTTCAACACACCACCAGTCACGTCACCTACTAGGGTTTGATATTTAGTGGAGGAACAACAAGAAGGAAAATCATTCGCCAATCTCTCTCTTTAAGATCCAGGTATGATCCATTGCTCTCTTTATATATATATTATAGATATATGTATATATATATATGTATATTATAGATATATGCATATATATATATATGTATATTGAAGATGATGATGCCCTATAACTTTCGGGGTTTTTTTTTGCTTTTTTTAAAGGTTCACTTTGATCTCTTGCAATTCGTCGAAAATGATTTAGTTACGCATAATTTAGCGTTATATAACTAATTGGAATCACAAGGTTTTACTCTAGTTGATTAAACAATGAATGGAGATTTAGGATTTTTTAAATCTTGTAGAGTGCTTTCAGATTTGGGATGTTTTAGTCTAGTTGAGTCAACAATAAATGGAGATTTAGCTCTATTTTTTCCTTATCTTGTAGAAGGTTTACAAATTTGGTGATCGTGTTTCATTCGACTAGTGAGACTCGTTTTCTTACATTTTATCTCATAGATTAATTTTCTTGATATGTCTTACATTAGTTATATATATATTCATGTTCTGATCTAGTGCAAATAGTCCTTAGTGTTAGAATTATATGTTGTATTTTTTTATAACAATTTTATATCATAGACCACTGAGCTTCACTGCTATTGTATATTTATGGTCTAGTTCAAATATTGCCATGTATGAATATCTAATTAATTTGTAAATGTAGATTGACCCATAACTTCAAATAATTTTGTACAATCAGAAACATTTTGTTTGTAATTTGCTTGTGTTCACATATTTTTAGATACTTTGGTAATAAAATTTTGTCTTGCAGGGAAACATCGTAGAGGACCAATTGGTTTGAAGTCACTTTCTTTTACTTGTGTTTGCCTCTGAAATGTTGGTTGATGTTCATTTCTTTCTCCAACAACTTGATGAGCCCCCTGTCTGCTTTATATGTTTTTTTAGATTGTTTGCAAATAATAATTAATTAAAAATTTTGGATGAAAAAGACCTTTCTTTCTTTTATATTAAAACTTGGGAGGAGTTGAACTCACCCCCACTCAAGACTGTTTGTGGCTGTAAAAGCAAGAGATTTCTTTACCAAGAGAACTGTTGTGATATTTTCTTTCTCCAGTTTTTCGATATATCTTACTTATTCAAGGCCCCCCCCCCCTCTCATATTGGAGATATTATTGTGTGAATAGTAATCTAAAACTACGACATTTAGCTTGTCTATGTATGAAAATGCTTAAATGTGTTTGTTCGCTTTGAAATTCTATTTCAAGCAATAAATCTTATTTTGATATTAACAAAACATTCAAAACCGTGTTTGGTACTAATATGACTTTGAGCTAAGTGTTTCAGCAAGTACAGGTAAATGATTAGGAAAGATAATTAAAGCAACAAGCGTTAAGGAAACTCAAGCGCAAACTCGAAGAAGGACAAAAAGATCAAAGGAAGAACAAAAGCTAGACTCAAGACCTGGGGTAGATAGGACGGGGTGAGAATATTGTAACAAGGTATCTTATGCGTTGATTGGTCCTATAAGCTCAAATAATAAATCAAACGAACTTAAACGGATTAAAAAAGGACCTTGAAAATATTTCTTGGAGTCACCCAGTCGACTGGCCATGGAATGGAAGCCGACTGACTGTGATCCAGTCGAATGGCCAATAAGGACCCAGCCGACTGGATGAACCAGTGAGCTATAAACGTTTTGACTGCATGAGGCAGTCCACTGGCCTGTCCAAGGTGACTGGCAGTTGAGGACCCAGCCGACTGACTGAACCAGAGAGTTTTGAACATTTTTTATTGCCTGAGGTAGTCGACTGGCCTATCCAAGGCAGTCGACTGACTCATGAGGCAGTCGACTGGCCTTCTTGAGACAGTCGTCTGACCCTAGCCATTGGGAAAAATATTTTAAATCTAATCATGGAGACAGTCGACTAGGTGTCATCAGGTAGTCAACTGGGTGCTTCAGGATTTTAAGGAAAAGTATTTCTAAACAATATTTTTACCCAAAAAGAAATGGTTTTGCTTGCTGATTTTCATGTCCTACTCTCCATAGTGTCTAGGGTGAGATACACTCTCCAAACCCTAGTGTTACACTATATAAGGAAAGAGATATGGATTGAAATGTTAAGGTTCTTGTGTGAGAAATTTTCCAAATATTATTCATCTCTAATTTTCTCTCAAGCATCTTCTGAAAAATCTTTTGATAGCAAGAAAGATCAAAATCTCGTTTTTCACTCTTATCATTTTGAAGATTTAAACTCAAGCTTTGTGCTTATTCTCTTATTGAAAATATATTGTGAGAATATATATATCTTGAGTTCTTAAAATATCACCTAAAAACACTTGAGCTTATATTGATCTATCTTCCATAAAAACCTTAGGGTTTAAAGTGTTTTTGTTTCTTGAGTGATATATTGATTGGATACACAAATTTGTGATCTCGAGTGAGTGAAGTCCATTGTATCAAGGGAGGATTGTTCTCTTGATTGTGTGAAGATCTAGTTAGCTATTTTGTAAAGGTTTTCCTATTCCACCTATTGAAAGGAGAGCCATAGTGTGAGGATCGGGAAAGTCTCAAGGAAGGGGATTCTTTGAGCCGAGGAGTAAGAGTTACTGAACCTCGTAAAAATCACGGTGTCAATATCTCTATCTCTATCTTTATCTCCTTACTTTATATTCATGCATGCTTAATTTATATTGTGGTTAATAGCTTGTTGAATTTAAGTGAAATTATTCATTGCATATTTTACCGTGTAAATTAATATTGAACCTTGTTGCATGTTCTAGTAAGAATAGAAAGAAGTTAGAAATTATTTTTAAATCCTATTCACCCCCCCTAGGGTAATTTAGTGACTTACAATTGGTATCAGAGCCTAATCTCTATTTGTTTTAGACTTAACCGTCTTAGAGAACGATCTAACAATATGACCCCATGGTTTGATGGTTCAAACTATAGCTATTGGAAGACTAGAATGATGGATTTTCTTCAAGCTATTGATTATCAAATTTGGCTAGTTATTGTCGATGGACCTTTTACTATTACCAAAGTGGTTGATGGAAAAACTATTCCCAAATTGCCCAACGAATGGGATACTGATGAGCGTAGACTTATGTCATTTAACGCAAAAGCTAAGGTTAATCTAAATTGTGCCTTAAGTCCAAATGAATTTAACCGAGTATCTACTTGTTCCACGACCAAAGAAATGTGGGATAAATTTGAAGTTACTTTTGAAGGGACTACTCAAGTTTGAGAATCTAAAATTGATATACTCATGCATGAATATGAACTATTTTCCATGAAGGAAGATGAAAATACCAATTCTATGATGTCTCATTTTACTAATATTTTGAATGGACTAAAGCATCTTGGTCCATTCAAAAGTCCTTAGAAGCCTTCCTGTGAAATGGGATGCGAAGGTGACGGCTATTAAAGAAGCACACGATCTTAGCACTATAAGTCTCGATGAGATTTTCGGGTCACTCCTTACATGGGAAATTACCTTAAAATCTCGTGAAGAAGACGCCAAGCCTAGAAAAGGTATAGCCTTGCAAGCTTCAATAAAAGTGAAGCAAATGAAAGAATCGAAGAAGAGGTTGATGAAGACATTGCCTTGATCACTCAACAATTCAAGAGATTTCTTCAACGAAAGAAGGCTAAAGGTCGGAGGTTCTCAAAGATCAACGAATCAAGAGGAGAGACAAGCTAGAAGGAGTCCATTACTTGCTTCAATTGTGGTAAACTGGGACACTATAGAAATGAGTGTTTCAAGCCCAAAAAGGAGAACGAGAAAATGCCAAACAAAATGGTTATGAATGTAACATGGGATGATTATGACTCTTGTGATTCGGATGAGGAAGAAAATGGTGAGGAAATTGAAAATCTTTGCCTCATGGAAAATGAAGATAAGGTACATTTAAATTTACATGCATTTGATAATTCCATCTTGTCATATGATGAACTTTTATTTACTCATAATGAATTACATGCATTTGAAAATTTGTATGATGAGTTTGAAAAACTAGCTAAGAAACATAGTTTGGTCAAGAAATCTAAATCTTCATGTAATTCTACTTGTCACACCATAGTTGATGTAAATGCTACAAATGACAAAAGTATGAAGATAGAAGAGGAAAATAGTTTATTGAAAAAGACTATTGATGATCAAATAAACATCTTAGCAAAATTCACAAAAGGAAAAGAAAACTTGAGCATCATGCTAGGAAGACAAAGAAACTCTTTTGACAAATGCGGCTTAGGATATGATGCATTCAACAAAGATACACTTTTATTGAAGGAAAGAAAATCATTAAAGCATATTTTTTCAAAACAATCTTCATTCTCATCTTCTATTGATCACAACCATGTCTCATGCTATTCTTGCAAGAAAAGAGGTCACAAAGCAAATGCATGTTTTCTAAGAAAGAAGAAGAAAATTGTCTCAAAAATGTTTTGAATTCCTAAAGGAACCATTGCATCTCTACGTGCAAAATAAAATTTGGTAACTAAATCATTTTGGGTTCCTAAAGGAACTATTGCATCTCTTTCTAACCATAATGGACCCAAAATAGATTGGGTACCAATAAAAGTCACGTAACGTTGTGTTGTAGGCATGCTTGAAGTCTGCTTAAAAAGAAAGATGGTTCCTTGATTGCGAATGTTCAAGGCACATGATGGGGGACAAATAAAAATTCATGTCCCTTAAATCTTATGAAGGAGGAAGCGTTACTTTTGGAGAAAACTCACAAGGCAAAATTGTTGGAATTGGATCCATTGGTATATTTCCTTCTCTAGCTATAGATAACGTACTTTTAGTTGATGGTTTAAAGCATAACTTGTTTAGTATTAGCCAAGTTTGTGACAAAGGTTATGATGTTATCTTTAGGTCAAATGCATGCATAGTTAAGAAAGATGGAAAGCAATTGTTCAATGCAAAGAGAAACAGAAATTTATATACTATGTTGCTATGTGAATTAAATGAACAAGATGTTAAGTTCTTTGTCACATCGAGTGAAAATAGTTCGTTATGGAATAGACGCTTAGGACATGCTAGTATGGACCTCATTCAACGTTTTTCGAAAAATGAATTTGTCAAAGGCCTCCCGAAGACTAATTTTTCAAAAGATAAAATATGTAGTGCATGTCAAATAAGTAAACAAGTGAAATCTTCTTTCAAGAGAAAGAAAGATATCATCACTTCTCGACCCTTAGAGTTACTTCATATGGACCTCTTTGGTCCGGAGAGAACGGCTAGCTTAGCCGGGAAACTCTATGTACTTGTTATAGTAGATGACTACTCTAGATTTACTTGGGTTCACTTTCTTGCTCATAAAAATGAAACTCACTCCATTCTTGATATATTTTATAGAGTCATTCAAAATGAAAAAGATTTGAAAATCAAGAAAATTAGAAGTGATACGGGTAGAGAATTTGACAATCAAGATCTAGAGAAATTATGTGATGAATTTGGTGTATCTCATGATCTCTCGGCTCCAAGATCTCTTCAACAAAATGGGGTAGTTGAAAGGAAAAATAGATCTTTACAAGAAATGGCTAGGACTATGTTAAATGAACACAACCTTCCCCGAAGTATTTGGGCTGAAGCAGTAAACACCGCTTGTCATGTCATAAATAGAGTTATCATCCGAATGAAATTAGGTAAGATTCCGTATGAGTTGTGGAATGGTCAGAAACCCAATATTGGGTATTTCAAAGTGTTTGGTTGTAAATGTTTCGTTTTAAATGATAAAGATAACTTGGGAAAATTTGACTTCAAATCGGATGAAGCAATTTTCTTAGGATACTCCTCAACTAGTAGAGCCTTTAAAGTCTTTAACAAAAGGACTAACCATGGTAGAGTCTATCCATGTTGTTTTTGATGAATCACTACCTCTACCCTCACCTAAAGTTCACCTAGATGATGATGAAGTTGTAGGAATTGAGGATAGTTTCAATAATCTCAATATCTCTAACGCATCAAGTAGGCAAATGGATAAGAGTGAAGTTGGAAATCAATCTAATGATGACTTAACTTGCTCCATTCCTAAATCTTAGAGGATTGTGCACCACCATCCTCTTGACCAAGTCATAGGTAACCCTTCACAAGGTGTTAGCACAAGATCTCAACTTAGAGACTTGTGCAATCACATGACTTTTGTGTCTAATATTGAACCCAAGAACTTTCACGAAGCTCAATGTGATGATTCTTGGATCATGGCTATGCAAGAGGAACTAAATCAATTTGAACGCAATCAAGTTTGGCATTTAGTCCCTCAACCCACACATAAAACTATAATAGGCACTAAATGGGTTTTTCAAAATAAAAAAGATGAAAATGGAGTGATTATTCAAAATAAAGCAAGATTGCTAGCTCAAGGTTACAATCAAGAGGAGGGTATTGACTATGATGAAACCTTTGCACCCGTAGCTAGATTAGAAGCAATTAGAATGCTTCTTGCATTTGCATTATCTAGAAATTTCGTTATTTATCAAATGGATGTCAAAAGTGCTTTTCTAAATGGAACTATAAATGAAGAAGTGTTTGTAAAGCAACCACCCGGTTTTGAAAATGAACTTTTCCCAAATCATGCTTACAAATTATCTAAAGCCTTATACGGGTTAAAGAAAGCTCCTAGAGCTTGGTATGAATGGCTTAGTGACTTTTTACTTCAAAAAGGGTTTTCTAAAGGCAAAGTTGACAACATTCTCTTTACAAAAACTGTCAAGAATGATTTGTTGATTATCCAAATATATGTTGACGACATTATATTCGGATCCACAAATACTTCTCTTTGTAAAGATTTCGCATCTAGTATGCAAAACGAATTTGAAATGAGTATGATGGGTGAGTTGAATTTCTTCTTAGGGTTGCAAATCAAGCAAAGCTTGGATGGCTTATTTGTTAGCCAATCTAAGTACACTAAAGATTTTCTAAATCGATTTGGCATGAAGGGAGCCAAACATGCCATCACTCCTATGAGTACCTCTATTAAACTCGACAAAGATGAAAATGGAAAATGTGTTGATATTACTCAATATAGAGGCACGATTGGAAGTTTACTTTATTTAACTGCTAGTAGACTGGATATGATGTTTAGTATATGCTTATGTGCTCGTTTTCAATCTTGTCCTAAAGAATCTCATTTGCTAGCCGTAAAACGTATTTTTTGCTATCTTAGTGGGACGATTAACTTAGGACTACGGTATCCACGTGGCACCACACTTGATCTCACTAGTTATTCGGATGCCGATTTTACGGGTTGTATAGTGGATAGGAAAAACACAAGTGGTACATGTCATTTTCTAGGTCACTTTCTTGTTTCTTGGTCAAGTAAAAAGAAAAATTCGGTTGCCTTGTCTACGGCTGAAGCCGAATACGTAGCAGCCGGTAGTTGTTGCGCCCAAACTATTTATATTAAGCAACAATTACTTGATTTTGGACTTGTTTTTAATCTCGTACCTATTAAATGTGATAACACTAGTGCTATTTGTATCTCAAAGAATCCTACTCAACACTCTCGCACAAAACACATAGAGATTAGGCATCATTTTCTAAGGGATCACGTAGCCAAAGGTGACATTGAATTGATTTTTATTGACACTAAAAATCAACTGGCGGATATTTTTACTAAACCCCTCTCGGACGAACCATTTTCAAAAATTCGTAAGGAATTAGGAATGACCATGGATTTTGAAGTAATCAGTTAAATTTTCACAAAATCCCGTCCACGATCTCGGCTTTCAAAATTTAAAATATTTTTCAATTTTTTTTTGAGGGCCAGTCGATTATGGCCAGTCGACTGGATCAACCAGTGAGTTTTTCTGATTTTATTCATCTTCAGGCAGCCGATTGCCTCCATATGACATGGTAGAGAAATTTTCTATGACATGGTAGAGAAATTTCTTGAAGTGTTCATGGATGACTTCTTAGTTTTTGGGGAAACCTTTGAAGACTATTTAAAACATCTAGAACTGGTGCTTAAGAGATGCAAGGAGACGAATTTGATCCTAAATTAGGAAAAGAGCCATTTTATGGTTTAAGAGGGGATTGTACAGGGCCATATTATATCAAAGTGAGGGATAAAGGTAGATAAAGCAAAAGTTGAATTAATTTCAAAATTGCCTCATCCCACATCTGTTAAGAAGATACGTTCTTTTCTGGGTCATGCCGGGTTTTACCGAAGGTTTATTAAAGATTTTAGCAAAATTGTCCGGTCGTTATGCAACTTATTGGCTAAGGATGCAACCTTCATCTTTGGTGAAGAGTGTCTTCATGCCTTTGAGGAGCTGCGTACTCAATTCTTAACAACCCCAATTATTCATCTGCCAAATTGGTTTCTACCATTTGAGCTCATGTGTGACGCTTCTAACTATGCCAAAGGAGCTGTGTTGAGTTAGAGAAAAGATAAGCTTCCGTATGTGATTTACTATACCAGTAGGACTCTGAATGAAGCTCAGATTAACTATACAACTACCGACTGTCTTTGCCTTGGATAAATTCCGATCATATCTATTGGGCGCCAAGGTTGATGTTTACTCGGATCATTACACGTTGAGGAATTTTCTAACCAAGAAGGACTCTAAACCCATATTGATTCGGTGGATCCTGATGTTGGAAGAATTTGACCTAGAAATCAAAGACAAGAAAGGTTAGGAGAATGTTGTTGCGGATCATTTGTTGAGGATTATAGTCAAGTCCACAAAGGAAACTACTCCTCTTAAGGATTCATTCCCGGATGATTATCTGTTGAAAGTGGCTGTTGTGGAACAAATACTGTGGTATGCTGACATTTTCAATTATAAAGCCACAGGTCAAATTCAAAAAGGATGGTCCAAGAATGAGAGGGACCGATTCTTCAGCCAAGTTAAATTTTATATCTGGGATAATCCGCGACTGTACAAGTATTGGTCTGATCATATTATAATAAAATACTTCCCCGAGAGTGAAGTATAGAGCATACTGATGTTTTATCACACGTTGGAGTGAGGAAGGCATTTCGGAGCTCAGAAGATGGCTCACAAGGTGTTGCAGAATGGATTTTACTAGCCTTCCATATTCAAAGATGCTTTCGAATATTACAAAGTATGCCTGTGATGTTAAAAGTTGGGATCCATATCTCGATGAGATATGATGCCTCTAACCCCAATTATGATTATGGAATTATTTGATGTATGGGGTATTGATTTCGTGGGACCATTTCCGAAAGCGGATAAGAAGAAGTACATACTTGTGGGGGTTGATTATGTTTCAAAATAGGTGGAAGCTATAGCCACCAAACGTGCTGACCATGAAGTGGTGGAAGAGTTTGTGAAATCGAACATTTTCTCAAGATTTGGTATACCACGAGTGTTAATTAGTAATGGTGGAAGTCGTTTTGATAACCAGTTTTTGGGTATATTAGAAATAAAGTTTTTGAGCCTGGCCAAAAATTTTGGCTATTTTATTCAAGGCTCAAGTTGTTTCCTGGTAAGCTCCAATCGAGATGGGATGGGCCATATAAGATTACAAAGGTTTTCCCTATGGAGCCGTGGAGCTCGATGATCCTAACATTGGAAAGAAGTTTGCTATCAATGGGCAAAGATTGAAGCACTACATAGTGGTTCAAGTAGCTGAGTGTGTGGTAAAAATGATTGATCTAACTGAACCACCACCCGAGCTGAATAAGTTTGATCTAGAGTATTGAGAGGGAACAACGTCGTACCAACGATGTTAAATATTGGTACTAGGTGATTGAGAGTAGCTCTCGATCCTAGTTTGTACTTGTACACGGTAATTTAGTCATTTATGTATTTAAGATCGAGTCTGTAAGATCGAGTTGCGAAACCATCGTCATCTGAGTAGGAAGGGTAAATTGAGCCAATATGATAGATAAAGGTGTGTAGGAATCCTTGAGAGTACATGAGGTTGAAGATGGGATTTGAAGACGAAGAAAATATTTTTGGGCCATGTGGACCTACGCTTTAGCGTATAGGGACGGGCCTGTTACAAAACAGATCCGTTAGGCCATTTCCCCCCATTTTATTTCAAACTCATCTCTTTCCCTCGTGTCTCTATCAATTCTCCCCGTGGTTTGTTTCTACCATCTACTCATCCGATTCCTCATCATACATTGACGTCGGATTGTCAGATTAGTTGGTGAGTTATCCGAATTCGCGTGAAGAACTCAAAAAGTCTCCGAATATCAATTTTGGGATAATCATTGTTTCTCTCGATTCAGTGATTTTTGTTCCATTATTTTGATTTCATATGACTTATTTAACTATTCTAAACTAGTATTGACAAACGAGTTCGATCAAAATCGTGTTTTGATCCGTTTTCTAAAAAGTTGAGATTTTCAACTTTGAAAATGGATTGAATATCAATTTTTTTTTGAGATGAAGATTTGTTTAATCGTCATATTGGATATATTTACATATAGTTTGAGTTTGATTCGGTGTCCGACACATTATCACTTACTTTTCGAAAATTCCATATTTTAGGTATGGCAAGGGTTAAGGGCGCGACGAGGCAAGTGGCCGAGGGGGCCAGACCAGTAGAGCGAGATGTTCGGCAGAGGTCGAGATCATCATCTCCCGTTCGAGCAACTATTCATCGCTGGAGTACACATGCCTTGAGACCACAGTATGTCGACTCGGCATCATCATCTAATCATCTTTTGAGGTGGAGGTGACCGAGCCCACCATGTAGGGCCGTGATTTTCACCTACCATATGGTAGGCTTACAGTAGGGCCAGTTGCCCCACACGCACCATCACCCCAACCTGTACCTGAGCCGCAGGCTGAGCAGATGGATGAGGATACCGAGAGTGATAGTGATGCACAGAAGAATGATATTGATCAGGGAGATGATGTCGGTCATCCGGATGAGAGGGTACTGTTGGGCGTCTGGTGTGTACAAAATATGTGGTTAGAAAAGACACTTTAAAGACACTTTAGGTTTTACCCTCCTACAAGTGCACAGATCAATTGCATATAGTTTTGCTTGAGTAGGGGAATATCGATCCCACAGAGACGAGTATTGTTCACTTCAATAGTTTAAAAACACTGAATTATATTTTTCCGAAAAGAGTTTGTTTATGGGAAAAGTTTGGAAGTATATTGATCATGCTTGACTTGATCTTGAAATGTTTTGGGCCTTCTTCTTTTGGGAAATCTGTATAGGAATCATATGCATCCAGTGCATAATATCCTTTCAATGATGTGGCTGGTGCCTTCTGTTGATTCACTCTTTGGTCACCCATCTTCTCGAAATCCACAATTGTTTTTTTCTTTTTTCTTTTATGATAATCACAAAATCACAGTTTTGAGGTACTAAACGACGTTTTTCGGCTTAAATCCACAGGGCTCACTGCAACGCAGTGAGTTCTATTCAATAACCCTTTTCCACTATAATAACCTCACCTCAATCGCAAAAATCGGACTTTCTGACATAAACAACAGAATTTTTTTTTAAGATAATAAAACTAACTAATTCTAAACTCTTCTAACTATTAACAAAATTAAAGCTAAAAATCATGTGCAAAATTAAGATAAACTAAAACTCACAAGAGGTCCAACGACGCAACTTTCACTGCTCCGCTAAATCCCCTTATGTTTCTCAGAGTACCTCACAAAAACACATAAATTTCAACTTTAAATACAATACAATAATGCAATGCAAATAAACTACTAAAGCTATTGAATAATGTCAAGTCCCTGGCAATGGCGCCAAAAATTTGTTGGGCGTCAAGTGTGTGCAAAATATGTGGTTAAAAATGACACCTTAACGACACTTTAGATTTTACCCTTCTGCAAGCGCATATATCAATTGTATATAGTTTTGCTTGAGTAGAGGAATATCGATCCCACAGAGACGAGGATTGTTCACCTCAATAGTTTAAAAACACTGAATTATATTTTTCTGTAAATAGATTGTTTTTGTGAATTATCTAATACAAATAAAAATAAAACAAAAAACAATAATGAATAATGGTTGTGATTACTCTCAACCGGATCGCGACAACTCATCTCAAGACTAAACTGATTAGTGCATGCCAACTACTAACAGAAAAGTAAATTAAAGCAGTAAATTAAAGCATAAAAATAAACTAAAATATGTCTATATCAGTTTGTTAGGGTATGGCCTGTGACAACCTATTGTTTCAAGTTTTATGACCACCATTGTGTAGAAAATTAGAGATTAAGTATTCGAGTTCCATCCCATAGTGAATAATTGTGATTGTGTAAGATAAATATATTCGAAAAGTCTAAGACAAGAATCAATTCAAATATATAAACTTGTATCACGAATAAAAACGGTCTTTCATCTAACACAATCATCATAGTATAGTCACAGTTTCCCCTCTTTACAATTGAAAGCAAAATCAGAACTACATTACTTAGCTAGGGTTTTGCTAAAAAAACCATAGATACCGAATTAGTTGATCATCTTAGAAGAAGACTGCATCGTTGATGTAGAATCATCCTCCATGGCCTTTTCCTTCGGATCTCTAGGTCTTCAATGATGATTCTCTTCAATGGAAGATAACTCTGTGAATGAACGTCTATCTCCTAAAAATAACCCTAAAAGCATCACTCCTTTCTAAACCTTAATCCTCTCATATTTATAGACAAGTGAGGGAAACATTAATGGTTGCCCTTTTTCTGTAATTTCATAATACATCAAAAATCTGATAAAATCATATGTAAATACGTGTATAAGCCTGTACGTATAAGTCTGGAATCACCGATCACTTGAAATATCGAAGTAGGGACAAAACTGGAAAATTCTGAAACAACTCCGAAACAACATCAGCATATCGAGGGATCACGTGACCAACATATGGAACCTACGCTCCTGACCTACGCTTGGGCGTAGGTCTAGATCGTAGGGTCCAAAACCGTAGTATAGCTTAGGAGCATAGATTGACTCCAATTTTCCCCCATTTTATCTCTGGTGACGTAGGGTATAATGAATTTTTGCTGTAAAACCCCATCTTTTTATATTTGAGCTAGACTGGCCGCCTTTGACTCCCGATGCTTTTCAGTGAAGTAATAATATTTGAAAATGACATTTTTGCCCTTCTGGTGAGATAATGATGTCGTAAAATGACCATTTTGCCCTCTGGTAACTCTTCTTTGCTCTGACTCACCTCTTGATTCCTTTCTTGACATAGATACGAACACGAACTCAGTTAATTTACTGATATTAGCTGTGTTTCTTCATTAAGCTCCTGAAACATGCTTACACACACAATCAAAATAAAAAATACCAAGTAATGGAATGTAAAGACATAACAAACGCAAGATAGGGGCGAAAAATGACTAATATTGAGCATCTATCAGGTACCTGAGCCACCAGTTGAGGATTTACTAGATTGGGCGATTTAGAAGAAGTATTAGCAGAAGCGAACTTATTTGGTAGCGGTGTTCGAGGGGGTACAACCAGTACCTGCTTCGATGATAAGCCGATTGCGGTCCCACCGCTTATTACCTATTCTTGCCTCGGCCACCCCACATATTTGTGAGGACATGATCCGGGAGTTTTGGCTACACATGCAACATTACAACAAAGGGATGATGCTACAGATAGTGGTCCGAGGTATTGAGATTGAGATTACTCCCTAGACTATTGCTGATGTATGGGATTTTCCTGATGAGTGTCTGCCTGAGTTAGCTGCTGAGTTCTCACCTATGCCCGAGATACTCCCGTTTATTATCGATCTTGTTATACTTCTAACTGCGGGGGAGTGGGCTTATGGGCGGAGGAACTACACGAAGAAGTCTAACTATCACCCGAGGCTTTAGTTTTGGGACATGATAGTCCGTTCACATATTCTTCCACACAGCCACGTAACTATGTGTTATGCGCCATTTCCTGCCCTCCACTATGCTTTCGAGTTCGAGCGGTGGATTTCTATTCCACATATTTTGTGGGGGGGCTTGTATGTGCATTACATCCACTTTTATAAGGATTTAAAAGTATGGTAACATTTATTCAAGGTCCGATTCCCGTGCTTAGTGATGAAGTTCATATTTGATGTTGGGATCGAGATTGATACAGGTGAGACGAATAGATTCAGGAATGCGTCTCCGTATTCCAGAGGGATGTGGACTGGTGTCTGGACCCAGTTACATGGGGATGTTGTTATGGCACAGAGACCGGGGTTTTGTCTATTACCAGGCTAGGATGCATAGGCTAAGGCACCTGCCGATGATGCCAGTATGGCTGATGTAGGTATGGCTCAGGATGCTCATGCCGCTGATGATGATGATGCAATGTCGCAGATGCCGGCATTTGAGGAGGAGGTTATTATGCCACAGGCGCCTGCAGGTAGTACCGTTACCTTGTCATAGGCTCAGTTCGATGCCCTTAGAGTACATATCCAAGGGCAAGAACAACTACTAACTCAGGAGAGACAAGCTCATAGATGTGATCAGAGGCGGTTATGCCATCAGATTGATAGTATGAGGCAATATATAGGCGTGCACATTCCACCTACACCACCACCCTCGGATGATGAGGCTTAATGTAGTCTTAGTTTAGATTTTTGTTTTATTTTATTTTCTTTTGTTTTTTTTGTACATTAGAGATAAATTATGGAGGGGATAGACTTTGTCATAGGGTACTTCATGTGACCACTTTAACGATCGTTCTCTGCATGTTTTTGATATTTTCTTATTTTATAAAATGGTATTTTGCTGTGTCCCCTGATTTATACGCTTATATTCAGTGTGCTGATGTTTTGAATTCTTTCAAGTTTTTAATTGCACTATGCGGACATTTGTGCGTTTAAGTTTGGGGGTGCATGTGTTTTATAAATATATGAATTGATCGGAAGGGGACCATTTGAAAAATAAATAAATAAAATATAAAAATAAATAAATAAAAATATTTCAAGCCAAGACTTCGCTTGGAGCGTAGGGTACCATGAGATATTTTTTGAAAAAGTGAAAATTTGACCCGTTTGCGGGGTATTTTGGCCAGGTTTGTATATTTATATGTGTTGGCTTTGAAATTTACTTTCGGTAAACAATTTCAAAATTGATGATAACAAACTATTAAAGAGTGTTTGATACTAATGAATTATCGAGTTTATATTTTCAGCAAAAGACAGGTGAACGACTTGAAAAACAAACTCGGAAAGAAAACGACTCAGAAAGCAAGCTCAAAAAGAAAGATTGAATAAAAGCGAAAAGCCGAGAAAGAAATTGAAGCGCGAAAATGGAAAATAAAATAAACGGCAAAGGCGAAAGTTGAAGACTCAAGACTTGGGGTAGATAGGTTGGGGACCGATCATTGTAATAAGGTAATTTTATGCGTCAATTTTATCGTATAAGCTCAAGTATAAAATGAACCGAACTCAAATGGAATGAAAAACATTTTACCGAACTTAAACGGAAAGAAAAATATTTTTATTAAATGTTTTTCATGTTGTAGTAGACTAGATTAACCATGTGTATTTTCTAGTAGTCGGTTAAAACAATCAGTAGCTACATGGTTTTCATCCACATCAAAGTAGTCGACTGAAATGAAGTTGAGTCGACTAGACTACATGAAGTAGTCGACTTGATCATAATCTAGTCAACTAGATTAAGCAAAGTAGTCGACTAGAAGCTCCTTAAAATCCTGCAGTTTTTCAGAAAACTTTTTCCATGTTTTGTGGATTGTGTTTAATGGATTTCAAACGGCTCTTGACTTCTTTAATTCAATACTCACTCTCATAACCCTAATGTATTGATATATATAGAATGAGATATGTGTATTAAAGGCTAAGAGATTGAAAAACAAAACAGAAAGAAGTGAAAGAAAAGCTCTCAAAATTCTGCAGAATGTTTTTCTACAAAAGCCATTGAAACCAAGCTCTGAAAAGTTGATTTTCTTCAAGTTTCTTTGAAAATCAAAACGTCTAGTATCTCTTCTTATTCTCCAAACATCATTCATTGATTATATATTTTGAGAATATATTTCTAGAGCTATTGAAAAATCACCAAAAACACTTGAGCTTATATTGATTTATCTTCTATAAAAACCTTTGGGTTTTGAGTTTTTTTGTTCTTGAGTGATTTTATTGATTACATACGACATTGTAATCTCGGACAAGTGAAGTCCACCGATTGTTCAAGAGAGGGTTGTTCTCTTGATTGAGAGGCAAGCTCGAGAGGCTTGTGTTGTAAAGGTTTGCCATTCCACCTGTGAAGGAAGGGCCATAGTGAAAGGATCGGGAAAAGTCTCAAGAAGGGGTTCTTGAGCCGAGGAGTAGGAGTTACCGAACCTCAAAAAAATCACGGTGTCAATATCTCTATCTCTTTCTCTTTACTTGAATAACTTGCATGCTATAATCACTTGAATATCTTGTATCCTATAATTTGTCTTGCAATTAATTGTTAGAGATTTTTAAAATTGAATAATCCTTGTTTATCTAGAAATTATTTTTTTTGGTTATAGCGTGTTCCAATTTCGAAAAGAGTTAGTGAACACTCACGTTTTTGAACACCTATTCACCCCCCTTTAGGGTTAATTAGTGATTAACAATTGGTATCAGAGCCTAATCTCTATTATTTGTAGACTTAACTGTCTTAGAGTACGATCATGTTATCTAATTTAGTCACTCATGTTGAAGGACAATCGAATAATAGGCCCCCATGGTTTGATGGATAAAACTATAGCTATTGGAAAAGTAGGATGATAGATTTTCTTCAAGCTATTGACTACCAAATATGGCAAGTTGTTCTTGAAGGACCATTTGTATTGACCAAAAGCGTGGATGGAAAAACCGTCCCCAAATTACCAAATGAATGGGATAATGATGACCGAAAGCTTATGTCCTACAATGCTAAAGCCAAAGTAAATTTGAATTGTGCATTGAGCCCAATTGAATTTAATCATGTATCTACATGTTCTACGGCAAAAGAAATGTGGGATAAACTTGAAGTAACTTATGAAGGCACATCTCAAGTTCGATAATCAAAAATTGACATAATCATGCATGAATATGAATTATTTGCTATGAAAGATGATGAAAATGTGAATTCTATGATATCTCGTTTTACAAATATTTTGAATGGACTAAAGCATCTTGGTAGAATTGTTCCTAGATCCGATGCGTCACGAAAGGTGCTTAGAAGTCCTCTGGCCAAATGGGATGCAAAAGTAACGGCAATTAAAGAAGCTCATGACCTCAACACCATGAGTCTTGATGAGATTTTCGGCTCTCTACTCACTTGGGAAATCACATTAAAATCTCGTGAGGATGACATCAAGCAAAGAAAGGGGATAGTTTTGCAAGCCTCGACCAAAAATGAAATCAATGAGCCGAGTGAAGAAGAAGAAGATGAAGACATTGCCTTGTTCACCCAAAAATTCAAGAGATACCTTTAAAGGAAGAAAACAAATGGTGGAAGATTCATGAAGAAAATAGAACCAAAAGGTGAGCCTAGCAAAAGAGAACCCCCAACGTGTTTCAATTGTGGAAAGCCGGGACACTACAAAAGTGATTGCTTCAAGCTCAAAAAGGAAAATGAGAAAAGGCCAAGCAAGATGGCGATGAATGCCACATGGGATGACTATGACTCATGTGATTCGGATGAGGATAAAAATGGCGAGGAAACGGCAAATATTTGTCATATGGAAAATGAAGAAGAGGTACATTTAAATTCATATGTTGTAGATAAATCAAAATTATCATATGATAAACTTCTCCTTGATTATATTGAATTGCAAGATGCGTTTGAAGAATTACATGATGAATTTGAAAAATTAGCTAGAAAATATATTCTTCTTAAGAAAGCTAAAACTCCATGTAACTTCACTAGTTCAAACTTAGAAATTTCTTGTAATGACAAAAGCATTGAGCTAGAAAAGGAAAATACTCGGTTGAAAAATACTATAGATGATCAAATAAATGTCTTAGCAAAATTTACAAAAGAAAAAGAGAACCTTAGTATTATGTTAGGAAGACAAAAAGGATCATTTGATAAATGTGGTCTAAGGTATGATGCCTTTGACAAAGATGCTATCATTTTGAAAAAGAGAAAATCACTTAGCTCTACATTTACTTGACTATCACTTCATGCATCTTCAAATGATTATAAACATGTTATTTGTTACTATTGCAATAAAAAAGGACACAAATCAAATGTATGCTATCATAGAAAGAAGAAAATTATGTCAAAAATGGTTTGGGTTCCGAAAGGGACTATTGCATGCTTACATAGAAAAGAGAATGTTGTAACGAAACAAATTTGGGTTCCAAAAGGAACTATTGTGTCTTTATCTAACCAAAATGGACCCAAAACAGATTGGGTACCAATAAAAGTTACTTGAACTTGTTTTGTAGGTATGTTTGAAGTCCGCATCAAAAGAAAAGTGGTTTCTTCATAACGGATGCTCAAGGCATATGACGGGAGATAAATCAAAGTTTATCTTACTTAAATCATATGAAGGAGGAAACGTAACTTATAGGAATTGGCTCAATCGGTATTTCCTCTTCTCTCTCTATTGATGATGTGCTTTTAGTTGATGGTTTGAAGCATAATTTGTTTAGTATTAGTCAACTATGTGACAAGGGCTATGATGTTATCTTTAGGACTAATGCATGCATAATCGAGAAAGATGGGAAACAAATGTTCAATGCCAAACGAAATGAAAATTTGTATACTTTGTTGCTATGTGAATTGCATGAACAAGATGTTAAATGTTTTGTCGCATCTAGTAAAAATAGTTGGTTATGGCATAGACGTCTAGGACATGCTAGTATGGATCTCATTCATCGTTTATCCAAAAATGATTTAGTCAAGAGCCTCCCAAAGACTAAATTTTTGAAAGATAAAATATGTAGCGCATGTCAAGTAGGCAAGCAAGTAAAGTCCTCTTTCAAGAGAAAGAAAGACATTACCACTTCTAGACCTTTAGAGTTACTTCACATGGATCTTTTTTGTCCGGAGAGAACGGCTAGCTTAGCCGGGAAACTCTATGTACTTGTTATAGTTGATGACTACTCTAGATATACTTGGGTTCACTTTTTTGCTCATAAAAATGAAACTCACTCCATTCTTGAAAGATTTTATAGAGTCATTCAAAATGAAACAGATTTGAAAATCAAGAAAATTAGAAGTGATAGAGGTAGGGAGTTTGAAAATCAAGACTTAGAGAAATTATGTGATGACCTCGGTGTTTCTCATGATCTCTCGGCCCCTAGCACCCCTCAACAAAATGGTGTAGTTGAAAAAAAGAATCGATCTCTACAAGAGATGGCTAGAACCATGTTAAATAAGCACAACCTTCCCCGAAGCCTTTGGGCGGAAGCGGTAAACACTGCTTGCCATATAATTAATCATGTTATTATTCGGATGAAGATGGGGAAAATGCCTTATGAGTTGTGGAATGGTCGAAAGCCCAATATTGGGTATTTTAAAGTTTTCGGGTGTAAATGTTTTGTGTTAAATGATAAAGATAACCTTGGAAAATTCGACTCCAAATCGGATGAAGCAATTTTCCTAGGATATTCTACAAGAAGTAAAGAATTTCGGGTTTATAACAAAAGGAATCTAACCATGGTTGAGTCTATTCATGTTGTCTTTGATGAATCACCCTTACCACCATCACCTAGAATTGACCTAGAAGAAGATGAGCTTGTTGGGATTGAGGATAATTTAAATACTCTCAATATCTCCTACTCATCAAGTAGCCAAAAGGAAATGAGGGAAGTTGAGCATCAATCCAATGATGACTTGACCAACTCAATGCCTAAAGCATGGAGGATTGTTCACAATCATCCTCTTGCTCAAGTCATAGGTAATCCATCAAAAGGGGTTAGTATTAGATCTCAACTTAAAGATTTTTGCAACCACATGGCTTTTGTATCTCAAATCGAACCCAAGAACTTCCACGAAGCTCAATGTGATGATTCTTGGATCGTAGCAATGCAAGAGGAACTAAATCAATTTGAACGCAATCAAGTTTGGCGTTTAGTTCCTAGACCCGAAAATCAAACTATAATTGGCACAAAATGGGTTTTTCGAAACAAAAATGATGAGAATGGAGTAATTATTCAAAATAAAGTAAGATTGGTAGCTCAAGGATATAATCAAGAGGAAGGCATCGACTACGATGAGACCTTTGCACCGGTAGCTAGATTAGAAGCAATTAGAATGCTTCTTTCATTTGCATCATATAGAAATTTTACTCTTTATCAAATGGATATCAAAAGTGCTTTCTTAAATGGTGTCATAGAAGAAGAAGTCTTTGTGAAGCAACCACCCATTTTTGAAAATAATATTTTTCCATATCATGTTTTCAAATTAGCTAAAGCTTTATATGGTTTGAAGCAATCTCCTCGAGCTTGGTATGAGAGACTTAGCGGATTTTTGACTAAAAATGGTTTTACAAGAGGAAGAGTTGACAACATACTTTTTACAAAAACCATTAAGAATAATTTGTTGATTGTCCAAATTTATGTTGACGACATCATATTCGGCTCAACAAATAATTCTTTATGTAGGGAATTTGCTACAAGTATGCAAAATGAATTTGAAATGAGCATAATGGGTGAGTTGAATTCCTTCTTAGGGATGCAAATCAAGCAAAGCTAGGATGGCTTATTCATTAGCCAATCCAAGTACACTAAAGATTTGTTAAAGCGATTTGGTATGGAGGCTACCAAACATGCCATAACTCCTATGAGTTCCTCTATTAAGATTGATAAAGATGAAAATGGTAAATGTGTTGATATTACTAATTATACAGGCATGATCGGTAGTTTGCTTTATTTAACCGCTAGTAGACCGGATATAATGTTTAGTGTATGCTTATGTGCCCAGTTTCAATCATGTCCTAAGGAATCTCATTTGCTTGCAGTAAAACGTATTTTTTGCTACCTAAGTGGTACAATTAACTTAGGGCTTTGGTTTCCACGTGGAACTTCAATTGATCTTATTAGTTATTTGGATGCCGATTTTGAAGGATGTAGAATTGATCGAAAAAGCACAAGCGGCACTTGTAATTTTCTATGACACTCACTAGTATCTTGGTCAAGTAAAAAGCAAAATTCCGTTGCATTATCTACGGCGAAGCTGAATATGTGGCAGTCGGTAGTAGTTGCGCTCAAACTCTTTATATTGAGCAACAACTACTTGATTTTGGTCTTACTTTCTCTCACGTGCCTATTAAATTAGATAATACGAGTGCGATTTGTATTTCAAAGAATCCTATTCATCACTCACGCACCAAGCATATAGAGATTAGGCATCATTTTTTACGTGATCATGTTGCTTAGGGTGACGTTGAAATGGTTTTTATCGACACTAAAAATCAATTGGCGGATATTTTTACAAAACCACTTGCGGACGAATCATTTTCTAAAATTCGTCGAGAAATCGGAATGGGTATGAATTTTGATGTTTTATCTTAAATTCTTTCATAATTTTATATTTTCATATATTTTGCTATTTTCGTGTATTTATTTCACATTTTTACACCTATCTGTTTTTCATTTTTCATGTTTTAGTCGACTACTTCACTTAGTGTTATTCATTCTAGTCGACTACTTTGGTCAGTAGCTTCACTATTGACATTTCTTCACCTTATAGTCGACTACTTTGCCATTATAGTCGACTCAATTGCCTTTTAGTCGACTACTTTCCCCTCCTAGTCGACTCAAACCTAGCCTAGTCAACTCAAACTCCTTTCTAACCGACTCAACCCTAGCCCTAGTCAACTTAAGCCACTATAAAACCTAAAAATCCTTTCATCTTCTTCATCCACCCCCTTTCATCCTTCACCCAACTTCATTTCATCTCCTCTCAATACCTCTCATACTCCCATTTCTACCTTCAAATCATCATCAATATTTCATTATTTTCACATTTCCATCATCCTCCACCCATTTCCCTCACCCAATTTCTTCATTTTAACTCACTTTCTCACATATATATATACACCATCATATATCTATATATATCTATATATTATTTTTGCATCATCTTCTACAATGCCACCGAAGACTTGTGGTCTACACCGGAAACGTTCACGAATTGATGGAGGCCAAAGCTCCACAAATCCACGTATTCCTACGGTTGTAGAGGAAGAGGATTCGAATGAACCTCTGCTTCTTGAAGTGCTTATTCTTGATGATGATGATAGAAATCAATTCATCACGGTTTTTGATCATCGTGCTCCTACACCTTGCCGAATTATCACACAAGCTTTGTGCACTGAAATTAGGGCTCGAACATTCGATTTGTTCCGAGCAATCGGTAGGGATTTTTTCATTTCTCTTGACATTCCAGCACTTCCGCGAATTGTCAAAACCTTTTATACTTCTCTTACGAATCTTAAGGGGAAATTCCTCCCTCATCTTCATTTCAATTTGTGTGGTAATGATGTAACTGTTGATGACGGTGATATCTAGCGCATTTTCTCACTTCCGAAGGACGGTATCCGCCATTTCTCTAAGGATTGGTATAAGGCTGATGGGTTCGACTGTATTGAAGCAGTTCGGACTATTTGGGTTGAAATGGAAATTTCGCAGAACGCCGGTATTCTCTCCTCTATGCTACTACCCGAGGCAAGATTAATTCATAATGTCATTACTTATTCTATTTTACCTAAAACTGATAGTCGTAGCAGTGTATCTCGTATGGAAGCATTTTTAGTTTACTGCGTCATGACTGGAACCCGTGTTGATTTAGCTTATATTTTTCGTTCGGTCATCCTTACATGTCAGCGCAAGCCATCCGGCCCACTTTTCTTTCCCGCACACATTACATATCTACTACAGCGGAAAGGTTTTTCATTTCCGAATGAAGTGTCCGAGCATCACCCTATTTTTTTTGACACCACTCATGTCAAGCATATGCATATTTCTTCGGATGTGGAAGGAAATTTCATTTCTGAAAGTGCACTTGCTCCTCGTTCGTGCCCAACTCTTAGCGTTTCTGTACCGCGCCATGAAGCCTCTTCCTCGACTCCTCCAATGGAAAATGCTTTGGCTCCACAGACTGTCGAGATTAGTGCTCAGACTGCTCTTCTCAACCAAAATTCTTGGGATTGTTCAGGGCAATACGGAGACATTACAACGCCTTCATGCAGCAGTAAACAGGAATTCGGAAGCCATTCGATTGATCAATGAGCGACTTATTATTTCTGATGAGGAAATGTCTACACGTATCACTACTATTGCCGGGTCACTTGATGACCTTACTCTTGGACTCACAAACCCTCGCTCACACGCCCCTCGATGCTGACAAAAAAGGGGAGAAATTATGCTATCATATTATCATTTATTTCATTATCCGACATTAGCAATTTCTATTTTTTGTGTGGCTTGTTATGGTTATTTGCGACTTCTTTGTTATTTCCATGTTTTTCATTAGTATAAACAGCTTGTATTAAATTGAAACATCTATGACATGCTGTTTATTTATTTTCTCAAATGTGCACCTATTTATATATTGTACCAAAATCCCATTAAACTGCAAATTTCATTTACTAAGGGGGAGCATTTGAACAAAATATTATGCACACGTTGAGGGGGAGCATCACTTGATGTTTCGCCAAATACCAAGCAAACACAAAATGTTTTGTCATCATCAAGAGGGAGATTGTTATCTTTGAAATTTATTTTCAGCAAACAATTCCAAAATTGATGATAATAAACCATTAAAGAGTGTTTGATACTAATGAATTATTGAGTTTATATTTTCAGCAAAAGACAGGTGAACGACTTGGAAAAAAAACTCGGAAAGAAAACGACTCGGAAAGCAAGCTCAGAAAGAAAGATTGAATTAAAGCGAAAAGCCGAGAAAGAAATTGAAGCGCGAAAATGGAAAATCAAATAAACGGCAAATGTGAAAGTTGAAGACTCAAGACTTGGGGTAGATAGGTCGGGGAGCGATCATTGTAACAAGGTAATTTTATGCGTCGATTTTATCGTATAAGCTCAAGTATAAAATGAAACGAACTCAATTGGAATGAAAAACGCTTTACCGAACTTAAACGGAAAGAAAAATATTTTTATTAAATGTTTTTCATGTTGTAGTCGACTAGATTAACCATGTGTATTTTCTAGTAGTCGACTAAAACAATCAATAGCTACATGGTTTTCATCCACATAAAAGTAGTCGATTGAAATAAAGTTGAGTCGACTAGACTAAATGAAGTAGTCGACTAGATTAAGCAAAGTAGTCGACTAGAAGCTCCTCAAAATCCGGCAGTTTTTCAGAAAACTTTTTCCATGTTTTGTGGATTGTGTTTAATGGATTTCAAACGGCTCTTGACTTCTCTAATTCAATACTCACTCTCATAACCCTAATGTATTGATATATATAGAATGAGATATGTGTATTAAAGTCTAAGAGATTGAAAAACAAAAGAGAAAAAAGTGAAAGAAAAGCTCTCAAAATTCTACAGAAATTTTCTCTACAAATACCATTGAAACCAAGCTTTGAAAAGTTGATTTTCTTCAAGTTTCTTTGAAAATCAAAACCTCTAGTATCTCTTCTTATTCTCCAAACATCATTCATTGATTATATATTTTGAGAATATATTTCTAGAGCTATTGAAAAATCACCAAACACACTTGAGCTTATATTGATTTATCTTCTATAAAAACCTTTGGGTTTTGAGTGTTTTTATTCTTGAGTGATTTTATTGATTACATACGAATTTGTAATCTCGGACAAGTGAAGTCCACCTATTGTTCAAGAGAGGGCTGTTCTCTTGATTGAGAGGCAAGCTCGAGAGGCTTGTGTTGTAAAGGTTTGCCATTCCACCTGTGAAGGAAGGGCCATAGTGAAAGGATCGAGAAAAGTCTCAAGAAGGGGTTCTTGAGCCGAGGAGTAGGAGTTACCGAACCTCGAAAAAATCATGGTATCAATATCTCTATCTCTTTCTCTTTACTTGAATAACTTGCATGCTATAATCACTTGAATATCTTGTATGCTATAATTTGTCTTGCAATTAATTGTTAGAGATTTTTAAAATTGAATCATCCTTGTTTATCTAGAAATTTGTTTTTTGTTATAGAGTGTTCCAATTTCGAAAAGAGTTAGAAATATTTTTGAACACCCTATTCACCCCCCTCTAGGATTAATTAGTGACTAAAAATATGTATCTGTATTAGGATTTTTTTTGTAGAATTTTTGTTGTGGTTTTAGAGTAATCCTAGTCCGACAAGGAAGTGGAATGGAAATACAAATTGGAGTTGGATCATGAGTTGTTTCCACTTTCATATTCAACCAAGGGTTTCAAATCCGTTTCCTCTTTGAGTCTTTTACATCCATCTATAAATACACCCATAGGGTAGACACAATTCAAAATTCATAACAGTTGGGCAATATTGTTAGATTTTTTCATTATATTATTTTTTTTTCTTCTTTCTATCCCGGGAGTGTGAGGATGAATGGTGATAGTGAGAATTATTCTGAACCAGGGGAGTTCATGGAGGAGGATGAACCATATGAAGACGCTAAAATTTCATGTAATGGAGCAACAAGCCGTAAAGGAAGAAGAACCACACTGAAATCATTTCTGAAGTGCAGGCTGCAATTTGAAGAAGTGTTTCATCCGGAGAGGATGAATTGAGTATTAACTGCACCTAGGAGGAAAATCCTTAAGGCACGAGGATTGCGAAGTTTAGAGCAACCGACAGGAAAAAAGGTGTATCCGGGCTTGGTTCAAAGATTCTATCAAAACATGACTCTTACCGAACCGCCAGGATTTGAGGTTATGTCAGCTAAAGTAACTCGGTGGAGTGCTTCAATAGTGATATGAAAGAGAAGTATTACTGATGCATGGAATATACTGATTGGTAGTCCGAGACACTTGGAAGGCAAACTAAAGGAGTACCCTCCGGTATGGCCCCATACAGATGAGGAAATGGTGAGAGAATTGTGTGCTATGTCAAATCCAGGAGAGAAGACATGTGAAATTTGGTGGTTGAAGTCGGATATGCTTTATTTGGATTGTGTCATTGCGGCTCAAATTCGACTGAATACTCGGACTAGTGTGAGGGAACACACGATACTTAGAACATTGTATGCCTTAACTCATGGGTATAGAGTGTGTATTCCAACGGTGATAATGGACGAGATGTCAATTTCCCGAGCAGTTGTGAGTAGAGAATGGGTTGTTGCTGATAAATTTGAACATTATCTTCCATACCCGTTTCTATTATCGAAGTTCATTGTAGAGTAATTGGGTGATAGGATAGAAGAGCTGGATGAGAGGCGATGGAAAATTATGAAGATATATCTAGAGAAGGGCCTTGGTAAACTAAAAGAGACAGCGGACTCTCGGATATGATTAAAGAGTGTCATGGCCAGTGACGAAGAAAATAAGGAGGATGAATACTAAATAGGGCTAAGATTAGAATTAGGTTTTAATTTATTTTATTATGTTTTGTTTTGTTTTGAATTTTTTAGTGAAGGTAGACCTTTAGGGCCACGTCTTTATCTTTATCTTTGTTTTTATTTTTATTTTATTTTATTTCTATTTTTATAGGATTGTAGGCCCTAAAGGCCAAATCATTTGAAAAAAAAAATTAGAAAAAAATAAAAAGAGAAATTTTAATTCCTTGAAAATGTTGTGTGAAATTCTGGATATTTTTGAATTTTTTCCCTTGTTATTATTGTGGGTATTTGTGCTTTGTTGCATATATTTACAGGTAATCCAAATCAAGTTTGGGAGAGGGGATTCATGCTTTACTTTGGAATCCAGAAGTGAACTTCAAGGGTAACTATATCCATTCACATATAGTCTTTTTTACCATGAGGACATGGTCTCATTTTAGTTTGGGGGTGAGGGTATAGGATTACAAGGAAAGAAATTTTCGAAAAAAATTGAAATTTTAAAATTTGAGAGCAGTTATTTGTTTTCACGCATGAATGTTTTGCATTACAATTTGTTTAAGTTCATGTTTATGATGTATGAGTAGTATGTGATGTGATATTTCATTCATGAGAGTAATGATTAGATCGAGTTAGTGAAGTGATGTGATTTTACATGAGTGAGTGAATGAGTGAAATTGAAATCAAGAAAGACGACTTTCACCTATAAGCACAAACACACATTCCCTATGAGAAATAGGTTGATCTTTGACTATATAGTTGAAAAAATAATTTTGCCACAATAAAAGGGGAGAAGGTGAGATGTTATTGTTGAAATGGAGAAAATTGAAAAAAATGTTTGAGAAAATAAAATACAAAAAATAGTTCTTCAAGCTGAGTAATCGGGCATTGGTATCACCAATATCACTGTTCGTGTTTAAAGGAGAGAAGACTGATGAACATAAATCCCATGGAAAAAGCTCAGACCTAGTTGGTCGAGACTAAAAATCCCCGCTGGAAAGTTTGGAGACTTAAAAAGACAAAAAAGTGATAAAAGTGAAAAGATGGAAATATATGTTTTTGTCGAAAATGGCAAAGCGTTTATCAATGAAGTAGGAGAAGATAAATTGAAATATCATAGTTGAGTGTTCACAAGATCACTGAAGGTTGTTTGGACTGAGAGTAGAAAGTAGCAAAATTATTCACTTTAGTGGGAACCATTCATGATACAAAACTCGATATAATTATTGTTCGGTAGTGAGTGGGAATCATTTCATCCATGCTGTCTTTTTCATTATATCATGATTTAATTGAACTTCTGCGTGGACTCATGACTGCGTGATTATAGAGAACTGAGATGTTTGTAGGTACCATTACCGGAAATCCTCACAAGACTTCAGTTGTCCACTAGGGGTAACTTAAGGGTTTAAAAGGCTTGTTACACGTGCTAAGTGTAATCATCAACCCTCACGAAAGCAACGGATTAGGTTAGATTAGTTAGAATAAAAATCATCACAAGAAGTTCCCTGAGTTTATTGCTAAGGGACTAGCAATATGTGAGTTTGGGGGTGTGATAAGTGTCAAATATTAGACTTTTTGACCACCTAACTCACTATTGTTACGTCATTTCATTTCATTATTTGGTATTTTTATGTTGTTTGTGTGTTAAAGCATGTTTTAGGAGCTTAACGAAGAAATGGAGCTAACTTCGGTGAATTAACTGAAGTGTATGTTCTTTCTATCCAAATAGGAGAGTTAAAGAGGAAGTCCGAGACAAAAATTGCTTCCGGAGGGTAAAAACAGCATTTCCAGAATCCGTCATCTTCAGTAAAGAGTAACGTGGGTTCAAGGAAATCGTTTCAGTGCATTCACGGAGAAAAGTGGTTTTGAAGAAAACACATACGCTTATGCCTACGCTTTCAGTTTGAAAAAGTGGCTAGAAATCACATTTTTACACTTGGACCTACGCTTGGTATGTACGCTTAGACCTAGGCTTGAAGCATAGGCCATGTATGCTTGATGCGTATTTACGACAGTTTTTGTGAGTTTCAATGGTTTTTGCTTGTTCTAGCCCCAGTTCGATTCGAAGACGTGCATGTGACTCTAGACCTCTGTATACATGTATATACACTTATATATATCATATTTTAGGGTTTGCATGAGGATTAGAGTGAAAAGACTGTAAATGACCTCTCTATACCATTGCCTATATATACACGATTATATATCAGTGTAAAGGGGTTGGTCGTTGGTTCGGACGTTCAATTAGAGGTTTGTTGGTTCATGTGTAGAGTTTTCTCACGTTTAGACTTGCTACTGTTGAAAGCAATATTTAGACCTAGAGATCCGGAGAATAAAACCATTGTGATCGTTTCTACATCACCGATGCAGTCACCTTCCACTATGGCCAACTAACTCGGTATCTAGGGTTTTCTAGCAAAACCCTAGCCAAGTAATGTAGTTATTTCATTGTTTTCAATTATAAAAAGGGGAAATTGTTAACCATACTGCGATGATTGTAGTAGTTAACAGATCGTACTGATTTGCAATATAAAATTATATGTTTGTTCTAAATTATTGTCTTAGATGGAATGAATGTATTATTTTGCAGAACTATGATTATTCACTATGGGCTGAAACTCAGATGCTTAATTATGGTTTTCTACACAATGGTGGTAATGAAACTTGGAACCCTAGGTTGACACAGGTCATGCCTTGGGGATTTAATATAGACATGCTTTAGTTTATTTTCATGCATTAGGAGTAGATTAGAGTAATATAATTGGCATGCACTAGTTAAGTCAGTCATGAGATGGGTTGTCACAATCTGGTTGATGGTACTCCTTTTTGGGGTCGTATTTTGCTATTTGCGATACGACTTGATTCATAGTTATGGATCGCCTTCTTATAGTTTATACAGTGAGGAACTATATTATGCGGTTAGTGGTGGAGCAATGAAAACCCTGGTTTTCTCTCTCATCTTAACACAACCAATTTACTTTGCTTTGTAGATAATTTCAGTTAAAATAGATAATTTGGTATTTGACCACTCAAACAAACCATTTTCAGAAAAAATAATTCTGTGTTTTTGAATTTCTAAAGTGAACAATCTTAGTCTCTGCAGGATCGATATCCCTTACTCAAGTCATTGTTATTTTACAATCAATAAGTGCACTTGGCCGAGGAATAGGAACTACCGAACCTCGAAAAAATATCTCGGCGTCGATAGTTTTATTTTCTTTTCTCTAACTCTTTACATTGTTATTCATTGCTTAGATATTTATCTTGCTAGCTTCATATTGTTTAGTGATTTCATTATTCCTTTTGCTAGCATAATAGAACTTTTGTAGTTTGCGATTAGCATTCTTTATCGAAAAGAGTTAGATAAATTTTTCAAAACCCTATTCACCCTCCTATAGGGCTCTTTAGTGAATACAAAACTGATTTCAAAATTGTTCAACACAAAATTTTGTAACCATCAATGTTTTTTCATTATTTTAGTAGAAACATTCTACAAAGAGTACGATATTGATGACATAAAAAATTCTAATTCAAGTGCCTAAACAATTTGTTTTATTTATTTTAGTGGATCTTTACAAATTTGAGTTATTTTTTAATTTAATTAGTGATGTAGGATGGTTTGAGTGGGATTCATTGTTTTTTTAGGCAAACAATTTACTTAGTTTTTACTGTAAGAACACATTTGAGTATTGGTTATTTATGGCATGTTCTAAACAATAACCATATTGAGTGTTAGATAGGTTGTTTTGGTTTCAACGACATCTACAAGATTTGACAAAGGCATAATCAAGCATTGAAGTAGTGAAGAATACGAATGAAGTGCAAAAGTGAGCGTATTGAGGATCCTGGAGGGCGAAAACGACATTTTCCAAAGTCGTCACTTCAAGAAAAAAGTATCGTGGATTCAAGATGGTCATTTTGGCATAGTTGTGGATAAAAGTGATTTTAACAAAAAAGTCTACGCCTAAGCCTACGCTTACAGAAGTAAAAATTGGCCAGAATGTGAAAAACTATGCTTGACCCTACGGTTGGCCCTATGCTTGAACATACGCTTAAAGCGTAGGGGTGATAGGAGCCAAATATCATACATTTAAGGCTCCTAATTATACATTGTTATGTCTATGAATATCATTATATTGGTGTTTTCACACGGTTTTCGTATTTTAAGACATTTCAGGCGATCATCTGTAAAACAAGTTTAATTCGGTGAATTAACGGGATTTGTAACTCAAGATTGTTCGAGAGCCAAAATCCTGGATAAAAGACCTATAAATTACCAAAAACCAGTCAAGGATGCAAAAGGAATGAAGAAGAATGAAGCCAAGAAGAGAAACGGAGCAAAAGAGGATGAAATGTAGAATTTAAGGTGAATAACTACCGAGTACTCGGTAGTGTGAGTGTGAAAGTCTGCAAACTTGCGTGGTGGAAGGAAAAATCACCTAAGAGCTTTTGCGAACTTACGCCCGTTTGTGCGCTACCCTGGGGCTACCGAGTACTCGGTGGAAACTTCACCGAGTATTTAGTGAGACCAAAACCAGCGAGCCAAGTCAACAATTTGTATATGCACCAATGGGACCCATTTCGACCAAAATCATCAAGGAATGATCTCTAGGATAATTTGGATGCAATATTGACTATATTTGATGACAAAACTTTGTGATTTTTGAAAGGTACAGTAAGATTAGCAGAGGGCACCAGAAAAGCGGTGACAATTGCTTAGCTGGACCGTTTGTAAGTGTTATCGTACTTTAAATTATTGCACAAGTCTCATCTTTAATTTTCTTATTTAATTTCTATTTTATTTTTATTATTTATTTTTTTAATTGTTTTTAGTTATTTTATTATTTTTACATAAAATTGTTCCATCATTGTATGAGTGGTTTGCGTTCCGTATCTAAAAAAATTGTTCCTTTTCATCCTGAAGTTGATATAACTTATTGTAAAAACTTAAGAACTAATAAACAAATGATTGAAAAAATATATATTAAATTTTAACGATATGGGCGACCCTCAAGTACAACCACTAGGTTCCTTGAAAGATTATTACACACATTCGAATTTTGAATCACCAACGGACATTATTATATCAGGAGAAACAACATCTCATTACGAAATTAAAGCTAGTATTTTAAATATGTTGCCTAAATTCTATGGACATAAACATGAAGATCCCTATGAACACATTACGGAGTTTATTGAAATTAGTTCAACAACTAAAATGAATGGGATACCCACTAATGCCTTATGTATGCTTTTATTTCCATTTTTACTCAAAGAAAGAACTAAAAATCGGTACACTAGTTGAGAAGAATAGGTGAAAACTGATTGGGAGAAGCTTAAGAAATAATTCTTACATAAATATTACCCAATGGGAAAAACACAGGAAGCCTAAACAACCATAATGAATTTTGCCCAAATTCTGGGTGAACAATTCCATGAAATTTGGGAACGTTTTAAAGAACTCTTTGATAAATGTCCTCATCATAAATTTAAAAAATATGACTTGGTTTGTAATTTTTATCATGGCCTAGAAAAAATAAAACAATATCGTATAGATGCCGCATGTGGAGGAACATTTGCATTAGAACCAGTCGAAGACGTTTGGAAAATATTCGAATGATTGACTAAAAATTCACAACAAAACGCGTCAAAAGCTAGTGCTAGATCAATGCTTAATAACCCTAGAAGGATGGAAGCTACTAAAGAAATAGATAGAACTAACGATGTGATGCCTCAAGTGGCCGAGATAAGTAGAAAATTAGACATAATTTTGAATAGCACTCAAAATATTCCTATAGAAGTCTATTCGATTTGTTCTTATCCCTCTCACTTAGCTAGCGGATGTCCACTAATGTTTCAAAAAGATATAACGCCATGTGATGTTAACGCAACATTTACAAATAATAATCCTTATTTAAATGCTTTCAATCAAGGCTGACGTAATCATCCTTTATTATCATATCGATCTCAAAACGTCAAAAATCCTGTCCAAACTCAAAATGTCAATCAAATTCCAAGACAATTAAACAATAGTACTCAAAATCTCAACCAAATCCCAAGACAATTCAATAATACTCAAAATTTACAAAATAATAGACAAGGATTTCGATCATCCCAATCAAATCAACCTCAATTTCAAAATCAATTCCAAAACACTAATCCACCACCAAGATCAACTAGTTTTGAAGATAAACTTTTAGCAACCCTTGGAAATCTTGAAGCTAATACCCAACAATTACATACTCATTCTCAATCTATTTCAAAATTAGAAACACAGATGGATCAAATAGTTAATATGTTTAACAAAAGAGAAGAGGGTAAATTACCACTACCAGTGATCAATCCTAAAGGACAACATATGATTGAGTTAGGAACTTTACAAGAACCAACTCATGAAACCGTGCAAGCAATTACAACCTTAAGGAGTGGTAGGATAGTGGATAATAGAGTGCAGGAAAGATTTGAGGAACAATTAGAACGTAAAAAAGTTTTGGAAAAAATTCCCAAAGAAACATCACATCCAAAAGAAGAGGAACCAGTTATAGAAACAATTGAGAAACCTACGGAAAAGGAATATGAGCCAAAAACACCACTTCCTCAACATCTCCATGGATCCAACTATTATGGCAAACAGGGTGATAAAACGAATGAAATCTTAGAAGTGCTTAAACAAGTAAAGATCAATTTACCTTTGTTAGATGTCATATCTCAAATCCCACCTTACGCTAAATTCTTAAAATATTTATGTACGCAAAAGCGTAGAAATAAAGCTAAGGTACCCAAAAAGATAGTGTTGACTGAACAAGTAAGTTCATAATTAATAAATGATACACCACCAAAGTATAAAGATCCAGGAGTGCCAACAATATCATGCATAATTGGAGACCAAGAAGTAAGAAGAGTTCTCCTTGATTTAGGTGCTAGTGTCAAGTTATTACCTTATTCAATTTACCAACCACTGAAATTAGGATAATTAAACCCCACGTCGATTATACTTCAATTAGCTGATAGATCAATCAAACGACCAAGAGGAATAGTTGAGGATGTGATAGTTTAAGTAGATAAATTATATTTTCCTATCGATTTCATAATGTTAGAGACAGAACCTGTCCATAGTCCAAAGAAACATATACCCATGATCTTAGGACGACCATTCTTAGCAACAACTAACGCTTGCATTAATTGTAGAACGGGAGTGATGGATATATCTTTTGGGAATATAGAACTAAGATTAAATGTATTCAATATTAATTGCCACCTTCTAGAAAAGACGGATTGTTTTAATCTTGATGAAATAGATGAATTAGTGAAAGAGGTGACACAGGAAATATTAGCAAAAGATAACTTGGAAACAATATTATCTAAAGTAAAGGACAGTGACATAAATGAAAATTAGCAAATACAATATGATATAAAGGACATCACAAATGCCGAAACTACACTATACGGTGAATCTTGGAAACAACCGCATCAGTCATTACCTCTTATATCAAGTACTCCGCCAATTTCATCACTAACATCTCCACCTAAATTAGAGCTTAACGAGTTACCTAAACAACTCAAATATGTCTTCTTAGGTCCAGACAATACCCTTCCTATAATAATCTCTTCATTCCTTACTAAACAACAAGAAGAGCAATTTGTCAAAGTGTTTACTGACCATAAAGAAGCAATTGGGTGGAGCATGGCTGAACTAAAAGGAATTGACCCCTCAATTTGTATGCATCGTATACATTTAGAGGAGAATGCGAAACTATCTCGAGAAATGCAACGTAGATTAAATCCAAATATAAAAGAGGTGGTAAAAGGTGAAATAGTTAAATTACTTGATGCAGGTAAAATATATCCAATTTTAGATAGCTCATGGGTTAGTCATACACAGGTGATACCAAAGAAATCCTGGTATCACAGTTGTGCCAAACTTAAAAGGTGAATTAATTCCACAACGGGGTGGCGAGTGTATATTGATTATAGAAAGTTAAACTCACATACATGAAAAGATCACTTTCTCTTACCATTCATTGATCAAATCTTAGAACGTTTAGTTGGACAATGTTATTACTGTTTTCTAGATGGATATTTTGGTTATAGTCTAGTCGCAATTGATACAACTGACCAAGAAAAAACCACATTTACTTATCCTTACGGTACGTTTGTTTATAGAAGAATGCCCTTTGGCTTATGCAATGCACCCGCAACATTTCAAAGATGTATGATGTCAATCTTTTCAGATATGATAGAAAAGTTTCTTGAGGTATTCATGGATGATTATTTGGTGTTTGGAACTACATTTGAGGATTATTTAAAACATCTAGCACTCGTACTTCAAAGATATAAGGAAACAAATCTTATTTTGAGTTGGGAGAAGAGTCACTTTATGGTTCAAGAGGGTATAGTCCTAGGACATAATTTCTAAGTGAGGGATAAAGGTCAATAAAGCGAAAGTAGAATTAATTTCAAATTTCCCCCCTCTTACATCTATCAAGCAGATACGTTCATTCCTAGGTCACGCATGATTTTATAGATGATTCATTAAAAAAATTAGTAAAATATCACGGCAATTATGTAACCTCTTAGCTAAAGACGCAACTTTTGACTTCAATAAAGAATGTCTTGAATCTTTTGAGAGTTTGTGAAAGTTACTCTCAACTGCCCCAATAATCCAACCACCAGATTGGTCATTACCATTTGAATTAATGTGTGATGCATCTGACTATGCCATAGGAGCAGTATTAGAACAAAGAAAAGATAAGCTACCACATGTAGTATATTACGCTAGTAAAAGACTAGTTGATGCTCAAATTAATTACACTACTACCGAAAAAGAGTTACTAGCTGTAGTATTTGCCTTGGACAAATTTAGATCATACTTACAAGGAACTAAGGTAGTTGTTTTCTATGACCATGCAACTTTAAAATATTTATTAAGAAAAACATATTCCAAACCCAAACTTATTCGATGGATATTATTGTTATAAGAATTTGATATTGAAATACGCGATAAAAAGCGTACGGAAAATGTAGTGGCAGATCATTTATCAAGAATAGAGTTAGAAAATACAATGGATAATACTCCATTAATGGATTATTTTCCGGACGAACAATTGTTTAGTATTAATACGTTAAAATTCAAAGGTCCGAGAAAAGGAACGCGATATAAGAAATATGGTCAACAGTTGGAATGTTTCGTAGACATTAATCATAAATTAGGAGGTGTGGATTCTATCGATTTGATAGAACCCACGTATGACGATTAATAGAAACTACGAATGTCGGGCCAATGACATTAAAAAGAGGCACCATTCAGAAGAGTTCGTGTTCTCTTGAATGGGTATGTATGATTAGGATTATTATTATTATTTTTTTTAAATATTATATTTGTTTTTATAGCTATTTACTTTAATTTTAAGATCAGAGACGGTACCACGAAAAGATATTCGAAAACATTCAAATTCGGCAGAGAAGAACTACCGAGTACTTGATAAGATCCCCACCGAGTACTCGGTGGAGCTGTAATGATAAAGACGAGACAAAATTCATTCTTCTCACTTTTCTTCTTTCTCTCCCAAACCAAAAACTCTCATTACTCCACACTTGAATTAGAGGATGGGGGGAATTGCCAGAAACATGTTGCGATCTTTCCTTATCCATCATAAACCTCGAGACTAGAACGACACAAGATTAATACTAACTCGATTACACCTTCAAAATATTTTAAACATCCTTTTGCAAGCTTCTCTTCATCTCTTTGAATATTCTAAAGAATGGAAGTAAAACATCTTCCAATATAGGGTTCTTTGTGAGCAATTGATTGATGAAACTATAGAGAAACTTGTGAGGGTGATTTGTGGGTAGTAAAATTCTAATAGAAGCCAAGTAACCATGACCTCTCTTGCCACCGCACTCTAAGTGTTTGATAGCATGTGCGAATAGAGTCATAGATCCGAAAAAGAAAACACGAACCACCGAATCATCAACTAAGAGGCAAGACTTCATCACATTCGTCGTCTGACAAAGCCAATAATGAAGCTCCAATTAAAGAACTAGTAAAGAAGGCCATTGAAAAACGGTTCAATGTCGAGCGAGTTATAAAAATATCTGATTTTTGAGAATGATGAAGTAGATTCTTGGGGAATAGGGTGTATTAAGACAAGGGGGTTAGATTCATTGTTACGACCCCCGTCAACACATATAAGTAAACCGTTATTGATGAATTTTTGCTTAACATATTGGATGTGGGCGGAGAGCGGGGTAAAATGATGGAGATGAAGGTAAAAGGAAAGGTTATTTCAATCATGCCGGCATCAATTAGTAGAGCATGGGGTATTCCACATGTGTGCCCTGACCATCTTAAAGATACACTTTCAGCATTGCCCCGAACTTTTCCGAAAACTAAGTTCATTGTAGAGGATGTCACTAACGGGAGGTTTGGGAATAAGTAGGGGTGGCAATGGGGCGGGTATTCCCCGCCCTGTCCCCAAACCTGGTTTAATTTCCCCGCCCCGTCCCCAATTAATTTCTTTATTTTCCGCCCCGCCCCGCCCCGTACCCGGTTATCCCCCGGCCCGCGACCCGGTTATATATAACAAAAGACTCAGAAAAGATACTGAGTAGGGACTCTCTTAATCCAATTTAAGTGGTTGGGTTCACTCCAATATGATGATGATCTATTGTCCATAATCCATTTTGAACCAGCAAAAAAGTTAAAGAGTACCTGTGGGATAAGTGAAGATGAAGTAATGCCATAAACTAAAGCCTGTGCTTAACAAGATCTCATAAACTAATTCAAACCTACTCAAAAAGCTAAGTTGATGGGTTCCAACAGAGTGATGGCAACTAAATGAGAGAACGCAGTATAAAGGGATTTCAGAACATCAGACCTCAAGTACATGCATACGCAATGGATTTTATGAATGCATCGATAGAAAATTATGCCTGTGAAGAACCTCCTTTTAAGAATCAGTATATAAAAAGTTAACAATCAGTATATAAAAAAAGTACAACAACTGAGGTAATGTAATCTTTTCTAACAAAAGATCATGAAAATTAACAAATTGCAATCAGTACAGGTCCCAACTTGGAATCCTTGTTACACCGCCCAAATTGTAGTCAAATATTTTTTAGAACAATGTTTGCATCAACAAAACAAGGGAATGAACATAGGGATTTTAACGAGCCACTTCAAAGCATCACCACAGCACAAAGAGGGTCCAATAACTGCACAAAGGTTCTAGTGACCTTACTTCTGAAACTCCCACTCACTGTTATTTGCACAAACAAAATAATCACAAACATGAGGAAAATATATCTCTATGCAATGACACAAATACATAATATGACATGACCTCAAATAGTAGAGGAGCACATAACATGTATTATACCTCTATTTAAGAACCTAGGACATTAGAGAATTGTCATCATCACAATCACAAAATATATTATCATTTGTTGTATTCACCTCGAGTGGAATTCCTATAAACCAAGAACATAATTTTTTTAAAAACAATAAATCATGGCTATAAAAAATTAAAAAATTAAAAATGAGAAAAAGTAAACCAACAATTACCATTTTCTTCGGCTAAAAGCCAAATTTGGGAACACATCAAAGCCTCCAATGTAGTTGGATGAAGTTTGCTACGATGTGGACTAACAACCCTACCACCAGTACTGAAAGCAGACTCTGAGGCAACGATAGACACTGGAATCGCTAATATATCTCGGGCCATCTTTTGTAAGGTAGGATATTTCACTCCTGTAGTCTTCCACCACCCCAAAATATCAAAATCATCCGACTGAGGCAACAATTTATCTTCCAAGTACAAGTCAAACTTGGTCTTCTCCCCATCTTCAGGTGCATTTTGACTAAAACATTTACCAAAATTTGACTTATACCTCAACACCCCCCCCCCCCCCCCCCCCTTAACATCACTCACACTAGTAAGATTAGAAGACGAAACACTTGCATTATTTTCACTTTTTTTTTACCTTCTTGAATACTCGGAAAACATATTTGCACAACTTTCTGGCATTTTTTGAGCTTTCACCTTCCATTCAGCTCCATAAATTTCAGGATAGAAGAATTCAACCAGTCGCATCTTATATTGTGGATCTAACACTACCGCCATTGCCAATGCCTCATGACAAATATCACAATATTTCACATATTTTGCCAACATGTTGCGTGCCATCTCATGAATTGTCATACTTCTGTCGTCAAGCCAATTATACAATGGAACTCTAATTTCACAAATATAACCAAAAACTAAATTGGAAGTAGGATATTGTGACCCAGAAAATAACTCAGTGATAGAGTAAAACAACTCCAACTTGTCACAAAAGTTTTTTCCCATTTCCCAATCCTCATTGGTTGGCAATGTTTTGTAAAGTTTCTCACATTGCTTCAATCATGGGAACACATCTTTATACTTTAAAGCAGTTACAAGCATAAGATATGTAGAGTTCCAACGAGTTTTGCAATCCATTACCAACTTTTTGGTACATGGATGTTTCAATTGTCGAGCTGTTTTTTCAAACTTTTCAATTATACTCGGGCTTGCAGTCCAAAAACAAACGCATGAGCACAACTTCTCATATGAACAATTCTCCCATCAAGTATAAGTGAACTCATATCAACCTTATCAATGACACAATTTACCAAGGCCTCATTGACAGAACAATTATCTAATGTAATCATGGATAATTTTCTATCAATGTTCCAATCCAACATGGTATCAAGTAGCACATCAGTTAAAACTTCTTTATTATGTGGAGCAGGAACATATGTGAACCTATAACATATTAAAAATCAATTTCAATAAAAACCCTTGTTGAATTGTTCAGAATATAAATTATAAACTTTTTTAGAATATTATAAATGGTTTAGTTTTACAAAAACCAGCACCAATTTTAACACTAGTTGATGGTTTCGCGGAGCCGAACTGCAGACATGATTTTGGAATGGTAAGAACAATTTCAAATTGCAAGCTACACTCATGTATGTTTGATACAGAGTTTAACTGATGACCTGCTATATCAATGGCTATACTGCAGGTGTGTACAAAAATTTAGATGGTTTAAATGTTGTAAGCATTGGAAGAAACTACAATGACCTGCTATATCAATGACTATACTGCAGGCTACACTCGTTTTATAGTATATTTTAGAAAGTAAATAACTAAAATAAACACTAAATCATGACTATGTTCATGCTACCCTTTTACTGCTAGAAGAGTTCATGTTACACTAAAATAAAGACTAAATGAGTTCTCAGATGGTTTAGATTTAGCCAGAAGACTGCATATCCATATATCCACATCATTAGAACAGATGAAAAATGCATACAAATCAAATCAAATAAGAAATTTCGAAGCAAGTGTATGAACAACCCAAGAATAATATCCAATTTTGAAACCAAAACAAACCCAAATCATAGAAATTGGGATAGATAAAAAATAAATTTTAAAAGAAACTCAAAATAAAATTTCATACCTCAAAAGTCTTCTTTGCAGTTTCCACGAATCATCAATGAAGTGAGTCGTTACTACCATGAAACCCTTCCTTGAATGATTACAAGTCCACATATCCGATGTGAGAGCGACTCTGCCATTAAGATTCTCCAAAAATCTACATGTTTTAGCCTTTTCAGTCTTATAAATCTTTAAGATATCACTTTTGATTGTATTTCGAGAAACCATCTTAAACATCGGTTGAAGGCTATTCACGAATTTTCGAAAACGATAATGGTTAACCATGGAAAATGGATACTCGTGCACTATTATCATACATGCAAGCCCATGTCTTGACACAGTTTGATCAAACACATGATTGCGATATGAAACTTGTCCTTTACCTGTCTCATCATTTCTTTTATATGTGCTTTGTAAAACCAACTGTCTCAAACCACTACTGTCCCTTTTTAATCTTGGGCACCTCTTTAGATGAACAATCAAACTATTAGTTCCATAACTACTAGGTGCTTTCAATTTCGCATTACAATGATGACACACGCCATACACCATTCCATTCTCTGTGATTTTACTAAAATCATTCCAGACCGATGATGTTAATTTTCTTTTTCTTTCTGTAACAGTTGGAACACTAATTGGCTCATCACTAGCTTTAGGAATTTCAGGCTCAGGGGCTGAAGTGGGAGCCTCGGAGGTGGCGGGAGAGGGATTATCATTTGTAGGCTCTATAACTACATTTGGACTATTTGATTCCTTCTCTGACATCTTTCAATTTTGTAATATCTACAACAAAATTGCACACAAAAAAATAATTTCAGAATATAAATTATAAACTTTTCAGTTTTAGTATTGAAAGTTTGAACACTGTTGACATATAAATGGTTCAGTTTTACAAAAACCAGCACCACTTTGACTTGGAAAATTTGGTGCAAGTACTAGAGAATGAATCACAAACTGGCTAGTTTTAATCTTCCCACTTTGTGCAAGTACTAGAAAATTTGGTAACTTAAGATTTCTCACCTCAAAAACTCACATAATCTGTATACTTCTGAGATTTCCAAATTCTCCAGGTACTGCCCCTCCAAGATGATTGTGACTCAAATTCCAAAGTTTCAATATACATCGAAGGATAGCTATGTCAATATATAAAAATTAAGGGAAATGATTCATTCAAGATTGTGCATCTCTTACAGAGTAAGAAGGTGCTCCAAGTCACCAACAGTGGCAGGAACAACTCCTGAGAAGTCATTCCCAGAAAGATCCGTAAAGAACATAGATATGCTTAATAGGCTTAATAGAACACATACCAACTAAAACATACAAGAACCCGCATGGTGAGAAACTTACAATGTATCAAGATTAATTATACATCCTAGCTCAACAGGTATGTTGCCACTGAAATTGTTTGATAAAAGGTTCCTGATATTTAAACACAGAATTTCCATTAATATGCAGGAAAGATACAACTTCGAACTTTAACAAGAAAATATTCCCAATTTTCTCATCAGGACATACAGATATGTCAGGCTCTCCAAATTCTTAAATCCCAACAGAATTGATCCACTCAAATGGTTACCATGCACATTACTGAAAAATGAAAACAAAAGGCAGAAATGAAGTTAGAGGTGAATATTCAACTTTGAAGTATATTAGCTTAAGCTACTGCATAAAACAGATATTCTACAGTTGGTTCAATGCGGTGCAGGAGCTGATGTTTTGCGGAATGGGTAACCAAAAACAAAGAAACCAATTAAAATTAAATAAACTAACGAAACAAATTGTAGAGAAAAAACAGTGAAGACTCACAATTCAAACATATTTATAACTTAAGTTAATTTCCTTTTCGAAAACAAAAAGAATACTTATGAATTCATAACTTCACTGCTTTATGTATTATGACAGAGAAAAATCATAAACACACACAAGGAGATTGAGAACAAAGAATGGAACAAAAGCATAAAACCTCGAACCTCGCCTATTTTTCATCATTAACAAACCTAGAAATCCAAAATCTCAGCTCAAACTCCACTGCGAGTGTAGTTAATTTTTTATTTTTTAGCTTTTACTTCAAAAAAAATGATTTCAGACACAAGAAAAGAGTATAAAATCGAAGCTATATACATAATCTTCAATATATATATATGCATATATCTATATCTATATATCTATAGAGAGAGTAGTGGACCTTCAAAATTGACGAATAGTTTTCCTTCTTCTTATTGTTCCGCTCAATTTCAAACCCTAACCATCAAACAAAACTTGTGACCTTTGCCCAATTAAACACTGACCGAAGCTTTTTTTACAGAGACCTGGGGTTTTTTATTACCATTGGCGTGAGAAAAAAATACTGAAACAAAATATTTTAAACGAGAAGGAATAAATTGTAGAAATAAATGCATTAATGTGAGGATCAGATTATTAGGTTTTACCTTTTGCGAGGGGAATCAGCCTGCGAAGAATGAAAATCGCATTAGAACATAAATAATTCTATATCTAAGACACATGCCAAATGAAATCACAGTGAAACATATGTATTTATATATATATATATACATATAGGGAAAATGAAGGATAAAAAGCTTACCATTGTTTCGCCAACATGAAGAACCCTAGGCTGCAAGCAGAGGAATAATGCCAATGGTAATAAAAAACCCTAGGTTCGATGTAACCGTCGGAACTGCAGGCGACATGATTGGTGGTGTGTTAAAGGTCGTGAGATGTGAGGGTTTGGGAGTGATGAGAGGCGAGAGGAAATCGGCATGTTAGAGTTAGAGAGAAGACTAAGGTTTAAGAGGTATGAAGATATATATATGGGTTATGTTTGTAATATATCAAACATATAAGGTTAGTTCAGTAAATAACCAATTAATCGGGGCGGGGCGGGCAGGTTCGGGGTGGGGTGGGGGTGACCCAAACCCTCCCCGTTTATAATCGGGTAATTTATTTTTGCCCCGTACCCGCCCCGATTAGTTTAACGGGGCGGGATGGGGCAGGATAAACGGGGCGGGTCCCCGTCGGGGGCAGGTTGTTTTGCCATCCCTAGGAATAAGTATAAAACGTGTACGGCAAAGAAGCATTATGCGCCAAAGATGTGGATAATTGATACTATTCTTCGTTGGCAAGCACATCCACAAAGCCATAGTAGTGAACATCGTGGGATTTTCCAAGAAGATTTATATGCCTTTGCTAAAGACCATTGGATTTCAATTCCAAAGGTTATTTGGACGAACATCTATGAAGCATGGGTCGATATAAGCGATTCTACCAAAATCAATGCTCTATCATATGTGGTTCCATTCCCAACCTTAGCTATGAAATTAAACAAGGATCATAATGTGCCGATGGAGAGGGTAGGAAAAAAAGAGTACAAGCTATAATATTTCGAGCTCTCGAGTTAGCATAACATGATATCTAACTTACGCAATGAGGATATGGAAGGAGAGAAAATGCCGATGACTAAGGAACAATATTTGACACTCGTGGAAAATCAAGAAGCAATAATGAAAAAAAAAAGAGGAGCGATTTGACGATATAGTAGCCCGTCAAGAAAGGATCAAGAAAGAGCATGCAGTGATCTGAGCAAAAATGACTCGTGGATTTCAGGCCATTATGGATCGACTAAGCGCAGGCCCTACTTCTCATCCCCCACCACCACCGTCTGAGAGTAGGATCTAGATAGTACGATCGCAAGCCAACATAGACTTTCATTATATATATTGCCTTAGGCCGAGCTGTGAATCGATATTTTGTATTTTGCATTTTGATTTTTTTTAATTGAGTTTTGAAATTCCATTTCCCTATGACTTTCGAAAATTAATGAGAATGGATATTTTATTGAAAACGAGAAAATTATTTGTATTATCTATTTTAATTATGAGATATAAAGAAATAAGTTTGGGGGAAAGGTATGACTTATATAAAAACTATTTTTATATGCAAATTTCTTATTTATGCATATGTTTCACTAACTTTATAATTATTTATGTAATATTTTATAATAAATATTTAGTTTACTTTTTATAAAAATAATATTTTTAAAATATATATATTTATACTGACTATTATATATATATTTATGTATAATTTTTAATTAGAATGGTTTAAAAATAAAAAAAGAGTTTTTGAAAAACAGTTATTTTTGTGGTACAGGAACTACCAAGTACTCGGTAGTTTTCTCACCGAGTACTCGGTGAGTCCTGGAAAAACTATATTTTTATAAAAATCGAAAATCAATTTCTATAATTATGAAAATTTGATTTTCCTTTCAAAATAGGATTTTGACTGACTCATACAATATAATATATAGTTTTAGTAAATTATAATAAAAAGAAAGAGTTTTATAAAAAAAATTCCATAAATATGAAATCCTTTTCAATTATGGACAATTTTCCATAAAATCTTATTTCCTTTTCAAAATTTTCCATTATTACAATTCCTATTACAGATTTCTGTTAGAAATTGAATCATTCCTCTCCTATAAAGGACTCGAGTTATAGTTTATCAATATAGAGCTCTAGTATTGGTAGTAATCATTCCTCTTTAGAGTTCTCCTTTATTTGATCACCATGAGAGCAACACATAGCTCTAACTTCCGTGCAGCCTTCATCAGTCCTTCATCCATGAAAACCCGGGATGATGAAGCTCAGAAAGCTGAGTTAGTAGGATCTTCGACTAACGCCAAGGAAAAACAACTTATGGGATGTACGACTATATCACCAGAACCACTACAAGTTACATCAATTCATAGGTTTAGTTCGATTTCATATGAAGTTATTTATAATGAAGAAGTCATCAGTCCACCAAGAATGCAAAGTGGTGTTACTCTATTGGCAGCTCAAGGATTAACTAGGTTATTAAAAGCCGTGACTATAGAACCATATCCTCAAGTGGTGTAAAAGTTCTATTGGCATATGGGACATACTATAAAAAGAGAGTTTATCCTACCAATTTGCTTAGATTCCAAAGTATTGCCCTTCAATGTCACTGCCAATATAATAGCAAAAGCATAGGGGTATTCCGTATGAATGCCCAAGAGAGTTACGTAAGACATTACTGCCCATACCAGAACCATTCACACTTATGATTTCTGAGATGATCAATACTATATACCCAAACTATTATGCAAGTAGAGGGGAAGTTTCGCTCATCAAACAAGATCTAAATCCCAACTATTGGTTTTTGGATACAGTTATAGCATCACAAATCTATCCTAACGAATATCGGCATTGATGGGATGAAACAATGATCAAGATACTTTATTGTTTCCATATGGGGTATTGGGTATCATTCCCCGAAGTTATTTTAGGAAGTATGCTTGTATACATTAAACTTTGCAAGAACCTTACGGCGACTATGTGGAGATTTCCATACCCATTCCTCATCACTAAATTAATAAAGAATGCAACAGGGGAGGAAATGTTTAATAAGGAGACAAAATATATGTCCATACCTTCGTACTTTTATGCTAAAACGTTCAATGATAACTATGGATAAGAGGAGCAAGAACAAGTAGCTCATTGGGATGATGTAAAGATGCCTCACGGATGGATTGATGAGCTTGATAAGGATTTGATGTTCAAAAGTGGCTAGAGAGGAATAAGGAAGATTCGTAGGAATAAGGGAATGGATGTAGAATTTCTTTTTTAAGTATGGTTATTTTGTTTTTCCCACCAAATCCGTTTAGGATTGGTTTTATCTTTTGTTTTTATTTTATTTTTATGCAATTTTTTATTTATAGGATTATAGGCCCCTAAGGCCAAATGATGTGTGCTTTTATTAAAAAAATACTATTCCCTTGAAATTATGCTTCATGTTTAATATTTCAGTTTACTTAATATTATCTCTCTACTTGATATTGAAATTACCTAGACAATTAATGAAAATATCCTAGGGGGGGGGGGGGGGGTGAATAGGTTTTTTGATGATTTTATGATCAATTAAAATTATTTAGCGGAAATTCAATTTTAATCAGTTACAGACCCTAATTCACAAATCAATTCTCAAAACAGATCAATCAAGCAAATATGAATATAAGTGCAAAAATTAAATCATGAGAAGACATAGAGATTTTTTACGTGTAAAACCTTAGAAAGACTCCAAGTAAAAATTACGGATATGTTCGCGTATCAATGCGCTATGATTCAGGGAATTTGTACAAACTCCATGAAAACAGAAATTACAACCACTATAATGTTGTTCTTCACTCGACGTCTGGAAATCTACATTTGCTCGTGTTCCACGAAGCTCTTGCTTCGATCTCCGTACTATGATGACTCTACTTCTCAACAGATCAAATAACCACAAAGCCTCCTGTTTCGATCTCAGCACCCAAACGGCTCTGTTTCTCAATTGTATTCCCTCATTGTATATCTCTGTAGAATAATATGAACGATAAAATACTGTAGAGATCTCTTCAAAAGCTTAGCCTCCTCTCTTGTATACCTTTGGTATTTATAGACAAAGATGAAGCAAACCCTAAGTTTGCGCTTTCACATAATTTCACACCCCACTAAGTTAAACCCTATATTCTGATGAATAAAATATGTATAACATGTATACCAATGTATAAAGTTGTAGCCACCTAATAAGAAATCAAATTAGGGTACAAATGACATTGCAGCATGAATTATATTTCCTTGCCACAACAACGGTTGAAGTATAGGTTCCCTAAGCTTGAAGTGTAGATCCAAACGTAGCTTGGAGCGTACCTTCAAGCGTAAGATTCCACTTTCCAGTCACTTTTTTATTCTGAAAGCGTAGGCTTAAGTGTAGGCATTTTTGTTCAAACCATGTTTCTCTGCAACTATGCGAAAATGACCCTCTTAACTCCCCGAGACTTTTTGCTTGAATTGACGGGTTTGGGAAATGTTGTTTTTGTCCTCAGGGAGACATTTTTACTCAATACTGCACTTATCTTGTATTCCTCACTACTTCAATGCTTAATTTTGCCTTTATCAAAACTTGTAGATGTCATTGAAACCAAAATGACCTATCTAACACTCAACATGGTTATTATCTAGAACATGCCATAAATAAACAATACATAAAAGTGTTCTTACAATCTCCCCCTTGGCATATCTGAGACAAAACCATGTTTTACAATATTGTCTCACAAATAACAACATAACATTTATTCCTATGAACATACACCGATAAACATAGATATAAACTATCACCTTGCTTTCATGATGGACTACCAAATCAGTAACAACAACACTGAACACACCATTAAACGCACCTGTAGAAAATAGATATAAACCAACATAATGATCATTAAAAAATCATAACAACAATGTACACATAATGATCATCATTCTCCCCCTGAGAATAAACTCCCCCTTGCTAAAAAATTCTCCCTCTTAATCAAACAATCTTAACCAAACAATATTTCTCCCTTACTTAATACTTATCTCCCTTTTTGTCACTGAAATGTCAAACAAATAGAGTATATGTCATAGAAACAATGTAGAGAGATGTAAGAAAATACTCAAATAAAGCTCTACGATATAGAACTCTATTAGATCATATCTAGATTCTCAGGTTAACCAAAATCTCTACTATGCATGACTCTAATACTAATACATGAATGCATAATGTAATGAATAAAAAAAAAACAAAAATATATTTTTGTATTTTAGAAATATGTGAGCAAGGCTGTAGAGACACAAAGAAAATCATTCACACATCATATTCTCAGATATATCTTATCCATTATACACACGGTATAGAAGAAAATCAACACACATACCTTATCGACTCAAGAATGCAGAAGTCAAGTTTTGTAAATATATATATATATATATATATATATATATATATATATGAAAATTCACATGTGCGAGCATTAAGGTAAGATGAAAACAATACATACTAAACCTGATAATCTGTCCACCAACCGTGATGATAATTCAATCCAAGATCCAAACTAGAGGTCAAAAATAAAAAACTTTCTCATTGTCACACAATTTCCTCCTTTTCGTCTTTTCATCTTTTTCACCATATCCCTTTTTGTCTTTCTAAGCTCCGGACTTTCCAGCGAGGATTTTTATTCCCGACCAACTGGGCCCGAGCATCTTCTATGGGATTTATGTTCATCAGTTATCTCTCCTTTTTGGATTGAAGAACTGTTTTTTACATTTTTATTTTTTATCATCTTATCCTTTCCTCTTCTTTCACCATACCACAACATTCATACATATGCAAAATATATTTCATACATAGACCAATCTAGCATAGCTCATGAACTTTCTTACCACTTCGGGTTAAATGAAAAAATTAACAGATTCAGCAAGCATTACAATCATCTCCGAAGCAACAAGCACCTATGATTAACACTACTTCACATATGCATAATTAGAAAAGTAAATGTGAAAATAGAGTAAAATATGACAACTTTTGTACTCTAGCCAAACTCAACATTCCCAAAAAAAAATTATTAAAATAAAATACATCCATGAATAAATATAATACAAATACATGAATACCTACCAATTCTAGGAAAATAATGTAATGTGTTACTATAATGATAGATACGAAGATATATATTCTAAAGAAATCATACCAATAGATTTCCTAAGACTAATATGCTTTTGAAAATCTAATGGTTTTGTAAAGATATATGTCAACTAAGAATCTATGGATATAAACTCTAGAAACGCTATACCATCTTCAACAAGATCACAAATGAAATGATGACGGATATCTATATGCTTTGTCCTAGAGTGTTGAACGGGATTTTTATAAATATTTATCACACTTGTGTTATCACAGAACATAGTCATTGTGCCTTGAGAAAAGTCATAATCCTGCAACATTTGACGCATCCATAGTACCTGAGTACAACAAATACTAACTATTATATACTCAGCCTCAGCGGTGGAAAGTGTAACACCCTGCTCCAACATTTGGTATAATATTGTCCGCTCTGGGCCCAGCCCGGACGGTTTTGCTCTTGGGCTCCTCCCAAAAGGCCTCATCCCAATTGGAGACAACACTGCACATATAAGTACATCCCCAGACCTCTACCCGGGCGATGTGGGACATCACAATCACCCCCTCTTGGGACCCAGCATCCTCGCTGGTGTTACCTACGGGCTTGTGCATGCACCCACACTTAATTCCGGCCGGGCTCTGGCTCTGATACCAATTGTAACACCCCGCTCCAACATTTGGTATAATATTGTCCGCTCTGGGCCCAGCCCGCACGGTTTTGCTCTTGGGCTCCTCCCAAAAGGCTTCATCCCAATTGGAGACAACACTGCACATATAAGTACATCCCCAGACCTCTACCTGGGCGATGTGGGACATCACAGAAAGATAAACAAAATTTTGTTTCTTGTTATGCCAAGCAACTAAGCAATTTCCAGCATAGAAACACCCTCCACTAATACTTTTTCTATCATCAACATTTTAAGCTCAATCAAAATTAGAAAAAGATGCAATATTAGTATTAGTACCTAACGGATACCACAATCTATAATTGACTGTCCCTTTAACATATTTGATAATTCTTTTCACAATAGTAATATGAGACTCCTTAGGACTTGCCTGGTAACGTACACAAACCAACACTAAAAGCTATGTCAGATCGACTGGTAGTCAAATACAACAAACTTCTAATCATACTCCTATAGAGTGTAGGATCGACATCTTTGCATTTAGTATATATGCTAAGCTTGACACTTGTACTCATAGGAGTTCGAACATCCTTAGCTTTTTCCAAACCAAACTTCTTCACTAATTCCCAAGCATAACAAGTTTTAGAAACAAAAATCCCATCATTTAATTGCCTAACTTGAAGCCCTAGAAAGAAGTTCAATTCACCAATCATGCTCATTTCAAATTCATGTTTCATTTTATCTCCAAAATAATGAGCAAACTTATCAGAGGTTGAACCAAACACAATATCATCAACATAGATTTGAGCAACAACTATATCACCCTCAATTTTTTGAATAAACAATATTTTGTCCACTCCCCCTCGAGTAAAAGTTGTTCCCAACAGATAATCGGTCAACCTTTCATACCAAGATCCAGAAGCTTGTTTCAGCCCATACAAAGCCTTTTTCAGCTTGTAAACATGACCAGGACAATGAGGATCTTCAAATCCTTTGGGTTGCTCCACATATACCTCCTCATGAAGAATATCATTAAAAAATACACACTTCACATCCATTTAATACAACTTGAATCCAAGATGACAAGTGATAGCAAACAAAATCCGAATCGATTCAAGTCTAGCCACATGAGCGAAAGTCTCATCAAAATCAATACCCTCCATCTAAGTATATGCTTGAGCAATAAGCCTAGCCTTATTTCTAACAACTGTACCATTTTCATCATTTTTATCCTTGAATATCCACTTGGTACCAATCACAATTATCTTCTTTAGTCTAGGCACAAGATACTATACATCATTCTTAACAAAGTTGGTGATATAGGTTGAACATCACCAATTTGATCATGTGATTCTGCAGGACTTGAAGTATCATCATGAACCACATTGTCCTCTTTATCAACCTCAGAAGAATTGTTATCCAACATAAAGAACAGCTCACCATCATCCTCCTCAGCAGACGTCAGAAACTCATCTACATATGAGTCATCAACTACTACATTTGTAGATTCCAAAATAATTTGAGTTCTATGATTAAAAACCCTATATGCCTGACTGATTAATGAATAACCCAAAAATATTCCTTCATCACTCTTAGACTCGAACTTCCCAATAGATTCACGATCTCTAAGAATATAACATTTTGATACAAAAACCTTGAAATATTTCACATTGGATTTCTTGTCATTCCACAGTTCATATGGAGTTTTTAAAGTGCTAGGCTTTAGATAAACTCTATTTGAGGTATAACATGTTGTGTTCACCGCCTCGGCCCCAAAATACATAGGAATATTCCTACCCTGTAGCATAATATTGGTCATTTCTTGACTAACCTTATTCTTTTTCTCAATAACTCCATTTTGTTGTGGAGTTTTTGGTGCTGAAAAGTCATGTTTTATTCCTCTTTCATCACAAGACACTTCAATTTCTAAATTTTTGAACTCTCTTCCATGATCACTCCTCACTCTAGAGATGAAACAATTCTTCTCAGTCTGAATTCTTAAACAAATCCTCTTAAAACTTTCAGGAGATTCAGATGTTTCACTTAAAAATCCAACCCATGCAAACCTTGAGTAATCATCCACTATGACAAAAATATACTTCTTTCCTCATTTACTAATGGTCCTAGTAGGACCCATTAAATCAATATGCAACAGTTCTAAATGTCTAGAAGTACTAATGTTATTTATCTTTTGTGATGACATCTGACTTGTTTACCCTTCTAACATGATCCACACACAATCCCTTTTGCATAACCAAGCTTAGAGACTCCCTTAAGAATTTCACTCTTAGTAATTTTTGTTAATTCTCGAAAAATAACATGTCCCATCCGCTGATGCCAAATTTCAACTTCATCAAGTTTAACTCTATTGCACGACAATTCAGAACTCAGAACAATGCAATAGCAGTTATCAGTTGAACGCGTACCTTCCATCACACAATTCCTAGAAGAGTCAATGATCGAACACTTATCAGAAGATAAAGTGACTTTATGATCGTTATCATATATCTGACTTATGTTCAACAAATTTGCTTTAAGACCCTCTACATAAAGCACATCTTCTAGTTTAGGTAGACTAGGAGTCACAACCGTACATTTTCCTATAACCTTCGACTTCTTTCCATCACCAAAAGTGACTATCCCACCATGACACTCTTCAAGAAATTCAAAAAATGTCTTTTCTCCAGTCATATGACTCAAACATCCACTATCTAGATACCAAGAATTAGACTTATGAGCTCTAAGTGTAGAGTGAACTAAAAAATAGTGTAACTCACATTTCCGAACCCATGCCTTCTTCATCGTCCGAGCTCCATTTGCCAATCTTGACAAACTCTTCATCTCTTCATTCAGCACCTTAATTGGATCTTAAACGCAATTTCCCTATTGAGTTCTTTGTTCCTTCATCGATCAAAAAGTCTTCCCTCTTAGCTTTGAACGCCTCGGTCGAATGTGACCTCTGACACCACAGTAGTGATATACAGGGACAAACCTTTGAATTCCATAAGCCGTACTCCTAGGATATCTATAGGTAAAAGAAGGCTTGCTTTCAACAGTTCTCCTGACATAGGATTGAACACTCAGATTCCAATTTAAAATTCCTTGAGTAGAACTAGATGTTATTTGGAAAGCTTTTACAAAGGTGGTTTCGACACAACGTTCGAATTATGGGATACTCCATCAAAATAGAATCCCTTTGTATTTCCTGTATATTTTCCCATACTCAACATATGATTAAGCTTAAGTGTTCCACTAGATCATTTATGAATAGTTGAGTTAGCATCTTTCAATTCCTTTTCCAAGTTTCCAATCTTGGTAGATTTCTCAACTAACTCCTTCTTGATATCATCTACTATCTTCAAAACTTCAGTTCTCTATTGTTCAGATTGATTCAATTCCTCAAACAATTTGGCCTTTTGAGTTTGTTGGAGATTTAGAGTTTGAGAACTATTTGATAATTCGTCTTTTAAATAATTTAATTCTTTTTCCATGCTAAGACTTTTAGTCAATAGTTTAATGTGATTTTTGTGAAGTTGAGTTGTCTTACCAAGTAATTTATCATAATCCACCTGAAGTGATTCATCACACTCTTCATCACTCTTAGAACCTTCCTCTTCAGACATCGCCCAACTCGTAACAACTTCTCTGACCTCCTTGCTTTGTGCAACAAAAATGGTGAAATTCTCAGAATAATCACCAACCTCCGAGTCTATCGCATCACTAGCTGATCCATTATCGGATTCATCATCCCAACTCACAACTAAATCTTTGGATTTTTTCAAAGTTCTTGCACACTCAGCAACTATGTGACCATATCCTTGACATTCAAAACATTGATGTTTTTCTTCTTAAGATCAAACTTGTCTTTCTGAGATTGAGTCTTATTCCTACTTCTAGACTCAACTAATTTATCTCAAAATCTTTTTCCTTGGTTGCTCTGCTTAGCCTTAACAAATTTGTTCAACCTCTTAGCAAACATGGCAATATCAGTCTGACTCAACTCATTTTCTCCATCTGATTCAACACGATCCTCCCTAGTGGCTTTGAAAGCTATGCTCTTCTCTTTTGTGCCACTGGCCTTCTTGAGGTTTTTTTTAACATCTCCATTTCATAAGATTTTAAGTTCTCTACCAATTCTTCAACTTTAATTTCTTTAAGAATCATAACCTTTGAGATGATAGTAATCCTATATCGAAAACGTTCAGGTAGAGAGCTAAGTATTTTCTTCACTATGGTTGTATCAGGAATAGTTTCACCTAGATTATGAAAACCTGCGACAATATCAGTTAGTCTCACTTCAAAGTGAGCGTAGACTTTATCATCCTCCATCTTCAGCTGTTCAAATTGAGAATTAAAAATTTGACGTTTTGATTATTTGACCTTTGAAGTTCCTTCATGGGTCACTTGGAGAATATCCCACGCTTCTTTGGCAATCTCACACGTAGTGATTCTCTTAAATTCACTTAGGGTCACTGCATTGTACAACGCATTCAAAGCTTTTGAATTCCAATTTGCACTGTTCGTCTCAGCAGTAGTCCACTTGTTCGACAGTTTCACTTTAAATTCATTAGTCGCATCACTTTAAATGCTCTCATTTTGAATTTCCAATATATGTAATTCGAGCCATCAAATAATGGGGACCTAGATATGGAACCTCCTTCACGAGGCATCTCCATCGTCTAAGTTCAGAATCTAACCCTAGGTAATCAACCTAAATCAGGACAACCACGCTCTAATATCAATTGAAATTACCTAGACGATTAATGAAAATAGCCTAGTGGGGGGTGAATAAGCTTTTGGACGATTTTATGATCAATTAAAATTATTTAGCGAAAAATCAATTTTAATCAGTTACAAACCCTAATTCACAAATCAATTATCAAAATAGATCAATCAAGACAATATGAATATAAGTACAAAAATTAAATCATGAGAAGACACATAGATTTTTTATGTGGAAAACCTTGGAAAGACTCCAAGTAAAAATCATGGATACGCTCGGGTATCGATGCACTATGAATCAAAGAATTTGTATAGACTATTTGAAAACAGAACTTACAACCACTGTAATGTTGTTCTTCACTCAACGTCTGGAAATCTAGATTCACTCGCGCTCCACGAAGCTCTCGCTCTGATCTCCGTACTCTGACGGCTCTGTTTCTCAAGAGATCAAATAACCATAAAGCCTCTTGCTTCGATCTCTGCACCCAAACGGATCCATTTCTCAATGGATCAGTGCAACCATGTTGCAATAGATGGTGTGATAATGTTTCAGCAACTAGAACATCTAATTGTGTATGAGAATCATTGATGTAGAAGCACAATTGGAAAAACTCAACAACAAGAGAGAACTTGTATATATTTGATCACCCAATTATACTCCCTTACCATATATCACTGTAGAAGAATATGAACGATAGAATACTATAGAGATATCTTCAAAAGCTTAGCCTCTTCTCTTGTATTCCTTTGGTATTTATAGACAAAGATGAAGCAAACCCTAAGTTCGCCCTTTCTCGTAATTTCACACCCCACTGAGTAAACCTTATATTCTGATTAATATAATGTGTATAACACGTATACCAATGTATAAAGTCATAGCCCCCTTATAAAAAATCAAATTGGGGTACAAACTACAATGCAACATGAATTATTTTTCCTTATCGCAGCTACACTTGAAGCATAGGTTCCATACGCTTGAAGCATAGGTCCAAGCGAAGGCTTAAGCGTAAACATTTTTGTTCAAACCATGTTTCTCCGTAACTGTGCGAAAATGACCCTTTTGACTCCCCGAGACTTTTTATTTGAATTGACGGCTTTGGAAAATATCGTTTTTGCCCTCCGGGAGACATTTTTACTCAATACTGCACTTCTCTTATATTCCTCACTACTTCAATGCTTGATTTTGCCTTTGTTGAAACTTGTAGATGTCGTTGAAACCAAAATGACCTATCTAACACTTAACATGGTTATTGTCTAGAACATGTCATAAATAAATAATACACAAAAATGTTCTTACAGATATGATATTGGGTATTGCATAATGTTTTATGATTTAAATAGATCATTCAAAACAAGTTTGGGGGATATACGAACACTACAATGCAAGGAACAAAATTACAGTTTAAGGGCGGTAACAATTTCTTCCTTTATTTATTTTTAAACCATGAGGACATGGTTCGCTATAAGTTTTTTTTTGGGGGGGGGGGGGGGGGGGATTATTTATTTACTAATGTGTTAAGGGATTAAGAAAAATAAAAATATTAAACTTTTTGAAAAATCTATTAAGTTCTTCATTCGAAATATGTGATTAATGTCAAATATGAGTTGATTTGTGTACATGTTATGACTAGAAAGATATCGTGTATACAACTACCCCACTCATGAGTATATAATAGTTTGATTAAATTAAATTTTTAAGATGTGGTGCACATGAGTGAATAGATAAGTGAGATTGAAACCGAGAAAGATAGTTTTGACCTATAAACACATGCACATATTCTCTATGGGACAATTATTGACCTTTGACTATGTAGTTGAAAAAATGGATTTGTTTTAATGACAAGGGGAGAAGTAAAGAATAAAAAGAAATAAGTATGATGCAAAGATGAAAAAAATATAAAAATGCAAAAGGCGGTTCTTCAACACAAAAGGAGGAGAAAACTGATGAGCATAAAATCCCATGGAAGAAGCTCGGGCCCAGTTGGTCAAGACTAAAAATCCCCGCTGGAAAGTTTGGAGACTTAGAAAGATAAAAAAGGATAAAAATGAAAAAAGTATATTAAGTTGTGTAATGGCAAAGATTGATCACTGAAGTAGAAGAAAGGATATTAGTCTACCATAGAGAATGTTCACAAAACACGGAAGACCATGTAGGATCGGCTGTGGAGATTAACAAGTTTATTTCACTACTGTGGGGACCATTCTTTTAAATTTAATTCATAAAAATTATTATGTATGAGTTAGTGGGGATAACTTGTATGTTTTTTATTCTGACGACATTATAACATTGCATGATTTAATGATTATTTGATTTCATGAGCATACAAGAATGAAAAATGAAAGAATTTGTGGGCAGTATATTTAACCCTCACGAGACTTCACTCGATTTTGCCGAGGGTTTTAAAAGGCTTGTTGCACGTGCTAAGTGTAATCGTCCGCCTTCACGAAAGAAAATGTTAGTTAGTTAGTTATTTTTAATTTATTGTACTAAAAACACAATCATCACAAATTTTGAAATGTTTTTATTGAATTGATTACTAAGGGACTAGCAATATTGAAGTTTAGGGGCTTGATAGGAGCCAAATATCATTCATTTAAGGATCATAATTATACATTGTTATGTCTATGAATATCATTACATTGATGTTTTTATACGGTTTTCGTGTTTTAGGACATTTTAGGCGATGGTATGTAAAACGAGTTTAATTCGGTGAATCAACGGGATTTGTAACTCAAGATTGTTTGAGAGTCGAAATCATGGATAAAAGACCTATAAATGACCAAAAACAAGTCAAGGATGCAAAAACAATGAAGAAGAATGAAGCCGAGAAGAGAAACGTAGCAAAAAAGGATGAAATGTAGATTCAAGGTGAAAAACTACCAAGTACTTAGTAGACCCTTCACTGAGTACTCGGTAGAGTGAGTGTAAAAGTCCACGAACTTGTGCGGCGGAAGGAAAAATCACCTGAGAGCTTTTGCGAACTTACATGCATTTGCGCACAACCATTGGGCTACCGAGTACTCGGTGAGACCAAAACGACGCTAGGTTTTACCTTACGCAAACGCACATATCAATTGTAGAATAGCAAAGCGGCTTGAGTAAGGGATAATCGATCCCATAGAGACTGAGATTGTTCACTTTAATAATTTAGAAACACTGAATTATATTTTGAATGCTTGGTTGTTTGAGTGGTCGAAAGACCAAATTATCTATTTTAACTAATAATTATTTAAAAAACAGGTAAATTGGTTGTGATTCAGATGAGAGAGAAAATTAGGGTTTTCATCACTCTACCACTAACCGCATAATATAGTTCATTATTGTTTTAACTGTAAGAGGGCGATCCATAACAGTGAATTAGGTCGTATAATAGATAGCTATATACGACCCCAAAAAGGAGTACAATCAACTGGATTGCGATAACCCGTCTCATGACTGGGCTAACTAGTACATGCCAATTATATTACTATAATCTACTCCTAATGCATGAAAATAAACTAAAGCATGTCTATATTAAATCGCCAAGGCACGACATGTGTCAACCTAGGGTTTCAAGTTTCATTACCACCATTGTGTAGAAAACCAAGATTAAGCATTCGAGTTCCAGCCCATATTGAATAATCATAATTGTGCAAAATAATATATTTATTCCATCTAAGACAATAATTTAGAACAAACATAGAATTTTATATTACAAATCAGTACGAACTCTTAAATACTACAATCAACACAGTATGGTCACAGTTTTCCCTCGTTTACAGTTAAAAATAATAAAAGAACAACATTACTTGGCTAGGATTTTGCTAGAAAATCCTTGATACCTTGTTAGTTGACCATGGTAGAAGGTGACTGCATCATTGATGTAGAACCATTCTCCGTAGTCTTCTTCTTCGGATCTCTAGGTTTGAATATGGCTCTCAACAGTAGCAAATGTGAATGAATAAACAACGTTCAGAAAATCACATCCGAACTCTCCAACATAACAGTATCTCCCACGTTTGATGTATGGTCTTGTATATATAGGCAATGGCATAGAGATGCCCTTTTTAGTCTTTTCACTCTCAAAACACATCAAAACCCTAAATATAAGTGTATATACATGTATACAGAGGTCTGGAGTCGTGGGCACGTTTTCCAATTAAGCCCGGGGTGAAACAGGAAAAATCATGCAGAAATCCTCAAAGTTGCCACATTTACGCTTGGAGGCTACGCTTCAAGCGTAGCTGGTCTACGTTTCAAGCGTAGGTCTAAGCGTAGATTTTGCAATTCTAGCCATTTTTTGGTACTGGAAGCGTAAGCACAAGCGTAGGGTTTTTATGGAAACAACTTTTCTCCATGAATGCGCTAAAACGTCCGTCTCGAACCCACGATACTTTTTGCTGAAGATGACGGCTTCTGAAAATGCTGTTTTTGCCCTCTGGGAGACATTTTTTTCTCGGACTGCCTCTTTGACTATTCTCTTGGATAGAAAGAACACACTCTTTAGTTAATTCACCGAAGTTAGCTTCATTTCTTCATTAAGCTCCTGAAACATGCTTTAACATGCAAATATCATAAAAATACCAAGTAATAGAATGAAAGAACGTAACAATAATAAGTTAAGTGGTTAAAATGACTAATATTTGACACCTGTCACCAAGTCAGCAATTTGTACATGCACTAGTGGGACCCATTTCGACCAGAATCAGCAAGGAATGATCTCTAGGCTATTTTGGATGCAATATTGACTATATTTGATGAAATTATATATGATTCTTCATGATATATCACGATACACATTCTTGACTTAATAGTAAAACAAATAGATTACCAAACAAAGATGTCTTTTTTTCTATAAAAGAGAGGGGTCTCCCTTACAGTGAAGAGTCTTTGGTTGAGAGATAATTTTGATATTTTGGACCAGAGATATTATTGAAGAAGAGATCGATAGAAGAATAACCATGGAGGGCGTGTCTATATCAACGATGTAGACAACCACTACCATAAATAACTAAACTGGTATTTAGGGTTTTTAACAAAACCCTAGCCAAGTAATGTAGACTCTTTCTTATTTTCAATTGTATAAGGGGAAACTGAAGGACACGTATTTGATGATTGTGTAGATGAGTGATTACGTTTGATTTTATATAAGGTTCTATGTTTATTTTATGTCTTGTTTTAGCTTGAATGAATGTTTTATCTTACACAATCATGGTTATTCAATAGGGGCTAGAACTCGGATGTTTAACTCATGATTTTCTACACAATAGTGGTTATTAACATGTAATCTTGATTTAGACAGACCATGCTTGACAGGGATAACTAGTAACGTGCTTTTAATTTATGTTAGTATGAGTAATTTAGAGTAGATGCATGTACTAGTTATCCTTGAAAATAGATGGCTTGTTCCAATGATTGATGAATTGTTCCTTTTTTAGGATTAGGGTTTTGCTAATGTTTGCGACCCTATATCTAATTCACATATGATGGACCGCCCTTTACAATTGAATGAATTAGAGGATATGTTATATGGTTAGTGGTGGAGTTAGAAATACCCTAGATTTGTATCTCCACTATTCACAACCAAAACCAATTATCTATCATATTTATTTCATGTTCATTAGTTATAGAAAACCAAACAAATAAATTATCCTTAATAATTTAGTTAGAATAATTATAAAAGAGTTGAAGAATCATTAGTCTATGTGGATTCGATATACCATATCTCATTGGTACTATACTATAAATTGATCCGTGCACTTGCGATCGGTAAAACTATGTCAACTTTAAGGCCTTATTTGCACACACTATTATCATTATCATTATCTATTACCCAAGCCTAGTAGGTTAAACTAATTAAGGCTTGACCACCGATTAGGGGGCCTACGCTTAAGCGTAGTTAGGCTACGCTTAAAGCGTAGTGACGGCTAAAATTCTGTCGATTTATGTTGTGTTGTCTGTTTTGTCCCTAGTTTGATTTTGTGATGCGTGGACCGACTCCTACACCTTGGTATACGTGCAATACATATAATATACATAAGAGATTAGGTTTTCGCTGAGTTGGATGTGAATTTACGAGAAAGAGCAAACTTAGGGTTTCCCTCAGTTATAGTCTATAAATACCAAGGTCTTCTATACATGAGAGGTAGCCTTTGAGTCATTGAGAGATTTCTGCAAGTTTTTTATAGATTCATATTCTTCTACAGAGATAGAGAGAGAAAGAAAGAAAATCATTGAGTGATTCTAAATATTCTACTTCTCTCTTGGTTAGGGTTTGTTCAATTGTGATTTTACATCGATGATCTTATACACAATTGATTGACCTAGATTTTGAAAAAATCTACACACCACCTTGTGCAACGTGGTTGCTTAGATTTGTTTGAGAAACAAAGCCGTCTGAGTACGGAGATTGGAGTAGGAGGCTTCATGGTGATTTGATCCGTTGAGAAACGAAGCCGTCTGAGTACAGAGTGGAGCGAGAGCTTCATGGATCGCGAGTGAATCTAGACTTTCAGACGTCGAGTGAAGAACAACAGATTACATCAGTTGTAAGTATTGTTTTCATAAAGTATGTACAAATTCTCTGATTCATAGTGCATCGATACCCGAGTGTATCCGTGGTTTTTACTTGGAGTATTTCCAAGGGTTTTCACGTAAAAATATCGTGTGTCTCTATTTCTTTATATTCTGCAATTAAATTAATCTTTGCATGATTTATCTTGATAGATAATTAGATTAAAATTGAATTTTTCGCAATTAATTTTAATTTGTCAATATATCCACAAAAAAACTTATTCCCCCTCTAGGCTATTTTCATTGATCATCTAGATAATTTCATTTACTTTACTATATTTTAGGATTCTACTTGAATTTAAGTTATAAAATTCAATTCAATTTGTGGTTATGTAATGGTTGAAATATTTGGCCCAATTATAGATGGGCCACTGGACTGATGGGTCGACGACGGATGGGCCAAAGACCGATGGGCCGGAAGATGGGTGGGCTAAAAACAACCAGGCCGAAATCAACAATGAGCCCATGGAAATTTCTAGAAGCTAAAGTGTGATCCACAAGGCAAGAGATAATCCAATTATAGTATGTAGAGTCCAAAAAAGGTTAGGGTTTATCAAATCCCTTGATTTAAGGGGTTGATAAACCTGGGTATATGGGCTTCACCCATTTATCACAATTTGTATAAATAAAGGACTGTGATTAATGAGAAGAGGAGGAATTTTTTTATCTCAATTTCTATTGTGTAACTTTTCTGCATTTACACAATTGGCGCCGTCTGTGGGAAACCCTATTATTGAAATCCTTTTTCAATAAGTTTCTCACCCTCTGCAAAAGAGCTAAGATTCGTACCAACAATGGCGATCACACGTTCACAACATACCGATTTACCTCCAAACGGAGGCCAGCAACCAGAAGATCCGATCAGACGAGCCCTAGAGGAGAGGACTGCCGAGTTAGAAAGGCAGAACGCTGAATTAACGGCAAAATTGGCTCAACTACAGAATCCACAAGAGTTCCATGACGACGAGCAGTCCGGCCAACGCGAATGGTCTGTAGGCCGCCAGACAGATATGGATGACCTACCCGCTAGAGCCCACAACGATCGTGAGGAACAGGCAGAGTCATCCCTACAGGTTCTTGAGGCGCGTAATCCTGAGGAGGTCCTGACCATGAAAAAACTGGAGGAAATCATGTCAAGATTCCAGCGAGACGTGCTTAGGGACCTGAAAGTACAGACCCCAATCGATCTGGCCTCCGAGGCATCCATAGACGCCGTTCAGACACCATTCACCGTCTCGATCACCAGCGTGCCCTATCCGGAAAGGTTCAGATTACCGAAGTTCACCCTGTTCGATGGTACAAAAGATCCAACCGAACACATCTATCACGTCCATACCAAGATGAATGTTTACAACGAAAACGAGGCCTTACTCTGCAAAGTTTTCCCCACCAGCCTGACCGAAGCAGCCCTCCTATGGTTCAGAAAGCAACCGCCCCGATCGATCGGTAGTTGGCTCACACTCTGCGAATTATTTATCGCACAATACTTTGGCAATAAAAGGCAGAAGAAGACTATCTCCAGTATGTTCACCATAATCCAAGAAAAGGGGGAATCCCTGAAAAGTTTTGTCTCACGGTTCAATGTGGAGATGTCTTCAACTGACAACTGCGATCAACATTCAGCCGTCGAAGCTTTCAGAATGGCCCTGATCCCTGGAACGAAGTTCCATCAGTCCCTAGTCAAGAGGCCGCCAGCCGATATTGGAGAGCTCAACTCTAGGGCACAAGGTCACCTTCGAATAGAAGAGGAGTTGGCCATACGACAAAGAAGGACCGCCTTTGCAACAGTAGAGGCCAGGGCGTCCGAACCCTCCAGGGTAAAGGATCGGGCACCAGACCGGAAGAGACCGAGCGCACCTCCTGCTCCTCCTCCAGCCCCGGAGAAACGACCGAGGTTTGAGGAGAAGGTCACCCCCTTAAAAGTGACCTTGGCAAAGCTGTATCAGGAAACAAAGGGCAAAGGAATCTACCGGTCACCACCTCCCATCAGACAGCCGATGGACCAAAGGGATATGTCGAGGCACTGCGCCTTCCATGGCGAATACGGGCACCACGCTAATGAGTGCAGAAGCCTCAGAAGACAGGTGGAAGCCATGATTGCAAAAGGAGAATTGACCGAGTATGTTGCCAAGGAAGGAGCCCGATTAGATCAAGCGACGCATGCCAAGGGATCTATGGGACAACCCGTACGGGTCATTCACATGGTCCATGGAGGGCCCAGTCGGTCAGAAGCGGAAGAAGCTCGTAGATCACAGATGCGGCAAGCCCAGAAGTTACGAAGGGTTGGAGAAGTCACCAAGTTTCGAAGCCCGAAAGAGGATGCCCAGATTATTTTCACCTCTGCGGATATGCAGAATATTCAGACACCACATGACGACCCCCTGGTTATCTCCCTCATGGTCTCCAACTTCCTGATCAAGAGGGTAATGGTCGATCCAGGAAGCAGTGCCAACATTATCACCAAATGGGCCTTTGAGAAATTGGAAATCAACCCCCAGGAAATAGTCCCATCCAGAAGCCCGATAGCAGGATTCGATGGAAAGAGAGTGGAACCAGTGGGGGAAATCCAGCTGCCAGTAACGGCAGCAAGGCGCACACTCCGAGAGACTTTCGTGGTGGTGGATGTCAAACCTTCCTATAATCTCCTCATGGGAAGGGGATGGATCCATCGTATGAACGGAGTCCCTTCTACCATGCATCAGGTCATGCGGTGTATTGATCCGAACGGAGTTGACGTAATCGATATCAGGGGCGATCAGGTAGCGGCAAAGGAGTGTTATGCAGTCACTATGAGAAGTCTAAAAAGGAGAATGGATCCGGAACAAAAGTCGCAGTCCAAGATAGTACTTGATGCCAAATAGCAATTACAGGAGGGCGGTTCGGGATCACCGGTAGCAGTTGAACCACTACTGGAAGTTCAAATTTGTCACGATCGCCCTGAAAGGTTTACCTATGTTGGTTCAGGCCTTAATCCACAAGAAAAAGAGGAAATGGAATCCCTCCTCCGATCCAATGCCGACATATTTGCGTGGAGCCATATGGACATGACCGGTATTGATCCATCAGTCGCCCTACATTCTCTCAATGTGGATCCCGGCGCAAAGCCCGTTAGACAAAAACAAAGACGAATGGGAGCCCATCGAAACCAGATCATAGCCGAAGAGGTTGATCGTCTTCTGCAAGCAGGATTCATAAAAGAGGTCCAGTATCCTTCCTGGTTGGCAAACGTGGTGGTGGTCCAGAAGAAAAATGGCAAGTGGAGGGTATGTGTTGACTTCACTGATCTGAATAAAGCATGCCCGAAAGACTGTTTCCTTTTGCCAAAGATCGACCAGATAGTAGATGCCACCGCAGGATTCGAACGCCTGACCTTTCTGGATGCATACTCTGGCTATAACCAGATCCGAATGGATTCGGAGGACCAGGAAAAGACTGCCTTCATCACTGAGTCAGGTACATTTTGTTATACGGTTATGCCATTTGGACTAAAGAATGCAGGTGTTACCTATCAGAGGTTGGTCAGAAGGGTGTTCCAAGGGATGATGGGATCCACCATCGAAGCCTACATCGATGACACAGTGGTCAAAAGCAAGGAAAAAGGAGTCCATCTCGCCGATCTACAGCAGGTATTCAATATGAAGCTCAATCCGGCCAAATGTTCTTTCGGAGTATCCTCAGGCCAGTTTCTGGGGCACATAGTTGATCAGACGGGAATACAAGCTAGCCCTGCACAAGTCAAAGCTCTCGTAGAGACAGCTGAGCTAAAGTCCCTGAAAGAAATCCAGGTGCTAACCGGGAGAATAGCGGCCCTCAGTCGTTTCATCTCTCGGTTAACCGATCGGTGCAGGCCGTTCTTTCAGGCAATAAGAGCGGCACAAGGAGAGGTCTGGGGTCCCGAGCAAGTGAAGGCCCTACACCAACTCAAAAGTTACATGACGAAGCCCCCGATCCTGGCAACCCCTGAAGCCGATGAGCCGCTGCACCTATATCTGGCCGTTTCAGTGACATCTACTAGCGCCGCTCTGGTCAAGGAAGGCAAAGGGTACCAGAAACTAGTCTTCTACACCAGTAAATCTCTTGCTGATGCGGAAACCCGTTATTCAAAGCAGGAGAAGCTAGTATTATCGTTGATCAATGCTAAACGACGTTTGCGGTATTATTTTGAAGCACACCCGATCATAGTACCTACCGTAACTCCGATCAGGTCCATAATGGAGAAACCTGAGTTATCTGGGAGAGTATCAAAATGGGCGATTGAACTGGGGATTTTTGACATAACCTATGTCCCCCGAACGGCCATCAAAGGACAGGCAGTAGCTGATTTCCTGCTGGAGACAGAAACTACTGACTGCACAGAAGAAGTCGAGCCTGGATTGTGGGTCGTGTTCGTGGATGGATCATCCAACGTCAATGGAGCAGGAACTGGAGTAGTACTCGTAACACCGGATGGTACTAAAATCCAACAATCCGTTAGACTGGAATTTCCAGCTTCTAACAACGAAGCAGAGTATGAAGCCATCCTTGCAGGAATTCGGTTAGCCCGAAGCCTTCAAGTTCAAAGAGCAGAGGTACGAAGTGACTCCCAGCTAGTCGTGCGATAGTTAAATGGGGAGTATGAAACCCGAGAGCCGAAGATGGAAGCCTATAAGAATCTGGTTCTAAGGGAGGCCGAAGAGTTCCAGCAAATAAGCTTTGAACAGATTCCCAGAGGGGACAATTCTGCAGCAGATCATCTGGCCAACCAAGCCTCCGCCACAAAAGAAAGTATGACTCGCACTGTGCCAATGGACTTCATCGCCCAATCCAGCTTGAAACCCCCCGAAGAATTAATGGTTATCCCATGGGAACCAAGTTGGATGGATCCGATTGTAGATTATCTGAGATTTGGTACATTGCCTGAATCAAAATCAGAAGCCCAGAAGATAAGAATGAAGGCAACCAGATATGCCCTATACAACGGCCAACTATACCGAAAGTCTTTTTCTGGACCATACTTGAGATGTCTCACCCCCTCCGAGGCATCGGCAGTCATGGAAGAGATTCATGCAGGAGCTTGTGGCAATCACTCCGGAGGAAGGTCCCTAGCTCATAAAGTCCTCACCCAGGGGTATTTCTGGCCCTACCTGGCAAGGGACGCTGAAATTTATGTCAGACACTGCAAAAAATGTCAGTTTCATGGAGATGCCATTAACCCACCACCGGAGTTCTTAAACCCAACTATTATTCCTCACCCTTTTGCCTGATGGGGCATGGACATTGTAGGTCCGCTCCCTCAGGCAATAAGATGTACCACACATGTTCTCCTGGCTACCGATTATTTTACCAAATGGGTGGAAGCGGAGGCATATCCCACCATAACAGGCAGCCATGTTATAAAATTCATCTGTAGCCACATCATCTGTAGATTCGGCTTACCCCGAACCATAATGATGGATAATGGCACCAACCTGGACAATAGAAGGGTTCAAGCATTATTAGCAAAGCATGGGATCAATCAAAACACTTCTTTCGTCGGCTACCCGCAGGGAAATGGGCAAGCCCAAAGGACGAATAGAACAATTTTTGACACACTGAGAAAAAAACTTGAAGACGCAAAAGGGGCTTGGTTGGAGAAATTGCCTGAGGTGTTGTGGTCCTATCGGACTACCCCGAGACAGCCAACTGGAGAAACCCCTTTCGCCATGGCTTATGGGGCCGAAGCAGTTATCCCGATCGAGCTAAAAGTACCTACTTTAAGGAGTCAAGCCTGGGAGGAAGGTCCAAACAATCAGAACCTAGCCCATGATCTAGATCTCCTAGAAGAAAAACGGGAAGCCGTCGGGATAAGACTGGCTGCCTATCAGCAGCAGGTCAGAGCACGTTTCAATCAGAAAGTCAAAAGAAGAGAGTTCCAAGTGGGCGATATGGTGCTCAGAAGGAAGATTGGTATTGTAGGCAAATTACGAGAGACATGGGAAGGACCTTACACAGTGGTTGAGGTTATCGGACGCGGTGCTTATCGGGTTCGGAGGAACGAAACAGGCCGCCTCGAGTCCAACTCTCAGAATGCTTATCGGTTAAAGAGGTATTATCCTTAGATAGTTGTTTTTCTCGTTAAGAAATAAAACTGTGTCTTTCTATGACACCTTTGTTACGAAGCATCTGTGCCCGATATCGGCACCTCTGCTTCATGATTTTCAAATTCATCTCAATAAAGATAAATTCTACTTTTATGCAAGGCTCTAGGATTATAAAATTTCCTAAGTGTTTGAGTTCAAACCTGATTTGAACAAACCAGAGGATGAAACCAAGCCTCAGGGGCCAAATGCCCGAAGGCTTCACAATTTGCTAAAATTTCCTAAGTGTTTGAGTTCAAACCTGATTTGAACAAACCAGAGGATGAAACCAAGCCTCAGGGGCCAAATGCCCGAAGGCTTCACAATTTGCTGAAATTTCCTAAGTGTTTGAGTTCAAACCTGATTTGAACAAACCAGAGGATGAAACCAAGCCTCAGGGGCCAAATGCCCGAAGGCTTCACAATTTGCTAAAATTTCCTAAGTGTTTGAGTTCAAACCTGATTTGAACAAACCAGAGGATGAAACCAAGCCTCAGGGGCCAAATGCCCGAAGGCTTCACAATTTGCTGAAATTTCCTAAGTGTTTGAGTTCAAACCTGATTTGAACAAACCAGAGGATGAAACCAAGCCTCAGGGGCCAAATGCCCGAAGGCTTCACAATTTGCTAAAATTTCCTAAGTGTTTGAGTTCAAACCTGATTTGAACTAACCAGAGGATGAAATCAAGTCTCAGGGGTTCATTGCCCGAAGGCGTTGTGACTCATTGAAATTGCCTAAATGTGTGAATTTAAAATAAATAATAAATAGCCTCAGGAGCCATATGTCCGAAGACTTGATTGTTTCATAAAAGCTAAGTACGAAACAATAAAAACGCACACAAAGGACGAATAATTACTGGAAAAAAAGGATAAAAGTTCTTGTTCATTAAAAATGAAGGAAGTTACAAGAAATTAGCCCATTGGGGGAAACAAAAACATATAAAATTGCCCTGGCTACAAATTGGGATGATGGTATTCTTTCCCCTTCAGGATGGCAGCAAAGCGCTCCTCGTTCTCAGAGGCAGGAGGGTTTTCATAAGGAAAGGGTATTCCCATATGGGCATCGAATGCCTCTGTGGTCTTGAATTCCCGGGATTCCAGAGGGATATGCTCCATTTCATGCCTACATCTCCAGGCCCTGACCGCTCGGAGGTCACAGATGACACTGTATCTTTTGAACATGTCAAGCCCTCTCAGACGGCACACCTCTACCTTTCCCCGCTCCAGGGAAAGAAGCCTTTCTGATTATGCCAAGAGTCTATCAGATTCAGCTTTTTCAGCTGCCATCTGCCTAGCAACCTCTTTCGCTTTTTCCAGCTCGGCAGCCAGAACCAGCTTTTCGGCAATCAGGGTTTGCTTTTCCGCCTCACCGGTTTCCAGAAGAGTCTTCTGTTCAGAAACGGTCTGGCGGAGACCATCCGCCTCCTTGACCAGAGAAACCCGATGGATCTCATTCTGCTTTATTTGGGCCTTCATACCGGCCATCTCTCTGACATCAGTCTCAAGGAGGCTGTTGTAGGCCTGAACGTCGTAGAGAAGCTGCACAATAAAGATTGGATTATTACACAAATAGCAGTCAACAAACGAAATAGAAAAGACAAACTGATGATTGAAGTCTTTTACCTCCATAACCATTATCGAAGTCTTCTTAGCCAGATCAGTCCTGGTGATTTTTGACTGAGCCGCCCTATCAGCTGGTGTCCAGATCCCTTTGGCCATAGCCCGAAGAGCTTCCGGATGGTTAAAGGTGATTTGATCAGCACAAACTGGAGTTCCATCTGGCAGCAGAAACTTAGGCTCCCAAGGGATCAGAGCTTGGGATGATTCAGGGGCAGCAGGAGCCTTGCTTGAAGAAGCATTCTCGGCTTGTGCCCTGGCCCTTTTAGTACCCACTCCACCAGTAGTACTGGATCGGGTCCTCACAGTCGGAGCATTGACAGGAGGCGGAGGAGGAACCGATGGGTTCTACGCTAGTGGCGCTGGCGGGCTCTGAACAGGAGGAGGCACCGAAGTCGAAGGCGGTGCTGTTGACAACGGCACAGCATCAACAAGCGTAATCCCTTCGGGAACTTGAGGGATTCTGGCGGACATAGGTTTGTCAGGCAAGTCCATCCTGTCAACACCAGCGCCCAAGTTAGAGATCGATTCAAGATTGTCCATGGTCAGCAGGTCAGTAGCCGATCGGGTCTTACCCCAAACATGGGTTTTCAAGAGGCCTATCCGCTGTTTTATAAAGGTAAGGGGAAGATCCTTGTCCTCGTAACCTAGAAATTTGAAGGCATAGTCCCCCCGGTGAAGGTCACAATGGTCAGAGAGGCAAGAAGCCTTATGAAGGGGGCGGTAGAATAAGCAGGCGAATGGGACCGAACTTATTGGGGATCGGGAAAATACGAGAAAAAGGGTACGACCAATTGCCACTCACTACTACCATTCGTTCCTTCCATCCCTTGTCCGATTTTTCAGTATCGGTACAGATGTTGCGGCCGTGAAAGGGGAAAAGGTTGTATCTACCTCTACTCGCTCTGGCATTTTGGAAAAAATAACAAAGGAGGAGGTCGGCTAGGCCTAAGTTCAGATCCATATCCCTATTGTACAACAGAAGCATGGATATGATCCTAATATTGTTCGGGTTCAATTGAAGAGGGTGCAACCCTAGCATGAAAAACACATAGTGAAAAAAGGGATGAAGAGGAAACTTTAGAACCCTAAGATGAGATGCCGATAGCAGAATGCTACCGGGGGCTAGGCCCTGGCTCTGGGAAAAGTCTAGATAGCCAGGATAGGGGGACACATCAACATCCTGGGGAACTCGGGTCTCAGCCCGAAGGTGTTTGACGTCCACTTCAGGTCGGGTCCTCTTAAGTGGGGCCACTACGAATGGTTCAGAAGGCTTGGATTTCGCAGGACCGGTCGTTGAGGAACCCGGAAGGTCAGTACTTTTAAGAGTGGTCTTTTTAGTTCCTCTAGGAACAGGCTGGGGAGTGTCACTGCTAGTGGAATCGGTGCTTGAGGCAAAAGGTAAAACTACTTCCTCTACCGACCGGGTATCATCACTATCGGACATAATGTTAAGAAATGTAGAAGAGATAGAAGGAGGTAAAGGTGATAAATTAAAGAAAGAAGAAAAGAAGAAAACCGATCGACTTACTTAGTTGGTGAAGGAAGAGTTACAAAAGCTCTGAGTAACAGCAGGTTTCTACGATATCTGAGATGAGCGACGGAATGAGCAGCGGCAATGACAAAAAAGCAAATCCCAGTAATGAAGAGCTAAAGAAGACAGAGACGAGAATAGGGAGTTACAAAGTATGAAATGTGATGAGAAGTGAGGAAAGAAGGGGTTTTTATAGAAGGAGAGAAGGAAGCCAAAAAGGCTGCACGAAGTCCGAAAGGCACGCCAAAGCCGTCATGGTGCGAGATTTAAGGGAGTAATGGCCTCACGTTTTGGCATATCATTTAATAGGCGATAATGACATGCCAACTCATTATCTTCATTTCCCATAAAAGCTATTAGTGTACATATACATAGGTATTTACATTTATTAGGTCATGGGCTTTAGAAAGAATGTCAAGCCCATAACCTCAGGGGCCTGTGTAATGGTTGAAATATTTGGCCCAATTATAGATGGGCCGACGACGGATGGGCCAAAGACCGATGGGCCGGAAGACGGGCGGGCTAAAAACAAGCAGACCGAAATCAACAATGAGCCCATGGAAATTTCTATAAGCTAAAGTGTGATCCACAAGGCAAGAGATAATCCAATTATAGTATGTAGAGTCCAAAAAAGGTTAGGGTTTATCAAATCCCTTGATTTAAGGGGTTGATAAACCTGGGTATATGGGCTTGACCCATTTATCACAATTTGTATAAATAAAGGACTGTGATTAATGAGAAGAGGAGGAATTTTTTTATCTCAATTTCTATTGTGTAACTTTTCTGCATTTACATGTTATAATTCAAGTTGAAATTGAATTATATTTTCAAATAGGATTACTAAAACTCTTTACACTTTTAACAGTAAATATATATATATATATATGTCTTTGTATATGTTTCGTAATTTTGTAGGTTTTTGATAGCAAACTTGGTTTTTCTGAGGCACACCTTTCATTATCCTTTATATTTTCCAACATTGAGCTTCATTTTTCTTCTCGGAACCACGCCTTCAATTTATTTCTTTCTCCAAGGAGCTTACCTAGAAGATGCTTTACAATTGTTTTTCTATTCACATTCACACATTGATAAGCTTAGTCTTGTCCTTATTCAAATCATAGTCTTATTGTCCGAAACCGTTATGTATTGTTCAGTTTATAATTCTTTAGGAAAGCATTGATATCATTATTTAGCAACGATATTCATTTTAAAAGTTAATATTATTCGAATTCATTACACCGATACCGAAACTAACACCGCAAACGAGAATCATGCTCCAAATACAGTTTTTGCATATTCACCAATTCCCATGCATCCTCAATCTATATGTAATTTTAAAATATGATCAATGACAAAAAAAAACTTGTATGGTTGTGATTAATGGACTTTAATTTTCTATTAACTAATAAACATTGAGAAATTGCCCAATATTCTTATTGAACTTGGTATAAGTCTGTTATCCACCAAAATCTTATATAGCTATATATATATGTATACACACTTTATACCTAAAACTCAAAATTATGTGTAATTGAGAATAAGAATTTGGTAGAACAAACATAATTCCCTTTTAACATTCCTAACTCATATTGTAACAAAACCATAAATTTATAAAATTGGAAAAATAAATATAAAAATAATTAGCTTTTTTGCAATATCATAACTTCCTATCATATAATCAGTATCTCGAATAAACACTTTGTAAAATTGGGGAAAACTAAAGCCTAAACTTGCATAAAAGCCTTTTCAATTCGTGCAAAGATTCACTTTCTCATATATTTTGGACACACATGGAAATGAACAATTAGAAAAATAAAAAGAAAAGTATGATTCGTAATAAAACAAATATAAATTAGTGGACTCACTTGACCTCAAATTCTGAGCTGGTTGGCCATGGTGATTGCTTGTAAGTGTCAAATACATTACCTACATGCCAACTAAAAAAAGAAGATAAAACCACCTTCATCCCTTATATAGGTAATTTGCAGTGAGACCCCTGGGATTTACGTCAATTTCACCTAGCCTTCGGTCAATGCACTAGTTTACAAAGACACCCTCTGAGCTTTAAAAAGTCTTGCAGTGACACCCCTTTGAGCTATGAAAAGCCAGGTTTGCCCTTATTATAAATATTGACAGCTGAAAATGTCCATAATACCCTTTATTTTAAATGTATATGGGGGATTTGGTTATAGGAAATTTTTTTAACTCACTCAAAATTTTATAGGAAGAGTTGCACCAAAATTTTACCCTAAACTTTATTATAGGATGAAAGTTGTATAAAAACTTTAGGGTAATTTGAAGTCAGAATCCCTGAGATTTCGGTCAATTGCAATAAGTGGCTGGTCAACGCAATTTCGGTCCCAAAACCCTCTGATGTTTCAATTCGTTGCAATGACACCCCCTGGGCTGGTGAAATGACTAACATGCCTTTTAATTGTCTCACTTATTACATTAGAGTAATATATGAAGTGTGAAATTACCCATATTCCCAAACACTTCATCCGTTTATGAAATTATTAATTACACTTTTACCCCTTATTACAATATATATTACGAAAATTACAATTTGATTTTTTTTATATAAAATTCGAAATAAACACATAAAATTCGAAACAAACATATAAAATTCGAAAAAATATATATAATTTGTAAAAAGTATATAAATTTTGAAAAAACATATAAAATTCGAAAAAAATATATAAAATTTGAAACAATATATAAATTTTGAAAAAAACATTTAAAATTCGTAAACAATTTTTTATTCAACACTTATTTCTTTCTCTCTCTACCACTTTCCTCTCTCCATCACTATCACTTTTCCTCTCGACAAATAAATATAAAATAAAAATTATATAAATGATATTTTAATAAAAATTATATAAAATAAAAATCGAAATTAAATATATTAATATTTTAATCAAAATTATATAAAATAAAATTCAAAATAAAAAAATAATTGATTAACTATACCGATTAAAGGGTCCCTTGGTACCCAAATCTAGGGGTGCACACGGTCCGGTTCGCTTCCGATTCTAATCGAAATCGGAATTGAACAGATACTTTTGGTTCCTTAAAAATGGGAACCGGAAACGAACCGTTAATTTTGATTCAAATATTAATATATTCACGATGTGGTTCACTTTCGATTCCGACCGAAACCGGAATCGAACCGATACTTTCGGTTCTTTAAAAATGAGAACCGGAATCGAACCGTTAATTTTGATCCAAATATTAATATATTTAATTTTGATTAAAATATTTTAATAAAGTATTGGTTCGATTCCGATTTCGGTCACCATCGTGAGACATGTGTCGCCATCGTGGCCATTGAAAAAACTCTGTAAAGAGCTGGAGAGGATCTGGTACCTTAATTAATGAATCTGAGGTTTGTCCACTTAAACTTCAGTTAAACTTTATATATATATATATATTTAAATTTTATATGTTTTTTGAATTTTATATATTGTTTCAAATTTTATATATTTTTCGAATTTTATATATTTTTTACAAATTATATATATATTTTTAAATTTTATATGTTTGTTTTATTTAGAATTTTATAAAGAAAAAAAATTAAATTATAATTTTCATAATATATATATATTATTATAAAAAGTGAAAGTGTAATTAATAATTTTAAAAATGGGTGAAATATTTGAGCATTTGGATAATTTCACACTTCATATATTACAGTAATATAATAAATGAGATAATTAAAGAACATACTAGTTATCTAGTCAACAGACTTCCTCTACCACTACTCCTAATTATCTCTTTCTTACTGTTTTGCTTCATACAAACCTCTCTCTCAATCTCTCGCGTACTAATTTGTTTTTAACACTAACATGGAGTTGTGTTCACATATTAAACCAAATATTATTATTTTATTTTTTATGGGAATTGTGTTCACATATTAAATCAAATATTATTATTTTATTTTTTTGTGTAGATTCATTATTTATTTTAAGTTTATTTTTGTCAATGTACCTTCAAATATATTTTGATTTAGTTGAGGTGAAATAAAATTTTGCTGCAATTTTCGTCTTATAAAAAAGCTTGGACTGTGAACTTATTTTGAATCGGTTAAAGTGAGGTAAATCTTTTATGCAATTTTCATCTTATAATAAAGCTTAGGGTAAAATTTTGGTGCAACTTTCTTCCTATGAAATTTTAAATTGGTTAAATTTTGTTTCCATAACCAAACCCCCCATATACATTTAAAATAAAGGGCATTATAGACATTTTCAGTTGTTGATATTTATTATAAGGGCAAACCTAATTTTTCACGGTTCAAAGTAATGTCACTGCAAATTTTTTTAAAATTCAAGGGGTATCTCTGTAAATTAGTAATTGATAGAATGCTAGGTAAAATTCACCTAAACTTCTGGTGTGTCACGACAAATTACCCTATAAAACAACAGATGTAAGAATTCACAATGAATGTGTTGTTTATTTTATATATACACCGTGTTTATCCTTTATTTTATACATTAGTTTTTAACACACATCGTTCCAAACAAATTCAGTAGTATTACAAATTTCCGTACTACTTAAATTAGTACAAAATCATGCATGAGGCATAGATGGATTAAATAATTGTAATCGAATTATATGAATGAGCTCCACTTAATTACCTCATAAAATATTACTCTGGTGATAATTTATTTTCCTATATTTCGATGAGAAGATTAAGGGTTGAAGTTTCAATTAAGTGTACAAGTAGTATTTATCAAATTAAAGAAAAGGGATAATACTTGGGTCCTGCTCTATAAATACGAAATTCGTCCTCCCCACCGATGTGGTCCAATACGATTTTGATATGTGGGTGAAATATTTTAAAAACGGAATTGACACTAATTCCATTTTTTATGGTGTTTATTTTAATTTTTCATTCTAAATAATATTTAATCACATGTCCAAACTGTATTAGACTATATCGGTGGAAAGAACTAACTTAGGGACAGGATCCAAAGTATTAAAGGAAATAAAAAATGAAAATGAATGACCTGCTTTTTCAAATGAGACGATATTTAAGTGCATTGTGAACTACCACTCATGAATCCTATTTAATTTTCATTATTAATTTTCTTAGAACAAAGGCTCTTAGAACATGGCAAATTCCCCTAAATTTGTAGTATATGAACTATAAAATTATCGGTACTGAAAAAAAAAAAAAAACCTTTAATGAGATTGCGGCCGTAAATATATTCTGAATCTTAATTACCGCTTAATTTTAAAAGTCACTTTGTATGAATATTGTGTATTAGTATGGACTGAATCACATGAACTCCCATTATTGGAAACAAAATACAGAAATGAGGAGTTTGTTAACTTTTAAAAATAACCTAGAACTCAACTTCCAACTTTTATGATGTGTAGGTGTTTGATGGATGACCCCTTTCAGTATAATGAATTTCAAGTACAAGATAAACTTAAATTGATCAACAATTGCACTATTTTGTGAAATGTGTTATATATTGGCATATATATATAATATGACTACTTTGTTATATTAACTTGTCCCACATCGGAAGATTGAGAAACTCACATCTATATCCTCACCTATAAATATAGGGCTTCTCCTATTAAATTGTGTACACAGAAATAGAGAGAGAGAGTTAGGAATAATATACGTTTATATTATTCCGGTGATACAGGCCTGAGTATACACAGTGGTGTGTTTGTGTGCGTTTTCTGATTTGCAGGTGTGCACGGCTTCGTACATAGGGTGTGCGAACCCTAACAAGTGGTATCAGAGCGTTTTCTGATCCTAACAAGTGGTATCAGAGCCCCAGGTTGGAGCAATTCACGAAGCCCGACGATCTGGTCCAGATCTGATTTTTTTGAGTGCCCTAAATCAGAAACCGACCACACCAGGAGCTTCGTCTCGACGAGACGAAACCTGCAGTGTCAAGCACGTCGCCGGAAAGTTCCTCACGCGCCCCCACGCGCCGCCTGAAGTTCCGGTCAGTTTTTTGGCTCCGTCGAGCAGCAGTTTCGGTTCGGCGTGATTTTCCGGAGCATCGTTTATCGGAACGAGGCTTATAATATATCTACGGAAATAGAATTCGAAGCCCAACGTTTTGGCGCAAGAATCAGCCCAATCAGAACAGGGACGCGCCCGCACGCACCACAAGAAAGTACTGATTTCGTGATTAAAATTCTGTCTTTTGTGCGAATTTGTTTTGGCCCGTTTGGAGTCGTTTTTGACCCGTTTTGGACCGTCCCCGACGCAACCTTATACTCGGTTTTGGGTAATTAGACTCCGAATATCTCTAATAGGATCAGTGGGAGCTATGGGAGAAGAAAAGATAGTAATGATCGACAAGTTTGATGGTACAAACTTTACCTATTGGAAGATGCAAATTGAGGATGTGTTATTCCAGAAAAATTTGTATCAACCTCTAGAAGGGACGAAGCCAGATTCGATGAAAGAAGAGGAGTGGAATATCCTAGATCGTAAGGCTCTTGGCACGATCAGATTGACGTTGGCAAAATCTGTTGCCTTCAATATCAGGAAAGAAAAGACTACAAAGTCTCTCATGGAAGCACTTTCGAAGATGTACGAACAGCCGTCTGGAGCAAATACATTACATCTTATCAGCAGATTGACGAATCTGAAGATGTCCGAGAATGGGAATGTTGGTGAACATCTCAGTAACCTTAATGACATTTATGGGCAGTTGGAATCAATTGAAGTAGTGCTTCAAGACAAGGTGAAATAAGCTTTTCTCCTTAATCAATTGCCAGAGAGCTGGAACGCCACAGTGGCTGCAATCAGTAATACTTCAGGGATAGACCCGTTGAAGTATGATACCTCTGTGAGTATGGTACTCACAGAAGAGATCAGAAAACAGTCGTCAGACTCTTCAAGCAGTGGCACAGCATTGAATGTCGACTCCAGAGGCAGAGGTTCGAACAGACAGAAAGGCGGAAACCAAAGGCGTGGCCGTTCCAAGTCGAGACAGGGAAGATCACAGTCTCGAGGTCCCAGAAATTCCAAAGCAATCGAATGTTGGAATTGCGGCAAGACTGGTCATTTAAGGAACCAGTGTAGATCCCCGCAGAAGGTAGCGGATGACAAGACAGAGGCAAATATTGTCTTAGAAGAAGCAGATGATGCACTGATATGCTCTTTGGAGAGCAAAGTAGAGTCTTGGGTTTTGGACTCTGGAGCATCTTTCCATGCCACCTCAAGTCGAGAGCTCTTTGAGAGCTATGCACCTGGAAACCTCGGCAAGGTTTATCTAGGTGACGATCAACCCTGCAGTGTTGTTGGCAAGGGTGAAGTACATATCAGACTCAACGGATCGATATGGAAGCTGAGGGATGTCAGACACATTCCAGACTTGAGGAAGAACCTGATCTCAATAGGCCAGTTGGCGAGTGAAGGTTATGTGACCACTTTCAGTGAAGATAAGTGGAAAGTTTCCAAGGGAGCTATGACTATAGCACGAGGAAAGAAAACAGGTACGCTGTACACTACCACCAAGGCTAGCACATTTATAGCAATTGCAGAAAGTAAGGAGGATCATAATTTGTGGCACCAGAGGCTAGGTCACATGAGTGAAAAGGGACTCAAGGTTATGCTCGCAAAGGGAAAGCTACCAGGTCTAAATTCGATTGATATCGACTTCTGTGAGGATTGCGTATTCGGTAAGCAGAAGAGGGTTAGTTTTCAGAAAAGCGGCAAAGAACTCAGAAAGGAGAAGCTTGAGCTAGTTCACACTGATGTCTGGGGGCCAACAAATGTCTCATCTATTGGCGGAAAGTCCTATTTCGTCACCTTCATCGATGACCATTCCAGAAAGGTATGGGTTTATTTCTTGAAACATAAATCTGAAGTGTACGGTGTGTTCAAGAGTTGGAAGGCTATGATAGAGAATGAGACGGGTTTGAAGATCAAGAGATTACGGTCCGATAATGGTGGAGAGTATCAGGACACCGAGTTTAAGAGATTTTGCTATGAGAACGGTATCAGATTAGAGAGAACTGTTCCACGTACACCACAACAGAATGGCGTAGCAGAACGGATGAACCGGACATTAACTGAGAGAGCCAGAAGCATGCGCATTCAGGCAGGGTTGCCGAAACAGTTCTGGGCAGGAAGCAGTCAGTACAACAGCGTACTTAATTAATCGTGGTCCATCAGTACCATTGGAGCACAGAATACCAGAAGAGGTCTGGAGCGGTAGAGATGTAACACTTTTACATTTAAAAGTTTTTGGTTGTGTTGCATATGTACATGTTAGTGACACTATGAGGGGTAAGCTTGATCCCAAGTCACAAAAGTGTATTTTCATTGGCTATGGCGGTGATGAGTATGGTTACCGCATGTGGGATGATCAGAACCGAAAACTGATCCGAGGCAGAGATGTAGTGTTCAATGAAAAGGTTATGTACAAGGACAGACACACAACAACCTCAGAGCCTATAACACAGAGTGATCCTGTGTGTGTTGAGTTAGATGATGTTCAAGACAGTGAGAGTACTCAGTCAGACGAACATATTGCAGATGGAAATACTCAACAGGTTGATACACCGCAGTCTCCGACTCCTATTCCTGTACCTAGGAGGTTTTCACGGCAGCATGTGCCGAATCGGAGATACATGAATTATTTGTTGCTCACAGATGGAGGTGAACCAGAGTATTTTGATGAAGCATGCAGTGCAGCAGATACGAGCCAGTGGGAGCTTGCGATGGAAGATGAGATGAAGTCCCTTATTTCCAACAAGACATGGAAGCTAACCGAGCTGCCGGTAGGAAAGAAAGCTCTCTATAATAAATGGGTCTACAGAGTCAAAGAAGAACATGATGGTTCTAAAAGGTACAAGGCGAGACTTGTAGTAAAAGGCTTTCAGCAGAAAGCAGGAATCGACTACACCGACATATTTTCTCCGGTTGTGAAACTGACTACCATTCGTTCAGTTCTTAGCATTGTTGCATCAGAGGGTTTGCACGTAGAGCAGTTAGATGTCAAAACTGCTTTCCTCCATGGTGACCTAATGGAGGAGATTTATATGCAGCAACCGGAAGGTTTCTTAGAGAAAGGGAAAGAGAAACTTGTGTGTAAGTTGGAAAAGAGCTTGTATGGTTTGAAACAAGCTCCAAGACAGTGGTACAAGAAATTTGATGGATTTATGCAGAGACATGGTTATATCAAGTGCAACACTAACCATTGTTGCTACTTCAAGAGGTTTGACACAAGTTACATTATCCTCCTACTTTATGTTGATGACATGTTAGTAGCTGGATCTGATTTTACGGAAATCAGTAAGTTAAAGAAACAGTTGGCAAAAGAGTTCGAAATGAAGGACTTAGGCACAGCGAAGCAGATTCTTGGTATGAGAATCATCAGAGACAAACATAAGGGAATTTTGCAGTTGTCTCAGGCTGACTACGTTGAACGGGTTTTGAAGCGGTTCAACATGAGTGATGCTAAGTCAGTTAGCACACCTTTGGCTAGTCATTTTCGATTATCCAAAAAGCAGTCTCCCAAGTCATAAGCAGAGAGGAATAACATGGCCAGTATTCCATACGCTTCAGCTATTGGAAGCTTGATGTATGCAATGGTTTGTACAAGACCAGATATTGCATATGCAGTGGGAGCAGTCAGCAGGTTCATGTCCAATCCAGGAAAGACTCACTGGGAAGCAGTGAAGTGGATATTCCGATATCTACGAGGTACCACAAACAGATGCCTTTATTTTGGAAAAGGTGAAGTGAATTTACATGGCTATGTAGATTCAGATTTTGCTGGTGAGATAGATCACAGAAGAAGCACTACTGGTTATGTCTGTACAGTAGGTACTACAACAGTCAGTTGGATTTCGCAGATACAGAGGATTGTAGCGTTATCTACTACAGAGGCTAAGTATGTAGCCGTGACAGAGGCTAGCAAAGAGATGATTTGGTTACAGGGTTTGTTGGCAGAGTTGGGATTCGAGCAAGGAAAGAGTGTTTTGCATAGTGATAGTCAGAGTGCTATACATCTGGCGAAAAATTCAGCATTTTATTCAAGAACCAAGCATATAGATCTTCGTTATCACTTTATCATATCTCTATTAGAGGATGAAGTATTAACACTTAAGAAGATTCAAGGAAGCGAGAATCCGGCCGACATGTTGACCAAAGTGGTGACAACAGAGAAACTGAAGTTGTGCGCAACTTCAGTTGGTCTTCAAGCTTGAAGACAGAAATGAGGGCACCGAGCACTGATCATTGATGGAGTTGATTGATGAAGGCAAAGTCGTCAAGTGGGAGATTGTTATATATTGACATATATATATAATATGACTACTTTGTTATATTAACTTGTCCCACATCGGAAGATTGAGAAACCCACATCTATATCCTCACCTATAAATATAGGGCTTCTCCTATTGAATTGTGTACACAGAAATAGAGAGAGAGAGTTATGAATAATATACATTTATATTATTCCGGTGATACAGGCGTGAGTATACACAGTGTGTGTGCGTGTGTGATCTACGAATCACCCCCTTGTAATCCTCTCAGTGATTTTTTAGTGAAACGGTGCTCTCCGTGGACGTAGGCTTATTTGGCTGAACCACGTATATATTCTTGTGTCGATTGTTTGGTGTGTTTGTGTGCGTTTTCTGATTTGCAGGTGTGCACGGCTTCGTACATAGGGTGTGCGAACCCTAACAAGTGGTATCAGAGCGTTTTCTTATCCTAACAAAATGAACTACCAAAAATATGAGTTTCTAGATGCCCATCACTTATCAAACGTGGCCAATTATTGTCTTTGTACACGGACATAAAAGACAAAATCCCTTTTATGCCCTCCACTTTATTGGATAAATCGACTCTTCAGAATCGGAAAATTCCATGCTGCTTCAGTTGTAGAAAAAAATGTCTCCTCCCTCCTTTTTTATCCCCCTCCTCCATCTCCAATTCCATCCACCACCACTCCCTCTCTTCCCCTAGCTCCGCAACATGGACCGCCTCCTCTCCATGGCCGTCCTAAAGGGCGACGTCCCGGCCCTTCAAAAGCTCATACAAGAAGATGAGAATATCATCAAACAAACAGTCCCTGGATCACTCAACACCGCACTCCACCTAGCTGCCCGGTTTGGGCACGTTGACTTTGCGTCCGAGGTACTGAAGTTATGGCCGGAAATGGTGGGGGCGGAGAACGGGGAGATGGAGACAGCTCTGCATGAGGCATGCAGGGAGGGTCAGATGGAGATTTTGGGAGTTTTGGTGGAGATTGATCCCTGGGTTGTTTATAAGGTGAATTGTAGAGATGAGAGTGTGCTTTTTGTGGCAAGTGAGAGAGGGAGGCTTGAGGTTGTGAAGCATCTTTTGATCAACTTTCCTAGGTTGCTCATGCTGGAAGTTGATGCGTTGACTAGTTCAATTCATGTTGCTTCTTCAGCTGGACATACAGGTAATTTGTCTATATTTCGAGAATGTTTGGTATATATGGATATATACTATCATATATAGATGTATATATATAGGGGGAAAAAAAGAATTCTACTGTTCACCTACCCTTTGTGGATTTCAAAACAATTAAACAGTTGTTCGGAATTTCGACTCTACCACTTTATGAGATCATTGTGGATAAGTTCAGATTATGTACTCAAGTCGTAATTTTGCATCTCGCATAAATTGAATTTGCCACCTAAAGATTCTTGAGACAGATCCCAAACTTTTCTTAAGTGAGGCTATGTGTTCGGGTGTTATTTTTCTATTATATATATACTAGAGGATTGTATTTTTATTTTAAATTTGTGACACTCTGAATGATAATATATATAACTAAATTTCATCAATGAATAAGTCACTTATTCAAAAACTAATTTGAAATTTTAGTTAAAAAAAATTATTTTTGAAACTACATGATTTTTTGCCCCTCTTTTCGGAATCAGGAATTGTTCTTTGAACCAAGTCTTTACTTGTTAAACGACTTTACATGATTGACTTATCTATACAATGCATATATGTCCTACTTGGTTTAATGCTATGTTTGGCAACAACTTGCCAGTATTACCAGTGGAAAAGAGTATGGACCACCGTGACATGGCACGTGATCTATAATAAGGATAAATGTAGGTGTTTTGTAACATAGTTCCCCATATATTCCAAAACTGTTGCGTATTGTAGTCTTTGATTAGTAACCTTTTAAGAAAATATTGATATTATTATTTAATATTGATATTAATTTTAGAACCGATATTAACTTTAGAGATTGATATTGTCTGAATCTGTTTCACCATTACCGCAATCGTTATCGAAATTATAATCAAAACCATGCTATGTAATTAAACAATACATATACGAATCACAGTCTAAACACAAGGGAAAACAAACAACGATAAACTTTTTGTTATTCACTAATCACAATAATTAAAAACATTTATAAATCAGTTATATATATATTCTTCATAATAAACTATGCCTTCTTCAAGTCAATAGTTATTAGGGCCCTGGTGGGTTGATATTTCCATAACAATAAGTCATTGACTCGTGTAAAATTTTGCTTCCTAGAGTCAACCTGCATGTCCTTTTGCCATTATATTGTGTGAAATAACTACTAAATGTTAGTAGTGAATACCCCACATTTAATTCAGATTTTTCTATTCTCTGTAAATAAGATTATATGAGAATGAAATTTAACCACGAGTGTGATATGAAAAAAATGACATCATTGATGACCAAAACAAAACATAAAATTGGTTGTATTTAAAATCTCTACAGTATCCATGTATTTGCAAATTTTTTATTTATTAACCTTGCTGGTCTTTATAGTCAAGGCCACATCTTGATAGATTAAACTTGAGATGATTCCTACCATTACTTAGACAAATTTCTTGATGTAGTGTTAAAAGATTTAAATATTAAACACATCCAAGTTCATGTGTTCGTATTCCACTCTCACTCTGTAATATTAGAAAATAATTTATAGAGCCAAAAAAAGATCACGGGTGAGTTGGCGAGTTAAAGAATTAAAAAAAATTAAAGTTACACCGTCTCTAACGATTTATCAAATGTGCCCCATTTAACTTCATTACCATGATCATTCAGCATGAGCTGAATGAGAGCACCTTGATGATAGATTGTTCATATTAGTACTAATTCATACTAAATTATTCTAAATTAAATCCACAAATGGTCTTTTACAGAAATCCTGAAAGAAATACTAGAGGTACGCCCCGACTTTTCGTGGAAGAAAAATGGTTATGGATGCTCACCACTACACCTTGCAAGCAGTAAAGGTCACTTGGAGATAACAAGGGAGCTGTTGAGAATGGATCCAGACCTCTCTTCCTTGCAGGACCAAGAAGGTCGAACACCGCTTCATTTGGCTGCCATTAAAGGCAGAGTCAACATCTTAGATGAGATACTCTCAGCGAGCCTTGAATCTTCTGATATGGTAACGAAAAATGGCGAGACAGTTCTACACATTGCTGTGAAGAACAACCAGTATGATGCAGTTAAGTATTTGATGGAAACTCTCAACATTTCCAAGCTTGCTAACATGCAAGACAATGATGGAAACACCATCTTGCACCTTGCAATTGCAGGAAAACTCACCACTGTAAGACTTCTCTCTCTCTCTCTTTGCACTTTTGATAATGGCTTTTCAAATATTAGGATTAAGTATTGTTAGAGGATTTAATTATAAAAGTTGCAGCCTCTCTAAAACTATCTTAAACTTTAAGAGTAGGTGATGATTAACATGACATCAGAGTCGAATGTCTTTAACCCAAACTTCTCCGCCACAAATAATTGATATTGAAAAACACTTTGGGGCGTGTTGAAGAATTTAAATGTTAGATTACATCCTCTCTAATGACTGAACTTTAGAGTAGATGGGGGTTAACAAGACTTCTTAACTTTCCTATAATCTCAATTTAACTCATTAAAGTCAATAAAACTAGTAGACTCTCATCACTAGCTCATACTACAAATCAGTCCCTCTTGTGAAATTTCTAACATTACATGGACTCCTCTGCTCCATTGATATCTAAAATTGAATAAAAATTCCAAAAAAACAAAAACAAAAAAAAAGAAACAGAAAAACAAAATTTCTGCTTTGTAGCATTGTAGTAAATAATAAGCAAGTTGTCAGAGTAATTGTGCTGATCTTGTAATAATTTTTACTTTTTCTTGATGGAGAATAGATGGTCACCTACTTGCTTAAACTTGGCGTGGATGTAAATATTCTGAATCGCAATGGAGAGACAGCTCTAGACATAGTTGCAACTGACGCTAGTAACTCGGGTGTCCTTATGATTATACCCGCATTAGAAGAAGCAGGTGCCAAGAGAGGTGAGCAAATGCCTCCTACATCACTAGAAATACAGCGGATCAGCAGCAATCCCACCCCCGGGAGATTACAATCAAACATCCAAAACGTACGAAAGAAGACCTCAGAGTCCCCACGCCACTACCACCGCCACAAGCACCAGAGAGCCAAACAGCTCGAGCACCAAATGGAGGGCTTACGCAATGCGCGGAACACAATCACAATTGTGGCGGTTTTGATAGCAACCGTCACATTTGCAGCTGGTATCAACCCTCCTGGTGGGTTCAACCAAGCCACTGGAAAGGCTATAATGGGCAGAAAAACTCCTTACAAGGTCTTCATGGTGTGCAACATTATGGCATTGTTCTTGTCCCTTGGCATTGTCAATATTTTGGTGTCTGTCATTCCGTTTAGGCGAAAATCCATGACTAAACTACTAGTGGTGACACATAAGGTCATGTGGGTGTCCACCATGTTCATGGCGTCCGCTTACATTGCTGCCACGTGGGCAATTATGCCACATGGACCGGGTACTAGATGGGTGTCGGTAGAATTGGTGTCTGTAGGGGGAGGGATCACGATGACGGTGTTTTTGGGGTTGGGGGTGATGCTGGCAAGGCATTGGTGTAGAAAGTTGGAATGGAGGAAGCAGAAAGCGAGTAGAAGCAAGGATGGAAGCCCCGTTAGCAGTATGAATAGTCAGGTCGCAGAGATGCAGACGAGGAGGAAGGGGAATCATGATTCTTCTACCAACTCGGATGTAGATAGCTCTGATAATGGTTACCACTTGTATTAGATATTTATTCATGGTAGATATCATTAAACAAGTCCAATGTACCACTGATGAAGTTAGGTTTGGTAGTGCCTAGAGCATTATATATCTATTAATTATTTTCAACTAGTGAATTTCTTCTTGAAGTTCATTACTGAAAGAATTTGTAATGTTTGGACATTTCTAAGCATATGATCTAAATAAAAGCATCAAATTAATAGGATAAGTGTATATTCCCCCATAGCTAAATGTTTGAGAAGTGTCTGTGAGCCCAAATCAGAAGGAGGTCTAAGGCTATCAAGTATCAACAGAGCTTTTATTCAAAAATTTCTATGGCAGTTCTTGGTAAACAGCTCTAAAAACCTATGGTCCAAATGGGTTCACACCTATTGAATCAGGAACAAAAGGTCATGGTGCTCATGGAGATGGAAAAAATGTTATAACATGCAACTGCTAAACTTATTTCACCAGATCACTTTGGACGAGTCATGTAGATTAGTTGTTATATATTGGCATATATATATAATATGACTACTTTGTTATATTAACTTGTCCCACATTGGAAGATTGGGAAACTCACCTCTATATCCTCACCTATAAATATAAGGCTTCTCCTATTGAATTGTGTACACAGAAATAGAGAGAAAGAGTTAGGAATAATATACATTTATATTATTCCGGTGATACAGGCGTGAGTATACATAGTGTGTGTGCGTGTGTGATATGCGAATCACCCCCTTGTAATCCTCTCACTGATTTTTAGTGAAATGGTGCTCTCCGTGGACGTAGGCTTATTTGGCTGAACCACGTATATATTCTTGTGTCGATTGTTTGGTGTGTTTGTGTGCGTTTTCTGATTTGCTCCTAACAAGTGGTATAAGAGCCCCAAGTTGGAGCAAATCACGAAGCTCGACCATTTGGTCCAAATCTGATTTTTCGAGTGCCCTAAATCATAAACCGACCACACTAGGAGCTTTGGCTCGACGAGACGAAGCCAACAGTGTCAAGCACGCCGTCGGAAAGTGCCGCACGCACCCCCACGAGCCACCTGAAGTTCCGGCCAGTTTTTGGCTCCGTCGAGCAGCAGTTTTGGTTCGGCGTGATTTTCCGGAGCATCGTTTATAGGAATGAGGCATATAATATATCTACGGAAAGAGAATTCGAAGCCTAACGTTTTGGCATAAGAATCAGCCCAATCAGAGCAGGGACGCGCCTCCACACACCCCGAGTTGAAAAAATTATATTTACCGCTAGAAGGAACGAAGCCAGATTCGATGAAAGAAGAGGAGTGGAATATCCTAGATCGTAAGGCTCTTGGCACGATCAGATTGACGTTGGCAAAATCTGTTGCCTTCAATATCAGGATAGAGAAGAATGCAAAGTCTCTCATGGAAGCTCTTTCGAAGATGTACGAACAGCCGTCTGGAGCAAATACATTACATCTTATCAGCAGATTGACGAATCTGAAGATGTCCAAGAATGAGAATGTTTGTAAACATCTCAGTAAGCTTGATGACATTTATGGGCAGTTGGAATCAATTGAAGTAGTGTTTCAAGTCAAGGTGAAATCAACTTTTCTCCTTAATCAATTGCCAGAAAGCTGGAACGCCACAGTGGCTGCAATCAGTAATTCTTCAGGGATAGACCCGTTGAAGTATGATACCGTTGTGAGTATGGTACTCATAGAAGAGATTAGAAGACAGTCGTCAGACTCTTCAAGCAATGGCACAACATTGAATGTCGACACCAGAGGCAGAGGTTCGAACAGACAGAAAGGCGAAAACCAAAGGCGTGACTGTTCCAAGTCGAGACAAGGAAGATCACAGTCTCGAGGTCCCAGATTTTCCAAAGCAATCTAATGTTGGAATTGCGGCAAGACTGGTCATTTAAGGAACCAGTGTAGATCCCCGCAGAAGGTAGCGGATGACAAGACAGAGGCAAATATTGTCTTAGAAGAAGCAGATAATGCACTGATATGCTCTTTGGATAGCAAAGCAGAGTATTGGGTTTTGGACTCTGGAGCATCATTCCATGCCACGTCAAGTCGAGAGCTCTTTGAGAGCTATGCACCTGGAAACCTCGGTAAGGTTTATCTAGGTGACGATCAACCCTGCAGTGTTGTTGGCAATGGTGAAGTACATATCAGACTCAATGGATCGATATGGAAGCTGAGGGATGTCAGACACATTTTAGACTTGAGGAAGAACCTATCTCAATAGGCCAGTTGGCGAGTGAAGGTTATGTGACCACTTTCAGTGAAAATAATTGGAAAGTTTCCAAGGGGGCTATGACTATAGCACGAGGAAATAAAACAGGTATGTTGTACACTACCACCAAGGCTAACACATTTATAGCAATTGCAGAAAGCAAGGAGGATCATAATTTGTGGCACCAGAGGCTAGGTCAGATGAGTGAAAATGGACTCAAGGTTCTGCTCGCAAAGGGAAAGCTACCAGGTCTAAATTCGATTGATATCGACTTCTGTGAGGATTGCGTATTCAGTAAGCAGAAGAGGGTTAGAAAAGGGTTAGTTTTCAGAAAAGCGACAAAGAACTTAGAAATGAGAAGCTTGAGCTAGTTCACACTAATGTCTGGGGGCTAGCAAATGTCTCATCTATTGGCGGAAAGTCCTATTTCGTCACCTTCATCGATGACCATTCCAGAAAGGTATGGGTTTATTTCTTGAAACATAAATCTGAAGTGTACGGTGTGTTTAAGAGTTGGAAGGCTATGATAAAGAATGAGACGAGTTTGAAGATCAAGAGATTATGATCCGATAATGGTGGAGAGTATCAGGACACTGGGTTTAAGATATTTTGCTATGAGAATGATATCGGATTACAGAGAATTGTTCCATCTATACCACAACAGAATGGCATAGCAGAACGGATGAACCAGACATTGACTGAGAGAGCTAGAAGCATGCACATTCAGGCAGGGTTGCCGAAACAGTTCTGGGCAGAAGCAGTCAGTACATCAGCGTACTTAATCAAACGTGGTTCATCAGTACCATTGAAGCATAGAATACCAGAAGAGGTCTGAAGCGGTAGAGGGGTAACACTTTTACATTTAAACATTTTTGGTTGTGTTGCATATGTACATGTTAGTGACACTATGAGGAGTAAGCTTGATCCCAAGTCACAAAAGTGTATTTTCATTGGCTATGGCAGTGACGAGTATGGTTACCGCATGTGGGATGATCAGAACCAAAAACTGATATGAAGCAGAGATGTAGTGTTCAATGAAAATGTTATGTACAAGGACAGACACATAACAACCTCAGAGCCTATAGCACAGAGTGATCCTGTGTGTGTTGAGTTAGATGATGTTCAAGACAGTGAGAGTACCCAGTCAGACGAACATATTGCAGATGGAAATACTCAACAGGTTGATACACCGCAGTCTCTGGCTCCTATTCCTGTACCTAGGAGGTCTTCACGGCAGCATGTGCCGAATCAGAGATACATGAATTTTTTATTGCTCACAGATGGAGGTGAACCAGAGTATTTTGATGAAGCATGCAGTGCAGTAGATGCTAGCCAGTGGGAGCTTGCGGTGGAAGATGAGATGAAATCCCTTATTTCCAGCAAGACATGGAAGCTAACCGAGTTGCAGGTAGAAAAGAAAGATCTCCATAATAAATGGGACTACAGAGTCAAAGAAGAAGATGATGGTTCTAAGAGGTACAAGGCGAGACTTGTAGTGAAAGGCTTTCAGCAGAAAGCAGGAATCGACTACACCGACGTATTTTCTCCGATTGTAAAATTGACTACCATTCGTTCACTTCTTAGCATTGTTGCATCAGAGGGTTTGCACCTAGAGCAGTTAGATGTCAAAACTGCTTTCTTCCACGGTGACCTAAGGGAGGAGATTTATATGCAGCAACCGGAAGGTTTCTTAGAGAAAGGGAAAGAGAAACTTGTGTGTAAGTTGGAAAAGAGCTTGTATGGTTTGAAACAAGCTCCAAGACAGTGGTACAAGAAATTCGATGGATTTATGCAGAGACATTGTTATATCAAGTGCAACGCTAACCATTGTTGCTACTTCAAGAGGTTTGACATGAGTTACATTATCCTTCTACTTTATGTTAATGACATGTTAGTAGTTGGATTTGATTTTGTGGAAATTAGTAAGTTGAAGAAGCGAGATGAAGGACTTAGGCACAGCGAAGCAGATTCTTGGTATGAGAATCATCAGAGACAAGTAGAAGGGAATTTTGCAGTTGTCTTAGGATGACTACGTTGAACGGGTTTTGAAGTGGTTCAACATGAGTGATGCTAAATAAGTTAGCACACCTTTGGCTAGTCATTTTCGATTATCCAAAAAATAGTCTCCCAAGTCAGAAGCAGAGAGGAACAACATGGCCAGTATTTCATACGTTTTAGATATTGGTAGCTTGATGTATGCAATGGTTTGTACAAGACCAGATATTGCATATGCAGTGGGAGCAGTCAGCAGGTTCATGTCCAATCCAGGAAAGACTCACTGGGAAACAGTGAAGTGGATATTCCGATATCTACGAGGTACCACAAACAGATGCCTTTATTTTGGAAAAGGTGAAGTGAATTTACATGGCTATGTAGATTCAGATTTTGCTGGTGAGATAGATGACAGAAGAAGCACTACTGGTTATGTCTTTACAGTAGGTACTACAACAGTCAGTTGGATTTCACAGATACAGAGGATTGTAGCGTTATCTACTACAGATGCTGAGTATGTAGTCGTGATAGAGGCTAGCAAAGAGATGATTTGGTTATAGGGTTTGTTGGCATAGTTGTGATTCGAGCAAGGGAATAGTGTTTTGCATAGTGATAGTCAGAGTGCTATACATCTGGCAAAAAATTCAACATTTCATTCGAGAACCAAGTATATAGATCTTCGTTATCACTTTATCAGATCTCTATTAGAGGATGAAGTATTAACACTTAAGAAGATTCAAGGAAGCGAGAATACGGCCGACATGTTGATTGTTATATATTGACATATATATAATATGACTAATTTATTATATTAACTTGTCCCACATTGGAAGATTGGGAAACCCACCTCTATATCCTCACCTATAAATATAGGGTTTCTCCTATTGAATTGTGTACACAAAAATAGAGAGAGAGTTAGGAATAATATACTTTTATATTATTCCGGTGATACAGGCGTGAGTATACACAGTGTGTGTGTGTGTGATATGCGAATCACCCCTTTGTAATCCTCTCAGTGATTTTTAGTGAAATAATGCTCTCAGTGGACGTAGGCTTATTTAGCTGAACCACGTATATATTCTTGTGTCGATTGTTTGGTGTGTTTGTGTGCGTTTTCTTATTTACAGGTGTGCACGGTTTCGTACATAGGGTGGGCGAACCCTAACATTAGTTTGCCCATGACATACCGGTTATCGAAGAACACTGCTAAACTTATTAAGCACGTAAAAGTAACAATTAATAAAGGAGGTGCATTCTACATGAGTGATGTATATGTTGTTCGATGCCTCCTCCCATGAACACATAACTTTATTTCAATTCATGCCCTGGTGATAACCACAAAGACTAGTTGAATCAAGAGTTTGAAAATATAATTGAGAGATTCTAACTTCTGTCATGCCCATTTTTCTTTAATTAGGACCACATTTGTAGCATCTAAATCTCCCTAAAGCACCCTAGTACTCTCATCCTTCCAATTCTTCCTACAACACAAAAAATTTGTAATATGATTTCTCATATTAATATTGAATTTTCTGAGCCTCGAAAAGTTGGTAATCTCATACATTGATCTCTTGTCATCTGAATTCAATAATCTTGATGATGCATTTTGACGCATTATATGATCATATACTGCACTCCTCTTTGTGTCCTCATCAATCTGTATAATGTGTTCATTCATTGCAAGCCCATGATTGAACCTTCCACTATTAGAATCCAATTGTAAGAACACTTTTATGTTTTGTGTATTTATAGTATGTTCTAGACAATAACCATGTTAAGTATTAGATATGTTGTGTTGGTTTCAACGATATCTACAAGGTACAACAAAAGGCAATAGTGAAGAATACATGAGAAGTGCGGTATTCAGTAAAAATGTCTCCCGAAGGGCAAAAACGACATTTCCTAAAGCAGTCAATTCAAGCAAAAAGTCTCGGGGAGTCAAGAGGGTCATTTTGGCACAGTTGCAGAGAAAAATGGTTTTAACAAAAATGTCTACGCTTAAGCCTACGCTTTCAATTTCAAAAAATGGCTGAAAAGTGGATTTGTACGCTCCAAGCTACGTTTGGACCTACGCTTAAAGCGTAGGTGTGGCAAGATTTTATATGTTTTGCTACGATGTTCGATCTACCCCAATTACATTGTGGCTACGACTTTATACATTGGCATATATACGTGCCATATACATTATATTCATCAGAATATAAGGGTTTTACTCAATTTGGTGTGAAATTACTAGAAATGGCAACATTAGGGTTTCCATCATCTTTCTCAATAAATATGAGAAGATTTTGCAGAATTGGGGGGGCTTTGAAGATAGATTTTCTGCAATATTTTATCGTTCATATTCTTCTACAGAGATATTGATATAGAAAAAAAATATCATTGAGTGATTCTTCTAATTCTCTCTTGTTTTAGAGTTGATTCTATCATGCTTCTACATCGACGATCTTATGCATGATTGAATCATCTAGATTCTGAAAAATCTATAGACTGCTGATTGTAACTTGGTTGCTTTGATCCGTTGAAGAGCGGAGCCATCTGAGTGCGAAGATCGGAGCAAGAAGCTTCATGGTTATTCGATATGTTGAGAAGCTGAGCCGTTAGAGTACAGAGATCGGAGCGAGAGCTTCGTGGAGCGTGAGTGAATCTAGAATTTCAGACATCGAGTAAAAAATAACAAAATTATAGTGGTTGTAAGTTCTGTTTTCATAGAGTTTGTACAAATTCTCTAATTCTTAGTGCATCGATACCTCACCGTATCCGTGGTTTTTACTTAGAGTCTTTCCAAGGTTTTTCCCGTAAAAATCTCTGTCTTCTCAAGATTTAAATTTCTGCACTTATATTCATATTTGCTTGATTGATCTATTTTGGGAATTGAATTGAGAATTAGGGTTTGTGACTGTTTAAAATGAAATTTTTGCTAAATAGTTTTAATTGATCATAAAATTGACAAAATGCCTATTTACCCCCCCCCCCCCCTCTAGGCTATTTTCACTATCGTCTAGGAAATTTTAATTGGTATTAGAGCGTGGTTGCACCAATTTATGTTAACTACCAAAGGTTAGATCGTGGACTTAGACGATGGAGATGCCTCGTGAAGGAGGTTCCATATTTAGATCCCTTTTGTTTGATGGGTTGAACAACACATATTGGAAAGTGAGGATGAGAGCATTTTTGAAATCTTTAGATTAGAGAGCGTGGAATGCTGTAGAAGTAGGATACTCACCTCTCACTATGAAAGACGATGCGACTAATGAAGTGGAAACAAAATGATCAAGCGAGTGGACTGCTGCTGAGATGAATAGCGCGAATTGGAACTCAAAAGCATTGAATGCGTTATACAATGTTGTTACTCCGAGTGAGTTCAAGAGGATTTGTACGTGCGTAATTGGCAAAAAAGCTTGGGACATTCTCCAAGTCACCCATGAAGGGACATCTAAGGTGAAACAATCAAAGCTTCAAATTTTGAATTCTTAATTTGAACAGCTGAATATGGAGGAGGATGAGGTCTTCACCAACTTTGAGACTAGATTAACTGATATTGCGACAAGCTGTCACAATCTAGGTGAGCCTATTCCTGATACTACGATAGTAAAGAAATTAAGGTTTTCGATCTAAGGTTACTGTCATCTCAAAGGTCATGAGTCTTAAAGAAATTAAGGTTGAAGAATTAGTTAGAAATTTAAAATCTTATGAGATGGAGATGTTCAAAAATCCCTCTAAGAAGGCTAGTGGCACAAAAGAGAAGAGCATAGCTTTCAAAACCACTAGGGAAGATCATGTTAAACATGATGAAGAAAGTGAGTTAAGTCTAAATGATATTGCCATGTTTGCTAAGAGGTTGAACAAATTTATTAGGGCTAAACAGAATGGCCAAGGACAAAAATTTGTGGATAAGTTGGGTGAGTCTAGAAGTAAAAATAAGACACAAACTAGGAAGGACAAGTCTAATCCTAAAAAGAAGAAACCCCAATGTTTTGAATGTCAAGGATATGATCATATAGCTGCAAAGAGTGCAAACAGTTTGAAGAAATCCAGATGATTAGCTATCAGTTGAGATGATGACTCTGACAATGAATCAACTAGTGATGCGATAGACTCTGATGTAGGTGATGATTTTGAGAATTTCACTGTGTTTACTGCACAAAACAAGGAGGTTAGAGAAGTTGCTACAAATTGGGCGATGTATGAAGAATAAGGTTATGAGAGTGATGAAGGCCGTGATGACACTTTTCAAGAGTCTTATAACAAATTACTTGATAAGACCTCACAACTTCACAAAAATCACATGAAACTGTTGACTAAGAGTCTTAACATGGACAAAGAATTACATTCTTTAAAAGATGAATTAATCAAAAGTTTTCAAACTCAAAATCTCCTACATACTCAAAAGGCCAAGTTGGTTGAAGACTTGTAATTTTGTCTGAACTAGAAAGAACTCAGACTTTGAAGTTAGTAGATGATCTCAATAAGGACATGGTTGAGAAATCTATTAAGATTCAGAATTTGGAAAAAGAGCTGAAAAGTGTTAGATTAACTCTTTGTAAATGTTCTGAAGGAACCCTTAAACTCGATCAGATGTTGAGTACGGGAAAATCAGTAAGAAATACAAACGGTTTGGGTTTTGTTGGAGTAATGCTGAATTCGAATGTTGTTGCAAGAACCACCTTTGTAAATGCCTCCCATATAGCATCTAGTTGTTCACAAGGAAATTCAAATTAGAATCCTGGTGTTCAAGCCTATATCAAAAGACCTAGTGAAAGCAAGCATTTTCTTACCGCTAGATATCATAGGAGGTTGACTAATAGAGTTCAGAGGTTCGTTCCTGTATGTCACCACTGTGGTGTCAGAGGTCACATTCGACCAAGGTGTTCTAAGCTGCGAGGGAAGGTGTTGAAGTCAGTGAAGGAATAAAGAGTTCAACATAGAGATCATGTTCAAGATCAAATTCGAATGCTGAATGAAGAAATGAAGAATTTGTCAAGATTGGCAAATAGAGCTTCGAAGATGAAGAAGGCATGGATTCGCAAAGGTGAGATACAATATCTTGTAGTTAATACTACTCTTAGAGTATGTAAGTCTACTTCTTGGTATCTAGATAGTAGATGTTCGAGGCATATGACTGGAGATAAGTCATTGTTTAGATTTCTCGAGGAATGTCATGGTGGGATAGTCACTTTTGGTGATGAAAAGAAGTCGAAGGTTATAAGAAAAATTACGGTTGTGACTCATAGTCTACCTAAACTAGAAGATGTGCTTTATGTAGAGGGTCTTAAAGCAAATTTGTTGAGCATAAGTCAGATATGTGATAATAATCATAAAGTCACTTTTTTTCCTGATAAGTGTTCGATCATTGATTATTCTAGGAATTGCGTGATAGAAGGTATGCGTTCAACTGATAATTGCTATTGCATTGTTCCTAGTTCTGAATTGTCATGCAATATAGTTAAACTTGATGAAGTTAAAATTTGGCATCAGCGGATAAGACATGTTAATTTTTGAGAATTAACAAAAATTACTAATAGTGAAATTATTAAGGGAGTTCCTAAGCTTGGTTATGCAAAAGGGATTATGTGTGGATCATGTCAAAATGGTAAACAAGTCAGATGTTAGCATAAACAGACAAATGTCATTGGTACTTTTAGACCTTTAGACTTATTGCATATTGATTTAATGGGTCCAATTAGGACAATGAGCAAAGGAGGAAATAAATATGTTTTTGTTATGGTGGATGATTACTCAAGATTTGCATTGGTTGGATTTTTAAGTGAAAAATCTGAAGCTCCTGAAAGATTTAAGAGGATTTGTTTAAATATTCTGACTGAGAAGAATTATTCCATTTCTAGAGTAAGGAGTGATCATGGAAGGGAGTTTGAAAATTCAGAAATTGAAGTGTTTTGTGAAGAGAGAAAAATAAAACATGATTTTTTAGCACCTAAAACTCCTCAACAAAATGGAGTAGTTGAGAGGAAGAATAGGGTTATTCAAGAAATGGCCAATGTTATGCTGCAGGGTAGGAATCTTCCTAAGTATTTTTGGGGCGATGCGGTGAACACAGTGTATTACACCTCAAATAGAGTTTACCTTAGGCCTGACACCCTAAAAACTCCTTATGAACTGTGGAATGACAAGAAACCTAATGTGAAATATTTCAAGGTTTTTGGAGCAAAATATTATATTCTTAGAAATCGTGAATCTATTAGAAGTTCGAGTCTAAGAGTGACGAATGAATATTTTTGTATTATTCATTGACTAGTCGAGCATATAGGGTGTTTAACCTTAGAACTCAAACTATGTTGGAATCTACCAATGTAAGTGTTGATGAATCATGTGTTGATGAGTCTTCGACGTCTGCTGAGGAGGAAGATGGTGAGCCGTTCTTTATATTAGATAATGATTCTTCTGAGGTTGAAAAATAGGACAATGTGGTTAATGATGATACTTCAAGTCCTGCTGAATCACATGATCAAATTAGTGATGTTCAACCTATACCTTTTAAGGAACCATCTACAAGGGTCAAGTTGAATCATCCTTTGGATAAGGTCATTGGATCTATTGATCAAATGATGGTGACTCGTAGAAAGGCAAGGAATGAAGTCTCATATGCATGTTATACATCTTCTTTAGAACCTAAAAATGTCAAAGAAGTTTTTCAAAATAGTGATTGGTTTAGTGCTATGCAAGAAGAACTTCAGTAGTTTGTTAAGAATAATGTGTGGTATCTTGTGCCTAGACCAGAAGAGATAAATATGATTAGTACCAAGTGGATATTCAAGAATAAAAAGGATGAACATGGAACAATTGTTAAGAATAGGGCTAGACTTGTTGCTTAAGGATATACTCAGATGGAAGGTATTGATTTTTATGAGACTGTCGCTCCAGTGGCTAGGCTTGAATCTATTCGTATTTTATTCGCAATCGCGTGTCATCTTGGATTCAAGTTGTATCAGATGGATGTGAATAGTGCATTTTTTAATGGTATTCTTCATGAGGAAGTATATGTGGAGCAGCCTAAAGGATTTGAAGATCCTCATTGGTCGGGTCATGTTTATAGGCTGAAAAAGGCTTTGTATGTGTTAAAGTAAGCTCCTAGAGCTTGGCATGAAAGGTTGACTAATTACCTGTTGGGAACAGGTTATTTTTTAGGGGGAGTGGACAAAACACTATTTATTCAGAAAATTGAGAATGATACAGTTGTTGCTCAAATCTATGTTGATGATATTGTGTTTGTTCCACTTCTGATCAGCTTGCTCATTATTTTGGAGATCAAATGAAACATGAATTTGAGATGAGCATGATTGGTGAATTGAACTTATTTCTAGGGCTTCAAGTTAGGCAATTAAATGATGAGATTTTTGTTTCTCAAACTTGTTATGCCTTGGAATTAGTAAATAAGTTTGGTTTGGAAAAGGTTAAGGATGTTCGCACTTCTATGAGTACTAGTGTCAAGCTTAACATAGATATTAAAAGCAAATATGTTGATCCCAGACTTTATAGGAGTATGATTGGGAGTTTGTTGTACTTGACTGCCAATCGACCTGATATTTCTTTTAGTGTTGGTTTGTGTGCACGTTATCAGACAAGTCCTAAGGAGTCTCACATTACTGTTGTGAAAATGATTATCAAGTGTGTTAAAGGGATAATGAATTATGGACTGTGGTACCCATAAGGTACTAATACTGATATCGTATCTTTTTCTAATGTTGATTGGGCCAGTAATGTTGATGATAGAAAAAGTACTAGTAGATGGTGTTTTTATGTTGGAAATTACTTAATTGTTTGGCATAATAAGAAACAAAATTGTGTTTCTCTTTTCACTGTTGAGGCTGAGTATATAGCAGTTGGTAGTTGTTGTACTCAGGTTTTGTGGATGCGTCAAATGTTGTAGGATTATGATTTTTCTGAAGGTCCAATGACTGTGTTCTGTGATAACATGTGTGCAATAAATATTTCTAAAAATCATGTTCAATACTCTAGGACAAAGCATATAGATATTCAACATCATTTCATTCGTGATCTTATTAAAGATGGTATAGTGTCTCTAGAGTTTATATCCATAGATTCTCACTTGGCAGATATCTTTACAAAAACATTATATTTTCAAAAGCATGTTAGTCTTAGGAAATATATTGGTATGCTTTCTTTATAATAGATATCTTCTTATCTATCATTTTAGGAACACATTGCATTATTTTTTTAGAATTGATAGTTAATCATGCATTTATATTATATTTATTCATGCATGCATTTTATTTTGAAATAAATGACAATAAAAGTTTTGAGACTATTGAGCTTGGCTAGAGTACACAAGTGGTCATATTTTACTCTATTTTCATATTTACTTGTCTCATTATGCATATGTCAAGTAGAGGTCTCAACCTGACCTAAGATATTTGGATGATCACTTGACATGATTATTTTATGTTACAAAACTTTAATCTTAGTGTCTGCTGAATCTTTTAATTTTTTTATTTAACCCGAAGTGGTATGAAGGTTCATGAGCTATGCTAGATTGGTCTATGCATGAAATATCTTTTGCATGTGTATGAATGTTGTGGTGAAAGCAGAGGAAATGATAAGATGATAAAAAATAAAAATGCAAAAAACAGTTCTTCAATCTAAAAAGGAGAGATAACTGATGAACATAAATCTCCTGAAAGAAGCTCGGGCCCAGTTGGTTGGGACTAAAAATCCTCACTGGAAAATCTGGAGCTTAGAAAGACAAAAGGGATATGGTGAAAAAGTTGAAAAGGAGGAAATTGTGTGACAAATATAAAATGTCTTTTATTTTTACATTCTAGTTTGGATATTGGATTGAATTATTATCATGGTTGGTGGGGAGATTATCAGGTTTAGTTTGTATTATTTTCATCTTATCTTAGTGTTTGCACATGAGAATTTTCATATATATATATTTGTAAAACTTGACTTGTGCATTATTGAGTCTATAAGGTATTTGTGTTGATTTTCTTCTACACCGTCTGTATAATGGCTAAGATAGATCTGTGATTATGATGTATAAATTATTTGTTTGTTGTCTCTACTTCCTTGCTCACAGATTTCTAAAAATAAAAATATTTTATTTTATTTTTATTCATAACATTTTACATTCATGTATTAGTATTAGGGTCATGCATAGTAGATATTTCTATTAACCTGAGAATTTGGATATGTTCTGATAGAGTTCTATATCTTGGTGTTTTTGTTTGAGTACTTCTTTGCATCTCTCTACATTGTTTAATTTGCATCTATACTCTCTTTGCTTGACATTTCAGTGACAAAAAGGGGCATAATGTTTAAGTAAGGGGGAAAGATTGTTTGGTTAAGAGTGAGAAGTATTTAGTAAGGGGAGTTTATTTTCAGGGGGATAATGATGATCATTATCTGTGCATTGTTTGTTATGATTTTCTAGTGATCATTATGTTGGTTTATATCTGTTTTCCATACTTGCACTTAATGGTTTGTTCAGTATTGTGGTTACATGATTTGGTCGTCATGAAAGCAAGGTGACAGTTTATATCTATGTTTGTCAGTGTGTGTTCATATGTATAGATGTTATGTTCTTATTTGTAAGGCTATATTATAAAAAATGATTTGTCTCAGAAATGTCAAAGGGGAGATTGCAAGAACACTTTTATGTATTGTGTATTTATGCCATACTTTAGACAATAACCATGTTGAGTATTAGATAGGTTGTGTTTGTTTCAACGACATCTACAAGTTACAACAAGTGAATAATACAAGTGAAATACAAGAGAAGTGCAGTATTGAGTAAAAATGTCTCCCGAAGGGCAAAAACGGCATTTCCCAAAGCCGTCAAATCAAGCAAAAAGTATCGGGGAGTCAAGGGGGTCATTTTGGCACAGTTATGGAGAAAATTGATTTTAAAAAAAATGCACGCCTAAGCCTACGCTTTCAGTTTCAAAAAATGGCTGGAAAATAGATTTGTACGCTTAAAGGTATGCTCCAAGCTACGCTTGGACCTACGCTTCAAGCGTAGGTGTGATAAGTTGTTATATGTTTTGTTGCGATGCTTAATCTACCCCAATTACATTATGGCTATGACTTTATATATTGGGATACGTGCCATATACATTATATTCATCAAAATATAAGGGTTTTACTCAATTTGGTGTGAAATTACTAGAAATAGCAATATTAGGGTTTTCGTCATCTTTCTCTATCAATAGAACAAGTTTCTGCAGCAGGAGGCTTCGTGGTTATCCGATCTGGTGAGAAGCAGAGTCGTCATTGTACGGAGATCGGAGCGAGAGCTTCGTGGAGTGCGAGTGAATCTAGACTTTTAGACATCGAGTGAAGAACAAAAAATTACAGCGGTTGTAAGTTATGTTTTCATAAAGTCTATACAAATTTTCTGATTCATAGTGCATCGATACCCGAGCGTATCCGTGGTTTTTATTTGGGGTATTTCTAAGGTTTTCCACATACAAATCTTTGTGTCTTCACATAATTTAAATTTCTGTACTTGTATTCATATTTGCTTGATTGATCTGTTTTGATAATTGAATTGAGAATTAGGGTTTGTGACTGTTTAAAATTAAATTTTCACTACTTAATTTTAATTGATTATAAAATCAACAAAAACCTATTAACCCCCCTCTAAGTTGTTTTCACTATTGTCTAGGAAATTTCACCAACGAAGACAACCTTTTGCTTGATGTAGCATTAAGCATTTCAAAGTTCAAGAGCATTAAATCCGAAGAATTAACATCACTCCATCGGCTTTTGTACAAGATATCAGTAAGTATAATTCTTTCGTAGTTTCGACCAAAATATGATTACTACTTCGCGTTTTGAAGTTCGAGGACATTTTGTGATCTTTCTCCCTATGAACAAAGAGCTCAACAATCTGTTCCTGCACCAAATTAGAGTAATTGACACCAGGGAGGTCATTTACATGAAACTTGCAACGATAAAGAGGACAACTACAGTGGATTTCTAGCCACCGATCAATGCAGTTCATGTGAAATGCATGCTTGCACTTGGGTAATAAACGAAGAACATCAGCATCCTCGAATTTCGATAAGCAAACAACGCACTCTAGGCCTTCTTTCGAGCCCTTGAGTGAAGAAAACAGTGAAAAGGGTAGTGATTCAATCATCTTTTTATCGATGCCTGAAGATAGAGAGCACAGTTGAAGAAGTTCATGATGATGGTTGTGGTGATGAGGCATAGTTGTGTTGCAGAACTTTGCATAGGCCAGTACTAGTATGATTATAGAGAGACAGAATCTTAGGACACCAATAGTGACCGGAAGGCTGAGATTGGGTGGCTTGTGGACATGCAAAAGTGATTTGTCATGGGCTTCTACATGAAAGAAGAAGAAATGAACTATGATGAACACTTATAAATGATACATGGAGAGAGATGGACAGTGATAAGTGATTCTATATGATCATCATATATAACAAGAAATGGACTACGATGAACACTGATAAGTGATTCTATATGATCATAGTATATATTCCCTCAGTCCCATATTAATAGTTTAGTTTCTGAACTTTAGCTATGTTAAAATAGTTAATTTTTAACTTAATTCTTCAAACTATCTACCGTTCTCGTGTTAAAAAAACAATACTCTATAATGCTCTTCACTTTAAAAAGACGAAAGGGGTCAAGATTAAAATTAATGTACCGTCAGTGAATAAATTTTGGTAAAATTAAAATCTTTCAAAAAAAGTAATGTTTAGTCATTTCTACTTGTCTTTGCTTTCCTGGTTGTGTGTGTGATGTCATGGTTTCTTCCTTATTGGTAAAGTGTCTTTCTAAAATTTGATGAAAAAAAACCATAATATGGTACAAGTGCAACGAGTTCAAGGAGTGCAACAAGTTCTTGGTAAAGTGCTACCGTCTGAAATTCCGAAAAATTTAAGGGTTGAATTTTTTGTACATCTTTGCCCATTGATTTTGATCGGATGCCGATTTAAAACTTAAAATAAAATAAACGATTCCATCAAACTTGTTTTGAAATCAAAATATGCCAACTAAAAAATTTCCTCCCTTTTTCTATTTGCATTGCCAAATTTTTTACCGTCGGACTAGTTTGAATCTAGGACTGGCAATTCGTGTCAACAGGTCGACCCACGGGTCAACAGGGCAATCTGATACTAGTTGACACGAAAATCAAACATTTTAAATATGATACAATCCAACACGAAAAATAAAAAATAAAATTGAAATTGAATTTGACACAATTCAGTAATTGCTTATTAATGTATTTCAATCCATGACCAATTAGATAATAGAAAAAATCAGCAAATAAATATAATAATAAATATAATCATGTCAAACGGGTCAATTCGTGTCAGAAATTGTCAGCTCTAAGTGTAGTGATCATTTATTTGGTGGAAGTATATGGTTGAGGAAACAAATAGACAAGAGAATAGATTTTAATTTTAGTAGTTGGAGAGAGGTTGTGTTTAGTTTCAGATTTGTATTAAGTTTAGTCGTTTCCTGTATATGTTTGCACTTCTGGGCATTTTAGTAGACTCCAAAAAGATATGAAATATTCTGTTCTAATTTTTTTATAAAAGCGATTAATAATATGGCGAATGATATAAACAAGAGTGATAAATGTTACTTTTAAACAGAAAATGATGGGTAACAGTGACATTAATTTGTAAACTATACCCTCAAAATAAAAAAACAAGTTGATTAGGATGAATTAGAATTGTAAGATTTAATCTTTTGAAACATATCTCGTATTATTATGATCACGCAACAGCTTAGTAATTCGATATAATACAAAATAATTTTTTATTTTGAAAAACATCCCGAGAGAATTATTACTCAAACAACACAATTCTAAAAGTTCTTTAACTAACTTTTTTTTATCAATGTATTTTTTGTAGTATTTACCTGCTAAAACATATCGAAATATAAAGCATAATTACTAAAACACTTAACACCAACTAACAATCTTCAAAGTCTTTAAATATAAATTAGAGTTTAGCCTAGCTTGATATGTGTGGGTTGGTTGAAAGACATAAATTAGAGTTTAGCCTAGATTGATATGTGTGGGTTGGTTGAAAGGAGTCAAACCATTAGGTGCGCAGTTCCTAACTACGGAACAAAAGTTCAGTATTTTCAAAATCAAAATATCATAGCCAGTTATGAATAAACATGAACATTTTCACATAATGAACTTGTTAAGAGTGGCATAAATCGATGATAACTTCCCTTTGTCACAAAAATACAGTCTCTGCTGTCGAATGCCTAAACTTTTTGTTATATATGCACGTGCGCTTGTGCTTGCTGTTAGTTGATGACTCCTTTCCTCAAGGTTTGAGAAGAGAATTAGAGCAAATATGGTCAAAAGGGAAATTTCGGTGGAAGAACCACCGAGTACTCGGTTAGGACCGAGTACTTGGTAAGTGCGCAAGTTCGCGCACTTGCACAGCCACCGAGTACTCGGTGGAAATCTCACCCAGTACTCGGTAACCCAGTTTCGGGTTTTTTATGGTATGACCAAAATTGATTTTTTTTCTAATTGGGATGTGATTCCAATTGACTTGTTCACCATTCCAACATCTCCTATATATACAGGGGTCAACCCTATTGTATTGTGTGACACAGAAGGGTGAGAAAAACACAAGATCGTGCACAAGATAGAGAGAGAAAGAAGAGATACAGATTTGAGATTCTTCTTGGTGAGAGTTAGGAATAATATAAGCTTATATTATTTCCGGTGATACATGCGTGAATATACACTGTGTGTGTGTGTGCGTGTGTATGTGTAACACCCCATGTTGTTTTCCTAAATTTCTGGAATTATTTCCGATTTATTTTTGGTTGTGACGTCACTTGTACATAACGTCATGGTTATTCTTAATGTTCCACGTGTAAATTTTTCGCGTTTAACGTTTGGAGCTGACTGGGCGGCTGGACGATTGTCTCCTTGAGAACTTTGTGGACTGTCGTTGGTGATTACGTGACTTGACTTGATGTGACGGTAGTGTTTCAGACTTAGTGAAACGTTGATGTGAATTCTCATTGTCGACTAACTGGATTCGTTTAGACACTCGACTTTTAGTGCTTCGACTAGGTGGCGGTACATTTTGTTGAACGATGTTAAATGTTTCGACTCAACTATGCGAGTCCGGCATCTAGTGCGTTATGAGTTCGACGTTTTGTTTTCCCTTATAATGGAATTAGTATGTGTTTCATTTGATTGACGCGCCTTGTTTAACTAGCGTGCTTGGGAGTATTTGTATTCTCCTTTTTCGTTTTCTGCGTTTGTATTTACGTGATATAGTTGGGACGTTATCACTTAGTATCTTGTCAGGTTTAGGATATGCTAGGTAACGTAAGGAGTTGTAATTTTCTTGATTGTTTGGTTTAGTACGTGCTTTATCCAAATAATGTACTCTGTGTTTGTAAGTGTGTGCCCTATGTATTATTTGATTTGTGTGCTTAGAGGTGTTTACATTACTTTGTTTGTTTCTCTGGGTTTATATATACGTCATACGTGTTAGTAGATTTATTTGGGTAGATTTTTGTGTTTACATGTTCTTGGAGTTTCGGTAGGATCAGACTTGTTAGGTATTCCGACGATTGGGTTGTATATCTCGGGTTATTTATATTGGATTATTATGACTATATAAATTATTATTGGTAATTGGAAAAACCTGAGAGTTACTCATGTAAATAGAGAGAATTGGGGAGTCACTTTTGTAAATAGCACTTTTATATATACATATATGTGTATCTGTTTGGAGAACGTGGACCAGATATTTTCCTTCTTCTCTTTTCTTTCCTTCTACTTGTTGACACAACTCTCCTCTTCTCCACGACCAATTCTTTGTTTCTCTGTCATCAACCACCACGTGGGTCGTGTTTATCGTTGCTAGAGAAAAAGATAGAGAAAAATATATAGACAGGTTTCGACAGGGGGACGATTGGTCGCGTGGAAGTGCTACCCATGGAGGTGGCCGGAATCCATGGCGATCGGCGGTGGTTTATGGTGGTTCTGATGTCCCATCTTGGTGAAGATGGGTCGCAGAGTAGAGACGTCGCGATAAGGAGAGAGACGATGTTGTGGCTAGGGTTTGGTTGCCAATCTGTGGTCACCTGATAGAGGAGGGCGACGACGGCATCGTGGTGTCGCGAGCATATGCGCGACGACATGGTGGTGGTGGTGGTTAATGCCGTGGTGGCGCAAGATGACCAGTGATGACCAGTCCTGAGTTCGGCCAGACCGAGTTGGGTCGATTCAATGCCGATTCGGGCTTCGTTTGGCGTGAAACTTTGAGGATATCTTGCTTCCGATGTCGGACATGATATATTCAAATTTGGTGCGAAACCGTTGAGCGGTTCGCCAGAAATTTCAAATTATAGGACGGTAAGACGACCGTTTCGGTCCGAGCGGGAAAAGTTTCGGACAATTTTGGGCGGCGAGCACTGTTCACGGCCAACACTATTCACGGCGGGACAGTTCGGGGCTATTCTGTAAGCTTTACTTTAGGTGGGAATTTACATATATATATTCTTATATATATATACATATCTGACACTCACTAATTGTACGTAGAAAACGTTAATACATCTCCGTTGCGTGTTTATGAGTAAATAAAAATGTTAATTTAAATTCCTAGTGATAGACGGAAATCTAGGAATTTTATAAAATTCATAAACTACCCATAGTTGGATTAGATGATTGATGGAAATAGAAATACTTTGGGGAAATTAAATTACAAGGTGTATGTGGACGTAGATCCAGTTAATTGATTTTCCCCCTATTATTTATATTTTATTAAAATTAAAAATATGTTAGGGGATCCACGAGAATGAGGGACATCAAAACTTAGATCTGATTTTAGTTCCCTTGTTGTTGATTATCTCGTAAATTATAAAGATATTAAATTGCGAATTTAAATTGTCTAATTGTCCTTGAGGTGGACTAATTTGAAAATAATTATTGAAAATTAAATTAAAAGCATGTTAGCATACAAAAGTTATAAAGATTGTTTAATCGAAAACCCGAATATATTGTGGAGATAAATGGAAGTGATTTACTGTATAATTTAAATTGTGAAGCATGCTTTATATGAGATTGCTTAGCTTTTATGCCGTTTTATTGAGTATATTACATTCATGTGGAGACATTTTGCATTCATACAACACCGTAGTATATATATTGTTTCGGTGGGATTTACATGCCTCATTTATATCATGTACATGTATGGATTGTTTGGAATGTCGCAATAACTCGCCAGTGGGTGACTGGCACCCTGGGAGTTAGTATCTCTCGAATCCTCAGACTTTGGGAGTGAGGACATATTTTTCACTTGCCAGTTCCTGACGGACTTGTGGTCTCCGTACTCTATTTGGCGACGTTGACCCTTCCTGGTGCGGGCCTGTTAATCCCATAAGTGGTCGGGTTGAGATTCCTGGTTATTTGTTTGACCTTCATATAGACAGGGTTACATTTGAGTTGCATTTGCATGGTCATGAGCATTGGCATTGCATGAATATTGCTGTTGAGATTATCTGTTATTATTGCTTAATTATATTGAGCATGTTATGTCTGAATTTTAATAAGAGATTTGTATTATTCTCTTAAGCGCTAGGACGCGGTGTTTGTGATTGATATTTTAACCGTGGTTAAAATTGTAAATTTTCCTAGTGTAAAGGAAACCGTGAAAACTTAAAGTTAAAAGGTGAAAAGTGAAAAGGGAAATATTAAGAAGCCATGGTTGGTGATTATCTTTGGTAGTTATGGAAGCACTAAGTGAAAGTGACATTGGGGCATAAGGGTTCCCCGTATGTTAGGCTCTAGTTGAGCTGGGTAGCAATATATTGAGAGTTAGTTGAAATTGTTATCTTGGCCACATAGGCCTTTGTGATTGGTGATTAGTATCATCACAGGATGACTGATAGACCTCTCCGGTAGTGTGGAGTATTGTTCGGGTAAGGGTCGGATAGAGCTCATTAGTTTGACCCTATTCCCTTGGCTTTTGTAATTTCGAGCTTATCGCTCATTCTTCCACTTTAATAGTTTATGAGTTACAGACAGTTCTTTGTCGTGTCTATTGAAAATCTCTTTTCGTAAGTACTCTTCTAAAGTTAGTGAATTCAGGGAATGGTTTGTCACGTTCTTGAAACCTTGGTTATGGTTCGGATCCTTGGAGTCAAATATTCAAAGTTTTGAAAACTTAAAGCTTGGGGATTTTTATAAAATGTGTTCTTCGTTTACCCCAAGACTTATTAACTATTTTTGGAAAGATAGAAGTTTATATACCTTCTTTATAAAATATGTTTTGAATTCTCACAACCGGGAGTATCGGTAGAAATCCGTTTTTGAAAGAAATTTCAGAAAATTCCATTTGAAATTGTTTTGTAAAATCGGTGAATTAGGGCACGGGTTGCCCCTGTTCTAGAAATCTCAATGTTATTTTCGAGATCTCGGCATTGTTAGAGGTCGATAAATCCAGGTTTTTCCTAGCTTGTTGTCTGGGATTCCTTCTCGTGGCCGGTTTTGTTTAGGCATTCTTTTAGGATTATTTTTATAAATTTTTAAATAAATGTTAAAGGTCTTAGGACCAGATTTGAAAAAAGTTTAAAAGTGATTTTAAAATGGTTATTGATTTGAACTCTAGTAGTTCTTCTTTCTCCTATAGTTATTCCTTGGGTTTGAGCCTGGACTTGTGATGTTGAGTTATGCACACCTAGTGCGATTCATGTTGTTTCGGTTGGGTTCGGAGACGTTGGAACCAAATAAGATTTGACCGGGTCCTAAATTTTTCTTAAAAACTGGTTGAATCCTTCGGGGTTCAACGTTTTTCCTTAAAAAACCGAGGACCATGGTATCTGTTTAGGACTAACTGACTCCAATAACCCTCTCTGGTGCCTAGATAGGCAGTGTGAGTTAGTGATAGTTCGGTTGTTTAACGAATCCGGTGTGGGGATAGTATCTTCCCTTTTTATGTTCCTTCGAGTGAACGGGTTGGTTCATTGCTTATTGTAAGTTGAAGAACTGAATTAAAAATAGAAAATGTGAGAGAACGACTTTCTCTCTAGGAATGATTTGATAGCGATGCTAGTTATGAGCGATGATCGAATTGTGGGCATGGTTATGATGATTCACTTTCGGTAGTCCTAGTGAGTGATATATTTACCTCCTAGGAACCTTGAGCAATGTGCTAGGTGCACGGTATGGTAGATAGTTAGTCCTTGTGGTATCCTTAGATGAGGGTGGAGTTCAGATTGGTCGTCTATAGGCTTAGGTGACAGGCTTAGCTATTTTCAGGACGTTATATATATATACGTATACATATGTTGTTTATATTTTCGTTGATCTGTAGTTCTTATGATATCCGTAGTGTACTTGAGGTTAGTGATGAGGTTATTGATGGGGTCTCGGATTGGCGGGGTGCCATGTGAGACGATTGAGTGGCATAGGATAGATGCATGCACACGGGATGGTTAGCGTTTTCTAGACGGCTATGAGTGTGATGTTTTGATATTATGGTGAGTGCGTGGTTGTGCTCACCCCCACAATATGTTGCAGGTTTGCAGGTGGATGCAACATGGCTTGTTCAGTGGCGACGATACAGGTGATTTGGGACGGTATTTTTATTCCTCCTTCCGTAGTCATACTTGTGTATTATTTTATTCTCTTGGGAGCCAGGTTGTTGGCATATTCCCTTGTGTTGTATCTTCAGTCCATGTATTTATTATTTTCGAGAGCCATTGTATCTGTTCGGCACTACCATTGAGTTTTATGTATTCTTATTTGAGCTCGGTAGCGCAGTCGGTATTTGTTATTTTGGGGTGCCTTTATACCTTTTCGGCATCGCCGTGTGGCTTTCTTTATAATTTCATTTGAGCATTTGGGGCTCTATTGATTTTCGAGTGGTTGTGTAGAGGTATTGGTGTTCTTTTCAACTACCTCGGCTCTAGTAGGTGTAACACCCCGCTCCAACACTTGGTATAATATTGTCCGCTCTGGGCCCAACCCGCACGGTTTTGCTCTTGGGTTCCTCCCAAAAGGCCTCATACCAATTGGAGATAACACTACACATATAAGCACATCCCCAGACCTCTACCCGGGCGATGTGGTACATCACAATCACCCCCCCTTAGGACCCAGCGTCCTCGCTGGCGACCCACGGGTGATGTGCATGCACCCACACTTAATTCTGGCCGGGCTCTAGCTCTGATACCAATTGTAACACCCCACTCCAACACTTGGTATAATATTGTCCGCTCTGGGCCCAGCCCGCACGGTTTTGCTCTTGGGCTCCTCCCAAAAGGCCTCATACCAATTGGAGACAACACTGCACATATAAGCACATCCCCAGACCTCTACACGGGCGATGTGGGACATCACAGTAGGTTTCTGGAATGTTGGGCTACGCGCCATTGATTCTATTTCTGTTGTTATGGGAATATTATTCTGTTGTGTTGTTTTTGGATTGTCTGCATGTTCCATTTACAAATGGAACTCTGCCGAATTTTTGTTAGAATTCTTTGTTGAGTTTCTATCACTCAGGTGACATGGAATACTTCATTTTCATTCCTATTCCATGTATTTCAATGTTATCATTGATTTTAGTTATCATTTTCAGTGACGTCATACCTCGGAATTCGCTGATTCTCCGGATGAGAGTCTTGGGAATAACGGGGCATGACAGTAAGATTTGCATATCATTCCCTTGTAATCCTCTCATTGATTAACGGTGCTCTCTGTGGACGTATGCCGATTTGACTGAACCACGTATATATCTTTGTGTCGATTGTGTTTGGTGTGTGTTTGTGTGTGATTTCTGATTTGCTGGTGCTCAACCCTAGTTTTGTTCTTGGGCTGTTGTAATAACCCTAAAACTTGCAAGGGCCGGTTTTAACTAAGTCGGCTCGGCCATGATTTATACGTCTCTCACTTACATTTCTTTCTTCATTTATTTTAATGAATTAATTCCTTATAAAAATTGAAAACTTAAATACATGGAACTATGTGATAGAATTTAAATTATATACAAAATTTCATATTTCAATTATTATTATATTATGGCAGTGTTTTTTCCTTATTTTTTGCAATTATTTTCAATTGCTAATAATAATCAATTCAATTGACTTTAACAATTTAAATTCTTAAATTGCTTTGATTTCTAAAAACAATGCTACCATTAGGATAATGTTAGGGATTTCCACACCCTTATGTTTTATTCACTCTTAAACACACATTCAATCGCACAAATAATCATACATACACAACACACACATACAAAGAGATTTATACGTGGTTTTGCCAAATCTGCCTACTCCACGGAGCGCACCATTTCACTATCAATGAGAGGATTACAATATGAAGATCAACAACTCACACAGTGTATTGCTCATACAGTGTTTCACTCACACCCAGAAAGAGTAGTATTTTTCTCTCTATTTTCTGCACATTATTCTTCCTTGAGAACTCCCTTATAAATAAGCAAGGAGTCTTTGAATGAATGGCCAAGATTTGGTTTCACCAACTAACATGAATGGCCCAAAATTGTGCTTCTTTACCAAGAAACAAATAAAAAAGGAATGTCCGATATTGAGATCTCCTAATCAACATATAAGATTTTAATGACCAAGTTTTCTTGCTCCCTAAGAAACGAAGCCACCAATCATAACAATCTTCCACTTGGCGAAATTTCATTAGTCAATCAACTCCACTAATGATCGATATATTAAGGTGTGCTCATTTCTGTCTTAAAGCTTGAAGACCCACTAAAGTTTAGCACGACTTCAGTTTCTCTATTGTTACTACCTTCGTCAACATGTTGATTGGATTCTTGCTGCCCTATATCTTCTCAACACCCCATCTTTTAATAATGATCTGATAAAGTGAAAACGAAGTCCTATATGTTTGTTCCTCGAATGAAATGATGAATTCTTTGCCAGATATATCGCACTCTGACTATCACTGTACAAAAAATTCCTAACTCTGCCAACAAACCCTGTAAAAAAATCATTTCTTTACTAGCCTTTGCCACAGCTAGATACTTAGCCTCTGTAGTAGATAATCCTACAATCTTCTGTATTTACGAAACCTAACTAACTATTGTATTACCTACTGTATCACTTTTTTGTGGTCTATCACACCAATAAAATATGAATCTACATAGTCATGTAGCTTCCCTTTGCCTTTTTAAAACAAAGGCATATGCTTGTGGTACCGTGTAAATATCTCAATATGCACTTCACTGCTTCACAATAAGCCTTCCCTGGATTAGACACGAACCTGGTGACAACTCCCATTACATATGCAATATCTAATCTCGTACAAATCATTGCATACATCAAGCTTCCAATAATTGAAGCATATGAACATTGACCATGATGTTCCTTTCTTCTTTTGTCTTGGGAGACTGGTCTTTGGATAGTCGCAAGTGATTAGCCAATGGTGTGTGAACTGGCTTAGCATCCCTCATGTTGAACCGCTACAGAATCCGTTTAACGTTGTCATCTTGAGACAACTACAAATACCATTATTCTTGTCCTTATTGATTCTCATACCTAGAATATCATTCGTTGCGCCTATGTCCTTCATCTCTAACTCATTTGCCAATTGTTTTTTCAACTTAATAATTTCATGAAGTAGCAACAATTATCAATGTTGCATTTGTTGTAACCATATCTCTGCATAAACCCATCAAACTTCTTGTACCACTGCCTCGGGGCTTGTTTTAAACCATACAAGCTCTTTTCGAACTTGCACACAAGTTTCTCTTTCTCTTTAACTAAGAAACCTTTTAGTTATTGCATATAGATATCCTCTTTTAGGTCACCATAGAGGAAAACAATTTTTACATATAATTGCTCTAGGTGCAAACCTTCAACTGCAACAATGCTAAAAACTGCACAAATTGTATTCAGTTTAACAATCGGGGAAAAATATTTCAGTTTTGTCGATTCCTTCTCTTTGCTGAAAACATTTGACTACAAGTCTTGCCTTGTATCTCTTAAAACTGTCATGTTTTTCTTTGACCCTGTACACCCATTTGTTATAAATAGCTTTCTCTTTTACCGGCAACTCGGTTAGCTCCCATGTTCTATTGAAGATAAGGAACTTCATCTCATATTCTATCATAAGCTCCCAGTTGCTTGCGTTTACTCCATCACACGCCTCATCATAGCATTTTGGTTCACCTCCATCTGTGAGCGACAAATAATTTATGTATCTCTTATTCGGACCATGCGGCCGTGAAGACCTCTTAGGTACAGGAATAGGAGTGGGAGACTGCGATGTATCATCCTATTGAGTATTGATCTCTGCAATCGGCTCATCTGACTAGGGACTCTCAACTGTCTTTTGTGCCACACTAATGTCTTGAATAACATCTAACTCAACCTATATAGGATCATTTTGTATTGAATGATTTGAGGTTGTTCTGTGACTATCTTTGTATATTACCTTTTCATTGAATACCACTTTCTTGAATACATGCAGTACATTTATGTGATTTGGGTTCAAGTTTTCCCCTAACATTATCACTAATATGAACATATGTAACACAACCGAAAACTCTCAATTATGAAAGTTTTATCTGATTACCATTCCATACCTCTTTTGGTATTCTGTACCCCAATGGTATCGATGGACTTCGATTGATTAGGTACACTGATGTATTGACTACTTATGCCCAAAACTATTTTGGCAACCCTACTTGAATGCGCATGCTTCTAGATCTCTCAGTCAAATTCTGGTTCATACGTTTTGTTACACCATTCTGTTGTGGTATACGTGGAATAGTATGATCTAATCTGATACCGTTCTCATAGCAAACATTTAAAAAATAGGTGTTCTGATATTCTCTACCATTGTTGGATCTTAATCTCTGTATTTTCAAACCCGTCTCATTTAACACCATGGCTTTCCTTTTCTTGAACATATCATACACCTCAGATTTATATTCCAAGAAGTAACCCATACCTTTCTCGAATGGTCATCAATGAAAGTCACTAAATAGAACTTTCTAACTTTCTGCAAAGAGATGAGACATTTGATTACCACCAGACATCAAGGTGAACTAACTCAAACTTCTCATTTTTTAAATTTCTATTATTGCTCTGGAAATTCACATTATTCTACGTTCCGAATTCGTAATTCTCACAAAAGTTGATATCAATCGATTTTAAACCTGTTAGTTTTCCCTTCGAGAGCTTAACATTGATCCCCTTTTCACTCATGTGACTTAGCCTCTGGTGCCACAAGTTGTGATTCTCTTTGCTTTCTGCAACTTCTATCAATGTGCTAGCACTGGTGGTTGTGTAGAGCGTACCAACTTTTTTCCTTGTGCTAGAGTCATAGCCCCTCTGGAAACCTTCCACTCATCATCTTTGAAGGTGGTTACAGAACCATCATTTGCCAACTGGCCTATTGAAATCAGGTTCTTCCTCAACTTTGGAATGTGTCTCATATCCTTTAACTTCCATATCTAGAATGTGGCATGAAATGATACTTTAGAGTCCAAGATCCAAAACTCTGCCTGTAACACCCCGTGTTATTTTCCCTTTTTCCTGAAACTCTTTTCAATTTATTTTCGGTTGTGACGTCACTTATTCATGATGTCATGGTAATTCTTGGTATTTCATGTGTAAATTTTTCATGTTTACGTTTGGATTCGGCTGGGCGACTTGGTGATTGTCTCTTTTATGACTTCGTAGACTTTCTTTGGCGATTACGTGACTTGACGTGATGTGTAGTGTTTCGTACTTGGTGATACGTTGACGTGAGTTATTATTGTCGACTAAGTGATATCGTTTTAACGTTTGGCATTTAGTGCTTCGACTGGGTGGATACATACAGTGGTTTAGGGATTTGACGTTTTGTTTTCCCTTATAATTGGATTATTACGTGCCTTGTTTGGCTAGCATCTTTAGGAGTATTTATATTCCCTTCGCTCATTTTCCACGTGTTTGTATGTACGTGACCCTATGTGTTGATGTGGATTTACTTGTCTGTTTCTTTTTGGATTCTTTACGTGTTTTTTGGCTTGTGTGCTTAGGTATATTTTCATTAAATTGGTTGTTCCTCCATGTTAATACTTACGTGACGCGTAGTCTTAGACCTATTTGGTAGAATTTTGGTGTTTTCTTATTTTATGAGTTTCGGTGGGTTCGGTACGTACCCGGTGTTCTGGTGATTGGATTTTTACCCCGAACTAGTTATATCAATTTATATTAATTATTGGGTGTCCCGTTTATTTTTCGGGCACACGTGATTTTATTTGGGGGTTCCCCGTACATTTTCGGGATTTATTATTCATATATATTAATAATTAGGAATATATATATATGTATGGGTATTTATTGTCTATATATATTTATTTTTATTTAAATATATATATAGATATATATGAGATATATAGATATATGTATATGCGTGTATAGAGTCGGCTGAGAGAGAGAAGTGACTCAGTTTCTCCTCATCTTCTTCTTCTTCAATGCAATCACTTCCCCTCTTCCTCAACAGTTTGTGGCTTTGTTTTCCTCTTCTTCATCATCACTGTCACCGATTTGAAAGAGTGATGCTCAGTGGAACTGTAGCGTGGGAGAGAGAGGGGAGCTTCGACCTGGAGATCTTGGGGTTGCTGGAGTTCAGAGCTGATGGCGAGGGTCAGCAGCGAAGATCGACGACAACAAGGCTAGTGGTTCGCTGGCTGAGAAGCAGCGACGCCGAAGCTGTTCGCGAGAGGGTTTGACGATGGTAAAAGGTTAACGATCTGGTCAGGTGTTCGCCAAAGAGAAATCCAATGTTGATGACACGCTGGTGACGATGGCGTGGTGGTGTAGTGGTGGTCGCAGCTCGCGCAGGAGTTGCGTATGGCAGCAACTAGTTTTATCTTCGGTCGGACTGAGTTGGGTCCACTCAACGACGATCGGTGCATCGATCGTCTTGAATTTCAAAGGAAAGATGGGTCTCGGCTTCGTGTATGACATACTAAAATTTTAGAATTTTTCGGTAAGCGAATTGTTGGGAATTCACAATTTTAGGTACGATTTATGTTTAGTTTTTCTCAATTTTGTTCAGCTTTGTTTGAAATTAGCTAACGAGTTTTGACTATGTTAAATAGGTCATCAAGACGGTCATTTCGGACAACTTTGGTCTATGGGCCCTACTTTGGCCTGTTTTGGGGCTATTTTGGGAACACATATTGAGGGATATTTTGTATATATATCTAACTTTCACACTCGTAGTGCGTAGGAACCTTAGATTTCATAATTATTTGTTTGTCGAGTATGTTTAATTGACTAGGAAATTATAAATCTTCCGAGGTTGCGCGTTTACGTGTAAGTGATAGCATGTGTTCGTGTTCCTAACTATTAATGGGACTTAGGTGTTTTATGAACTCAAAAACGAAATGCCTCTAGGTGGGCTAGAAATGAGGCGAGAAATAATAATCCCCTTAAGAAATTGGAATAATTAAAAACATGCTTAAATTGGATTAAAATAGGTGACCTAGCACCCCTTGAGATTTAAAGTAGGTTAGTAGAATTTTTGGCAAATTGGACTTGAACTTAGAATGTGATGTTAGTTCCCATTGTTCTGGTGTTTTACTAAAATTAAAACAGGTTAGGGGAGACATGGAAATCAGGGACGTGAAAACTTAGATGTTGTTCTAGTTCTCTTTTATTTTTCTCGTAAATTATAGAGAACTGATAAAGTGTAAACTGGACGTCCTTGTACTGCAGTATTTGTGATTTGATGTTGTAATTTAATTATAAGCATGTTGATATGTTAAAGTTGCAAGAACTGAGTAATTGAGGAATTATTGCATGAAAATAAAATAAAACACGCTTTAAATGAAAATTGGAAATTTATGTTATATCATTGAGAATTGGGTCCTTGTAGAGGCGTATTCACATTTGTGTAGCATCGTGTTCATTTATTGATTCGGTGTGAGTTGCATGTTTTCTTTGTACCATTTATACATATGGACCATTCAGATAGTCGCAACAACTGGCCAGGGGTTGTTCTCGCGACCCAGGGAGCTAGTACCTCCCGAATTAGAGACGATATGGGAGGACTTGTCCAAACCTGGGGTTTCCTGACGGGCTAGTGGCCCCGTAACCCATAGCGACACCCAACCTTCCTTTACGGGCTTGTTACCCCTATAAGTGAATGGTTTTGGATCATTCTTATCTATTTTACCCTCATGTAGATAGGGTTGCACATGAGTTGCATTGGCAGTGACACGGGCATTGACATTCACATTGAGCATTCATTGCCATATGATTAACTATTAAGATTACATGTTGTTATTACTTGTTGATATTGAGCATGGTGGACTTGGATTTATTTTGAAAATTTATATTATTCCCTTGGGCGTTATGGCGCAATGGTTGTGATTGTAATTATGCTTCTGATTAAATCCTTTGTAAACGCTAGAAATTTCTCAATGTGAATGAAGACTTAAGAACTTAAAGTTGGGAAGTAAAACATATTATAATAATAAGAATTAGGGTTAATGGAACCACGATTGGCCTAAGGACATAGATTCGACCTTGAGTTCTAAGTTGTTTGGAGGGTTAGTTATGACTCTTAATGGACTTAGACACCTATGAAGTAATGACTAGGTAGGCCCCTTTTGTATTGGTCAATGTATAGAATTGTGGAGTGGTCGGTATACCACTCTAGTTGATATAGAAGAATGGTGGATCGTTAGGTCTAACACGGTATGATAGGTTAACATTTTCCCTTTCCTCGGGACTAGTGTTGATTTTAACGGTATGATAGGTTAATATTCTAACCTCAGTGCACGTGAATATACACATATATACATCAGAATATAGGATTTTTGATCAGTTGTGTGCTAAATTACCAAAAAGGGCAACCTTAGGGTTTCCCTCGGCATTTGCTTATAAATATCAAGCTTCACATCAGTTGAATGGAGCTTCTTGACACGTTCAATTTTATAGCAGCCTCTAAAGTTATAAATTTTGACGAAGAGAAGTCATATCAAGACCTAGAGATCCGGAGAAGAATGACATGGAGATCGATTCTACACCAAAGATGCAGTCTTCCTCTTCTATGGCCAACTAACTTGGTATTTAGGATTTTCTAGCAAAACCCTAGCCAAGTAATGTAGTTTTTATCTTTGATTTCAATTGTAACGAGGGGAAACTGTGACCATACTGTGATGATTGTAGTATATAAGAGACTGTTTTTATTCTTGATACAAGTTTATATATTTATTATTATTCTTGTCTTAGACTGAATGAATATATTTATCTTACACAATCATGATTATTCATTATGGGCTTGAACTCGGATGCTTAATTCAGGATTTTTTACACAATGGTGGTAATAAAACTCGAAACCCTAGGTTGACACAGGTCATGCCTTGGTGAGTTGATATACACATGCTTTAGTTTATTTTCATGCATTAGGAGTAGATTAGAGTAATTTAATTGGCATGTACTAGTCAGTTCAGTCATGAGATTGGTTGTCACAATCCGGTTGACGATATTCCTTTTTAGAACCATATTTAGCTATTTGCGTTATGACCTGATTCACAGTTTAGGGATCGCCCTCTTACAATTATTACATTGATAGAACTATGTTATTTGGTTAGTGGTGGAGCGATGAAAATCCTAGTTTTTCTCTCTCTTGAATCACAAACCAATTTACTTTGCTTTTTAGAATAATTTAGTTAATTTAGATTATTTTGTCTTCGACCACAAAAAAAAATAACTCTTCAGAAATTTAACTCATTATTTTTGAACTGTAAAAGTGAACAATCTTAATCTCTATGGGATTGATATCCCTTACTCAAGTTGTTGTTATTATATAATTGATACGTGCGCTTGGATAGGGTAAAACCTAGCATCTTTAAGGTGTTGTTTTTAATCACATATTTTGTACACACCTGACGCACGTCAAGTTTTTGGCGCCTTCGTCAGGGATAAAGCATTGTTCAATAGCTATAGTAGTTTATTTACATTGTGTTATTGAAGTTGCGTCTGGAACCGTTTGTGAGTTTTAGTTTTGCCTTGATTTTTGCATTTAATTCTAGCTTTATTTTCTGTTCATAGTTAAAGTAATTTAGAAGTAGTTAATTAAGTTAGTTTTTATTTCATAAAATTTCAAAAAAAAAAAAAAAAATAGTCGTTAGTGTAGCATATGATCAATAGATCGATCCGTTCTAATCCTAGCACTGAGATAGTTAAGTACAATCCTCAGATCGAAAAGACTCTCTGTCGTTTACGTCGAGCTATTAAATAGCATCATCGTCAATCAAAGAAAGGCACCATCCAAGTAATTGAAGAAGAAGCGATGGGTGACCGAAGAGCCAACCGACGAAGGGCACCAGAGACGTCCCTGAAAGGATACTATGCACCCGATGCGTATGATTCATATGCTGATTTTCCAGAAGAAGAATGTGAGAAGCACTTTGAAATCAAAACAAGCGTTATTAATATGCTCCCTAAATTTTCTGCACTTAGAATTGAGGACCCATACCAACACATAAATGATTTCTTAGAGGTAGCCTCTAATGTTAGGTATGATAGTTTATCCAAGAATGACTTACGAGTGCAATTATTTCCTTGGTCGTTGAGGGAAAGAGCCAAAAGATGGTATATCAAATTGGCTAAAACAACTAAAATTAATTGGGAAGCCCTTAAAAAGGAATTCATAGAAAAGCATTATCCCATAGGAAAGACCTCAGAATCACAAGATTCGATCAAAATTTTTAGAGAATTATCTGATGAACAGTTTCATGATGCTTGGGAGAGATATAATGAAATCTTGTATAAGTGTCCCCACCATAGGTTCTCTGAACAGGATATAACTAAGAATTTTTACATGGGACATGGAGATACACATAAGACTTTAAAAGATGCGTCAATACAAGATCAATTTATCTTGAAGCTGGCAAAAGAACTCTTAGATATGTTTGACAATATTAGTGAGAATGCGATCCAATATGAATCTGAGGTGAGGTCTAGAGGTGGACAAGATAGAAGATCTGAGAAAGCTTATGTCGTAAATCATGATGATGTAAGAGATTCAATGGCATTGATAGGAGATAAATTAAAAAGAATTGAAAAGTTTATTCAGCAAAGTCATTCCCCTCCTAGAGAAATATTAGAAGTAGAAGCTGAGTATTGTCAAAATGAGTGTCAGGACATAATGGTTGACGATGCCAATGCATCGTGAAAATATTTAAATAATGCTTCTTTCACTAATTCATACACCTCAAATGCCAGAAATCACCCACTTCTATCCTATAAATCTATAAATGTGGAGAACCCACCACCAAGGTTCCAACAAGGACAATCGGCCAATCCACAACCAAGGTTCACTAAGAGAAAACAGTCATATAATCCACAAGCAAGGTTCATTGAGAGACAACAGTCATATAATCCATATCCAAGGTTCCAACAAAGTCAACAATCATTCGACTCCCAACCAACAATCATGGCTAAAAATCCTCAGTCAAATTAACAGGCCAGGCAGCCATCCAATAGTTCTCAGGCTTTCCAAACATTCAATAATATTCAGGTTGTGCAACCATATAACTACTAAACCCAGCCTCAAAGAAGCCAAACTCCTCCACCTAGTTTCCATAATGAAAGGCTAGACCAGACCTTAATAGGCATTCAGAACATGTTAGGCATTCATACTCAAATATTGGCACAACTGCACATCCAGATGGGCTAATTAGCTAATTAGCTTAATAAAAGAGAACTAGGAAAATTGCCTAGTCAGTCGTTAGCCAACCCAAAGCAGCAACAAGCACTGGAGCTTGGATCCTTCACTAATGATCATCATAAGTCAGTTCAAGCAATCACAACTCTGAGAAGTGGAAGGGAAGTGGAGAGTAGAGTTGAGGAGGAACATGAAGAGAGGCTGTAGAAAATAAAGGAGGCCGAACAACCACAAAGAAATGAAGCTGAAAGAAAGGAGGCTGAAAGAGTTCAGAAGGATCAACCACCAGTGGATGACAATGTCAATCAGACATTACCCAAAGAGCCAGAAAGGGCAAGTTACGAGGAGGTATCATGATACCCTCAACGTCTTAGGGAGTCGGCCAAGTACAAAAAGCTTAAAGAATCTGATATGTTGGAGACATTCCGACAAGCAAGATTAATTTGCCTCTCTTAGATGTTATTGCCCATATACCACCTTATGCTAAGTTTTTCAAGGATCTCTGCAAACAAAAGTGAAAGAGCAGGGTAAAGGCTCCTAAGAAAATACTATTGACTGAGCAAGTAATTTTATTACTTTTAAGTGATACACCACCTAAGAGGAAAGATCCCGGTGCTCCCACTATTCCATGTGTCATCGGTGACCAGGAAATTGGTAGAGCTCTTATTGATCTAAGTGCGAGTATTAAATTACTTCCTTATTCAGTCTACCAACAGTTAGGGTTGGCTGAACTTAGTCCCACTGCAGTCGTACTTCAATTTGTTGATCGGTCATTCAAGTAGGTAAAAGGAATTTTAGATACGTCATTGTTCAGGTGGGAAAGTTTTACTTTCTAGTAGATTTTGTAGTTATAGATATAGAACATGTCCCTGACTCAAAGATACACAACCCGGTGATATTAGGAAGACCATTCTTGGCCACGACAAATGCATGTATCAACTGTAGAACCGGAGCCATGTATATGACCTTTAGAAATATGAAAGTTCGGATGAATATCTTCGAAGGGAGTCACCAATTGCCTGAATAAGGGGATTGCTTCTAGATTAATGAGTGTGATGAACTTGATGATATCATAGAAGATTTTGCAACTCAAATTCTGGAGATAAATGAGCTAAAGTCATTTGTTACTAGAGAGTGGTCGGATAAAGAAATTGATGATTGGGATGCGCAGTTGAACCTACAGAATGAAGAAATTGATGAAATAGAAACTACTTTATGCACTAAACCATGGAGGGAGCCGATTGAGCCACTTCTTATAGTCTCGAGTACTCCATCGATTCCATCTTTAACAACTCCTCCTACCTTGGAACTCAAGGAATTTCCTGAAAAGTTGAAATATGTCTTCTTGGGACTAGACGAGACTCTCCCTATGATTATTTCATCGAAACTGACAAAAGAACATGAATCGAGTCTGATTGAGGTCATGAGTGAGAACAAAGAGGCAATAGGATGGAGCGTTGTTGATTTGAAAGTCATAGATCCTTCGATTTGCATGCATCGCATACATCTTGAGGAAGATGCAAAACCATCAAGGGAAATGCAATGAAAAATGAACCCGAATATGGATAAGGTGGTAATGAAGGATGTGGTGAAATTGCTAGATACGGGTATCATCTACCCCATCTCTCATAGCACATGGGTGAGCCCAACACAAGTGGTGCGAAAGAAGTCAGGCATCACAATTGTACCAAACTCAAAGGGTGAGCTAATTCCATAACGCAAAACCATAGGGTGGCATGTGTGTATTGACTACAGGATGCTCAACTCAAACCGTGGGAAAGATCATTTCCCTTTTCCATTTATTGATCAAATCCTGGAAAGGTTAGCCGGACAGAGCTATTACTGCTTTTTGGATGGATATTCTGGCTACAATCAAGTGGTTATTGATCCCGTTGATCAGAAGAAAACCATTTTCACTTGTTCGTATATCACGTTTGTTTATAGACAGATGTCTTTTGGTTTATGTAATGCACAAGCTACATTCTAGAGGTGTATGATGTCTATTTTCTCTAATATGGTGGAAAATTTTCTTGAAGTATTCATGAATTATTTCTCGGTCTTTAGGGCAACCTTTGAAGACTGTTTGAAACATTTAGCATTGGTGCTCAAAAGATGTAAATAGATGAATTTAATTCTGAGTTGGGAAAAGAGCCATTTCATGGTTCAAGAGGGGATAGTACTGGTCCATATTATATCGAAGCGAGGGATAGAGGTTGACAAAGCAAAACTCGAATTAATTTTGAAATTGCTTTTTCCCATATTTGTTAAGCAGATAAGATCTTTTCTGGGCCTTACCGGGTTTTACAGGTGATTTATCAAAGATTTTAGTAAAATTGCCTGACCATTTTGCAATTTACTATCTAAACATAAAACTTTGTCTTTGATGAAGAGTGTCTCCATGCTTTTGAGGAGTTACATACTCGACAATCCACAACCCTGATTATTCGTCTGCCAGACTAGTCTCTGCCATTTGAGCTCATGTGTGATGCTTCTGATTATGCTATAGGAGCTGTATTGAGTCAAAGAAAGGACAAGTTGCCATATATGGTATATTATGCTAGTACGACTCTAAATGATGCTCAGATAAACTACACAACAACCGAGAAGGATTTACTGGCAGTTGTTTTCTCCTTGGATAAATTTCGATCATATTTGTTAGGGAACCAAGGTTGTTGTCTATTCGGATCATGCCATTTTGAGGCATTTGTTGACTAAGAAGGACTCTAAACCCAGACTAATTTGATGGATTCTGTTGTTGCAAGAAATTGATTTGGAGATTAAATAAAAGAAGGGTTCAGATAATGTAGTTGACGATTATTTATTAAGGATCATAGTTGAGACTATGAAGGAAACTACTCCTCGTAAGGATTTGTTCCCAAATGAACATCTGTTCAATGTGGCTATCATGGAACAGATACCGTGGTACGCTGACATTGTCTATTATAAAGCCACGTGTCTAATTCCAAAAGGACGGTCTAAGAATGAGAAAGACCAATTCTTCAGCCAAGTTAAATTCTATATCTGGGATAATCCGCTATTGTACAAGTATTGCTCAGATCAGATTATTTGAAAATGTTTCCCAGAGAGTGGGGTGAAGAGCATATTGATATTTTTTTTGGCTTACCATATTCAAAGATGTTTTTGAGTATTGTAAAGCATGTCAATAATGCCAGAAGTTGGGATCTATATCTCGATGGGATATAATGCCTCTAACCCCGATTTTAGTTGTGTAATTTTTTAATGTATAGGGTATTAACTTCATGGGACCATTTCCAAAAGCGGATAAGAAATAGTATATACTTGTGGGAGTTGATTATGTTTCAAAATGGGTAAAAGCGATAACCACCATACATGATGATCAAACGGTGGTAGTGGAATTTATGAAGTCTAACATTTTTGCAAGATTTGGTGTGCCACGGGTGATAATCAATGACGGCGGAAAACATTTTGATAACCATTTTCTCAGTGGTCTGTGTGGAAAGTACAACGTCAATCATAATATTGGTATACCATATCACCCCCAGTCACAAGGACAAGTAGAGGTTTTGAATACGAAAATCAAGAATATCTTGGAGAAAATAGTGCGTCCGGATTTGAAGGATTCGCCACAGAGGTTGAATGATGCAGTATGGGCATATAGGACTACGTATAAAACGCCGATTGGTATGACACCATATCATCTTGTATATGGTAAGGTGTGTCATCTCCCTATTGAGCTAGAGCATCGAGCATACTGGGTAGTTCGAAGGTTGAACTTTGATATAAAGAAGTTCAGTGCTCAGTGGAAACTCCAACTTCAAGAGCTTAAGGAGTTAAGAAATAATGCTTATGAGAACTCTCGGATTTACAAGGCTCGGACGAAAGTGTTTCATGATAAACACATTCGAAAAAAAGTATTTGAGCCCGACCAGAAAGTGTGGCTGTTTAATTCGAGACTCAAGTTGTTTCCTTGTAAGCTCCAATCGAGATGGGATGGGTCGTTGATGCATCTGTCAGGTATATAAAAATATGTGGTTAAAAATAACACTTTAACGACTCTAGGTCTTACCCTACGCAAGCGCACATAACAATTGTAAAATAACAAAGCGGCTTGAGTAAGGGATATCGATCCCACAGAGACTGAGATTGTTCATTTTAGCAATTCAAAAACACTGAATTATATTTCTTAAAATTGTTTTCTTTGGGTGGTCGAAAGACCAAATTATCTATTTTAACTAATAATTATCTAAAAAGCAAGTAAATTGGTTGTGATTCAGATGAGAGAGAAAACTAGGGCTTTCATCACTCCACCACTAATCGCATAATATAGTTCATTATTGTTTCAAATGTAAGAGGGCAATCAAAAACTGTGAATCATGTCATATCGCATATAGCTAAATACGAACCCAAAAAGGAGTACCACCAACCGGATAGCGACAACCCATCTCATGACTGACCTAACTAGTACATGCCAATTATATTACTCTAATCTACTCCTAATGCATGAAAATAAACTAAAACATGTCTATATGAAATCACCAAGGCACGACCTGTGTCAACCTAGGTTTTCAAGTTTCATTACCACCATTGTGTAGAAAATAATGATTAAGCATCCGAGTTCCAGCCCATATTGAATAATTATAATTGTACAAAATAATATAATTATTTCATCTAAGACAATAATTTAGAACAAACATATAATTTTATATTGAAAATCAGTTCGGTCGTTTAACTATTACAATCATCACAATATGGTCACAGTTTCCGCTCATTTACAGTTAGACACAATAAAAGAACTACATTACTTAGCTAGGGTTTTGCTAGAAAACCCCAGATACCGAGTTAGTTGGCCATGGTAGAAGGTGGTTGCATCGTTGATGTAGAAATGCTCTCCATAATCCTCTTCTTCGGATCTCTAGGTTTGAATATGGCTCTCAACAGTAGCAAATCAAAATGAATAAACAACCTCCAAAAACTCACGTCTGAACTCTCCAACCCAACAGACCTAACTTTGATGTATGGTCTTATATATATAGGCAATGGAATAGAGAGACCCTTTTTAGTATTTTCACTCTCAAAACTCATCAAAACCCTAAATATAAGTGTATATACATGTATACAGAGGTCTGGAGTCGTGGGCATGTCTTCCAAGTAAGCCCGGGGTAAAATAGGTAAAATCACACAAAAATCCTCAAAGTTGCCGCACTTACGCTTGGAGGCTATGCTTCAAGCGTAGGTCTAAGCATAGGTCCAAGCTTAGATCCCAAGCGTAGATTTTGCAATTCTAGCCACGTTTTGGTACTAGAAGCATAGGATTTTTATGGAAACCCACTTTTCTCCGTGAATGCACCAAAACGTCTGTCTCGAAACCACGATAATTTTTGTTGAATATGACGGCTTCTGAAAATGTCGGTTTTGCCCTCCGGGAGTTGTTTTTGTCTCGGACTGCCTCTTTGACTCTTCTCTTGGATAGAAAGAACACACTCTCCAGTTAATTCACCAAAGTTAGCTCCATTTATTCATTAAGCTCCTGAAACATGATTTAACACGCAAACAACATAAAAATACCAAATAATGGAAAGAAATAACGTAACAATAGTTTGTTAAGTGGTCAAAATGACTAATATTTGACACCTATCAGCCGTATGAGATTATGAAGGTTTTCCCCCATGGAACAGTTTAGCTTGATGATCCAGATACCGGAAATATATTTGTGGTTAATGTACATAGATTGAAGCATTACATTGATGTTCAACCAGTTGAGTGTGTTGTTGAAACGATGGTTTTGACTGATCCAACACACGAGCTGGACAAGTTTGATCATGAATACTAAGAAGTAGCAACGTCATGCCAACGACGTTAAATATTGGTACTACGTGATTAAGAATAGCTTTTGATCCTAAGTTGTAATTGTAGATTGTTCATTTAGTTTGGTTTTTGTTGATTGAGTCGTAAGATCGATTTTTATGCTTATCATCGTTAAAGAGGGGGAGTGAACTGTTAGATAAGGTGTATACTAGGTGTGAGGAGTGGTAGCGTCGAAGAAATTACGAAGAAAGATAAAAAATTACCAGAAGACAAAATATTGGCCAAGCCAGAGCTATGCTTCAAGCGTAGTAAAGCCTACACTCCAAGCGTAGGCTGCTCCAGGCCTTATAACAGGTCGTGAACCATTTCCCCCCATTTCGAACTTCAAAATCTCTTTTCTCTCTCATTTCTCCACCGAATCCACCGAAGTGAATCCTAATCTCTTTCCCATCATATTATGGATAAAACCTTGTAGATTTTGCATCAAAAATATGCGTTGATCAACTAAAATCACGTGTAGAACTCGAAAAGTTTAGGAAACCAATTTTTGGGGAAAGCATTAAATCTTCTGATTCGGTGAGTTTTTCTTCACTCTTTATCTTTCTAATTAATTTTCTACTCATTCCAAACCGATATTGACTAACGAATCCGATCAAAAACATGTTTTAATCCGTTTCTCAAGAGTTGAATTTTTTGGCCCAAGAACGAGTTGAATTTCGTGCTTTTCGTAGGTTTTTGGTTTGGGATTGCGTTTAAGCTTCATATTGGGCTTATTGTCTGTAAAATTTGATTATAGGAATAAAGTTGATGTCGTAAAAAGGAGGTATAAGTAGTTCATAACAGAGGTCACCTAAGTCATCGCCTCCGAGGTCAGGACGATGTGTGGATTATCATAATTCATCGTCTTCATCATCTGAGTCCGCCCAGAGTGAGCATAACAGTCCATCACCGATTTCACTTGCTTCACCTTTGCCACAGGAGCCGAAGTGGATTTGATATCGACCACATCCGCCACCAACTATAGCGGTACATACTATAATGGATCGGATTTTGAGGAAGGGATTTTAGTTTGAGCGTATTTACTACCCCACTGTGCTTGAGCCGATAGTACATGCACCAAAGTGGACGATCCGGTGTATAAGTGTTAAGCTTACCTGATGATTGCCCAACAGATCAGGTGGATCACTTTTTGCCTTTACCTGAGCATTTTCCTATTGCGATTGAGATAGTGGAGTTGCAGACTGAGGGGGTGTTCACGGATAACCGGTCCAACTGTCCTAAGAAGTCTGACTACCATCCGGTGTTGTGGCTTATGGATACTATTATGCATTCACATATTCATCCACATGGCCATGCCACGTAAAGGTATCAGCAGTTCCTTGTCCTCCACTATGCGTTTCAGTTTGCCCGCTTGGTTTTTATTCCCCGGATTCTATGATTAGTCCTATTCCAGCACTATTAGGACTTGCATACCAAGTGCAAGGTTGAGGAGAAAACATTTTATGTGCATTTCCCGACCTTAGTGATGCGACTTATGGTAGATGCTGGGAATGTGCCTGAGGAGGAGCAAGAGACCAACTATTGGGAGGGGATTGAGTATATACCGAAAATGTGGAGATAGAACTGGACGAGCTTAAATGGAGCTTTAGTGTTGCAGAGGAGAGGACCGATGGGTCTTGGTCATGTGGATCCATCGATTGTACCTCCAGATGTTCCTATTGAGGGAGAGTATGGACAACCTGATATTATACCACCACCATCTCAGGTTGAGGGGAGACAGGTTGATGTTATACCCTCACCATTTCAGGGTCCGGGTGTACAGGCTACGAAGATTCCACATATGCCTGCTGGTACGATAGTGACGCTCTCTTGGGAGCTATTTGATGCTAGTATAGTAGGACATGTGACATTGTGAGAGGAGGTAAGACAGTAGAGAGAGGAGATGACAAGTTTGCAGAGGGGGTTGTGGTGCAGATGACGCGTGAGCATATGTGCCAGAGGTCAGAGACATGGCTCAGGATGAGTAATTGACACTTGAGTGGTTTGGTACAGACGAATGAGGATTATGCAGCAGATGATGAGTAGTAGTGGTTAGTTTTAGGTTTTTGTAATTTTTGGTTTTACACTAGAGTTAAATTGTTCGGTGGATAGTTAGTGATATGTGCTTCAGGTTACCACTGAAACGATTGACTTGTAAGTGTAATTTTTGCATTATGATAGTTATAAAATTAAAACTTTGCATATCTGTGTGAAATTATTATTCATATTATTCATTCCCCGGAGTTATGATGATGTGTGCGTGGAATTGTGTGATTCTTAGAATTGGTTATGAAGTCACATAATGAGGACATGTGTGCGTTTAAGTTTGGGGGAGTGGAGGGTTTATACTGGATAATGTAGCACGGGTATGTAAAAAGAAAAAAAGAAAAAAAAACAACAAAATTTTGCGCAAAATTTTGTCTAAGCGTAGCTACCCTTACGCTTCAAGTGTAGGGGTCTGCACAAAATTTTTAAATTTGTTTTTAAAAACAATTGTCCGTTTCAGGGGTTGTTTGATTGGTTTTGTATCTGCACTTGTATTAGGATTTATTTTAGAGGTATTTTTAGGATTTGAAAGATTTATATAGGAATTTTTAGTAAATTACCAGTCCGAGTAGGAATTGGAGTGCAATTACAAGTTCAAGTTAGATTGTTATTTGTTTCCTTTTCTAAATCTTACCATAAGTTCAAATCCTTTTCCTCCATAAATTTGATACATCCATCTATAAATACACCCATTGAGAAGACACAATTCATAATTCATAAGAGCTTGAGCAAGATGATGAGTTTCTCTTATTCTATTCCTTCTTCTTCTTCCTACCATCCCGAAGGTGAGCATATAGAAAACGATTATGAGATAGTCTTTGACCCTGACGAGTTGATTGAGAATGAAGAGCCACAAGAAGATGTGGAGGAGGGGAGAACAAATGGAGGAGCTACAAGCCAGAAGCGGAAGAAACCCACACCGACCTCATTTATATTGTGTAGGTTACAATTTGAATTAGAATTTTATCCAGATAGGATGAATAGTCTATTGGCTGCACCTGGGAGGAAAATCCTTAAGCAACTAGGATTACTGAATTTAGAACGCCTAGCTGGAGGAAAGGTATATCCGGGATTGGTTCGAAGGTTTTATGTAAATATGAAGATTTAAGGACTAGACGAATTTGAGGCTATGAAGGCTCGAGTGAATGAGTAGAGTGCTCCAATAGTGGGGAGTTGAGAAATTATTGCAGAAGCATGGAATATACTACTAGGTTGTCTGGAACGTTTGAAGGGAAAATTGAAGGAGTACCCTGCTGAATGGCCTCATATAGACGATGAGATGATTCATGAGTTATGTGCCACATTGGATCCGAAAACGGAGAGTTGTGAAATGTTTTGGTTGAAATCAGATCTGTTATACTTGAATTATGTGTTTACGGCTCAGGTTCGACAGAATTATAGGACTAGCTAGAGGGGACATTCGTTTATCAAGATGTTGTATGCCATGACTCATGCTTATTGAGTGTGTATTCCGACAGTGATAATGAGTTATATGTCGATTGTACTAGCGATTGTGCATAGAAGGTGGCCGGGTGGAGATGCGTTTGAGTATTATCTTTCATAACCGTTCTTAATATCAAAGATCATTGAGCAACAATTAGGTGCGAGGTCAAAAGAGATGGATACAATGAATTGGACATTCACGAAGCAATATCCGGAGGAGGACTTGGTTTGGTTGAAAGAGACAGCAGAACTCCGGATATATATGAAGAAAGCCGTAAAGTGATGAGAGAGAGAAGGGAGATGGATTTGGAGTAGGACTTCGGTTTAGGATTAGGATTTTGTTTTTTTTAGAGACGGTAGACCCTTCAGGCCACCTCTTCGCATTTTTAATTCATATGATTGTAGGTCATTAAGGCCACGTCATTAAAAAAATATATCAATAAAAAGACAAAAAGATAATTTTTAATTCTTTAAAAAATATGTGTTGATTTCTGGATATCTATGATAAAAATTTATTTTCCTTTGCTATGATATTGGGTACTTGTTTTTTGTTGAGTATATCTACAGGTGATCCAAATCAAGTTTGGGAGAGGGGATCAAGTGTTTCGCTATTGAATCCAGAATTGAGCTTCAAGGGTAACTATATTCGTTCTCATACATTATTTTTTACAATGAGGGCATGGTCTCATTTATGTTTAGGGGTGGGGGTATAATTACAAGGAATGAAAGTTTTTGAAAATTTTGAAAAAAATTGAAACTTTTTGGAGAAGTTCTTTGTTCTCATACAAAAGTGTTTTGCATTACAATTTGATTGAGTTTGTGTTTATGATGCATGAGTAGTATGTGTTGTGATATTCTCGCTGATGAGAGTAATGATTAGATCGAGCTGAGTGGAAGTAATGTGGTTTTACACGGGTGAGTGAATTAGTGAAATTGAAACTGAGAAAGACAACCTTGACCTATGATCACAAACACAGATTCACTATGGGAAAAACATTAATCTTTGACTATGTAATTGAAAAAATAATTTTTCCCCAATAAAGAGGGAGAAGGGGAGATGTTATGGTTGGAATGGTGTAAATTGAAAATTTTATTTTGAGAAAATAAAATGCAAAAAGTAGTTCTTCGATCTAAGTAACCGGGTCTTGGTATTCCAATATCATTGTTCATATTTAAATGGGAGAAAACTAATGAGCATAAATCTTATGGAAGAAGCTCGGGCCCAGTTGGCCGGGACTAAAAATCCTCATTGGAAAGACCGGAGTTTAAAAAGACAAAAAGGGATGGTAAGTGGAGAGATGAAAAGATGATTTTTTATGAAAAATGGCAAAATTTGACCAATGGAGTAGGAGAAGAGGAATTGAAATACCATAGTAGAATGTTCGCAAAAATACGGAGGATTGTCTGGATTGGGAGTAGAAAGTAATGAATTCATTTATGACACAAAGCTCGAGATGGTTGTTGTTCGGTAATGAGTGGGAGTATTTGCATCCTTATTGTCTTTTGCATTTTATCATGACTTAATTAACTTGTGTGTGAACTCATGAATGCATGGTTACAGAGAACTGAGATATTTATGGGTACCATCAGTAGAAACCCTCATGAGACTTCACTCGTCCAATAGGGGTAACTTAAGGGTTTAAAAGGCTTGTTACATGTTCTAAATGTAATCGTCGACCCTCACGAAAGCAAGGGATTACGTTAGATTAATCAGAGTAGTTAGATTAAAAAATCATCATAGAATTTTTTTCTGAGTTCTTTCCTAAGAGACTAGCAATATGTAAGTTTTGGGGTGTGACAGGTGCTCAATATTATTCATTTTAAGCCCATATCTTGCATTTGTTACATCTTTTCATTTCGTTATTTTTATGCCATTTGTGTGTTTAAGCGTGTTTCAGGAGCTTAATGAAGAAAAAGAGCTAACTTTGATGAATTAACTAAAGATGTGCTCATTTCTATATAAGTGGAGAGCTTAAAGAGGTGTTTTCAAGATAAAAGTGGCTTCCGGAGGGCAAAAATGTCATTTTTCTGAGCTTTACCTTCAAGAATCATGAGAATAAAGTCAAAGGGAAGAAAAGAGCACAAATATTAAGAAAAATTGGTTTTCAAGGTTTCTCAACGCATGAGCTACGCTTGTGACATTCAAAAAGTGGCTGGAAAATGCATTTCTACACTTGTGACAGAAAAAAATCAGCTTAAAAAAGAGGAAAGCTATGCTTCAAGCGTAGTTAGGCCTACGGTCCAAGCATAGGGGCCTAACGATTTTAAAAGGTCTGAAATTCCCGTTTTACCCTGACTTGTTTTCCCTTGTGGCGGCTGCGACTTCTCACCTCAATGCACATGAATATACATATATATACATCATAATATAGGGTTTTTGATTAGTTGTGTGCAAAATTACCAAAAAGGGCAACCTTAGGGTTTGCCTCGGCCTTTGCTTATAAATACTAAGTTTCACATCAGTTGAATGGAGCTTCTTGACACATTCAATTTCAGAGCAGTCTTTGAAGTTATATATCTTTGAAGAAGAGAAGTCATATCAAGACCTAGAGATTCGGAGAAGAAGGACATGGAGATAGATTCTATACCAAAAATGCAGTTTTCTTCTTCCACGACAAACTAACTCGGTATCTAGGATTTTCTAGCAAAATCCTAGCCAAGTAATGTAGTTTTTATCTTTGTTTTCAATTGTAACGAGGGGAAACTGTGACCATACTGTGATGATTATAGTAGCTGATAGATCGTTTCTATTCTTGATACAAAATTCTATATTTGTTCTAAATTCTTGTCTTAAATGGAATGAATATTTTATTTTACACAATCATGATTATTCACTATGGACTGGATCTCGGATGTTTAATTTATGATTTTCTTTACAATAGTGGTAATAAAACTTGAAACCCTAGGTTGACACAGGTTATACCTTGGCGAGTTGATATAGACGTGCTTCAATTTATTTTTATGCATTAAGAGAATATTAGAGTAATTTAATTAGCATGTACTAATCAGTTTAGTCATGAGATAGGTTGTTGCAATCCGGTTGATGGTATTCTTTTTTAGGGTCGTATTTAGCTACTTGCGGTACCACCTAATTCACAGTTTTTGGATCGCCCTCTTGCAGTTGTTACATTGATAGAACTATGTTATGTGGTTAGTGGTGGAGCGATGAAAACCCTAGTTTTTCTCTCTCTTGAATCACAAATCAATTTACTTTGTTTTTTAGAATAATTTAATTAATTTAGATCATTTGGTTTTCGACCACCAAAATAAATAACTTTTCAGAAATGTAACTTATTATTTTTGAACTGTTGAAGTGAACAATCTTAGTCTCTATGGGATCGATATCCCTTACTCAAGCTTTTGTTATTCTACAATATATACGTGCGCTTGCGTAGGGTAAAATCTAGCGTCCTTAAGGTGTTATTTTTAATCACATATGTTGTACACACATTAGGCACGTCACTCTTTTCATTATTTCTTTGTCATAGTCTCAGGTAAGAGACTTGATGCTGACCTATGCACACGTAGTGCGATTCTTAGTACTTTGGGTGGGTTTGGAGATGTTGGAACCAAACAGATTTTACCGGGTCTTAAAAAAAACTTATTCTCAAAATTCGATTGAATCCTTCGGGGTTTAGTTTTTTTATTTAAAAACCCGAGGGCCTTGGCATCCGTTTAAGACTAAATGACTATGGTACCCCTTTCTTATGCCTCAATATGCGGTAGGAATTGGAGATTGTCTTTTGGTTGTTGAATCTGATTTAGTGATAGAGTTTTTCCACTTATGTTACTTTTGAGTACTAAATGATAGTAGTGTGTCTATACCATGTGACCACTAACTAGTTTTATAAGTCCTCCTTATTATAGGAGACCTTGGAGAAATGATTCTTTAAGTGAACGGGAATTGTGATTATGAGGTTTCATCATCCTGTTCATTTGGCTTACTTGGGAGTGATTAAAGAGTAAGGGATTATCTCACATGAGACTTTGACAGATCATAACTAAAGTGATGAGAATGAGGTTAATAAAGTGTTGTGCAGGACTTTCTGGGTGTAGATTGAGGTTAGTGATTGGAAGAGTACGGTTCTGTGGTGGTGTGTTAATGATAATGTTATGTGGAAGTTGAGGATTAGTTGAGACTTGTGGTGATAAGTGTTCATTTCTGTGGATCTAAGGAGTGATCTAATTATCTGCTCATAGTTTGACTAATGTGCTCGGTGCACGGTGGGGATGGATAGTGAGTCCTTCTAGTATTTCTAGACGAGGGTGAATATTAGGCTATTTATATTTATCCCTATATGGATATGATTACTTACCAACAGGGTTGTATAATATATATATATATATATATATATATATATATATTTGATTATGCTTACATGTTTTTATGTGAGTAAGACTTATGGATTGAGCTATATTTCATGCTTTGTGCCTTCTTCTGTGGGCCTTATATATGATTGGGTTTATTTGTGGGGCTATTTTCATAAAGAACACAACATCCCTAGTTATGAGCAAAATGAACATTTTCATATATCTGACTTCTTAGGGTGACATATAATGATATAAATATTGTGTTATATTTGGTGGCTCATTTTCTTGAGCAAGAAAATTTGGGCATCAAGTCTTATACTTTGGTTGGGAAATCTCAAATATAGGATATTCATTTTCTATTCTTTTTTTCAAAAACAAGATGGCTATCCATCTTAATGAGTGAAATCAGATCTTGGCCATTCATTACAAGACCCCTTGTCTATCAATAGGGGAGTTCTCAAGAAGAATTATGTGTGGCCAAAGAACAGGGAAGAGAGAGAAAAATACAGACTATTATTTTTTCTTGGTGTGATTGAAACATCGGTGAGTGATACATGTGTGAATGAAACAGCTGATAGTGATTATTGGTGGGCTCCGTCGACGTGGGCTGATTTGGCTGAATCACTTAAAAATCTCTTTATCTTTGTGTGGGGAATCCCTAACAATTGGCCTAACAACAGTCGTTATGCCTAATAATTAGTATTAGAGAGTTTTAAATTTCAAACAATTTCTATTAAAGCTTCAGGTTGAAGAACGGCCATAAAAATGCACAAATTGGTATGGGTCTGAAAATTAAAGTTGGACGAAATCAAATTTTGAGCAAACCATCGTGTTCACCTCATCGAGACAAAGCCAACAGTTAAAACCACGTTGAAAACGATGGTCGGGAGAACCCTCAGCAGCCTTTAGAAGTTTCTCTGGAAAATTTACGCCGCCTTGCTGCCGTCAGCCGTGCCAGTGACCTGAAAAAGGTTGAAGACGCTAATGTGATTATGCTCCAATCAATCAATGGAATAAGGGATGGTGAAATTAGGGATTTATCGGTGTCAGTGACATAAGGGAATGATCGGTGACTAGGGATCAATCGGTGGAAATAAGGAATTGATCGAGAAAATATGAAATTTTTTTGGCAAGTGTGAGCAATGGTAAAAGAGAAGGCATTCATGATTGACAAGTTTGACGGTACAAACTTTGCCTTTTTAAAAATGAAAATAGAGGATTTATTATTACAAAAAAAATGTATTTATCATTGAAAGAACAAAAACCAGAATCGATGACAGAAGATGAGTGAAAAACCCTTGAGCGAAAGGCTCTTTGTACGATCAGATTGACGTTGTCAAAATATGTTGCCTTTAATATAAAGAATGAGAAGACAACAAGGTTGATTGGTGGCCAAACCTCAATTATTTTTGCCTACTAGGCTAGGATAATAAATAATGATAATGATAATAGTGTGTGCAAATAAGCCCTTAAAGTTGACCTAAGTTTTCCTATCGTAAATGCACGAATCAATTATAGTATAGTATATATGAGATAAGGTATATCGTATTCACAAATATTAATGATTTCACAACTTCTTCTGTAATTATTGTAACTAAATTATGAAAGATAGTTTGTTTGTTTATTTTCTATAACTAATTTGACAATAAATAAAATAACATAAAAGTAAAGAAAGATTTTTGGTTTTAGATTGAAAACAGTGGAGATAAAAGATTTAGAGTATTTCTAACTTAACCATTAACCGCATAATATATCTTCATAATTATTTAATTGTAAAGGGCGGTCAATCATATGTGAATCAGATATAAGGTCGCAAGCATTGGCAAACCCTAATCCCAAAAAAGGATCAATTAACCCAAACTGAGCTACAACCCATCTTAAAAAAAGTATAACTAGTGCATGCATCTACTCTAAACAGCTCCTACTAACATAAATTAAAAGCATGTCTATATTATTTTTTCTTAACATGGTCTGTCTAGGTCTAGATTGCATGTTAATTATCACCATTGTGTATAAAATCATGAATTAAGCATTCGAGTTCTAGTCCATATTGAATAACCATGATTGTATAAGATAAAACATTCATTTAAGCTACGACAAGATATAAAATAAACGAAAAATCTTATATAAAATCAAACGTAATCACTCATCTACACAATCATCACATACATGTCATTCAGTTTCCCCTTATACAATTAAAATAAGAAAGATTCTACATTAGTTGGCTAGGGTTTTGTTGTTTAGTTGTTCATGGTCGTGGATGTCGACATTGTTGATGTAGACACGCCCGCCATGGTTTTTCTTCAATCAATATCTTGCTAAATCTCCAAGACAATATGCAAGAATCAACCTCCTCAATGTAGGGGAGACCCCTCTCTTTTATAGAAAAATAGGCGTCTTTATTTAGTAAATTTGTTGCTTCATGGTTAAGTCAGGATCGTATTGTTATATTCACTGAAGAATGATGTTAAATCTCATTAAATATGGTTAATATTGTGTCCAAAATAACCTAAAAGTCATTCCATGTTGATTCTGGCCGAAACGGGTCACACTAGTGCATATAGAAGTTGCTGAATTAAAATTGGTGTATCAGGTCTTACCGAGTACTCAGTGAAGATTCCACCGAGTACTCGGAGGCTTCAAAGTTCTTCGCATTTGCGCGTAAGTTCACAATATCTTCTGGTCAATTTTCCTCAAGTACGCAAGTTCGCACACTTGCGCACTCATCGAGTAATCGGTGAAAGCACTACCGAGTACTCTGTAGTTCTTCACCTTGTTTTTTCACGTTTCATGTCTTTTGCTCCGTTTATCTTCTCAGCTTCATTCCACTTCACTCCTTTTTCATCCTTGACTTATTTTTGATCCATCATAGGTCTTTTATCCATGGTTTTGGCTCTCTAATAATCTTGAGTCACAAATCCAGTCATTTTACCGAATTAAACTTGTTTTGCATTACAATCTTGAAATGTCTTTAAAACACAAAAACTATATAAAAGCACGAATTTAATGATAAACATAGACATAACAATATATAATTAGGAGCCTTAAATGTATGATATTTGGCTCATATCAAAGGTCTCTCATGGAAGCCCTTTTTAATATGTATGAATAACCATTTGCAACAAACAAATAACATCTTATCAAAATATTAGTTAATCTAAATATGCCCGAGAATGGGAAGTTCAGTGAGCATCTTAATATTGTTAATGAGATCATTAGGCAATTGAAATCTGTTGATAGTCCAGTCTCATATGAGATGAGAGTAGATTTATTTCTAAGCTAATTATCGGAGAGTTGGAGCAACACAATTGTTGCAATTAGTTATTTTTTAGGGAGTGCAAAAATGTAATATGATTCTATAGTAATCATGATACTCACAAAAGAGATCAGAAAGCAGAGAGCAGACGCTTCCAACAGTGGTTCAACATTAAATGTCGAAAGTAGAGGCAGAATTTTGAGCAGGAAGAAAGACAGAAGTTATGGACGAAGTCGTTCCAAATCGAGACAAGGAAGACCATTCTCTCGAAATCTGTAACACCCCGTGTTATTATCCTTTTTACTGAAATTATTTTTGATTTAATTTCGGTAATGACGTCACTTGTTCTTGACGTATTGTTTATTCTTGGTATTTGATACCTGTAAATTTTTGGCGTTTAGTTTTAAAGTCGACTGGACGACACTACGCGAATTCTTATTCTCGACTACGCGGTATCGTTCGACATTTAATGATTAGTGTCTTGACTGGACGGCGACACGTTATAATTAATCGGGCTTGTTTAAGTGTTCCAACGTCGGGTTCCTAACCCAGTGTATTTCTTTCGGACTAATTTGGTTAATTGGCGTTCCGTTATTATTTCGGGCTTACGAAATTATGTTTGGACGTTCCCGATAATTATTGGAATTTATGGTTTATATATATATATATTTAATTACAGTTAAATATATATATATAGTGTTGGGATTTATTATATATATATATATTTAATTATATATATATATATATTGAAGTGGGGTTATTTTGCGATTATGAACAGTTAGCGGGTTGCATGTGCAATTAGGTCATATATGTGTATATGTATATGCACGTGCACAGAACTGCTGAAACACCTTCTCCTTCACGCTTGCCACGGCTGCTTCTACCTCCTCTCTTCACGCACGGACTGAGCTGCCCCTCACGCCTCCATCCTCCATAGTCGCCGGTCAGGCGAGAGAGAGAGAGAGAACGGCCGGCTGGGCGAGGCGCGGCTATGGAGGTTGCCGCAGCAGCAGCTGCGGCTGGAGCTGGAGCAAGGATGGAGGCGCGGCGGCTGTCCAGAGGAGCGGCGGTGCTGGGTGGTGACGACGAGCTAGTGGCGGAGCCGGTTGTCGAACAGGGGTCGGCGACTGTAGCCGTGGTGCAGTCCGCACGACAGGGGCGACTCCGGCCAGGCTTCGGCCATTTTTTCGGCGACCTTCCGGTGATCGGTTTGAGCCAATTTTCGGTGAGTACTTTCGTACCTACGTAGTATTCGTCATACATTTATTTCGTGAATTTACGATGAACGGTTTGCCCGGAAATCGCATTTATAGGTTATAGATTTCGTTTGGGGTATTTTAGATTTAACCCAATTAATTAACCTATTGCTAATAGGCTTTATATATATCGTATAGGTTGTCGAGACGGACATTTCGATATATTCGAAATACTTTTCGAACGATTTTGGTCGGCGGGCTTCATATTCGGGCGCCGGTACTGTGTTGTTTCGGGCTGTTCGGTAATGTATAATTAGGTGGGAAATTATATTTCTCACTCCGCATTATTGAAGTAGTTTAGGGGTGTAAAACCCTTATTTAATTTAATATAGATATTTTAAATCGTTAATTTAAATATCTATGATTCGTTTAGAATCGGAATTGGACTTAGGAATTAATTTAAGAAAATTAATTAAATTAATTCCTAAGAGATAAATTAAATTCTTATTTAAATTGAATAAGAATAGACGGCTTAGAATTTTCCTTGAGAATTAAATGGACTAGTGTGTATGTGGACGTAAGGGGCGCGAATACTTAGATGCTATGCTAGGTTCCCTTACGATACGTGAATCAATTGCTTTAATTTATTTTAAAGGCAGGTTAAGGGAAATTGAAATATTTTCTAAAGAATTAAGAAAATATATTTTAGAAAATATGAGTTATATATGAAATTATTTTCATATGATTTAAATGCTTTAATGTATTTTAAAAGCATGTACAGAGATTTTGAGATTCATGTGGATATTTTCATAAATATGATGTTATACATATTTGTGTTGATGCATGTTGTGCATGAGAAGTCGCAACTGGGTTGTGCATCCGTCTTTGGCTTATAAGTCGCAACTGGGCTGTGCATCCATTTTCGGATTTCGTATTGGAAGTCGCAACTGTGTTGTGCATATGAAGTCGCAACTGGGTTGTGCAAATGAAGTCGCAACCGTGTTGTGCATATGAAGTCGCAACAGGGTTGTGCAAATGAAGTCACAACTGGGTTGTGCATTGTGTTTCATGGGGTTTCTGCCATGAGGTTTATGAGTCACTCTGCCTTGTATAGCTTTATGTGATCTCATTTAACATGTATACGTGATATTATTACATGTGATGTTGGAGCAGGTTTAATATATGTTATTATTGCCTGTTGGATTTGGGAGCATGTTATGTATGAATATTGCGAATTTAATTCATATTTTATAAATGCTCAGTTGAAAATGAGAAATGTGAAACAAGACTTTAAATGAGCAGATTATTAAAGTATAAATGACATGTATATCCTTATACTTGTGTTATATACTTTTGTGCCCGTAGGGGAGGTTAAGTATATTGGCCTAGTGACCTTTGTGGCTAGTTGCGGTTAGTGATGGACTGCAGAGATGATTTTGAGTTGATGCCTTAGAGAAGGCGGGGTTAACAGTTTTGTGATTGTGGTCAGTAGTTTTGTGATTGTGGTCAGTTGTGTGACCTTGTTGGAGATTTGAGGTCCGAGATTGATTTTAGTATCAGTTATGAATCGGGGCCTTCGAGAAGGCGGGTGATGAGATTGTGAGTTGTAGTATGGACCTTTAGGTGTTTTTCACCTTTTGATGAATGAGTTATCAACTGTAGTTGAGAGTTTGATTGGTGAGAAGAGGTTATGGTTGAGTGACCTTATTAAGTACTACTGTAGCTTGACAGTCTTGGTCCTAGTGCTTAGTTCATTCCCCTAAGCATTCCTTGTACTGTGTTTTGTACGCTGATACGCAGTCGTTGACTTGTATGTCATTCCTTGAATCATTGGTTACGGCGTGGTGCCGAACCTCTTCCTCGTGGTGTCATTGATTTTGTGGAGTTGGAAACGGACGGTTGTGGTCCGTGAGTCCAACGTATTGTTCTTCCTTCATTGTCCTCTTGGGACATTATAGGAATCCTTGGAGTTGTAGTCACTCTTATCTGGCTGTCTGTCGGAAACGGAGTTTTTCACGCTTTAAAATACAAACTCGTTGTATTTTAAAGGAAAAACCCGACTTCTTCCTTAAAAACCTCGACTTGTAGTGTTTTGAAAGGTGTTCCATTGTTTCACCTTTGTTTCGGATCATTTCTAAGTCTCGGGCATGAGGCTTGGTGTTGTTCAGTGCACACATATAGTGTTGCCTTTCCTTTTCGCTGGGTTGTTGATGTCACCACCTAGGTGATTTGAGTTGTTACACGTGTTAGGGGCATGGATGCCAAGCGGTGCATTTCGATCCTCGTGGACATTAGAGGTGAGAATGCTTTCCCTCTGTTTGAAGTTTCTGGTTAGCGTTGTGAGCGCTGGATGATTGGGTAGATTTGACATTAGTGTCGTGTACCTAGTGTACGCTGGTGAGAGTAGTGTAAACTACTGGTGTTAGTACTTGGAAAACGAGTCTTAGTTGTACATTACAGACTCATGCTGTGTATTTATTCTTATATATATATATATATGCATATGTATGTATATCCCCGTTATATACTTACGTAAGGTAGTATATGAGCGTGTGCCTTGGGTTTTGCGTGGATGAGATTAGTTGGGCTATATATATATCTTGCTAGATAGTTTAGCATTACCTAAACTGCCAGAGGATGTGGTAGTTAGAGTATCTTTTCCCACTGAGCTTATTTGCTCACAGGGGAATTTCATTCGCCCCCTGGTATTCCACGCCAGGTTGCAGGAAACATACGACTATGAGCAGGATGGAGTGCAACGGCAGTTTTATTTAGTTTCTTGTTACAGGTTTTGGAGTTGCGTTGGGTGGTGCGGTTACGGTTGCAGCACGACTGGGTTTGGGGACGATAGGTATCCGCTTTAAGTTTCTCTACCCATTGTTATGGGATTGTTATGTATTCTTTTTTATTGGGAGCTAGTCTGTTTGCATATCCCTGTTGATGTATCATTTATTTCCTGTATTTATTCTTTCAGGAGGTTATTGTATTTATTTTGCACAGCTAGGTGCATTTCTTGTATTCCTATTCGAGCATTTGTGGCTCTGTTGATTTTAGAGGGCTTGGAGGGGTTTTGGTTTCTTTCCACTACCTCGGCCCTAGTAGGATTGATGAATGTGGGGCTTGGAAGCCATTGTGATTATTGAATTTCTTTGGGCAGGTTATTGTGTTGTGGTTGTGTATCCGGATGTTCCATTTACAAACGGAACTCTGCCGGATTTTCGTTAGATTCCGCTTCTTTGTTATTATTCATTTGGGTATGAAATATACCATTTCCATCACTAATCCATACGTTTCCATGGTTAGTGATGTCTTAGTTGGTCATTTGTATTAAGGATCACATCCTGGATTCCTCGGATGTCCCTGTTCGGGAGTCATAGGAATTTATGAGCGTGTCAGTTGGTATTGGTGGATGCTAGTGAGTTTCTAGCATTCTACTTGACATGAAGTATATTTTTATTGTTATTCCATGTGTCTCTTTGTTGTTGTTGACTCTAGTAGTCGTTTGACTAGCGTCATCCCTTGGAGTTTTGCTGATTCTCTAGATTTGAGTTTCGGGAATCTTAGGGGCGTGACAGCGTGGTATCAGATCATTTTACCCTTTCGTGGGTATTTGATGATTGAAATTCGTTGGTTCTCATTTCTTTTTACTTCCGCAATCACTCCCTTAGCTCTTAGGCTCGGGTTTCGGAGTCCTAGGAATTTGGGGCGTGACAAAATCCCTGAAATTCCAAAGAGATAAAATGTTGGAATTGTGGTTAAACTGGTCATTACAAGAACCAATGCAGATTTCTGAAGAAGAAAGCGGAGAACATGACTGAAGATAATATTGTCTCGGAAGAAGCTAGTTTTGGGTCTTGAACTTTGGAAAATCATTTTATGCCATCTCAAGTCGAGAGCTCTTTGAGACCAATGTACCTACAACCTGGGAAAGATTTATCTACGTGACGATCAACCCTGCAGTGTTGTAAGAAAATGTGATGTACATATCAGACTTAGTGGATCTATATGGATGTTAAAGTATGTGAGACGCATTCCGGACTTGAGAAATAACATGATCTCAGTAGGCCAGTTGGCGAGTGATGGTATTGTGACCACTTTGAAGGATGATGAGTGAAAATTTTCTAGAGGGGCTATGAGTATAAACCGAGGAAAGAAAGTTGGTATGCTCTACACAACAATCAATGTTAGCACATTGATAGTAGTAATAAAAATAAAAGAGGATTACAACTTGTGGCACCAAAGACTAGGTCACATGAGTGAAAATGGTCTCAATGTTATGCTCTCGAAGGGAAAACTACCAGGCTTGAAATCGATTCATATCGACTTCTGTGAGAATTGTGTATTCGGTAAGAAGAAAATGGTGTGTTTCCAAAGAAATAACATAAATCTCAAAAATCATAAGCTTGAGCTAGTTCACACTAATGTTTGTTGGCTATTAAATGTCTCATCTCTTAACGGAAAATCCTATTTTGTGACTTTTATTGATGACTATACCAAAAAGGTATGGGTTTAGTTCTTCAAACATCAATCTGAGGTGTACATTGTGTTCAAGAAATGGAGGACATGGTGGAGAATGAGACGGGTTTGAAGATAAAGATATTAAGATCCGACAATGGTGGAGAATATCATGATAGCAGTTTTCAAACATTTTGCTATAAGAATGATATCAGATTAGAAAAGATTGTTCCACGTACACCACAATAGAATGCTGAAGTAGAAAGTATGAACCTGACTTTAACTGAGAGAGCTACAAGCATGCGCAAGGTTGCCAAAATAGTTCTAGGTGAAAGTAGTGAGCACATCAGCGTATTTAATCAATCGAGGTCTATCAGTACTATTGGAGCACAAAATACCAGAAGAGGTATGGAGCGGTAAAGTGGTGACACTCTCATAGTTGAGAGTTTTTGGTAGTGTTGGATATGTGCATATCAGTCATCATATTAGGGGAAAACTCGATCCCCAATCACATAAATGTACTCTGATAGGTGCCGAATGTTTACAAGTTTAGGCCCCTAACTCGCTATTATTACGTCTTATCATTCTGTTACTTGGTGTTTTTTATGCCATTTGTAGGTCTAAGCATATTTCAACAACTTAATGAATAAAATGAGCTAACTTTGGTGAATTAACCAATGAGGTGCTTATGTCTACCCGAAAAGAGAAAAAAAGAAAAGAGTTTGAAGCAAAAAACGTCTCCTAGAGGGCAAAAAAGATATTTTTCAGAGTCGAAACTTTACGAAACATACTAATGGAGTCAAGGGGTTTCAAATGGAAGAAGAATTTGAAAAAGTGATTTTCATGATTTTTCCTACGCATATTTATGTAGTCAGTAAGCAAAAAGTGGATATAATCATCATTTCTAAGCACATGGTTGGGGAGCTATGCACAAGACCTATGCTTGTACGCTCAAGCATAGGAGCCTATGCATATGGGTCAAACGTAGGTCCAGAATTTTAGCCAATTTCAAACGGCCATATCTCGATCAAAACATGTCCAAATCGAGTGATTATTGAGTCTAAACTCATGAGCTTGAAGTCAATCGGAGTTTTGTAGCTGGAGTTATGATCAAAGAGTGACTTTGTGTTAGATATGACTTTGTGTTCGACTCCAACACTTCCAAGCATGTGTATAAGGTGTATTTACACCAGATTAAAGGGTATTGGCTCAGAATTGAGGAGAAACATATTAAAGAGGAATCATACTCCAAGCAGGACACGTCTAATACAAGCAGGACACTCCTCAACTTCTTCTATAAATACCAAGGTCTCGACCAGACCTAGGAAGCTTAAAAATACATAATTTTTAGAGCAGTATCTCTAGAGATCACTACAAGAATTTGGCCTTTTAGGGACAGTCCATTAGTGACGGTCTAAATAACTATCACTAAAGGACTATTATTAGTGACGGTAAAAAAAAACTATCACTAAAATTCTATTATTAGTGACGGTATACAAACCTATCACTAAAGGGCTATTATTAGTGACGGTCTAAAAAACTGTCACTGAAGGGCGTATTATTAGCGATGGTAAAAAACAAAACTGTCACTAAAAGACATATTTACTGTGCGAAAAACTCTAAAAAAATAATATTTTACGCTCATAATGAAAAACATTTCATGAAAAAATTGAGAGGGACTTGTTTTGCGGGAACATAGTAACAATAGCAATTTTATTATTTTTGTAAGACCAACTAGTCTTTCTCTACTATGTCGTTTCATGGTCTTATCTCAATTTTAGCCACGTATTCACTCATCCGACGCTCAAGACACAAGTCAGTCTCATCTTATCGATTCACTTATTCATAATTGTCGATCACATCGAGTCATGGACTATGGAAAAGTTAATTCTGCCTTCATAGAATGATTCACGGTACCCATATACAAGATGTTCTTTATCTGGGAAACCAGTGGAGGAAATCGAACCCTAAGTCCCTGGTGTTTTATTTTTATACGTTTATCTTTTCTCTATTCTCTCCTAAAATTAGGGATGTTATTTCCTTTTATATATAAAAGCATAAACATATATTTAGTGATGTGGATTTTCCAGATTAACACGGGACGCAAACCACTATAGACGACACCAACTCCATATATCTATACGAACAAGTGTAAATACTTTTTAAATTCTTTAATTTTTTGTACATTTTCACAATGTTAGTTAATTATATGATAATATTAACTTTGTATTCCTCATTTATAAATGATATAATAAATGACCTTATATTTAGGATATTATTAAATGTTTTATTAATTTTATTTGATATAACATTACCAATTATCTTCTATAAAACAATAGTTTACAAAGTGTAAGGATTTTGATTTATATATGTATATTAATCCTCAAGTATTATTCCTCAAGTAATTTTTTAAAAATTTTGTTTAATATTTTTATTATTTTAATAATAAATCAATCTCTTTCATAATTATTTTATTTTTGTATACATTTTACTTTAATAATATTATGTTTTAATTAATATTTTAAATTATTAAAACATAATTTTATTTCAGCTCTGTATTATAGGACTACTTGAATTATTTCTACATATTATTATTTATTATGCATTTTAATTTTTTTTATAATATTATAATTATTATCTTATTTTTCAAAATTTTAATTTTTCATTAAAATAATAAAAACAAAATAGGGTAAAATAATCCCCTCCAAAATTTTAATTACTCTCACAACAAAAAAAATATATACTTTGGCCAAAAAAACAAAAAATACAACATTAGCGACAGACTTTTAATGACACTCTTAAAAACAGTCCCTAAAGACCCCATTTTTAGTGACACTAATTTTAAACCGTGCCAAAAGCTCAAAATCTGTGAAAGCCAAAAGTTGCGCTTCTTTCAGCACCAAAAACTACTGTCAAAATGAAAAAAAAAAACTAGCGCCAAACATTACGCAAAAAACAATTCTTGAAAAATAAAAGAAAAATAAAACATTATATGGATGAGAGAGTTCCACGTCATTGAACCAATTTTCATCCACTTCTCAACACTTATCATATTAAAACTTACCTTCTCCTAGGCCATGTTCTTGTCGTCAAGAAATCTATGAACCCTACCCTCACCCATCAACACGCCCTCACTTCTCATGGCGATCAACACACCCTCACCTTTCACGACCTTCAACACACCACCAGTCACGTCGCCTACTAGGGTTTTATATTTAGTGGAGGAAGAACAAGAAGGAAAATCATTCGCCAATCTCTCTCTTTAAGATCCAGGTATGATCCACTGCTCTCTTTATATATATATATATATGCATATATATATATGTATATTGAAGATGATGATGCCCTATAACTTTCGGGGTTTTTTTTTTTTGCTTTTTTTAAATGTTCACTTTGATCTCTTTCAATTCGTCGAAAATGATTTAGTTACGCATAATTTAGCGTTATATGACTAATTGGAATCACAAGGTTTTACTCTAGTTGATTAAACAATGAATGGAGATTTAGGATTTTTTAAATCTTGCAGAGTGCTTTCAGATTTGGTATGTTTTAGTCTAGTTGATTCAACAATAAATGGAGATTAAGCTCTCTTTTTTCCTTATCTTGTAGAAGGTTTACAAATTTGGTGATCGTGTTTCATTCGACTAGTGAGACTCTTTTTCTTACATTTTATCTCATAGATTAATTTTCTTGATATGTCTTACATTAGTTATATATATATTCATGTTCTGATTTAGTGCAAATAGTCCTTAGTGTTAGAATTATATGTTGTATTTTTTTATAACAATTTTATATCATAGACCACTGAGCTTCACTGCTATAGTATATTTATGGTCTAGTCCAAATATTGCCATGTATGAATATCTAATTAATTTGTAAATGTAGATTGACCCATAACTTCAAATAATTTTGTACAATCAGAAACATTTTGTTTGTAATTTGCTTGTGTTCACATATTTTTAGATACTTTGGTAATAACATTTTGTCTTGGAGGGAAACATTGTAGAGGACCAATTGGTTTCAAGTCACTTTCTTTTACTTGTGTTTGCCCCTGAAATGTTGGTTGATGTTCATTTCTTTCTCCAACAACTTGATGACCCCCCCTGTCTGTTTTATATGTTTTTTTAGATTGTTTGCAAATAATAATTAGTTAAAAATTTTGGATGAAAAAGACCTTTCTTTCTTTTATATTAAAACTTGGGAGGAGTTGAACTCACCACCACTCAAGACTGTTTATGGCTGTAAAAGCAAGAGATTTCTTTACCAAGATAACTGTTGTGATATTTTCTTTCTCTAGTTTTTCGATATATCTTACTTATTCAAGCCCCCCCTCACATATTGGAGATATTATTGTGTGATTAGTAATCTAAAACTACGACATTTAGCTTGTCTATGTATGACAATGCTTAAATGTGTTTGTTCGCTTTGAAATTCTATTTCAAGCAATAAATCTTATTTTGATATTAACAAAACATTCAAAACTGTGTTTGGTACTAATATGACTTTGAGCTAAGTGTTTCAACAAGTACAGGTAAATGATTCGGAAAGATCATTAAAGCAACAAACGTTAAGGAAAATCAAGCGCAAACTCGAAGAAGGACAAAAAGATCAAAGGAAGAACAAAAGTTGGACTCAAGACCAGGGGTAGATAGGACGGGGTGACAATATTGTAACAAGGTATCTAATGCGTTGATTAGTCCTTGAAAAATATTTCTTGGAGTCACCCAGTCGACTGGCCATGAAATGGCAGCCGACTGACTGTGATCCAGTCGAATGGCCAATAAGGACCCAGCCGACTGTATGAACCAGTGAGCTATAAATGTTTTGACTGCATGAGGCAGTCCACTGGCCTGTCCAAGACAGTCCACTGGCTGTTGAGGACCAAGACGACTGACTGAACCAAAGAGTTTTGAACATTTTTTATTGCCTGAGGCAGTCGACTGGCCTTCTTGAGACAGTCGACTGACCCTAGCCGTTGGGAAAAATATTTTACATCTAAGCATGGAGGCAGTCAACTGGGTGCTTCAGGATTTTAAGGAAAAGTATTTCTAAACAATATTTTTGCCCAAAAAGAAATGGTTTTGCTTGCTGATTTTCATGTCCTACTCTCCATATTGTCTAGGGTGAGATACACTCTCCAAACCCTAGTGTTACACTATATAAAGAAAGAGATATGGATTGAAATGTTAAGGTTTTTGTGTGAGAAATGTTTCAAATATTATTCATCTCTAATTTTCTCTTAAGCATCTTCTGAAAAATCTTTTGATAGCAAGAAAGATCTAAATCTCGTTTTTCACTCTTATCATTTTGAAGATTTAAACTCAAGCTTTGTGCTTATTCTCTTATTGAAAATATATTGTGAGAACATATATATCTTGAGTTCTTGAAATATCACCTAAAAACACTTGAGCTTATATTGATCAATCTTCCATAAAAACCTTAGGGTTTTAAGTGTTTTTGTTTCTTGATTGATATATTGATTGCATACACAAATTTGTGATCTCGGGTGAGTGAATTCCATTGTATCAAGGGATGATTGTTCTCTTGATTGTGTGAAGAGCTAGTTAGTTCTTTTGTAAAGGTTTTGCTATTCCACCTATTGAAGGAAGAGCCATAGTGTGAGGATCGGGAAAGTCTCAAGGAAGGGGATTCTTTGAGCCGAGGAGTAAGAGTTACCGAACCTCGTAAAAATCATGGTGTCAATATCTCTATCTCTATCTCTATCTCCTTACTTTATGTTCATACATGCTTAATTTATATTGTGGTTAATATTGTTGAATTTAAGTGAAATTATTCATTGCATATTTTACCTTGTAAATTAATATTGAACCTTGTTGCATGTTCTAGTAAGAACAGAAACAAGTTAGAAATTATTTTTAAACCCTATTCAACCCCCCCCCCTTCCCTCAAGGGTAATTTAGTGACTTACAATTGGTATCAGATCCTAATCTCTACTTGTTTTAGACTTAACCGTCTTAAAGAATGATCATGGCCTCAAACATAGTCACTCATGTAGAAGAACAATCTAACAATAGGCCCCCATGGTTTGATTGTTCAAACTATAGCTATTGGAAGACTAGAATGATAGATTTTCTTCAAGCTATTGATTATCAAATTTGGCTAGTTATTGTCGATGGACCTTTTACTATTACCAAAGTGGTTGATGGAAAAACTATTCCCAAATTGCCCAACGAATGGGATACTGATGAGCGTAGACTTATGTCATTTAATGCAAAAGCTAAGGTTAATCTAAATTGTGCCTTAAGTCCAAATTAATTTAACCGAGTATCTACTTGCTCCACGGCCAAAGAAATGTGGGATAAATTTGAAGTTACTTTTGAAGGGACTACTCAAGTTTGAGAATCTAAAATTGATATACTCATGCACGAATATGAACTATTTTCCATGAAGAAAGATGAAAATACCAATTCTATGATGTCTCGTTTTACTAATATTTTGAATAAACTAAAGCATCTTGGTAAAATTGTTCCTAGATCCGATGCGGCGTGTAAAGTCCTTAGAAGCCTTCCGGTGAAATGGGATGCGAAGGTGACGGCTATTAAAGAAGCACGTGATCTTAGCACTATGAGTTTCGATGAGATTTTCGGGTCACTCCTTACATGGAAAATTACCTTAAAATCTCATGAAGAAGACGCTAAGCCTAGAAAAGGTATAGCCTTGCAAGCTTCAACTAAAAGTGAAACAAATGAAAGAAGAGGTTGATGAAGACATTTCCTTGATCACTCAACAATTCAAGAGATTTCTTCAACGAAAGAAGGCTAAAGGTCGGAGGTTCTCAAAGAGCAACGAATCAAGAGGAGAGACAAGCAAGAAGGAGTCCATTACTTGCTTCAATTGTGGTAAACCGGGACACTATAGAAATGAGTGTTTGAAGCCCAAAAAGGAGAATGAGAAAAGGCCAAACAAAATGGTCATGAATGTAACATGGGATGATTATGACTCTTGTAATTCGGATGAGGAAGAAAATGGTGAGGAAATTGAAAATCTTTGCCTCATGGCAAATGAAGATAAGGTACATTTAAATTTACATGCATTTGATAATTTCATCTTGTCATATGATGAGCTTTTATTTTCTCATAATGAATTACAAGATGCATTTGAAAATTTGTATGATGAGTTTGAAAAACTAGCTAAGAAACATAGTTTGCTCAAGAAATCTAAATCTTCATGTAATTCTACTTGTCACACCATAGTTGATGTAAATGCTACAAATGACAAAAGTATGAAGATAGAAGACAAAAATAATTTATTGAAAAAGACTATTGATGATCAAATAAACATCTTAGCAAAATTCACAAAAGGAAAAAAAAAAACTTGAGCATCATGCTAGGAAGACAAAGAAACTCTTTTGACAAATGCGGCTTAGGATATGATGCATTCAACAAAGATGCACTTTTATTGAAGGAAAGAAAATCATTAAAGCATACTTTTTCAAAACAATCTTCATTCTCATCTTCTATTGATCACAACCATGTATTATGCTATTATTCCAAGAAAAGAGGTCACAAAGCAAATGCATGTTTTCTAAGAAAGAAGAAGAAAATTGCCTCAAAAATGTTTTGGATTCCTAAAGGAACCATTGCATCTCTACGTGCAAAAGAAAATTTGGTAACTAAATCATTTTGGGTTCCTAGAGGAACTATTGCATCTCTTTCTAACCATAATGGACCTAAAATAGATTGGGTACCAATAAAAGTCACGTAACATTGTGTTGTAGGTATGCTTGAAGTCCACTTCAAAGGAAAGATGGTTCCTTGATTGCGAATTTTCAAGGCACATGACGGGGGACAAATCAAAATTCATGTCCCTTAAATCTTATGAAGGAGGAAGCGTTACTTTTGGAGAAAACTCACAAGGCAAAATTGTTGGAATTGGATCCATTGGTATATCTCCTTCTCTAGCTATAGATAACGTACTTTTAGTTGATGGTTTAAAGCATAACTTGTTTAGTATTAGCCAAGTTTGTCACAAAGGTTATGATGTTATCTTTATGTCAAATGCATGCATAGTTAAGAAAGATGGAAAGCAATTGTTCAATGCAAAGAGAAACGGAAATTTATATACTATGTTGCTATGTGAATTAAATGAACAAGATGTTAAGTGCTTTGTCACATCGAGTGAAAATAGTTGGTTATGGCATAGACGCTTAGGACATGCTAGTATGGACCTTATTCAACGTTTTTCGAAAAATGAATTAGTCAAAGGCCTCCCGAAGACTAATTTTTCAAAAGATAAAATATGTAGTGCATGTCAAATAGGTAAACAAGTGAAATCTTATTTCAAGAGAAAGAAAGATATCATCACTTCTCGACCCTTAGAGTTATTTCATATGGACCTCTTTGGTCCGGAGAGAACGGCTAGCTTAGCCGGGAAACTCTATGTACTTGTTACAGTAGATGACTACTCTAGATTTACTTGGGTTCACTTTCTTGCTCATAAAAATGAAACTCACTCCATTCTTGATAAATTTTATAGAGTCATTCAAAATGAAAAAGATTTGAAAATCAAGAAAATTAGAAGTGATAGGGGTAGAGAATTTGACAATCAAGATCTAGAGAAATTATGTGATGAATTTGGTGCATCTCATGATCTCTTGGCTCCAAGATCTCCTCAACAAAATGGGGTAGTTGAAAGGAAAAATAGATCTTTACAAGAAATGGCTAGGACTATGTTAAATGAACACAACCTTCCCCGAAGTATTTGGGCTGAAGCGGTAAACACCACTTGTCATGTCATAAATAGAGTTATCATCCGAATGAAATTAGGTAAGACTCCGTATGAGTTGTGGAATGGTCGGAAACCCAATATTGGGTATTTCAAAGTGTTTGGTTGTAAATGTTTCGTTTTAAATGATAAATATAACTTGGGAAAATTTGACTCCAAATCGGATGAAGCAATTTTCTTAGGATACTCCTCAACTAGTAGAACCTTTAAAGTCTTTAACAAAAGGACTTTAACCATGGTAGAGTATATCCATGTTGTTTTTGATGAATCACTACCTCTACCCTCACCAAAAGTTCACCTAGATGATGATGAAGTTGTAGGAATTGAGGATAGTTTCAATAATCTCAATATCTCTAACGCATCAAGTAGGCAAATGGATAAGAGTGAAGTTGGAAATTAATCTAATGATGACTTAACTTGCTCCATTCCTAAATCTTGGAAGATTGTGCACAACCATCCTCTTGACCAAATCATAGGTAACCCTTCACAAGGTGTTAGCACAAGATTTCAACTTAGAGACTTATGCAACCACATGACTTTTGTGTATAATATTGAACCCAAGAACTTCCACGAAGCTCAATGTGATGATTCTTGGATCATGGCTATGCAAGAGGAACTAAATCAATTTGAATGCAATCAAGTTTGGAATTTAGTCCCTCAACCCACACATCAAACTATAATAGGCACTAAATGGGTTTTTCAAAATAAAAAAGATGAAAATGGAGTGATTATTCGAAATAAAGCAAGATTGGTAGCTCAAGGTTACAATCAAGAGGAGGGCATTGACTATGATGAAACCTTTGCACCCGTAGCTAGATTAGAAGCAATTAGAATGCTTCTTGCATTTGCATCATCTAGAAATTTCATTATTTATCAAATGGATGTGAAAAGTGTTTTTCTAAATGGAACTATATATGAAGAAGTGTTTGCAAAGCAACTACCCAGCTTTGAAAATGAACTTTTTCCAAATCATGTTTACAAATTATCTAAAGCCTTATACGGGTTAAAGCAAGCTCCTAGAGTTTGGTATGAATGGCTTAGTGACTTTTTACTCCAAAAAGGGTTTTCTAAAGGCAAAGTTGACAACACTCTCTTTACAAAAACTGTCAAGAATGATTTGTCTATTATCCAAATATATGTTGACGACATTATATTCGGATTCACAAATACTTCTCTTTGCAAAGATTTCGCATCTAGTATGCAAAACGAATTTGAAATGAGTATGATGGGTGAGTTGAATTTCTTCTTAGGGTTGCAAATCAAGCAAAGCTTGGATGACTTATTTGTTAGCCAATCTAAGTACACTAAAGATTTGTTAAATCGATTTGGCATGAAGGAGCCAAACATGCCATTACTCCTATGAGTACCTCTATTAAACTCGACAAAGATGAAAATGGAAAATGTGTTGATATTACTCAATATAGAGGCACAATTGGAAGTTTACTTTATTTAACTGCTAGTAGACCGGATATCATGTTTAGTGTATGCTTATGTGCTCGTTTTCAATCTTGTCCTAAAGAATCTCACTTGCTAGACGTAAAACGTATTTTTCGCTATCTTAGTGGGACGATTAACTTAGAACTATGGTATCCACGTGGCACCACACTTGATATCACTAGTTATTCGGATGCCGATTTTACGGGTTGTAGAGTGGATAGGAAAAGCACAAATGGTACATGTCATTTTCTAGGTCACTCTCTTGTTTCATGGTCAAGTAAAAAGCAAAATTAGGTTGCTTTGTCTACGGCTGAAGCTGAATACGTAGCAGCCGGTAGTTGTTGCGCCCAAACTATTTATATTAAGCAGCAATTACTTGATTTTAGACTTGTTTTTAATCTCGTACCTATCAAATGTGATAACACTAGTGCTATTTGTATCTCAAAGAATCCTACTCAACACTCTCGCACAAAGCACATAGAGATTAAGCATCATTTTCTAAGGGATCACGTAGCCAAAGGTGACATTGAATTGATTTTTATTGACACTAAAAATCAACTGGCGGATATTTTTACTAAACCCCTCTCGGACGAACCATTTTCAAAAATTCGTAGGGAATTAGGAATGACCATGGATTTTGAAGTAATCAGTTAAATTTTCACAAAATATCGTCCACGATCTCGGCTTTCAAAATTTAAAATATTTTTCAAAATTGTTTTTTGAGGGCCAGTTGATTGCCTCGTATATGGCCAGTCGACTGGATCAACCAGTGATTTTTTCTGATTTTATTCATCTTCAGCCAGCCGACTGCCTCCATATGGCCAGTCGACTGCCTCTGCGCGAACCCAGTTTTTATTTCTTCTTTCTCTTCGTCTTCTCTCCACTCTCTCCACGATCTCTCCCATTTATTCCTTACTTCAAGCCATTTAAACACCTTTAAACCACTTCCCCACTACACCACGATCCTCTCCTCCATTATCACCACTCTTCTCTTCATTTATAGTTATATATATCCATATATATATATATACATATCTATACACATCATTTTTTCAGTTTCTCTTTTCTCTCTCATTTTTTCACGATTTCTTTTCATTTTCTTTTCAAAATGCTTTCAATCATCTTGGTTCTCATCTCTCTCATGCCTCCCAATGTTGTGCGCATCAAGAAACGCGTCCGTAGGGGTGGAAGCTCTTCGGCTGTACCTCCTCCACCTTCGTCCCCTGTTCATGAGGACACTGATTAGAACCTGAATCTGGTCCAATGTCTCTCTCTACTCTTCTTGGTGATGAAGATAGTATTCGTCGTTTTGAAACTAACTTCATTCATCACAAGTTTGCTCAGAGTCGCATTGTGACTCAACCCTTGTGCGAAGAGATTGGCGCTAATACGTTCAATCTTTTTCAAAATATGGGTTGAGAATTCTTTCTCTCGCTTGATGTTCCGCATTATCCGCGGGCTGTCAAAGCCTTCTACACAAATCTTACCAATCCCCCTCAACCACGTCTTCTATCCACCAAGCTTAGTTCCATTATTGGGGGCAAATCAGTTGAGTTCACCGAAGCAGTAATTAATACTATTTTTCGGCTACCTCCTGGTGGTATCTTCTACTACTGCCCATCCATTTGGTACTCTTCGAGTGATTTCGATCCTCTCGAAGCAGTTCGGGCCATCTCAATAAATAAAACCACTACTGCCACTTATGAGTTTCCTTCTCCCTCGCTTACTCCCGAGGCTCAACTTGTGCACAATTTTATCACATATTCCATTTTGCCCAAGTCTGGAAGCCGGAGTCTTGTGTCGATTATGGAAGCTTTTCTTATCTTCTATGTCATGACCGGTCGCAAGGTCAATCTTGCCTTCCTCTTCATCTCGGCGATCCTCGAGTGCCACAAGAAGAAAGGCACACTCATTTTCCTACCCATTTATTGTATCTTCTTAGTCGGAAAGGTGTGCCACTCAGTGACGAGCATACGGAGCACAATCCAATTTTTCTGGACCGCAAGCATCTTAAGCAGATGCATATCAGTAAGAATGCCGATGGAGTGTTGGTCTCACTTAGGGTTGCTCCTTCTGCGGACCAGGCTGGTCCATCTGCTCCTCATCATGATGCTCCTCCTCCCGCGGCATCTCGTCCGGACGCTCCAACTTCTTCTTTTTTGTCTCTTGGTAGTGATTTTGATATTCTAGATTTTGGGATCGGGGGAAATCCCGAAACTCTTACCCAAATCTTGGAAATCGTAAAGCGCAATGAAGAGGCCCAAAAGCGCAATGAGGAGGTCCAGAGGAAGACGGCCGAGGATATGAAGCGTCTTGAGGACAAGATCGATCGCATCGCCATTGCCATGGACGTATTTCGCGATGACCCTCCACCTTTTTGATGTCGTCAAAGGGGGAGAATGTATTAGGGTGTTTGTGTTTTTTTTTTGTGTTTTTGGCCATAGGTCTATTTTATGTAGCATAGGACGTTACCTATGTTTTATGTTTATTGTTTATGCTTCATTTCATTTCTATGCTTTATCATTTTGTAATGTGTAGTAGTAAAACAACATGTACCGAACTCGTAAATTTCGAATTGAAATATGTTGTTTCTATTATCTTTCCAAGCATTACGTAAATGAGTATCAAATTGCAAAATTTATTTCCTAAGGGGGAGCATGCAAATAAAAATGAAAGATGCACACATTGAGGGGGAGTATCACTTGATACTTCACCATTTATGTGGAATCACGAAATGTTTTGTCAACATAAAAAAGGGGGAGATTATTGGCTTTGAAATTCTATTTCAAGCAATAAATCTTATTTTGATATTAACAAAACATTCAAAACCGTGTTTGGTACTAATATGACTTTGAGCTAAGTGTTTCAGCAAGTACACGTAAATGATTCGGAAAGATCATTAAAATAACAAGCATTAAGGAAACTCAAGCGCAAACTCGAAGAAGGACAAAAAGACCAAAGGAAGAACAAAAGTTGGACTCAAGACCTGGGGTAGATAGGTCGGGGAGAGAATATTGTAACAAGGTATCTTATGCATTGATTGGTCTTATAAGCTCAAGTAATAAATCAAACGAACTAAAACGGATAAAAAACGGACCTTGAAAATATTTCTTGGAGTCACCCAGTCGACTGGCCATAAAATGGCAGCCTGGACTCAAGACCTGGGGTAATTATGGTTAAAACGAGATGCAATAGTTCCTTTAGAAACCCAAAATGATTTAGTTACCAAATTTTCTTTTGCACGTAGAGATGCAATGGTTCCTTTAGGAATCCAAAACATTTTTGAGACAATTTTCTTCTTCTTTCTTAAAAAACATGCATTTGCTTTGTGACATCTTTTCTTGCAATAATAGCATGAGACATGGTTGTGATCAATAGAATATGAGAATGAAGATTGTTTTGAAAAAGTATGCTTTAATGATTTTCTTTTCTTCAATAAAAGTGCATCTTTGTTGAATGCATCATATCCTAACCCGCATTTGTCAAAAGAGTTTCTTTGTCTTCTTAGCATGATGCTCAAGTTTTCTTTTCCTTTTGTGAATTTTGCTAAGATGTTTATTTGATCATCAATAGTCTTTTTCAATAAACTATTTTCGTCTTCTATCTTCATACTTTTGTCATTTGTAGCATTTACATCAACTATGGTGTGACAAGTAGAATTACATGAGGATTTAGATTTCTTGAGCAAACTATGTTTCTTAGCTAGTTTTTCAAACTCATCATACAAATTTTCAAATGCATCTTGTAATTCATTATGAGAAAATAAAAGCTCATAATATGACAAAATGGAATTATCTAATGCATGTAAATTTAAATGTACCTCCTCTTCATTTTCCATGAGGCAAAGATTTGCAATTTCCTCACAATTTTCTTCCTCATCCGAATCACAAGAGTCATAATCGTCCCATGTTACATTCATGGGCATTTTGTTTGGCCTTTTCTCATTCTCCTTTTTGGGCTTGAAACACTCATTTCTATAGTGTACCGGTTTACCACAATTGAAGCAAGTAATGGACTCCTTCTTGCTTGTCTCTCCTCTTGGTTCGTTGCTCTTTAAGAACCTCCGACCTTTAGCCTTCTTTCGTTAAAGAAATCTCTTGAATTGTTGAGTGATCAAGGCAATGTCTTCATCAACCTCTTCTTTCATTTGTTTCAATTTTAGTTGAGGCTTGCAAGGCTATACCTTTTCTAGGCTTAGCGTCTTCTTCCATGTAAGGAGTGACCCAAAAATCTCATCGAGACTCATAGTGCTAAGATTGTGTGCTTCTTTAATAGCCGTCACCTTCGCATCCCATTTGACCGGAAGGCTTCTAAGGACTTTGCGGACCGCATCAGATCTAGGAACAATTCTACCAAGATGTTTTAGTCCATTCAAAATATTAGTAAAACGAGACATCATAGAATTGATATTTTCATCTTCCTTCATGGCAGATAGTTCATATTCATGCATGAGTATATCAATTTTTGATTCTCTAACTTGAGTAGTTCCTTCAAAAGTAACTTCAAGTTTATCCCACATTTCTTTGGCCGTGGAGCAAGTAGATACTCGGTTAAATTCATTTTGACTTAAGGCACAATTTAGATTAACCTTAGCTTTGGCGTTAAATGACATAAGTCTACGTTCATCATTATCCCATTCATTGGGCAATTTGGGAATAGTTTTTCCATCAACCACTTTGGTAATAGTAAAAGGTCCATCGACAATAACTAGCCAAATTTGATAATCAATAGCTTGAAGAAAATCTATCATTCTAGTCTTCCAATAGCTATAGTTTAAACCATCAAACCATGGGGGCCTATTGTTAGATTGTCCTTCTACAAGAGTGACTATGTTTGAGGCCATGATCGTTCTCTAAGACGGTTAAGTCTAAAACAAGTAGAGATTAGGCTCTGATACCAATTGTAAGTCACTAAATTACCCTGGGGGGGTGAATAGGGTTTAAAAATAATTTCCAACTTCTTTTTATTCTTACTAGAACATGCAACAAGGTTCAATATTAAATTACAAGGTAAAATATACAATGAATAATTTCACTTAAATTCAACAAGCTATTAACCACAATATAAATTAAGCATGCATGAACATAAAGTAAGGAGATAGAGATAGAGATATTGACACCGTGATTTTAACGAGGTTCGGTAACTCCTACTCCTCGGCTCAAAGAATCCCCTTCCTTGAGACTTTCCCGATCCTCACACTATGGTTCTTCCTTCAATAGGTGGAATAGCAAAACCTTGACAAAAGAGCTAACTAGGTCTTCATACAATCAAGAGAACAATCCTCCCTTGATATAATGGGCTTCACTTACCCGAGATCACAAATTTGTGTATGCAATCAATATATCACTCAAGAAACAAAAACACTCAAAACCCTAAGGTTTTTATGGAAGATAGATCAATATAAGCTCAAGTGTTTTTAGGTGATATTTCAAGAACTCAAGAGGTATATATATATTCTCACAATATATTTTCAATAAGAGAATAAGCACAAAGCTTGAGTTTAAATCTTCAAAATGATAAGAGTGAAAAACGAGATTTTGATCTTTTTTGCTATCAAAATATTTTTCAGAAGATGCTTGAGAGAAAATTAGAGATGAATAATATTTGGAAAATTTCTCACACAAGAACCTCAACATTTCAATCCATATCTCTTTCTTTATACAGTGTAACACTAGGGTTTGGAGAGTGTATCTCACCCTAGACAATATGGAGAGTAGGACCTGAAAATCAGCAAGCAAAACCATTTCTTTTTGGGCAAAAATATTGTTTAGAAATACTTTTCCTTAAAATCCTAAAGCACCCAGTCGACTGCCTCCATGCTTAGATTTAAAATATTTTTCCCAATGGCTAGGGTCAGTCGACTGCCTCATGAGTCAATCGACTGTCTTGGATAGGCCAGTCGACTGCCTCAGGCAATAAAAAATGTTCAAAACTCTCTTGTTCAGTCAGTCGACTGGGTCCTCAACTGCCAGTCGACTGCCTTGGACATGCCAGTCCAAGAAATCTTTTGGTTCCAAATATTATTCATCTCTAATTTTCTCATGAGCATCTTCTAAAAAATCTTTTGATAGCAAGAAAGATCAAAATCTCATTTTTCACTCTTATCATTTTGAAGATTTAAACTCAAGCTTTGTGCTTATTCTCTTATTGAAAATATATTGTGAGAATATATATATCTTGAGTTCTTGAAATATCACTTAAAAACACTTGAGCTTATATTGATCTATCTTCCATAAAAACCTTAGGGTTTTGAGTGTTTTTGTTTCTTGAGTGATATATTGATTGCATACACAAATTTGTGATCTCGGGTAAGTGAAGCCCATTGTATCAAGGGAGGATTGTTCTCTTAATTGTGTGAAGACCTAGTTAGCTCTTTTGTAAAGGTTTTGCTATTCCATGTAACACCCTGTGTTATTATCCTTTTTACTGAAATTATTTTTTTGATTTAATTTCGGTAATGACATCACTTGTTCTTGACGTATTGTTTGTTCTTGGTATTTCGTACCTGTAAATGTTTCGTGTTTAGTTTTAAAGTCGACTGGACGACACTACGTGAATTCTTATTCTCGACTACGCGATATCGTTCGACATTTAATGATTAGTGTTTTGACTGGACGACGACACGTTGTAATTGATCGGACTTGTTAAGTATTCCGACGTTGGGTTCCTAACCCAGTGTATTTCTTTCGGACTAATTTGGTTATTTTGCGTTCCGTTATTATTTCGGGCTTGCGAGATTATGTTTGGACCTTCCCGATAATTATTGGAATTTATGGTTTATATATATATATTTAATTACAATTAAATATATATTTATATATATATATATATGTATTTAATTATATATATATATTGAAGTGGGGTTATTTTGCGATTATGGATAACTAGAGGGTTACTAGTGCGATTAGGGCATATATGTGTATATGTATACGAATATATGCACAGACCAGCCTCATCTTCTTTCTTCTCTGTGACGCACGATGAAGCAGCTCCATCTTCACCTCCATGGTCGCCGGCGAGAGAGAGGGAGAGAGAGGCCGGCTGGAGGGAGGCGCGGCTGGTGGTCGCAGCTGGTAGTAGACGCGGCTGGAGCAAGGCGGCGACGGCCCTGGAGCAGCGGCGGTCCAGTGGGTTGGCACCAACTAGGGAATCGACGGTGGCTGGTGGGTGTCGGCGAGGTGGCGCCGGTGGTGGCGCAAGGAGACGACCAGCGCAGTGACGCGTTTAAGTAGGGGCGCATTCCGCCGGAGCTTCGGCTATTTTTTCGGCGACCTTCTGGTGATTGGTTTGAGCCGATTTTTGGTGAGTAGTTCCATATATACGTAGTATTCGTCATACATTAATTTCGTGATTTTACATTGAACGATTTTCCCGAAAATCGCATTTATAGGTTATAGTTTTCGTTTGGGTTAATTTAGATTTAACCAAATTAATTAACCTAATACTATTGGGCTTCGTATATAATGTATAGGTTGTTGAGACGGACATTTCGATATATTCGAAATATTTTTCGGACGACTTTAGTCGGTGGGCGTCATATTCGGGCGCCGGTACTGTTCACGGTAGGCCCGAAACGGTTGTTCTGTAAGCGTATTTCAGGTGGGAAATTATATTTCTCACTCCGCATTATTGAAGCAGTTTAGGGGTGCAAACCCTTATTTAATTTAATATAGATATATTAAATCGTTAATTTAATTATCTATAATTTGCTTAGAATCGGAATTGGACTTAGAGATTAATTTAAGAAAATTAATTAAATTAATTCCTACGAGATTAATTAAATTCTTATTTAAATTGAATAAGAATAAATGGCTTGAATTTCCCTTGAGGATTAAATGGACTAGGGTATATGTGGACGTAAGGGGTGCGAATACTTAGACGCTATGCTAGGTTCCCCTACGATACGTGAATTAATTGCTTTAATTTATTTTAAAGGCATGATAAGAGAAATTGAAATATTTTATAAAGAATTAAGGAAAATATATTTGTGAAAACATGAATTGTATATGAATTTGTTTTCATATGATTTAAATGTTTTATTGTATTTTAAAGCATGCAAGGAGATTTTTGAGATTTATGTTGACATTACCATCTGGGTAATTGCTTAAATATGATGCACTATATATTTATGCTGAGTACAGGGGTATGTATCCTGTAGGGACGGTTTTGTGTCGGATTGTATCCGTTAACCTGTGATGGGCGCCGTGTGAATTATATGTGGATATTGTATATAAATATGATGCATTACATATTTATATTGAGGCATGATTGTCATTTGGACCTGGATGCATATTGAGAATATCATGTAGTGTCAAATCATGGTATTGGTATATGTGGTTTGTGAAATCATGTGGGGTGTCTTTGTGTCGAATCGTCGCAACAACTGGCCAGGGGGTGTTCCCATCCTACAGAATAATGAGATGTGAATGGGGTATAGGGTGAGTCGTCTCAATCTCGAAGTCGCGGGTCGTCTCGTGTATTCGTGTTGACGAATCTTTGGTCACGGGTCGTCTCGTCCAAACCGTCTTCCTTGTTGAAGTGAGAAGTTTCAAAATCACTTGGGAAGTACCAGTGAGACCCTCTATTAGCTCATATTTATGGGTAGAGTGCGTATTCGTTAACTTATGATAGGGCAAAGTGTGGTGTTGAGTCACATTGTATTTTCATGGCATTTATGTGATTTCATTTGACATGTATACGTGATATTATTACATGTGTTATTGGAGCAGGTTTAATATGTGTTATTATTGCCTGTTGGATTTGGAGCATGTTATGTATGAATATTGCGAATTTAAATTCATATCTCTGTAAAATGCTCAGTTGATAATGATTAACGTGAAAGAAAATGATTACATGTGGTAATAGATCAAGTATAATGAAATGCTTATTTTTATACTTGTGATTATTTACCTTGTGCCCTTGGGGGAGGTTAGGTATATTGGCATAGTGACCTATGTGGTTAGTTATGTGTTATCTGTGGAGATTTGAGGCCTTAGAGAAGGCGGTGATAGTTTTGTGGTTTCGGTTGGTTGCATATTACTGACCCTGGATGTTTCTTTCCCACTTAGAGGGAGGTGTCCTTTATCGTGCTTTTGAGGTTTGAGTGCGGTTATAAGTGGTTGTGATTAAACCTGTCTAGTTGAATGGAAATGGCCTATTGATTCTGTTAATTATCAATTGTGAAATTGAGGTCATAATGAATTGGAAGAGGTATTGATTGATACTAGTTATTCCCGTGGTATCGGCTACTAGTTTTCCCTTTTCGTGATATTAGGGGGTTTAAGTGATTTTATTAAGTACTTGGGGGTACTGTGGTGTCGTAACGTTGTTTCTAGTGCTTAGTTCATTCCCCTAAACATTTCTTTTACTGTACTCTATATACTAGTACATGTCTTTGACTTACACGTCATTCCTTAAGTTGTCGGTTACGGCGTGGTGCCGAATCTTTTCCAGGTGTTGTCATTTGATTTCGTGAGGTTGGGAACGGATAGTTGTGTTCCATGAACCCAATGTAGTACTCTTCCTTCCTTGTCCTCTTGGACATTATAGGAATTCGTGGAGTTGTGTTTACCCTCATTTGGCTGTCCTTCGGAAACGGTGTTTTCTAAATTCTTTGTATTTAAAAGGAAAATTCCGTTTTCGCCTACCCCCGAAGAATGAAAACTTTTAACACTTTATAAAATGATCTTAGGATCTTCTTTAAAAAGATTTTAACTTCTAAAAGCCGGTGATGACAATTGACGGAGACCGGGGGCAAGACGGTCATTTTTACTATGTGGTTTCTAAAAAGGAAAACTATTTTATTACTTTTCTTGGGATTATGAGATTTCGAGACTTCTTTCTCAATATCTCATCCTGTAGAGTTTTGAAAGGTGTTCCATTGTTTCACCTTTGCTTCCTATCATTTCTATGTCTCGGGTATGAGGTTTGGTGTTGTTCAGTGCATACATATAGTGTTGTCCTTCCTTTCTTCTTGGCTTTTGACATCACCACTTAGGTGATTTGAGTTGTTCCATATGTTATGGGCATGGATACCGAGTGGATTGGGTTCCTTGTCCAGGTGTTCTCCTTAAACACTTGTGGTGTTTTAACCTTGACATTGTTGTCTTGGTTATCTGTTGGTTCAGTATTGAGAAGTCTTTTCCTTCGCTTTGCTTTGGTGACCCTGAGGTGGTCGTTCTTGTGAGTTGAGTTCATGTACTCTTAGTGATTTGATTGGTGATTTTTCCTCGCCTACAGTGAGAGCGTTAGTGATGTGATTGACCCTATCGATGATAGTATTATGAGGTCGATATGATTTATGGTATGGTGATATGATTGAGGTGATCTAGCCTTTGAGAGGTAGATTTTCCTTAAGGAATGGGATGAGGTTTGTATTATATATATATATTGTACATTTACAATATATATATATATATATAGATGATGATTGTGTTAGTACGCAAGGACGTGAGTGTTTTTCCTCCCGTGTTCTCGGGAGTGAGTTATGAGTATTCCTCGGTACTAGTGGTGGATTAATCCTTGTGGACATTAGAGGTGAATGTGTTTTCCTTCTGTTTGGAGTTTCTGGTTAGCGTGGTGAGCGCTTGATGATTTGTTAGATTGGACCTTAGGGTCGTGTACTTAGTGTACGTTGATGAGAGTAGTGTAGACTACTAGTGTTGGTACTTGGAGTACGAGTCTTAGTCATATCCTATAGGCTCATGTTGTGTATTTATATATATATATATATATGTATATATATATATCCCCTATATACTTACGTACGATAGTATATGAGCACGTACCATGGGTTTTCGTGGCTGGGTTATGTTGTGGGCTATGTATCTCACTAGGTGGTTTAGCATTACCTAAACTATTAGAGGATGTGGTAGTTAGAGTATCCTTTCCCACTGAGCTTATTTGCTCACAGGGGTATTTCATTTGCCCCCTGGTATTCCCACGCCAGGTTGCAGGAAATATACGGCTATGAGCAAGATGCAGTGCAACGACAGCTTTCTTTTGTTTCCTTGTTACAGGTTTTGGAGTTGCGTTGGGTGATACGGTTACGGTTGCGGCACGACTGGGTTTGGGGACGATAGGTATCTGCTTTTAGTTTTCCTTACCCATTTGTTATGGGTTTGCCATGTATTTCTTTTGGGAGCCAGTCTGTTGGCCTATCCCTGTTGATGTATGTTTTATTTCCTGTATTTATTCTTTCAGGATATATTGTATCTATTCCGCACAGTTAGGTGCTCTTCTATATTTTTATTCGAGCATTTGTGGCTGTATTGATGTTAGAGGGTTTGGAGGGGTTTTGGTTTCTTTCCACTACCTCGGCCCTAGTAGGATTGATGAATGTGGGGCTTGGAAGCCATTGTGATTATTGAATTGCTTTGGGCAGGTTATTGTGTTGTGTTTGGTTGTCCGGATGTTCCATTTACAAACAGAATTCTGCCGGATTTTTGTTAGATTCTGCTGCTTAGTTTTATTAGTCATTTGGGTATGGAATATACCATTTCTATCATAAACCTATGTGTTTTCTTGGTTAATGATGTCTTAGTTGGTCATTCGTATTAAGGATCACATCTTGGATTCCTTGGATGTCCCAGTTCGGGAGTCTTAGGGATTTAGGAGCGTGTCTGTTGGTATCTGAGGATACTCTTGTGTTTTTAGTATTCGTGTTGGCATGGAGTATATTCTTATTGTTATTCCATGTACTTCTTTGTTATTGTTGACTCTAGTAGTCGCTTGGTTTGCATCACCCTTTAGGGGCGTGACAATATGGTATCTGGGCATTCATTGCAACCCTTTATGGGTGTTTGATGACTGAATGTCTTTTGGTTCTCGTTTCTTTTTACTTCCGCAATCACTCCTTTAGCTCTTAGGCTTGGGTTTCGGAGTCCTAGGAATTTGGGGCGTGACATTCCACCTATTGAAGGAAGAGCCTTAGTGTGAGGATCGGGAAAGTCTCAAGGAAGGGAATTCTTTGAGCCGAGGAGTAGGAGTTACCGAACCTTGTAAAAATCACGGTGTCAATATCTCTATCTCTATCTCCTTACTTTATGTCCATGCATGCTTAATTTATATTGTGGTTAATAGCTTGTTGAATTTAAGTGAAATTATTCATTGCATATTTTACCTTGTAAATTAATATTGAACCTTGTTGCATGTTCTAGTAAGAATAAAAAGAAGTTATAAATTATTTTTAAACCCTATTCACCCCCCCCCCCCCCCCCCCCCCCGCCCCCCTCTAGGGTAATTTAGTGACTTACAGTATTTTTCTTAAGACATTTATTTTTTCCTTCCTTCCTCACCATATAGTTGATTCTGACTTTTAGGTGTTGTAAATGAAATCTATGAGCAAATGGAATTTGTAAACAACTTCAAATATTTTATTCTTTATTTGAATCTGATATAAAACAGCATTAACATTTTTTTCCTCATCTTACAAAATGTTTACATATTTGGTGATCGTGAGACTCTTTTTCTTACATTTTATCTCATATATTAATTTTTGTGAAAGATTCTGAGAAATTTACTGGTGTGAACAAGGCTATATGATGTATATGCTACTTTTTCTTGCAAATCTGGCACACTTGTATATTCGTAGACAACATGCACTAAATGATCATACAGTTTAACACTACTTATTGCTCACCAAATTATAATCTTTTGGGTATGCCTTTGTTTTTTTCATTTTTAGCTTAACAATTGCAATATTGCTAAAAGGTGTGTGGACATTAATGCACTTTTCCCTCTCTATTTTGGTCTTGAGTCCTTGATAGTAGTGTTGATTATTCAAGCTAGGGAAATACAATTCACTAATGTAATACTGCTCATATACATTCACTTGTTTAGGTTTCTTAACCACACAGCAAAATAGAAAAATACAACAAAACTTTATCAGCATTTCAACAAGAATGAGATGTGGCATCATAATGAATTCCTTATCCACGATAAGGGACCAGTAATCCAACATAATAGTCTTTCCAAAGTTCCAAAACATTGCCTAGCAAAATACCAATAGGATCCAAAAAGCCACCTCAAAGTGATAGGAAATAGATCACTGTTGTAGCCCATTAAAATATATCAGCATGTTAAGAATTAGTCCACATGCTACTCTACTCAGCAAGATCAAAATATCTATATCCAATATCATTTTACCAGTCCCAGCAAAACCAGAAGCTATAAAACAAATCCCAGCAATGAATGTCGTTTTCAAAATTGAAAAGCATGTTATGCATTCAATATAGTTTCAGGCAATCTCCAATACAAATTGAACTTTTTATTCTAATCATTATTTTCAATTTGCTAGAAAAAAAGAAGTCTGAATCTAGCCATATTTAAAATCTCAAGGAGACAAATGAAAGATAAGAAAGACATAACAAAATATAAGAATCAGTGAAAAATCTCTCTTTTTGAAATCTATCGAGTGTTGATAAAACCTGAGTAGCTTGGTTGATGATATTGCTTTTACTAGGATTGTAAATTTTATTAAGCTGACTTGGTTGTCTCTGGAATTAATGCTCATGTTTAGTTTAATTGTGTTGAAATGCATCTTAGATTTGAAATAGTTCAACATTTAGTAATCTGAGTTTTGTAAAAGAGGATCATATTTGTAGAGAAGAGGTGTTTTATGGGGTGTGCTGGTGGGGGAATAGCTTCCTCAAGTATTGATTACTTCCGAACTGTACTTTATGTTGAAGCTCTTTTTATTTCTTTACTTATTTGTCAATGTTACAGATATATACATACCCTATTTCTAAAATTAACCTTCACTTATTGTTTTTCTTAAAAAAACTCTAGTATCACATACTGTATATTTGTAGAGGAAGTGGCAAATTTGCGGCTGCAACAGGAGAAAACAAACAAAATATTAGAGATGTTGGTTGCACAAAATCAGCAGCCACCACCATGGCAGGATCAAAAATCTTTAGCACCGCCATGGTTCCAATACTCTCAGCACCACCAATCGAGGACAACACCACCACCACCACCACCACCACCAGTTGCCATCGACACCACAACCACCACCACATGATTGCAAATGATTATATTTAGAGAGTGAGTGATCACTTTTGTAGGAAGTTTGAACTAATTTCTAGACTATTTATCTTCCTTTTTTTGGTAATGAAACTCTTTTAATAGCAAGAAGCTGTTAGGATGGTTCTTAATTTATTTTTTGAATATTTTGCTCTCTTATAGGTGTTGGATGGAGCTTCCTATTTCTTTTGTACATGTTGTTCCTTTATAGGTGTTGCTTTAACGTAAACATCTAAATGGATTTATGAAAGTTTACTATTTTATTGTACCGTGACAAATTTATATTTGTTATTTATTTTACAAATAAGGTATTTTCAATTTCATGATCCAAATTGGACATTTGCTAACATGGAAAAAATGAATTATTAGTGACAGTTTGCATGTGGCTAGTATGAAAAATCATATTAAAAAAATATTATAAATAAAAGTCAAAATGTCTCCAATAAATATTTAAGACGGTTAAAATAATTATTTGAGACATTCCAAAACCATTGCAAATAAATATTTGTGATGGAATAATATAACAAATAGTGACACTACCTACCGTTTCAAAAAGTCACTCATTAGGGACGGTGTCATTAGTGACGGTATAAAGCGTCCCTAATAGTAAATTAAATAGTGACACTACTTACCATCCCAAAAAGTCACTCATTAGGGATGGTGTCATTAGTGACGGTATAAAGTGTCTATAATAGTAAATTTCATAACGACGGTTTATACTATCACTAAAACTGCTTTATTAGCGATGCTCCGAAAATACCGTCCCAAAAGAGTAGCTAAAACGCTTTTTTTAGGCACGGTCCATGTTAACTTTTAGTGACAGTTTTGGGACTTTTAGAGATAGTTTTGACTGTCTCAAAAACCATGATTTCTTATAGTGGATTTACATCTTTTGAAGAAAGGAGTCATTCAATACCTAGAGATCCAAAACAGACAATCATGGAGAGTGTTTCTGCATCAACGATGCAATCTCCCACCACCATAAGCAACTAAACCGGTATCTAGGGTTTTCATGCAAAACCCTAGCCAAATAATATAGTTTATTTATTTGTCTCAATTATAACGAAGGTAAAATGAAGACCACACCCGTGATGGTTATGTAGATGAGTGACCACAGTTATTTAATATAAGGGGTTTTATATTTATTCTACTCTTGTCTTAGATTGAATGAATGCATTGTCTCAATCAATCATATCTATCTGGTGTTCTCTAGCATATCATGATTTTTTACACAATGGTGTTTAACACTCGAAACCCTACATTTACAAAGGTCATGTCTCAGCGAAGTGATATAGACATGCTTTATATTAATTTCATGCTTTAGGAGTATATTAGAGAAAAGTAGATGACATGCACTAATATCACTCTGTCTGGAGATGAGTTGTTGAAAATTTGGTTAACGGTATCTATTTTTGGGATGTATCCGACTATTTGCGGTACAATCTGATTCACGGGCGATGGATTTCCCTCTTACAATTGGTCAAGTAGATAGCTATATTATGCGGTAATTATACGTATGTTGAGTTAGATGATGTTTAAGACAGTGAAGGGGCACAACAGACAGTTGATAGTCCTTAGTCAGAAGAACCTATTGTAGAGAGCAATACTCAACAAGATGATACACCGCAGACTCCGACTCATATTTCTATACTTAAGAGGTTTACATGACTACATGTGCCGAACAGGAGATACATGAATTATTTTTTGCTCACAAATGGAGGTGAGCCAAAATGTTATAACGATGCATGTCATGCAACAAATAAAAGAAAGTGGGAGTTTGCGATGGAAGATCAGATGAAGTCCCTCATCTCCAATAAAACATGGAAGCTAATTAAGCTGCCAATAGGAAAGAAAGTTCTCCATAACAAATGGGTGTACATGTTTAAAGAGGAACATGACGATTCCAAGAGATACACGGAGAGATTTGTAGTCAAAGGCTTTCAGTATAAAAAAGGAATCGACTACACCAACATCTTTTCTCCTGTTGTGAAGCTGAATAACATTCGTTCAGTTCTTAGAATTGTTACAGCGGAGGTTTTACACCTAGAAAGTTAGATGTTAAAACATATTTCCTCAATAGTGATATGGAGGAGGAGATCTATATGTAACAACCAGAAAGTTTCTGAGTCAGAGGAAAAGAGAAGCTTCTATGCATTTTTGCACAATAAAATGGCATAGCAAAACGTATGAACCGGACTTTAACTGAGAGAGCCAGAAGCATGGGCATACAGGCAGGGTTGCCAAAATAGTTTTGGGCATAAGTAGTCAATACAGCAGTGTACCTAATCAATCGAGGTCCATTGGTACCATTGGAGTACAAAATACTAGAAGAGGTATGAGGTAACACTTTCACATTTGAGAGTTTTCGGTTGTGTTGCATATGTTCATATTAGTGATAATGTTAGGGGAAAACTTGATCCCAAATCACATAAATGCACTGCATGTATTAGTGGTATTTAATGAAAATGTAATGTACAAAGACATACACACAACAAACTCAAATCATTCAATACAAAGTGTTCATGTATAGGTTGAGTTAGGTGTTATTCAAGACAGTAATATGACACAAAACACAGTCGAGAGTCCCTAGTCAGAGGAGCCGATTGTAGGGAGCAATACTCAATAGGACAATACACCGCAATCTTCGACTCCTATTCCTGTATCTAAAAGGTCTTCACGGCCACATATGCTGAATAAGAGATACATAAATTATTTGTTTCTCACAGATGGAGGTGAACCAGAATGCTATGATGAGGCACGTTATGTAGAAAATGCAAGCATCTAGGAGCTAACCGAGTTGCCGGTAGAAGAGAAAGCTATTTATAACAAATGGGTTTACAGGGTCAAATAGGAACATGATAGTTTTAAGAGATACAAGGCAAGACTTGTAGTCAAAATGTTTTAGCAGAAAGAAGGAATCGACTACACCGACATCTTCTTCCCCCATTGTTAAACTGAATACCATTTGTTCAGTTTTATCATTGTTGTAGCTGAGGGTTTGCACCTAGAACAATTAGATGTTAAAATTGTTTTCCTCTATGGTGACCTAAAGAAGGATATCTCTATACAACAATTGAAAGGTTTCTCAGTTATAGGGAAAGAGAAACTTGTGTGCAAGTTGGAAAATAGTTTGTATGGTATAAAATAAGCCCCAATACAATGATATAATTAATTCGATGGGTTTTTGCAGAGACATGGATACTACAAATACAACGCTACCATTGTTTTTTTTTTCAAGAGCATTGTTTTGAGTTACATCATCTTGATACTTTATGTTGATGACATGTTAGTTGCTGGGTTTGATTTTGATGAAATCAGTAAGTTGAAGAAGTAGTTGGCAAATGAGTTCGAGAGGAAGGACATTGGCGCAATTAAGCAGATTCTTGGTATGAGAATCAATAGGGACAAACATAAGGGTATTCTGCAGTTGTCTCAAGTTGACTATGTTGAACGGGTTCTGAAGCGGTTCAACATGAGTGATGCTAAACCGGTTAGCACACCTTTGGCTAGTCACTTTCGACTATCCAAAAACTAGTCTCCCAAGACAGAAGAATAAAGGAACATCATGTCCAATGTTCCATATGCTTCAGCTATTGGAAGGTTGATGTATGCAATGATCTGTACAAAGCCAGACATTGCATATGCAATGTAAGATGTCAGTAGGTTCATGTCTAATCCAGGAAAAACTCATTAGGAAACACTGAAATGGATATTGAGATATCTTCGAGGTACCACAAACAGATTCCTTTATTTTGGAAAAGCCAAAGTGAAATGACATGGCTATGTAGATTCAAATTTTGCTAATGAGATAGACCACAAAAGAAGTACTACTGATTAAATCTTTACAGTAGGTACTAGAACAGTTAGTTGGGTTTCGTAGATATAGAGGCTTATAGCATTATCTATTACAGAGGCTGAGTATGTAGTTGTGATAGAGGCTAGTAATGAGTTGATTCGGTTACAAGGTTTGTTGGTAGAATGAGGATTTGAGCAAGAGAAGAATGTTTTGCACAATGATAGTGAGATGGCGATACATCTGGCAAAGATTTCATAATTTCATTCAAGGATCAAACATATTGGACTTCGTTATCACTTTATTAGATCTCTATTAGAATATGGGGTGTTGACACTTAAGAAGATCCAGGGCTGCAAGAATCCAGCCGACATATTGACCAAAAAAGTGACAATAGAGAAACTGAAGTTGTACTCAACTTTAGTGAGTCTTCAAGCGTGAAGATAGAAATGAGCGCACCGTAATACATTGATCATTCATGAAGTTTATTTATTGATGAAAAGTCTCCAAGTGAGAGTGTTATATTTGGCGGCCCCTTTTCTTGAGGAGCAAGAAAACTTGGCCATCTATTCGCCTACATTGGTTGGGAAATCTCAAATATGGGATATTCCTTTTGTTCTTTTCTTGGAAATCAATATCAAATCTTGATGAGTGAAATTAGATCTTGACTATTCATTACAAGAACTCGTCTATAAATAAGGGAGTTCTCAAGAAAAATTCTATGTGGGCAAAGAACAGAGAAAAAAGAGAAATATACAGACTAGTATTTTTCTTGGTGTGAGTGAAACACTGATGAGCATTAACCGTGTGAGTGAAATACTATGTGAGTTATTCATCATTGTAATCCTCTCAGTTGAGACTGATTATTGGTGCGCTCCATTGACGTAGGCTGATTTAACTGAGCTATGTAAAAATCTCAGTGTCTTTGTGTTGTATGTTGTGTATGTGATTTTGGTTGCAATTGTGTGCATGTTTTTCAGAGTTAAGGTGGGGAATCCCTAAAAAATGGCATAAGAACTTCCACAATGCTAAATAATTAGTATCAGAGTGTTTTAAATTCCCAACACAATGTTGATTTATTATAAGCAAAAATGGTAGCTAGGGTATGGCAATGGTGCCACAACAAATGTGATATCTCCCTGAGGGATCGATCCTTCCTTGCCATCATTGAATGGGCTTCAAATAAGTGAGATAAAAAAACAGCTGCATTGGATGCAACCATCTTTAAATTATGATTTGCCTCTGCCATCTATTTTATTTGGAGGGAGAGGAATTGTAGAACCTTTGCCAAGGTTTATTCATCCTCAATAAGTGTTATGAAAATGATTGAATAGAGCATTAGGCTCAAAGTTTTATCAATTAAGCTCCATGATTCCAAGAAAACAAAGAAGATTGTTGCTACCTGGTCCCTTCCGAGCTCTGTTTGGAGAATTGAAGCAAGTTTTGGCCTAATTCCTTAGTGTTGCCTCTTGTGCTGCTTCTAGTGATGCTTCAGGTGCTGCTGTCCATTGTGGCCTCTTGCAATGGCAGGTTTAGCATCCTTTGGGATGTCTTGATTCTATGTAGGTTGGTTTTGTGGTTGCTCTAAGGGTGCTTAGGTGCTCTGGTTCCTTTGTTTCTGTATATGACCTTTCTTGTTTAGGCCTCTTTAACTTGTTTTTGTCTCTTTAGTTTGGTTAATATATTTTAATTTACCCAAAAAAAACAATGTTGATTTGCATTTGTAAAATATAAGACCACATGTGAGTTAAATGGAGAACCTATGAAGAGAAATTATAGACAAGAAATTTTCAATAGGTCTAAGAAATTTTCATTTCATTCAACCCAACTAATTAAGAACACCTTAGTGCAATGGTACTATTTATTTAAAAGTGCCAGAAAAATCATTTAGAATACATTTAGTGGCATTTATTTAAAAGTTTCAAAAAAAGTCACTTGACGATTCCAAGTCAATCATTTAGAACATGACGATTCCAAGAGATACACGGAGAGATTTTTAAAAGTGCCAGTAAAAATCACTTGAGCAAAATTCACTGGCATTTTTAGTAAAGTGCCGGGGAATGGACATTTTTACCACTTTTTTTGGAACTTTTAAAAAACGCCGGTTAAAAAGTACCCCTAAAAGTCATAATTCTTGTATGGTAGAGTATGGGTGGTAGAGGGAAGAATATATATATATATATATATATATATATATATATATATATATTTAAGTAGGGAAAAAGATGGTGGGGGCATTCTAAGTACTAAATTAGTGGAATGATGCATTTATATAGTAAACTTTTAATCATCAATTTATATTGTTAAAATAGTTAAAATCCTTAAGTATTCTGACACAAAAATAAAATAAAAAATGCTCAAGACAATAGGGGTGTTCACGGATCGGATTGGACCGGATTGAAGATTTTTTATGACCGATCCACTAATATGGGATTCACCATTTATGGATCCAATCTAATCCGTTTGCCTAACGAATCCAATCCAAATCAGGTCGCGATGAGCCTGATTGATTCGGATCGGATTTGTGGATTCAAACATTAAAAAATGCCATACATATTGAATTACTTATATAAAAAAAAATTATATAAAAGATAGAAAATTTTAAAACTAGTACTTAAACAAAAACAATAACAAACAACCAGTACTTAAAAATACCACCAGAGAGTTGGAAGTGAATGGAAAAAATTATAAAAGAGACTTATAGTAATACAAGTCATTTGGAAAGTAATTATAATGCTCCAGGAATATAATAGTATAGTGTCACAACCAATAGGGGCATTTCACCCACCATATTATTGTAGCATTATACTAATAGTACAATGTGAATAAACAAACAAAAATGTATAAATATAATCTAAGGGTATATTGTTATATGTTTTGTCTTATTTTTCTTATTTTTGGTGAATGATAGAGATGAATAATATTTAGGGTGCGTTTAGAAAGCCTATTTTTTGTATTTGTTTTCTGTCTTCAAATATAAAAACTGTATTTATATTTGTCTTTGTTTTTTTTCAGTAAAAAACTAAAAACAAAAAAGCGTTTGGATCAAAATTTGTATTGAAAAATAAAATGGTATTGGTGGGCGGCGGTGACCGGCGGCGGCGGAGGGCGGTGGTGGTGGGTGGCTGGCGGCGGGCGGAGGCGGCGGTGGAGGCCGGCGGCTGTGGGGCCCTGCGGCAGCGGCGCCCGGTAGCGACCGGAGGTGGTGGGGGCCGGCGACGACGACTGGTGGCGGGGGGTGGTGGTGGTTGGTGGCGGCGGCGATGGGGGCGGTGGCGGAGGTGGTACCCTAAACAGTGAAAAAGCTCAAAATATTAACTAAAAGTTGTATTTGGTGTTTTCACCACTTTTATCCACTATTCACAGAAAACAGCTTTCTCGGGCAAAAAAAAAGTGAACAGTAAACGCATTTGCCAAATGTGTTTTTATTTTTGAAATGGGTGAACAGTAAAAAATTAAAACTGTTTTCTGTGTTTCCAAACGGACCCTTAGTTAAATAATTTTATTATATTTTAAAATAGGTTAAATGTTTAAAACTATTAAAAATATCTCATACTTTATAAATAACTAGCTAAGAGTATGTGTGAATGCACGTGGCATAAGGCTTTCTATGAAATACACATAGCTTAAAGTTATGACTTATATTTCAACCTTACATGAAAGATTTCACAACATAAATATTTTTTTAATAATAATCATAAAGGATTATATGTTATATTCGTTTAACTATGAAATTAAAAAAAATTAAAATTTGGGTATCCATTCATTTTCTTTAATAATTGTTGTGGATGCTTTAACTCTTTAACTATACTTTATTTTTAAGAAAATACATGCATTGAAATAATAAAATATATTAATGTACTTTAATGAAATTTCTTTGAATGTAGTTACTAAAGTGTTTATTAAATTGAATTAATATTTATTTTTTTAATGAAATAAATGCATAGAAATATTCTAGAGGTCTTACACTTTTAGAATAGTAAATAACTAATAGAAAGTCTTACACTTTTGGTATATTATTAATATAAATATACTAAAATATATATATGAACAGTACTAGACTGAACCGAATTATTAAAAATAAAATCCAAAATTGATTCGCAAAATACTGGATTGAGTATTTTTTTTTATCCATGTCCAATTCAATCCATAATGATATCGATCCAATATGCCTGGATTGGATTGGAAAGATTGAAATTTTGGATTCGACAAATTTTTTAACAAGACTAGCTATGCTTCATCTTTAGACCTCTACCTATTGTAGATGTTGAAAAATGCACAACACAAGAATATAGTCTTTATTGATGATTTCTTTTTGTTTATATACATACTCTTTTTGGGCTTTGAGCCCATTATGGCAACATTCCCTTACACATCATCCATTTTCACTTTTTTGCCACGTCACTAACTTATTCTCCAAGTTTATTCTAGAATATCTAATAAATGGGTCTTTCTCATCAGGCTTTCGATCACTTGTATTGGGTTAGCGGGCTAGATGTTTGCTAGGCTTAGATATTTGATGGACCCTAATATTTTCAGATGTACACAGGCATCTTCTTGGCTATGGGCCTTCAAGTGTGTCAGGCCCATAACCGAGAAAGAAAACGTGTGGGATGTGCATGTAAAGCCTCTGTCGGGTGACATGGCGAGGTCATTAAATGAAGGCAGTTGTCATAATTATTTGAATTTGAAACACACATCCATCGTGGCCTTGATCTTTACAATGGTGGCTGAGAGGACAGCTTGGTACATCGTTTAACATGAAAAGGGGATGGTTGGTCTCTTCCATTAACTCCTATAAATACCCTTAACTTGGATTCTTTACAAACCTCTTTACTATGTTATTTTGATTTCTCAGCAAAAGACTTCTCTCTGCAAACTTTCTCTCCACAAATATCTTCATCGGAATCTGCATTTGCTTCCTGGAAAACTCAGAGATTCTCGTCGAAGACTCACCGGAATCTTCTTTTAGAGTAAGTTCTTTCTTCCGACTCTTCTACCTTTCTGTCACCATGTACGAGAGCGCCGATACTCGATCTGTTAGCGACCTCAATCTTTCTTCCATTGACCCTGATGCATCTCTCAGTTCCCCATCAGTTGAAGTGGTTAGGACAGCTAGATCCAGTCCTCCGGAGGTCTCCCAATGTATTAATGTCGGTAGGGTTCCTGTTGTCACTGGTCGAGTTGGGGGTTGGGCTGTTAGGGGATCCGAAGTACAAATTACTGCCGACCCCTTGATAGTTGAGAAAAGGGTAGATGCTGCCCTAAAAAAATTGAGGTCCCTGATGGGGTAGTTATCAGGCACTACCCTAAGGATAAGGATTTTAGGATCGATAAGGGGTTAGGGATGACCAGATCCTACTTTCCTCCTATCATCTACAAATCCTTCGATTTCCAATTCATCATTTCTTCATGATCGCCTTGTCTACCTTATGTTTGACCCCACTTTAGGTTGGGCCAAACTTCTTTAGAATACTAGCCATGGTCTTGCTGCTCAATCAGGATCTGGACTTGGGTTTGGTCGAGATCCTATTTTCTTACAAGTTGGAGGATGAAAATGACTGTAAGGGGTGTTTAAATATTTATCTCTATCAGGGGAGAAAGATGTGTGATGAAGTTCAAAAATCTAATAAGGATTGGAATGAGAGAATGATTTTGGTGAGCGGGAACTGGAGGCATCCCCATGCAAACTTCCCGATCCCCAAAACTTTTAAACAACACATGTTCCCTTCTTTCAAACCCTATCATTCAGGGGCATACTTCTGTGAGGTATGTGATGACAAGTTTGGGATACACATTTTAGGTTTCTTGAAAGCGCCGGCTATCCAAAAAATCCCATCTTATATCAGATTCTGTTTTGACCTCCTCAAGTCCAAAGTTTGGGGTAAACCTCTAAAGATGTGTCCTAACTTCCTAACTGATGATGCTTTACAAGAAATATCATCTAAAAGAGTGGACATCATGCTTGAAATTCCACAACCCAGCCTCAAGGAAAAATGAAAGAGGGCATTAGGCAATCATGCCATTCCGGTTACCCCTTAGGGAATCAGATCCCTTTCGGTCAGTGAGGTCCCGCCATCGCCACTTCCAAGCAATGCTCCACTCACTCCTCTTCCCCCTCATTGTGGGGAGGAGAGTGTCTCTACCCCCACTCTTCTTACTCTTCCTTCCTCAAGGGCTGACGATGGTACTTCCGTATTAACTGGAGGGGGGTACCTCGCCATCTTTTCCCGTACAGGGTGTCACCCAACCTAGTTCGGAGAATGATCAGGATGGGCGTTCGGTGAGGTACCGATTAACAACGGCAGCCTCTCCCAGCGTGAAAATAGAAATAGCAGCCTCTCCTAGTGAGCAAATGGAAACCAAAGCTGCAGCTGAGAAACCGGTTCCTTGGAGTCTGAGAATAAGGCTCTCGGGTGGCGAGTTTTCGGTTGTTAGGAATGAGACCATCAATGATGACGTTGCTCTTCAAGAGACGGGTCTTCAGATCTAGACCTCAGCTAACCAAAAGGCTATCCAGAAGGTGGACAGGAGTGAGTTGGCCTTGACTGGACCTGATATGGCAATGAAGGTAATTTATATGTGACTTGATCTTGCCTTGCATCTGATTTCTTCTTGATTTGTCCACTAATTATGTAACACTTGTGTTTTTATGGCAGATTTTTTACCTAATCCAAACTTATAACTCAAAGCTTAAGGAAGACAGTAAGGTTCTCCGTCAATCAGCAGAGTACTTGAAGCTGAATGAGGAGGGCGGGAAGAAGACTGTTGCCTTGCAAGTGACTGCCAACAAGAAGCTGGAGGCTCAAACTGTGCGGGCTATAGCCGCTGAGCAACGACTTCGGGAGGCTGATCAGAAACTCAAAGAGATGGAGGAAGCTCATCAGGCCCTCTTGGTGCGAAACCAGGAGCTGGTGACTGAGAATGAGGGCTTAAAGACTTCAAATGAGAAGCTCCTGGAGGATAAAGTTGAGACTATGAATCTTCTAGCAGTGGAGAGGTACATGATGGAGATGTGTCATCGGGGTGACAGCCAGATGTACAAACGTTTATGTGATACCTCTAACTATCGGACTGGGTTTGGCTGGTGGACTTGCTTCTAGAACTTCCAGAAACTTGCTGAGGAAATGGACTTTATCTTAGTGGAGGAATTGGTTGAGTCTCTTAGCATTGCTCCTCCTTACAAGGATCTGGAAGCAGGCCCCGATGACCTCCTCTTCTGTGAGTTTTTTGCTAAGCCTCTTCCCGAATCTTCCTCAGTCTCTGGCTCCGCTGTGTCTGAACTAGCTTTGGATCCTGATCTCACTTCTCATCCTGATCCCTCTCGAATAGAGTCAAGCCCAGAAGAGGGGGTTGTTACCCGATCTAGAGACAGGATCGAGGAGTTTGGTTCTGAGTTCAGATACCAGGGGCAGAAGACTTAGCATTTTTTCTCTACTTTTTTTGTATTTTGTAAACCTTGGCCACCGGGGCCCGTATTTAATATAAATCTTTGAGACACTTTTAGAGCCAACTAATATTCTTTATCGGGCCCTTGTTGTCATACTACTTCAGTTAATAATTCTTGTAAATTTCGATCGGTTGCGGATCAATCGACAATGTGTCGTTCGGGATCTTAACGCCATACGAGAGACATGACAACACTTAGTCGATTTTTGCATTTTTGATAACTTGTGGATCAGTGTTGTGTCTTTGGGCTCCTAAAGCCTGGTGGGCATCAGGTGTGTGCAAAATATGTCGTTAAAAATGACACCTTAACGACACTTCAGGTTTTACCCTTCTGCAAGCGCACATATCAATTGTAGAAAGTTTTGCTTGAGAAAGGGGAATATCGATCCCACAAAGACGAGGATTGTTCAAATTAACAGTTTAAAACACTGAATTATAGTTTTCCAAAAAGATTTGATTTTTTATAAATTATATAATATTACTTAAATTAATCAAAACAACAAAGTAAATTGGTTTGTAATTCAGAGGGAGAGAAAACTAGGATTTCCTCACTCCACCACTAACTGCATAACATAGTCAAAATTCTATTTCAATTGCATGAGGGAGATCCATTGACTGTGAATCAGGTCGCACCGCGCCAGCAATTTGACCCCAAAAAGGATTAATCTCATCCGGATTGCGACAACCCATCTCAAGACTAAACTGATTAGTGCATGCCAACTACTAATAGAAAGTAAATTAATGTAGTAAATTAAAGTACGAAAATAAACTAAGGCATGTCTATATCAGTTTGTCAGGGCATGGCCTGTGTCAACCCAGGGTTTTGAGGTTTATGATCACCATTGTGTAGAAAATCACAGATTAAGAATCCGAGTTCCAGCTCATAGTGAATAATTGTGATTGTGTAAGATAAATATATTCAAAAAGTCTAAGACAAGAATCAATTCAAATATATAAACTTGTATCCCAAATAAAAACGGTCTCTCCTCTAACACAATCATCATAATATAGTCACAGCTTCCCCTCACTACAATTAAAAACAAAATTAGTACTACATTACTTGGCTAGGTTTTTATGAGAAAATCCTAGATACCGAATTAGTGTAACATGGCTGAGGGAATCTGCATTGTCGGTGTAGAAACGCTCTCCATGGCCTTCTTTTCTGGATCTCTAGATCTTCAATGGTGGTTCTCTTAAATGGAAGAGAACTCTATGAATGACCATGTATCTCCAAAATAGAACTCCCTTCTAACCCTAAAAGCCTCTCATATTTATAGACAAGTGAGGGAAACCCTAATGGTTACCCTTTTTTGTAATTTCATAATACATCAATAATCTCATAAAATCATATGTAAATATGTGTATAAGCTTGTACATATAGGTCTGGAATCACAGATCACTTGAAATATCGAAGTATGGACAAAACTCGAAAATTCTGAAACAACTCCGAAACAACTTCAGAATGTCGAGGGATCACGTGACCAACATGGGGGACCTACGCTCCTGACCTACGTTTGGTCATAGGTTTAGAACGTAGGGTCCAAAACCACAACGTAGCTTATGAGCGTAGGTTGAGTCCAATTTACCCATTTTTCTCTCTGCTGACATAGGTATCATGCACTTTTACTCTAAACACCCATCTTTTCGTATTTAAGCTAAACTAGTCACCTTTGACTGTCGATGTTTTTCGGTGAAGTAATAATGTCTGAAAATGAAATTTTTGCCCTTCCGATGAGATAATGATCTTCCGGTAGCTCTTCTTTGCTCTGGCGCACCTCTTGATTCCTTTCTTGAGATAGAAACGAACACGAACTCAATTAATTCACCGAGATTAGCTTTGTTTATTCATTAAGCTCATGAAACATGCTTACACACACAAACGAGATAAAAATACCAAGTAATAGAATGTAAAGACATAACAAACACAAGATAGGGGTGAAAAATGACCAATATTGAGCACCTATCACACCTTGAAACTGACATATTGCTAGTCCCTTAGTAATAAACTCGGAGAAAATTGACTGTGCTGATTCTTATTCTATCAACCTATCTACTCTAACCTAATCCCTTCTTTCATGAGGGTCAATGATTACACTTAGCACATGTAACAAGCCTTTTTAACCCCTAGGTTACCCCTAGTGGACGAGTGAAGTCTCGTGAAGGTTTCCAGTGATGGTACCTATAAACATCTCAATTCTTTTGTAATTACGCATTCATGAATTCACACACATGAGTCAAATAAGCTATGATACAACACACAAGATAATATGAATGCAAATACTCCCACTCACTACCAAACAACAATTATATCAAGATTCATGTTATGAATGGTTCCCACTTAAGTGAATGATTTTGTTACTTTCTACTTAAAATCCAAACAACCTTCCGTGATTTTGTCAACATTCAACTACAATATTTCAGTATCTTTTCTCCTATTTCATCAATCAAACTTTGCCATTTTTAGTAAAAATGTACTATTTCCATCTTTTCACTTTTCATCCCTTTTTGTCTTTCTAAGTGTCCAGACTTTCTAGCAAGGATTTTTAGGCCCAACCAATTAGGCCCGAGCTTCTTCCATGGGATTTATGCTCATCAGTCTTCTCCCCTTTAAACGCGAACAATGATATTGGTGATACCAAGGCCCGGTTACTCAGATCAAAGAACTGCTTTTTGCATTTTATTTTCTCAAAACAAATTTCAATTTTCTCCATTGGAACCAAAACAACTCCCATTCTCCCCTTTTATTGCGGTAAAATTATTTTTCAACTACATAGTCAAAAATCAACCTATTTCTTATAGTGAATGTGTGTTTGTGTTTATAGGTCAAAGTTGTCCTTCTTAATTTCAATTTCACTAATCACTCACCCATGTAAACCACATCACTTCACTAACTTGATCTAATCATTATTCTCATGATCGGGAACATCACATCACATACTACTCATGCATTATATACACAAAATTAATCAAACTGCGAATAACACACATTCATACTTGAAAACAACGAATTGCTCAAAACTTTCAATTTCTTTCAAAATTTTCAAAAGTTATCCTTTCTTGTAACTATATACCCTCACCCCCAAACTTATATGTGACCATGTCCTTATGGTTAAAAATAAAGAATGAGAACATATACAGTTACCCTTGAAACGCAGTTCTGGATTCTTCGAAATGTTCAACCTCCTCCCCCAAATTTGATTCGGATCACCTGTAAATATACAACAAACACATACCCAAATATCATAGTAAGGGAAAAAAATTGTAAAAATTACCATAAATTGACACACATTTTTTTAAGGAATTTTTGAAAATTATCTTTTTGGATTTTATTAAAAATAATTTTAAAAAAAAATGAAATAAAAAAATGATTTGGCCTTAAGGGCCTACAATCTCTGAGAATTGAAATTGCAGAAATAACTTACCTATTATTATACAAACCGAGGCTAGACAGCCTAGGACCAATGTTTATTGTCTTTGGCACGACGTTTCACAAAGGGTTATCCAACACCTTTCCTCTTTACCTTTCTTCCCTTAATTAAAGGATAAAATGTAAGAGGTGACTTTCTAAGCGCTCTCACCCATAGAAAATTAGTATTATTCATGACATCGAGTACATAACAATAATCACAACCCCCTTTTTCTTGTTCTAACTTCGGCCCCTATATAGTCAGTGCTTCCATCAGATCCTCCTTCAACACCTTAGACAACAGTCTTTCCACCATCTCATCACTATCCAGTAAACTAACAGACGCCATAAATTTTGGTCCCGGATCAATCTCCTCATAATATCTCAGTCTCTGCCCATGTATCCCGAACCTTTTATCGAATACTACTTCTCCGCGGGGGTAAACCGATCTAACCCTATGTGGTTCTTCCCATATTTGTCGGAGTTTACCTAGAAACACTTTCAGTTTTGGATTACATTGCCATTTCTGGCCAAGCTTAAGGAACTTAAGTCGAACATGCTTAGTATGATGTACTCTTGTTCGAGCTATATAACTCTGAGCATCCTTATACGCACAATTCCGTATCCCTTCACACTTCTCTCTCAATCGCGGATCTTCCAAGGCATATAGTTATTTTACCACATGTATACCTAATACTGGTTCATCTAGAAAGATGTCCTTAAGAGGGGTCATCCTTAGTAGGTTCTCTAAATGTTTGTGACCATTGATCATCTCTAGCATTCTTCACACCTATTTTATCTTTTAATTCATCATCCTCCACACACAACACCATCTCAAGAAGCTTACTTTCAGGCACCGACTTCTATGGAGGAATAAGTTGAGGTCCAAGAGACTCTCTTGATGCTCTCTCTGATGGTGAATACAATGCAGCTTCCAATGCAGCAATATATTTCTAACTAGATCGTTGTTGGTCCTCTCCATTTTCAAAATTCACCTCCGACCTTTTTATCACAGTCTCCAAATCATCTCTTACACTACTCTGAGGTACAACTTCTTCAACCATCCCCTCTATATTAAAACACTCAACTGGTTTAGGTAGTTGATGGTTGGTATCAAAGACATTCATCCTCAAGTTTAAATTCCCAAAAGATATGTCTATAACCCTTATTATGCAATCAACGCATGCGTTCGCCGTAGCCAAAAATGAACTTCCTAGTATAACAGGGATATGTCTCCTCAATCTATGGTTAGGTTCCATGTCTAATACTACAAAGTCTACAGGATAGTAGAACTTACCCACTTACACTATGACATCCTCCAAAATTCCTCTCGGTTGTTTAGTTGATCTATCTGCCAATTGAAGCACCACCGAGGTAATATTGAGATCTCCCAACCCTAGTTGCTGATAGACCGAGTAAGGTAATAAATTAACACTCGCACCCAGATTAAGAAGAGCTCTATAAATATTCTAGTCACCAATGACACAAGAAATAATGGGAGCACCGGGATCTTTCCTCTTAGGTGGAGTATCACTTAGTAAGATCGGACTCACATGTTCAGTCAACAAAATCTTTTTCGGGACCTTAGTTCTATTTTTATGCTTTTGAGTACAGAGATCCTTTAAAAATTTGGCATAGGATGGAATTTGGTCAACAATGTGTAGAAGAAGTTTATTGATCTCGACTTGTCGACATGGATCCAACATGTCCTTCTCCTTATGCTTTTTATACGAAATTGACTCTCGTAGACATTGAGGGTAAGTTGCTACTTCCTTATATGGTGCCCTTTCTGGTTCTTCATCTTCCTTTACTTGAGGTTGATCTTTCTGAGCTTTCTCACCCTGTTTATTTTGAGCTCTTTCTTCTGCCTTTCTTTGAACTTCTTCAACCTTTTGTTTCTTCAGCCTCTCCTCATGTTGCTCCTCAGCCTTAGTATCCACTTCTTGTCCATTTTTCAAAATTATGAGTGCTTGGACTGTCTCATGACGAGTCTCATCAAAGGATCCAGGCTCCAGTACTTATTGCGGTTTTGGGTTCAACACCGGTTAACTAGGCAATATTCTCACTATCATATCCATAGCATCCGCTACCATTAAGGCTTCCATTTGAATAAGGGATTGGGAATGAGAGTTCAGTGTTTGGATGGTCGCCTGAGAATTATTAGATTGATTTTGAAGCTCCCTCAGGGTACTCAACATCTTTTCAAAGTCAGGTGGTCTTGATAGTGAATTTTGAGTTGGATGTTGATGTTGGAAATGGTTTTCAGGATATAAAGGGTAAGTTTGATTTGGGTTAAATTCTTGGATTTGGTTTCCCTGAGGATGGGTTTGGTAGTTATATGGCTAGACAACTTGATTATTATTGAACGACTGGAGAGCTTGAGAATTATTGAATGGCTGTCTGGGTTGGTAGTTTGAATGAGAATTTTGAGCCATGATTGTTGGTGGAGATTGGTATAATTGTTGACTCTATTGGACCCCTTGGTTGTGGATTATATGATCGTTGTTCTAGAGGGAACCTTGATTCCACATTCAAAGATTGAGATGAAAGAGGGGGATGATTTTGGACATTTGATGTATATGAATTGGTGAAAGGAACATTATTTGGGTAATTCCATGCTACATTAGCATTGGTAGCAACGAATTCACCATTTTGACACTCATTATGGGAATAATTGACTTCTACCTCTACCATTTCTCTTCTAGGGGAACGATTGCTTTGGGTAAGAAACTTTTCAAATCTCTCTAATTTCTCTCCCATCAATGCCATTGAATCTCTCACATCATCATGATTAACCTCAAAAACTTTTTCAGATCGCCTATCCTAACCATCTCTAGACCTCAAATCAGATTCATATTGGATTTCATTCTCACTGATATTGTCAAACAAGTCTAAAAGTTCTTTTGCTGGCTTCAGGGTAAATTTTCCTTGTGTTGACTCATCTATCAAAGTCTTATGTGCCTCTCCAAGTCCCATATAAAAATTATTAACCCCATCATATTCAGTGAGCCTATGGTGGGGACACTTATACAAGATTTCACTATATCTCTCCCAAGTATGATGAAACCGCTCACCAGACAATTCTCTAAAACTTCTGATTGCATCTTATGCCTCTATGATCTTTCCTATGGGATAATGCTTCTGTGTGAATTCAGATTTAAGGATTTACCAATCATTTTTAGTCGCTCTGGTCAATTTGATATACCATATTTTAGCTTTGTCTCTCAACAACCAAGGAAATATACACACTCACAAATCATTCTTAGAAAGATTATCATACCTAATAGTTGACGCATCTTCTAAGAAATCATTTATGTGTTGGTATGAGTCCTCTATCCTAAGGCTAGAAAATTTTGGAAGCATATTGATCATGCTTGACTTGATCTCAAAATGTTTCGCGCCATCTTCTTCTGGGAAATCTGCATAAGAATCATACGCATCCGATGTGTAATATTCTTTCTACGATGTGGTTGGTGCCTTCTGTTGATTCACTCCTTGGTCACCCATCTTCTCGAAATTCACATATTAATATTATTTTTTTCTTCTGATAATCACAAAATCGTAGTTTTGAGGTACTAAACAACGTTTTTCACCTTAAATCCAAAGGGCTCACAATGTCATGTGAGTTATGTTCAATGACCCTTTGCCACTCAAAAACATCACCTCGTTTGCAAAATTCGGACATTTTGACAGAAAACTGTAGATTTTTTTTAAGACAATAAAATTAACTACTTCTAAACTCTTCTAACTATTAACAAAAATAAAGCTAAAAATTATGTGCAAAATGAAGATAAACTAAAACTCACAAGAGGTCCAACGATGCAACTTTCACTACTACGCCAAATTTCCTTATGCTTCTCAGAGTACCTCGCAAAAACACATAAATTTCAACTTTAGATACAATACAATAACGCAATGCAAATAAACTACTAAAGCTATTGAACAATGCCAAGTCCCCGGCAACGGCACCAAAAACTTGGTGGGCGTCAGGTGTGTGCACAGATCAATTGTAGATAGTAGGAGCATATCGATCCCACAAAGACAAGGATTGTTCACTTCAATAGTCTAAAAACACTGAATTTTAGTTTTCCAAAAAGAGTTGATTTTTGTAAATTATCTAATATTACTTAAATTAATCTAAACAACAAAGTAAATTGATTTGTGATTCAGAGGGAGAGAAAATTAGGGTTTCCTCACTCCACCACTAACCGCATAACATAGTCCAAATTCTATTTCAATTGCATGAGGGAGATCCATTGACTGTGAATCAGGTCGCACAGCGCCAACAGTTTGACCCCAAAAAGGATTAATCTCAACCGGATTACGACAACCCATCTCAAGACTAAACTAATTAGTGCATGCCAACTACTAACATAAAGTAAATTAAAGTAGTAAATTAAAGTATGAAAATAAACTAAGGCATGTCTATATTAGTTTGTCAAGGCATGACATGTGTTAACCCAGGGTTTCGAGTTTTATGACCACCATTGTGTAGAAAATCACAAATTAAGAATCCGAGTTCCAGCCCATAGTGAATAATTATGATTGTGTAAGATAAATATATTTGAAAAGTCTAAGACAAGAATCAATTCAAATATATAAACTTGTATAACGAATAAAAATGGTCTCTCATCAAACACAATCATCACAGTATAGTCACAACTTCCCCTCTCTACAATTGAAAACAAAATAAGAACTACATTACTTGGCTAGCATTTTGCGAGAAAATCCTAGATACCGAATTAGTTGATCATGGCTGAGGGAATCTGCATTGTCGGTATAGAAACACTCTCCATGGCCTTCTTCTCCGGATCTCTAGGTCTTCAATGGTGGTTCTCTTCAAAGGAAGAGAACTCTATGAATGAACGTGTATCTCCAAAACAGAACTCCTTTCTAACCCTAAAAGCCTCTCATATTTATTGACAATTGAGTGAAACCCTAATGGTTTCCCTTTTTTGTAATTTCATAATACATCAATAATCTCATAAAATCATATGTAAATATGTGTATAAGCTTGTATGTATAGGTCTAGAATCACTGATCACTTGAAATATCGAAGTTGGGACAAAGCTGGAAAATTCTGAAATAACTTTAACTTGTCGAGGGATCACGTGACCATCATGTGGGACCTATGCTTCTGACCTATGTTTGGGCGTAGGTCTAGAGCATAAAGCTACACTCCTGACCTATGTTTGGGCATAGGTCTAGAGCGTAGGGTCCAAAACCACAAACTAGCTTAGGAGCGTAGGTTTAGTCCTATTCATCCATTTTTCTCTCTGGTGATGTAGGTAAAACTTATCTTTTTGTATTTTAGCTAAACTCGTCGCTTTTGACTCCCGATGCTTTTTGGTGAAGCAATAATTTCTGAAAATAACATTTTTGCCCTTCTGGTGAGATAATGATGTCGTGAAATGACCATTTCGCCATTCGGTAGCTTTTCTTTACTCTGGCGCACCTCTTGATTCCTTTCTCGAGATAGAAACAAACACGAACTCAGTTAATTCATCGAGATTAACTATGTTTCTTCATTAAGCTCCTGAAACATGCTTACATACACAAACGAGATAAAAATACCAAGTAATGGAATGTAAAAACATAACAAACACAAGATAGGGGCAAAAAATGACTAATATTGAGCACCTATCAAGGCCATGCGAGACACATGACGACACTTAGTTTATTTTTACAATTTTGATCACTGGTAGATCAATGTTGTGTCTTCGGACTCTTAAGGCCATGCGAGAGACATAACAACACTTGGATAATTTTGTAAAACTTTGATCACTTGTGGATCAGGTGTTGTGTCTGTCGGGCTCTTGAGGCTATGCGAGAGACATAACAACACTTAGTCTATTTTTACAATTTTGATCACATGTGGATCAATGTTGTGTCTTTGGGATCTTGAGGCCATGCAAGAGACATAACAGCACTTGGATAATTTTGTAAAACTTGAATCACTTATGAATCGGTTGTTCTGTCTTTCGGGCTCTTGAGGCTATGCAAGAGACATAACAACACGTAGTTTATTTTTACAGTTTTGATCACTTGTGGATCAGTGTTGTGTCTTCGGGCTCTTGGGGCCATGCGAGAGACATAACAACACTTGGATAATTTTGTAAAACTTGGATCACTTATGGATTGGGTGTTGTATCTTTCGGGTTCTTGAGGCTATGCGAGAGACATAACAACACTTAGTTTATTTTTACAATTTTTATCACTTGTGGATCAATGTTGTGTCTTCGGGCTCTTGAGGCCATGCGAGAGACATAACAACACTTGAATAATTTTGTAAAACTTGGATCACTTATGGATCAGGTTATATGTCTTTCGGGCTCTTGAGGCGATGCGAGAGACATAACAACACTTAGATAATTTTGTAAAACTTGGATCACTAATGGATTGGGTGTTGTAATTTTAGGGCTCTTGAGGCCATGGGAAAGACATGACAACAGTTAGTTTATTTTTGCATCAGTAATCATCTGTAAGCTATCTTTGCCAAGAAAAGACAATTTTACTGATGTCAACTCAACTGATCTGGCATTGAAGCCTTTTTACAAAAGTGAATAAAGTAAGGTAAAAATTGAATTAGCCCGTTACGGGTAGTACTTCTTTAGGCGAGAGGCGTTCTGGGAGTTCGGCTTCATTCTATCAGCTTCGTTTCTGCGGACGCGATATGCTCCACGCCCGATAACTTTGGTGACGATGTACGGGCCCTCTCAAGGCTCTTTGAGTTTGCCTAAGAGTCCAATTTTTTGCCTAAGGACCATGTCCCCTACCTGAAACTCTCTTCGTTTGAATTGTTTTATTAAAATGGCTTCGGACACGTTGTTGGTAGGTTGCCAACCTAATTCCTGCTGCATTTCTTCTTTCATCCAGCAGGTCAAGGTCGTGAGCTAAATGCTGTTATTAGGGCCATCTTCCTAGACTTGGTTCGTGAGGGTTGGAACTTTCATTTCTATGGGGATTACAACCTTAGCACCATATGCCATGACGAAGGGTGTTTCCCCGATAGGTTGCATGGGTGTCGTTCTGTATGACCAGAGCACTTCAGGCAGTTTTTCTAGCCATGCTCCTTTGGCTTCTACAAGTTTTTTTGCTAGAGTGTCAAATATGGTTCGACACTTTTATGATTGAGTATCGGGCTAAGTTCATCATGATCTTTCAAGCTTCAGCTTTATTCTCCGGGAGGGCCTCGTGCCTGAGGTAGTCCGTCATGGGATCCATCCAGCTGGGCTCCCAAGGGATAAGTATTATATTCTCGGGTTCTTGGATGCTTGGTCTGGCTAGGATATTAACCAACACAACCCAGGTCAGGTCCTCATCAGCTGAAGATGCTTGCCCGACTAGGTGCTCATCCATAGTATTCTCATTTCTCGGGATGTGAGTGAAAGTTATTCTTTGAAAATGCTATGTTTCTTTTAACATGAGTGCTCGATAAGACTCCATTTTTGCATCATTTTCCTCGTATTCTCCTTTGATTTTCCTAATGACTAATTGGGAGTGACTGTACACTGCTAAGACCTGGATTTGGAGGCTTTTGGCTAACCTTAAACCAATATGATTGCTTCATACTCGGCTTCATTATTGGTGGCTGGGAACTGCAGTCGCACTGACATATGGAGATGGGTACCATCGGGCGTCTGGATCTCCAGGCCAAACCCTGACCTGTCTGAACTGGCTGACCCATCCACAAATAACTTCCAAGCATCTGACTTGTGCTACTGATCGGTCTTCTCAATTTCTTCCTTGAGCAAGAAGTCTGTAACTGCTTGACCCTTAATGGAGAGCCGGGGTACGTAATTTATATCGTAAATGCCTAATTTAATGGCCCACTTTGAAATTCTGCCAGAAAAGTCAGGTTTAGACATAATGACCCAATTGGAGTGAAGGTCAGGACAATGATTAGATGTGCCTCGAAGTAATTCCTGAGTTTTTATTTTTCATTTTTCAGTGATAACACCAGTTTCTCTTACTTGCTTTATCGGGTTTCAGCATCTGCTAAGGATTTTCTTGTGTAGAAAATAGGTATCTGCAATCTCCCATCCTCTTTGATGAGTGTTGCACTTGTTGAAACGGAGGATGTTACCAGATAGAGATACAAGACTTCATCAGATTTCGGTGTGGTAAGGATTGGGGGCTTGGCCATGTACTCCTTCAATCTTGAGAGGGCCATAAATTGCTCTAGAACCCAGACCTTACCTTTCCTTGCCTTGATTGCTTGAAAGAATGGTCTGCATCTATCGGTAAGTCTTGAGATGAATCTGCTAAGGGTGACCACTCTTCCATTCAGGACTTGAACATCCTTATAAGTCTGGGGTTCCTTCATTTCCATCAGTGCTCTGACTTGTATCGGGTTAGCCTGAATTTTGGTCCGATTCACAATGCGTCCCAGGAACTGTCTTGATGACACACGGAAAGAACATTTCTCTGGGTTGAGTTTCATTCTATGACTCGTGAGGGTATAAAACACTTGTTGCAAATGTCCCAAATGATCCCCTTTCACTCTAATTTTAACCACGGTGTCATCGATATAAGCCTCAATCATAGTGCCCATCATCCCTTTAAAGATCTTGTTCACCGGTCTCTAGAAAGTAGCACCTGCATTTTCAAACCGAAAGGTATAACTCTAAAACAATAAGTACATGTTTCGGTGATGAAGGATGTCTTTTCTTCATCGACAAGGTTCATCTTTATCTATTTGTACCCTGAGTATGCATCCATAAAGTCAATCGCTTATAGCCAGCGGTAGCATCCACCATCTAATCAATTTTTGGCATGGGAAAGCTATCATTCGGGCACGCCGTGTTTAAGTCAGTAAAATCAACACAAACTCTCCACTTACCATTCTTGTTCTGGACAACCACGACGTTGGCAAGCCAAACGAGATATTTCACTTCCCTGATGAACCTGTCCTAGACCAATCGGGTTACCTCTTCTGCTATGATTTGGTTCTTGTGGGCTCCCATGCGCCTCTACTTCTGCCTGATTGGCCTTACATTAGGGTCAACATGTAGGGAGTTATGGCAGATAGTGGGATCAATACCGGACATATATGTGTGTCCCCAAGTGAAGACATTAGAGTTGTTCTGCAAAAACTGGGTCAATTCTTTTAATTCATAATTAGTAAGGTTGGTACCTGTATATGTGACTCTTTCGGGCTTATTGGGTATTATGGATATAGGATGTAAAGGTTCGACCACGACCAGGATACCCGAATCCCCGTCCTTTAATTGTTATTTAGGAGTTGGACCCCAATCTTCGGTGAGGATCTCCTTCGGGCTTTTCACTTTCCTGATCTCTTTTAGGATAACGACATAACATTCCTTTGTAACCACCTGATCTCCTTTGATGTCGATGACGTCAAACCTGTTCAGGCCTATGCACCTCATCATTTGATGTAGGGTTGAAGGTACTCCCTACATCATGTGGATCCATCCCCTTCCCATGAGCAAATTGTGAGATGGTTTCACATCCACTATGATAAAAGTTTCTAGCAGGGTCCTTTCACCAGCAGATACTGGTAGTTGAACTTCCTCGAAGGGTTCAACCTGCTACCCGTCGAATCCCGAAATAGGACTCTGGGAGGTCATAACTTTTCTTGGATTGATTTTGAGCTTCTCGAAGGCTTATTTGGTGATGATGTTCGCACTGCTCCCTAGATCAGTCATGATCTGCTTAATAAGGCAGTTGGCTACTATCAACGTAACAACTAGTGGGTCATCATTAGGGGTCTGGACATTCTGAAGGTCTGCAGTAGAAAAAATAATATGCGCTACCCCTGTCCTCTGGTGGACTTCCCTCACCTCATTGACTTTCCTCATTTTTTGGGCTTGACGCAGCTGGCTCCGGCTGGCTCTTTCTATCTCCTTGGAGGTGGGGCCCCCAGAATCATATTGATAATTTTGATTAGCTGTGCAGCTGCGGGATTTTGGGGGGTGTTGGGTGCATACTGATCGATCCTTGGTCTGTCCTTCCAGATGTAATCCCGGAGCACACCTCAAAGTATCTTTGCATCCACCTGGCGCCTGATATTTTAACACTCGTTGGTGAGGTGCTCGAAATCACCGTGGAAGACACAGTGCTTTGACTTATCCCTCTTATCCAAAGGTTGTCTGATCGGTGGTGGTGGTTGGAAAATTCCTCTGGATTTTGTCTCCTGGTAAAGCTTGCCGAGGGTGACCCTCAGGGGAATCACTTTATCTTCAAACCTGGGACGCTTCACTGGATTTGGGGTTGAGGGATCCGAGGTATTTGGGCGCTTTCGGTCAGCTGCTGGTTCTTTCGATCGGGCTTCAACACTGACCAAGGCTGCACTCTTCTGCCTGACAGCCTCTTCCTCTTCTATCATCAAATACCCTTATGCCCTGGAGTTTCACTCCCCGATGCCGAATGGTAGGCACTTCACAGAGACTGGTGGAACTTAGTTCCGAGAATTAGGGCCATTCGGAAGACTTCGACAGCAGAGTGTTGGTCGCAATTGTCAATGGAAGAAGACTCAATGTTGAATCGGGATAGGAAGCTCTTCAGGGATTCTCCTTTCTCCTGAATCATCGTGAAGAGGCAGGATATAGTCTTCTTCTATCTCTTGTTCTCGTAATACTGGGCGACAAACAGCTTTGTAAGCTATTTCCAGCTGCCTATTGATCTGGGTGGTTGCTTTATGAACCACAGTAGGGCTGCATTGGTGATACTTGTGGAAAATACTTTACAAAGCAAGGCCTCATTCTCGGCATACATGATCATTTTCTAATGAATCTGATAAACGTGTTCTTCGGGATCTTTAGTGCCATCATAAGAGGTAAACCGGGGCATGACAAACTTCTTTGGAAAGGGCTCTCAGGTTATTCCTGGAGTGAATGGTGACTGGATCAACTCAGTGGAGGCCTGAACGGCCAGATCATCGGTAGACTGGGTCCTTAGATCTCTCAGAACCTTTTTCTAGAACTCGGCCATCATGTGCTGGAGCTTTTGGGGGTCAAGGCCTCATTGTTGATGGGGGGCTTGCCTAGGCGATGAGAGGATTCAACATGTTCCTCTGCCCCGACACCACCCTCCTGGTCCTAAGAACAGATGGGTGTTATTGGGGGAGCGGGTGGAAGAGCCATACTCGCCATAAGCTCCGCATTCTGCTTCTTCAGAGCTTGGCTCCGTTCCTTGGTAACTAACAGGCATTGCAAGATCTGTTCAATGGTCTGAGAACCATCTACCTGGCTATCTCCAGTAGTCATAGCATCCGCTTGGGAATGGGTTACCGACATAATTGCTCAGAGGGTGAAAGAACAAGATAATCACAAAAAGGAATGTCAAGATGAGTAGAAATAAGCTCAACTATCAAGATGGGAAAATGATCACATATCTGGAAGGTGAAGATGAATCACAAATCTAGGATCAAGAGAGTTTCCCACAGACAGCGCCAATGTATAAATGCTGAAAAATGCACAACACAAGAATATAGTCTTTATTGATAATTTATTTTGGGTAAATACCACTGACACCCCTCAAAGAGACTATAATTCCACACGGACCCCCTCGATATTGAGTATTCCCACACGGACCCCCTCAGACAAACGGCCGTTAGGTTTACTAACATTTTATTGTGAAATTACTAATTTGCCCTTCGATATATATTTAAAAAGATCAAATAAAAATGAATATATGTAAAGACGATTTTACCCCCAACTAACATATAAAATCATGATTTTATATATAAAATTTAATTTCGAAAAACATATAACATTATAAAATTAAAAAATAATATATAAAATTTGAAAGAATTATTTAAAATTCAAAAAAAAAATTTAATTTGAAAAAATATAAAAAATGAAAATATAAATAAATTTGAAAATAAAATATAAAAAAATTGAAAATAAATAAAAAATTCGAAAATCATATATAAAATTTTAAAAAATATTTAAAATTAGAAAAAAATATATAAAATATATAAAATTTGAAAAAATATATAAAATTATAAAATTCAAAAATAATATATAAAATTTGAAAGAAATATTTAAAATTCAAAAAAATTATATAAAATTCAAAAAAAATATGAAAATTCAAAAATAAATATATAATTCAAAAAAATATAAAATTTCGAAAACTTATATTAAAATTTGAAAATATATAAAAATTTAGAAAAATATATATAAAATGGGGAAAAATATATAGATTAAAAACAATTTAAATTTTAAAAAACATATAAAATTCTAAAATAATATATAAAATTTGAAAGAAATATTTAAAATTCAAAAAAATTATATAAAATTCAAAAAAATATAAAATTCAAAAAACATATAAAATTTTGAAAAATTATATTAAAATTGAAAATATATAAAAATTTAGAAAAATATATATAAAAAGGGGAAAAATATATTAAAATTAAAAAAATATATAAAATTCCCGAAATCTGTTTTTCGAATTTTTTTAAAACTCACAAATTCCCGATATATATTTATATACACATATTACTTAAGTCAATTATTGGCCATATATGTGTATAAATTGCAGTATACTTGTATATATTTACCCATAAACTTAGTCTCAGCTCAATAATTTTTTATTTTTTATTTTTGAAATTTCTCAGCTCATCAAATTCCGGATAGTATTGCCATAAATTGCCATTTTGAATGAGGTAAATGTTTCTAGGGTTTCCATGGCGAGGAAGCTTCACGATAGATTTCTCACAGCAAATCGGATACCTAGGCCTCGTAGTTGACAGAGGAGGAGAGATTGATTTGGTGGATTTAGGCGGCTTGCACTCTCACATATCATGTTGATCTCTTCATATTTCTACTACAAAATCTTTGTACGCTCATAGATCATCTTGTCCCCAATGGCGGCCTTCGACCTCCGACGAGAATCGACAGCTTGACGAGCCTATTGGTGGCGTCTTTGCGATGAATCGGTGGTTTAAGCGAATTGGGTTTCCTCCATGAGTCAAACCAAGATCGATTTCAACTTTCCATGGGTGGTGAGCTTCGAATGAAGGAGAAAGTGATAAGATTTGGCGGTGGTGTGGAGGCTGAGGGAGGTGGTGCTTGAGGGCCGCCAGCGGTGGAGAAGGTTAGGGTTTATGAGGTTGAGAGATAATTAGGATTTGAGAATTTTGGGTCTGACTCATATTATTAAGCTTTGGGTAAATTTGATTAATGGTAATTTAGAAATATTAAATATAATTTAGAATTAGGGTGTTGAGAGATAATTCAATTTTTTTTTTATAAATTTTGAAAAATTTATATTTCTAAAATGTCATATTTTTCCCGAATATATATTTTTTTGAATTTATTTATTTATTCGAATTTTATATTTTTTTTGAATTTTATATTTTTTTTCAAATTTTAATACAGTATATATATTTTTTGAATTTATATATTGTTTTCAAAATTTATATATTGTATAATAGGGTTTGTTTGGTTATAGAGTTAAGGGTATATAAGTATTTTTATATCATTTGAGGGCAAAATAGACTATTTATGGGGTGAATAGTGGCTGACATCACTAATTAACGGACCAATCTAACGGATTGGACACGGAAGGGGTCCGTGTGGGAAAAAAAATCAATTTAGAGGGGGTCCGTGTGGGAATACTCAATATCGAGGGGGTCCGTGTGGGATTAGGGTCTCTTTGAGGGGGTGTCGGTGGGAATAACCCATTTATTTTTGTTTATATACATACTATTTTTGGTCTTTGAGCCCATTAGGGCAACATTCCCTTACACATCATCCGTTTTCACTTTTTTGCCACGTCACTAACTTATTCTCCAAGTTTATTCTAGAATATCTAAGAAATAGGCCTTTCTCATCGGGCTTTCGATCACTTGTATTGGGTTAGCGGGCTAGACGCTTGTTGGGCTTAGATGCTTGATGGGCCCTAATATTTTCACATGTACACCTATGCTCTTCGGAAGGCCATAATTGACCCATTATCATCCTTAAGCTTTTTAAATTCCAACAAAACCACCTTTACTACTTTAAACCCTGGCCTTCATCCAAATCATTTTGAATGACAAGAGCACCATCTTCAATGACATCAAAGCATGAATCAAACATTCAATACACAAACCTAACATAGTGATTTCATGGACACTTTCTATATCAGCAAATTCTTAGGTTATAAAAGCATATGGCTGAAGAGAGTCGAGAGAGATGAGAGTCTAAAGAGGTTGGGTTGTATTGAGAAACCATTACGTTAACATCTGACGAGTCATGTTTGGTCCCAAAACGATGTAGTATATATATCTAAATTAAATGTAAATGAAGTGTTTTAATTTCAGCCGTTAGACTTAGGTTGGAGGAAAATAGGAAAGAGATTGCTCAGGAGAGGATTCGTATCCTTGCAACTGCGCCTCCTAGTAGTGTAATTTCCTATATAATAGCATGAAGTGATCAATGAGGGATGAAGCCTCAATGATGTTTTCCAAATATTTCTTTTTGCTTTGCGCGCAATACTTTCGTTAGGCCATCTAAGTAGGAAGTTCTTACTTACAAGATATGTGACCCAATCAAATATAGACATCTGTTTATAGAATTAAAAAAGGGAAAACTATATATAGGTAATGTTAGGGATATAAATTACAAAATAGTCAAATTAAAGTTTCACATTTGGTTTTGATAAAGTTAAGAAAATTAATAATAGATAAACTATCATTATTGATGTCCAAAATACCCTCCAAACACTTTTTTATAAGTACCAAAATACCCACCCTACTCCTCTTCCTCTCCAACACCCTCCATTACTCCACTATCCTCCTCCACCTAACCATAAGCCTTGATGAAGTCATGTTTTGGTTAGAGAATTATATGATTTTGTCTCTTATTTCTATTGTAGGGTTCTGTTATGTTTCAGATCAAGTGACTGATAATGACATAAACTATCACCCTATTAACAGTCTCTGGTTCCAACAAATAGTAACCCCCAATATACATCATCATAACTATAGAATTCAATAATCAACAGCAACAATGAAATTAAAATACACAATTAAATACCAAAGAGACAAATATAAAAAGACCTAATAAAAAAACAGGCTTTTAAATTACCCAGTTTCAAATATGTTGGATTACTGAAGGTAATCACAAAACGAAATATATTGTTTCAATCTAATGAAATAGTGGGTCAGTACTATAAATTGTTTCAATCTAATCTCAAAATAAAACTAAATGCTCAACTATAAAGTCTGTAATCATTCATAAGCTAACTCCAAGAACAATTACAGAACGTATTGACTAACTAAAACTATCACATTATTGCAGAAATGAAATAAAAAAATTGAGCATATACACAAATATACATATATATATATATACATATAGACAGAGAAAGAGATTACTATGTGTTGGTAGGAGCAGGCATTGATGTGTTCGATCCAATTGCGATGGTGGAGTGGTAGAGGGTGGTTGATAGGTGGAGGTGGAGGTGGACAGTGGATATTTTGGTACTTTTAAAAAAGTGTTTGGAGGGTATTTTGACCTCAACAATAATTGTTTACATATCTGTAATTAGTTTGACTAACTTTATCAAAATAAAATGTGAAACTTTAATATTGACTAATTTGTAATTTAGATCCCCTAACATTACCTATATGTAGTTTTCCCATTAAAAAAAATAAAAATATCTTCTACAAATGAGTCTCTCTCACTTATTACGCGCTTTTCTCCTCTCTTTTTTTTCTCTTTCAAAACTTTAATCTATCTCCATAACTTGCTCCTTCTAACCTCATACATTCATTGTAGTATTTTTCAAAAACTAATCACATATATAAATTTTACATTCTTTTTTTGGTGATTTTAGTTCTTGATTTTATTGTGCGAGTTTGACTTGTTGAATATAGAATATGTTAAAGTATCTCGTATTGCTCTTTTCCAAAGAATAACCATTCCAGGGATTAAAACCCATCCATGGTTCTTGAGCCCATGGAATTGATGGAAGGAGGAAGCGATGATACAAGAAGCAAGGACACTACCTGATGCTTCCGTAGTTGGGGCCATGGATTATGCGAATAGAATGTTTGAGTAGAATGTTTGAGGTTCGAAGGAGCAAGTTATGGAGGTATGTTAGGGTTTTGAAAAACAAAAAAGAAAGAGGAGAGAGAGGCGCGTGTAGAGAGAGAGACCCATTTGTGCCAAATAATTACTTTTTTTTTAATTCTATAAACAAATGTCTACTTTAGATTGGCCACATATATTGTAAGTATGTACATGGCTTAAGACAAATATTATCTTTGCTTCAGGCATGTTCACACCATCAATGAACCAAAATGACAAAAACCGGGCCATTCTAATACAATGAGAACTTGCACCATATGGCATTCATTGGCTCTTGTGCGTCTACACTTGAATTGAATATGTGCTCATACACTTCACAGTGCACAAGCATATATTAGGTTGAATTATAGTGAAATTGAGTGATGGCCTGTCCTGCAGGCTGCATTAGTGGCATACTGGACTTCTTTATTCTTCTATACGTGGATATATATATATATATCAAGCTAGCTAGACTTGAGTCCCACTGATATATATCTAATACAAGTGGTAGCCATGATCAGAGCTATCAACGTCCGAGTTGCTTGTAGAATCTTGAATCCCTTTCTTCCTTGCCTGCATCTCCGCGACCTGACTATTCATACTACTATTGGGGCTTCTATCTTTGCTTCTACATTCCTTCTCCTTCCTCCATTCCCACTTTCTACACCAATGCCTTCCCAGCATCACCCCTAGCCCCAAAAACACCGTCATCGTACACCCTCCACCTACAGACACCAATTCTACTGACACCCATCTAGTCCCCGGTCCATGTGGCATAATAGTCCACGTGGCAGCAATGTAAGCGGACGCCAAGAACATGGTGGACACCCACATGACCTTATGTGTCCACACTAGTAGTCTAGTCATCGATTTTCGCGTGAAGGGTATAACACTAACCAGAATGTTGACAATGCCAAGGGACAAGAACAATGCCATAATGTTGCACACCATGAAGGCCTTGTAAGGAGTGTGCCCACCCATTATAGCCTTTCCAGTGACTTGATTGAACCCACCAGGAGGGTTAATACCAGCTGCAAATGTGACGGTCGCTATCAAAACCGCCACAATTGTAATGGTGTTGCGCGCGTTGCGTAAGCCCTCCATTTGGTGCTCGAGTTGCTTCCCTCTCTTGTGATGGTGATGATGATGGGGCTTATGCCGGTGGCGAGACTCTGGAGTCTTCTTTGGTATGTCGGAGTTGGGATTGCTGGTGATTCGCCGAATTTCTTCTAGTGATGTAGGGGGCATTTGCTCACCTCTCTTGGCACCAGCTTCTACTAATGCCGGCATGATCATAAGGGCACCTGAGTTACTAGCATCAGAGGCAACTATATCTAGAGGTGTTTGTCCGTTTCGATTCAGAACATTTACATCCACTCCAAGTTTAAGCATGTGGGTGACCATCTATTCTCCAGCCATATATATATATGAAATAAAAAAGAGAGTATTACACCAGAATAACCAATGCAGAGATAAATATATGATCAGTACAATAGAAATTAAACTAGTTTCAACTGCTTAACTAATGTATGTAATATATACTAGTGTAATCCATGATTCCATTGTTTCTTAATTGTATACTCCATGAGAAATTAAGTTAAAAGAGGAATATAGGACATCATGAAATTAAGGAGTTCACATCTATAAAAATAGGAATATTTTATCTACCATAGAATTTGAGTTTTTTTTTCTTTTATTACTCATACTATCTCAATGGAGTTTCACATTGAATAGGAGACAGTATACATGTCTCAACCTCCTGGTTTTGAGTCCCGCGTTCCAGGGGTTGTCACCTCTATAAATCTATTTATGGACTCAAACTGTCACCTCGAGTGTGGTTTGTAAAATTTAGAAAGGCAGGGCTTGCTCATGGCATGACTACAAGCCAAACTCAGTTTCTTCAAAGGGAGAAAGTGTTATATTATAATTTTAGTAGTCTATGTGGATGATATTGTCATTAGTGACAAGAATGAGATTCAAACCTTGATTCACCATTGGATTTAAATTTTCTTGGTATCAAGGTTGCTAGATCAAAGAAATGCATCTCCCTATCTTGTAGAAAATATATTATTGATATCTTAGAGGATACATGTTATCTTGACTGTAAATCTGCAACAACACCAATGAAGACTAATCTAAAAACATTTTCTAATGATGGTGAATTTATTGAGGATCTGGAGATGTATAGGGGATTGTAGGCAAGCATATTTATCTAATTATTACTCAACCAGTCATTGCCTATTCAGTCAGTGTTGTGAATCAATTTATGACAAGCCCACGAACTCCTCACTTAAATGTAGTGATACGAATTCTGAAGTATCTTAAGTGAGTTCCATGTCGTGGTCTTCTCTATCAATTATATGAAAATCTATGCATAGAGGGTTATACAAATGTTGACTGGGCAAGTTCTACTTAGACATGCGATCAACAACCGGTTACTGCACTTTCATTGGAGGCAATCTAGTCTCTTGGAAGAGCAAGAAACAATCAGTTGTAGTGCGTCTAGTGCTGAAGCTGAGCATCGTACAATGGCACATACTTCTTGTGAACTAATGTGGTTGAGAACTTTGTTACAAGAGCTCGATTTTTATGTTCAATACCCGTCTCTTCTCCATTGTGATAACCAAACAACTATTCACATTACCGGTAACCCCATTTTTATGAGCGAACAAAATATATTAATGTTGATTGTTATTTCGTTCATTATAAAGTGATTTCGAAAGAATTTGTAACTTCATTTGTATCATCGGGGAATCAGTTAGCTGATATTTTTACCAAAGCTCTAAAACCAAGATTTCTTGTATTGCTGGGAGTCTTTGACATCTATACTACATGTTGAGGGGGAATGTTAAACCAAACAACTCGTAGTTAACTTTTGCTAATTAAGGAATTAAATCTTATAATAATTTTTCCTTAATTCAGGAATTTGACATACCTTGATTAGGGTAGAATCTAGGATATGATACTCCTTTAGTAGGGACAAAATTTGGGTGGTCCTCAATTGTTCCTTTGAGATCACTATATATGTCTTGTAATTACTCCTTGAGAATATAATAGAATAATACATTATTCTCCCTAGGATAAGATTTAGCTTACTTTTTCAACAGATTTAAAGATAAGATTTTGATGTCATGTTAATTATCACTTACTTTGAAATTTTAAGCTAATATTGGCGATGTTGCAACTCTATTATCAAGTCATTTAACAATTATGTAATCCTAATATTTACAAATACATGTCTTACAATAAATGAGAGCTAAAGTTCAAAGAGAGCGAGGTCTTACAGTTGTGAGTTTTCCTGCAATTGCAAGGTGCAAGATGGTGTTGCCATCATTGTCTTGCATGTTAGCAAGCTTTATGAAGTTGAGAAATTCCAACAAATACCTAACTGCTTCAAACTGATTGTTCTTCACAGCAATGTGTAGAACGGTCTCTCCATTTCTCGTTACCATCTCAGAGGACTCGAGGCTTACTGAGAGTATCTCAATTAAGACGTTGAGTCTCCCTTTAGTAGCAGCCAAATGGAGCGGTGTTCGACCTTCTTCATCCTGAAAGAACGAGAGGTCTGAATCCAATCTCAGAAGCTCCCTTGTTATGTCCAAGTGTCCTTTACAGCTCGCTAGGTGCAACGGTGAGCATCCATGTGAATCCTTCTTGCATGAAAAGTCGGGGCGTAACTTCAGTATTTCTTTCACTATTTCTGTAACCAAGCATATGTCTGAATTTCAGCATGAGCTATAGACACAAATATTAGTGAACTACTTGATCAAGAGAAGGCCTACATAACCCCAAGGGGATGGCTAAGTTGGAAAGGAATTAGGACTTAGCGCATCAACAAGTATTAGGTTCCATATTCGATTTCTATTGGGAGTGTGAATAATTCGTAGGGGCTATGACCACATACACAGTAGGAGCTTTATCCGACCCGTGTGGAGGGGTCGCTTTGCATGGTCCGCTGAATTATTGAGTATTTCTGCATACGTAGTACTACTATATAATTATTGGACATAAGCATTTTTGTGTGTTATGATTCCATCCTCAAATGATATCATTTTTTTGTTCCATCTAGCCTTGGGAAAATTTCAATTTCTCTATTGACGAAAATAAATGAATTACTAAATATCTCCTTCACCTCATGAGTGAAATTAAGGTGAGTATTGAAGTCCCATATCAAACGCTATGCCAGCTTTTTATTAAAAGTAAATATGAGAAACAATAATATATTTTCTTAATTAAAATGCAACGTGGAGGTTGAGGGTTAAAGCTAGTTATCTTGTAGTACAGTGTATATACTATCCGGCTTTCGAAATAAATAAATATATACATATATATATATATATATATATATATATATAAGAAAAGAAAAAGGATTTTTTTGAGTTAAGTCCTATAATTTTGCATGCATTTTAACATTGGTCCCTTTTTGAAAATTTATTAGAGATGGGTCATATTAGTCTTATTTTATGTTGGGTAAATTATATTTTCACTCCCTCTTGTTAATGTAAATTCCACTTTCACCCCCTCTTATTCCATCAATTACACTTTCACCCCCTCAATCAAAATTTGAGATGTGAAATGACTAAGTACCCCTAAATGTGTGTGAGGACTTATTTGCCCGTCCATAAATATCTGAAAAGAGCAACCTACCCTCCTTTTATCGTGTATATATATTTCGAAATAATATATATTTTTTGAAATATATATATTTCGTGAAAATATATATATATTTAGGGAATAATATATATTTAGAAAAAAAAAATCCCGAAATATATATTTTTCCCGAAAAAAATAATTTGAAAAAAAAAATTGGGAAAAATATATATATTTTTATTTCTTTCGGGAAACAATATATATTTCGAAATATATATATACATAAAATGAGGGTATGTTGGTCTTTTCACACCTTTATGGATGAGCAAATAAATCCTCACACACATTTAGGGGTACTTTAGTCATTTCACGTCTTAAATTTTGGTTGAGGGGTGAAAGTGTAATTAATGAAATAAGAGGGAGTGAAAGTATAATTTACATTAACTAGAGGGAGTTAAAGTATAATTTATCCAATATAAAATAAGACTAATAGGACTAATCTCTAATAAATTTAAAAAAAGTACCAATATTTAAATACATATAAAATTATAGGACTTAACCAAAAGAAAAAAAGAACCCAAACAAAAAATAGAAGTCGTCTTTGCAAACAATCAAGCAAAGACTTTCTGTATGTATGAGCGCAATGAAGAGATAGGCATGCATGTCGTGTGACAATTCCAATCACATAATTTCATTAATTGAAAAGGGACTCAAGTTTTTTTTGGAGTGATTATAAATATGCGGTTTTGCATCACTTGTCATTTAGTTGTTATTTTCCACACAATTACGGTAATGGGCCATATATGCTGATTGACCCAAGATAGAAAGATTTTACAGTCAACGGGCAAATTTTAAACCAAACATATATATATATATATACACACACATATAATAATGATCACTTTCTCACCCCAAAAAATTCGTTCCCACTACATGTATGGCAACTTTTGAATGTAATTAGAGTAAATAAAATAATTATTAAAAACAAAATATACAAGTCACATTCAATGATCTCATTAATTAGTGTGGATAAATTTTCTTACCAGCGGATGATCAAAAATCATTATCCTATAATAAATAAAGCACAATACTTAGATTATATATCATGAGGACCAACTTCGTCATTCCAGATAATGTAATATAATACAATTTAGATATGTGGCCAAAATCTTTTTCAAAATGACGATCTCCTTAGGGTCTAGGTCTCAAGGATATCTTCTTTGGGGGTTAGACATTTTTTTTCAAAAAGAATTGAGCTTGATTTGTGTATTTATGAATTTTATGTCAAACTTCCTTGTTAAAAAATTTTTAGCCACATGTCCAAATCAATGACGGATCCAGACACCAATTTCAATGGGGGCATAGCGATATTTTTTTTGTAACTTTAGTGGAGCATATTGGTATTTTTTGTAATTTCAGTGGGGACATAGTGATATTTTAATAGAGTTTTTTCATAAATATAGAATTTTCTAGGTAGGAAATTATAAATAAAAAAAAGTTCAGTGGGCCACATGCCCCACCTGAATCCGTCCTTGATCCAAACTATATTGTATCACATCATCGGGATGACGAAATTGGTCCTCATGGGCACGACCTAAATGGCAACATATAAATATAAGGACAATACTTGGGTCATTCTCGGGAGTTTGAAGTTGGTCCTCCCCTCTTACTTGGCCCAATAATATTAAAACATGTGTCTAAAACTAATTAAATATTTAATATGGATATAACTCATTACTTCATGGATTTTAACTCGAATAAAAAAAAACATTAAGGCTTTGAATTGCAAATCAAACTTTCTATCCAATTGCTTTGCCGTCGATTTGTAAATTCCACGTTTATATAGTTGCATATAGAACAAAAACTTAGTTGTGGTTTTTTGGTTTCGAAGAACCAATGTCACTATCAAAATTCTGGAATTTGCAGGTTAATTTCTAAACTGCTCCACTCTTTCTACTTTCCTTTAGATTGGGCTTGAAAGAAATTAAACATCTACTTCAAAATATACATGTATATATATGTATATATTCCTGAAGAAGTAAATAATGAATGTGTGAAAAATTATTAATTCTTCCATGGTTTTCACTAATCATATTGTTTTGCCCTTCCTAATTCTTGAGTAGTATTTTGTCCAAGCTTCTTTTTCTTTTTTTCTTTTTTATTTTATTTTGTTATATATACTGTGCATTGAATTTTCAAAACTTCCTAAGTTCTGCAGTGTTCAAAATCAAAAGGGTAGTTTGCAGTTGTCCACCCTAGTTGCTTATCAAAATATTATGTATAATTTTCCGAAAAATCAGAAATCAAAAGGAACTTTCTGTGGGAATGTTTTACCGTCGATTGGCAATACAAAGGCCATGTTTTATGTGGCTGAGGTGTTGAGTTGAAAGGGTTAAAAGACGAGTGAAAAAAAGAAAGAATTTTTTTAGATCCAGGTTAAAACCAATAACAAAATGAGTAATACCAATTTTTATGCTCTAATTAATTTACCGTCTTAATTTTATTGGGCCAACAAAAAAGGGAGGACCAACTTCATTTTTCGTGGGAGGACCAGAATATTATCCTAAATATAAATCGCAACATATAAATATAAATAAATTACCTGTATGTCCTGCAAAAGATGCAACATGGATTGAGCTAGTCAACATATCTACTTCCAGCATCAGTAGCCTTGGAAAGTTGATCAAAAGATGTTTCACCACTTCAACTCTCCCTCTCTCACTTGCCACAAAGAGAACACTCTCATCTCTACAATTCACCTTATAAACAACCCACGGATCAGTCTCCACCAACACTCTCACTATCTCCATCTGACCTTCTCTGCATGCCTCATGCACGGCTGTCTCCATCTCTCCGTTCTCCGCCCTCACCATTTCCGGCCATAACTTCAGTAACTCGGACGCCAAGTCGACGTGCCCAAACCGGGCAGCTAGGTGGAGTACGGTGTTGAATGATCCGGGGACTGTTTGTCTGATGATACCATTATCTTCTTGCACGAGTGTTTGAAGGGCCGGGATGTCGCCCCTTAAGACAGCCTCGTAGAGTCGGCGATCCATGTTGCTGGAGAAATGGGAAGAGAGGGGAATGGTAGTGGATGGAAATGGTGTGGTATAGTTGGAGGGAAATAAAGGAGGGAGGAGATATTTTTTTCCACAAATGAAGTAGCATGGAATTTTCCACAAATGCAGTAGCATGGAATTTTCCCTTATGTGGTTTATCCAACAAGGTAGAGACCTTATAAAAGGGTCCAAGTCTTTTATTTTGTTGGACTTAAATGACACTTGGAAAAGGTTCTTTTTCGGTATCTATAAATCACATGGAACAAAAATAATACTAAAATTACCTAAGCGATTAGGGAAAATAGCCTAGAGGATGGATAGGTTTTTTTATTGATTTATTGACAAATTAAAATTAATTGCGGAAAAGTCAATTTTAATTCAATTATCTAACAAGATAAATCATGCAAAGATTAATCTAAGTGCAGAAATTGTTAACACCACAAATGAGCCAACACAGAGCAAGGCAGAGATGGTGACATAGCCACAAATTAAGCCGGATCAAGAAGGTGGGCCGAGATAAAAATTGAAATTTCGGCCTATAAATTGAAGCCCACTTGAGCAAGATTTGCAGTTGAGTTAGGATTGAAGAGCTTTGAGTAAATCAATTTGGAACAGATTACTAATATGAGTTGTAGTCATTTATGCTATTACTTATATATGAAGTTTAGTTAGAATTAAGTTAGCTTGGGATTTATTTCTTAATTATCCTTTGTATAATTATTGAAATTAGGTTATTTATCTTAAATGGTTGTCATCATGTAATTTTTTATTCTCTATAAATGAAGAACAAGACCTCTGTTTTAGAGGACCGGCACAAACACAAAAAACTACTCACGTAGTATTATTTTCTCTAACTTTTTCTTCCAATCACACTACTCCGGTAGTCCCTCAATTATCTCGTTCTTTCTTAATTCTTTATGCCGTCTTCATATTCTCTTCTCATTCTTTTTCTAGTCCGTCTATTTTCTACCTCCTTTCTACCTCCATTCTTCTACAATTTCTTTCGGTTACCCAAAGTCCTCTTAATTGAGGCAATCTAAACCTTTCACGTGAGTTTTCGTTCTCTCTCGTGCAAATCGCCTGATTTCGTTACTTTGTTCAAAAGAGACGATTTATTCGTTTGCCTTGAACCGTTTGAGCCACGACACCGGCTCTGGCACGCCCGCAATTTACAGAAAAATATATTTCGGCCTAATTCTTCGGCCAATTTATTTTTGGAGCGAATAGAAAATGAAGCAAGAGACGACACACGATATTTTTACATGAAAAACCTTAGAAAAGTTCCAAGTAAAAACCACGGATACGCTCAGGTATCGATGCACTATGAATCAAGAAGTACACAGACTCTATGTCACACCCCGAATCCGAAAATCCGGATAATGACTTAAATTTAATTAAAATTCATAAAAATACCAAATGGTCAAACTGGTCAACCGACATTGTTTATAATTCACTAGCGCGGAAGCGAAATAGAAATAATAAAATCACATACAAATTCCGAAATCAAATCAAATTACAACACGAACACACTAGTCCAAAGCCAAAAATAATACAAATCATAATAAGCACGCAATCTCCATTATTACATAAAGATGTAATTATTATAGGTTCAAATTCCACAAATTTCCAATAGTTCACGCATCATCCACCAATGGTTCTTTTCCTGAAAAATGTTAAGGGGTGAGCACAAACGGCCCAGTAGAGAAAAATCATGAAGCGTAAGATTCCGCAAGTATGTAAATTAATGAATACGTATAGGGTCAAGTCTCTACCCTAGTCCAATGTCAAGATATAAATGCATAAGGAATCACAATATAAACTCATGTAGAATAATTTAAATAATACCATCAAGATAATTTAAAAGTTCTATAATCACGAAATTAAAACCAATACTTTCAATATGAACTCAAATCCAACTATCACAACCGAAATAGCATCAAATTCAAAATCATCAAATGGGAAAATTATGTCGTGAAACAAACCCTAGGACATGAACTACCTGTTCATCTGCCTAGTCGTCTTGGGGCTACTAACCCTACGGTGACGTCAACCAATCGCGCGATAATTCGAGGACTTGCACCCCGGGAGCTCCTTCGTCCCCCCATTGCTCACACCACACGACCATTTCCCAAAATCAACAACCAATCCACCATTCACAATTCACAATTCATAAATGTCATTCACATGCGCACATAAGTAATAAATATATCCGCACTCCATGATCCACCTAATAAAATTCTATCGTGGCATGAATCAATGCATTTAAACACATTAATGCAATTTCACAACTCATGTCAAACATAGCACAATAAGATGATGAATCTATATATAAACATTAAGATGCATAAATGAAGATTCTTAAACTCACACGATACCCCAATAAATCCCTACCTCAAACTTGATAAAATATCCAGTAAAATACCAACAATCAAAACAATATGGTTGTGTAGAGAATGAATAAACGGACGGTTCTCCCTTCACGCCTTCATTTGTACCCTGTTATGCCCGAAACCAATTAACACATATTGAATAATTTTTATATACATAACCATAATTATTTTTATAATAATATTTTCCAATAAACATTCTGATATATATAAATATCTACTCAAAAATATTCGGAATTAATAGACAAAATTTAGCTACTTAATTAAGAATCGAAAAGTTCGGTTTCGAATACTACCGTAAAACGGACAGCAGGTAATCTATGATTTTTAGAAAACTCTACAGGTTTGATAAAAATATGAAATTTACAGGATACACTCCAACTTTCTACGTAGGTCTACTGTAAAATTTTCATAAGCTTTAATCAAAGGACAGTGGTCCAAAATAATTATAAAAGACAGCTTTCCTAACAGTTCCGAAAACTGAACACCCTTTACTCCAAGATTTTTACAAACCTATCCATGAATTATATGACTACCGAAATCTCCAGATTTACATCTTATATACTCAAGATCAGGTGATAAAATTATAAGTACAAAATTAGAATTATAGATAACTCAAATCGGTAACACAAGTTCCGGTTTTAAACTACGGTTAAAACTAAACAGTTACTACTCAACAATTTTTATTACCAGTATAAATTAACTTAAAATTCTTGATCTTCAGTACATATGTCCTAGACATATACAAAATGTTATAATAAAAGTTTCAAGATTTATAAGAATACGAAACCATATGAAACAATTGGCTAAATCGAAACCGAAATCGGATCAGCAAGCAGTAAAATATCACTGGACAGCGTACTTCCGTGATTTTTAGAAAATTTAATATTTATCTAAATGATCTGAAATTTTGAGAGATGATAATAGACATATACAAAAGCATACTGTAAAAGTTTCAAAAAATTTTAAATAATTTAACATGGTCTATAAATTTCTCAAACCGAGTAAAACAAAACGGTCTGCAGCAACAACAATATCCGAATAACATGTTTTTTCCTAGATTTTTAATTAACTCTCTACTTATCTATAAATTCTGAAATTTTCAGGAACATATAATCACATACCTATATATGATCTGTAAAATTTTCATAAACTAATTTTGATCCGTACATATATTATAAATTAGAGATCTAAAGCCTTGATTTTCACTAAACATGTAAACTTGCAATCTGGAATTTTTGAAAAATCAAATCAAATTAAATAATATAGATCACATACCGTAATTGGTATTAAACCGAAGATCGGAACACGTAGAACAACTTCCTAGTTGAGCACAAAATTGAATCCCCACTCTAAGATGCTCAAAATGTAGAGAGAAGAAGATAAGAGAAAAATAGAGAATGATGAAAAAAATAGTTTTGCTTGATTGTTGAGAATATGCAAAAGCTAACCTCAACACATCAATATAATGGCTGAAAACTTTCATCAATAATGTCATAAAGTGGTGTCAATATAATAGATGTATGATTGCACCTTTAAATTATGGAGGAATATGCTTTTGGAAAGTTGAAGATAAAAATAAAAATAAACATGTGGAATTCGGTCACACATTTACATATAATGAATATATTGCAAAAGTTACCCTCATCTTTATCAAACTCAAAAGTAACCCCCACATTTAATTAAAATATCGAAACTACCCGATCAACGACAAAAATGAAAATTTTACAAAACATAGGAATGAACCCAAAAATTCAAATCATGAAATCCTTAATGCACGAAAACACATGCAATGCCACGTAATGCACAAGATAAAAAATATATATATTAACCGAAGAAAAAGAAATTATTTAAATTAACCTGGTCATTACACTCTATGAAGTTTTAGACTTACAAATCAGTCATGCTCTGTCTTTCTCCACTCGACATCTGAAAGCCTTGAATCACTCGCTCTCCATGAAACTCTCGCTCCATTCCATACTCTGACGACTCCGCTTCTCAACGGATTAAACAACCATGAAGCCTCCTGCTCCGATCTCCGCCCTCAAATGTCTCCATTTCTCAACGGATCAATGCAACCACGTTGCACTAGGTGGTGTAATGATTTTTTAGCAACGATTCATCCAATTGTGCATAAAGATATGCGGTGTAGAAGCACAATTGGATAATCACCAAAAAACTAGAGCAACACTTGATATAGAATAATCAAACGATCTCATTTTCTCTCTATAAGAACACTTTTGTGTATCGTTTATTTATGGCATGTTCTATACAATAACCATGTTGAGTATTAAATAAGTTGTGTTGATTTCAACGACATCTACAAGCTACAATAAAAGACAATAATGAATAATACAAGTGAAATACAAAAATGACCGTATTAAGTAAAATTGTCTCCTGGAGGGCGAAAACGACATTTTTTGAATCCGTCAACAACAGGAAAAAGTTTCTTAGATTCAAGACGGTGGTTTGGCATAGTTGCGGAGAAAAGTGATTTTCATGAAGGATCAATGCTTGAATCAACGCTTTCAGAATTAAAAAAAAAAAAAAAAGTGGGTAGAAAGTGTTTTTGTACGCTTGGGGCTTCAAGCGTAGCAGCGGCAAGAATTTGTCTAAATTTTTGTTGCGTTGCTGATACGTTCCCGTTTTGATTATTTGGTGTATTGACGTCTCATACATATCAAAGTGCATACTATATATATGATATATATCAGAATAAAGGGTTTCGATGTGAAATTATGAGAAAGGGCAAACTTATGATTTTTATCATCATTTCCTATGAACACTATCATCGTACACCCTCCCCAAACACCAATTCTATTGACACCCATCTAGTCCCCGGTCCATGTGGCATAATAGTCCACGTGGCAGCAATGTAAGCGGCCGCCATGAACATGGTGGATACCCACATGACCTTATGTGTCAACACTAGCAGTCTAGTCATCGATTTTCGCGTGAAGGGTATAACACTAACCAGAATCTTGACAATGCCAAGGGACAAGTACAATGCCATAATGTTGCACACCATGAAGGCCTTGTAAGGAGTGTGCCCACCCATTATAGCCTTTCCAGTGACTTGATTGAACCCACCAGGAGGGTTAATACCAGCTGCAAATGTGACGGTCGCTATCAAAACTGGCACAACTGTAATGGTGTTGCGCGCATTGCCTAAGCCCTCCATTTGGTGCTCGAGTTGCTTCACTCTCTTGTGATGGTGATGATGATGGGGCTTATGCCGGTGGCGAGACTCTGGAGTCTTCTTTGGTATGTCGGAGTTGGGATTGCTGGTGATTCGCCGAATTTCTTCTAGTGATGTAGGGGGCATTTGCTCACCTCTCTTGGCACCAGCTTCTACTAATGCCGGTATGATCATAAGGGCACCTGAGTTACTAGCATTAGAGGCAACTATATCTAGAGGTGTTTGTCCGTTATTCAGAACATTTACACCACTCCAAGTTTAAGCATGTGGGTGACCATCAATTCTCCAGCCATATATATATATGAAATAAAAAAGAGAGTATTACACCAGAATGCAGAGATAAATATATGATCAGTACAATAGAAATTAAACAAGTTTCAACTGCTTAACTAATGTATGTAATATATACTAGTGTAATTCATGATTCCATTGTTTCTTAATTGTATGCTCCATGAGAAATTAAGTTAAAGAGGAATATAGGACATCATGAAATTAAGGAGTTCACATCTATAAAAATAGGAACATTTTATCTACCATAGAATTTGAGTTTTTTTTTTCTTTTATTACTCATACTATCTTAATGGAGTTTCACATTGAATATAATTATCTAATTATTACTTGACCAGTCATTGCCTATTCAGTCAGTGTTTCGAGTCAATTTATGGCCAACCTACGAACTCCTCACTTACATGTAGTGATACGGATTCTGAAGTATCATAAATGAGTTCCATGTCGTGGTCTTCTCTATCAATTATATGGGCATCTACGCATCAAGGGTTATACAAATGCTGACTGAGCAAGTTCTCCTTAGACATGCGATCAATAGCCGGTTACTGCACTTTTATTGGAGGCAATCTAGTCACTTGGAAAAGCAAGAAACAGTCAGTTGTAGTGCTTTCAAGTCCTAAAGCTGAGCATCGTACAATCGCACTTACTTCTTCTGAACTATTGTGGTTGAGAACCCTGTTTCAAGAGCTAGATTTTTATGTTCAATACCTGTCTCTTCTCCATTGTGATAACCAGACTGCTATTCACATTGTCGGTAACCCCATTTTTTATGAGCGAACAAAATATATTTAGGTTGATTGTTATTTTGTTTGTTATAAAGTGACTTCGAAAGAAATTGTAAATTCATTTGTATCATCGGGGAATCAGTTAGCTGATATTTTTATCGAGGCTCTAAAACCAAGATTTCTTATAGAGATAGGAGTTTTTGACATCTATACTCCATGTTGAGGGGGAATGTTAACCAAACAACTCGTAGTTAACTTTCCCTAATTAAGGAATTAAATCTTATAATCAACTTTTTCCTAATTCAGGGATTTGACATACCTTGATTAGGGTAGAATCTAGGATATGATACTCCTTTACTAGGGGCAAATTTTGGGATATGATATTTCTTGAATAGGGACAGAATTTGGGTTGTCCTTAATTGTTCCTTTGAGAGCATTATATATGTCTTGTAATTACTACTTGAGAATATAATAAAATAATATATTCTAAAATAAGATTTAGCTTACTTTTTCAACAGATTTAAAGATAAGATTTTGATGTCATGTTAATTATCACTTACTTTGAAATTTTAAGCTAATATTGGCGATGTTGCAACTCTATTATCAAGTCATTTAACAATTATGTAATCCTAATATTTACAAATACATGTCTTACAATAAATGAGAGCTAAAGTTCAAAGAGAGCGAGGTCTTACAGTTGTGAGTTTTCCTGCAATTGCAAGGTGCAAGATGGTGTTGCCATCATTGTCTTGCATGTTAGCAAGCTTTATGAAGTTGAGAAATTCCAACAAATACCTAACTGCTTCAAACTGATTGTTCTTCACAGCAATGTGTAGAACGGTCTCTCCATTTCTCGTTACCATCTCAGAGGACTCGATGCTTACTGAGAGTATCTCAATTAAGACGTTGAGTCTCCCTTTAGTAGCAGCCAAATGGAGCGGTGTTCGACGTTCTTCATCCTGAAAGAAAGAGAGGTCTGAATCCAATCTCAGAAGCTCCCTTGTTATGTCCAAGTGTCCTTTACTGCTCGCTAGGTGCAACGGTGAGCATCCATGTGAATCCTTCTTGCATGAAAAGTTGGGGCGTTTTCACTATTTCTGTAACCAAGCATATATCTGATTTTTTTTTTTTTTTTGAAAGATTAAGCAATTTTTATAGAAATATAGGGGGAAAATACAGAAGGGCCCAAAGGCCAAATGAAATTACAAAGACTAACACACGGGTCCAATAAAAAGGAATACAGAAGAAACCGTTAACCGTTGTTTAACAACTCGCAATAACTCACACCATGGATTTAGCTTTACGACTTACTCAAGCTTCATTGAAGCAACCACCTGACAAGTCATAGCTTAACATGACTTGCCAAGACAGAATATTACTCATCTGGAAGCCGTGTGGGCGGACGAATGAAAGAAGATGGATTTAGCTTAACTTGGCATATGTCTGAATATTAGCATGAGCTATTGAGACAAATATTAATGAACTATGTGATCAAGAGAAGACCTACAGAACCCTAACGGGATGGCCAAGTTGGAAAGGACTTAATTGAGACTTAGTGCATCAAGAAGCATTAGGTCCCATCTTTCCAATTGTGTGGAGGGGTCGCTTTGCACGAATCCCCTGAATTAGTTAGAAAACAAGCATACTGTGCGTTTCCGCATTGTACTTACTATATAATTATTGGATAAAAGCATTTGTGTGTTATGATTCGTTCATCAAATGTATCATTTTTTGTTCCATCCTAGCCATGGGAAAATTCCATTTCTCTATTTGTGAAAATAAATGAATTACTAAATATTTCCTTCACCTCATGAGTTGACGGTTGGTGAATTGATGATATTTGTCGTTGATTCATCAAACTCCGGTTAACAAAATTTATAATATCTACTAATACTTCACTTAAAATAGTATAGCAATAAGTAGGGTCGAACCATTCTCAACTTAGAAATAAGTTTGAGACTAGGATCCAAAACTTTAATTTTTGAGATAAAAAGAAATTACTTAAAATAATTCTTTAATTTTTAAATAGTAATCTAAAATAACTAGATAATTATCAAATGGTGGAAGAAATCTCAAGGGAAGAGAATCCACCACCAGGGTCTATATAAATAATATTATATATTTCTATTGCAAATTCTCCTCCAACCTATTAAATATAAACATAGATATTGGTAAGCATTCCCCGTATTTCCATTAATTGGTAATCACGGAAAATCCTCCCTCTAATGTTTTGGTTTAAAAATAAATAAATATAAATAGTGGTAGGCATTCCCCGTATTTCCATTGATTGGTAATCACGGAAAATCCTTCCTCTATTGTTTTGATTTAAAAAATAAATAAATAAAGATAGTGGTAGGCATTCCCCGTATTTCCATTTATTGGTAATCACGGAGAATCCTTCCTCTATTTTCAACCTCTATTGTGGGTTTTGTCACTTGAAAGAATTATTTCGGGAAGAGAATTAAAAAATAAGAAATAAAATAAAATTATGTATATCTTACCCAAGGTTGCTTCATCACTCCCTTAAGAAGATGTTTAAGGTAGCATAATGATAGAGAAATAAAATAAGATGATAGAAGAATTTTTCATTAACTAAGAAAAAGATTACAACAAAATAAAAACTTGATACAAGACTAAATTCTCTCTACAATTTCTTGCTCTCTACCATCTAACTCCATACAATTTCCAACTACTCTCCTATTTATAGAGAAAATTGGAATATAATGAAATCTTGTAAAGTGAAGTTAGATCTACTTTTCTTTTCTTTTTCTTTGAATATTGATGTTTTCCAAGTCATTTTCTTCTTTCTTCATGTGCATTATATTCTTCATTTTTTCTTCATGTGCATTGTATTCTTCATCTTCCATCCATGTGCATTATATTCTTCATCTTCCATCCATGTGCATTCCTTTCTTCACTTTAATATATTTTCTTCATCTTTTCCAATTCAAACCTATAAGAAATAAAAAGATATGTATAAGAACATTTATGCAATAAAATGGTGAATTAAAGATTTATTTTTGACATTTAAAATAGTGATTTTGTGAACTTATCAAATTACCCCCAAACAAGCTCTTGCTAGTCCTCTTAGCAAATAAGGGCAAAATAGTTTAGTTTGCAAAATTAGACTTTTATTAATTTTAACCAAAGATGTGCCACTTTCGCAGGCTACTTTCGATTGCATTTACCATATGCAATAAAGCCTTAAACCCCTAAGTTACCCTAGTGGACGAACAATAGCCTCGTGAGGGTTGGATATATTACCCACAACTTCTTCATTCTTCATTTTCATGCATTCATGCATTCACATATTCATTAATCAAGCCATGATACAATATATAAGATAATATGAATGCAAATACTATCACTCACTATCAAACAATAACTATCTCAAGCTAATGATATGAATGATCCCCACTGAAGTAAATAATTTCGTTACTTTCTACTCCAATCTAGACAACCTTCCGTGTTCTTGTGAACATTCTACTATGGTATGTCAATCTCTCTTCTTCTACTTCATTGATCAAACTTTTCCATATTTTTCCGAAAAAACTCATTATTTCCATCATTTCACTTCCATCCCTTTTTGTATTTATAAGCTCCGGACTTTCCAAAGAGGATTTTCAGTCCCGACCAACTGGGTCCGAGCTTCTTCCATGGGATTTATGCTCATTAGTTTTCTCCCCTTTTTATGCGAACAATGATATTGGTGATACCAAGGTCCGGTTACTCAGATCGAAGAACTACTTTTTGCATTTTTTTGAAAATAATTTTTTTTATAAATTTTCTCCATTCTATCTCCCCTTCTCCCCTTTTATAGCGGCAAAGCTAATTTTTCAACTACATAGTCAAAGATCAACTGTTTTTCCCATAGTGAATATGTGCATGTGCTTATAGGTCAAAGTTGTCCTTTTCGGTTTCAATTTCACTAATTCATTCACCTATGTAAAACTACATCACTTCACTAACTCAATCTAATCATTACTCTCATGAGTGGAAATATCGCATCACATACTACTGATATATCATAAACACAAAATTAATCAATTTATAATGCAAAACACTCATGCATAAAAACACATAACTTTTTTAAAAAAAAAAATCAATTTTTTAATTTTTTTTTTTTTAAATAATGAAATTCTATTTTGATTAAATAGATATCCACCCCCAAACAAAAATAACATTGTCCCTAGTGTTTAAAAATACATCTAAGAGACAAATTGGAACAAATTACCGCAATTGAGGTGGTGCTTTTGGAGTATAGTCCCTGTAAAGATTCTTGGCAAAAGAAAAGTCAAGTGATTGGAAATATTATAACAGACTTTACCCCCAAACAAAATCTAAACATATCCAAATAGAGTGAAAAAATAAAATTGATAGAAAATATTTACACAACTGACTGGGCTGTCTCCCAAGAGCGTTAAGTTTAACGTCTTCAGCCAGACTCAGGGGATGTGCTATTCCTAAATAGATCAGTCCGAATAAATCGGATCAATGAGGAGAATTTCCTCATTTTCAGAAGTTTCAAGTTCTAGGAAAGGCTTTAGACGATGAGCATTGACTTTAAACAACTGTCCATTCTTAGGGTCTTGTAACTCAATGGCACCATGACTAGAAATGTGATGGACATAGTATGGGCATGACCAACGTGACCTTAACTTCCCAGGAAACAATTGAAGACGGGAGTTATACAAAAAAACCTTTTGTCCTATGAAAAACTCCTTTTTGAGAATGTGTTTGTCATTTTCCAACTTAGTCTTGGCTTTATAAATTCTGTAACTCTCATAGGTTTCATTTCTGATTTCTTCTAACTCATCAAGTTGAAGGGTCATACGTTGATCGGCTTTATCATAGTCAAATTTCATGGCCTTGATGGCCCAATAAGCACGGGGTTCGAGTTCAATAGGCAAGTGACAAGTTTTGCCATAAACCAATCGATATGGGGACATTCCTATAGGGGTCTTGTAAGCAGTACGGTATACCCATAAAGTATCCTGGAGACGAAGACTTCAGTTCTTCCTTGTGGGGTTAACTGTTTTTTCTAAGATCTGTTTAATCTCCCTATTGGATACCTCAGCTTAACCATTGGTTTGAGGGTGATATGATAGGGTCACTTTGTGGTTGATTCCATATTTGGACAACAGGTTTCCAAAGACTTTGTTACAAAAATGTGAACCATTGTCACTAATTATGGCTCGAGGTGTTCCAAACAGAGGCAAAACCTGGTCTTTGAAAAAATGCACCACAACTCTATGGTCAGTTGTTTTGGTGGCTAAAGCTTCTACCCATTTTGACATATAATCAACTGCTAAAAGGATGTAGAGATTGTCAAACGACGATGGAAATGGTCCCATGAAATCAATACCCCATACGTCAAAGATTTCAACGATGAGAATCAATTGTTGAGGCCATTCGTTTCTTTTGGTAATCTTACCTAGCAATTGTCATCTATGACAAGCTAGACAGTATGTGTGGGTATCTTTGAAAATGGTTGGCCAATAGAATCCTGACTGTAAGATTTTTGCAGTAGTTCGTTTGGAACTGAAAGGGCCACCACATGCCCGGTCATGACAGAAAGAAATGACAGACTTTTGGTCTACCACAGGAACACACCTACGAATGATCTGATCTGGACAATATTTAAACAAATAGGGGTCAACCCAGAAATATTCCTTAGCCTTGGCCAAAAATTTATCTTTCTCTTGTTTGGACTAGTTGGAAAGAATTTGACCAGTCACAATATAATTGACAATACCTGCATACCATGGTGCATGAGATATTTCAAATAATTGCTCATCAGGAAAATAATCAGAGATGGGAATGGAGTCACTACTGGATTCAATAACAAGACGGGATAACTGATCAGCGACTACATTCTCGGAACCTTTCTTATCTCGAATCTCAAGGTCAAACTCTTGAAGGAGTAAGATCCAGCGAATCAACCTAGGTTTTGCATCAGATTTGGACAAAAGATGTCTTAACGCTGCATGATCTCTATAGATGATGACCTTAGATCCAACCATATATGATCTAAACTTCTCAAAGGAGAACACGACTGCTAACAACTCTTTCTCAGTGGTTGAGTAGTTGATTTGGGCATCATTTAAGGTTTTTCTAGCATAGTATATGATATGTCGTGCTTTATCAACTTTCTGGCCTAAAACAACACCTATTACATAATCAGACGCATCACACATAATTTCAAAAGCCAAGTTCCAATCAGGTGAGCGAATGATAGGTGCAGTAGTGAGTGATGACTTTAAGTACTCAAAGGCGGACTTACAGGCATCGGAAAACTCAAATTGTGCATCTTTAGCTAGAAGATGGGTCAAAGGTCTAGCTATCTTACTGAAATATTTGATGAAATGCCTGTAGAAACCGGCATGACCTAGGAATGCTCTAATATCTTGAACAGATTTGGGGATAGGTAGATTGGAGATTTGATCAATTTTTGCTCTGTCTACCTCAATTCCTGCACTGGAGATATTATGACCTAGGACAATTCCCTTTTGGACCATGAAATGACACTTTTCCCAGTTAAGTACCAAGTTATTGTCACGACAACATTGAAGTACGAGAGAAATATGGTCCAGACATTGCTCAAATGATGACCCAAAGACAGAAAAGTCATCCATGAAGATTTCTACAAACTTTTCAACCATGTCACTAAATATACTCATCATACATCACTGAAATGTAGCTGGTGCATTACACAAGCCGAATGGCATGCGACGATAGGCGAATGTACCGAATGGACAGGTGAAAGTAGTTTTGTCTTGGTCATCAGGGTGGACAGGAATTTGATTGTAACCAGAATAACCATCTAAAAAGCAATAAAAGGCCTGACCAGCTAATCTTTCTAACATTTAGTCGATGAAGGGAAGTGGAAAATGGTATTTTCTAGTCACGATATTCAGTTTCCTGTAGTCTATGCAACCTCGCCATCCAGTTTGAATGTGAGTAAAAACAAGCTCATTATGGGCATTGGACACAACAGTGATGCCAGACTTTTTAGGAACTACCTGGATTGGGCTCACCCATTGACTATCAGAAATCGGATATATGATATCAGCGTCAAGAAGTTTGATAACTTCTCCGCAGACAACTTCTTTCATATTGGGGTTAAGTCTCCTTTGAGGTTGTCTACAGGTTTTCGCATTATCTTCTAAGTGAATGCGATGTTGCACCACTAGAGGATTAATGCCCTTGAAATCATCAATGGACCATGCTATGGCTTCCTTATTTGTCTTAAGAACCTCAAGTAATTGGGACTCTTGTTGCTCAGAAGATATTACCACTAGAAAAGTCTCAGATTCACAAATATATGAATATTTTAAAGTCTCGGGTAAAGGCTTTAATTCAATATTAGGTGGTTTCTTTGCATTTTCAGATTCAGTGTTAAATGGCAAGGACAATGATTCAAATTTGGATTTATACTTGGGTGCTTCAAAGTCTGGGGCAGAGTCTAGTAAATCATTTACTTGGCTAATGTTATTAGCTTCGTCCAAATTATCATCAAAATGGGCTAGACAATGCTAGAGTGGATCCTCAGGATATGAGTGGTTAAAGATGTGGGTAGTCAATGAATCAATGAGCCAAACATCTTCAACAGACTGATTCAATGGGTTGTTTCATCAAATTGAACATTTTGACTTCCACTTTCATGTTCCCAAAGGTTAAGGTCATGCTATCATGATGCAGGGGGATCCGAGGCAGACGATGCCGAGTTGTCAGATTGCGCATTAATGGCGCTGGATTACCTGGAGCGGGAGGATCAGCGCAAAGATGGCAAGAAATCGTGATCTAGCCTAATTGGGGCGGTTTCCGTGCACGTGTCGGTTTTTTGGCCACAACTGGAGCTACAAGTGTCCGATTAGCGCCCGTAACCCCAATTCGGAAAGCTAATTTCGGCGTGCACGTCGTGGCCACCCAGCTATGCTCAGTGCACATCATTTCTAGCCCTAAATCCGTTATTTTCCTTTTCAAATCTTTATTTTTAGTTAATTTTTGCTATTTATGGTAATCTTTTATTTGTCAATTAGGAATTGATTCTGAACCCGATTTGGGCCAGATTTTTGGTAATCTTTTGATTTCTTTCCGTATTTAATTTTGGTAAGACTTTTAGGGTTTTGCTATTTTTTGTAAAAATCCCATTAGGGGTCGATTTTCAGCTATTTTAACCCGGCTTGTGGGTTGCTTTTGGTCATTCTTGATTCTAAACAATTTTATTGAATTCCAGAGTGTTCTCTGAAATTTTGGGTCGAATTCTCCTGTTCTTTTCCTTGGAAATTACCTATTGCACTAACCTGTAGAATAATATCTATTATGTTCGGCGTCAATTGGTATCAGAGCTCTGCATCTTCCTGAGGCGGTATTTCCATCAGTTTTCGATGGCTAATCATCGTGGTCGTGGTCGTGGTGGTCATTGTGGGCAGGTTCCGATTGAGGAAGTCCCGCACCGTGATCGTAACGTTCAAGATGTTATGATTGAGGATTTGCAGAGGCAAGTGGAAGAGTTAACCCAGCGCCTGGCGGCGCAGGAAATCGATAATCATGATGTGGAAGATTCTGATACCGACAATTCCACCTTCGAAAATCCGTATCACAATCAGTACCGTCATGGAGATCTCGGCTTCAGTGTAGACCTGCCCGAGTTTTCTGGTACGTTACAAGCCGATTGCCTTATTGATTGGTTGAATGAAGTAGAACGAATTTTCGATTATAAAGAGGTCCCAGATCATGTGAAAGTGAAATTGGTGGCCATCAAACTCAAGGATAGAGCATCTGCATGGTGGGAGCAAGCAGTTGAAATGTTCAAGAAACAGGCAGGGCAAGGCCAAGATCACTGATTAGGAGAAGATGAAGAAGAAGATAAAGAGCCACTTCCTTCCTTTTGGCTATACTCAAACCCTGTTTTTCAACGACTTCATTCGTTGAGGCAAGGGATGAGATCGGTGGTAGATTATACGGAGGAGTTCTATTAGTTGATCGCTCAGAATGATCTGACTGAGACAGAAGAACAGATGGTGGCGCGATATTTGAGGGGTTTACGGCAACCTCTGCAGGATGCCCTCAGCCTTCACTCGCTGTGGACAGTTTCTGAAGCCTACTAGCGTGCCCTTGCTGTAGAGAAACAGCCGAATAGAAGACCCGTCATCAGAAACGACCAAAGCGATGGGCCATCTCGCCCTCAAGAATCCCATCCTCCCCAGCAGCCACCAAAGGGTAATCCTAACCCTAATATTAAGTGTTTTCGATGTGGTGAATAGGGGCATATAGCAACCCAGTGCAGGAAACCTGCCAGTCAAACGGGCAAAAATCTACTGCTTGAAGAAGGCGTGGAAGCCAAGCCTGGGGTATGGTATGATGAGCCAGTGTATGACGAAGAAGAAGATGAGGATGTGTTGTATGGAGACGGCCGTGAAACTCTGGTCATTCCTGACTCCCAGAGGCGATTCCGAAGATGATTGGTTGAGAACCAATATTTTCCACACAACCTACATCGTGGCCGATAAAGTCTGCAAGATGATTATTGACAGTGGCAGTTGCGAGAACGTAGTCTCAGAAGACGCTGTCCAGAAATTGCAGTTGAAGACAGATCGTCACCTCAAGCCATACAAACTGTCATGGCTGAATAAAGGCAATGAGGTAATAGTAGATAGACGATGCTTAGTGTCTTTTTCTGTTGGCAAGAAATATTTCGATAATGCTTGGTGTGATGTAGTATCCATGGATGCGTGTCATATACTGTTAGGCAAACCTTGGTAGTATGATCGACGTGTGGTACATGATGGACGGAAGAATACATATTCCCTTAGCATCAGAGGAAAAAAAATTGTGTTGGCACCTCGTCGGGAAGGACCCAATCCCACCCAGGTTGTCAATAGTAACAATCTGCTTTCTATGTCCAGGGTTTTGGTTAAGCGTGAAAATGTAGTCTATGCTTTACTGCCTTGTGGAAATAGTGCAGTAGGTGAGGTTCCAGAATTACCCACGGAGGTCCAACAACTATTTTCGGAATTCTCTGATTTGATGCCAGAAGACCTTCCTCCTGGACTGCTGCCAGAAGACCTTTTTGATGTTGGTGATTTTGTTTGGGCTGTATTAACTCGTGATCGTTTCCCTGTTGACGAGTCTAATAAGCTTAAGGAGCGGAAGATAGGACCCTGTGAGATATTGCAGAAGATTAATGACAACGAATACAGGTTGCGTATCCCTAGTCACTTGAGGACTTCTGATGTCTTTAATGTGAAATACCCGAGTCCTTGTTTTGCGGATTCTGATAATGCTACTGTGAACTCGAGGACGAGTTCTTTCCAACCCGGGGTGACTGATGCAGGGGGATCCGAGTCAGACGATGCCGAGCTGTCATATTGCGCATTAATGGTGCTGGATTACCTGGAGTGGGAGGATCAGTGCAAAGATGACAAGAAATCGTGATCTAGCCTAATTGGGGCGGTTTTCGTGCATGTGTCGATTTTTTAGCCATAACTGGAGCTACAAGTGTCCCATTAGCGCCCGTGACCCCAATTCGGAAAGCTAATTTCGGCGCGCACGTCGTGGCCACCGAGCCATGCTCGGTGCACATCGTTTCGAGCCCTAAATCCTCTTTTTTCCTTTTCAAATCTTTATTTTTAGTTAATTTTTGCTATTTATGGTAATCTTTTATTTGTCAATTAGGAATTGATTCTGAACCCGATTTGGGCCAGATTTTTGGTAATCTTTTGATTTATTTCCGTATTTCGTTTTGGTAAGACTTTTAAGGTTTTGCTATTTTTGGTAAAAATCCCATTAGGGGTCGATTTTCAGCTATTTTAACCCGGCTTGTGGGTTGATTTTGGTCATTCTTGATTATAAACAATTTTATTGAATTCCAAAGTGTTCTCTGAAATTTTGGGTCGAATTCTCCTGTTCTTTTCCTTTTAAATTACATATTGCACTAGCCTGCAGAATAATCTCTATTCTGTTCGTCGTCATACCATTTATATAATTGATCAATGCATTGGCTGTGGCTAAAAATGGTCGACCTAAAATGATTGGAATTTGTTTACCTTGGGTTGGTTGAGTGTCTAGCACAATGAAGTCTACGGGGTAATAAAAATCATTAACTTTTACTATCACATCCTTAATGATATCCCTTGGAATTTTTATGCATCGGTCGGCTAACTGAATTCTAACATCAGTTTTCTTCAAATCAGTTAATCCCAAATCCAAGTAGACTGAATACGGTAGCACATTAACACTAGCACCAAGATCTAATAAAGCCTGACCTTCAAAATTTTCTCCTATCCTACAAGTGATAGTTGGACTTTCAGGGTCTTTGTGTTTAACCACGGCTTGGTTTTGTAGGAAGGAGGAACAATGTTGGGCTATGAAGGCTTCCTTAGGGATATTGGTTTTCCTCTTGACTAAGTCTTTAATGAATTTTTCATAAGAAGGAATTTGCTTAATAGCAGTGAGAAATGGAATGTTTATCTGGAGATTTTGAAAAATCTCTAAGATTTCACTGTCTTGAGAATCCTTCTTATTGGTGACTAGTCTAGAAGGAAATGGTGCACGTGGAACAAACGGCTTTGAAATGACCTCATCAAGCTTAGGACCTTGATCCGTTTTTGATTTTTGGGAATTGGGGGGAACAGATTTGGATGGTTCAATTTCATCATTGATGGATGGCTCAACCTTATTATCAATTTTCTTTTTTGACCTGAGGGTAATGATGGAATTTACATTGGCATTTGATTGGTCAGAAGTGGAAGGAATCCCTACAAGATTAACTCCTTGTATTTTTGGATTGATTTCGGGTTGGCTAGGCAATGTACCCCTTTATCTTTCAGACAAAGCTGCAGTGAGTTGACTCAACTGATTTTGGAGAGACTGCTGAAATTGCAGTTTATTTTGAGTCAAGAGATCAAAGTTATTTTCTAACTTTTGAAATCTCTGATTGGAATGCTTATTGGATTGATCAAGATTAAGGGCAAGCATTTTCAATATGTCCTCATAATTGGAAGTATTATTGACCGGTGGGACAAGAGCAATATAGTTGTTCATAAGATCAACTGCGAAATCTTGGCTTGGATTGAACTGGTTATTCCTAGGGAATTGATTTTGAGGAATTATTGGTCATTGAGTTTGAGGTTGCCTATTGGAGTTACCTTGAAAACCGGATTGACCACTTAAGTTTTGTGGAGGTAAATGTTTCCTCCATGAAAAATTAAGGTGGTTTCTAGTATCAGGATGGTAACTTTGGCTAAATGTATTAGGCAATGGTCTCTTAAAGGTATTGAAAGCACAAACTTGCGCATCCGAAGGTTCAGATGTACAAGAGACCGGGCATTCCTCTGTTGGATGGGATAAACCAGAACAAACATTGCATTGTGCAGGGGTAGATATTAGGGCAAATGCATCAAACTTTTTGCTTAAGTCTTTCACTCCAGCAGCAAGACTTTGCATCACATACTTTAACTCATTTTCAGGTTTGATCTCATAAAAACCAGATGTTCTATTCATTTGATCATTCCTAGAAAATTCATTATCAATTTGGTTCCAATTCCAATTTTGGGCATTTTCAGCTAGTTCCTCCAAAAATATATAAGCCTGGTCAGGGGTTTGGGCCTTGAACTTTCCTTGGTGCATTGAATCAATCATGGTTTGGTTCATAGGTGAAAGTCCCTTATAGAAGAAATGGACTAGTTGTGCTTTATTAAAGCCATGGTGTGGGCATTTGAGTAGCAAGTCATGAAATCGGTCCCAAGTTTGATGGAATTGTTCCTCAATTTTCTCTTTAAAGGTACTAATGGCATCTCTCATTGATTCGGTCTTTTGCATGGGATAAAACTTACTCATGAATTTCCTTGCAAGTTCATCCCATGATCGAATGGAGTTGAGTGGAATGGAGTTTAGCCATGATGCAACTATATCTTCTAAGGACATGGGGAAAAGACGAAGTTTGACACCCTCTTCATTCAAATTTTGATTTTTGAATGTGTTGTATATTGTTAAAAACTTCCCTAAATGGATATAGGGTTGTTCACTTTCAAGTCCATAAAATTTTGGCAACATATTGATTGTGGCGGGTCAAATCTCAAACTGAGGTGCATCATTCTCAGGTAGAACAATGCAATTGGGTGGGTTAGCTGTGATTGGGGCAAAGTAGTCATTAAGAGTTCTCGGTGCAGCCATTGATGAATTATTGGTGGTTGACAGATTTAACAAGGAAGTTGATTTTTATTCTAAATCAAGTAAGGACAAATCACTAAGAAATCTAACTAAACGCTTGTTAACTCGCAACCATTAGGGCATAAACAAAAAGAAACCTAAAAATGCTAGATGATGGGCAAATCACACAAAAGTTTTGGCTTTGTTATCTTGAGCTTAAATTCAAGGGTGGTGAATATTTAAATCTAATCTTGTAGAGAATTAATAGGATGGTGTCCAAATTAATTCTCTCCTAATTAGACAGCTCCTACTCTATTTCAGATTAAGTCGATAGATTACCAGTTACGGATCATTAAAGTAACAACGGAGTAGTTCCCAGGAAAGTGTGGCGAGGCACGTGGCCTGCTTAATGGCGCGTCAACCACATTCCTAGACAGAATTTCCTACCGTTTATCAATTTGATAATGACTCACTGGAGTGACTACCAACCGCTTCCTTCCTAGAGGGCCTATGAGCTCGTAACCCTAAATTGGATTATTGCTAATGAATTTTAAAATTTGGCTCATGGTTTAACAAATGCAATGATTAATTTTGTGATTTGTGGGCCACGGAAACAAGTGATAAAATCCCGACCGTATCTTATTGGAATTTTTTCCCTTAAGTATCTTATGCAAAATGCTAATTAAAATATGCACACACAAGACAAAAAGAAATAAAAATAAATAAAAAACGGGAGCTTAAGGGAATTTCTAATGTTATTCTATCCTAGAATTCGCATGCAAAATTTGTGTCTAGAAAAAAAAACTAAATAAAAATAAAATAGAAATAAACTAAATACAAAAGATGGGAACTTAGGGTAATTTCTAATGTTATTCTATCCTAGAATTCGCATGCAAAATTTTCACCTAATCTAGGAAATAAATGAGAAGGGTTTAGAGATATGTTACCTAGCTGACGAACCGATACGGTATCTCTTGCAAAAGAAACAACAAAAATAAACAAATCAATAAAGAGAAGATAAAAAAAATGAATAAATAGAATAAAAGTCCATTATAGTATAAAAATAGTTCCAAAATTTGTTTGATATGTTATATGTAGTAACCCAACTACCGAAATCTTAAAGACTAAATGGACAGAAGCTTTAAGCTACTGCAGTTTGAATTTTGAAACTGCAACTTCGAAAGTGTAGTCTTTTTTTTTTTTTTTTTTTGTAAAAAAAAAAAAACAAAACCTAGAAGTACCTAATAGAGAAACTGTGATTTAAAAAAAAAATTACTAACAGTATTTTTTTTTAATTCACTAGGAAATCACTAAATAGAGAAAAAAAAAATAAATGGAAGTTACTCACTGTTGGAGCCTACTGGAGTTTTTATTTTTTTTATTTCATTTTATTTTTTAACAAAAACTTCAATAACCTAATGTTGGAATCTACTGCAGGTTTTTGTTTTTTTCAAAAATTAAAAAAAATCACACAATATAGAAAAATTAAAATAAAGGGAGGGATAGAAAGTTCGGGTAGGTTCCTGAAAACTTGTAGTCTCGAATGTTTGAATCTGAATTCAATGTTGATGCGGCAACGACACCATTTGACGGTTGGTGAATTGATGATATTTGTCGTTAATTCACCAAACTCCGGTAAACCAAATTTATAATACCTACTAATACTTCACTTAAAATACTATAGCAATAAGTAGGGTCGAACCATTCTCAACTTAGAAATAAGTTTGAGACTAGTATCCAAAACTTTAATTTTTGAGATAAAAAAAAATTACTTAAAACAATTGTTGAATTTTTAAATAGTAAACTAAAATAACTAGATAATTATCAAATGGTGGAACAAATCTCAAGGGAAGAGAATCCACCACCCGGGTCTATATAAATAATATTATATATTTCTATTGCAAATTCTCCTCCAACCTATTAAACATAAACATAGATATTAGTAGGCATTCCCCGTATTTCCATTAATTGGTAATCACGGAAAATTCTCCCTCTAATGTTTTCGTTTAAAAATAAATAAATATAAATAGTGGTAGGCATTCCCCGTATTTCCATTGATTGGTAATCACGGAAAATCCTTCCTCTATTGTTTTGATTTAAAAAATAAATAAATAAAGATAGTGGTAGGCATTCCCCGTATTTCCATTTATTGGTAATCACGGAGAATCCTTCCTCTATTTTCAACCTCTATTGTGGGTTTTGTCACTTGAAAGAATTATTTCGGGAAGAGAATTAAAAAATAAGAAATAAAATAAAATTATGTATATCTTACCCAAGGTTGCTTCATCACTCCCTTAAGAAGATGTTTAAGGTAGCATAATGATAGAGAAATAAAATAAGATGATAGAAGAATTTTTCATTAACTAAGAAAAAGATTGCAACAAAATAAAAACTTGATACAAGACTAAATTCTCTCTACAATTTCTTGCTCTCTATCATCTAACTCCATACAATTTCCGACTACTCTCCTATTTATAGAGAAAATTGGAATATAATGACATCTTGTAAAGTGAAGTTAGATCTACTTTTCTTTTCTTTTTCTTTGAATATTGATGATTTCCAAGTCATTTTCTTCTTTCTTCATGTGCATTATATTCTTCATTTTTTCTTCATGTGCATTGTATTCTTCATCTTCCATCTATGTGCATTATATTCTTCATCTTCCATCCATGTGCATTCCTTTCTTCACTGTAATATATTTTCTTCATCTTTTCCAATTCAAACCTATAAGAAATAAAAAGATATATATAAGAACATTTATGCAATAAAATGGTGAATTAAAGATTTATTTTTGACATTTAAAATAGTGATTTTGTGAACTTATCATGAGTGAAAGGTGAGTGTTGAAGTCCCATATCAAACACTATGTGAGTTTTTCTGTTAAAACTAAGCATGAGAATCAATAAAAAAATTAGGGATATATGCGAAAACCCCCTTTAGTTTGTGATTTTGTGGAAAAAAAATCCTAGTTTAATTTTGTGTATATAAATCCATGAGTTTCTAAAACTTGTGCACTTTGTCCCCTATCTGTCCTGCCATCTTTGGTCGTAATGTCATGCGCCTTGACATTTTAGAAATATGAAATTTCTATATTACCCTCTGTTGGGTCTTGAGGGATTAACCCTATATAGTATTTGCGTATAACGCATATTGTTCCCTGGAACCCCAATATTTCAAAAAGTGTTCGTATTGGAGTCAAATGTCTAAACTGCCCTTAATATATATTTAAAAAAATAAATATTGTAAAATGACCATAAATTCACTTTTCTATATCATATATACCAACTATTTTATGATAAATTTAACTTTTTATTTAATTTTTTAAAATATATCTTTTAAAGTTAGATTAGCAAAAAAATACTTTGACTAAAAATATCTTTAAGGCTATGTAAAACATAAGAATATATATAATCATACTTTTGTAACAAATTCAAAGTGTGAGATAATATGAAATACATTGACAAATTTGTTTAAGTTTTTAAATAATTATTCTAAAAATATCTCTAAATGTCCGCCAAAAATATTATACTATTACACTTTTTTAATAATCAAAAGAAGCAATAAAATAATTTAATTATTGAACTAATAATTTTAATATGCACACTATTTAAAATATTGGGATCCTAGAGAACAATCTAGGGTTATACGCAATATATCATTACTACAGGGGGTTAATCACTTGCAATCCTTTAAAAAATAAAATACATTTATGCTAAGGGAATTTTGAAGATTTTATACCTCCGATTATCGGAAAATGTCAGTTAGGTGCAATACGCACACTATTTAAACCATTGAGGTCCTAGAGAACAACAGTGGGTAATAAGAACTATATCAATACTACAGGGGGTTAATCGCACGTGACCCAATGTTTTATTACCCCCTCTATCCCGAATTAGTTGTCCAAGTATGACTTTTCAACATTTTTGTTAGTTATTTTGTGTTTCTAATTTTGTCGTTTGATAATATAGTATAATTCTAATTTTTAGTGGTTCCATTATTTTTTGAGGTTAATAAAGAGGAATAATTTGGAAGAGTATAAGATTATATTATATTGTGATTCGAAATTGGACAATTATTTTGGGACAAGTAAAGTTGAGAAAGTGGACAATTATTATGGGACGAAGGAAGTAATTTAAATGCAACGTGGAGGTAGGGTTTACGATAGTTATCTTGTAGTAAAGTATACTCCCTTCGTCCCATATTAGTTATCCACATTCCTTACTTAAATTATCATTTTTTATTAAAGTCAAAATGCAATGAACCCCACTTAAAAACAAGTGGTCTATGCGCGCAAACAATCAACCAAAGACTTTATGTATGTACGAGCACCCTCTAACATTCTCCCCCATCCAAACTGGTTGTCCGGGATGGTGGCACCCAATGAGTGCTTTGCGTGTTACCGGAACAAAGACTGAGTTTGTATCTGATACCAACTATAACGGGTGGATGTTTCGCGGATCAACCAAAAAACTTAAGCTGATAGATAGGGCTAACATCTACCCATTTAAACCTCATTCACTTTTCTATCTTTATCCGATGTGGGACAAATGGGTAACTCTAACCAATGTCATGTGACAATTCCAATCACATATTTCATTGAAAAGCTATTCATGATTTGTTTAGAGTAATTAAATGTGTGGTTTTGCATAACTTGGTCATTTAGTTGTTATTTTCCACACAATAAAGGTAATGGGCCATATATGGTGATTGACCCAAGCTAGAAAGATTTTAAATCAATCAACAGCATATTTTAAACCAAATATATATATATATACACACACATATAATAATATCACTTTCTCACCCAAAAATTTCATTACCAATATATATATATATATATATATATATATATATATGTCCACTTTTAAATGTAAATAAAATCATTATAAAAAAAAAAAATTATAGAAGTGACATTCAAAGATAACATTAACGGGTGTGGATAAATTTTCTTACAATGATCAAAAATTATTTTCATATATCAAGTATAAGAGTTATGATACTTACACCGAATTCCGAAAGAGAATTGGAAGAGTGAATACATGTCAACGGTTGAATTGATAAATACAAATATGTTTGGATTTCACAATAATTCATCCAACCGTTGATATGAAACAACGGTCTCAATTAGGTGTAACAAATGTTTTCTCAATATAAACAAAGGGTAAATTACAGTTTGACCCCCTGTTGATAGTGTAAATTACACCCGCACCCCCTCTATTTTTGGTAATTACAATTTCACCCCTTATTTGTTTCACTTTCACCCCCTCAACTCATTCTCCGGTGAGGTCAAACCGGGTCAACCAAAATCAGAGATGCGAAATGACCAAATTACCCTTATATGTGTGTAAAGACTTGTTTGCCCATCTAAAATGATGTGAAATGCCTAGACTACCCTCAACACTTATATATATATGTGCATAAATATATGTATATACCCATATACATATATGTATATGTATGAATTGGGTATTGAGCAAATTCAATCTATATTCATAGAAACATAAATTGGGTCCAAGATCAACAAATACGTCCTATAAGAAGCATGATTTAGACAAAAAAATATCAAAAAATCAACACACCCATTTCATATATATGTAGATATATATGTGCGTATATATCTATAGATAGATATATATATATAGTTATATATGTATATATATGTGCGTGTATATATATAGATTGGTGTATATCTATCTATATAGTTATATATGTATATATATGTGCATGTATATATATATAGATTGATATATATAGAGATAGATGTCATTTTGTTTTGATTTTTCTGTCATTGAAGATGGACAATTAATTGAGTATGGGTAGGAATTGAGGTTTGATAATTGGTAGTTCATTTTAGGGTTAGGATTTGATTTGAGGGGTTTTAGGAGAGAGTCGGGTTGAGATGAAGAAGATGATGGAAGGGTAAATAGGTAATTTAACATAAAAGAATATTTGATTATTTAAAATAAATATTAAAAAAGGGTATAAGAGTAATTTCACATATCAGGTCGTCGGATATGGGATTCAGGGGGTGAAACTGTAATTATCAAAAATTGAGGGGGTGCGGGTGTAATTTACACTATCAACAGGGGGTCAAACTATAATTTACCCTATAGATAAATTACATGTGTGTCCTGCTAAAGATGCAACATGGATTGAGCTCGTCAACATATCTACTTCAACTCTCCCTCTCTCACTTGCCACAAAGATAACACTTTCATCTCTACAATTCACCTTATAAACAACTCACAGATCAGTCTCCACCACCACTCTTGATAAGGCTCCTAATTATACATTGTTATGTCTATGATTATTATTATATTGATGCTTTTATACAGTTTTTCATATTTCAAGATATTTTAGACAATACTATGTGAAACGAGTTTAATCCGATGAATTAATTGGATCTGTGACTCAAGATTGATCGAGAGCCGAAATGTCACGCCCCAAATTTCCTAGAACTCAGAAACCCGAGCCTAAGAGCTAAGGGGGTGAACGGAAGTAAAAAGAAATGAGAACCAACGACATACAGTCATCAAACACCCACAAATGGTTAAGAATGACACACTCTGATACCCTACTATCACGCCCCTAGAATTCCCGAAACTCTAATCTAGAGAATCAGCGAATCTCCATGGGGTGACATAAGTCAATCGACCATTAGAGTCAACAATAACCAGAATAAATACATGGAATAACAATGAAAACTATACTCCATGCCAAATAGAATACTAGAACTCAATAGTATCCTCAAATACCATCAGACACGCTCCTAAATTCCTAAGACTCCCGAACTGGGACATCCAAGGAATCCAAGATGTGATCCTTAATACGAATGACCAACTAAGATATCATTAACCATGAAAATGTATGGATTAATGATAGAAATAATATATTCCATACCCAAATGACTAATAAAACTAAGCAGCGGAATCTAACGAAAATCCGGCAGAGTTCCGTTTGTAAATGGAACATCCGGACATACCACCACAACAATTTAACCTGCCAATAGCAATTCGATAATAACAATGTCTTCCAAGCCCCACATTCATCAATCCTACTAGGGCCGAGGTAATGGAAAGAAACCAAAACCCCTCCAAACCCTCTAAAATCAACAGAGCCACAATTGCTCGAATAAGAATACAGAAAAGCACCTAGCTGTACAGAATAAATACAATAACCTCCTGAAAGAATAAATACAGGAAAATAAAGAATACATCAATAGGGATATGCCAACAGACTAGCTCCCAAAAGAGATACATGATAATCCCACAAAACATGGGTAAGGAAACTAACAGAAGACAACTACCGTCCCCAAAACCAGTCCTGTTCCATCCGTAACCGCATCACCCAACGCAACTCCGAACCTGTAACAAGAAAACCAAGGAAAGCTGTCGTTGTACTGCATCTTGCCCATAGCCGTACATTTCCTGCAACCTGGCGTGGAATACCAGGGGGGCAAATGAAATTCCCTCCGTGAGCAAATAAGCTCAGTGGGAAAAGATACTCTAACTACCACATCCTCTGGTAGTTTAGGTAATGCTAACTATCTATCAAGATATATATAGCCCAACTAATCTCATCCACGCAAAACCCAAGGCACACGCTCATATACTACCGTACGTAAGTATATAACAGGGATGTATATATATATATATACAAGTATACATGTATAAGTATGTCACTTGAGTCTACAAGGTACAACTAAGGCTCATACTCCAAATACCAACACAGGTAGTCTACACTACTCTCACCGATGTACACTAGGTATAAGACACTAAGGTCAAATCTAACAAATCATCACATGCTCACCACGCTAACCAGAAACTCCAAACAGAGGGAAGATGCACTCACCTCTAATAACCACGAGAATCAAATCCACCACTAGTACCAAGGAATACTCATAACTCACTCCCCGAGAACACGAGAGGAAAAACACTCACATCTTTGCATACAAACACAATCATCATCTATATATATATATGTGTACAACATATATATATAAGAAACATCATCCCATTCCTAGAGGAAACCTACCTCTCAAGGACTAGATCACCTCAATCACATCTATTTCTAAATACCATAAATCACATCATCACATTGACTTCATAATACTATCATCAATAGGGCCCATCAAATCACTAACGCTCTCACTGTAGGCGAGGAAAACCACCCAATCAATCACTAAAAGTACACGAACCCAACTCACAAGAACGACCACCTAAGAGTCACCAAAACAAAGCAAAGGAAGAGAATTCCAAATGCTAAGCCAACAGATAACCGAGACAACAATGTCAAGGTTAAGAACACCCGAACAAGGAAACCAAAAGTGAATGGCCGAGAGTAGAAGTAATAAAAATATGAAACCCAGAGATTCAATAGTTTTTAAGAAAAAGGTTTTCAAACTCGAACCAATTCATTTGGCATCCATGCCCCTGACATAAGAAAAACTCAAATCACCTAGGTGGTGATACCAACAACCCAGAAAAGGGAAAAACAACACTATATGTGTGCACTGAACAACAACAAGCCTCATACCCGAGAGTCAAGATTAGAATGAACCGAAGAAAAGGTGAAACAAGGAACCACCTTTCAAAACACTACAGGTTGAGATTTTGAGAAAGAAGTCTCAAAATCTCAGAATCTCGAGACAAGTAATAAAATAGTTTTCTTTTAGGAAATCACACAGTAAAAATGACCGTCTTGCCCCCGGTCTCCGTCAGTCGCCATCACCGGCCTTTAAAAGTTGAAAATCTTTTTAAAGAAGATCCTAAGATCATTTTATAAAGTATTAAAACTTTTAGTTATTACGGGGGTAGGCGAAAACAGGTTTTTCCTTTTAAATACAAGAGTTTACTTCGAAACTTAGAAAATACCATTTTCGAAATGACAGCAAAATAAGAGAAAATACAACTCCATGAAATCCTATAACACCCAAAAAGACAGTAAAGGAGGAACAAAACGTTGGACTCACAGAAGACAACTATCCGTTTCCAACTCCACAAAATTAATGACACCACGAGGAAGAGGTTCGGCACCACGCCGTAACCAATGACTCAAGGAATGACATACAACTCAACGACTACGTACTAACGTACAAAACACAGTACAGGGAATGCTTAGGGGAAAGAATTAAGCATAAGAAACAACGCTACAACACCACGGTTCCCCAAGTACTTAATAAATCCCCCAACCATAACCTCTTCTCATCAATTAAAATCTAACACAATCTCATCAACTGCCTTCTCTAAGGCCTCAATTCATAATTGATACTAAAATCAATCTCGGATCTCAAATCTCTAACAAGGTCACACAATTGACCACAATCACAAAACTACTAACCACAATCACAAGACTACTAACCACAATCATAAGACAGTTAACCGCCTTCTCTAAGGCCTCAACCTTAAAATCAACTCTACGGTCTCCACTAACCTCAACCAACCACAGAAGTCACAACGTCAATATACCTAACCTCCCCTAAAGGCATAGATGTATATAACAACAAGTAAACGATTATAATTCATTTTACTTTTCCAATTTCCACATTTAATTAATGTTTCACATTAATTACTTTCAATTGAGCATTTATAAAATAAGAATTTATTTTGCAATATTCATAATTTTAACATGCTCCAATATCATATATACATATCAATAAAATCACATGATGATATGCAATGCACCGTACTCACAGATCGCCTGTGGTACACACACACAAAAACACACCCTTCCCAAGGGTACTGGATCATACTCCATGTCACGCCCCGAATTCCTAGGACTCCGAAACCCGAGCCTAAGAGCTAAGGGAGTGAATGCGGAAGTAAAAAGAAATGAGAACCAACGACATTCAGTCAACAAACACCCATAAAGGGTTGCAATGAATGCCCAGATACCATGTTGTCACGCCCCTAAAGGGTGACGCAAGCCAAACGACTACTAGAGTCAACAATAACAAAGGAAATACATGGAATAACAATGAAAACTATAATCCATGCCAAATAGGGTACTAGAACTCAAAAGTATCCTCAGATACCAACAGACACGCTCCTAAATCCCTACGACTCCCGAACTGGGACATCCAAGGAATCCAGGATGTAACCCTTAACATGAATGACCAACTAAGACATCATTAACCATCAAAACATATGGGTTAATGATAGAAATGGTATATTCCATACCCAAATGACTAACAAAACTAAGCAGCAGAATCTAACGAAATTCCGGCAGAGTTCCGTTTGTAAATGGAACATCCGGACAACAACCACAACACAAGAACCTGCCAATAGCAATTCAATAATCACAATGGCTTCCAAGCCCCACATTCATCAATCCTACTAGGGCCGAGGTAATGGAAAGAAACCAAAACCCCTCTAAACCCTCTAATAATCAACAGAGCCACAAATGCTCGAATAAGATACAGTAAAGCACCTAGCTGTGCAGAATAGACACAATAACCATCAGAAAGAATAAATACAGGAACTAAAGAATACATCAACAGGGATATGCCAACAGACTGGCTCCCAAAAGAGAATACATAACAGTCCCATAACAATGGGTAGATAAACTAAAAGCGGATACCTATCGTCCCCAAACCCAGTCGTGCTGCAACCGTAACCGCATCACCTAACGCAACTCCAAAACCTGTAACAAGGAGACAAAAGAAAGCTGTCGTTGCACTGCATCCTGCTCATAGCTGTATATTTCCTGTAACCTGGCGTGTGAATACCAGGGGGCAAGTGAAATACCCCTGTGAGCAAATAAGCTCAGTGGGAAAGAATACTCTAACTACCACATCCTCTGATAGTTTAGGTAAAGCTAAACCGTCTAATAAGATGTAAATAGCCCAATTAGTCCCATCCACGCAAACCCAAGTCACACGCTCATATACTATCGTACACGAGTATACATAAGTATATAGGGAATATATATATATATATACACATATATATATATAAATACACAACATGAGTCTCTAAGACTCGTACTCCTAGTACCCAACACCAGTAGTCTACAATACTCTCACCAACGTACACTAGGTACACGATACTAAGGTCCAGTCTAACAAATCACCAAATTACTCACAACACAATTCAGAAGATCCAACCGAGGAGATCACACTCACCTCTAATATCCACAAGGAAACAAAATCCACCAATAGTACCAAGGAAGGCTCAAATCCTACACTCCGGTAACACAGGAAGGAAAACACCCACGTCCTTGCGTACTAACACAACCATCATCAATATATATATATATACAATGTATATATATAACCAATCTCATCCCTCTCCTAGAGTAAGTCTGTACCTCAAGGATGGGATCACCCCATCATCTCACTATGCGAAAACCTCAATGCTATCTCCAACAAGTCAATAAGTCACCAACAGGATAAATCAATCACTAACACTTGCACTATAAGCTACAAAACCACCCGATCAATTCACTAAGAGTACAAGACCTCAACTCACAAGAACGACCACCTAAGGGTCACCAAAACGAAGCAAAGGAAAAGAGTTCCCAATGCTAACCAACAGATAACCAAGACAACGATGTCAAGGTTAAGATGCCACCAGTGAACAAGGAAAGAATACCAAGAGGGAACAAGGAAACCAAAAACGAATGGCCGAGAGTGGAAGTAATAAAAAGATGAATCCCAGAGATTCAATAGTTTTTAAGAAAAAGGTTTTCAAACTCGAACCAATCATTTTGGTATCCATGCCCCTAACGTAAGAAGAACTCATATCACCTAGGTGGTGAAACCAATAACCCAGAAAAGAGAAAGGCAACACTATATGTGTGCACTGAACAACGACAAGCCTCAAAACCGAGACTTAAAAATGATCGGAAGCAAAGGTGAAACAATGGAACACCTTTCAAAACTCTACAAGTCGAGGTTTTGAGAAAGAAGTCTCATAACCTCAGAATCCCAAGAAAAGTAATAAAATAGTTTTCTTTTAGAAAATCACACAGTAGAAATGACCGTCTTGCCCCCGGTCTCCGTCAGTTGCCATCACTGGCTTTTACAAGTTGAAAATCATTTCAAAGAAGATCTCAAGATCATTTTATAAGTATTAAAACTTTTCATTTATACGGGGGTAGGCGAAAACGGGTTTTTCCTTTTAAATACAAGAGTTTACTTCAAAACTTAGGAAACACCGTTTTCGAAATGACAGCCAACAAGAGAAAACACAACGCTATGGATTCCTATAATGTCCGAGAGGACAGCAAAGGAAGAGTACTACATTGGGTTCACGGAACACAACTATCCGTTCCCAACCTCACGAAACCAAACGACAACACATGGAAGAGGTTCGGCACCACGCCGTAACCAACGAGTCAAGGAATGACATGTAAGCCAAAGGCCACGTATTAGTGTACAAACACTGTACAAGAAATGCTTAGGGGAATGAACTAAGCACTAGAAACCACGCTACAGTACCCTAAGTACTTAATGAAATCACTTCAATCATAACCTCTACCCATTCCTCAAAAGAATGAAAAACACTTAAAGGTCTATACTACCACATCCACTAAGAACACAATCACATCAACCACCTTATCCAAGGCCTCAATCACAATTGATACTAAGTCAATCACTGACCTCAAATCTCTAAAGATATCACACAACTAACTACAACCACAAAACAATTAACAGTCCTCTCTAAGGCCACAAATCAAAATCAACTCCACAATCCACCACTAGCCTCAACTACTCACAGAGATTACTACGTCAATACACTTAACCTCCCTCAAAGGCATAAAAGCATATAACACAAGTATAAAGATTATATGTTTCATTTATACTATAATGATTTTCTCATTTAAAGTCTCGTTTCACATTATTCATTTTCAACTGAGCATTTATAAAATGTGAATTTAATTTACAATATTCATAAATAACATGCTCCAACAACACATGTAATATAGCACATATACATGTTAAATGAGATCACATAAATAACATGCAGTGTAATGTGACTCAACACTCCCCGTGATACTCACGCACAACACACCCTTCCCAAGGGCAACGGATACAAACTCTGTCCACTCATCATAGTGTAGAGTTACCACACCGACCCTTCCTAAGTGATTTTTCTCTCTATCACTTCAACAGGGAAGGCGGTTGTACGAGAGCCCAGCTTGCAACTCCGTACGCCATGACTACCCTTGAGTCAAAAACATAAGCCTCCACCCGGACTCTTAACTCACATTTGCCGGCTTTTTAGTTCCATAGGCGTGATACCTCCTGGCCAGTTGTTGTGATGATCCGACACAAACCCTCTCATATACCACACGAAATGAGGTAAACCACACCAAAAGACCTTTCTCTGCAAATGGTGAAACCCGTGCACTACGTGCACCCACACCCATGTGCTCACACGACATGGTGTACAATCAAATTATATCTCAATATAAATATGTCATGCATCATATTTGTAAAAATACCCACATGGTAATATAAGTCTCAAAACCTCTTTTCAACATGCTTTTAAAATACCATAAAGCAATTAAACTATATGAAAACAATTTCATATATAATTCATGTTCTCCAAAAATATATTTTCTATTCATTCTTCAGAAAATATTTCATTTTCAATTAACATGCCCTTTTAAAATAATTTAAACAATTATTTCACGTATTCCAAAAGGAACCTAGCACATCGTCTAAGCTTTACAAATCTCAACTAACCCATTTAAATTCGTAAGGGTTTTCTAAGCCGTCTATTCTTATTTAATTTAAATAAGAATATTATTTAATCACATAGGAATAATTTAATAAATTTTCTTAAATTAATTCCTAAGTCCCATTCTGATCCTAAACAATTTATAGATATTTAAACTAGCAATTTAATATATCTATAATAAATTAAATAAGGGTTTTGCACCCCTAAACTACTTCAATAAAGCGGAGTGAGAAATATAATTTCCCACCTAATTATACGTTACCGAACAGTCCGAAACAGCACAGTACCGGCGCCCGAACACGAAGCCCACCGACCAAAATCGTCCAAAAACTATTTCGAATATATCGAAATGTCCGTCTCGACAACCTATACGATATATACGAAGCCCATTAATAATCGGTTAATTAATTGGGTTAAATCTAAAATACCCCAAACGAAAACTAAAACCTATAAATGCGATTTCCGAGCAAACCATTCATCCTAAAATCACGAAATTAATATATGACGAATACTACGTAGGCACGAAACTACTCACCGAAAATTGGCTCAAATCGATCACCGGAAGGTCGCCGAAAAATTGGCCGAAGCCTGGCCGGATCGCCCCTGCTCACGCGCACGCGCGGCTGTCCAGCCGCGGCCTTGCCCTTGCGCCACCGTGCGCGACTGCCAGACCGCCACCACCGGACCACCACGCCGTAGCCGCCGCATCGCCGCCCAGCCCGGTCGCCGCCGCTCTAGCTGCGCAGCCGCCTGTCCCAGCCGCGTCCGCCACCAGCTGCGTTTCCCCCCAGCCGGCCGTTCACTCTCTCTCTCTCTCTCTCGCCTGACCGGCGACCATGGAGGATGGAGACGTGAGGGAGTTGCTGCTGCTGCAGAGGGAAAGAGAAGAGAGGAAGCGTGTATTCAGCAGTATCGTGTAGGAGAAGAGAATAAGAGATATGGTCTGTTGTAACAGGTTATGTCGTGTATATACAGATACATATATATGATATATTGCACAACTAGCCCATCATTTTTCCATAATTTCAAAAGCAACCTTTATAATTATCCTAAATTGCGAAATGAACCCACTTCATTATATATATATAATTAATTATATATATATATAATAAGTCCCAACAATTACCGGAAGTCTCCAAATAATATTGAGTCAACCTGTAAGTCCACAGGACGCCCAATAACCAAATTAGTCCGAAAGAAATATACCGGTTTAGGAATCCAACAACCGGAACACCGAGAAGGTAATTTAATACGCTTCACTCCGGATCCGTAAAAATACTAACACCGTAATCGAAATAATCGAAACGATACCGTGTAGTCAAGAATAAGAATTCGCGTAGTCGTCAAAGAAAAACCGTAAAGTCATACAGTCGACTTTAAAACTAAACGCGAAAAATTTACAGGTATCAAATACCAAGAATAAATAATACGTCATGAACAAGTGACGTCATAACCGAAATTAAGATAAATATAATTTCAGGAAAAAGGAAAATAACACGGGGTGTTACACTCCACCATTCCCCTAAGTCTGCAAGCTCACTAGGGAATGTGGACTCATCGAACCGTCAATCTCATGTGCTTGTGACACTTCACACTTTTATCCGGGAATATGTAACCACGACATAGTCGAGCACACAGGGCCTTGGACGATATGTCATCCCCCTATCATAAGTATCACGAGCTCCCTCAGGACTCCTAAACACATTTCTCGGCTTTTTAGTTCCGAAGGCGTGAGACCTCCTGGCCAGTTGTTTCGACGATCCAGACACAAACGTCTACTCGTGCACCACGCACAATGGAAGTAGACCACACCAATTAAACTTTCTCTGAAAAAGGTGAAATCATGCACTACATGCACCAACACTCATGTCTTATAATACATGGTGTACGCAATAAAATCATGTCTCAACATAAATATGTCATGCATCATATTTATGAAAATATTCATATGAAAATACCAACAAAAATCTCGTAATCTCTATACATGCTTTAAAATACAAATAAGACATTTAAATCGTGAGAAAACAGATTCATGTTCTTAAATAACATATTTTCTTTAATTCACAAGGGGATTTCTAAGCCATCTATTCCTATTCAATTCAGATAGGAAATCATTTAATTACATAGGAAATAATTTAATTAATTTTCTTAAATTAATCCCTAAGTCCCATTTCGATTCTAAGCAAATTATATATATTTAAATTAACAATTTAATATATTTATATTTAATTAAATAAGGATTTGCACCCCTAAACTACTTCAACGATACGGAGTGAGAAATATAATTTCCCACCTAAATTATGTTTACCGAGCAGTCCGGAACAACACAGTGCTGGCGCCCGAATATGAAGCCAGCCAACCAAAATCGTCCGAAAACTATTTCGAATATATATCGAAATGTCCGTCTCGACAACCTATACGATATATACGAAGCTCATTAGCAATAGGTTAATTAATTTGGTTAAATCTAAAATACCCCAAACAAAATCTATAACCAATGAATGCGATTTTCGGGCAAACCGTTCAACGTAAAATTATGAAATTAAATTATGATGAATACTACGTATATACTAAGCTACTCACCTAAAATCAGCTCAAACCGACCACCGTAAGTCAACCAAAAAAATGGCCGAAGCCTGGCCAAAATCGGGACTGCCGCGCGGCTGCTGCTCCGCCCCTGCCGCGTGAACTAGCCTTGCATCACCACCTCCTGTGCCGCCGTCTAGCTCAACGGAAACCACCACAGCACCACCCAGTCGCCGCCTCACCATCGCCGCTGCTACAGCTGCGGCGAACCTCCATGGTCGCGTTTCACCTCAGCCGACTCCTCTCTCTCCCGATCGTCTCTCTCTGCTCTCTCCTTCTCTCTCTCTCGCCTGTGAAAATGGAGCATGGAGAAGATGGACATGGCTGTTGCGTGAAGAAGAGAAGACGTGAAGCAGGTTCGTGCAGAGAGAAGTGTAGCATGTGGTCTGCATATACATATACATATATATATGACCTAATTGCACAAATGACCCTCCATATATCCATAATTGCAAAAAAAAAAAATATATATATATATATATATATATATATATATAATAAATCCCAACAATTCCGGAAGCCTCCAAATAATATTGCGTCAACCCTTAAGTCCGCACGACGCCAAATAACCAAATTAGTCCGAAAGAAATACACCGGGTTAGGAACCCAAACGTCGGAACACCTAACAATCCCGATCAATTAAAACGTGTCATCGCCCATTCGAAATACTAAACATTTAAATGTCGAAACGATACCGCGTAATCGATAACGAGAACTCGCGTACTCGTCAAAGAAAAACTTTAATGTCGTCCAGTCGACTTTAAAACTAAACGCGAAAAATTTATACGCGAAATACCAAGGATAAATAATACGTCATGAACAAGTGACGTCATAACTGAAATTAAAAATTAGAATTAATTTCAGGAAATAGGAAAATAACACGGGGTGTTACACGAAATCATAAATAAAAGACCAAAAACAAGTCAATGATACAAAATCACTAAAGAAGAATGAAGCTGAGAAGAGAAACGAAACAAAGAAGATGAAGTGAAAAATTCAAGGTGAATAACTACCAAGTACTCGGTAGAGTTCGAAAGATCGCGCACTTGCGCGGATGATGGAAAAAATGCCCGAGTGATATTGCGCACTTGCGCTGGTTTTCGTGAGACTTAAAGTCTACCGAGTACTCGGTAGAGGATTCACCGAGTACTCGATAAGACCATATGCAGCCAATAACTTCAGCGATTTGTATACAACTCTGTGGGACCTGTTTCGACCCAACTCAACATGAAATGATCTCTAGGATATTTTAAATGCAATATTGACCATATAGGAAGAGATTATATATCATTCTTCAATACATATCACAATATACATTCCTGACTTGACCGTGAAACAAGCAGATTACCAAATAAAGACATCTCTTTTTCTATAAAAGAGAGGGGTCTCCCCTACAGCAAAGGGGGATCATCAAGAGCCAAGGAACAGAAGGGAAGACTGGTGTAATCCACGAAGAAAACAAAGAGTTCTTCCATCTTGATTTCGGTTTCGTTGTTGATTTATTATTCTTCATGTGTAACTAACTCTCTTGGCCAAGGCTGAGAGGAAACCCTTTTCATATACAATTCTATGATTTCAATTGAAATAAGTAGTTGAATACTCCATTTAAATTCTTCTTATTATTATTTTAATGTTTGTCTATACTTTCAGTTTTATGTGCTTTAACCAAGACTTTAATTGAATTTATTGCAACTTTAGCATGTAAGTTACTTGTGTCTGACCACGAACATGTAATCTACTTGGCGATTTAAGAAGAAGACAATAAATTATAATTATTTATGCCTGACCACGGATAGATAGTTGTGATTTATATTTTCCTTCAATGATTTATTTATTATTTCTGGCAAGATAATAAATTATTAAATTGAACGTATGCCCTAATACGGATAGGTCATCCATATATTTGATTATAATTATTTTTTATTGGATGTGTGAACATTATTTGGATATTTAATAACTTCAATTGAAAATCGGAATTGTCTTGATTAGTGGTGGAATTGAAGCCTTGGTATTTTCTTTATCATTGTTCTTATATCTCTTTTACAATTATTCTTTTCTCAAACTCATCAATCTTTGGTTGAATTAGTTATATAGTAATTTTTAGAAGGGTTAATTTCATAAAACCCCCTATACTATCCAATTTAATCAACTAACCTCTCATGTGTCCACTTTGCCCCCTATACTATTCAATTTCATCATTAAGTCCATCACCTCACATTTTGAGTCAAAATACCTAAACTATCCTCAATAGTATAAGGGGGTTTAGTGAAATCAACCATTTAAAAAAATTATTTTTCGAAAATCAATTATATTTTTCGCAAAAATTATAAATTCAAAAAAATATATATATATTTTTCACAAAAAAATTATTTTTTGGAGGGAGTATATTATTTTCCAAAATATGATTTATCTCAGAAAAAATAATATATATTTTTAGAAAAAAAATTATTTTTCGAAAAAAAAATCATATTTTGGAACATAATAGTATATATTTTTCTCAAAAAACTTATTTTTCGGAAAAGATCATATTTTGGAACATAATAATATATATTTTTTGCAAAACAAATATTTTTCAGAAAAGATCATAATTTGGAACATAATTTATATTTTTCACAAAAAGGAATTTTTTGGAAAAAAAATTCATATTTTGGAACATAATAATTACTTTTTCACAAAAGAATATTTTTCAGAAAAAAATCATATTTTGGAACATAATATATATTTTTCGAAAAAAATTATTTTTCGGAAAAAAATCATATTTTGGAACATAATATATATTTTTCGTAAAAAAAATATTTTTTGGAAAAAATTCATATTTTGGAACATAATATTAATATATACTTTTTCGCAAAAAAAATATTTTTCGGAAAAAAATCATATTTTGGAACATAATATATATTTTTCACAAAAAAAATAGTTTTCGTAAAAAAATCATATTTTGGAATATAATATATATTTTTCGTAAAAAATCATATTTCCGAAATATATATATTTTTTGAAATTTATATTTTTACGAAAAATATAATTTATTTTCGAAAAATAAATTTTTTAAGGGTTGATTTCACTAAACCCCCTTATACTATTAAGCGAGGGTAGTTTAGATATTTTGACTCTAAATGTGAGGAGGAGGGTGTATATTAATGAAATTGGATAATATAGGGGGCAAAGGGGACACAAGAGGGGTTAGTTGATTAAATTGGATAGTATAGGGGGGTTTATGAAATTAACCCTTTTTAGAACTAAGTTGTCCTAATCAATCCTCGTGGGAATGACCTCGCAATACTTTTTCCTTACTACTCTGATTCATATACTTGCGAGTTAAATTTGATTTGGTTTTAATCTATTTATTTAGGTTGATCCAAATTGCACATCAACTCTCATTATCTCCATATGACCTTCTCTGTATGCCTCATGCACGGCTGTCTCCATCTCTCCGTTCTCCGCCCCCACCATTTCCGGCCATAATTTTAGTAACTCGGACCCCAACTCCACGTGCCCAAACCGGGCAACTAGGTGGAGTATGGTGTTGAATGAACCCGGGACTGTTTGTCTAATAATACCATTATCTTCTTGTATTAGCTTCTGAAAGGCGAGGACGTCAGCCCTTAAGACGGCCTCGTAGAGTCGGCGGTCCATGTTGCCGAGATATGGGAAGATAGGGGAATGGTGGTGGATGGAATTGGAGTTTTAGGAATGGTGTGGTGTGGTGTGGTGGGAGGGAAATAAAACGAGGAGGAGACATTTTTTTCCACGGAGACATGTATTGGCAAGGGGGGCCATGGCCCATCCCGCAATTTTTGAATAATAATAACAATAAATCATAAGATCTTATGGTCATCATTGTGTTCTCATCATGAGTTCCAAAATTGATTGGAGGAATAATTATGATGAGAGCTCACATGATCTCATGCTTGTCAAGTTCTCCCTCCGTCCTAAATTATAAATTTCTTTTGGGGAATCGAACCTTTTAAGATAATGTCTTTTATCGTAGTATTAGTGGATGAAATACTAACTTTACCCATGATCCCACCAAAGTGATGTGATGGTATATAGTGTATGTTTTATAACTTTAATGTTTGAAGGTTAAATTGATAAATTGACTAAATAAAATGTTTTGACTTTTCAAAAGTGGATATTTATTTTGGGACAAGAAAAATAATAAAAGTTGACACTTATTTTGGGACGAAGGGAGTATAAAATATAAGGTCATCTTAATACATATGGGCTACAAATTAAAGATAGGAACAAGATGCGGAGACAATTTTTTCCACAAGTGAAGTAGCATGGAATTTTCCCATATGTGGTTTATTTCAATAAGGTGGAGACCTTATAAAAGGGTGTGAGCAGGGACAAAGCCACGTATTGGTCAAGGGGGCATGACCATGGCCCATGGCCCATCCCAAAATTTTGAATAATAACAACAATAAATAATAAGATCTTATGGTCATCGTTGTGTTCTTATCATGAGTTCCAAAATTGATATGAGGAATAATTATGGCGAGAGAATTATTGCATGATCTCGTGCTTGTCAAGTATAAAATATAAGGTCATCTTAATATTTTAGATCGTCTACAAATTAGAGACAATTTTTTCCACAAGTGAAGTAGCATGGAATTTCCCCGTATGTGGTTTATTTCGACAAGGTGGAGACCTTATAAAAGTATGTGAGCAGGGACGGAGCCAGGGGACCATGGCCCGTCCTGCAATTTTTGAATAATGATAACAATAAATCATAAGATTTTATGGTCATCATTGTGTTCTTATCATGAGTTCCAAAATTGATAGGAGGAATAATTTTGAAGAGAGCATTATCACATGATCTTGTGCTTGTCAAGTATAAAATATAAGGTCATCTTAATATTTCAGATTGGCTACAAATTAGAGATAGGAAAAAGATGAGGAGACATTTTTTTCCACAACTGAAGTAGCATGGAATTTTCCCATATGTGGCTTATTTCAATAAGGTGGAGACCTTATCAAAGGGTGTGACCGTGTGAGTCTTTTATATGCCCACAAGACAACAAGTAATTAACAACGTTTGTTGGACTTAAATGACACTAGGAAAAGGTTCTTTTTCGGTATCTATAAATCACATGGAAGAGAGAATACAAAATATAAAAAAATTATGAACCATTTGATTCTAAAAATTTAAATCGGTTCAAGTCCAACTATGTCCACCCCTAAAAGTATTCTTATTTGTTGAGAAACTCTAAATTAAGATTCACTACCAGTGACTAACCTAGAATTTTTTACCTGTGAAGGCGTAGTTTAAAAAATAAAAATTACAATAGGGACAGATAAGATAAGGGATATACTAACTATAGTAGGGGGCATTATCATAAAAAAAAAATATGAATTTAAGTAGGGGCATAATCACAAATATAATAGATTTTAAAATAAAAGGAAATAAATAAATTCTAGTGGGTCACCGCCTCCACTGGACTCTACATGTCCGTGCATGTTCACTACCATTGAATAAGAAAATTATACCTCACCATAAATTACTACTACACTTTTTTTTATGTTTGATTTTATGATCCCACAGTCCTGCCATTAGCCGTTCACGATACCATAATTTTATTTCATTTTTACTCACACACCCGCTCTAACCCCTAACCTCACACTTTTGGAAAGGAAAGTGACACTATTAAATTACAAGGTTTTGCTACGATACCATAATATTTTTTTTGGAAAATTATGATACCATAATGTTAACCTTAAAAGGTCCCACTTTAGTCCGTCAAAGTGACCAATTAATGCTGAAACTCCCGTCCATTAAATCTAAATCTCTTAGAACTATTATCATTGAATATCTACAGCTGTTCATTCACTACGAGCCCATGATAGAATCTTTTGCTTGACATTGCATTAAGCATTTCAGAGCTCAACAGCATTAAATCCGAAGAGTTAATGAGGCCGGACATAATAGAGATTATTCTGCAGGCTAGTGCAATAGGTAATTTGTAAGAAAAAACGGGAGAATTCGACCCAAAATTCAGAGAACACTCTGAAATTCAATAAAATTCTTTAAATTCGGGAATAACAAAAACAACCCACAAACCGGGTTTAAATAGCTGAAAATCGACCCTTAATAGGATTTTTACCAAAAATAGCAAAACCCTAAAAGTCTTACCAAAACGAAATACGGAAAGTAATCAAAAGATTGCCAAAAATCTGGCCCAAATCGGGTTCAGAATCATTTCATAATCGACAAATAGAAGATTACCATAAATAGCAAAAATTAACTAAAAATAGAGATTTGAAAAGGAAAACAGAAGATTTAGGGCTCCAAACGAGATGCACCCAGCGGTGCTAAGTGGCCATGACGTGCGCGCCGAAGTTAGCTTTCCGAATTGGGGTAATGGGCGCGAATCAGACACTTGTAGCCACAGTTATGGCCAAAAAATCGACACGTGCACGGAAACCGCCCCAATTAGGCTAGATCGCGATTTCTTGTCATCCTTACGTTGATCCTCCCGTTCCAGGTAATCCAGCGTCATTAATGAGTAATCTGACAGCTCAGCATCGTCTGACTCGGATCCCCTGTTAACATCACTCCATGGGCTTTTGACAAGATATGATCACTAAATATAATTGTGCTTGAACTTAATTATGGACACAATTGTTACCACGTTCTTTTTTAGTTTCGTCCAAAATATGACTACTACTTCGTGTTTTGACGTTTGAGGGCATTTTGTGATCTTCCTCCCTATGAACAAAGAGCTCAACAATCGGTTCCTCCACTATATTTGAGCAAGTGACACCAATGAGGTCAGATACATCAAACTTACACCGACAGATTAAGGGGACAACTAGAGCGGCTTTCTAACCACAGATCAATGCAATTCATGTGAAATGCATCCTTGCACTTGGGCAGCAAACGAAGAATATCAGCATCCTCGAATTTTGATAAGCAAACGACACACTCTAGGCCTTCTTTCGAGCCCTTGAGTGAAGAAAACCGGAAAAAGAGTAGTGATTCAATCACTTTTTTTTCGATCCCTGAAGATCGAGACAGCGATCGAAGAAGTGCATGATGGTTGTTGTAATTAACAAGGCATAGTTGTGTTGCAGAGCTTTACATAGGCCAAGACTAGTATGATTAAAGAGAGACAGAATGTTAGGACACCAATACTGACCGGAAGGCTGAGATTGGGTGGCTTGTGGACATGCAAAAGTGAGGTGTCTTGGGCTCCTACATGAAAGAACAAGAAATGAACTATGATGAACACTGCTAAATGATTCATGAAGAGATGGACAGAGTTGACACTGCAAAAAGTTCTAAGTGCTCCTCATATATATAGATACACTAGCATAGAGCAGGTGCAATGCAAGTGATGTAAAAAATATTTCACAAAATGATACTATAATCAAATACTATTATGCTAACACAAATTTTTAATAATCGGAATAAGAAAAAAAATTAATTATTAAAATTTGATCACCAAATACAGATTAGTACACTTACTTTTATATCTTATGTATAACAAGTCAAATACAAATATAACAAACAGATTAATACATAGAGGGAAAAAAAAAAAGACTTGTTTACCTAATTAATCCATGTTGTTAACTTCTTTCACCTTTGGATAAAAAATTAAAATAAATAAAAGAAATCCTTTCATTTGAGTAATACACTTACTATTTTTTATCTATTTGGTATTGTATATCCATAATTGTATCTATGTTAGTGAATATGCAAAATTTGAGGGTGGTCTCATATGTGTGATGATTGGGCACGATATAAAATAAAATGGTAAAATAAATGAGTAAAAATATATCTAAACAAAGAAATGAGTTATATTTATATGACTGTTTGGTATAAAGAAACAGAAATAGAAAAGAAATAAACATTCAATATTTTACCAGTCCTTTTTACCTCTGTGAAATTCTGGTGCAACCAAATCAAACCTGAAAAATAAAAATTAAAGATGACGTTAGAAAAAAAAAATGAATGATTAAAAGAGAGAATATACATATTATTATGTACGGTTTTATGAGGAAAATCAAAATCAACATGTATATTCTTTACCTTTTCTAAACATATTTCAATGATAATAGTTTTATATCACTCATCTACTTCTCATCTTCACTAATCAAAAATAAAAAGTTAAAACATAAAAAGAGAGAGACTAAAAGGAGGATTGAATAAAAAGAAGAAGTTACAAACCTTAATTCCATTTGATTAGAGAATCATTCAATTTGTAAAGATGCTACTGACATTTTTTCTGTGAAACCACCCTTCAATTCCTTCGGCTTGCGCCTCTTTTCTACCTTCTACTTCATTACTTCAGGCTATGGCTCCGATGTCACCATTAAAATTCCGATGATCCGAGTAATGAAGTTGAATATGAATTTTGTATTGCATAAAAAGGTGAGTTCTCTTGAAAGCGTTTTAACTCAATGCTATTAGAAACGTTACGAATTTCATAACCTTTCATTACATTCTAATAAAGAATTCTAGTTTTTCTTTTTACCCTTTAATGAAAGAATTTAACCCGCATTTAATTGCATTTGGCAACTGCAAAAGAGAATACCAAAATCGGCACCTTTCAAATTCAAAGATAATACATTACTCTTAAACTACACTTCAAACTTTTCTTGGGATATTCTATTGATTCTTTCAGACAGAAAAATTGAAATCAAAATACTAATAATACAGGGGGAATAAAGTGAATGGTCGTTAACATCAAAAAAATTGCATCAGGATTAACAGAAGGTGTTAGGCACCAACTGAATAATTAAAAATTCCTAGAGGTACGTACCGCTATGCAAAACAATACCATGATTCTATTCTATCATTGTATTCAACAAATTAAAAAATAAATTATTTGGCTTTTGAAATACCCCATTGAAATTACAGTTCAATAATTAGCACATTAATTATATCTCTTGTTCGTTTTTTAGGAAAGTAAATATAGATAACGGCAACCGTTCTTCATTTTTTTTAACTTGTCTCTTGAAATGCTTTTGGTGTTACCATTCAACTTGTCTCTTTTTTTCTTATACTTTTTTATTTAGGAAAATGTATAGAAATATTATTAGAGGCTCACACTTTTAGAATAGATTATAGATAGATATAGATATAGATATATAGAAGATGTAGATATAAATATAGATGACATAAATGAAATAATATTAAGCAATATTAAAAACATGTATCAATAAAAATATGGAGTGTCATTACACTTTTTTAAAGGCTTTATACATAAACCATAATTTAATAATGGTATGTAGGGGTTTAGGCTAATTGTATTTAGAGATAGTTTTCATACAAGATGAACACATAAATAATGATGTTGATGATTATTATTGTTTTTGATGACTTACAAAAGTGTAGAAAGAACAAAGGAAGAAAAACATAATGGAAGCAGTGTAAACAGCTTGAGAACACTCTATCTCAAGAAATTTCTCCCTTTAAGTCTCAAAAAGTCCCCCTTCAATGAGACATTGAGCCCTTATTTATAGACTCTGGCTCAGGCATTAGTTAGTGCCATGTCAGCATCAATCCGCACCAGCACCAATTCGTGCAGATATCATCCTACGAATAGATACATTTTGCGAATTGATAGGTGCTCAATATTAGTCATTTTTCGCCCCTATCTTGCGTTTGTTATGTCTTTACATTCCATTACTTTGTATTTTTATCTCGTTTGTGTGTATAAGCATATTTCAGGAGCTTAATGAAGAAACAAAGCTAATCTCGGTGAATTAACTGAGTTCGTGTTCATTTCTATCTCGAGAAAGGAATCAAGAGGTGTGCCAGAGCGAAGAAGAGTTACCGGAGGGCAAAATGGTCATTCCCGACATCGTCATTGCACCGAAGGGCAAAAATGTTATTTTTAGACATTAATACTTCATCGAAAAATATCGGGATTCAAAGGCGACCAGTCTAGCTCATATATGAAAAGACGGGTTTTTACAGCAAAAATGCATTATACCCTACGTCATTAGAGAGAAAAATGGCAGATTGGACCCAACCTACACTCCTAAGCTACGCTGTGGTTTTGGACCCTACGCCCTAGACCTACGCCCAAGCGTAGGTCAGGAGCATAGGTCCCACATGGTGGTCACGTGATCCCTTGACATGCTAAAGTTGTTTCAGAATTTTTCAGTTTTGTCCCTACTTCGATATTTCAAGTGATCAGTGATTCCAGACCTATACATACAAGCTTATACACATATTTATATCCTATTTTAGGAGATTATTCATGTAATATGAAATTACAAAAAAACGCAACCATTATGGTTTCCCTCACTTGTCTATAAATACTAGAGGGTTAGGTTTAGTTTAAGAGTTATGTTTTTAGTTTTAGTTTTAATATAGTTTTTGGAGGCTAGTTCATCACGTTCATTCATAGAGTTCTTCCATTTAAGAGAACCATCATTGAAGACCTAGATATCCGAAGAAGAAGGCCATGAAAAGCGTTTATACACCGACATTGCAGATTCTCTCAGCCATGATCAACTATTCAGTATCTAGGGTTTTCTCGCAAAACCCTAGCCAAGTAATGTAGTTCTGATTTTATATTTAATTGAAGAGAGGGAAAACTGTGACTATATTGTGATGATTGTGTTAGATGAAAGACCATTTTTATTCGTGATACAAGTTTATATATTTGAATTGATTCTTGTCTTAGACTTTTCGAATATATTTATCTTACACAATCACAATTATTCACTATGGGCTGGAACTCGGATGCTTAATCTCTGATTTTCTATAAATGGTGGTTATAAAACTCAAAACCCTAGGTTGACACAGGTCATGCCCTGACAAACTGATATAGACATGCCTTAGTTTATTTTCATGCTTTAATTTACTTTATGTTAGTAGTTCCCATGCACTAATCGGTTTAGTCTTGAGATGGGGTGTCGCGATCCAGTTGAGAGTAATCCTTTTTGGGGTCAAACTGCTGGCGTTGTGCGACCTGATTCACAGTCAATAGATCACCCTCATAAAATCGAAATAAAATTTGGACTATATTATGTGGTTAGTGGTGGAGTGAGGAAACCCTAGTTTTCTCTCCCTCTAAATCACAACCATTATTTATCATTATTTTCTGCTTTATTTTCATTATTATTAGATAATTCACAAAATCAAACTCTTTTCGGAAAACTATAATTCAGTATTTTTTAGATTATTAAAGTGAACAATCCTCGTCTCTATGGAATCGATATTCCCCTACTCAAGCAAAACTATATACAATTGATATGTGCGCTTGTAGAAGGGTAAAACCTAAAGTGTCGTTTTTAACCACATATTTTGCACACACCTGACGCCTACCATGAATAGAACTATTCCGCGAATTGAGCTACTTTCAAGCTTCCTCCACCTCTCGCGAGTTGTGTCTCGCGACCCCCCCCCCCCCCCTCCCTATTGTAAGAATCCTTTTTTGATGTCAAAGCTTATTTTTACCTGGGTCAAGACCTTTCACGCGTGTTTCCTTTTTCATGACCCTGAGTACCTTTAGTATGCTCAAAGTACTTTACTTGAGTAACATCAAGCAAGGTTGCGACTCTACACTTGAGCTTTTCAAGTTATTCCTTTGAGCTTTAACATGGTACTCCTTACGCGAATGACACATAGGGTTTTAGGTTTTGATCTTAGTTATGCCTTTTGATCAAACCTCCCAAAATCACCTCTTTATAGTGTTCCCTACTCGCGTATCCCTTCAAAATGTCCTGGGCATGTTCCCAGCCTTGTGACATTTTGCTTTGATTACCTCGCGGCCTTATCCACGTACTTTTATCCTCATCTCGCGATATGTTTATCGCGAGATGCCCATTACATTTTGTCCCCTTCCATTTTAGTACTTAGCCAAGTCCTAAAATGCAATTGTTGTTTCTCATCCCATATGTTATATTTGAAATTTCCTTCGCGAGCATGATTCGCGACCATTCTTGATACGGTTGACAAGGAGACTTTTTGCCTTCTACGATCATTTATGGAACCTTTTCGGTTTCTGTGTCCGTCCACTATAAAAGCTCATACTTTTAATTTTTTTCACTTTCCATATTTTTATTCTCTCATCCCCTTTTACTTCATTTTTCACTTCTTATTTGTCCCACATCCCAGTCTTTCTTTTACTTATTACAAATACCTCTCCCTCAATCCCTACATCACTATTATTGCTCCATTTTTTTCCTATCATGCCTAAAGCTTCCACTACCTTGCCAAAACTCCTCACCCCCCTTTTTGGGGCAATACCACCTGTTCCACAGCCCTCAGAATGGCAAAAGGCACCATTTTTCAATCAGCGTCACGATGTTTTCTAGTCCAAAATCGAATTAATCCCCAGAGATGATGAATTTTTTTATGGCACTCTTACTATGACTGCTGAAGGTGAAGACCATCTCGTGATTATTCCCCCATCTTTTATTCCGCATCTTCTCATAGAAAGGGGCGACATTCCTTTTTTCTGGAGTACGAAGGTCATGTTGCTCTAATCACTAATTAGAAGATATGGTATGCCCACATTCTTAACCAAGATCGTCATCGCGAGACTCTGAGACGGGCTGGTATTTTGGAGGCTATTAAGTTATTCTCTGATTTTTATGTGCGTCATGATGTAGATGCGTTTACCGTTCTTATCTCGCGATGGACTCCTCATTCTCACACTTTTGTGGCTTCTTGGGGTGAGTTCACTCCTACTTTGGAGGATGTCTCTATTCAATTCCGTCTCCCTATCCTTGATTCTCTGTGCTGAAGATCAACGAATTCATTTTCATCTCCGCGATTGTGTTGCTTATGTTACAAAACATAGCAGTTTGTTTAATAAATATGGTACCCGTCTTCCTGAGGAACCAATCGCGAAGAAACCAAAACTCTCTTATACTGCCTGGTACCGTCACTTCTTTGTTGAGTATAAACCTTACAAAAGTCTTGTTCGCGGTCAGGATCGCAACTTTATTTCTAGACCAGAATTCAATGGCGATTTTGAGCTTGCGGGTTTCTTGGCGTACTAGTTAGACCGTTATATCTTCCAAGGTAAAACTTGAAGTTGGTCCCAACAAACATCTCTTCATTTATGCATCTATGCTTTCGTGAGGTACATAGATAGCACGTGCCCCTCTTTTATTGGGTACCCTTTATACTCAGTTAGATACCTTGGCCAATGATTTTACCAGGTCTGCGGGGAGGTATGATATTAGCACTCATATTCAATGTACCTTTCTCATGTTGTTTATTTTTAAAGATTTCCTAATTTTGCTCCCACTCCTTTAGACTTATCCTCAACCTCTTCTACTCCTTCTTCACCTTCTGTTGAACCTTCTTCTTTGAAGTCTCGAGCATCAAGATGGTTTGCTCTTCTTTCTACTACAAGGTTAAACACATTTTTAGACTCTTTCTATGAATTTGTTTGGCGTCCATATGCCCTACCTTTAGCTGGTGCATATTCTCCAGATTTTTATCCTGAGACTGAAGTGGCAAATTATGAGCCCACTTTAGATGTCCATTTATCATTTTCAGCCATTACTTATCCTTATCACTTGCTTGTTTTTATGATATTTTCGCGAAAGTTACTTCATATAATCCTACGCGAGTAGCCAGACAGTTTGGCTTTGATCAAACTATTCATTCTTTCATTCCACCGAATCAAAAAGTCAGTTTTGATCAATCTTTGAAGAGATATCATAAAACACTGTAACCACCTTTCGCATATTTTCTACCCTCATCCACATCCTTCCTAGAGATCGCGAGGGGGGTAGAACTCTGTGATACCTCACATTCTGGGACGAGGTCCTCTCCCCCTTTCAAGTCTTTATATATGACTTTCCTACTGTTATTAAACCAATGGATATCTTTGTCGGAGATCAGTCTTTAAAACTTCGCAAAGTTCATGGCTCAAGAGGAAATAAATGCGAAAGGGCACTACAATCTTCAGATCATCTTGCTCTAGAGACGCGAGCTCAGACTCAAGAGCCTGAAAATTCCCGCGTTAAGAAAAAGGATCATCAACGTAAGAGTCCTAAGGACATTGTACATTCTAAAGCTCCTTCCAAGCCAAAACAAAAAACCCGTAAACGTTCAGAGCGAGTGGAAATTCTTTCTGCGAAGCACTCTGTTCGCGAAGAGCCTATTGACAAGAGATTGGTACCCTCTTTTCCTTTCTCATCTTATTTATTTTATTTTTATATGTCTCTTTAATAAACTCTTTCTCCTTTCTTTTGTAGCATTTTTCCAATCAATCATTTGCAGGAAATGCAAATTCTGGCATTATTTTGGATAAGGATAATGAAGAACTTGACGAGGTACCTCTTGTTATAGGAAACGTTCTTTATCAACTCTAGATAACATACCTCTTTCTAAAAGATTAAAATCAAAAAACATGATTCACTCACAGCTAGCAGCTAGTGAAGACCAAAGGGAGTCCTCATATTATGATCTTGCATCGCGATAAAGAAGATTGGTGCGAGCGTCTGATCAAATTCACAAGTCTACATCCAATCCCTTACTAGATACAGTCCCTCGTGTAGTTAAGGATATTTGTGCCTCAGACTCCCTTGTCAACCAAGATCCCACAAATATCTCTAACGCATCTCGCGAACCAGAAGATACTTCTCACGGTCCAAAAAATTCCTCTCGTGAGGCAGAGATTGCAGGATTCATTCATTAATGATACATCTATTATTTTCATGCTTATGAACTTACATCTCCTCTTTTGTCTTTAATTAGATGTATCTACACATGATGACCCAAGTTTAGTAGATAGTGTTGAGGAGCATGAAGTGGCCGATATACTTTCCTCTTTTCCTGACCATGGTAAGAATTCTTTTCTCAAAACAAACCGTGTTAACTTCACTTATTGTCTTAGAACTGAATTTCTTTCTCTTTTTTTTTTTTTACTCAAAGAACGTACTGCTCCAGACCTTGCTCTCCGCGATCTCTCAGACGACTCTGGTGATGATCTTGCCTCTATAGCAGTCCTCTTACATAAAAGTAGTGATAAGCATAAAACAGAACTTGAGAAGGGTGATGGAGATTAGAATATTTATGAGGATGACAGTGGTGTCCATGAGGAATCCCAAAAAAAAACTATTAGTACTGAAATCCGTGAACAATCTCTTTCTCGTGAAATTCTGGAAATGTAAGAAACCGAGATATATGAAAACTCTCCTCATGATCCTACTGCTACAAATGTCAGCTCCGAGAATCTCTCTCTTTCGCGAGAAGATAACAATATTACTGATAGCAATGTTCTCATCAATAATGTACACAATGCCTAAGGAAACAACTCAGAACCCATTTATCTTTTTTCGGAGCTCATCCAAGATGATGATGTTGGATAGTGAAAATGACACACGTCACCTTCAACCGTTTGGTGGTGATATCGCGATAGAAATAACAGCTGCCTTAGATGATGTACCTCGCATTCATACTTAACTTTTTGGGGCTACACTTCATGGCATAGAGGATGTTCTAGAGAATCCTTCAGATACTAACACCTCCGAAGGTCCAATTGTTTTTCGTTCGACTCTTTCTTTAATTATTTCTTCTAAACCACTCATTTTGTTTTCTCAACAGGGCCAACTTTTGAAAATCCCCATGTGATAGATGCATTTATTATTTTCAAGAGTAACCTACAAGCTCAAGAACACTCATTATATCATGAGGCTATGATTCTGCCTCACTTGAATGCTACTGTCTCAGTATCAGACCCTTCTCGCGAGCCATTATAGTCACCTCACGAGCCGACTTCGTCATCTCACGGTCGTCTAGCCTCCTCATTCTCACCTCGCGAGATAGATCCTTCTCAATCTTATGCTCATAACACAACCAATGAGGAACCCGTACTTTAGTAACGGTGGTTATGTTATCCGCATTTCATTCCCGTACTAAATCAAGTTTCCCTAAGTCATCCAGAGACCTTTGCTAACATGAATATTTATGAACCGCTTCTTCAGCCTTTCCACCTTTAGCTTATCGCGGAGGTCTTTATTATGCTCACTACAGTTCCTGTGAAGGATCATGCATCCGAGACTCTATCTCGATGTTATGCTCGCTTGGAGGATTGGATGCTTATTGGGATGGATGTAGCTTGGTGGGAATCACGTTTAGATGTTGTTCATAGACTACAGGATCATCACACTGAAGAACTCAAAGCTCATGCCACTTTTTAGGAAAAACAATCCAGAATTGAAGAAACCCGTGCTAGGGTTGAGGAGGCTCAGAGACTTTTATCAACACTGGAGCAAGAGGGCATGGAGCTACAGGATTCAGTGGAGTATTCTACACGAGCCCGCGAGTACCTTAAGAAGCATAAGGGCTTTGGTCTTTCAGATCCTGTTACCAAATATCTGCTATAGTTCTTTTGTATAGCCTCAATTTGTGATGTCTCTTATGTACACACACATTTTTTTTTACATGGGTATTCTGACTTCATATTTGCAACATCATGCTAGTGGTTGTGATACAATCCTCTTTTGTTCATTAATGGAAGACCTTTATTTATTGCTTACTACTATGAGTTTTATGCTTGGTACATCTTTATCCACTTTACATTGAGAGGTCTAGTTTTTTCGCGAGTGACTTCATGCTCCATATTAACTCACTACTGCTTTTACTACAATTACATAAGGACCTTCCCACTTGGCTTCAAATTTTCTCACCCTTTGTCCCCTCATAATTGATGAAATTGTTTTTAGCACTCTGTCCCCTTCTTTGAACCATCGATATCGTACCTTCTTATTATAACTTTTTGCTGTTTTTAGCTCTTGTTTCCTCCAATACTTCAATTTCCAGTAGCCTTTCTTCTAAACTACTTTTTGATACTAGTACCTTAGCTGCGACTTCCAATTATGCAGGTTATACAGCCTCTGCTACACAAACCAACGCATATGGAGTCATGTTTGTTGCGCTTCGATATAAGGTTCGATGTGCCCATAGCGCTATAGGGAGCTCCTCTACCATTTATTTTGGTTATCATGCACCAACCTATACAGTATTTGGATCAATGTTTTATTAGAAGCTTCAGCTTGCCCATTTCCTTTTGGATAGTAAGGTGTAGATTTGTGGTGAATTATTGAGTATCCCCCAAGCGAAACCGCGACTTTACTGTTGACAAAAGAAGTACCATTATCTGACAATATGACTTTCGGGATCCCAAATCAACATATAATATTTTCTTTTATAAATCGAACCACATTGTATGTTGTTGTCCATTGCAATGGTATGTCTTCTACCCATTTTGTGAATAACTCTGTTGCCACCAATACCCACACATGCCCCTGAGCTTGCGGTGTTGTTGGCCCAATTATATTCAGCGCCCAGGTGAGAAAAGGCCAAGGGGTAGCCAAACTGTGTAATTCTGCTCCTGGAACATGAATGAGATCCCCATATATCTGACATACATTACACTTTCTGATGAAATCAATGATCTCTTTCCATAGTCGGCCAGTAATACCCCGATAAAAGTAGTTGTTAAAGCACTTTTCTCTGGCCCCGATGACCAAACTCATGGGTCATTTTTAACACTTCTCCTGTTTCTTCCTCGTTTATGCATCTCAGTCATTTACCTTCAAAACTTTTACGAAATAGTTTTCCCTCTTGTAAATGCATCTCGTTTATGCCAACTTTCTAAATCACGGTTGATCTTTCTCAGGTAGTAACCCTTCTTTCAAATAGTGCACATACATGTCTACCCAGTCTATGATGTCTGTAAAGTTTCCTTCATTCGCGGAGGGATAAGCATTACAATTTGAGCAACTACTTTGTACTTTGATCGCATCATCTTTCATACTTGGCCAGAAGAATCCTTCCCGTTGCAAAATTTGATAAAGACTAACATCCATTTGTCCACATGTTTTCTCGTGAGTTTTCTATAGTAATCCTCCCGTCTCACTCATTGACATACATTTAGCCAAAATCCCTTCAGCTGCTCTATGATACAACACTCCCTTTATGATTTGATAACCTCATCTCAGGGTGTTATTATCATTTCTTAGCAGAGCTTGCACTATCTATTCTCTCCAATCTTGTTATGCATACACCTGTGGTTCCTTCTTGTGATTAACCACAAAGTTGGCCTTTCGCACTATCTGCATAATAAATTCCATTCCTTTAAACTATAGTTGCGAGCCCAATGTTGCCAATGCATCAGATCGTCGATTACTTTCTCGTGGTTCATGTTGAAAATTTATAGACTCGAAATATTCTATCATCTGGCGAACGAGAGTCCTGTAAGGCACAAGATGAGGTTCTTCAAACAGCATACTCGCCTCTAACTTGTTTGATGACAAGCTTGGAATCCCCTTTAACATGAAGGATTCTCACTTTTAACTGTTGGGCCATCATCAATCTCAGTGCCAACCCTTCATACTCGGCTATATTGTTGGTGCAAGGAAAATCAAGCTTATAGGCCATGACCAACTCCTCTTTTGTCTCTTCATTCCTTAATAGGAACCCAACCCCACCTTCTTTTTTTGTGGATGAACCATCAAAATTCCAAAGTAAACTCTGTGCTCTATGCCATACTTGCTACCCACACCTCCTCTACTTTAGCTTAGATCCTCCGGGAAATAAAGCCAACAGATCTAATAAGGCTTGACTTTTTACTGCATTTATTTTAGAACACGTGATCTCCGGGCAATTTTGCTAAACCTTCGGTAAAACCCGTCATGGCCCAGAAAAGAGCGTATCTGCTTAACAGATGTTGGAGGAAGCAGTTTTGAAATTAATTCAACTTTTTCTTTATCGACCTTTATCCCTCGCTTTGATACAATATGGCACAGTACTATCCCCTCTTGAACCATGAAATGGCTCTTTTCCCAACTTAGGATCAGATTCGTCTCTTTGCACCTCTTAAGTACCAGTTCTAGATGTTTCAAACAGTCTTCAAAGGTTTCCCCAAAAAATTGAAAAATCATCCATAAATACCTCAAGAAATTTCTCTACCAAGTCAGAGAAAATAGACATCATACACCGTTGGAATGTTGTTGGCGCATTACATAACCCAAACGACATCCGTCTATAAGCAAATGTGTTATACAGACAAGTAAATATGGTTTTCTCCTTATCAACAGGGTCAATTGCCACCTGATTGTAGGCGGAATACCCATCCAAAAAGCAGTAATAGCTCTGCCCGGCTAACCTCTCCAGGATTTGATCAATAAATGGTAATGGAAAATGATCATTCCTGGTGTTCAGATTGAGCTTTCTGTAATCAATACACACATGTCACCCAGTGGTCATGCGCTGTGGAATTAACTCACCTTTTGAGTTTGGCACCACAGTGATGCCCGACTTCTTTGGCACCACCTGAGTTGGACTTACCCATGTACTATCAGAAATAGGGTAAATAATAACCGCATCCAACAATTTCACTACTTCCTTCATCACCACCTCTTTCATATTTGGATTCAGCCTTCTTTGCATTTCCCTTGATGATTTTGCATCCTCCTAAAGATGTATGCGATGCACGCAAATCGAGGGGTCTATGCCTTTCAAATCAACAACACTCCACCCTTTGCCTCTTTATTCTCACTTAAAACTTTGACTAAACTCAATTCATGTTTTTCTGTCAATTTTGAAGATATAATTATAGGAAGAGTCTCACCGGATCCCAAGAAAACATATTTCAAATTTTCAGGCAATTCTTTAAGTTCCAAGGTAGGAAAAGGAGTTAGAGATGGAATTAGTGGAATATTTAAGACTATCGGGAGTGGTTTAATCGGCTCCCGCCAGGGTTAAGTGTATAATGCAGTCTTCATTGCATCCAGCTCTTAATTTTGCAACTTCCAATATATATCCCAATCGGCAACTTCCTCATTCGGCCATTCTCTAGTCATAAAGGACTCCACCTCTTCCTCCTCCAAGATTTGAGTTGTAAAATCTGTTATGATATCATCCGGCTCATTGCACTCATTAATTTGAAAACATTCCCCAGATTCGGGCAATTGGTGGCTTCCTCCAAACACATTCATCCTGACCTTCATATTTCTAAATGTCAGATCCATGGCTCCGGTTCTGCAATTGATACATGCATTTGCCGTAGCTAAGAATGGTCTCCCAAGTATTACTGGAATGTGCTTCTTCGAATCAGGGACAGGTTCTGTATTCAGGACTACAAAGTCAACCGGAAAATAAAACTTGCCCACTTGAACAATGACATCTTCAAGCACTCATCTTTCATGTTTGATTGATCGATCGACAAATTGACGTACAACCTCAGTGGGGCTGAGCTCACCTAACCCTAGCTATTGGTAGACTGAATAAGGAAGTAAGTTAATACTCGCACCCAGATCAAGAAGAGCTTTACCAATTTCCTGGTCACCGATGACACATGGAATAGTGGGAGCACCGAGATCTTTCCTCTTAGGTAGAGTATCGCTTAAAAGCAATGAACTCATTTGCTCAGTCAAGAGTATTTTTGTTGGATTCTTTCCTCTGCTTTTTCTTTTCTGAGTGCAAAGATCCTTGAAAAACTTATCATAAGGTGGTATTTGGGCGATTACATCTAAGAGAGGTAAATTGATCTTGATTTATTAGAATGTATCCAACATATCAGATTCTTCCATCTTTCCGTACTTAGCAGGCTTTCCAAGACGTTGAGGAAATGGCGCTACCTCCTCATAACTTGCCCTGTCTAGTTCATCATGTAATGTCTGATCAACATAGTCTCCTACTGATGGTTGGTCTTTTGCACTCTTTTAGCCTCTTTCCTTTCAACTTTTTTCCTCTATTCTTCTTCCGCTTCCTTCCTTTGTTCTTGTTCTGCATCCCTTCTTCTTTGCAACCTTTCCTCATGCTCTGCCTCAACTCGACTCTCCACTTCCTTCCCACTTCTCAGAGTCGTGATAGCTTGAACCAACTCATGAGGATTATTAGCAAAAGATCCAAGCTCCAATGTTTGTTGTGGCTTAGGGTTGACTATTGGCTGACTTGGCAATTTTCCTAGCTCTCTCACATTCCTCTCATTAGCTATTTGGCCAACCTTCATGTGCAGTTGTGCTAAAGATTGAGTATGAATGTCTAGCTTGTTATGAATGTCCATTATGACCTGCTCTAGCTGATTAGTCTGGAAACCGGGTAAAGGAGTTTGACTTCTTGGTGGTTGGGCTTGGTAGTTATAGGGTTGCACAACCTGATTATTACTGGATGGCTGAAACTTTTAGGAATTATTGAATGGTTGTAGAGGTTGGGAATTATTGGAAGGCTGAAAGGCTTGGGAATTATTAGATGTTCTTGGTTGGTAGTTGGACTGAGAATTTCTGGCCATGATTGTTGGTTGGGAGTCAAATGATTGTTGACTCTGTTGAAACATCGGTTGTTGAATGTATAACTGTTGTCTATCTGTGAACCTTGGCTATTGATTGTATGATTGTTGTCTATCTGTGAACCTTGGATGTTGATTGTATGATTGCCCTTGTTGGAATTTTGGTGGTGGATTCTCTACATTGGTAGATTTGTAAGACATGAGTGGGTGATTTCTGGCATTGGAGGTGTATGAATTAGTGAAAGGAGCATTATTGGAATAGTTCCACGATGCGTTTGCATCAGCGGCCATTATCTCCTGACACTCATATAGGCAATACTCAGCTTCAACTTCAAACATCTCTCTATGAGGGGAATGACTTCACTGCATAAATGTTTCAATTCTTTCTAATTTCTCTCCAAACAATGTCATGGTATCTCTCACATCATCATGCTCTATAACATACGATTTCTCAGATCTCTTATCATGTTGTCCACCTCTAAACCTCAACTCAGATTGATATTGAATTGTGTTTTCACTGATATTATTAAATATCTCCAAAAGTTATTTAGTTGGCTTTAAGATAAACTGACCTTGTGTGGCTGCATCTATCAAAGTCTTAGGCGCCTCTCCAAGTCCCATGTAGAAGTTTTTAGCAATATCTTGATCAGAAAACCTATGGTGGGGACACTTATACAGAATTTCAATATACCTTTCCCATCCATCATGAAAATGCTCACCAGGAAACTGCCTAAAGCTTTTGATTGCATCTTGTGTTTCTAAGGTCTTTCCTATGGGATAATGTTTTTCTATGAATTCTCTCTTAAGGGCTTCCTAATCAATTTTAATTTCTTTTGCTAATTTGATGTACCATATCTTAGCTCTCTCTTTTAATGACTAAAGGAATAATCTCACAAGTCATTTTTGGGTAAATTGTCAAACCTAACAGTAGAGGCTACCTCTAGGAAATCATTTATGTTCTGGTATGAGTCCTATATCCTAAGGCCTGAAAATTTTGGAAGCATATTGATCATGTTTGTCTTGATCTCAAAGTGTTTCGCTCCTTCTTTTTCTGGAAAATCAACATAGGAATCGTACGCATTGGGCACATAATATCCTTTCAGTGATGTCTCTGGTGCCCTTTGTTGGTAGGCTCCTTGGTCAGCCATTGCTTCTTCTTGTTTACGATGACGATCTTCAATAGATCGACATAAAAGACAGAGAGTCTTTTCGATCTCAGGATCGTACTCGACTAACGTAGTGCTTAAATTAGAACGGGTCGGTCTATCAGTCATACGCTACTCAAACAACTATATTTTTTTTTTCAAAAATATTATCTATATTTTTTTCTTTTTTTTTTTGAAATAAAATCTAATATATATTAACTACTTCTAAATTACAGAAAATAAAGCAAGAATTAATATGCAAAAATCTAGGTAACTAAAACTCACAAAAGTTCTAGTCGCAACTTTAGAAGTTCTGCTCTTCCCTTTTACGCTCTTCAGAGTACCTGTCAATCACACAAAAATCTCACTTTAGCTACAACTACAATAACACAATGCAAACAAATTACTAAAGCTATTGAACAATGCTTAGTCCTAGGCAACGGCACCAAAAACTTGATGTGACGTCAGGTGTGCAAAAATAAGTGGTTAAAAATAACACCTTAATAACTCTAGGTTTTATCCTACGCAAGCGCACGTATCAATTGTAGAATAGCAAATGGCTTGAGTAAGGGATATCGATCCCACAAAGACTGAGATTATTCACTTTAACAATTCAAAAACACTGAATTATATTTCTGAAAATTGTTTATTTTGGTGGTCGAAAGACCAAATTATCTAATCTTAACTAAATTAACTAAAAAGCAAAGTAAATTGGTTTGTGATTCAGATGAGAGAGAAAACTAGGGTTTTCATCACCCCACCACTAACCGCATAATATAGTTCATTAATGTATTAATTGTAAGAGGACGATTCATAACTGTGAATCAGGTCGTACCGCAAATAGCTAAATAGGACCCCAAAAAGGAGTACCATCAACCGGATTGCGACAACCCGTCTCACGACTGACCTAACTAATACATATCAATTATGCTACTCTAATCTACTCCTATTGCATGAAAGTAATCTAAAGTATTTCTATATCAAATCGTCAAGGCACGACCTGTGTCAACCTAGGGTTTCAAGTTTCATTACCACCATTGTGTAGGAAACCATGATTAAACATCCGAGTTCCAGCCCATAGTAAATAATCATAATTGTGCAAAACTATATATTTATTCCATCTAAGACAATAATTTAGAATAAACATATGCTTTTATATTGCAAATCAGTACTATCTCTTAACTACTACAATCATTACAATATGGTCAATAGTTTCCCCTCCTTACAATTAAAAATAATAAAAGAACTACATTAATTGGCTAGGGTTTTGCTAGAAAATCCTAGATACCAAGTTAGTTGGCCATGAAAGATGGTGACTGCACGTTGATGTAGAAACGTTCTCCAATGTCTTCTTCTTCGAATCTCTAGGTTTGAATATGGCTCTCAACAACAGCAAATCTGAATGAATGAACAGCCTCCAAAAACTCACGTATGAACTCTCCAACCCAACAGAACTCCCTAACTTTGATGTATGGTTTTGTATATATATGCAATGGCATAGAAAGGCCCTTTTCAGTCTTTTCACACTAAAACTCATGCAAACCCTAACTTCTCATATATATAAGTGTATATACATGTATACAGAGGTCTAGAGTGGTAGGCACGTCTTCCAACTAAGTCGGGGTTGAAACATAAAAAATCACCAAAAAGTTGTTGCACCTACGCTTGAAGCGTAGGGGTCCTACGCTTCATCATACCAAGCCTACGCTTCAAGCGTAGGTCCCAACCGTACCTCCAAGCATAGAAATGTGTTTTCTAGCCACTTTTTGAAACTAGAAGCGTAGGTATTTTGTGGAAAATCACTTTTCTCCGTAAATGCACCAAAAAGTCCGTCTTGAACCCACAATACTTTTTACTAAAGATGACGGCTTCTGAAAATGCCGTTTTGCCCTCAATGAGCCATTTTTGTCTCGGACTGCCTCTTTGACTCTCATCTTGGATAGAAAGAACATACTCTTCAGTTAATTCACCGAAGTTAGCTCCATTTCTTCATTAAGCTCCTGAAACATGTCTTAACATGCAAATACAATAAAAATACCCAATAATGGAATGAAATAACGTAACAATAGTGAGTTAAGGGGTCAAAATGACTAATATTTGACACCTATCAGTTTTGAGTGTTTATTGAGTGTTTCCTTACCTTGTAAAAGGATTGTGATCTTTGAATGAATGAAGCTCATTGATCCTTAAATAGGGGTTTGTCCTCTTATTTGTGTGACGAGCTTGTAAACTCGTGTGTAAAGGTTTGTTATTCCACCTGTAAGGAAAAGTCATAGTGTGAGATTAGGAAAGTCTTAAGGGGGGATCCTTAAGCCGAGGAGTAGGATATATCTCTCTCTCTTACTCTTTCATTTGATTTCTTAATTGCAAGCTTTATTTACCTTAAACTTATATTGTTGCTTGATTATTGTTTCCATAGATACATAATCTATTGTCATTCAATTGTTTAAGTATTTACTGTATGCACCTTGTTAACTTGCATAATTCAAATCAAATTAAATACAAAAAATGATTAAGAATTTTTTATTACCCTATTCACCCCCCCCCCCCTCTAGTGTTAATTAGTGACTAACAGTATGCATATAGTGCGTATAAACCCATGCGGTTCTTTGACATCCTATTATTCAAAAATATGTGTGTTTTGCCCCCATTGTGACATGAATTGTCTGAAATACCCTTAGAATAAGTTATTTTAAAAACAAATTAAAATAAACTTACAAAAACAAAAACAAAAAATAGAAAATAATCAAAAAAATTATTACAATTATTTTTCAAAAATATTAAAATTATTTTGAAAAAAAAATAAGACTATTTTTTATAAAAAAAATTATTTATATATATATAACATTTTGATTATAAAAATAAATCCAGTTTATTTTTCAAAAAATATATATATAATAAAATATAAAAAATCAAAACAAAAAAACTGAAACTATTTTTATAAAAAATATATTTAATAAAATTATCAAAAACAAATAACAATTTTACTTTAAAAAATATTAAAGAAAACTTTTTGGGTTCAGAGGGATGTTTTCCCCACTCTTTGAGGGAGACAACTCTCAAAATGTACAAGGAGTGGTAAATGACTTTGGTTGGATCATTGCGATCAGGGACAGGTTTGATGAAGACAGAATTGGTTTGGTAAAGGATATCTCTGTAATATTGCAAGTTGTGACTAGGGGTGTGTGGTATCCAATGAGAATTTGGGGGAAAAAACTGTTTTACTAGGGCAATTGGATCATTTGTGTGAGAAAAATGAGATTCGATATAGAAAATGGTATGGTAAGTTTTTTGAAGATATTCTGATCTTCCTAGAAGGTTGTATCTCGTGAGAGGTGGAGTACTTTTGACTGGGGCATGGATGGTGAATGGATCATGTGGAGTTGTTAGAGCTGAACTGAAGGTAGGACGAGGACCTAAGGGAGTCCCTAAGCTTGTGAACTTGTTTACTAAAGCAAGGGAAGTAGAGGGTTCAGTTTTTACTAGGAGAGGAGGTCTAACAGGAGGGATCCCTCCTTTGGAATGTGATTGTGGTTGTCTGTTTGCCATCAGGGTTCTGCAAAAATTCTCTGCTAAGAAAATTTGTGATTGAATTGTCACATCCACGAATGTATTCGATATCAAATTGGAAAATGCTTAAAATAGACTGTCATCTGGCAAAAATATGCTTAGCAGCTATATTTTAACATCTTTTTCTAAAACATATTTGGCACTTTTGCAATCAACTCGAAGTAAAAAATTTTGATTTAAAATATCATCTTAGAATTTACTGATACATATAACAATTGCAAGAATTTCTTGTTTAATAGTTTAGAGGGATGTTTTCCCCACTCTTTGAGGGAGACAACTCTCAAAATGTACAAGGAGTGGTAAATGACTTTGGTTGAAATTTTACTTTAAAAAATATTAAATAAAATTGAATTTTTTTATATATTTTTTTTATATTTTTTAAAAACTTTTTAATCATTTTATTTATTATATTTTTATTATAGATTATTTATTATTAATTCAATATTTATTATTTTTATTTAGTTAGAAGGGGTATTTCAGGAATTTTATATTATTTTGGGGGTAAGTTGCACATTTTTTAACATAGTAAATTTATACACACATTTTGTAATATTTGGAGATTTTTCCCACCTAGTATAAAATTATAGGGGATTTTCGCAAATAACCCAAAGTAAAAATAGTTTTGACTTTTGTGCCAGTGACTTTAGTCTGCCACTGAACTTTTGTCACAATTGACACTTTTTTTTTCTAGTATAGATTCATAGTATTTATTTGTTGAAAGGGTTTTGTTATGTTTAGTCAATTAGGTCTTGTTTTGTTTACTAGTTATGGTCTTTTTTTTTATTTGTCTGATTATGCTTTTTTGAGATCAAACTATGTTTGTTTTGCATTGGTCTCAAAACATATAACCAGATCAAGTTGGACCAAATTAAACCAAAATAAATTTTTTTAGGACCACAATTTTTTGTGGTTCTATTTGGTCTGGTTATAAAATCTATCCAAAATCTAACCAAAATTTCCTCCAATAATTGAACCACATCTAACCAATATATAACCAAAACACAAAAATAAAATAATAAAATAATGAATAATAAATAAATTAAATTAAATAGTACATAAAAATAAAAATAAATAAAATAATAAATATATGAATAAATAATAATATAAATAATAAATTAATAAAATATATTTATAAATTAATAAAAATAAATGAATAAATAAAAATAATAATATAAATCATAAATTAAATTAAATATATTTAAAAATTAATATAGATAAATGAATCAAAAATAAACAAAATAATGAATAATAAACGAAATAAATTAAATAATACATAAAAAGATTAATAATAAATAAAAATATAAATAATAAATTAATAAAATATATTTATAAATTAATTAAACAAAAAAATAAATAATAATAAATAAAAAATTAATAATATAAATAATAAATTCAATAAAGCATATTTATAAATAAAATAAAAATAATCAATAATAAAAAACATTAATTAAATAATAAATAAATAAATAATAACTAAATAAATAAATAATAAGCAAAATGAATTAAATAATACAAAAATAATAATAATAAATGAATAAATATAATTATAAATAATAATATAAATAATAAATGAATAAAATATATTTATAAATTAATTAAAATGAATGAATAAATAATAAATTAAATGAATTATATTTATAAAAAATGAATAATAAAAAAATGAATTAATTAATAAATAATAATAATTAATAAATTAACTGGATTAAATAATAAACAAAATTAATTAAATAATACATTAAAATAATAATAAATATAATAATAAATAATAATATGAATAATAAATTAATAAAATATATTTAGAGACAAATAAAAATAAATGAATAAATTGTAATAAATAATAAACAAAATGAATTAAATAATATATAAAAATAAGAATAAATAAATAAATAATAAGCAAAATGAATTAAATAATACTTAAAAATAATAATAAATTAATTAATAATAATAAAAATAATAATAAATGAATAAATAATAATATAAATAATAAATGAATAAAATATATTTATAAATTAATTAAAATAAACGAATAAATAATAATATAAATAATAAATTAAATGAATTATATTTATAAAAAAAAAGAATAATAAACAAAATGAATTAAATAATACATAAAAATAATAATAAATAAATAAATACAATAATAAATTAAATATATATTTATAAACAAATAAAAATAAATTAATAAATAATAAATAATGAATTAAATAATATATATAAAATAATAAATATATATATTGTAATAAATAATAAATAAATAGTAAATAGTAAATGATAAATAATAATCAATAATATTTTTTAAAAAAAAACAAATTATCAGAGTGCATTATTTGCATGTTATATACAGTTAAAGTTGTTATGTAATATTAGTGTGTGACTTGTGAAATTTGTGTGATCGTAATTTTTGTATAATAAAAAATGTGAATTGTATAAAACTTATTTGTTGTTATATTTGATAATTGAAGTGCAATAATTATACTCTAAGAAATTTTTACAAAACCAATATAACATTATTATGTAAGAAATACATAATAAAAATGAATCAAAAAGACTTTAACAAATATTTACAAATTAAATGTGTTGGTTTTAAGGTTATTACATCATATAAAGTATATTAAATGTTTTCACAGTTTACTAGAAATTTAAGACCAGACTAGTTTGCCAAACATGGTTTGGTTCAAAGAAGTTTGGAACCAGACAGTTTGTCAAACATGGTCTGGTTCCAGTTTCCTCATATCAAGACCATCAAACCAGACCGCTTACCAAATAGAATTTCAGAATACCACCCGGATCAGACCATACCAGAGATAACCGGACCAAACCGATTACCAAGCGGGCCCTTATACTTGTCTTTGCATTCCTGGTTGTGTGTGATGTCATGGTTTCTTCCTTGGTGTCATTGTCTGTCCAAATCTGAAATTTTATATTATTTGCAGTGTCAGAAGAAAAATGTTCAAGACATGGAGCTAAATTTGTAATTAGTGATATTGTTAAGTTTGAGTACTCTAACTAATGATCTATATATATATATATATATATATATCATTATTACATATCCATATGATCAGTAAAATCCAACTTGCAGGCCAATTAATACGAGTATATTGGCAAGAGTAGCTAAACTGTACCAAGAATAAAATCTTTGTCCAATGTGATAATCAAGAAGTGATACCAAAAAAAATTAAATAAATAATAATCCAAAACAGCAACTTTGCCTATCTAGGGAGAGAGGAAATTCCTGGTTGCTCAAGACCGTTCATTACTATTGGTAAATAGTTGTGGCAGTAAAATGTACAGTGAGCTAATTTATAAAAGGTTAGGGCTTCGACTTACCTTGAGAAAAAATAAAAAACAAAAAATAAAAAACTACAAAATCTCTTTCTAAAATTTGATGGAAAAAAATAACAAATTGGAACAAGTGCGACAAGTTCAAGGTAAAGTGCAACCCACTTCTTGTTAAAACTCGAAAAAATGATGCATTTTTTTTGGTCGAATTTCTTAATCTGAAGCTGAAATACAGAATATGCCCACCATAGACATTTTTTTCGTGTGTTCTACATTTCAACTTTTGTTTGTGCACCTTCGCCCATTGATCGGATGCCAAATTGAAACTGAAAAACTAGATGTGTGTGTGTATATATACATATTATATATGATTCCATGAAACTTGTTTTGAAACCAAATTTCCCATCTGACTAGCTTGATGTAGTTTAGTCATTTATTTGGTTTGGGAGTTCAAAATGGAGAAAGCTTAGATCAAGAGCATGGATGTTAGTACTTGAAAAGCAGTTAATTTTTTCGGATTTTTATGAAGTTTGTTGGATCTGTATACAATTTTCCATTCTATCACTAGCCATATTAGTTGTGGTTGTGGAGTCTTTTTTTCATTAGGTAAAAGATTTAGTACACTCCAAAAAAATCTTAAAAGTTGTTTTCTAGATTTTAGAAAATGAGTAAAAGTTATAAATTATGTGGTGAAGACTATAAATAAGAGTGTGAAATCCTACCATTTAACAGAAAATTATGGAAAATAAGTGTATAAATTCGTAAATTATTCGGTAAAAATTAACCACTACGTTTTATGATTATTTAGAAGCAAAATTTAGCAACAATTGTTTAAAAATACAGTTATAAATAGGTTTTTTACAGCGGATTTAATAAGTGTCACCTTATTGGTAGTTCAAAAAAAAAAATTATTTTGGCATTAAAGTTTTTTTGGCATAAATATATATTTTTTCGTTTATAGTAAAAAATAATAAACAAAGTTAAAAACGAAAAAAATATATATCTTATTTGTAGTTCGAAATATTTTTTATATTTAGGAGTTAATTATTTTTATATTTTACCCTAATTGGTAGTTGCAAAAAAATTTATTTTGGCATTAATATTTTTTTTTGACATAAAAAAAAAACAGTTTATCAGTAAACTCCCCTCTAATTTTAGGGACAGTTTTATCCAAAGTTGTAGGAAAGAGATTAAGTTAACCAAATTTGATAACGTCGGGGAATTTTCTATATAGGAGGGGCAAATTAATTTTTTTAAAACCAAATGGTTTCCTTATAATAGTCCTACAAAGAAATATATATATATATATATATTACCAGTGGGCCAACCAAGACAATGACTCAATCAAAAGAAATTGGGCTGATTAGACTACATGAAAAATGAATAGAGAGCAATTTAACCCAGCAGGAAAGAAATTGTAATTGTTAAAGGGCCACAAAAGTTATAATAATATAATGATATCTTGCTCAGCTACGCTTCCTCTTCTAAAACAGTAAACAAGCGAATTCCTACACACTTATGATAATAATAACGGTTTTATATATGATTTACAAATTATAAAGAATTATTCTTTTATTTACGTCAATCACATCCAACGATCATAATAATAAATATGTATGAATTTCTCGTTCAACGGGAGCAAGCGATCCCTCCCTTTCAAAAACAAAGAAAATAAGAAATCATTTCTATTAATATTATTATGTTCTAAGATCAATCAATTAAGATATCGTGCATATGTGCGGCTGTGCACTCGTCAGGCAAGATATGCAACTAATAAGTAAATTCACTGCTTAAAGTTTATTGAATACTTGTATGTGAAACTCTCTTAAATATCTTTCTTTCCTTTTGGGTGTTGCTACTTTTATTTTTTATTATTATTTTTTTATATTAATGGTGTCACCTCAAAATGAGTAAAATATGCATCTTTAATTCTATGGTATGGAAAAACCTCATTTTGCCTACAAAATATAAAGTTTTTTAAATAGAATACAAATATATTAAAATATGTCCATTTTATTAGGTTTTAGTACTGAAATTTCAATGCTTGGACGAATATGTAATATATGTCGACCCATAATAGACTGCTTCAATTCCATGCAACAGTTCTTCAAGTAGGAGAAAAGTTTATGCTCCATTATATACAATCTCATTTTTGAACCTACAGAATCATTTGCATTTTACTGTTTTATTTATTTGGCAAGATCAATCAACACTTATGAAGGAAAAAATAATGCGATCCGGAACCGCATCATATCGTGCAAGATAGAGGGATGTCAAGGAGGTGGCACCGGTGAATTCACTTGTACTTTAGTTAGTATTGATATGTCAATACTGATTTACCACCTCCGTGACATCCCACTGTCTTGCAGGATACGACGCTTGTGCTATTTTTTTTCCTTGGTCAAACACCACACACTAAAATGCACCTCAAGTGTTTTATCATTTATCTATCTAACATAATTTTATAAGATCAGAGTGAGCATTCCTTTCAGAAAAACAAATTGGAGCTACCAAAACTTTCACAAGAACATGAATATATAGGGTCCGTTTGGATACCCTGTTTTTTGTTTTTGTTTTTTTACTGTTCACAAGACTAAAAAAAAAACACGTTTGGCAAACGCGTTTACTGTTCACTGTTTTTTTCCCAAGAAAACTGTTTTCTGTGAATAGTGTGTAAAAGTGGTGAAAACACCAAATACAACTTTTAGTTGTTTTTTGAGTTTTTTCACTGTTTAGGTGGTAAAAACAGTGAAAACACCAAATCCATAAAATACAATTTTCACCAAATAAAAATGGTGAAAACACCTTCATCCAAACGCTTTTTTGTTTTTAGTTTTTTCCTGAAAAAAACAAAAACAAATACAAAAACAGTTTTTATATTTGAAGACAGAAAACAAATATAAAAAACAAGCTTTCCAAACGCACCCATACCAATCTTCATATTCCTTTTTGACAAAAAGAGGTGGTTACAAGTTTCAACCACTTGAGTGAAAAAATACACAACAGCATTCAAAAAAGGCACAAAGAGATATGTCACTGTATATAGTGCCTTTCAAAACATTCTAAGCCCCATAGTATATATAATACACTACAGAGTCTACAATTAAAGAGTGCATAAAACAAACACTAATTCCTTGTGCCTATCAATTCATCTTAGTTGAACTATAAATCACAACCCTATCAAGCTTTTCAAACCATACATCATTTTATGTGTATGGGGTTAGTTGTGATGTATGAGTAGTTCTGTGATCTCATATGTGGTATGAGGTATGCATCAACTCTTGCAGTGTCAAGAGTATGAGAGAATAAGAAGGTACACACATATATATATATATACACATGTAGCTGGTAGGTGACTATATATACAACCACCTTGAGCTCACATTCAATCTTAAACAATAAAAAAGCTATGGAATGGACTTGCTATGATTTCTCATTATTCCCCAAACTAATGTCAAATATTCAAATTAAGATCAAAGAACTTCCCTTTCAATACCAAAACGAGTAAATTTCTTTTTCTAACCAAACTATATCAGTTTTACAGAGAAAAATCAGATGCCATGAGCGTCGTCGCACACCCTTTCTATGCTCATGACCGACACCAACTAAACCCTGTTGCTAAGGGGAAAAGAAACTACATGGGCATTTAAGTGGATGAACTATGATAATTTATGAAGAAAGAGCTGTATATATATAGGCCTCATTTCTAGCTTTTGCACAAAAATATGTATGAAACCAACTTTAAAAAGTAACATGAGCTGTTGGTAGGCAATCCTAGATATATGTATGAGCAGCATATATATATATAGTCAACATCCAAAAAATGATTCTACTGAAAGCTTTGGGCAGTACCTTTTTTCCTTTAGTAAAAGATTGATAACGGAGAATTTGCTTCACTTAAAACTCAATTAGCTTATAAAAATGGAGTGCATCATAAAAATTGAAGTACTTGTTGTTGACTAAACATGCTTCTGTTATATCTATATATATATATATATGCGTACGTAGAGAGAAATATATATATTTCTGGCAGAGTGAATGTATGAACGTCTGTTTTAATGAACTGCAAAACCTATAGATATAGATAATGAATAGGTATATGTAACTCTTAAGAAGAGATATTTCCAATTTTTTCCACAAAAATAAAAGAAATGGGTAGAACCGACGACCCACCCACCCGCGCCACGACTGGGCGGGCGGCGCGCGGTTAGGCTAAGACTAGCATGGTTCATGTATGGTCTAACTCACCTCCCATGCCTCTGGATGTTCAAGTCACCCATTCAATGCAACCATACACTTTACTTTATTTTCAATGCGGGACAATCATTCTTACTCAAGTTCAAGTAGGTCACTTTGAGAGATAATTTCTCATTCAATAATTAATAGTTTTAAACATGTAATTATACCAACTTGATCTCCTCACCAAGGAGAACACATTAGTGTTTGGTCTCGTTAAATTCGAAGTTCGGGTCCCATAATTATTTAAGCTCAAAGTTTGGTTTAATTACTGTTATTTCTAAACTATTTCCAACACTTGTCACTGATCCTAAAGTTGCTTCTATAACTCTCCCTCATTAAGAAAAACAATTTAAGGGTCTTCAAAATAACCAGATATCCGATTCCAAGGTCACTAAAATTCAATGATTAAATCCATGAGAATCAATATATAATGGAACATGTTAATGCTTCGAACTGAAATAGATCAAAGGAAATAAAATTTTAAAAAAATGGAGGCATAATCTTGGAGCAAACAAAAATGGGATAAAAAAAGAGACTTTATATGTGCAAGGTTTATTTCTTACCGTCATGTAAGCAGCAATGCAACTGTCACCTCCATAACATCCTTGAATCTGGGCAAACTGTGAAGCAACTTGTCTGTACACTCTAGCATCTTCACCGAACATTAACGCAAAGAGATATATTAGCCTCGACAACAGCCAATGCTTGCTTCAAAACGACTATGGCAAGAATTGTGAAAGCTCGTCTGCCTCATCCTTCATAGGAGCAGGAAGATTGAGATCAATTATATCAGAAGCCTTAGGGACCTCTTGCTTGATTACTAGGGTCCGATTGCTTCTGTCTTCAGATCCTCCAATTATGTGAAACCTCTTGTGACCGCCTAAAGCTTGGCCCGACTTAAAAACCTTGAGGCAAATTGGGCACACGTCCTTTGCTTTTTTTCAGTTTCGAATATTTCTCAGCATTGGAAGACAAAACTTGACAAGTTCGATCCTTGTCATGACAAGACTTGAATTTGCTTCTCTTTGGACCATTCTTGCACACTGGAAGAACCATTCTTGAACCTCTTACTTGAATCAAACTTCGCCGATTTTGAAGCTATACAGGCTTTGTCATATCCTTTTTCATTATTCAAACCCTTCCTTTCTTCACTGACTTCAGCTTCCTCACATTTGAGTCTTTTAAAACCCTTCTTTCCTAGTTCAACACCATACCGCTCAGTTTTTAGTTCCACCATCCACTTTAGGCTTCCTGTATTCACCATTTCTCAAAAATCCATCAACAGATAGATACGATTCAACCTTCTTTGCCCCATTCCTAAAACACCCAAAATCAGAATTCTCAAATTGAACATGTTCATCATCCGAAACACCTGACTTTAACTTCATTTCTCTCAGTTTCTCAGCCTCCACATTACCCTCGACATTATATACACAATTCAGACCACCCTTCTTGCCTATTCTCATATCAATAGATGATGACTTAGTCTCCAAAACCACAGAATTGTTATCTGAAGACTCCATAACCGATTCGTGCCACCCCTTTTCCCACAATCCCTAGACAACATCATCAAACACATAGCCAACTCTTCTTGCTCTTGCTCAACATCAGAAACAGATGAAGAACATTTCACCACACTTCTCTTGATCAACCTCTTGCTTGCCGGTCTCTTTCGCCAAAGGCCTAAGCCCATTAGCCTCACTATCTGAACAACTCTCCATCACTACAAGCTTCTGATTCTCAATGCTCCAAGAACAATCCTCATTCACAGCCCTCTTTTTCTATGAGTGACAAGCCATGTGACCACACAGAGCCTTCAGTGATTGAAACCCTTTACCACATTGTTTTCATACCTTCTCTTCCTGCAAAGCCAAGCCTGAACAACCCACAACCCTCCATGTCTTTTTGGGATTCTCTCTAAGCCCATAACCAGATTGCTCACCAAACTCAAACCCTGACTCAATCTTACACTCTTTTTTACCCTTTGCAATGGCATGAGACCTCATGTGACCCCCTAAGGACTTCCCACTTGGACACCTCTTGTTGCAAACTTTGCACACATACCTAAACTTTTGATTTCCTTCCATAGATTGCTTTTGATTGATAACGGATGAAAAAATCAACTTAGAGGATCTGCGTCCGTGACCTTTGAGAGGAAAAATGTGTATGAAACGAAGTTCAATTTGAATGTGGAAAAGGAAAAATTCATAAAAATTAAGAGTAAAATAAAGGACTGCCTTTGAAATGAAATGATACTGAAACATAACTAGAATAGGAGAAATCAGTTCATATTCAATTCAATTTCTACTACTTTTATCATATGAATTCAGCCTTTGCTACTAATACTTTTATGAGGTAAATTCTTTTTCAAACACGCAAAAAGGAAAGAATTAAGAAAGAACATTCCACGCCTCTAATTCACAAGGTAAAATCATCCTCCTTTTCTTTAAAAAAATTGATGTATGTTTTCACTTTCGTTCATTTATTTTCTCACTGAATTTCTGTTAAGTGAGATCTGATGGACCATAGAAAATCCATCTCATAATATGTGAGAGTCCGCTTGCTACCTGATGGAATATGGTCCATCATATTATCATGGGAGAAAAAATGAGCTGAATTTTTTTCCTATTTACAAACTCTTAAGCACAAAGCATATTTGCAAATCCTTTCGGGGATGAGTACAAATAAGAAATGTACTTGAGTGAAACACTTCTTTTTATTTAAGGACAATATTTGTCTTAGACCATGTAAGTAAGAAACTCCTACTTACAAGATATGTGGTCTAATAAAAAATAAACATGTGTTTATGAATTAAAAATAAATAAATAAATAATTTATTTTGCATTAGATGGGTCTCCTCACCTAAAATACTCCCCTCTTTTATTTTCTTCTTTCAAAACTCTAACCTACTTCCATAACTTGCTCATTCTAATTTCAAACATTAAATTATCCTCATATATATAATCATCTCTGGAAATTGACATAGTTTAATAAATTGGCCATGAGGAAGAACTCTAGACTGGGAACACAAAGAATGAGGCTTTCGGCCTCTATTAAGTCGTAGAAAAAAAAAGACCATGTATTCATAGCCTCAAATTCATGGAGTTTTGTTGTGTTTCTTGCCCTCATCAGACACTTTTGTGTATTAGTATTATTATGTACTTACAAGATTGGAACCCTCTTCAATGGTTTGTATCCCCTACGAACTTAAAATTACAGTTCCTCATTTGGATTTTAAAGTATGAGTATGTTAATGATGAGAATTTAATGTTTAAATAACTAATTTTTTTAATTTCATAACACATGTCTATTGGGCCACATATTTTATAAGTAGGAACTACATAGTTACATGGCTTAAATTGGCTAGCTATACAAGAGATTTTGGCTAGCCATGTCAACAATTTTAGCTATGTTTTGTTTGGTTAGTCTTGATTGGTGGTATGATGTTTAAAAATTAGCTAACTATGCAAATATTAAAATGGGTTATTTTTCTTGTGCCATCTTTTATCTCTCTTTCCTCTCATTCTCTCTCCTACATGGCTAGCCAAATTTGACTAGTGAGTAGGAATGACAATGGCGCGGGGCGGGAATCACCTTCTCCATCCCCGACCCTGCCCTGGTTACAATTTTTAATTTTTTATATATTTATTCATTGTGTCATATAAAACATAAGCTACTACTTCCAAAAATATCTTGTCATCTTGATATGATCCTAACTTGGACATTCAAAAATATTAAAACACTTCCAAAATAAGTTTTAAACATATAAAAATATCCAAATAAATAAGTCACCAAATTAAAACATAAGGTAGTCTTGCCAAAGTCACCAAGCTACTCCTTCCAAAATAAGTCACCAAATTGAAACACTTAAATTACCATTACAAAGTTTTAAACATAAAAAAGAAACATTCAAAATAAGTTTGTTTTTTTCTTATCAAATTCAAAGGTTCAGTGTCCCTTTTTGTTGTGGCTCTAATACTATCCACTTCAATGATCTGTGTTCAACCCACTCACCAGATTTGGGATTCTCAGCTTTTGGGTATTTTTTATTCAACAAGATCAGCAAATGTGGCATTGTTTGTTTTAAGATTTGAGCTCAAAAATGATTCGCTGATCTAGTTTCCTCTATTGGGTTTGGTTCTCGAATAAGCATTTTGTCGAACAGTTGGAGGATCCAACCTTTTGAAATGAATATCAGAGCAAGACTAATAATAGCAATTCGTAAACCCTCCATAAACCTCCTATCTCACCAATTCAGAGTCTTAGTCACTGATTCAACTCTATCCCCAATCCCCAACCCCATCACACCCATCAACCCAACCCATCTCCTCCGAGTCTGCACCATCCTCTACCAGCAACAGGACTCACCTGATCCAAAACTCCACACAGCCCTAAAACGCTGCGAATTCGAGCTCACCCACGAGTTTTTCATCCAAGTCTGCAACGAGTTCCCATTTTCGTGGCGACCCATTTACAGGTTCTTCCAATTCACCCAAACACAGCCCCATTTTGGCCACACATCACTCACCTACAACAAGATGATCGACGTTATAGGGAAGGCGAGAAACATCGAGCTGTTCTGGGAAGTTCTTCAAGAAATGGGACGACGACGGATGGTCAATGATAAGACATTTAGAATTGCTCTGAAGACATTGGCCTCTGCGCGAGAGTTGAAGAAATGTGTAGACTTTTTTCATAAGATGAATGATTATGGGTGTTGTTATAGTGTGGAGTTTTTGAATAAGGTGGTTGAGACTTTGTGTAGGTCTAAGCATGTTGTTGAAGCTCAACACATAGTTAGCAAGTTGAAAGAATGGATTAAGCCAAATGGGGTTACTTATAAGTACTTGATTTTCGGGTTTTGTGAAGTGGGTGATTTGGTTGAGGCTTCAAAAGTTTGGAATTTGATGGTTGATGACGGGTTTGAGGCGGAGATCGAGGCAGTTGAGAAAATGATGGAGACCCTTTTCAAGGCTAATCAATTTGGTGAAGCATTGAAGCTTTTTCAAACAATGAGGACCAAAAGGATTGATGATTTGGGTGTATCAACGTACCGGCTTGTGATCAATTGGATGTGTAATAAAGGTAAGCTTGGGCAAGCGTATTTGGTGTTCGAAGAAATGCAGAAGAGAGGGATTGAAGCGGATAATTTGACACTGGCGTCACTAATTTATGGGTTATTGACCAAGTCTAGAGTTAGAGAGGCTTACAAGATTGTGGAAGGAATTGAGAAACCAGATTTAAGTGTGTATCATGGATTAATTAAGGGGTTTCTAAAGTTGAAAAGGGCAAGTGACGCAACACAAGTGTTTCGAGAGATGATTAAGAAAGGTTGCGAGCCTACAATGCATACATATGTAATGTTACTGCAAGGGCATCTAGGGAAGAGGGGGAGGAAGGGATCGGACCCACTAGTGAACTTTGACACCATTTTCGTTGGAGGTTTAGTGAAGGCAGGGAAGTCTTTAGAAGCAACAAAGTATGTGGAGAGAGAGATGAATAGAGGACTAGAGGTTCCTAGGTTTGATTACAATAGATTTTTGCATTACTTTTCAAATGAAGAAGGTGTAGTTATGTTCGAGGAGGTAGCAAACAAGTTTCGAGAGGTTGGGTTGTTTGATTTGGGGGATATATTTGCAAGGTATGGGGAGAAGATGGCGACTAGAGATAGGAGGAGAAACAGGGCAATTCAACCATGAAAAAGAGCTTCTAATTACCGAATTATAGGAATCATGGCCGGGGCCTTTCTTATTGCCTGCATTTACTTATTGTTTCTCAGTGGATTATGCTTTATTTCATGGCTGGACTAGCTTTAGATCCACTAAAGTTAGGATGAATCACCCATCCCAACGCCTTTCGCAGTTGGATACAATTCCATCTAGTGTTACTTCCTGTTCTGGTACCATTTCTCCTATGATACTGTAGGCCATTGCATGTTAATTGTAATCCTGAGTCTTTCTTGTTTCTCCTTTTTTGCAAGTGAAGATTTAAATTAAGCCTTATGATAACCAATGTCTGCTGATTGAGGGTAATGCTTCTGTGTGGACAAATCTACGTGTTGGGGATTTTTTTTTTTTACACCATTCAGATTGATTATAACTAGTATGAAATCTTTCGGAACCTCTTTTTAATGGAAGCCGCTTGAAGGCAACTTTTTTTGACCTAAATATATGACCTATGGCAAAAATTTGGAAAACATTTTAATGTGAGGATTTTAGTTCCCATTTGATGCCTTTCGTCCTTCCGCATGATATCTAACCTTGGTATTTCATATCTTTGGTTGTTTGCAGGGACTCGGGGTTTACTGGAGTATAACTGGTTCTGATGCATCCAAAAAAATGTGACAATGAAGTCCAGGCTTGGCTAAACGATACCTTTCCAGTGCCTTTCAATGTATTCCATGAGATGATATCATTTTCCTTGCGATTCCCTTTACTGGGTGAAAAAGTATTCTTGATCGTCAAAAGAAATGAATTGTATATGTTTGTACTCTTCCATTTTATAGAAGATATTAGCAAGTATGTCAAGCTTTGTGATGGATGCTTTTCTGTTGCTATGAAGTGATCATGATTATGGGAATGTTGCAAAGTAGAAAGCAAAAAGATGCACCAACCTAAAACCTCAAATTAAACTATTTGCTTCCATTGGAGATGTTACTACTTTTAATTCTTGCTCCAGATTCCAGCAACATGTTTTGTACTACATTTTGCACCTTAAATGAAAATAAAAAAGAAATAAAACTCGATATTTTTGTTTTTATTAATTTTTTTTTGGAAAAAGGAATATAATAAACAAATAAAATGTTAACAGTAAGGGAGAAAGCAAAGTGGTGGATTTGGGGTTCTTGCTCAAGTTGGTTCTGTGATTCCATTCATTGGCAACCCAGAGAGACGAGTACATAAAGTGGTATAATTTGTGAGACTATTGCCAATGTTTTCTTACCAGACTCCATATTGATACTACAAATATATGTATGGGTATATCTTCCATTTCCAAGTATTCATTTGGAGGGATGTACAGTACTGATGTTTTGTAGTATTGGGTTGTCCCACATCGGGCAGATACAAGTGAATGTTTGGTGGAGAGGTGTATATAATGAAATGAAAGGAGATGGGGCAACATACTTACCTGGACGGGATCAATGGGTGATCAAAGAGGCCCATGGTCTAGGTTGGTGACCTCCATTGCACTCCGGAGGGGTGCCCGCCTAAGGTCTACCCAAGTGGTGGAGCCTACGTCATAATTTGTGCTAGAGGGGGCCTGCGTTCGCGCGGCCCCTACCCAATTTCTAGACTTAAATTTTCTATTATTTTTTTTATATATATATACATCTATTCTGTGTTAGTACTTGAGGAAGCAAAGTTGGGTTGTCTCATTTAGTATACATATGATTTTACTTCATATTCTGGTCTTGGACCGTTTCTTCTATATGATATTATGGGCCCATTGCATGTTAATTGTAATCCCAGTCTTTCTTGTTTCTCCTTTTGTGCAAGTGAATATTTGTGTGGACAAATCTATGTGTTGAGAATACAATCTTTTCATGGGATCACTAGTTAAGACTTCTTTTGTTTTTTGTTACCATTCAGAAGGATCACTATAAGTATGAAGTCTTTTGGAACCTCTCTTCAATGGAAATTGATTCAAGGCAATAGTATCACATATTGGTTTCAAGTCTGCCCTCAATATCTGCTTTTTCGGAACAAGGTTTAGATCTTGTAGAGGCATGGACACTTTGCATAGGCCAAATATTTTTATTATTCCCACAAGATGATGAGAGCTCAAGTGTTTATATAAATTTAGAAATCACAGACATTTTGCATAGGGCTACCATACCCGCGTCAGATAATGCTATCATTCCCACAAGATGATTATGAGAACTCAAGTGTTTATATAAACTTAGAAAGCACGGACACTTTGCATAAGGCTACTGGCTGGACGCATTTGGACCAAGTTTGACTCCAGTTATATTGTTAAAATAATTAAAATCCTTCCAAGATGTCAGCTACCTAGAAGAAAAATACTTGCACAAGACAATATAATGACTACCTTTAATTTCAATACATTTTCACAAATTTCCTTATGATAACTCAAATTTCATACATCTCTCTTATAACTCACTCACTTTTCACATGTTCTCTATAATCCACTCCTAAATATCACCTCATTGTACATAATCTTCAATTACCAATTTTTTATTCAACAATAATTCTCACTAAGAATATGTCTAGGGGTATCAGGAACCGAACCGGAAGGATTCCGGTTCCGGTTCCAAAATTTCAAAAACTGAAAATTTCGGTTCGGTTCCAGCCCCGCGGAACCGGAACCGGTTTTTTTTATTTTTTTATTATTAAGCAAAAAGACTAACAATAAACCTCTACAAATATAATAAAATTTCAATAACAGTAAAAATCCAAGCTACTTTTTTTATTCCACTAATTATATATTTAGTTTTGGATTTGTTTTAATTCAAATACTCTAGTTTATAATTATATTATCTTATAAAATTGAGCCTTTTTTAATAAAAAATAAAAGGAACCGGAACCGAACCGATTTTTAGGTTCGGTTCCGGTTCAGTTCCTTCCCCTTTCGGTTCCGGTTTTTCAGAAACCGAAAAAATTGTTTCGGTTCCAGTTCCTCCGGTTCCGTCTGGAACCGGAACCGGTTTGAACAGCCCTAAATTATATGTCCAACTCTAGATAAACACATTTCAAAGAGGAAAGAACTTCGCGTTCAGTAATATAGAGAAATCGTCAATGTAATGGTTTTCAAGGCCAATGGCCCATCATTACATAGCCAACAGGCCGAACACCATCACTTCATTACCATAAAGCTGAATCTAGACAACAAAATGGTTTTACAAATTCATATGCCAAATGTAATGCAGTACGTATGAGATTTGATCACTATTTCTGCAGTTTAAAAGTATGGTGTTGTGCAGTGCAGGTCATTTACTTTAGTATATAAAATGTAATTGTATACTAGCTGGACCAATGAGAAGCCGCCACTTGTCACTAGATACTAAATGGAGAGAAAAAAGAGATCTTTGTTGTCCACTTGAATAGTTGTGATCAAGTCTTTGTAGCATCCAGAAATTACACAAGGCTCTATTGTTCCGGAAATCATACCTACATGTCCTAGTATCTAGTGAGAAATAGTAGTGCAACAAGTATACACCCATGTCATAATTTCTACTAAAAGATAGAACAACCTGGTAATCTTTTCCCTCTCTCCAAGAGTCAAAAAATTGACGTCAAACTTGATTTTGAGATACAAGGACACTAGAACAAAGATAGATAGACCAGTCACTCCTCGTTGCATAAATCACGCAGCCTTCAATGAGTCGCTTGGGACTGGTGACTGTAGGCTTCTCCGGAGAAAATCTGATAATTTTGCACATGTAGCACGCCCTCGTTGTAGACAGCGAAGATAATCATCCACTGAGTACAAATTTAACGAAATATTAGTTTTGGTAAATAAAAATTACACACAAAGAAAACGCATCTCTTTTACATAAAATTGCTTAATCATCCTGCAAGGACAAAATTAAGCCCATAAGAATTAGTGCCAAATTATTGCAAAAGCCAAGTTACATAAAACACTTCTTTTGACTCGCATCGATTTGCATAAACCCCCTTCTAATTTTTAAGCCAGAATAAAATCTCCAACTAATGAGGGGGTAATGGAATCACACAGCTGTTTAAACATGTGGCAAGTTTGCATAAGCGAGTTTGCTGAGGCAATTTTTCAAACGACAATACCCCGCAACACGCAGCTGTTAAATGCCCACCTAGCGTTTGGGTCTTCTACCATGTGCTCCATTGCAAAGCAAAAGAAAGGTAGGTCTTCTAGCTGCCATTTGATTATTTTTCTTTTCTTTTCTTTTCTTTTAAATCATATTATACATACAATGATAATATACTTACAACAGAAGAATGATCTTAGGCAGAATTAAATTAAAAGAAGGGAAAGAAAAAGAAATGTTTTAAAACAACTTGTTAATTTCTTATTTTCCTTCTGGACATGAGCAATCTACTACTACAAGTAGATGATTACAGCCCTCATCACCTCCTTAGCAGTATCCACTGCAAAGTACCAGTAAACTAATATAAAAGTAAAATTTTGTATTTTATGTTTATATATGTAATATAGCACAACTGTTGGAGAAAATTTGCTCACAAATTAACTCATCTGGAACAGAAATCTTTAAGACTCTAGATTTCATTATTAAACTCGTGAAGAAAGCAGAGGATGTTGTCAAGTGAGTCGCAGAGTAAATCGGGTGTTATATCAAGTGAGTTGCAGAGTTAATTGGGCCTTCTCTGTAAAATGACTGGCAGTGAACATTCTATCTTGTCAAACAGTTCTGGTTTAATGAGTAAATGTTAGTGATCAAGTTACATCTCATGCTGCATGCCTAAAGGAGAGAGACAGAGAAAAAAAGTGAATAAATAAGCAGCAGCAAAAGTCACCCATTCACGTACTGTACTTATAATCACCTATACACCCATTCATGTGTTTTACTTACACCCGTTGTATATACATTGTAAATACATATGTGTGTGTATATATAAAGAAAGAAAGAAAGAAAGAAAGAAAAATTCACCGACTTGTACCGATTGGGAATAAGATTAACAAATGTACCCTTTTTCTTTCATTCCCTCTTCTAGGAGTCACATTAGCACTTGGAAAATGTAAAGGTGCCTTGCATATACTAGCTACATCTCAATAGGACAAACCTCAAGGCTCGCACTCATTTCTCAAGAACAAGCAATTTGTTAAGAAACATTTTAAAGAATCCATAACTGATGGGAACAAACAAGCACTCACTTTTACTATGGCTAATCAGCCATTAGAGTGGGTCGGCAAGAGTGATATAGCTTGGGTAAAAGATGGAAGGGAACTAAACTTTGCTTTTTTATGATGAAATATACATGAAACGGATTCAAAATTCATCATTCCTAGTCAAAGGAGTATCCAACAGAAAAGAACGACGTGGCTTGCTAACAAAGTGGGAGATACTTCTGATTTCAGATTTCATTATCAAAGTTTATTAGAAGATTTCATGAACTATCCTATCATAGAGATAGGTTGTTATATTTAAGATTTAACATAAACGTGTAATGAAATAACACCTTCCTTTCATGTCTAATTAACCCGTTGAGAACCATAGTGAAAAGAAAAATGATCTAACGAAATTATAATAACGGAGGACCGAAACGAAGTATTGTTAATCTCCTATAATTTTGTGTTGAAATAGAACTTCTACCTCATTATTGTAAGTTTTACTTTTTAGTAAAATAGGAAAGATAATAGAGCAAGTATATATTAGTCTTTTTCGTTCCCATTAAAGCCCCCTCCATTCGTAGAGGGGGATATGTGCCAAAAAATAAAAAATTAAGAAAGGCTGCGGATATATGCAATTTGCCCATACATACATAGTGTACATATTCTACATAACGGCATTATCAGCAACAGTACAAAGGTCCAAATCATCATGGTTGCTATTCTAAATATTTTTCCACATCCTTAAATGGCCAGGAGTATATCTTTTCCCAAAACCTATACATATTAGTCGGGTGTATAATGGAAATTGATATCGTTACGGAGAGAGGATTTCTGTGACAACTGAAAAACTGAAGGAAGATATATTCAAGTTCTTTCTCAACATAAGACACCAAACATTTCGAAAAACTGAAATTCTGAAAAACTTTCCGACTGTATAGACTATGGATCTTCTCACCTCACAGTGATGGTTTAGCCTTGTATTTCTCAGTAATTCAACCAAGTCTAACTACTTGCAGCTCCTCTGTGGTATATATCTGTGAAAATCAGTTCTGCAATACAAAGAGGCTTGGAGTACCATAAAAAGCCACCTAAAATCCAGTCACGGGATCAAGGCTATACGTATTTCACAGTACATTTGTAATTGTCTCTTTTTAATTACTTAAACTACACTAGTAAACATTGTTATTTTCTTTTTCTTTCTTTTTTTTAGGTTATGAGCATATAGCCTGATTAAGAAGAATTAACTTAAACAAAAGGCCATTCTCGGACTTCTGCGCTGTGTTGGAGTAATAAGTGGAATAGCATTGAACATGGTTGAGCAATCTCTGTTGCTAGGTATCTGGAATGGCAATGTCAGTATTGAGATGCTATGTTTGAATATGATATTAATACATTATTTACTACCAAGAAAATTTATTTCAATCCAAAATCTGCCATTCAACTATTATTGCTAATGATCAACTAAATTGTTTTGGTTCTATATTTAGACCATAAAGACCTGACTCCCAGTTACGAATTCCAAAGTATATTGGTCGGTGCTTCAGACATAGCCAGCTTCAAATACCCAAAAATAAAAAACAAATAAAAAAAGTAATTTACAATAATAATTTTACCAGAAATTGTTAAAACTGTAAATACTAATCCCTTATCATTTATCCCACTTGTACAACCTAATGATCATTTATCCCAATTTGTTTTGTTGGGTGGAGGGTCATTTTTGTAATTCCATATATGAGAGGATAGAGTTTTTGGGTTCTCTTGGCCCTTGGGGGTTTTTGTACAAGGGATGCACTCCGCGTTTGAGTGCCTTTTTTATTCATACTTGCTTGTCAAAAAACAAAATGATTGTATAAGTCACTTGGACTGAAAGACTATCAAAATTATGCAAACTTTTGTCATAACTTGCAAAATTGACAAGTAAGATGTAGCATAGAGGACCAAGATAGAAGAAAGTATGAGAGGTACCTGGCATTACACCGTGTGTAACAGATGTAATAATCCCATGTTCCATCGGTTCACCTGCTACCTGTAAAGATCCTTCTGGAAGGGCACGTAGAATTGAGTTGGGGAAAACTAAGTATACAACTGCCTTCATTTTCTGCAATACATAGCATTATCATGTCAAAATTCGATAGAACCCTAAAGTACAGCTACAAAACTGGTTCTGGATATCTGAATGTTTTCTAAAATCCTTCAAGTAGTCTACATCTCATAAAAAAACAAAAAATCAATATTAATGTTATGTATTTGAATAACAATTGCACATTTCTTAGGTACTTGTTGGGATAGTCGCATAAAATATTGACAACCGAAAGGAAATCACATTTTTAAGAGGGAATTATAGGCTAACCTGCTCTTCTTGCTTGTCAGGGTCCAGTATAACAAATCCATTCTCTGTCAGACAACAACATATTGCAACTACACATACCAGCAGAAAAACAATCAGTATATATTTATCTAAGGATAACATGGAAGTATAGCCATAAGTCTTGTTTACCAGCAAGATGCTTCAAAGGAATACCAGCATCCACAAGAGCAGCAGATGCTGCATTTATAGCACATGGGAGAAGCTACGAAAAGTTCAGTGAAGGAATTCGAAAATAAAATAAATTTATGAATTTCAATCCTACATCTTTCCACACTTAAAAGGGGATTTCGGAACTTCTCATTGGTAATATAATGGGACCATCATAATATCGAAATGCATAAATTGACTAGTGGAACAGTGTAACATAAAGGCAAAGAATTCAATATAGAAATTGGAAATTTTATTTTTTTTCCACACACACCCTTTTGTCTCCAAGGAGACTCAAACCCCTCACCTTCTCCATTGGAGGGGAGGAAATACCATTGGACCAAGTGGTCCTTCAGTAGAAATTGGAAAGTTCACCATTAAATCTCTCCCACTTTGTGGGAAACGTTAAATATGATACATGATAATATACTCAAAGAATAAATAGAATTTCCAAAAAGAAAATAGAAGGATAAATATCTACTAATGGACATCCAAACACTACAGTTCGTGTCTAATGAGGGCACTGAGCATAAGACATGAAAAAAAACAACATGACATCGTAAGTAGAGTTGGCTAAAACATAAGGCTCTACTGACCTAGACATTACATAGAAACTTCTTTTGAGATGCGTATATGCCCCCCTTTATGTAGATATTCACAGTGCATTGAAGTACAAACCAAAAATATAGACGATAGAATCGCATTTTGAATTGAATGCCCTAACAACTATGCCAAATAGAACCATCACAGTACTAAAGGTAACAGCTTATAAAAAAGGATACAGCTCCATCATCATTAACAACCTGCAAAGGAAACATAAGAATCCAATTATCATAAAAGAGGAAGCTGGAAACAAAATAAAAAATTATGATACAGCATGAAAGCCAAAGAAGTGTATGAAACACTGCCCTCTTACTCCGCGTCATAGTTGTCAAAAGCCACCCGGGCGCACGCCTCGGGCTCCAGGCGGCTTAAGGCACAGCCACTGCGCCTCTAAAAAGATCAGGCGCGCCTGATAAAAGTTCATTATAACAACTCTGAGAAGTTCTTTTATTTGTTGACTTTTCCTTTATACGGTCTCTCTTTTATGGGTCATGTCACTTTGTTATAAAGTGGACACGTGAGAAGCCCACTCACAAGCCACAACCTATATCACATATGTGTGTATATCAATGTGATGTGATGGACAGCTTACAACTCCGAAAAGTTCTATTGTTTGTTAATTTTTCCCTTATATGGTCTTTCTCTTTAATCGGTCATGTGACTTATTATTAAGTGGATCCACCCACAACTCCACAAATCACATCTTGTATCAAAATATATGTGTACATCACATGTGCTGGATCATATTAAAATAAAAGAAAAAAAGAAAGAGAAGAGACAAGGAAAAGACCAAAGACGACACGGTATCAACTAACTATTTCGTTTAGTTAGTTTTTACCTCATTTTGTTAGTAGGAATATTGAACTGGAGTATTTGATTGACCCAACTTTTGCATCTTTTTTTTTTAAAGGTAAGAAACTCACACACATTGCATCCACTGAGGTTCAAACCCTTGACCTCCTATTTGGGAACAAGGGCAGGTACCGCTTGACCATTAGGCCTTGCATATTTTATTAAATTCATTTTATTGCCCTTCATATTATGTTGCGCCTCTCTTCACTCGGGCGCGCGCCTCGCCTTGAGGCGAGTGCCTCAGGCTCCAAGTGGCCTTGGCGCCTTTGTGCGCCTTGAGCCTTTAACAACTATGCTCAGCGTACAACATAGAATATCTAAAAAATATATCTTAAAAACCCACTGCCAAAGAATTTCCTTAAAATACCCTCCCACAATTCACATGCAAATGAAAGCACCATACTATGGAATTAGCCATGCCTACAGCTATATAGAATTTAATATCCTATATCAAGATAGGTTTAGTGTATGTTTCTAGATAGAGAAGAATTTGTATAACTTGCAGGAAAAAATGCTAGTGAGGCTAACAAGTAGAAAAGAAGTCCTCATGGTAAAACCACCTCTAAAGAATATCATTGCTATGTTTATGCTAGAATCAAGACTCATTAATAAAAAGTCAGTATTCGTTGTACTGCAATGAGGACCTTACGCATTCTCTTAGTGTCATGTGTAATATAGAGGTAAATCGCAACAAATTTAAAAGTCCTATACTACTACTTCACAACAGCTAATCAACATATCAGGAATCCCTATTGTCATCCCCAAAGGTAAATAGGCATCATGATTATATTCAAGCAACAAAACACAAGGATCTTCAATCATTATCACATGGCAGTGACATAATCTCACAACTGGGATGAAAGTTCAGTTTTGTACTTCCCAATTCACATAATTCTATGCGCATTTTTGAGAATAGGAATAATATTCTTCACCCATAGAAGGGTCAACTGGCTATGTCTGGCTATGTCACAAGATGCTACAAAGTTGACATTTCATAATTCTATACTTTATTTGTATCCTCTCTTAAATATCTTTTAATATCTTTCATCACAAAGTATATACATTTAATAAAATCAACAATACGTTAAGATAACTGTTATGAGGTGGCTCAATATCATTGGCCAAGTTTCATCATTTGAGAGCAAGTTGTTGGAGATGAGGTGGCTCAATCTTATTTGTTGAAATTATGGGCTATGAGTTGCCTTAGTTTTATTGGCTGAAACTGTTGACTATGACTGGGCAGCCTTTAATGCTAAGGAAAGAAATTTGATTGGTCCAATTGGCGGCTGACGATGGCAAATTGTTTCCTTCACTCATAAGGCTCAGCACACCTCCTTTAGGAAGCTTCATTCAACCTCCTTAAGGAAGCTTCCTGTGAAGCTTCATGTAGCAGCCAAGCTTGCCTATATATATGGAGTTCTCTTCATAATTAGGCAGAGATTTTGGGGGAGTTTGAGACCAAGTCATTTGGTACTTTGGTGTACAGTTTTGAGAGTGAGTTTCTTCTTGTAATTTTGGTTCAGGTTGTGAGCTAGCTTTGCTCTATTATATCTCCATATTTCTATAATAGAAATATTTGTTGTCTTCTCTATCCTTGTCTCTTGTGCGCACCTATTGTTTTCTTGTCATTATATTTTCTCTTATTCTCGTTAAACTCTCATTTCAATCCTATTTTTCATAACAATAACTCATATCTACATACATAATAGTAGCTAGCAAAACTAAAAAGATATGACTACTGAAAGTTTATTTATTAACTCATAATCAAGTAAAGGAAGGGAACAGCTGATGGGATAGTGATACAAAGTATTAGAACTGCAGAAGTTAGAAATTCACATGCCATAAGGATATAAGAACTTCGAGTTTTGTTGACAATTGGTAAATATTTAGGAAAATAGAGAATAAAATAAAATAGCGCTAAGATGACATTTTCCATAACTATCATGCAAGTCAAGGTAAAGGGCTAAGAACACATGTCCAAGCTGGTGATGAATTGTATTTTCTAAAAGATTCAGATTACCGCACCTGTACTATAAGCGTAGTTGTGGTATTCCGATTAGTAGTCAAAAGGCAGATGCTTTGCATTGTTCTCTTCAGTATCATCTCATATTCCTTATCTGGTTTTCCTATAAGAAGAAGAATTTTGCTTAAGTTAGAGAATGATAATCAAATAAGCTAAATGTTAGATAAATAAGCATTCAAACCATATGTGTGAATTTCATGCATTGGAATACCATTTGGTACCATCTTGCAAGGGAATAACTCAAACGGCATCCTATGGGTCATTGAGACAACCTTTTTAGCAAATCTAACAATCAAAAATATATCAAATGGGACCAAAATAGGACAGTGTTTTATGATGCATGCAGCATCACAGCAGATGGATTTACCACCAATATGATGGCCATGTATAAGTTCTCTGGCTGTATGTTCTGCTATCACACTTTCTTTATAAAACATATCCATGTTTCTCATAATCCATAGACAATCAATGTCACATATAATGCTTTAAGTCAATCAACGAGTGCCCTCATTATACGAAGTGATGATGAATATATCTATTTGAATGTGTTAAATTTTCAAAAAAAAAAAATTTGAAATTTATCAAACAGTCATGTAACAACTTCTTTAAAGGAAAATCTCACCAATCTGGCCGGTCTTGGGCTTCCAATAGACATCAATGCATGCCTTTTCGGGGTTTTCATTCCTCTTGGTTCCAGCTATTGGTCCATAAACTGCCGCAATAACTTTTGTTTCACCTACACCCACACAAAAACAGCTTGCTCCATCATAAGAAATCACATTTGGGAAACAAATTACCAAAGACATACCCAAATTCACATACATAACCATATTTTCTCATAACACCCAAACAAAAAATGTTTCAAAAAAATCATAAAAAAGCAGAGCTAGCCAAACACAAATCAAAACCCAGTTAAGATGTGAGATATAGACAGTGTTTTGAACATCTAAGAGCACAAAAATCAAAACCCAGATAAGATGTGAGATAAAAATGTATTTTCGAGATCTAAGTGTGGTGGGTGCGTATGGATGTGTGTGTGTGTAGATATATATATATGTGTATGTGTGTGTGTATACCTTGAGACCAACTGGCGGAGCCATGGGCACGGTTGAGGGGGTTGCGAGAACAAGCAAGTGGTCTCAACTGGTTGGCTTTGCGTCCATTCACTCTTTCTATTTCCATATTCTTTGGTCTCTACCAACCCACCACACCTATATATATATATATATATGTGTGTGTGTATAAATAAAGCAGGATAGCCGGAGTGACGTCACGTTGCCGTTAAAGTGAAGGAGTGGCCTCAATCGGAACTTGGGTTCGAATTAGGGTTTCACTTGTATTGGGTAGGTCAAGAATCGCAGGGCAAACACTTGGTACGAATTCCTTTCGAAAAAGACATTTGGTACATAAATTTGGGTAATGGGTAAGTGATTTCGATGCCGGGTTGAGAACGGGTTGGATAGAATGAGGGTTGTGGAAAATACGGGTCGGCTACGGGTACCCGTTTAAACCCGTCTTTCCTCTCGTGCTTCCCTCAACCTTGCTCTTTCCTCGCCAATCTCTTCTCTATTCACCAGAGAACCCACTCTCTCGTCTCTCTTCACAAAATTAGGGTTTACAGATAAAAATTCATGGTTAGATCTCTTGTAAGGATGAATCTCAAATTGAAAATCACAATAGAAATTGGAGAGAGAGAAAAAGAGAATTTCTAGTTGAAAATGTTAGTTTTCGAATTTGTTGAAGAGAGAGATAGAGAGAGAGAGAGGGGGTTTAGGGGTGATTGAGGAGAGAGAAACGGTTATGGAGATAGGGATAGAGAAGGAAATTGATTGTCTGTGTGTGTTGTGTTTTTTGGGGCTTCAGACTCTCTACTCTCAAGACTCCTGTGTATTATATATATATATATATATAGAACTCATCATCACTTTTAGAAACCCAAAGCCAGCCTATTCATTCCACTTTTTTATACTCATTCCACTTTTTATACATATCACATACATCACACTCCATGATAAAATAAAGTGGCGGGTTCAGAAAAAAAAAATTCTTTCTTTTGGATTCCAGAAAAAAAAATTTCTTTTTTTTGGGTTCCAAAAAAAAAAAAAATTGCGGGCCGAACTTATAATCAACCCGCAAGTAATCCGTCATAACGGGTTGAGATCCTTTTCTAACCCGCCCGTTTGCTATCCAACACAAATCAAACCCGCTCATTTACCACCCCTAAGCACAAATCCATGGGTCTAAATTCAGGTAAACCATGGGTAAAACCAGAAATAAGTAATAAATAAAAGGGTAATTTGCAGCCACATCCCCTGAGATTTGCATCTATTTCATCTAGATGCAGATTCTCGAAATTTTGACACAAACACTTCCTGAGATTTGGTTTTACTTGCCATAATACCCTAAATGACAAAAATACCCTTCACAAAATTCAAAAATATTAAGGGTAATATGAAATGACATTTATGCCCCAACATCAAATATATAAAATTTCGAAAAACATATATATAAATTCAAAAAAATATATAAAATTTGAAAACAAATATTTAAAATTTGAAAAAAATATATAAAATTAGAATAAAATATATAAATTTCAAAACATATATATAAAAAATTCAAAAAATTATATAATTTTGAAAAACATATATAAATTTCAAAATACATATAAAAAATTCAAAAAAATATATAAAATTTGAAATATATATATAATTCGAGAATATATATATAAAATTTGAAATATATATAAATTCGAATATATCTATATATATATTTCAAAAAACATAAAAAAATTCAAAATATATATATTTTCAAAACCAAAATTAAAAAAATTATATAATTTTGAAAAACATATAAAAATTTCAAAATATATATAAAAAATTCAAAAATATATATAAAATTTGAAATATATATAATTGGAAAATATATATATATAATTTGAAAAATATATAAATTCGAATATATATATATATTTCAAAAAAAATAAAAAATTCAAAATATATATATTTTCAAAACCAAAATTCAAAAAATTATATAATTTCGAAAAACATATATAAATTTCAAAAAATATATAAAATTTGAAATATATATATAATTTGAAAAAATATATATATATATATAATATATATAAATTCGAATATATATATTTCAAAAAAAAATAAAAAATTCAAAATATATATATTTTCAAAACCAAAATTCAAAAAATTATATAATTTCGAAAAACATATATAAATTTCAAAAAATATATAAAATTTGAAATATATATATAATTCGAAAATATATATATATATATAATTTGAAAATATATATATATCAAAAAAATATATACATATTTTTTGAAATTTATATATGTTTTCCGAAATTATATAATTTTTTGAATTTTGTTTTTGAAAATATATATATTTTGAATTTTTTTATTTTTTTTGAAATATATATATATATATTCGAGTTTATATATTTTTCAAATTTTATATATATATTTTCGAATTATATATATATTTCAAATTTTATATATTTTTTTGAATTTTATATATATATTTTGAAATTTATATATGTTTTTCGAAATTATATAAATTTTTGAATTTTGTTTTTGAAAATATATATATTTTTAATTTTTTTTTTGAAATATATATATTTTCGAATTATATATATATTTCAAATTTTATATATTTTTTTGAATTTTTTATATATGTTTTGAAATTTATATATGTTTATCGAAATTATATAATTTTTTGAATTTTATATATATTTTTTGAAATATATATATTCGAATTTAAATATTTTTCAAAATATATATATATATATATTTTCGTATTTTATATATATATTTTTATTTTATATATATTTTTCGAAATTTATATATTTTATTCTAATTTTATATGTTTTTTCAAAATTTAAATATTTGTTTTCGAATTTTATACATTTTTTCGAATTTTATATATATTTTTGAATTTATATATATGTTTTTCGAAATTTTATATATTTGGAGTTGGGGCATAAAGGTCATTTCACATTACCCTTAATATTTTAGATTTTGTGAAGGGTATTTTCGTCATTTGGGGTGTCATGGCAAGCAAAACCAAACCTCAGGGGATGTTTGTGTCAAAATTCCGAAAATCTGCATCTAAATGGAATAGATGCAAACCTCAGGGGGTGTGGCTGCAAATTACCCTAAATAAAAGAATAACCTAACTAAACACACATTAAAATTAATATTGGTTGATACTTGATGGCTAATTTTGACAAAATAAATTCAAGAAAATCTAGATATATTCCCAATAAACATTCACTTTACATTTTACTTTGATTTTGCTTTAACCGTATTTTGAGTATTTCAGATTTTAAAATTGACACAAAGATAATTATTTATATATATATACCTTTCCCTTGAATTATTGCTTCTCTTTTGAAAGTATCACACTATTCTTTGACGTAATTACCTATTATTGTATCATCTTCTTGAATTATAAACAATCTAATTACCTACTGTTGAGTTTTCTCTTTTTCCTTTTTTTTTTTTGTTTTTGTTTTTTATTTCTATTCTGACTTATTTAATTGTGAAAAGTCTTATCCATATCTTATCATGTATTTGAAATTGCTGCTTAAAATTGTCCAATTATATACAGTTGTGCATAAAGTAGAGTGGTGTTTGCAAATTGTTCTATTGAATTAGTATGTTTAGTTTTAATTTGTTTTTATTTATTTATTTATTTTACTTTACCCTTGCCTAACAAAAAGGTAAAAATATAAATATACTATTTAGTGACTTCATTTTTAGTAATCACAGGTTGAGGAACTTAACATTTTTATGGCATTACTCAAATGTGAATTTCTAGCAGCAATGTTTGCAGAGGAAGAGAATGAACTCCACATTCACATAACACAAAAATTCTAAAATGAATCGTAGTTTCAGTGAATCCAATAGTATCTCATCAAATAATACTAAGTTCAACATTAAAGTTTACAGAATGGACAATACTTGAGGACTAATTTGGTCCTCACCTCTTATTTGGGCCAATAAAATTAAGACACATGTCCAATATCAATTAAAAAATAAGATTAATTTCATTTACATCATTTTGAACCCCAAGGTTTGCATAATTGCATTTACACTCCTTACTTAAGGAAAAATAACTCACTTACACCCTGACCACTTTTGGTATCTTTTCACACCTAACATAATTTTGAATACCTAAACTACCCTTGCCATATCCCTATTTTAATATATCAATTTGACCCCTCAGTTTAAAAAAGACTATATTGTTCAAAATTCAGATGGTGTAAATGAAATTAACCAAAAAAATTATTTACATATTTAACTAACACAAATATTTACATTTATATTTATCAAACTTGTAAACTAACACAAGATTTCATTATTTATATTTACATTTATTTTTTACTTTAAAATATTTATACTTTTCTGGACATGGGTAATATATAATATATTATTATATGTTTTTCAATATTCAAATATGTGTGTAATTTAATATTTTTTTGGGTGAATTCAAATATATATATTTTTTATTTTATTTTAATTTAAAATAAAATATTTTTATTTTATTTTGTGAAGTGTGTCGAATATTATTGGAAATATGTTTCAAAATTAAAATAAACAATGAAAACTTGTGTTAGTTTACAAGTTTGATAAATATAAATATGAATATAAATATTTTTCAAAAAAATTAAATGTAAATATAAATAATAAAAACTTATGTTAGTTTACAAGTTTGATAAATATAAATATTTTAAATTAAAAAATAAATGTAAATATAAATAATGAAATCTTGTGTTAGTTTACAAGTTTGATAAATATAAATGTAAATATTTTAAATGTAAATACTTGTGTTACTTAAATATGTAAATAAATTGTTTTTGTTAATTTCATTTACACCATCTGAATTTTGAACAATATAGTTTTTTTTAAACTGAGGGGTCAAATTGATATATTAAAATAGGGATATAGTAACGGTAGTTTAGGTATTCAAAATTATGTTAGGTGTGAAAAGATACCAAAAGTGGTCAGGGGGTATAAGTGAGTTATTTTTTCTTAAGTAAGGAGTGTAAATGTAATTATGCAAATTTTGGGGTTCAAAATGATGTAAATGAAATTAATCTTATTTTTTAATTGATATTGGACATGTGTCTTAATTTTATTGGTTCAAATAAGAGGTGAGGACCCAAGCATTATCCTTACAGAATTAAACATTACAAAGGGAGTGAGTACACAACACTGCCTTTTTTTGCTGTATATGTACATAAAACCTTGCTAGGGTGACAAACTGTCAAGACATACAGGCACTGAATTGATACTTCTTAAACACCCATTGACTCAATCTCTGGATTATAAATCTCTGTATTTGAACGCTTTGAAGGTCCGTTAATCGTTAGTCAGGTAGTTCGGAACGTTCTCTTCTAGCTATATCTATCATTGTAAACAAAAACTTGCTTGCATCACAGCTGTTTGGGTTGGCAAGAGCTGCATGAGCCAAGAATGGGAGCTTTCGCAATGATCTTCCACTCAAACCCTGGAGACAAAAAAAAAAATGGACAATCACAATTATACGTGTTTAATCTAATTTGAATTCAAAAAATTTCTTGCTCAATAGAAATAGTTGATTTTAGTTCCTGACCTCACATGCCTCTGCAGCTTCAAGCAATTGTTTGCTCAGATGTGGTGGCGTTTGAGTTTCCTGTACTAGAATTTTCAATTTCTCTTTCAAAGTACCATAATTAGGAAGCTCGAGGTGATCGCCATCCTAAAATATTCCAGATGTTAGTAACAATCAACTTTATAATCCGTATGATAGTATCACATCAGCATTCACTCGGAGAAGAAAAAAAGCCAGGAGCGGTTTAGTAAACCCGTCTTCAAAATGAAAATATGGATGAGAAGTATCTGGACCTGGGGTTTTGACAATATTCCAGTACGTAAAAGCTCCTGCAAGCAAGACCTTAGTATTTCATAACGTGCTTGAAGAGTTGGCGGACCCACATATGCTTTGATGTCTGCTCGATCAACAAAAGCTACATCTGCAAGCCAACAAACGGTGAAGTTCTGAGTGTGTAAACTTGTTGTGTACACCCCTCATACGAAAAGTCGTAAATAATAGAAACCGAGGAAAACAATCATGCTTAAAAACTGAAAGAAATTTAAAAAGGACAAGGGCTTGGGATCTTTCAAGAGATCATGTTATCCAGATTCTAGGATCAGAAATTACTAGGAAAAGATGGACATCTTAGAACTTGGACTGTTTATAATGGTTTAAGGAAGTGATTGTACAAAGGGAACGAAGGTGCGCAAACAAAATCAAGGGGGTATAAATATATAGATGAGAAAAGACAAGGTTACAAGATTTTCGGAAGTGCTCTCCCCATTAGAGATTGTCCAAACTTTGATTCTGTAACCCAACTTAACAGCATATTTTTAGTTATTATAAGAAAAAGAAAAGGAAAAGCAAGAGCAATTGACTAATTCGTTGCCACTGAGGTGGCCCACTTCAGGTGGAGGTTTCAGAGATGGATGAAAAGAAATTCTACTTCCCTGGTCATTAGGACCTTTGCAATGCAAGGACAAGTTACCCCTGTAATTAAAGATTATGAGTCCCCGTAGTTATCTTCTCTTCTCCATATAATCTAACGTTTCTTACTTCTGCCTTTCTCCAAATTTCCAATACCATCCTAAGAATGTTTGCTCACGGTTGGAATATGGCTGTATGGTGAGTGGACAGACATTACTTTCTGTATACGGAAGAAGTGTGGGGAGAAGAAATCTGGACGGTTACGATCAAATGGGATGATAACAATTCGCATCCTAAAGTATATAAGCATATAAAGCTAATGGTTCAAAATGCCAAGGAACCGAAGAAGATTAAGGAATTCAAGTATTCGATGAAATGAACCAAAATGAATAAACACTATATTGAAACAGTCACAAACCTACCAATAGCAGCAGTTATATTTGAAGTCGTAAGAATTATCACATTTGGTGAGGATTTCAATTTGTCCATCTGGGTCAATAGGGCATTCACAACCTGAGAAACCACATCCGAGTTTTAACATGCATTAAGAGAGATTACTTAACATACAAGAAGTAATTGTACCATTTTAGCTATAAACCGCTTCTTTTTATCCATTTAGGCAAGACATTTCTACTATAATTTTTAGATATAATTTGGATTACAAACAGAAGATACCCTTATAGAATCTGAAGGTTCAGAACCAGACAAAGCAGCCTTTCTTGCAGCAGCAAGGCTTTCGACTTCATCTGCAGAATCATTATATATAAATGACCATAATAAGCAAAATGAAACAAAGATAAACATCAAATTGACACCCTGTTACAATCCTTCTCACCAATCAAAACAAATACCAGATTGTTTTCTTCCTCCACCATTTCTTGAATTTTTTGAAAAAGTTTTGCAACCTAAAGAACATGAGGGATCTGATAAGTCATAAATCAGATAGATAACAACTCCATTAGTACAGGTAATCATGCCAAAATTGTTCAGATCTATTATGTAAGTTACGATGAAACAAACAAATGTCAACCAAGAATGACGATACATGGTGTAGAATGTAGAAAAACAGGTAGTCTGAAAGGATAGTATTAGGCATAAGTATTTGTACAAGCTTGATTTCAAAAGGTTATCTTTTGACATTAAGTAAACATGGAAACTTTTTTTTTTACAAGTATTGGTAGATATATTGGACAATATCATTATACGAGTGATTTAAGGCCTCTAAATCACTTCTTGACATAACATCAATTGGAGTAACACGTGAGTGATGTTAGGAATCCTCCATCAATACTACTTTTATACTTATCACAAGGGGTAAAGGTGACGATTTTAAAGAGAATCAAGAGAGAATAATATAAAAGTGATGTAGCCCTTTGGGCTCGTTGTGTGGATGTCCTAGTGGCTGAACCACATAAGATTTGTGTGTTCTTGTTGTTCCACTTCTCTATACACTTCCATTTTGTTATTTACAACAATAAGTAAATCACTTATGAAACATAATTTGTAAGATTTTCAATAGTTTAACTGACACCTTTGTGATCCAGTTAAAACGAAGCTGTTCATTTAAAAGTATGAGTGGCTTCTAAATGTAACTATGAATAAGTGAGAACTTGCTAGGTGATCATTAAAATTAGCAACTATTAAATACTGACATACTGTACAAGTTATCCTTTTCCCAGCGGCATTAAAAGGATTCATCTCAAATAGCATAGAGAAAGATTTTACAGCTGCCCTTTTAATTGTGTCTACATATAAAAGACCCTGAAAAAAGGAAGCTGTTTTGCCAAACATTGTCCCCAATCATCATTTTTTTAGTTCATAATCAACTTAGCTTCTATAAATGTGAACTTGTGAAGTAATCCTTGATAAGATTTCTGCTACCAGCACTTTGTGGTAGTTTAGAAGTTGAGATACCAAGAAAGGTATTCAATGTTCAACCTTTTATCTAAGGCTGAACCATTTTTTTTTTTTAAAGGAATCTAAGGCTGAACTTGGCCACTTCTAGAAGTGGAATTAGTACACCCTCAGTCCCAAAATTCTTGGGCTGTCTCGGGAATCTATCTTTTTATGGTAGTGGAGTTTTAATATATTTCATTGTAATTGTAATACACATTTTCCTTGTTTAAAACATAGTAATACTATTATATGTTGAGGCCAATATTTTATGGTGGTAAAGATTGAAAATGAAATTTTCAGTATGTTATAAAAGATAATATCACCATTTCGGAAAATGGAAAGAGGGACATCTAAAATGGGAAGAGGGACAAGAATTATGGGACTGAGGGCGTGATATGTCCAAAATCATCATAAAGAGCTGGATACTAATAACTAGTCAATCACAAATGGTTGGTCAAAAACATAAACATCTGCCTACCTATTGATATTGCCCTATTGCAGCAAGTTCCTCAGGAACCCATATAGGATTTCTAAAGCCAACAGCCAAGTTACAATAATAAACAAAAATTCCTATCGTTACTAAAATTAGAAAGCAATTAAGATATTCAAATTACTATAGCAAAATGAATTCTAGAGAAAAGAACTGCAGTATTGTACATACCAACTTGCCACTTTCAGAAAACCATTTACTGAACAAAGAATGCGCGTTAACTTCCACCAATTGGCACTGTGGATATCTGATTTTGCACCAAATTTAAGGACAGTTTTAGATTAGCCTATGAGAAATGTCATGAAGACCACATACAACACTCAGAACATCAAAAACTGTGAAAATATAGTTCAAAAAACCTGGAGCTAAAACGTATTGACAGTTTTTGAGCCAATGCTTTGCATAAAGACGTCTTTCCTGTCCCCGGAGGTCCGTGCAGAAGAACAATTCTGCAAACCATTTTCATATGTACACACGGACAGGTAAAGAATATCAGTTTGCCCCAGTGATTGAAATGTGCTTATCAAGAAGTTACTGGCAAGGTGACCTATTATTACCAGATTTGCTTTTCACACAGACAAAATTTCTAGGAAAGAAAGGAAAACAACCAAAAAAAAAAAAACAAGAAGATAAATTAAACAAAATATGGAATCATAAATGAAGGTCTGACAGGAGTTATGCGCAGTTGCACCCTCTCAGAAAATGGCACCATTTATATATGTTAAACCAGTTCTTCTGCTGAATGCTCTGATTACATCCAATGTAAATTCAAATCAAATCTTGCAAGTAGATTGGTATGAAGTGGACTATGCCTGCTTCGGTTCGCAGTGTTCATGAGTTAAAATAAAATAATTCGTATGAAGTGGGCTTCGCAACGAGAGAGAGCACCAAAAGAGCCGCCTGGGCCTCCACTTATTTATCCACGGGAATTGGTGCCCAATACCCTTTAATGCAAAGATTCCGAAAACGATTTCATAAATCATCAAATTATATAGTTACTTTAAATGAGTTAAAAGTCTATTTTTGAAACTTCATTAGATAAAATCATTACATTAATATAGAAAATAAAATAAAATCACAAAATAAACTTAATATTTAACCGTGCCCATGTGCCTATTTTGTAAAGATTTGACACGTCCAGCACATGGAGAGATACCCGTACCCGACACTCATACCCGAGTCCATGTAATATAGGTAACACTATCATTATCAACTCATTGGACATAAATTATGCTAAGGTGGCTGCAGGTGTTGTTTATGAGTCATCCTACACAGGCTTTCATAGCCACGTTGCCACATAGAGGAATTATCTACAAAAATTGATAGTAAATGAATAATGGGTCAAACAACAGATGCAGAAACACATTACCAATTCAAAAAGTTTAGTGTGCTAGGGTGAAGAAATTAGAGATGAAGAACTTCTCAAGTGCATTAGGTTTAAAGTGGCTCTATGCTTTGACAAAATTGCATTTTATTGCTAATCACCATCTTATAATTGGAGGGAGAACCATGGTTCTAATCCAGTGACAGTCTACCTCTCAAAATGGAAGGTCAAGGTTCAAGTCACTACTCCCTAGAGGGCAAAAGTGGGTGGGTGTGTCATTTGCCATACTAAAATCCTACTTTACTATCAGAATAGAAATTCTACTTTTTCATCCTACCATAGATTCATTACAAGGGTTCTAGATTTGAATTCGTCCACATATCCAATACGCTGAGCGATACTGTGCTGTGTCAACAAAGGTACCTTGGAGGCAACAGGAGAGACCATACAGCACAATTCAGCACACTGTATGTCAATCAGACAAAAACTACAAATCAAAGCTGAAGATATATTAAACACGCACAAATAGTACATAGAACTTAATATTCCATGTCCTTGAGAATGAAGCTAGCAGTGTCAAACTGGTGCTCTTTGCATAAAGAAGTTATTAATTATCAATGTTCAAGGTCAACCTTGATACACTATAGACTCAAGAAGGGAATCTCCATTTGTCATATGTTGTTAAATTTCTATTTACAAGCATAATCCAGCTCTATGGGTTTATAATGATGTACATTTGCTGCGCATAAGGGAACACATTTATGGCGTTTAGTGCATCAAAGAAATAACTATTTAAGTCCAACCCAAGAAACTGAAATTCAATTCAAGAACTTTGAAGAGTACCGAAAATAAATAAATAGATAAAAGCCAAAATCAGAAAAAATCAAAGAAACAAGATAGCGCTATTGATCCAGTTAGAGTTTTTTAAACTGCCGTTGCCACTACCAATTGGTACATAATTCAAACAGCTTAATAGATTTGAGAGATTAGCAACAAGTTCCTCACCGGTTCCATGACACAAGGAAAGGATCAACCCCCTTCTCAGTAAAGAGTAAAGCGCTTGCCGCATAACGCAGCAGCCTTTGCTTGAGACCAGATTCATAAATTAAGCTGCAGAAGCAAATGTCAGCTTTTTAGTTCATACATCATTTTTAGTTCATAATGCAGCAGCCGTTGCTTGAGACCAGATTCATAAATTAACCTTTCCCACATGCCGTCAAATTCTTTTGCAGGAAGAATCCATTCATTGAAGCTAGAAAGGTTGGCATCCCCACTTAGATCCTCACACGGTCCTTCCTCACTGAGCTGCAAAAGGCAACAACTGAATTCAAATCTAAGAAGACATGGATATAAATAATAACTTAACTCCGCACATTACTGATACATGTCAGGAGTTACAAGCATTGCATTAACACAAGAATATCACAATTATTATTTATTAACGGACAAGATCTAGCCACAGATAGAAAGTATCTTGATGATTGTAACAACTCATTCAACGGCAATAGTTTAGATTACAAAAATGCAAAGTGTGCAGTATCGATAATGTAGTAGGGAAACAAATCTGATTTGATTTCTAAATGGGTAAGCTTATCCAAACACACATACCCAATTTAGCATTAGGTACCAAAAAAAAAAAAAAAAAAATTGTAATCACCTGAAACACATGCACAACAGGCTTGACTTGCCAGAAGAGAAGGATATCATGGTTCTCCACCCATACATCTACAAAAGTCAACAATTACGCATGAAAACTAAAATGAAAAATACTTAACACGACTCCACAATAGTAGAAACATACCCGAGTCACAAATTTGGATTCTTTGCACATTTTCTACAAGAAATACATCATCTATAGGCACCGGAATCGGACCATCATTGTAGCTTAAACTCCTCTTTTCAAGCATCCTAAAACCAATAGAAAAAAATACCCAATATTCTAAACTTTGAAAAACAAGCATAAAACTAAAAATTGACATAACAAAGAAAAAGTTGCAACAAATGGGCCCCAAAATTCACCAGTAGAATTCTCAAAAACATAATCATAAACCAAAAAAAATCTATCAAATAACTCTCTAATCCATATTCGTGCGTTTCTATGCCTACCTCTCGACGGCAGATCGAACATCTTCCAACCGAGCTGTGCTTGAGGGTTTTAAGCAAACTTCAACTGCAACAACAAAAAAGCATATATATGTGTGTGTGTGTGTATATATATATGTTTATATATTTCTGAAAAAAATGAAAAAATTGAAACCCTGAAGTTTGAAATTTCAAAAGCATGATGAAATTGGGTTTGAATTAAGGGGTGAAATTTGAGATGGGGAGTGACCTGAGACCAGAACTTTGTCTTCGGTGAGTGTGGGAGAAGGTGAGTGTGGCAGTACGGGTTGAGGAACGGCGCCGTTTTCGTCGGTGGGTTGCTGTAGAGAGATTTCCATGGGAACACTCATTTTCCCTTTGGGATTGCGCTGCTAATGTGGAATGCCCAAACCCTAGCCCTCACAGGGTTTTTTCCTTTCAAAATGAGCGGGAACAATGATTTGGGATTTTTTTTCCACGGTCAAAATTAAGGATACCAATGGGGGTAGAATCCCCATTATTTTTAAGGTGTAATTTCTTAATTAAAATTTCTAATTTACTATAATTGTATGAATATCAAAATAAAACATATATTTTTCAACTTAATTGATATGAAATTAAAGGGATAGGAGTGAAAGAATAAAGATACTAGAAATATAAAAAAAATGAAAAAGTTAGAATATATATTAATAGTATATGAAAATCTTATATATTAATAGTATATAAGAAGTTAAGAGGGTATTTAATAAAAAAATTAGTATAATCGGGGCGGGTGGGGCGACCCTTCCCATACCCGTCCCGATAGCCAACGGGTTTTTTTTTTCTCACAAAGCGGGGTTTTTTGTCATCCCTAGTTAAAGTCCTCCTCCCATGTAATATATACTTTTGGATTAATTATAGGAACATCCCTTGAGGTTTGCCAAAAGGCCAAGGACCTTCCTTACTGTTTAAAAATTGCCAGCTAGCTCCCTTGTGATTTGTAACCGTTTGCACATACCTCTCTTATCGTTAAATTGCCTAACATAAGTGATAAAATTACTCAGTTGTCCTTATGTATTGCAGTGAAAGTACAAAAATACCCCCAATTGCTGATAATTATTTTTTGGTATGTGACTAATTATTAAAATATGGTATTTAGTAGAGATAAATGATAAGATGAGTATTAATGTAGTCTGACTTTGAATAGTAACAAAAAACTTTTGTTGCTTTGTTATTTTAACATTATTTCACTGTCTTTAATAGTAATGGAGTTTTAATTTTTTAATAGAATAAAATAATGACATTTGATTTATTTGTTACCCTAAAAATATAGTTTTATTTTTTAAAATTCAAAAATTTTAAAATTGTGTAAATGTGTTTATGGTTTGGCTTTTTCAAAACCCAATTATTATGAAATTTATAATTTTAATAACGGTATTTTAGAGTTGATCTAAAACAGGGGTTTTGCTTTTAAGAGTTTTAAAAATGCTTTCATAAAATCAAATCACATAATCAAAATCTTTCTATAGTAATTGAGTTGACATCAAAGTATTTCATATAATTTAGAGATCTTGCATTTAGTTTTTGAAAATGTATATATAATGTATATATATATATACATATATAAATATATATTTAAATAGTATACAATGAACAACAAGGGAGCATGATATATATTTATAATTGAGTTGAAAACGTATATATATATTTAAATAGTACATAATGGGACACATATAATTAATTGGGGATATTTTCGTACTTTCACTGCAATACATAAGGATAATTAAGTAATTTCATCACTTTTGTTAGGCAATTTAACGGCAAGGGGGTATGTGCAAATGGTTGCAAACCACAAGAGAGCTAGTTGGTAATTTTCAAACATTAGGGTAAGTCTTTGGCTTTTTGGCAAACCTCAGGGGAGGTCCATGTAATTAACCCTATATTTTTTAACTAGGAAAAATATATATATACACACATACACACTTTTTAACTGTCTAGACTCTAGATATAAGGTGTGGTTGACATAGTTTTTACTTCTGGCTTTACGCAGAAGAAAAATAAAAGCAGAAAGATGGTACCCCAATTTCTTTAAAATAATCTTCCAAAATTCAAAAGCTCTTCTAAAATTTTTTGTCAAGCACCGTTCAAAAATAATTTTTCCCTCCAAGAATTCAAAAGCAGTACTTGAAAAATCAATCCAAACATGGCCATAATCACATTATTGTCTTGGAAGGAAAAAAAATTTCACATATATTGGATGTTACATGTGATCGGCATTAAAAGAAGTTTAATAGTAATAATTTCTCTCAATTCATATCTAATTTACAATTGGTGGGAATGAATTATTTTTGGTAATAGTAAACAAAAGATATCGGTTATTTCTAGAGATTATATGGTAAACAGGTGAATTTCACAATAGCCACATACAGGTAGGTGAGTAATAGGTAAGTTGGAATATTTTTTGACAATTTTTCCTTGCATGGGTCATCCAAGAAAATACTTTATTGTGTTCCAAAATTTGACCCCCTTTTAATTTGTTTCAAAAGGGTTAGGGTGGACTTTGATACTACTGCAAGTTTGTACAGTGATTGCGAGGTTGCAATTCAATTAGAAATATAGTAGTAGTAATTTTATTCCACGTAGAGGAATAAAACAAGTTCAAATCAGAAATACATTATTGTACTGTATTTTTTTAACTATAAAATAAATTATTTTACTTTTTTAACTGTAAAATAAATTATTATATTATTATTTTTTGATAGGTTGGTGCCTCTATTTTTAAAAAATTTATCGTATCGCAATATTCGTGTTGTACCGTGTCGGTGTTATAGCTCTGTATTGACTTGGAATTGATTGTTTGACGGTCCGTGCCGTACATGTTCTATTTTTCAAAAAAATTATCGTCTGGCAATGTTGGTACCCCTGTTATAGCTTCGTATTCACATGGGATTAAGGCCATGTTTGGTAAGCGGTCTTTCTGCTCTGGTCTGGTCCGGTCCGGTCCGGTCTGGTCTGGTCTAATCTGATCTGGAAAAGTCTGTTTGGTAAGCGGTCTGGTCTTACTATTTATTTATTATTTATTATAATATTTATTTATGTATTATTTATTTCTTTATTTCTATTTCTTCACTTTATAATATATTTTATTATTTATATTATTAAATTATTATTTATTAATTTATATATTAATTTATAAATATATTCTATTTATTTATTATTATTTCATTATTTAATTCATTTTATTTATTCATTTTATTTATAAATTATTTATTCATTTTTAATTACTTAAAAATATATTTTATTAATTTAATATTAATTTATTATTATTCTACTCATTTTTTACTATTATTATGAAGTATTTATTCATTATTATATTTACTTATTATTTATTATTATATTTATTTATTATTATATCTATTTATTATTATTTATTATATTAATTTATTTCATTTTGTTTATTATTTATTTTTTTTATTATATTTTTAAATATGTTTTATGTAATTTATTATTATTATTTATTATTATTATATTTATTTATTATTATTGTATTCATTTTTATTATTATTATGTTTTATTTAATTTATTATTTATATTATTAATTATTCATTTTTAATTATTTATAAATATATTTTATTATTCATTCATTCATTTATTATTATTATATTCATTTTTTATTATTATTATGTATTATTTATTTCATTTTGTTTATTATTTATTATTTATGTTTTATTTTTAAAATATGTTTTATTTAATTTATTATTATTATTATTACTTTTTATTATTATTTATTCATTTTTAATTATTTATAAATATATTTTATTAATAAGACCAGACCGGACCACCAGGAACCACCTTTTTTTTGTCTGAAATGAGGCTATTTTGGTCTGATTTGGTCTTACTTGGTCTAACCAAAAATTTGGGACCAATGCTACCAAATACTGTCTGATCCCATAAAACCCAAGACCAGACCAGACCACCTACCAAACAGGACCTAATTGTTTGACCTGTGATCGAATATAAAGTTGATCATAGCCTTGAAATTGTACTTACATCATTAGTGGACATTATAGACTGTTTTACATGTTTTTTTTTATTTTCATGTTTTGGTATTGTAGTAGTGTTTTTGCTTGCAACATATTTGGTAAAACTAGTTTTGTTTTATAAGATGCACATATGGAACATGTTATTGACAACCAATTTTTGTGTACTATGAATTCAAACTCAAACTTAAAATAATACTACTTCTATCCCCATTTAAGTGTCTTTTTTCGGAAATTCAATATTTTAAGACAATCACTTTTTGTATTTTATATTGTATTGGTAGTGGATGAATTGTCAAATTTACCCATAGTAGGTCCAAAATGATGTGATGATTTGTATTATTTTAATGCATGAATGTTAAATTAATAAAATAACAAAATAAATGAATTCGACTTTTCAAATAAGATGTTTATTTTGGGTCGAACAAAAGAGAAAAGATGAACACTTGGCCTGTTTGATTTCTGGTCTGGTCTTCTCTTATCTTGCCTTTGCCTGTTTTTCAGACCAGATCAGAAAGATAAGACCATTTATCAAACATAATTTCAATCAGCACCAAAACCAAACCAGACAAATAAAAAATATATAAATTTTGAAGAAATATATATATATAAAATTTGAAACAAATATATAAATTTTGAAGAAATATATATAATTTGAAATAATAAATAAAATTAAAATATATATATATAAATTTTGAAGCAATAATGAAAAAATATTAAATTTGATAATAAATAATAAAATATATTTATAAATTACTTAAACAAACAAATAAATAATATTAAATGATAAATTAATAATATAAATAATAAATTAAATAAAGCATATATATAAATAAAATAAAAATAAGGAATAATAAACAAAATGAATTCAATAATACATAATAATAATAATAAATAAATAATAAGCAAAATGAATTAAATAATACAAAAATTAATAATAAAATAATAAATTTTTTAATTTGTTACTTATTTCCGTAATATATATATATTCTTAATTTATTTATATTTTTTCGAATTTTATATAATTTTTTTGAATTTTAAATATTTCTTTCATATTTTATATATTATTTTTGAACTTTATAATTTAGGTATGTTTTTTGAAATTTAATTTTTTTTTTAATCTATATATTTTTCCCCTTTTATATATTTTCAGATTTTAATATAATTTTTCGAAATTTTATATTTTTTATGAATTATATATTTATTTTTGAATCTTAATATTTTTTTCGAATTTTATATATATATTTTGAATTTTAAATATTTCTTTCAAATTTTATATATTATTTTTGAGTTTTATAATTTATATATTTTTTCAAATTTTATATATATTTTTCTAATGTTAAATATTTTTTTAAATTTTATATATGATTTTTGAATTTTTTTATTGATTTTCAAATTTATATATATATTTTCATTTTTTATATTTTTTCATATTTAAAATTATTTATTTGAATTTTAAATATTTCTTTCAAATTTTATATATTATTTTTGAATTTTATATATTGTTTGGTTTTAGTTTTTTCAGACTAGATCAGAAAGACCAGACCATTTATTAAACAGAATTTCAATCAGCACCAAAATCAAACTAGATCACGCAAGATCAAACAAAACCAACCCAGACCAATTCAGCCAGACAAAACCAAACCAGACCAGAAATCAAACCGACCTTAAATTGGGACGAGAAGGGAGTAATTCATTGCATCCAATTCCGAACCTAAAGTAGCATTGGCCACATCATATGATAGATACACAAAGTGGAGTACTTTAATATTGGAATCCTCATAGACCATACCAACATTCCCTCATTTGGGAATCCTAGAAGCTTGATCATAGTCAGTCATAGTGGATCTTGAAAGATTTCTTATTCCCTATTCAATTATTACACAGTGGTTTTGTTGATATGTTCCATATAAGGATTTTAAAGAATTACTACAATTTGTTGTTGGAATTGTGATTCTTTTAAACTGTTTGAAAAGCCTTGGTAATAAACAAGAATGCAAATGCAACACAAGCTTGCTTCAACACAAGATTGCCTCTTGTTTTTGCTTTTAAGATTTGGTACACACATGCCTACATCATGCTAACATAACCCCATTCGGGTCTCGTGGATTCGTTGGGGTGAAAGTTTCGGACACTCTGAAAAAATATATATAACACTCCACTCGAGAAAGCCTTCTCTCATCTGCATGAACACACGTCTCATGGTTCGACAAATTTGATCAAGTACCATGCAAGTTTTGTTGGCATGAGTTGTCAATTAAGAGACAAATCAGAGTTATTATAGGAATAGTAATAAATATAAAATCCCATGATTATAACCCTAACATTTGTATAGCCAAGAATAGGGTTTTTAATCTCTCTATATATGTGTACAATATCTCTGCAAAGAATATACAAAACAGAATATTTGACATGGTATCAGAGCTACACGATCTTTGGCTCTTGGTTCACGTCAATCCTTAGTTCATAGCCTCCTTCCGCCCACTACCTTCTTATATGGAAGACACCGACACCCCGTCAAAATCCGGTGGCTCTCCCACCGACCCCAATACTCTCCTCTCTGAATTATTCAACACCAAGATGGCTGAAGCTCTATCCAAAACTCAGGCCCCGACCGTGATTTCTGAACCTGCGGCTATTCCGATTGGCATCAAGTTGGATGGTTCCAACTATGCTTTATGATCCCAAGTTGTCAAGATGTACATCTCTGGCAAAGACAAGTTAGGCTACATCAATGGCGAGTTACCTTCGCCATCTCCGACCGACCCTTCCTTTCGCAAATGGCGCACTGATAATGCCATTGTCAAAGGCTGGTTGATCAACTCCATGGATCTGACGTTAATCGCCAATTTCATTCGATTTCCCATAGCCCAACAGGTTTGGCATTTTGTTGCTACTACCTATTTTGATGGTAGTGATACCTCTCAAGTCTATGATCTCTGGCGCCGTGTCTCTTGTCTTCGTCAAGCGGGTGGCTCCCTGGAAAAATACTACACAGACTTGCAAGGCCTATGGCGTGAGATTGATTTTCGACGTCCCAATCCGATAGAGTGCCCTGTCGATATTCAACGCTATAATAATCTCCTCCAAGAAGAACGGGTCTCTGTATTCTTGGATGGTCTTGACGACAAGTTGGACAATATTCGCAGCGACGTGTTGCAAACGCAACCGTTTCCCACTGTGGAACAAGCGTATGCCCATGTCCGCAGAGAGGCCCTTCTTCGGGCGGTGATGAACGTCGGTGACCACGAACCACCTCCAGGGGTGGTGCTTGCTTCGAGAGGCCTCATGCTTGGATTGTCCGGTTTCTCAGCATACTGGGAAATCTTCCTCCAAGTCCCGTACCTTATCCGATGGTCTCAAATGCTCTCATTGTGGCAATATGAAACACACACGTGAAAACTGCTTCCAGTTGCATGGGCACCCAGATTGGTGGCACGATCTCCAATCCCGGAAAAAACGAGATACTGCGAGGACGGGTGAAAGCACGGGAAAGGCTGCTGTGGCAGCAGCCGAACCTTACCTCTCTCTCATCCTGGCCACCGCGACACCTAAACTGGCCCTTTCTCATGTGGATCCAGGTAACCTCTGTCATGCCTTGCTTAGTCATCGCCACGATGTGGATCGTAGTAATTGGCTCCTCGACTCTGGGGCCACGAATCATATGACTTTTGATTATGTGAATTTCTCCCGTCACTCACCTCCAAAGCGCACCAACATTGCGAATGCTAATGGAGTGATCTCAACCGTCACAGGGGCTGGATCCGTGACCCTATCACCCTCTCTTCATTTATCCAATACTTTACTTGTTCCCTCTTTATCCCACAAGTTATTATATGTTAGCCAAGTTACTACAAATTTAAATTGTGTGGTACTAATGTTTTCCGATTTTTGTCTTATTTAGGATATTCTCACCAAGGAGATAATTGGGCGTGGTACTAAGAGGGGGGGATTGTACTACATGGAAGATTTCAGTTTGGGTCATGCGCATCATGTGTCTTCTTCACTTGGTTCCAAGGCTAGACAGATTTGGTTGTGGCATCGCCGTTTGGGACATCCGTCATTTGGGTACTTACGGCATTTGTTTCCTGATTTATTTTCCAACATGGAGATTTCTGAATTTCATTGTGATATTTGTATTTTAGCCAAAAGTCACCGTGTTCCTTATCCTTTACGCATGAATAAAAGTGATACACATTTTTCTTTAATTCATTCTGATATATGGGGACCCTCTCCTGTATCTACTGTCTATGGTGTATGTTGGTTTGTGTTATTTGTTGATGATTGCACCCGGATAACCTGGCTATATTTGATGAAACATAAGGATGAAGTGTTTCGTGTCTTTCAGTCATTTCGTGTTATGGTTCAGACCCAGTTCTCCGCTCAGATCCGGATTCTCCGCTCCGACAATGGTGGCGAATATGTTAATCACCATTTTCATTCCTATTTTCAACAACATGGTCTTATCCACGAGACCTCATGTTCCCAGACTCCTCAGCAAAATGGGGTCGCTGAACGAAAGAATCGGCATATTCTTGAAACTATCTGGGCTCTCCTCCTAGGTGCTCATGTCCCCACACACCATTGGCCCGATGTTGTTACCACTGCCGTGCATTTAATCAACCGTCTTCCTTCCAAAATCTTAAACTTTAAGACCCCACTACAATCCCTATCAGCCTCGGTATCTCTACCTACGACACTAATGCTCCCTCCTCCCATATTTGGGTGTGTAGCGTATGTGCACCTCCATAAGAACCAGCACACCAAACTTGACCCATGTGCCCTTCGGTGCCTCTTCTTGGGTTATGCTACGCATCAAAAGGGTTACTATTGTTATGATCCTGCTACCAAGCGTACCTATGTGACAATGGATGTCACTTTTTTGGAGTCTGAACTGTTCTATCCTCCTTCGACATCCATTTATTCTCTTTAGGGGGAGACACTAGATGAAGAGTTGAATTGGCTGAGTTTTAACTGGCTTGAAGATCAGAATGACACACCAATAATTGGTGAGGAATCAATAGATACACCAATAATTGGTAAGGAATCAACAGGGCCGGACATATCCTCTGAATCTAGAAGGCCTTCGACAATTGAGCACACACCATCAGGAGAATAACCAAAATCCCCTCATCTTTCAGTGCCTGCAGACCCATCTCCTGAGAATATTCCTAAGGTAAGCAATTTAACTATGCCTTCTTTTATGAATAACATAGATACTTCTGCTGGGTATACCTTACCTTTCAGGCATAACTGTGGCAAGCCACCAAACAGATACTCTCCTGACATTGAGGAAAGTAGGTCGAGGTATCCAATTGCCAACTATGTTTCCACCAGAAAGCTACCTGAACCTCTCAAGACATTCGCACATGAGCTTTCTACATGTCATATTCCCACTACAGTTCAGGAAGCATTAACGGATCCCAAGTGGACTCAGGCGATAGAGGAAGAAATGGGGGCACTACTAAAGAATCAAACATGGACTTTGGTTCCATTGCCTAAAGGAAAGAAAATAGTAGGGTGCAAGTGAGTCTTCTCTGTTAAGCACAAGGCATATGGATCTATAGAACGATACAAGGCAAGGCTAGTCGCAAAGGGATACACTCAGACATATGGCGTAGATTATTAAGAAACCTTTTCACCGGTAACCAAGTTAAATACAGTCAGGGTCCTATTATCTCTCACCGCCAACTTGGACTGGCCATTGCATCAGTTTGGTGTAAAGAACGCATTTTTCCATGGTGACTTTAAGAGGAGGTCTACATGGATACTCCTCATGGCTACATAGCATCTTTAAAAGCTGAAGTTGTGTGCAAATTGTAGCGAGCACTGTATGGTCTAAAACAATCACCTCGCGCTTGGTTTGGGCGGTTTAGTCTGGTAATGAAGAAGTATGGCTTCCGCCAAAGTAATTCAGATCATACATTATTTCTGAAGCATCAACGGGGCAAGGTAACAATTTTAATTATATATGTCGATGATATGATCATCACAGAGGATGATATGAAGGAAATAGCTAAGTTTCAGAAACAATTGGCGACCGAGTTCGAAATGAAAAATCTAGGAGGACTTAAATATTTCTTGGGAATAGAGGTTGCTAGATCAAGGTGAGGTATATTTCTTTTCCAACAAAAATATATATTAGATTTGTTGTGTGAGGTTGGAATGTTGGATTGTAAGCCAGCGGACACCCCAATCACTCAGAACCACATGCTCGGAGACTATCCAAGCCAAATACCAACGGACAAAGGAAAGTACCAGAGATTAGTTGGTAAACTTATTTACCTCTCACATACCTGTCCATGATATTGCTTACGCAGTGAGTGTAGTAAGTCAATTCATGCATCAACCTAGTAAGGATCATATGGAAGCAGTTATCCGGATTTTACGATACTTAAAATCCTCTCCGGAAAAAAGGGCTTATGTTCTCGAAAAATAACCATCTCAGAGTTAATGGTTATACAGACGTAGATTGGGCGGGGAACACCACAGACTGAAGATCCACCTCAGGCTACTTCACGTTTGTCGGGGGGAATCTTGTTGCATGGAGAAGTAAAAAGCAAAAGGTGGTGGCATTATCAAGTGCTGAAGTAGAATTCCGTGGAATGACTAAGGGACTTTGTGAACTCCTGTGGCTCAAAAGACTTCTAACTGAAATTGGGTTTGCTCCTACCTCCGAGATGGATCTCCTTTGCGATAATAAGGCAGCTATTGCTATTGCTCACAATCCTATCCAGCATGATCTTACCAAACACGTGGAGATTGACAGACACTTTATCAAAGAAAATCTCGAGGCTAAAATAATTTGGTTTCCATTCTTGAAGTCTGAAGACCAACTAGCGGATATTCTTACAAAGGCTGTATCAAGCAAGGATTTCTACAACTCACTTGACAAGTTGCGCATTGAAGATATGGAGGCTTCCACTTGAGGGGGAGTGTTGGCGTGAGTTGTCAATTAAGAGACAAATCAGAGTTATTATAGGAATAGTAATAAATATAAAATCCCATGATTATAGCCCTAACATTTGTATAGCCAAGAATAGGGTTGTTAATCTCTATATATATGTGTACAATATCTCTGCAAAGAATATACAAAACATAATATTTGACAAGTTTCATTCCATTAATTCAACTATATCCCACTTATGTATTATGCTTAAGGGCTGTTAAGCAAAATCATGATCTTCGATTTCGTGAAATTGAAACGGAAAGTAAAATCACATCTTTTTTTATTCTCCATTTCGGAAATTGAAAAGCACAAAGTGTGTTTATAGTTGTGTTTTTTGAAGGAAAACAATAACTGAAAAGAAAAGAAACAGTCATATCTGCATCTTCTTCTGTAGATTGATTTCTTCTTACATGGCAAACTTTGAGTGCGTTCCAAATTGCTCCCAAGCTATTCTTTATTCATAACAATCTTTTTGTTTATCAATTTTTACAAGGATAATAATCTGCTACAAGGAATTTCATGTATAAAATTGCTGTTTTAGAAACCCTAACTTTCCCCGCATTAGATTTTTTATTTTTTTCCCCTGAATTTGATAATAAAACTACAAAGAATTCGATCTAAACATTTGAGTAACATGCTGTATAAGATAACATAAATATAGAATTCTATTTAACAATAGAGCATGCAAATTAGATTAATTTGAGCAGTTTGGGCTACTCCAAGTAAGATAAGTTGCTATAAAATGCTACTCTTCTTCATCAAATATTACTCCACTAGTACAGTTCATTTTACAATAGAACCAGATTTGATGCGAACATTAGAAGTTATTCATACATGTATGATATATATATATATATATATAACATGATGCAAGGAAAAGCTTGTTCCTCTTAAAAAAAGTAAGGATTTATCATGATGCTGCCATAAAAAATGTGAAAACAAAAATGTGCACCAGATAGCCACAAATACTATATCAAACTTTTTCATTACAGTACATAAGAAGGCAATTGTATGTACCATCCAAACACCATCGATCTCATCTGTATTAGTATTAACTAAGAGTACAAACTTAAAACAGGCCTGTTTTATTTAACCACATCGTATTAGTAACATTACTGATAACGTACTTAGCCCGCCAATCACCACAACTGACAACTATATATATATATATATATATATATAATATGTGTGTGTATCAGACTACATTTCGAAGGTCCTCCACTTGCACAGAGCGAATTCAGTGTGCTTCTGCTGGATGAAGCCATCAGATTCGACGTTGATGCTCTCTTCCTGGACTCTGCAGTCTCCATTGCTGTCACATTGGGTGGTCTTCTCTTGCTCGGCGAAGTGAACTTTCTTGTGAGCCTCTCGAGCTTTAGGTGGAGCAACTTCTTGTTGTACATCCTCATAGACGGCCTTGTTGTGGAAAATCATGTGGACGTTTGGGTAGCGGGGGAAGTCAGGGAGGACGCTCGGCGACTTCTCTAGGCGGGAAACATGAGAACAGTAGTCGTTGGCCGGGGTGCTCCAACCATGGTGGTGCTTGGCAAGGTATGTATCAGGGTTTGTCGACATTGTTTTTGCTTGTTTAGCTATATGTAGCTCTTTTGACAAATACTAGCAATAGGAACTACAAATTTATAGGCAAGTAGTTTTTTATTTCATTCTTGACTTTGCCATGACCCAGGAGATGAAGTTCGTCTTATTTGTTGTATGGTCCAATACAATTTGAACCAATGGTCCATATTTTTGAAAAAGGAAAGATGGACATAAAAAGAGGAGTTAGTAATCTCAATTTCTTTTTTTAAAGTTGTCCACATGTCTAAACTGCATTAGAGAGAGGAAGATATTCCTCCCGGAATAGGATCCAAGTATTTTGTTTATTTTTTATTACATATTTTTTTCGACCGGGTGATCGGGGCTTTCGTCCCAACTAATCCACAGAACCGGAAAAAGCGCCCTCACACAAATGATCGGGTAAGGATTGGACTTCATTTGCTTTCACCCCATCTAATCCAAGGACCCGCAAAGCATTCTACCATGCAAATTGGGTAATGCCCGGACTATGTCTACGACCACATAGAATCTATACAAAGCGACCACAGACAAATGGGATAAGGCTCGACTATGCATGCGGTGATGACCCAACAAAATATTTGCACCCAAAGGCATCTAATATGACACTTAGATACTTTTTCATACACAAACTTCTTTCCACCTGGTTGCTTTTAAAATATACTCTACCTAAATGATAATGTTTGAATCTGATTCCATTTCTTTCTGTCATTATCAAATTGTAGATCAAGGAATATATGCCTAAATTTGTGGAGGGCCTTGATGAAAGGGCTACACAAAGAGCCAAATAAGATCTTGCAGACAGAATATTCATTGCAATTGTCTACAAGACAATTTAATCCTTGTATAGTGCAAATCACAGATTTATTTAATTTTTTAAGCTATACTTTAAGTGAAAATGCATTGGAACATATTGAGTTATTGTCACCTGTTACCTCCTCCTTTTATACTTTGATAAATTCATGAGTATATATATATTATCGTTAAATGGCGCGATTGCATTAAAAATTGCACGTACCACAGCTATCAAAATAAAAAGGGAGAGTAAGGCCCTGTTTGGGCCTTGGAAGAGTTACTTGTGAAAAAAGTTTCTCCTTCTCTGTTTTTTTTTTATTACGCGAAAAGCCGGAAACAAAAACTATATCAAACAAGACCTAAGTCAAAATTTCCAAACTTTCAATTAAATGAAGTTTTTGGCAAAGCACATTAAAAATTGTCAACCTTTATCACAAATATTATTGGTCTCTATTTTCATTAGATTCGCAAAATCTTTAAAAATTAATTTGTTTGCGATATAATGAAATTGTCACTCAGTTTTCAATACCAATGAAGTGTTAGGAAAGTGTCTCAAATTCCTATTGTAATTAGGTTTCCTATTTTAGAGTTTTATTGTAAAAGGTAATTTCTTGTTAGAGAGATGTCTTACTCTCCAAGGAGTTGTAATCATTGTCCAACAAGAAATTGAGTTTTCTTATTCAACAAGGAATGAGGTTTAACTCTATAAATAGAGACCTAGGTTTTGGGTTGAGACTTAGAGAAGATAAGAGGAGAAAAGAGAGGAAGATGGTGAGGGTGTTGTGTGCGCCAGATGAGGGTGTTATGTGCACCTAGTAATATCTTCCTAATGAGTACTTTCTTTCCGTGGACGTAAGTCAAAGTTGTGGCTGAACCACATTAAATATTGTGTGTTATCTGTGTGATTGTGTGTGTGAATAAAAATATGTGTGGATGATCTTGAGCGGGATTAATTCATAGTGTGAAATGAGAATTAATTCCTAACAAGTGGAATCAGAGCTTAGTTGTGGCTATTTTTACTCACTGGTGAAAATGAAGAAGAAAAGATGATGAAGTAGATGAAAAAGATGAAGTGATCGTGCAGAAGGTGCAGTGAAGATGATGATGATGACAAGAAAGATGAAGATGATTAAGAGGAAGATGAAATGCACAAATACGTGGTGGAGAGACACGCGACAAGCTTGCGGCTTGCAATAAGATCGATGGTTTGCATTGGGATATTTTGAAGAATATTCAAAAAACACAAGGAGTCTAAAGCCGTGCTATAACGGATCTCAGTTGGAGGTGGAACCTTAAAGAGATGATCGACGTATGGAATTTGAGGCAAGGTGGAGATTGTTAGGAAAGTGTCTCAAATTCTTATTGTAATTAAGCTTCCTATTTTAAAGTTGTTAGAGTTTGTTATTTTATTTTATTCATTAAGGGTACTGTTGTAATTTTATCTATATAATAATAATAAATAGGTGAGTTGTGAGATAACCCAAAGTATCCAACTCTCACTTTTCACTCACGTTCTCTTTCTTCTTCTACAACAAACCCTAGATTCTACAACTTCAACTTGGTATCAGAGCCAAATCAAGACCAATATTTATTAAAGTCCAATTGCCCATCAACAGAAGAAGTTTTAGTCAGAAACCTAACGTTGATGTCAGTTTGACGTCATGCTGACGTCATTTCTGACGCGTCATATTTTGGTTCAGAATCGTCGCAACATGCTCGTATTATTTTTCTGCTAATTATGACGGGTACTATGATGTGTTTTGATGTTATTTGAATGGTGTTTTTGTTTTCTTAAAAGAATTTTGAATCTCAGCCCCATATCTAAATGTTTTAGCTGTTGTGGTTGCTGTTTTTTCATTGTTATCAACCCAATATATGGTGTTTTGTTGCTGCTGTTTGAGAACTTTTTTTTATTGTTATCAACCAATACTTGATGTTTTTTGCTACTGTTCGGGTACCTTTTTGCTAATGTTTGGGAAATTGTTTGGTGGTGTTTAAGAATTTCTTTTGTTGTTGATGGTTTTTTTGTGGAAATCTATTTTAAAGGTTGTCGTTTGAACCTTAGAAAAGAAGCCTGGGTGTTTCTAAGTTGATTCCAGATCTATAATATGTTCATTTTTTTTTGTTTGACTTGTTAAAGTACTCAAGGCTGAGGCTAAGCCATAACCTACTAAGGATGATGACATGCATAAGTCAATTACCTCACAAAAATTGAATGGGATTAATTATCTTGCTTGGGCTCATGTTGTTCAAGTGTTTCTACGTGGCGAAAAAAATTAAAGTACTTGACTGAAAATGCTCCTTCCGATGAGAAAAAATTTCAAAGATTGAGCTTGTGAGGATAATATTGTTATGAGATTGTTATGACATAGTATGGAACCCGAGATTGCTAATACTATTGCTTTTTTTTATTCCTCTAAGAAGATTTGGGACTCGATTGCTGAGTCGTTTTAACACCAGAGTAATATTTTCCGAGTTTATGAGTTGTATGAGAAGATTTTTGCTACTAAGCAGTCTGAAAAACCATTGTTAGAATACTATAGTACTCTAAAATTTTATGGGATTAGTTACTTCAACATCGACCATTTACTACAGATTTAGAATAGCAAAAGCGGTATTGGGAAGAGTTTATGACTGCTTCATTACTATCCGGTTTAGACACAGATCTTCGTGGCTTCAAAGATCAAATTCTTGCCAGTGAAAATTTACCTACAGTTGTTAATGCTTATTCTCGACTCTTAAGATCATCATTGGGACAAAGCTCCACTATACCTCCTGTAGAGTCTTCTGCTTTGGTCTCTAGCACTGGAGGTCGTGGTAGTTTTTGTGGTACCCGTGGTGGTCGGGGTTTCTGTGGTAGTGAACATTCTAATGGACGTGGTGATAGAAAGTGTGATCATTGTGGTGGTACAAATCACACTGAGCCTTATTGTTGGGTGAAATATGGCAAGCCAGAACATGCACGTCAGGTTATAGTTGGTAATACCCCACAACCATCACAGTCTCGTACTACAACTGGACATGTGACTTCTGATTCTAGTTCACGTGATACAATCACTATTCAGCTTTGTGAGCTCCGTCAGACATTGCAATCTGCTCTTCCATCCACATCAACTACAACCTTGGCCAATTCAGGTAATATTGCATGTGTGGCCCAATTGTCACGCCCCGAATTTCCTAGGACTCCAAAACTCGAGCCTAAGAACTAAGGGAATGAAAGCGGAAGAAATAAAAATGAAATAAAATCCCTCGAGTCATCAAATACCCGTACAAGGGTAAGATAGAAATAAAACATCTCAAGGATGCTAAAAGGATCACACGAGATTAAAAGAAGGTAAACCGAAGCAATCAGTACCTTAACCGAAACGTCGGAACACCCTAAGTTCAACCAAGGGTAAAATGGTCATTTGAAAGGTAAAATGGTAAGTTACAATTACAAACACAGAGTTTGGACCTAGCACAAGCCCTAGGAACAAATGGAAGAAAAATCCAATGTGTGAGGTCGAAACTACAAAGTTTTGAAATTAGCATTTCCACGCTTAAGGTCCAAAAATCTAGTGTCAACTTCAGTCGATCATTACACACTCAAACATGACTCAAATGAAGCGATTCAAAAGCCTAAACTCAAGAACTTGAAGTCAGATTTCTAAAAAGCTAAAGAACGCATTCATCCGACAAGCGTAGCTCGAGATATGACCAAATTACTAAACAGTGCGCGAGCTGTAGTCGACTGAAAGAACTTTTAGTCGACTACAAGGATCATCTAGTCGACTGAAACAGCCCTTAGTCGACTAGAAGGAGTATCTAGTCGATTGAAACAAGTATTTAGTCGACTAGATCAGTCAGAAGCTTACGGAAAAGGGAGCTTGAGGATTCAGTCGACTACTCAAAACACTAGTCGACTACATGAAGTTCTAGTCGACTATAAGAAGGGTTCTAGTCGACTAAACCAAGAAATAAGTCGCCTAAACCATGCCAAAGCTAAGAAAGAATTATACTGAGATGGAATGGTGAAGACTTAGTCTGCAACCTTAGAACTCAACTCAACTACAAGTCTGCAGAAGAGAAAAATTGACCCGAAATCATCTTGAACACTTATAGAATAAAGGAATTTGCCTAAACACTAATAAGATGCTACTAATATTTCCGAAACTCAAGAATTAGAAAGAAACAATTATTTTCCTCGAAATCTTTTACTTGAATTTTTGTAAAAATCATCCGTCTTGCCCCCGGTTTCCGTTTGAGTAAACCACCGACTAAAAAATCTCAATTTCTTTCAAACAACTTCAAAATTAGTTCAAAACACATGTTTTTATCGGTTTTTACGGGGGTAGGCGAAAACGGGTTTTTTCATCCAAAACGAAAGGATTGGTTTGAAAACTTAGAAAAAACACCGTTTCGGCCGAATACCAAATAATCACATTCAAGACAAATAATTCATTCCACACTCCAAATTCCAAATAAAAGAGTTTCATATTTTCATCATAGCGCCCTAAGACGAAACATAGTAGAGTTGTTCAAAATTACATGTTTCCACAATTCGACACCGAAATGCCCCAAAAGAATATATTCCCCGTGCCTAGCGCTCCAAGAGATGTACATCAACACCAACATCTCGGCAAACATGCTAGCCGGATTAAAATAAAATAGTTTTGACTTAAATGAAACACTAAACAAAATAAGCACATTTATATAATGTCTATCAATGCTTTACAAAAGTACTCCGCCTCCATATACGCAAAAAAGGACGGAACCAACACCGAGTCTCTACCGGAAGACTACGGACCTCCCAAATGGGAATCATCACCTGAAAAAAATGTATATAACGTGGGGTGAGCTCACTAGCCCAGTAGAGGAAGCGTCATTGCCTCCATCTCTGTAGTCCAAGTGGTACAACCCACCCAAGGTGCATGCAACTAATCCTAGGTCGGTCTTTTGTTCCACATGGCTCTCACGCCAATCCGGAACCCCATCAAACCCAATAAACAAGTTCCCCAACATGCTCACAATATAATTTATCACAATTATAACATACTTTCATTATTAAAACCACAATCACATACATATAATAATTAAGATGAAAGGTGACCGACACCCCATGACACGCACACAAAAACACACTCTTCCCAAGGGTGACGGATCATTCTCTAACACTTCACCTATCTCATAAATGAAGGTAGATTCATCATCCCGTTCTTCCCAAGTGTTTTTGACACTTCACACTTTTAACCAAGGAAGACGTCCACCACGGCCCAGCCGTGAACATAGGGCCTTGGACTATGTGTCCTCCCCCTATCGTCTCAGTTTCTCAGAAGATTAGTTCCGCGGGAAGCGAGAAGCACCCCCTGGCCAGTTGTTACGACGATCCAAACACAAGACGACTCCCACAAAATTTACGCAAAATGTAGGAACCAATACCCACATTTTTCACACTACGTGGCACACTCAACTGAATCAAGGTTCACAATTCCCATCACAATACATACTCATTTCTTTATGCAATATATTGTAATCAATTTAACATCATGCTCATACTTCAAATTTTAAGCAATAAACACAATAAGAATTAATATCACATAATCATGTTTTTCAAGGGGACCTAATTCATCGTCTAAGTTGTCGAGACTCAACTCGTATATATATATACGACATATATACACATAGACGCACACACCCTCGTACACAAACGAAAGCAACTCGTTTTTCCCCTACCTCAATCCAAGCAAATAATAAGCAATAGGGCGCAAGCAATCCGTCCAATTGACGCCAACAACAACCGAGTCAAGAATTTCCAAGAGAGCTTCAAGGAGATGATTTTGGAGAAATTGAGTCAAAGGTCTCCCAAGCCTTCAAGCAACATTAAAACAAATATGGATTCTTAACTAGTGGTTTTTAATAGCAACAACCGATTAAAATTCAAGAATTCAAAGTAAAGCTAAAAACCCCAAAATGGCTAAACTAGGGTTTCGGGAAAAGGAAGAATCAAGAGGAAAGGAACTCACCAATAAATTCAACACAAGATATACAATGCGGACATCAAGCAAGCTTGAAGCAATGCATTTCCGAAATTAGCATTTTCAACTCTTCCCAAGCTAATAACAATTCAATGGAAGGGAAAGTTACAAGAATGGACCAATAATCAATTATAACCATGGAAATTCCGAAAATCTATGGGAATAAAAGAAATCATTCCAAGGAAATAAAAGCTAGGTTTTCAATTCAAATGGAGAAATCAAGGAAAATGATGAAAGAGCTTACCAATCATCAACACCAATTGTGGACAATGAAGCACCAACAAGACCCAAGCTTCAAGCTATCATCAACAAGACTAGGAGAGAAAGTCTTGTGCATCCATGGAGGAAGAGAGAGAGAGGCGTAACACAAAGGAAATGGGGAAGAAGAGAAAAAAGGAAAAACGTGTGAAGTAGAGAATGAGGTGAAATGGTGTGTGGTTAGCAAGACTTTACTCTTGTGTAAGGATACACCAATAATTCACCTCTCAATCCAATGGCTAGAATTTAAGATGGGAAATGTGGAATAATCCAATGGCTAATAGGAAAACAACACTAAAGGTAGTAGTGAAATGTCTAAGCTACCCACCCTTTTACCAATTAATCACAACCCTTGCCATTATGAACCCAATTTACTATTTTGCCCAAATCTTCTACACAACTACAATATTGCCACTCTACATCTCCCCAATACTTAGTCAATAATTCTCTACAAAACCCACAAACTCAAAACATGGAAATTTTCTAGTTTACGCTTTTGTCGTTTATTTATTTTCCAAACGTTTCAATTATTTCAAGTATTCACGAAATGAAATATAACATATAATATGTAACTCAAAATTTCAATTTCGCATAATTCACATAAGCACGTCAACATGTTAGGCACATAAGCACATAATCACTTAATTGTTTAATAATAAATAAAAATAAAAATTTTAAATTAGCACGAAAAATTAGAGGACGCTACACCAATCTTCTCCATCTTGGGTCATTTATTTTGGAGCTAGTCCCATATGTTTGGTATATCATCTCTCTTTTCTGATCTCCAATCTATTAAACATCATATAGTTTTAGCTGATGGTTCTTCACGTCCTGTTTGTGGTAAAGGTGTCTTTCACTCTACCAACTCGTTATCATTACCTTCTAGCCTTTATGTTCTAGATTTTCCTTTCAATCTACTTTCTATGAGCCAACTGATAAAGGCGTTGAATTGTTGTATAACTTTTTTTTTCCTAATTCTTGTGTTTTATAGGACCTCAAGATGAAAAAGATGATTGGTTCGGGGCATGAAAATGATGGGTTGTATTACTTGGATCTTGGTGAACCTCGTTATACCTCGTCATCAGCTTTGAGTGCAACGGTCTCTTTTCTTCAATGGAATTTTCGTTTGGGTCATCCATCTTTGTCAAAGTTACAATTAGCTATTCTTTCATTCAGTCATGTGTCGGTATTAGAATGTGAGGCATGTCAGTTGGGCAAGCATCACCGTAGATCTTTTCCTATTCGTAGTCATCATCGTGAAATTGAGTCTTTTGATATAGTCCATAGAGACATATGGGGTCCTTCTCGAACCGCTAGTTTGAATGAATTTCCTTATTTTGTTATATTTGTTGATGACTATTCTCGAATGACATGGTTATTTTTAGTGAAAGAAAAATCTGAATTACCTCGTATTATGACTAAATTCTATACTGAAATTTTTACTCAATTTGGGAAAATGATGAAAATTCTTAGATTGGATAATGCCTTGGAATATGCACAGTTTATTATGGATTCTTTTTGTGCCGATCATGGTATCATTTGATGAGTGTCAAATGTTGTCCATTTTAGGCACCTAACTCACTATTGTTACGTCTTACCATTACATTATTTGATTTTTTATGCGGTTTATGTGTTAAAGCGTGTTTCAGGAGCTTAACAAAAAAATGAGCTACCTTTGGTGAATTAACCAAAGACATGCTTGTATCTATCCACAAAGAGAGCAAAAGAAGAGTTTTCAAGCAAAAAGTGTCTCCCGGAGGGCAAAAATGTCATTTTTCGGAGTTGTAACTTCGGGAAACATACCAAAGGAGTCGATGGGGTTCTAACAGAGTAATAATCAAGGAAAGTGGTTTTTAAGTATTTTGCTATGCTTATAGTAGCTAAAAGTTGTTAGAAAGTGCTAAAACTACGCTTAACCCACACTTGACATTTTTGGCCTATGCTTAAGTGTAGGGGCCAAGCGTATGAAAGCTGCAGAATTTGAGTTCCGATTTGAATTGGACTCTTTTGACATATCTTCGACTTCAACACCTCTAAGCACGTGTATATGACATATTATATATTAGATTGAAGGGTTTGTCTCAGATTTGAGGAGAAATGCATCAAAGAGGAATCTTACTCAAGTGAGACAAGTTGGAAACAAATAGAACTCTTCTCAACCTCTTCTATAAATACCAAGGTCTGCTACAGATCTTAGGAGCTTCGTTTTTAACTTAATTTACAGAGCACTTTCTTTGGAAATTCATATCATTCAAAGGAGAGAGTCATTCAAGACCTAGAGATCCGAAGATGAAGATCATGGATGTCGTTTCTACATCAACGATGCAGTCACCCACCGCCATGAGCAACTAATTCTGTATCTAGGGTTTTCTAGCAAAACCCTACCCAAGTAATGTAATTTATTTATTTGTTTCAATTGTAACGAGGGGAAACTGTGACCACACTATGATGATTGTGTAGATCTGTGACCATAGTTATTCGTGACACGAGATTTTATATTTATTCTAATTCTTGTCTTAGATTGAATGAATGTATTATCTCAACCAAACATGTTATATTAAACATAACATGATTTTCTACACAATGGTGTTTAAACACTTGAAACCCTAGATTTACATATGCCATGCCTCGACGAGGTGATATAGACATGCTTTAGTTTAATTTCATGTTGTAAGAGTAGATTAAAGTAAAGTAGATGGCATGTACTAGTCACATTCTGTCCAGAGATGGGTTGTAGCGAATCCGGTGGATAGTATCCTTTTTGGGACGTATTCCACTATTTGCACTACAATCTGATTCATAATGATGGATCGCCCTCTTGCAATTGAGTAAGTAGATAAGTTATATTATGCGCTTAGTGGTGGAGCATGAAAACCCTAGTTTTTCTCTACCTTAAATCACAAACTCATTTAAATACTGTTTTTAGTTAATTAGTTATAAATCTCAAAATAAATCAAAACCTTTTTCAAACATAATTCACTACTTTTAGATTGCTAGAGTGAATAATCCAAGTCTCTGTGAGATCGATAACCTTTCTCAAGTCGAATTGTACTATAAAATGATTCGAGCACTTGCGATAGGTAAAACCTTGTCGTCGTAAGGGGTCGTTCTTAAACATTATTTTTAACCCCGTTCGACATGCATCATCATTCATCAAACTAGTTGTGCTCACACTTCTCAACAAAATCGTGTTGCTGAACGAAAGCACCACCATCTGTTAGATGTTGTGCGTACTTTGTTATTTAATATGTATGTACTGAAACATTTTTATGCTAATGCAGTTCTAACAACTTGTTATCTCATTAACCGCATGCCTTTTGTGGTTTTAAGTAACAAGTCTCATTTCTCTCTTTTATATTCTAATCAGTCTCATTTTCATCTTACTCCTCGTATTTTTGGTTGTGTAGCATTTGTTCACATTTTAGAGCCTGGTCATGACAAACTGTCCCCACGTGCTCGCAAATGTATTTTTCTTGGTTACTACAACACTAAAAAGGGGTATCTTTGTTACAGTTCTGAGTCTTGACATTACTTTGTGAGTGTTGACGTCACTTTTTTTAGTCCACTTCTTTTTTTTCATCTTCAGGCTAGAATTTTTCCGCTGATCTGATTTCTTGTCGTGAGGGGGAGTCTTCTTTATCTTTACCTACGCTTCCGATGTCGTTAACTCCACCTTATAGTATTTCTATATCATCAAATCCCCCCTTGCAGATTTACCAACGAAGAAAACCTCAGCCTGTCATTTCTCATGGTCCGGACACAACATCTTCTAAATTAGAGATTCTAGTTCATCCATCCACTTTTTCTAATGATTTACCAATTGCTTTACGTCGAGGTAAACGTAATTGTACTCAACATCCCATTACTAATTTTGTTTCTTACAATCGTATTTCCCCCTCTTTGCAATCTTTTGCTTTTACCTTGTCTTCTGTCTATACTCCTTCATCTTATCAACATGCCTTATTTATGTCTAGATGGAAACAAGCTATGGATGAGGAAATGAGTGCCCTTCACAAGAATCAGACTTGGGAGCTTACCGTTCTTCCTTCTGGGAAACGAACTGTAGGTTGTCATTGGGTTTACACTGTTAAATATCTTACTGATTGTACTGTTGAACGTATTAAGGCACGTTTGGTTGCCAAAGGGTATACACAGATATATGGAGTTGACTACTTAGAGACTTTTTCTCCTGTAGCCCGCCTTAACTCTGTTCGCATTCTTTTATCAGTAGTAGTTTGTTGTTCTTGGCCTTTATATCAACTTGATATAAAGAATGCATTTCTTCATAGAGACTTACAAGAGGAAGTTTATATGGATCAACCACCAGGTTATGTTGTTGTTGGTAGTGAACACCTCGTGTGTCGCTTATGAAAGGCTCTATATGGTCTGAAATAGTCTCCTCTTGCTTGGTTTGATAGGTTCAGTACGGTGATGATTGAGTTCGGTTTTTAGCGCTCTACTTCTGATCATTATGTCTTTGTTCGTCACTCTTTTGTTGGCACAATTGTCTTGATTGTGTATGTTGATGATATTATCATATCTGGGAGTGATTCAGTAGGCATTGCCGAGTTGAAATGCCATTTGAGTAAGCATTTTCACACTAAAGACTTGGGTGTTCTTCGTTATTTCCTTGGGATTGAAGTTGTTTATTCTCATCAGGGCATCTCACTGTTTTAACGGAAATATGTTCTTGATCTTCTTTCTGAGACCGGTTTTTTGGGTGCTAAATCTATTGATACTCCTATGGATTCAACGGTAAAACTAGATGGGGAGCAAGGGGAGTTGTTTACTGATGTTGGCCATTATCGACGACTAGTTGGGAAGTTAATATATCTTATTGTCACTCATCTTGATATTACTTATACGGTTGGTGTTGTTAGTCAGTATTTGCATGTTCCTCGTCAACTTCACTTTGATATTATTTGTCGTATTTTGCGTTATCTGAAGGGTGCGATTGGGAATGGTTTATTGTATACACCATCTTCTTCCTTATCTGTAGTTGGATTTAGTGATGCTGATTGGGCTGGTAATCATTCTGATAAGCGATCTACATTGGGCTATTGCACCTTTGTTAGAGGCAATCTTATTACTTGGCGCAGTAAAAAGCAAACAGTCATTGCTCGTTCTAGTGTTGAGGCTGAGTATCGTGCTATGGCACACACTAATTCTGAGATGTTGTGGGTTCTCTCTCTTCTTCAGGAGATGGATTTTAATGTTCCTACTCCTATATCAATGCATTGTGATAATCAGGCCACTATCTTTATTGCTAACAATCCGGTTCTCCATGAGCGTACCAAGCATATAGAGGTGGATTATCATTTTATTCGGGATTTACTGATGAAAAAATAGATTGTTACTCCCTATATTTGCTCTAACGATCAACTGGGTGATATTCTCACGAAGCCGCTTGCTCGTCCCACTTTCCAGCGCATATCTTCCAAGCTGGGCATGTTTGATTTGTATGCTCTCTTGTAATTTTATCTACATAATAATAATAAATATGTGAGGCATGGGATAACCCTACGTATCCAACTCTCACTTTTCGCTCACGTTTTATTTCTTCTTCTTCTACAACAAACCCTAGATTCTACATCCCCAACTAGAGTTTTATTGTAAAAGATAATTTATTGTTAGAGATATGTCTTACTCTCCAAGGAATTGTAATCCTTGTCCAACAAGAAATTGACTTTTCTTGTTCAATAATGAATGAGGTTTAACTCTATAAATAGAGACTTAGGTTTTGGGTTGAGACTTAGAGAAGAGAAAAGAAAGGAGGAGGGTAAGGGTACTATGTGCACCAAGTGAGAGTGTTATGTGCTCCTAGTAATATCTTCCTAATGAGTACCTTTTCTCCGTGGACGTAGGCTAAAGTTGGGGCTGAACCATGTTAAATATTGTGTGTTATCTGTGTGTTTGTGTGTGTGAATAGAAACAAGTGCGTATGATCTTAGGCGGGATTAATTCGTAGGCGTGAGATGGGAATTAATTCCAAACATGAAGGGACAAATTATAAACATGCTTGCAGAAAAATTCAAATGTTATTTCTCGAAAAAAATATTCAAATTTTTTGTTGGTGAAACTGCATTTTTAAGTGCTGATTATATATTGAAATAAATTGGTGTTCAGTAGTAATTGATGTCTCTGTTTTCCTTCTCACAATAAAATTAATGAATGAGTCTTTAAATTGTTATATAATTTACATAACGGATCTAAATCATGCACGTTTCTAGGATACAATAAATAAAACCTACTCATATTACAGAGGTAATATATATACACACGTACCTATATAACAGATATAATATATGCACATTTACAAACACTAATACAATAATAGGTTTGTATCATACCTGCGGAAGACATTTTCTGCTTTGGAATAACCGTGAATCAATCCAACTTCTACGCGATCTTCCACCTTCTCCGCACTGCTCAAAGCGTCTCTTCAATGGGGCAAGACTTACCAAATTAGAGCGTAGTTATGTGAGGGTAGGGGATCGGTGTATATAATATCATTGATAAGACCATTCCCATCAATTGATCTTATCAGATTACCACCAACTACTTAATCTTGGTAACCAAGAAAAAGAAGCGATGTATACATATTTGTTTTATCCATATCTCATTATCATATTATACATGTGACTAAGGTATACCATAACCCAAATCACATCTAAAATAGGGTATCCAGCACTCCATATCGGATCTCAATCATCAATCCGAATTTTTGATAAAATATAATTAATAATAATCAATTAAAGCCCAAATTATAACATTCTCCCACTTGGGCAAAATTGATATAGAATACAATTTTCAAATAAAAAAAAATTTGGATTGGATAACTGTAGTGGCCACAAAGACACAATATAATAATACCTTAGTTTCAAGATCTGGTCAAATAACAACACCAATGCGAAGTACAATGGTTTATGTAAAATTAAAAAATACACAACCAACTATAATCACAACATTAGGTCATCATCCACATGGATCTCCAACAAATATGGATTGGTTTTGGGCGCATCCATATGAGATTATTTTTGTCACTTCCATAATGGTCCAACCTTATGGTTTTTCACAAAACCCTTTATGCTTCAAACTGAAGCATTTATGTCTTTAAATCAAGACCATCATGACTTGAGTCATGGATAAAATCAGCTTTAAACCATATGTTGAAACCAAATGTAGTCTTTCAAACTTTTATAATCTCTGCATATAATCCAAAGAATTTATAAAACCATATGTACATAGAAGAAATATTTATTCATAAATAAATCTCAATATCAATGCTCGAAACTTTATGAGCTATCAGATATTCACAAAATAAGACTACAAAACACTTTGCCACTGAATGATAACAGATAAATAAACAACACTCCCACTATCTAAGCATATCAATAGAATCCATAAAACCCATGTTAATTACGTGACTTTTCAATAATTCAATGGGTCAATCTTTGGTTAGTGGACCTGTTATCGTAGCCATATCCTCTATATATATTGGGAATCAAATGACCTTTTATTCTTAAAGAATAAAAGACTGCAGGACTATTATCAAATAACTTTATAGGCTAAGTTTAATAACTCCTTTAATAACTCTAATAAAATTCTTTAGCCAAATAGCCTAAACTTAGCTTCATAACAATGGTACAAATTCAGTCAGCATAGTAGACCAAGTAATACACGACTATTTAACAATTTTCCAAAAATAGCACAGTCAATAGGACTGCAAATGAACCGAGCCATTTGTGAGCAGGCTCGAGCTTGGCTCGTTAAGAGTCCGGCTCGTGCTCGTTCGTTTAGTAAACGAACTGAGCCTGAGCACAATTTTTAGGCTCGTTTAGTAAACGAGCTGAGCTTGAACATTACTAAGTTCGGCTCCCCAAGCTCGTAAACAGGCTCGTCTAAGTTAAATAATAAAATTATCTCATATTTGATAAAAAGAAAGTGATCAAATTATGAAGATTGTTGTGAAAAGATTATAGGAATTATGCGTTCATAACATAAAAATCATTTATAAAAAATTATACTAGTGAAAAAATGTTAAAAACAGACATGCAAAAACTAAATCCAGGCATCTATTGACAAGAGTAATATATGTTGCAACTGAAACGATTCGTTCGTGAGCAAGCTCGGGCTCGACTCGTTAAATCTGGCGTTCGGCTCGCGCTCGTTCGTTAAGCAAATGAGTCGAGCTTGAACATATTTTCTAGGCTCATCGTTTAGTAAATGAACCGAACTTCAACATTCCAAAACTCGGCTCGACTCGATTCATTTGCAGCCCTAACAGTCAACATAAATATATAATCAAGGTTGATTTCATATCATGTGCATAACCAACAAAATCAGAATCAGCATACCCCATCACCTCAAGGTTGTCATTTTTACAATAAGTGAGCATATAAATAATGTTTTGTTGGTTGTAAATATCATAAAAATTTCTTTGCAACAATCCAATGCTCATTATCAGTATTAGCTTGAAATCTCTCGAGGACACTAATCGCAAATACTAAATCAAGTCGGGTACATACGGTTATTTTTAGTACATTAAGCTATATTTAATTTATCGCGATTTCCAATAGGAAGCTCTACTGATTGAAAATCATCCCCATTAAACAATTTAAATATAGTCTTTTCCTATCCTCATTTATTTCCAAATGACCTAAATGACATCCATACTCTATAACATAATTTTAATTCTCGATTATAACTTTCTTATCTAATTAATTCTCACTATACCAAAAAAATTATCTACGATGTTATTTGTAGCCTAGCCATACCTTTATATATAGGCATTATTATTCTTATCATAAAAATACTAGAATACAATTCTATCCATGTTCAAGATAATTCTTTATAATATTCTATCAAAATATAGATAAGTATACATTTTCATCTTGAAAAATGGTATAATATACCCTTTCGGATCATACCGCGAGCCGGAAACAATGGTTTATGTATTGGCCGCCCAGAATAAAGGTAAAGATTATTGACCGAACCATAACAAAAAATGCCAACTAAGAAAAACAAATCGGAACGGGAGATGGGATTATGGCCTTTGCGGCCGATACTAGACAAATATGTTTTGCAGTATATGTATATATTGTAATAATGTAAGCTAGTATACAAGTCTTTTCGTTTTCCAAGTTACATACATGCTTAATTGCATAAAACTGGTCCAATTAAATTCATATATTGACCACACACACATATATATATATATACCTTAGTGAAGGTTGATATATTCTTTTATTTGATTTAATGCAAACTCAAACCAAATCTTGCTTTTCAAATCAAAATAACTACTTTTGAAAATGACTCCAATTAGTGCCTTATCAAATGTATATATATATACACACACAAATAGAGATGTGCAGAAGGAAGTAAAATCCAAGTAACCATATATCTAATCATGAATTGATAATCCACTATGATTGATTTACCAGAATTCATTATATTAACATTGTCGGTGTATTAAAAATAATATTTTGAAACACATGAACAATCTGTAAAGTCCTTCAATATATAACAATATATATGAAAACCCTAATATCCAGGATGTGCGTATGTATATATACATACATACATATATATATATATATATAATGATGTATTTGAGATGGAAAAAGCCATAGAAGAGTGATAGGTGTCAAATATTGTACATTTTAGGCCCCTAACTCACTATTGTTATGTCTTAACATTCCATTATTTGGTATTTTTATCCGGTTTGCATGTCCAAGTGTGTTTCAGTAGCTTAACGGAAAAAAAAAATAACTTTGGTGAATTAAAAGGTTGCGTTTGTTACCACTTAAAAAGAGAAAAGAAACGGAGTTTTGATCCAAGAGACGTATTTCAAAGGGCAAAAAGGACATTAAACATTTCTTATATATCGATGTACATGCCATAGAAACAAACAGCGTCCGGAAATATGAAGAATTGCAAAAATTTAGATTTTGATATTTCGGGCCGAAGTTGGGCGCATACAGCAGCAAGGCAAAAACAACAGCCAACTTCGGACGACCATATCTCTGTCAAAACATATCCAAATGGAGTGATTCTTGAGCCTAAACACAAGAGCTTGAAGTCATATTTCCAAAAGCTAAAGAACGCCTCAATCCAAGTTGTGTAGCTCTAGTTATGATTAAAAGAGTGGGACATGTCTGCAGGAAAAAGCTGAAAATTGCAGATTCGGACAGAAATCCTAGTTTGACCCGAATTGATCCGTTTTGACCCGGATGACATTATATTCGACTCCAACACTTCTAAGCACGTGTATAAGGTGTATATACATCATATTAAAGGGGTTTGGCTCAAAATTGAGGAGAAACACATTAAAAAAGACTCCTACTCCAAGCAAGACTAGTCTAATCCAAGCGGAAATCTTCTCAATCACTTCTATAAATACCAAGGTCTAGACCAGACATAAAGGGTTTCTAATTCCATAATTTTCATATCACTTTCTCTGGAGATTTATATCATTCAAAAGGAGGAGTCATTCAAGACCTAGAGATCTAGAGAAGAAGATTATGGAGGGCGTTTCTACATCAACGATGCAGTCTCCTTCTACCATGAGCAACTAATTCGGTATCTAGGGTTTTCTAGCAAACCCCTAACCAAGTAATGTAGTTATTTTATTTGTTTCAATTGTAAAGAGGGGAAACTGTGACTACACTGTGATGATTGTATAGATTAGTGATCGAACTTATTCTTGACACAAGGTTTTATATTTATTCTAAATTATTTTCTTAGATTGAATGAATATATTATCTTAACCAATCATGTTATCATAAACATAGCGTGATTTTCTACACAATGGGGCTTAACACTTGAAACCCTAGATTTACACAGGTCATGCCTCGGCGAGTTGATATTCATATGATTTAGTTTAATTTTATGTTGTAGGAGTAGATTAGAGGACAGTAGAAGGCATGTACTAGTCACACTCTGTCCGGAGATGGATTATAGCGAATCTGGTGGATAGTATATGTTTTGGGACGAATACGACTATTTGCGGTACGTCTGATTCATAGTGATGGATCGCCCTCTTGCAATTGAGCAAATAGAGGACTATATTATGTGGTTAGTGGTGGAGCGATGAAAACCTTAGTTTTTCTCTATCTTGAATCACAATCACAATCATAATTTAAATTCTGTTTTTAGTTAATTTAGTATAGATCTCAAACAAATCAAACAAACATTTTTCAACTTTAACTCAATAATTTTAAATTGTTAGAGTGAATAATCCAAGTCTCTGTGGGATCAATATTCTCTTTCTCAATCCGATTTGTACTACAATACAATTTCTGTCGTAAGGGGCCGTTTTTAACCATTATTTTTACCACCCTTAGACAAACAATAAAGAGTACAAAATCTATAATCTTTAGACCTCCTGTACCTTTACTTTAACAGCTAATTCTTTTGGGTCCGTGTTATTTTCTTTGCAGAATATAATTTTACATCTTTGAATTAAAAAAAAAAAAAATATATATATATATATATATATTGAATGCAATGTCATAACCCCAAAATACAAAATAAGGATGTCCATTAGTTTCATAGTCAACACAAACACCAAAATGTATCCATTAGTTTCAGTCAACCCAAACACCAAAATGTATCCATTAGTTCAATTCTTTCCTTAAAAATATGTCAAACTTTATCCGTACTAATTGTTAATCATACTTTATCAATAAAACCATAGAACCATAAAGAAGTATAAAATTACCACAATCCAACTTTGGGTCCGTTTGGATACCCTGTTTTTTGTTTTTGTTTTTTTACTGTTCACAAGACTAAAAAAAAACACGTTTGGCAAACGCATTTACTGTTCACTGTTTTTTCCCCAAGAAAACTGTTTTCTGTAAATAGTATGTAAAAGTGATAAAAACACCAAATACAACTTTTAGTTGTTTTTTGAGTTTTTTCACTGTTTAGGTGGTAAAAATAATAAAAACACCAAATTCATAAAATACAATTTTCACCAAATAAAAGTGGTGAAAACACCTTCATCCAAACGCTTTTTTGTTTTTAGTTTTTTCCTGAAAAAACAAAGACAAATACAAAAACAGTTTTTATATTTGAAGACAGAAAACAAATACAAAAAACAGCTTTCCAAACGCACCCTTTAGGTTCACTATATTTATTTGCAAGTCACATGAATCAACATATTAATCTCATTCTATTTCATTCCCAATAAAATTCATGCTCTTAGTCTAACTCTCACTTCATATATATAGAATTTTTTTTTTAAAGGAAATTTATTTTTGATAATTCTCTAGAATATGGATAAATACAACTTAATTTACTTTCACACTTCAAACTTGTAGAAAATTCTTAAGTATATATCATTCTACAAAGAGTATGAGTAATTCTATCATTCTTTCCAACTCCAACCTTTTATATATATATAGAGAGAGAGAGAGCGTGGCCTTCGACAAGTGATACTGTAATAGTGAAAATGTCCAGCCCAATTGAGCCCATCTGTCATCAGGCCCATCAAGTTTATGGGCCAGCAAGATATTTATGAATCCAATAATAAAGCCCATTCAGAGGAGGTATGTAATAAAGGACCCTGATTAAATGTACATAAGGAAGTCCATTTAGGATATGTATATAAAGAAATTCCAAAAATTAATAGAAGGATTCGAAGAAGTGTTGAACATTTTAAGGTGTTTACACATACAAAAATGTTAATTTAATAAAAATAGATACATAAAAATGATTTAGAAAAACATTCTTACATATTAAATTCTTATCAAATTAGAATTCGCATCATGCATCTAAAATTCCTCAACCACCAACTCATAGAATATTTAATCCCATAATTTTACATAATCAAAATTAGTGGTGGCATGTAGAATTTGCGCATCTAGAAATTCAAGCGAATTGAATCACTCTTAAAAATAAGTGTAGCCCAAAAATAATCTTCACACATCTTATTTTTATTTCTTAAATGTGTGGATGTAACAAAATTGAGTATTCATAACCATAGCATTCCATAGAGATAAAATAAATCATGCTATTTTACCATAAATAAAAATAGCTAACAAATCACAAAACAAGCCCCAAGTAACTGTATGCACTATTATATTCTTCCTTTAGGTCAGAATATAATAACACAACAAAGCCAATATATAAGAATGCAAAATTCTAAAAATTTCAAACACCTTTGAGTCAAGAAATCTTTAAAAATTCATACACTTCATATATTGCAATGTGTCATTTTAAATCAAACCAAATAAAGATCTCCTTTGGGCGTATTTTTATTTGCTATAATTCAAAATGCAATTTTGATCTGAATTACTTGGAACTAAAAACATCCAATAGATTTCATGAATTTGCTGCTTTGTCAACACACTCACTTAACCCAATGAAATGTTCCTAGAACTTAGATCAAACTTGAATCAGTTTCCCATCACAGTTATATGACGATTAAGGATCATAGGAGTTGAAACAATGAATCATTAAATGCAAAAACATATTACTAACATATGTTGAAACAATGATTCACTAACATATACAAAATACTAATATCAAACAACGTGAAATTAATATCTAGCAACTGTCACCTATCCCATGATACATAATAATCGCAACTTAAAATTTAGGGTGGAATATATTTCGAGAATATAATATGATTAACACGACCTCATGGGTTTATGGATTCATAATTAAACATTAAAATGAATTAGGGTGCAACAGTATAACCTAATACAAAACTAATAATTTACACATCAACAAGGTTTCTCAATTGATCCTAAAACGTGTATGAATGACTCTGATACAACATGTTATATAATTTATATAACGGATCTAAATCGTGCACGTTTCTAGGATACAATAAATAAAGTGCTTGTTTGGTAGACGGTGTGGAGTTGGTTTTTGGTTTTGGTTTGGTTGGAGTTGGGTTGGTTGGAGTTGGTGTGGTTTTATTTTGGTTCCAAACTATGTTTGGTGCAGATGGTTTTGGTGTGAGAAAAAGTGATGCTGAAAAACCAAACCATGTTTGGTAGAGTTGGTATGAGTTGAAATTATGAATATTAATATATTAATAAAATATTAATATATTAAAATATATTAATATATTTTAAAATATATTAATATTATAATATTATAATATTAATATATTAATATTAATATATTAAAATATATTAATATATGAGTTTCACATTTTATTTATTAATAAATATTAATATTAATATATGAGTTTCACATTTTATTTATTAATATATATTAAAATATATTAATATATGGGTTTCACATTTTATTTATTAATAAATATTAATATTAATATATTAAAATATATTAATATTATAATATTAAAATATATTAATATTAATATTTTTTAATATATTAATATTATAATATATTAATATATTTAATTTTTCGAAATATTTAATTTTTCATAAATATTTAATTTTTCAGAATATTTAATTTTTCAAAATTTATTAATATCAAAAATGAATTTGCTACAGTGTTGGTACCAAAACCAAAACCATGAACCATCAAAAATGATGGTTCCAAATTTTGGCTCATTCCTTCACAAAAGTTGCACCATGGAATTGCTACAGTGTCTACTCCAAATTTCCACACCATTTGCCAAACATGGAGTGGAGCAAAATTTTCAAACCAAACCCAAAATTTTGGCTCCAGTCCATGTTGCCAAACATGCACAAAACCTACTCATATTACAGAGGTAATATATATATATACACACATACCTATATGACATATATAATATATGCACATTTACATACACTAATACAATAATAGGTTTGTATCATACCTGCGGAAGACATTTTCTACTTTGGAATATCTGTGAATCGATCCAACCTCTACGCGATCTTCCACCCTCTCCACACTACTCAAAGCGTCTCTTCAATGGGGCAAGACTTACCGAATTAGAGCGTAGTTGTGTGAGGGTGGGGACCGATATATATAATATCATTGATAAGATCATTCCCATTAATTGATCTTACCATATTACCACCAACTACTTAAACTTGGTAACCAAGAAAAAAAAGCGATGTATGTAAGATACGTGTAATAATTGTACTGTAATACACGTGTATGTGGTCATATATTATATCACTTACATACATACTATACACAATATACATGGTGGTAGTTGAAGTCATTATGGGAAGTTACATTTGTGACGTGTGGGAAATTATAGGTGGTTTCTATAACCAACATTCTGATTCCCATATAAGCCGGCTTTGCTTGATGGAAGCATATGCGAATACTGTACTTATTTTTGTTTCTGCAGAGGTTCCACGCCTAGCAAGAAAATGTAGCATGTTGCCTCAATCGCTTACACGTATAAGGTCTTGGATAAGCGTGCACCAGTAGCGTTTTGTTATTTGCATATTACATATTCAATTCATTATAAAGAGTGTAGTTTTACAGACAATTTGATCACATGGCAGTAGGTATGCGATCCAATTTTTTTTTGATTACATCGCTATTATTTTTCTAACATTTGGTATTAGAGCAAACCTATTGGTCATATTATCGTTTGTTATTGAGATGAACAAAGTGATATTATTTAATTTTCACCACTATCTTGTAATGGTTATTATTTGGTCTCCTAACCATACTTGAGATGCACTTCCAAATAAAAAAGAATTATTTAATATAAAGTTTTTCATGATCGGAATGTGTGACACAAATAGTATATATTTAGTCATGCTAAAACAACACTTCTTTTAGTCATGAGGTAGTTGATCTAAACATGTTTTCCTTGCTTGCAAAGAATATCACATGATGTTGATGATGAAATCTTAAATATCCCATTTGTATAAAAGTAAATGTTTAATCTTTTTGGGATTTTGGGTGTTAACAGAGTAATACGAGTTATGCTACTGCAATTTTTATGTTTACTGCACCATATAGATTCCACTAATGTACTTTTCATGTGGTTGCAGTGAAATGTTTATAATTTTTACCTAATTTCTACTCACATTGGTTTCTGCTAACGTAATTTATGTGGTTATAGTGTTGACTTGAGCATTTATTTATTTATTTTTGGCCTGTAACCTAAAGTTTCATTAGTTTATTCTGTTGTAATTTTGGCTCTGTAATATTTAAAATTTTAGGTTGTTGTTTTTCTTTCGGGCCTGTAATCTTTAATAGTTTGAGTTAGGTTTTTTATTTCAGTTGGCCTGTAATATGTAAAGTTTAATTTTTGGTTCTTTATTTTTGGATGCATGTAATATGTTATTATTTGTTGCTGAATTTTTACAATAAAGTGGTAATTAAGTGGTTTATGGTGATAAGAAAATTCATAACCGAGCGGTTTAGCGACTACTTTAAATATGATAGAATTCCATCATAAACCCGAAGCCAAATGAAAATATGGTGATAATGTAATTTAGACCTGAGCGGTTTCTCGACTGCTTTAAAGAATGGGAGAATTACATCATAAATTCATAAGGAATGACTTCATGAAGATGCAACTTAATTACCAAATACAGTGAAGTGTATGTTTTAATATTCTACTATGGTGGTTTTAATGCATGTAACTAAAGAGTAGCCACAACATATTTAGTTAATACAGTTTGTAATATAAAATAAAGTTCATATTTATATCACACTAAAGAATGTGCCTTAAAAGGACATGTGATTGATTTATAAAACGAATTATTATGCCCCACAGGGAAATAATTTTATTTTATAAATCAGTTGGGTTAAAAATGAAGGAGAAATTGAACTAGTAAAATATACAAATGCCCACATGATTGTATTTTTTTTTTAGTTTAATGAACATACAGTACATTTTTTTCCCACTAAAGTTACGTTTTCAAAATATTAGTGTGTTATAACCTTTGCCCACAGGATGGTTATAATGACACATCATTTTGAAATGAATTTTTTAACATGGGTTAAAATTTTCAATACAGTTTTGTGCATGCAAGTAGAATAATGTTTGACATGTTTCCTTTTTGCAACAACTTCATCTACTTTGGTTAATAATGATTCATCTCGTATCCCATTTTTAAGTGGTGATAATTATTCGGATTGGAAGGAGAAAGTACTTCTAACATTAGGGTGTATGGATATTGATTTGGCGTTCCATGAGGATGAACCACCCATCCTTACGGAATCAAGTACGCCAAGTGAAAAGGCATATTATGAAAGGTGGGAGCGATCCAATCGCGTAAGTTTGTGTCTCATAAAATGTCATGTTGAGAAAAGCATTAAGAGCTCAATTCCTGAATGCAATAAAGTAAAAAAGTATATGGCTGTTATTGAGCAACAATATGCGTTTTCTGATAAAGCTTTAGTCAGCACCCTAATGAGAAAATTATCATCAATGAAGCATAAGGGTACTAAAGGGGTCTGTGAACATATTATAGAAATGAGAGATATTGTAGCTTAAATGAACTCATTAAAGTTCACTTTTTCAAAGGCATTCCTTGTCCAATTCATACTCAACTCCCTGTTTTTTAAATATGGGTCATTCAAGATATCCTATAACACACATAAGGAAAAATAGTCAGTTAAGGAATTACTTACCATGTGTGTTCAAGAAGAAGGGAGATTGAATCAAGAGAAGCTAGAAAGTGCTCATCTAGTAATTCGCGGTAAATGACAAATCAGTAAAAGTGTGCAATTTAAGAAGAAAGGGAATGCGTCAACTAGCAAAGTTGACGATGAGGACACCTTCGTATGCTTCTTCTGTAAAAAGAAATGTTACATTAAGAAAGAATGTCATAAGTATAAGGCTTGGCTGCTTAAGAAGAGTGATCTCTCATCTATGTGTGTTATGAATCAAACTTAATTGATACATTTAATGATGCTTGGTGGATTGATTATGGTTCTACAATTCACATTGCCAATACCATGCAGGGATCAATCAACCTAAGGAAACTGATGGAAAGTGAACGGTTCATCTATTCAGGAAACAAGATGAGTTCACATGTGGAGGCGGTTGCAACCTACAGACTCACCTTACCAACTGGATTTTCATTAGAACTCAAAAGAAACTTTTATATTCCGTCATTTTCTAAAAATTTGATTTTTGTTTCAAAGCTTGTTGAACTTGGTTATATTTTCAATTTCGTTGGTATTTTCTTAAGTATTGTAAAAGATTTTGTTCTTATTGGTAATAGTATTTTGGTTTATGGTTTGTTTAAACTAAATTTTAACTTTAGTACAAATTTCAACCACTTAACCTTGCATGGAAATATTGGCATCAAGCGTAAAGCTAAAACTGAGAAATCTTCTTCATTATGGCACAAGAGATTGGGACACATCTTGCTATAGAGAATAAAAAGGTTGGTAGATGATGGAGTACTTGATACTCTTGATTTTACTATCTTCGGTATTTGTGTGGACTGCATAAAGGGCAAATAGACAAACAAAACCAATAAAGGTGGAACAAGGAGTTCTCAGATTTTAGAGATCATACACACAGATTTATGTGAACCTTTTCAAATTCCATGTTTGCATGGTCAAAAGTATTTTGTCACCTTTATTGATGATTACACACTTTTATGTATCTCTACCTACTAAATGATAAAAGTGAAACACTTAATGCTTTTAAATCATATAAAGTGGAGGTAGAGAAACAAAGAGAAAAATATATTAAGATTGTACGATCAAATAGAGGTGGCGAATATTATGGTAGATATACTAAAGAAGAACAAAGACCATATCCATTTGCTAAATTCATTATGGAAAATGGCATTATAGGGCAATATTCAATGCCAGGCACACCATAACAAAATGGTGTTGCAGAAAGAAGGAATCTTACGCTAATGGACATGGTGAGAAGTATGATAAGCAATTCTTCTCTTCCTTTTTTTCTATGAAGTGAGGCCTTAAAAACCGCTGTGTATATTCTAAATAAGGTTCCAACCAAATCAGTTCCAAAAACACCATTTGAGTTATGCAATGGTTGGAACCAAGTTTAGGGCATTTACACATATGGGGTTGTCCAATTGAGGTTAGGGTGTATAATCCCATAGAGAAAAAGTTGGACTTAAAGACAATAAGTGGGTTTTTTATTGGCTATGTAGAAAAGTCTAAAGGATTTAAGTTTTATTGTCCTTCACATAAACCCATTTTAGTTGAGGCAAGAAATGCTAGATTTGTTTAGGATGTTGACATTAGTGGGAGTGACCAACCTTGAAATTGAAATTTTGAGGAAACGTGGAATTTAGTTCATAACCCCGTGATTACAGAATGTTCATATGTACTTCAAGACATGTCTCGAAGTGTCATCATGGAAGAACAGGTGAATCAAGAATTACCTCCCAATGAAGATCACATTGCCAATGAACCTGTTATAAACCAACATATACAGTTAAGAAGGTCCTCAAGAGAAAATAAATCTGCAATTCCCTCAGATTATGTTGTATATCTACAAGAAGTTGATCATGATATTGGAATTGATAAAGACCCGATTACATTTTCGCATTATTATGGCATTGGTAGCTCACTTTGATTTAGAGTTACATCAAATAGATGTGAAAACGACAATTCTTAATGGAGACTTGAGTGAAGAGGTATACATGAAACGACCTGAAGGTTTTCATTTAGACAAGGAAAACCACTTGGTTTGCAAACTTAAGAAATCCATATATGGGTTGAAACAAGCCTCACATCAATGGTATTACAAGTTTCACGATGTAATTTCTTCTTTTGGTTTTAAAGAAAACATCATTGATCAATGTATATACCTTAAGGTTAGTGGGAACAAGTTCATTTTCTTAATCCTATATGTGGATGATATTTTGCTTGTCAGTAGTGACTTAGGGTTGCTACATGAAGTAAAATAATTTCTCTTTAATAGATTTGATATGAAGGATATGGGTGAAGCATTCTATGTCATTGGCATAAAAATCTATAAGGATAGATCCCAAGAATTGGTTAGACTATCCCAAAAGGCCTATATCAATAAAGTATTAGAGAGATTTCGAATGCAAGGTTGTTCGTCAAGTGTTGCCCCTATTGTCAAAGGATTACATGCTGACATATAAAAGATCAAATATTTTGGAAGTGGTTGAATATTCTGATTTAGATATTGGAGGATGCATTGACTATGAAAAGTCATCAGGATATGTATTCCTTCTTATTGAGAGTTATCTTATAGAGAAGCTCAAAACAGAAATTGATCACTTTTTCTACTATGGAGGAAAAGTATGTAGCATATTATGAGGCTACAGTACATGCTTTATGGTTGAGGAATTTTATCACTTATCATAGAGTTGTGGGTTCAGTTCTAGACCATTAAGGATTTGTTGTGATAATTCCGCTACAATTCGTTTTTGCAACAACAATGCAAGTGAGAGTTCAAACAAGTGGTTTGACATAAAGTTACTTGTTGTTAAAAGGATAAAGTTGATGGTCGTTAATCATATGACAAAGGGTTTGCCACCCAATTTGTATAAAAAACATGTACGACATATGGGACTTATTGATATGTCTTATGCTTGATTTATTGAAACGCCTTAAAGTTCGCAATTGCATTTTGGTTTGATGATTTGTAGTATTCATTTGTCATTTTATACAGGTATACATAAAGTTCTAAATGACAAATTTTCCTTTTGGAGAAATATAGTTGGACCTTTGAATGGGCTTATGGGAGCTTATTCATAAAGTTAGTCCATTGATACACTAAAGTAAACTTCGTAGAATAGATTCGGAAATGACTATTCATAAAGTATTATACCACATAAAGTTATGAGAAAAACAGTGATATAATGATACATGGAAGGTTAAACTCATATGTAGAGTGCATTTCCACCATGATTTTATACACTGGGATTCTCTAAGGAAATTTCAAGCCCATAAAGATAAAGGGTATTGTAAATGTAAGTGTTTACAATATTGGCCAAGTGGGAGAATGTAAGATACGTGTAATAATTGTATTGTAATACACGTGTATGTGTCCATATATTATATCACTTACATACAGACTATACACAATATACGTGGTGGCAGTTGAAGTCATTATAGGAAGTTACATTTGTGACGTGTGAGAAGTTATAGGTGGTTTCTATAACCATCATTTTGATTCCCATATAAGCCGGCTTTGCTTGATGGAAGCATATGCGAATACTGCACTTATTTTGGTTTATGCAAAGGTTCCACGCCTAGCAAGAAAACGTAGCATGTTGCCTCCATCGCTTGCACGTATAAGGTATTGGATAGGCGTGCATCAGCAGTGTTTTGTTATTTGCATATTACATATTCAATTCATTTTAAAAGAGTGCAATTTTACAGACAATCTGATCACATGACTGTAGGTATGCGATCTGATTTCTTTTGGTTACATCGCTATTATTTTTCTAACAATGTATACATATTTGTTTTTATCCATATCACATTATACACGTGACTAAGGTACGCCATAACCCAAACTTTATAATCACATCCAAAATAGGATATCCGGCATTCTGAATCAGGTCTTAATCATCAATCCGGGTTTTTGATAAAATATAATTAATAATAGGGTTTACTTCAAGAAAACCCCTATGCTATTCAATTTAATCAACTAATCCCCACTATGTCCACTTTGCCCCCTATACTATCTAATTTCATCACTATGCCCTCTCATCCTCACATTTTGAGTCAAAATGTCTAAACTACCCTCCTTTAATAGTGTAAGGGGGTTTAGTGAAATCAACCTTTAAAAAAATTATTTTTCAAAAATAAATTATATTTTTTGTAAAAACTATAAATTTCAAAATATATATATTTTGGAAAATATGATTTTTTCCGAAAAATATTTTTTTTGCAAAAAATATATATTATGTTCAAAAATATGATTTTTTTACGAAAAATATTTTTTTTGTGAAAAATATATATTATGTTCCAATATATGATTTTTTTTTCGAAATTTTTTTTTTTTTGCGAAAAGTATATATTATGTTCCAAAATATGAATTTTTTCGCGAAAAATATATATTATGTTCCAAAATATGATTTTTTTTTCCGAAAAATATATATTATGTTCCGAAATATGATTTTTTTACGAAAAATAAGTTTTTTCGAAAAATATATATTATGTTCCAAAATATGATTTTTTTCCTGAAAAATATTTTTTTTGCGAAAAAGTATTTATTATGTTCCAAAATATGAATTTTTTTGGGAAAAATATATATTATTATGTTCCAAAATTTGATCTTTTCCGAAAATAATTTTTTTGCAAAAAATATATACTATTATGTTCCAAAATATGATTTGTTTTGCAAAAAATATATATTATATTTTCCGAAATAATTCATATTTTGGAAAATAATATACTCCCTCCGAAAAATAATTTTTTTGTGAAAAATATATATATATTTTTTATTTTATAATTTTTGATAAAAATTTAATTAATTTTCAAAAAATAATTTTTTTAAATGGTTGATTTCACTAAACCCCCTTATACTATTGAGGTTAGTTTATGCATTTTGACTCAAAATGTGAGGTGAGGGGGCATAATCATGAAATTGAATAGTATAAGGGATAAAATGGACACAGTGAAAATTAGTTTATTAAACTGGATAGTATAGGGGATTTCTTGAAATTAACCCTTAATAATAATCAATTAAAGCCCAAATTCTTACATAAACAACTAATGTTGTTGTAACATGATTCTTGAGGAAATTTTTTTTATTTTTGGCAAATGGTGTCAATTGTTGATGCAACCCCTCTCTTTCAATGCTCTTGATATCTCTTCAATTTTTGACTTAATTTTCTGACATAATCAATATTCCTTCTCAAATATAAATGTCACCATATCTCAATCTTCATTCTTTACAAAAAGGTTAACACAAATTTGGTAAAAAACTCCAATCATAATTTTTTTTACCAATTGAAGGCAAGTTTTTTTGCATGTTTTTTATTTTTTATTTTTTTTTATCAGTAGGGAATGGGATTGTTCGAGTCCATTACGATGCCAGTTTGGCTTGATAGGAACGTATTTATGTATATATTTGTTTGCCTTCTCTTCAGTTATTTTGAAGACTATATTGTTTGTTCATAATTGATTCTGTGATTAAGATCCGGTGATTAAAAAATCGTTATAATTACTAACAATTTCCTGTATTTATAGGTGATTATTCATTTTATTATTATTATTATTATTTATTTTTCGGTAATTCCAGGTGGGTATTATTGTCTCAAGTTATTTTCACGTTTTGAAACAAATATTCTGGGCGATTCGGTTGCTGATGCAATATGGAATGCTAATTATTCCCTCAATCCAGTGGAATCATATTATGGATATGTATGGTTATGCAATATCTGTAATTTATGTCCTAGTTAGACTTTGTCATGAAGAGCGGGTTTACCCAACTCTATGGGTATGTATCATGGTATTGAATGCATAACAAACCCTTCGATTTCAAGTGTCCTCAACATAGTAAAATTCAATTTTATTTTGTTGTTATTAGTATTGTTGCATACTAGAATCTTAGAATGGTACTATGGAATATATATATATATATTACAATGTCCCTTGTGATTATGTGAAAAGTAGTGGACATGAAAAATGCCAACTCTTAAAGCCCATAACACAAAAAGTCCTATCCTTGGCAATGCAAATGTTTTGTTTTAGTTTAGTTCAATTTTTTTCATTATCAAATACATTTTCACTTTCTTACTTTCAAATTTTGCATTGCAGATGAAGGACACAAAGCATGTTTTGCTTCGGGACAAAAATTTCAAACTTTTGTCAAAAATAAAATCGTTAAAAAATAAAAACCACAAGATTTTCATAGATATTAATAAAATGGAACAATACGAACTATATTAGTATATTCTAGAACCTCAGCAATGAAAAATTTCATCTCGGATAAAGTAGCGTATGACTTTTATATCTCTTCAGGCAGGGGCAGAACTTGGGGGCCGAAATATTAACTATTTTTTTTACGTAATTTAAATATATATTAAATTAAAATTATTAACAATTGACATATTTATAATAAAAATATATTAGCTAAATTTTAGCGTATTTGGTAAAAATATATATATTGACCTCTATCTAATCATTACAATAAGAAAAAAAAAAAACTTAAAATCTACTATCAAATTAAAATTCGAAGAGAACAATTTTTTTAAATATTAATAGTTAAGTAACTTTTGCAAGTAAAACTTTATTCCCTCTTAAAGGAAGAGATATGTTTTGACAAGTTTTATCCTAGAAAAATGTCAATTTTAAAAATTATGTATCCCAATTTGATTACCTCAACTACCGGTTTCAAATTCATCGGGAGCTATATAATGCACAATTTTAATAAAATGAACATTTTGCAATTTATTATAATTGATATTCAATAATTGAAAAATGTTAAACATCTTGAAACTAGTGTCAATATATTATTATGGCATGAATATCTAAAGCCACGTGACAAATAAGAAACTAAAAAAGAAAAATAAGAGCTTTTTTTCTTATTAACAAAAATGCCTTGATGTTAAAATTGGAACTTAATTAATTAAGGAAGTTAGAATGTTAATAAATTAATATAAAACTCTTACCTTTCTTGTTTTGTGATGTATCTTTAACATTATTTTATTTTATTTTATTTTTTTATTTAGGCTACAAAGAGACTTTCTAAATTTAGTTTATTATGTAAATAGTTGGCCTTGTAAGTTTATTTATGGGGGAACCAATTATGTACATAATTTGATTTAATTTTTAAAGAAATATATAGTAGTAAAAAAAATTCAAAAAAAACTTGGAGGGGCCATGGCCACCCCCGTCTTCAGGGATTTCAAGAACAAAAATACGAATCAAATAAGGCGATAATATTTTTAAATAATTCTTACCAAATAATTTAAAAGTTGTAACTATACGTACAACGGAAATGGTTTTTACCAATTAATTTTCCTTTCTGCTTTCTTTCCACCAAGAACCACACATAAAAATAAAGCCCAAGAAAAGTGGGAGAGCCGAAAGCTCTCAGCAGCCATACAATGTACTAGGTAAGCTGCCATGCCTAGTCCCTGTTTCAAAGGTTCTAACATGCACTTCTTATTCCCATAAAAGTAAATACTCAAATAAATAAATAATTAATAAATAAACAAACAAAAACACAAACAATTAGGCTCTGTTTGGTTTTAATTTATGTTTGTTGTTGTGGAATTTAGAAAAACATAAATATATGTTTATATTTGTGGAGTGCTGGAGTCTAAAACAGAAGCATGTTTGATATTGATGTTTTTGTTGTAAATATATACATATGCATATGTGGTGTTTTGGGACAAAGGGAAGTCTTGGTGGTAATGGTCAGAGGTCGTGGTGGTATTTCGGGGCAAAGGGAAGTGGTTGTGGTGGTCGGAGGCGGCGACGATGGTGGCCGTGATGTAAATATATATATATATATATATATATATATAAATAGTGAAAAAAAAAAAACATTTTTTTGGCAAAACTGCAAAATACCATCCTGAAATATCCTCAAGTGAGCAAAATACCCTCCTGTATTATAAAAGTGAGCAAATCAAACTCTCAGTTTCTCAAAATTGAATAAGTTGTCCCCTTGGATCATGGTTCGCCGTAACGATAACGATCACTGTAACGGTAACGGTTTCGGTGTAACGATAACGGGTCCGTAACGGGACGCGATTATCGCAAGCGTGAATTTTTTAAAATCTTACACATCTTACCCAAAATGTTCTAATTGAATACTTTTGGCAACATGAATGAATAAAGATGATTTTTTGGTAGATTTAAGTGAATTTTATTTAATTTTTTTAAAGAATTTTAATATAAAAAAATGAGTTATTAATAAATCTAATGGTGTCGTCGTTATTTGAATGTTTATGATATACTTGTTATGATATTATTAAATTAAATTTAAATTTAAATAAATAAAAATTTGAAATCACAAAAGATATGATTTATTTCCGACAATGTAAAATAATTTTTAAAAAGATACATGGTTCACCACCAAAATGAATTTCGTGGTGGATCTTGTTGCTCTGGTTGGGGTTCATGAAAAGATTGTCAATTTTGAGTTGTATCTTCAGTGGACATTTGATTCATCATTAGTAGACCATCTTCTCTTTGTAACTGATGGAGTAACATTTATCATATCATATACATAATAAAAAGTTTTTTAACCCAAATTTTTGAAAAACTTCAATTGTGTTAACCGTTACGATATTTTCGGAACCGGTAAAAATCGGGGTCTTGATCACCGTAACGGCCGTTATGGGTGCGGGAAACGGTGCCGTAACGGCCCGTAACGGTAACAGTAAGCCGTAAAACCGTTACGTAACAGCCGTTACGGCGAACCATGCCTTGGATCTACTTTTTGAATGTCAAATTACCATTATATTCATATATTAACCTTTTGTAAAATATAAAAATAAGGGTTTAACTTTATTTATACCTCCTGAGGTTTATTTTATCTTCATTTAGACCCCCTCAAGTTTAACATTATTATCTAGTTATATAAATTATTTGTTATATATATATAAACGATTTTTTTTATGCCAAAATAAAAAATTAATGCCGAAGTTTTTTATTTTTTTTTATTTCGTTATGCCAAAATGGGTTATTCTTAGTATCTGAAGTCACGATTCCGTTGTTTGGAAGTTTGAGTCCTTACCACTAAAAGAGGAAATGTGTTTTAAAATCATCAAATTTTAGGTGGCAAATGAGGAAATTTTTTGGTTAATAGACAAAATGAACCTTTTATTTTCAAACTACCATTAATTTCAGCATTAAGTTTTTTGTCAAATTTTGTTCAATAGACATAACCAATCTTTTGGTCAAACTCCGGCATTAATTTCTTATTTCAGCAAAAAAAAAAAATTGTTTATAGTAATATATATATAATTTATATAACTAGATAATAATGTTAAAAGAGGGAAAAATAATTTATTTTTTATTTCGGCATATATCAAAAAAAAATTCATTTATAGTAAAATATATATATATATATATATAATTATTTCTATACCTAGATAATAATGTTAAAAGTGGGAAAATGTAAAATAGAGATAATAAAATTTGAGAGTAGTAAAGAAATTGAATCATTGTTTCCAAGCACCACCTATCTCACCATTGAGGGTAGTTTAGGTATTAAGTGGTATTAGGGGGTGTAAATGATGTGAGTTTGAAAAAATAAGAGGTGTAAATGAAGTTTGTCAAACTTGAGGGGTCTAATTGAAAATAAAACAAACTTCAGAGGTATGAATGAAGTTAACCTTTATTTTTATATTTTACAAAAAATTATTATATGGATACAATGATACTTTGACATTCAAAAAGTGGGTTAAATGGAACAACTTTCTTAATTTTGAAATTTTGAGAGGGGGTATTTTGCACTTTTGCCCCTTTTTTTTGTTTGCAAAAAGGGATTAAAAATTTACAAACGTTTTTTTACTATTCAAAACAAAACACGAGAGTCAAACATGTTTTTGTTTGGAAAATAACTACAGTAGCAAACAAAAAACAAAAACAGAAACCAAAAAGGCCTTGCGTTTGGGAATGCCTATTTTTGTTTTTGTTCTTGTTTTTTGGCACTATTCATGAGAACAAAACATGTTTGGAAGGGTTTTTACGGTTCACTTTGTTCTTGTTTTGGAAACAAATTCTTATGAATAGTGCAGAAAACGAGAGAACAAAAAACAGTTTTTTTCTTCTTCTCAGTTTGGATTAAAAAAAAAAAAAAAAAAAATCAATATCATCTTCAATCCTTCGTCACCTTCGATCCACCATTAACACCACTAACGCCGCCACCACCCAATTTTGAAATTTTGAGAGGGGGTATTTTGCACTTTTGCCCCTTTTTTTTGTTTGCAAAAAGGGGTTAAAAATTTACAAACATTTTTTTACTATTCAAAACAAAACACGAGAGTCAAACATGTTTTTGTTTGGAAAATAACTACAGTAGCAAATAAAAAACAAAAACAGAAACCAAACAAGGCCTTAGGGTGCGTTTGGGAATGCGGGTGCGTTTGGATAGGGGTGTTTTCGTTTTTGTTCTTGTTTTTTTCACTGTTCATGGGAACAAATACGCGTTTGGGAGCCTTTGATGGTTTTTATTTTTGTGAACAGTAAAAAAAGCGTTTTCTCACCCTTAGTTCAAAATTTGAGAACACCAAAATGGTGTTTTTTTGTTTTCGGCATTGTTTGTTCTTAGCAAACAAAAAACTTAATTGTTGCAGATTCCCTAACATTCATCTTCAACCTCCAAACCCTAACTTCCATCTTCAACCTCCAAACCTTAACCTTTAACAAATTTTTTTTTTTTTTTTTGTTCCCGAAAATTTTTTAGACAAAATTTTCAACCAAACGTGTTTTTGTTTTCGGATTACCCTTAGGACAAGAACAAGAAATTTTTTTGTTCTCAAGAGATAAAAAAATGAAAACGAAAACACTAGTTTCCAAACGCACCCCATGTTTTTGTTTTTGTTCTTGTTTTTTGGCACTATTCATAAGAACAAAACATGTTTGGAAGGGTTTTTACGATTCACTTTGGTCTTGTTTTGGAAACAAATTCTTATGAATAGTGCAGAAAACGAGAGAACAAAAAAAAGTTTTTTTCTTCTTCTCAGTTTGGATTAAAAAAAAACCAATATCATCTTCAATCTTTCGCCACCTTCGATCCACCATGACCACCACTAACGCCGCCACCACCACCAAACACACATATATATACAGACACACATATATATATACACACACCATCACCACCATCGCCCGCAACCACCCAGCACCAACACCACCACCAACGCCACCCACCATCACCACCACCGTCACCCGCCGCCGCCACCACTGCCAGCTCCAATTTCGAACCCCCAAATTGCCCATACAATCGACCACCCCAATTGTCTGTGTGTGTGTGAGAGAACATGAGAGAAAGAAAATTCCCCAATTTTGCCCCCAAACAGAATTCGTTTTTTGATTTTAGGTTAGAGAAAACAGAGATAAGGACAAGATTGTTCTTGTTCTTGTCCCCAAAAATCAAGAACAAAAACACCCCCTTTTACCAAACAGGGCCTTAATATGCCTACACCTTTTCAAACAATATGCTCAAATAAAGAAATAAAGAAACAGAAACAATTAATGCTCCAGAATGAGATGATTCATCACCTCCATTGATATGTATCATTGCCTCTCTTAAAACCAGAGAAGCAGTAAAGGATACAGACCACAATGAGATGATTCATCACCTCCATTGTCACCTTTTGAGTACAGATCCTTTTCCTGCACTTTCCTATTTTACCCTGTTTCGTATCGTCCCAGCCGCAAATACCATGAACATTTAGTAATATACAAACCATAATGATTATGTAAAACAAGAAGCAATCTTCAAACATTACTAAAACCAAACAGGTTAATATAGACATTTTTTATTTAACATAAAATTCTAGAGTTCCAATCATACCATTGCACCAGTTTGTTACCAATTTCATAATAAAGGAACCTATGAACACAAAAGAGCACCAAAATAAACTCCCACTACACCAACTTTATTTTTATAGTATATACTACTATTTATATGGATATGAGAAAGAAGCTTCTAAGACTCGTCCTTCTCTCCGATAATAAGATCCATGACCACGCGCTTTATACTTCCATTGTTTTTCTTCAGCAGCCTCTTGTTCATCTCATTATCAGTGAATCCCTGCATATATAATTCACAGTTATAACACAATTAGGCTTTGTCACTAGCACACCAACAAGATAACAGAGTGCAAACCATTGTGTGAATGCTTCACTAAGACCTACTTACCATCTCCTGCAGTTCATCAAGGATAGGGTCCCACTCAGAAAGATCACTGCAGAGATCATCAACTGATCGCTCCAAATCATACTCATTTCTCCTCAAGATCTCCTTGTTTAAATCAACCTCCTTGAAGCCCATTTCCTCAAGTTCTGTAAGTAGGGCCTGCTCAACATCGTTGTGGACCTCATCAGAGGAAGGCTCATTTGTGACAGGGGATGGTGCCTGGGTAGTAACAGTTGGTGCTACTTCGGATAAATCGATAATGGGATACGACACCGGTGCAGAAGGCTTTACAGGAAAGGCAATTGAAACACCATTTGAATCGATAATGGGATATGACACCGGTGAAGAAGGCTTTACAGGAAAGGCATTTGAAACACCATCACCCACTAACAGAGAATCATTGATGGGGAAATTCAGCTCCTGGTCCTGGTCCTTGTTAGGGTGTTCCTCAACTATTGGCTCGACTGGCTCAATGGCATTAGAGTTGTCGGGCTCCAAAATGCCGCCTTCCTCCATGAGCTCAACACTCGAATCTACAATTTCTGGGCTAGTCATATCATTGCTGTCAGGTGGCAGATTCAAGTTGAACCCATGAAAGCTAGTGGATGTTGTGTCCTTCATAGCAGCATCAACCTGTATGTTTGAAGAAAGAATTAGAAAAATAACTATATATTAGAATTTAACAACCATTGAGAAGCAAGGGATAGATGCTGGACCTGGATGAGAACCCACACACGTTGCCCAAATTTCTGGCGAGATGGGGAGGCCATCCTCCAATAAGAGATGTACCGACCTGGCAGTTCAGGTGACGTAAAATTGACTGCAATGTCAAGCTCATTGTCCACAGGCAAACCATCAGATGGAATCTGGCATGTGTTAAGAATGATTACAACAAGCTTACCAATATATATAATTAAGTATGAGATTAATTCCCAGATACTCTTAACAATGCACAACACAAAAGCCGTACAATAGTAATACAAGACTGTAAAGAATGTTAGCATTGCTTACCTCAATCTTAACCGAAGCAGTATCACTTAACTTATCCCCACCAATCCAAACAAGACGTGTTCCTTCTGCCCACACCATGGTACCATTGTTCTGCATCCGCCAAATCTTGGTAAAGGGTGTTGATGGGGCCATGACAGTACCATCCATGATATTAACATCCCGAATAAAACGACCATCTAGCTTGGGTCGATACGATTTCATTGAACCTCTCAAGACCTGTGGTATTATTGGTGGACGCACACCCGCTTGCTGTATCCAGACAAAAAAACGAGTGATCAATTTAACAGAGAGCAAAGGTTAAAGTAACAAAAAACTGGAAAAGAGAGAAAACTAATATCAAAGGAATGGATTTACGTACAGAAAACCATGGATAATGATGTGAAGCAGGACGGTCCATCCGAGTGTAATCAGCTTCATTACCCATTTGTGAAAAGCAGATACTGCACAGGTCAAAATCCTCTTTTCTGCAGAAAGAAAGCAAAGATAAGCTATAATTTGTAAACCTCATTATGAGCTTAACAACAGATATTTCATGTTTTCTTACACTTTGGACTTGAACCGTGGTCCAATTATTGGATGAACACCACAGCCATCACATTGAACACCCCTATGAAAAATGCTGCCTATGCCATCACTATTCTTGTAGTAATAGCTCCTTTTGAAGGGATGCACACGGGCACAAGTTGCAGCTAAGTCATTTGCTAGAGGCATCCCTGTAAATGGACATTCATTATAGGGATTTACACCAAAATGTGACGCGGAGGGGATCCCTAAGTTACTGGGGAATTGGTTGCTTATACCGGCATTTGTTTTCTGGGACTCTGGATAATAAAGATAACCGCCAGTTCTTGCAGAAGCACCGGCACCAACAGACTTCCTTCCAATATGAGATTCATTTGAATCCTTCATATCTACACTGTTGCCAGCATCAAGAACTTTAGGCTCAAGCGTGATATTGCCAGAGGTGGAACCAACAGACTTCCCAATAAGATGAGATTTCTCTGACTTCTCAATCTTATCCTCATTGACATCAACAGAAACAGGGGTGGAATACCCAGAGAGAAAAGAGTCACCAGGGAAGCTAGCGTTCAGATTCACCAAGCCATAGGCTGGCACATCTGAAACCGAGGCACGAATAACACTATTCACTTTTGCACTGTTCATATTCTCATTGATTTTAGAAGCTGATTCTTCAGGTTTCGAGTTTGGTAACACATCAGGAGTGGCCTTCTCATCCATTTTAGCCATGGGGTATTTACTTGCTGATGCTTCCATTGTTCTTCCTGAAGCGTCACCATGTGGGCTAGAAACTGAGCCAACCTGAAATTCAGAAACTGTATTCAGGTTGGACTGTCCCATCTTTGAGAACTGTTCAATAATCTCAGCAAGCACGGGAGCAGAGGATGCAGCCAGGTTGGACTGTCCCATCTTTGAGAACTGTTCGATAATCTCAGCAAACCCTGGAGCAGAGGATGCAGCTTTAAACGCAATGTCTGCTGACAGTTTTGAAAGTGCTTCACGGAACGGCTCTGGTACCGATTTCAAAATTTCAGAAACACCAGTGTTCAAGGTTGATAATGGATTCTGTACTCGAGGTGATATCATGGGAGTAGAACTTCCACTAGATCTAGCATAAGATCTGGCACCCTTATCAGAATTTAACTTCACGGTAATCCTCAAGGGATTGAGGGACTGCCTAATCACATCATGCAGATCTTCTTCATCAACAAGGGTTACCACATCGCAATCTTCATCAATGTATGTAAGCATAAGATCCACATCAGGAGCAAAATTAAAAAGATTGATGACCTTTTCCCTTATCCCATTAATGCCAAGGCTCAGTCGTCCATTTTCATCAACATGTGCAATGAAACGCCTAAGCATTTCTCCATACTTTACCTGAACCATATGGTAATAGATGTTTAATACACGGTGTAAGCAAGGAAGTATAATAGTATCAAATCATGATGACTAAATAAGAGTAATGAACCCTCCCAACACCTTGGGGAAACACAAGCAGTTAAGCAATAGCAAAAAATATAGCAAATGAACTCTGAATTTGCTAATAATCATAGGTTACCCTACTTGAACAATTATAAACAAGAAACAAGAAATCTTAAATCCGCATTTTGATCAAAAACATGAGGCGGCTCAGTCAGACGTGTCTTCAGATAAATAACTAACAAAAATAAGACACGTGTATCATTTAAGTCTATGATTTGGTTTTGAAAAGCAGCTCAAGTGACTAGGGCCAAATTGTACAGCCTTGTTTTTTAATTTGTTATTGTAATTTAGTGCTACATTACACCTAACAAAACAAGTTAAGGGATTCGGGGGGCGGGGGGGGGGGTGGGCAGAAAAATATTAAATCATGTAAAAGGGCAGAATTTGTTCAAACCAACTTTACTGATCTTAAATATATGCAGCATCCACACAAGGTGTTCTCAATTCATCAATACAGTAGAGTCCCTCTAGATAGTAGAACACCAGTCCAGAAAAAGGGCCCATGATATTACAGTCCACTTAAATAATGTCTCATTCAAGAGAGAATTAACTGTAGCAGTAGCCAAGTTTCATGCACAGTGCCGTTGTAGGAACCTAGGAACTGTATTTTCAACCCTATCCAACGCAAATAATGTTGTTGTAGAAATACAGCTCATTTCAATATAGACTCCAGAGCAACAATTAGTATGTTTAGCATTCAGAAAAATAGCAGCTTTTATTAATAAAAGCATCACAGAAGTCTTCAGATAGAAGGGAATACTACCATTCAAATAAAATAGTTTTCGACAACAGCCACTATTCTCTAAAAATGCACACTTCATAAACAAATACCACAACATAAAACTGCAAACTTCATAAACAAATACCACAACATAAAAGTAACAACCTTCAACACAAGGGGAACATTCAGGGCTTTTTCTCAACCAAATGACCTGAGAAAAATTCTTCACATAACCCCCAAAATTTATATTTTACAGATAAATTCTTTAAAAATTGCATATGGCCCCCCAAACTGTTTAAAAAATTATTTAGTAACCAACAAAAATATATATATTTTAGGGATGTTCTCATAAAAAATTACATATGGCCCCCTGAAAAAAAATTCTCGCTCCGCCCCTGCTAAGACCTCTTCCAACCCCTCAGTCAAACTTCGGCATGGATCGATAGAAGCCATACAGGATTAAGCAGGTTCGACCACTTCTACAAGAACAGGAACGTGGGACCGCCAGGTTTCCTAACCCTAAAGGGTCTTCTTCACCACATCTGAATTTTGTCACTGAGCCCTTGGCTTAGTTGGTATGACCTATATCTCCTCACACTTGAGGAATGAAGCCCGCACTAGAGCTAGATGTGTGTGTGCATTGCGTACTAACCAAATAATTACATACATATATATATATATATATATATATATAATAATTATAATAATAAAAAAAAAACTGATTACATCTTGACCCAAAACTCACCATGAGTACCAGCAGAAACAATAACCCTAACCCTAACCCACTACCTGATTACATAATCAACCAAGCAAAAAATTCTTGATGTAGTGCTCCATATAACATAAACCCTAATATCCTTTACCAAATTCTCCTCGAAATCATCACCGACAAAACACCATATCAATCGATTGAGTACATATCACAAATATCCACAAAACAACGCATCCACATTAAAGCAAAATCGAAAAACAATCGAACAAAGTGCCAAAGCAGCAATCTATACAATACAAAAATAAATAATAAAAAAAAACAACAAAAGAAAAAAAAATCAAATCAAGAGAAGTAGAAGAATATAAACCTTAATCACGATAGTGGACTCCATGGGTGTGAACCTGCAAACACGAAAAGGGGTTTTTGTGTGTAAAGCTCAAACGAAACCCTAACCCTAAAATCGATGGAGATTAGGAGGAACCGTTCAAATTCAAGAGCGATATGATCGGTGAGAACAAATAAAAACGATTGATTTTAGAGAAAATCTCCAGTTTATACACGGACTCCACGCGTAACCATGAGCCGTATCTCTCTCTAGGAATGTAATATCACAGTACCCTTCGCTATGTGTTTATATATAAATAAATGTAGATGTCTATCTATATATAACGTATAGGATATATATATATAGCGAGAGTTGGGTTTTCTTCTCCCCAAAGAAATATATCGAGACGAAGAAAACAAAAAGTCGGTCTATAATAAAAAAGGTGAGGTGCATGGTAATAACCGTGGACGTGACGTGTGATGCTTATGGTATTGGTGGGAAGAGTTATGGTGTTTGTTTGTTCAAGTGGAATGGGGACACGTGTGCAGTAGAGTATTCTTTGGGCGTTGTTGGATGCAGTGGATTATACTAGCATAAGAAATATCACGTGGGTGGTGGAGATTCAGTGAGGCGAAGGACTACCTGGGTAATGGACTAACCACCGTTGGATGGGTCAAGGGAAACTATTTGACCAAGTGGCAAAACCACTTAGATGGTATTCGTGAAAGGAAAAATGTCTTTTAGGAGGGTTTGGTTTTTGTTTTTGTTTGGTAATTTTTGTTTTTTTGTTTGCTAATGTAATTGTTTTTAAAATAAAAACATAATTGATTTTTGTGTTTTGTTTTAAATAATAAAAAATATTTATATTTTTTAATCCATTTTTATAAATAAAAAAAAAAGTTTTTTATTTTTTATTTTTTACTATTCACTCAAAATATATATGTAAAAAGTATTTTATTTTTTATTTTTTACGAAATATCCGTGTTTCATATGTTTTTAGTGATAACCTTTTTTGAGTGAATAGTAAAAAAATAAAATATCAATGTTTACTTTTGTTTCTAGTCGTGACGGATACGTGTTTGATACGAATACGACATCCTCAAACAAAATATTTGTGTTTCATATATTTTTAGTGATAACCTTTTTTTTTTTGTTAGAAAATATATTTGAATTCCTTTATAATCAAAAGGTTATTTCAAGGGTTAGAGACAAACATTTTCATTTTCGTAATTTAGGTAAAAAAGAAAGAAATAATTAGAAATGACAATTTGTTTGGGGGAGTTTCTAATAGGACAAATTTGTAGGTTTTAAAATGAAGTTGCAATGGTTATGGTATTTAACATAAAAAATTATAATAGATTTAGAGCAGGTTGTCACCGCCCTATAGTTTCTCACGCAGCTGCATAGGGATGACAATTTGATCCAACTTGACCGGATTCTAGCCAACTCTCCCCCTAATAAATTAGATTGATGTGGTAAATAATTAAACATGGTAAGACGAGTATGGTTTTAAACACTAAAATCTGAAGCAAATTTGAAGTGGAAGAGGATTTTGTGTGAAACGCGACTCAAACCTGACCCAAGTTTGTGTGTATACATATATTGGGAAAGAGTACGTGCAATGCATGTGAGTGAATAATTTTACTTTATTTTGATGTTTATTTTATTAATTTTTACTTGATTTTAATAAATAGAATTCATTAGCAAAAAACTTGATCAAAATAAATAACTAGTTTTTATTATTTAAAACTTGGTGTGTGGGGATTGACGTCACTGACGTATTAATTTTAAAAATGTGATATATAAATTATTTTGTGATTGTATCAGTTTTCACTATTTCAAGATAAGGGATATTATGGGTCCGTTTGGATACCCTGTTTTTTGTTTTTGTTTTTTTACTGTTCACAAGACTAAAAAAAAAAACACGTTTGGCAAACGCGTTTACTGTTTACTGTTTTTTCCCCAAGAAAACTGTTTTATGTGAATAGTGTGTAAAAGTGATGAAAACACCAAATACAACTTTTAGTTGTTTTTTGAATTTTTTCACTGTTTAGGTGGTAAAAACAATGAAAACACCAAATTCATAAAATACAATTTTCACCAAATAAAAGTGGTGAAAACACCTTCATCCAAACGCTTTTTTGTTTTTAGTTTTTTCCTGAAAAAACAAAGACAAATACAAAAACAGTTTTTATATTTGAAGACAGAAAATAAATACAAAAAACAGGCTTTTCAAACGCACCCTATGAACTTGGGCGATTTGTTTTGCATTGTAAACCAGTTTAAATATTTGTGTATATATATGAGTCTAATAAAATAATTACTAATTATAATAAATTAATGCAATTAACTTTAAAGTTTCCCTTATATAGATAAAGAAAGATGATGAAAAACAACCACCTTCAATAATATTACTAAATAAAGAAAAGTAGGCAAAAGTGCAAAAAAAAAACCCGAACCTTCCCCAAGTGAACAAATACCCCCTAAACTTTAAAAGTGAGCAAAATTTTCCCTGAACTTTTCCAAAATAGCAAAATACCCCCATGAACTTTAAAAGTGAGCACTTTGCCCTTTCACCCAATTGTGCATTTACTCATTTACCCTTTTAGCATTTTCCTAATTTATGTATTTATTCATTTATCCTTAGTAATAATTAAACTGAAAATTAAAAAAACTAAACTAATTTTTTTAGAAGTAAAATTAAATTAATTTGTTAATTATTTAATTATAATTCTTATATATATATATATAATTTTCATTCTATATTTTGACTCCAAACTTGTTTTATTTATTTTATTTTTTAAAATTTTATATTCATATATTATGTTTTAAATTTTACTTAACACTTAAAATTCAACTGTAATAAGCCTAATTTTATTAAAAGTCCATCACTAAAAGCTAATACTAATTTGGATTATATTAAATACAAATAAGCTAAAAATGTAATAATAGTAGAAGACTAGAAATTTCACCATTTTTTTAAATTATTTAATTTTTAGATTATAAATACAATTAGTCTTAATAAAATTGAATTGTATTACTAATGTTTTAAGTAAAATATAAAACATAACATATAAAATATACAATTCCAAAAATTAAAATAAGTAAAATAAGTTTGGAGTTTAAGTATAATATGAAAATAAACAAATATATATATATATATAATAAGAATTATAATTAAGTAATTTAATTTAATTTTACTTCTCAAAAACAATTAGTTTAGTTTTTCTATTTTTTTGTTTAATTATTACTAAGAATAAATGAATAAATATATCAATGAGTGAAATGAGGAAAAAGGGTAAATGAGTAAATGTATAATTGAGTGAAGGGGACAAAGTGCTCACTTTTAAAGTTCAGGGGGGTGTTTTCCTATTTTGGGAAAGTTCAGGGAAAATTTTGGTCACTTTTAAAGTTGAGAGGTGTATTGTGCTCACTTGGAGAAAATTCAAGATATTTTTTTTCACTTTGGATAATATGAAATTGGGTAAAGTTAAACTAAAATTAAGCTTTGTCATTTATATCAATGATATTAAGATATTAAAGAGTATTGGATTTGCATGAAACATTAACCAACAAAAAAGTCTTATTACTAAAAATGGGGGAAGAGTTGGAATTCATAATTTTTTAACAAAGTGAAGTGGGGTTTAGTTAAACTTATCTTGTAGTGATCCCTACTTGCACATTGACTGATTTTTTATCATCCATGGTTTCATCAGGGAAACGGCTCTAACTCTCGATCATTTTATGCAGTATTGCCCAATTCTTTCTTTCATAGTCAAGTCCATGATTAACAATGATACCTCGCATTGAACGAAGTCGATCTACTTAAAATTTGAAGAGGTATTTTTGTGTTCTGCATGCTTTTTTCTTGGAACCATTTCCCAATCATTGTAACTCAATTGACAGTCACCATGTTTATTATCAATAATTATGACTTTACCATGATGATTCAAGAATTAGTCTGTGACATTCTTTCCACTTAAATGGAGAAGCCTATTAAACAAAGTAGTTTCACTTGGAAGAAATAAATGAAAACAAAATATATAGTCAGTAACCATCATGAGATTTCCTAAAAATTTGAAGGTCATATGTTACATTTACTACTCAATATTTATATATAAGTATAGTACTAAATATATACACATAAAAATATCAAATTAATATAAATATATATATATATATATATATATATATATCATATAATTTCGGATCGGATTAACATAAATCCAAATCCAATTTATTAAGAAATCGGATTCAGATTTAATTGGGTTATCGAATTTTATTTTTAATCCATATCCGGCTAATCGGATCAGATTCAGATCGAATTCGGATCAAAATCCAATTCATTGACAAATCTACTTCTAGGTGAAGGACCAAGCCAAGAACTAATCCTAAATAAACTCAATCCGAATTACATAATGACTAACATGAGCCCGAAAACATTCGTGCTGGGTCGGGCTGGGCTCTTCCATTGCAGGCCTAATCAAACATTGCTTATTCGTGTTACTTTATCTGTGAAGATGAAAAATCTGGTACTATAGGCCCATAGATGAGTAGCTCACAAAGACTATGAAGAACAAGCAAGCCCAAAGGCAATGAAGGCCCAAAAATCCCCTAAGCCCGTCGATTAAATCATTAAAGTGGAATTAGATGCTCAATCAAAGTTGTTGAAATCGAGAGTCTAAGTAGGATAGTCGGGGGTCTGTATAACCAAAATCGTCGATTCTACTTAATTATTAATAAATAATTCTATTTAATTTTTTAAAGAATGATATAATTGTAATACAACAAAAATATATATATTTGTTCACACCAACAAAAATATGCTTAAAATATAAAATATTAACAAAAATATTAAGTGCTTGTTTGGTAGAGGGTTTGGAGCCCTTTTTTTGGGTTTGGGTTGAAAATTGTGCACCAAACCATCTTTGGCAAGCTTGGAGTTGGAGCAATAGTGTTGCACCATTGGAGTGAAATCCATCATTTTTGGCACCATTGAGATAGATGGTTTGGTTTTCTCACACCAAAATTATTCTTTAACCCAAACCAATTCAATTATAATATTATATATATATATATATAAATTCGAAAAATAAAATATTTATGAAAAAAATAAAATATTTCAAAAAAATCAAACGAAAAAATATATTTCATAAAAAATAAAATATTTCGGGAAAACAAATATTTCTAGAAAAAATAAAAAATAATAAAAATATATTTGTTATTTTTTAAAAAATATACAAATTATATGTATTTTTACTGAAATCTTTTATTTTTTCAAAATCTTTTATTTTTTTGAAATATCTTATATAAAATATTTTATCTATAAATATTTTGAAAAAATTAAATATTTATGAAAAATTAAATATTTTAAAAAAATTAAATATTTATATATTTTCTTTTTTAAAACATATGTATTTACAAAATGTTATTTTAAATAAATAAAATGTCAAACTATTCCAAGTTACCAAATATGATTGGTTTTAAAATTTCAGCTCATACCAACTCTACCAAACATGGTTTGGTTTTTCAGTTTCACTTTTTCTCACACCAAAACCATTTGCACCAAACATGATTTCAGTTCAGAATAAAATCACACCAACTCCAACCAAACCAAAACCAACACCACACCGGTTGCCAAACAAGCACTAAGATTTTGGGCCTTTTATATGGATGACCTAACCTCAAATCATTATTTCAGTCTAAAAAATCATCGTGATAGAATAGTAGAATCTTGCAATTTTATAAATTAGGATCGAGATTTTAACAATCATCTCAATAGGAATGTTATTCATAAATGGAATGAAATGATTTGTATAAAAAATAGAAGAATCCTTGCGAAGGATTTTTAACTTAATTGTAAAATACTCTCTATAAATAAGAAGAGAAGGGACAGAAGATCCCAATTTGACATTCTCATAAAACAGTGTTAGCGTGAGTTTTGGTGAGGGTTCTTTTGTGTGCTCGATATAGGTTAAAAGATGCAGAAAAATTCTTTTACTTATATTGCTTAATTAAGTTATTATTCGAGTCCCAAATATATAGAACCATTAACATGTATAGAAACTGAAAACACACATTAAATGGAGAAAAAAAATCACATGAGCATACCATCGAAAAAAGAAAAAAGAAAAAAGAGTACTATATCATATAATAAGCACTAATCTTCGATTTCTTTTTATAATTTTATTTTTGGGTGAACTTAAATATTCTTTTGGTGAATGCAATTAAATCATTCAGTTTCTCAACTATATAGTTTCAATAGAGAGAAAAAGTAAAGTTAATTCATTTTCACGTGGTCCACTTATATCATACGAAATTTACATTCAACACCAAAAATTTATATTTACATTAATTTTAATGTAGTCCAAGCATGACCCTCACTAACCCCAAAAAAGTATATTTACATTCAAGAAAATCCTTACAAAATTCAAGGAATATTCATACATGATCATACCTTGACATAATTTATCATTCTAAACCGATACCAAAATAAAATAAAATAAAATTATTATCAACTAAAGGGTGTTTACTATAGAAAACACCTTTTGGTACTTTCTCACCTCTCAGAAGATCATACCTTTTTCATTCATGTAAAGCGATACAAAAATATATATATATTTATATATATATATATATATTATCAACTAAAGGGTATTTACTACTGAAGGCGATGGTCTAGTGGTACTTCCTCACCTTCTATCAAAAGCTAAAAGCCATGGCCATTAGGCTTACAATAGTTGCACAAGTAGTAACAGCAAAAATGCCTCTATCCTGGATCACAACCTTGGCCAAGCACATTGCGACATCTGTGGTGATCTTCCTACCCTCGTAAACAAGAACGCGACGGCGCTTCCCGGCAAAAGTTAGGAGAACCAACACGGTGATCCACGCCACAATGGCGGCGCGAAGGGCAACAATAGCCAATGCTGCAATGAGAAAAGCCCCTGCAAGGAGGAGGAGCCAGGAATAGAAGGGTGAGGAGCTGGTGGTAATTTGGTCATGAGTGTAGGATGATGAGATGATGATGAGGAAGAAAATAAATAGTGGAAGTAGACATGTTGTTTTGGATCTAGTTATTAGGTCCATAGCTGTCTAAGGCTTATCTGGATATGAGGAATGGAGGAGGAAAGAAGAGGAGGGAGGTTTTTGGTTTGTGGGTATTTTTTTTGGCATTGAGTGCTTGTGGGAGGATTAAGAAATTTTTTTGGAATTGGATGCCATGTGCTGCACATGGGAGGGTCATTTTGATGGGATTACCACCAACCTAATTAACAATTGGTACAAGTATGTTTTTTATTTTATTTTTAAAAAACATAAATGAAATAAGAAAAAAAAAAAGTGCTGGGAGTCCAAAGACATGTATATATGATTAAATCATGAGTTGCAAATTAACTTACGATCAAGAGAGAATTAGAGTGGTTAATACTCAAAACAAAGGTTAAAATAAGTGATTTGTTTACTTTAATTCTTCCCCCTCTTTCCCTAAATTTAAAATCGATAACAAATCAATTCTTGATCTTAATAAATACTTTGTTTGGTTTGTATTTCTGATAATAATTTTTTATTTTCTAAAAGCTGAAAATCAGAAAACGTAAAAAAATTTGTTTGGTTCAGTTTTCTGTAAATTCAATTACAAAAATGATTCTTTTCAGATAACTCATTTTTATTATTCTCAAAAAATTATTATTTGTTCTCAGAATTTTCAAGAACTGTTTTCAAATATACAAACCAAGCAGACATTTCATTTCTCCTTATTTTCTTGCTCCTCCTCTTTCCTCCCTACCAAATCCTTTATTAAACTAAATACAACAATATTTTTTGCATAATTATTTAATGGGTTAATTTCACAAAACCCTCATATACTATCTAATTTAATGAACTGACCCACTGTGTCCACTTTATCCCTTATACTATTCAATTTCATCACTATGCCCTCTCCCCTCACATTTTGAGTCATAATACCTAAATTACCCTCAATAGTATAGGGGGGTTTAGTGAAATCAAGCCTTCAAAAAAATTATTTATCGAAAATCAATTATATTTTTCGTAAAAAATTTAATTTAAAAAATATATATATATATTTCGGAAAATATATAAATTTCTAGAAATATATATATATTGAAAAATGATATATATTTCAGAATATATATAATTCGTCAAAAATATGTATTTTCCGAATTGTTTTAAAAAAATATAAATTTTTTCCGAAAAATAAATATATTTTTTTCATAAAATAATATAATTTTTTCCCGAAATATATGTTTTTTATATTTTAGAAAATAATGTATATTTTTCACAAAAAAATAATTTTTAGAAAAAATTCATATTTTTTAAAAACAATTCGAAAATATATTTTTGACGAATTATATATATATATTCCAATATATATATTTTTCGAAATATATATATTTGAAATTTATAGTTTTTACGAAAAATATAATTGATTTTCAAAGAATAATTTTTTTAAAGACTTGATTTTACTATACCCCCTATACTATTGAGGGTAGTTTAGGTATTATGACTAAGGGGAGGGGGCATAATGATGAAATTGAATAGTATAGGGGGCAAAATGAACACAGTGAGAGTTAGTTGATTAAATTGAATAGTGTATGGGGATTTTGTGAAATTAACCCTTATTTAATTACCATACTCAATAGAGGAATATTATTTGCATGATTCTTTAATTATTGCATTATCATCCTCAATTTAATAATGCTAAATAAATATTAAGTTGAATTATCACAACTACCAAAATGCTAGCCACTCAAGACCACCCAACAAATCACTGTCATGGCCATCTCACTTAAACCACTACCACCAGGGCACCACCAACCTACAGTGTCGAATGTCAAACTGCATCATTGTTATGTTGTCACTTCCACCATATATGATATGGGGCACGTATACATGACATTATTGGCAACAAGAAAATAAAGAGTCACTTGAAAAGTTTGATACAATGGATTATAGAGTGATTAATAGAGGCAATGATGATAAGATGTGGCCAGGGGGGAGGCAGAAATTTTCCTTAGGACGGGTATAGGATTATAGAAAAAAAATAGAAAAAAGAAAAAGGAAATAGAATAAAAGAATGTCAAATTAAGTAAATAAAATAAGAATAAAATATTTATAAGAGAAAGATTTAGCCACTTATAATTTAGAAAATAAAATAAATTGAAGAAAAAAGAAGAGCATATAAAGAATCAAAGAAAAACTAGAAAGATTTTAGGAGGGGCATATTCAATTTATTATAAGGCAAAAAAAGAGGTTAAAAAGATTTCTTTTTTGAAAATATATTATACATGTATAAGGGGTAAGGAGCAACACCTCTAGGCCTTAACGGGCTCCTCCCCTGATGCTGGCATTGGTTTGTTTGATGCGTTCACACCCCAACAATAAATGTTTCTTTCAAGTTGATAGCAATATTCAAGAATTTTCGTTATTAAGTTATGACTCATAAAATCTAATAAAAAAATTATAATTCTTTATATATATTTTTTAATCTTAGTTTAATATTTCTTCTTCTTTCACTAATAAGGATTTTTTCCCCAAAAGATTAATAGTGTAAATTATTTTATTTTTGTATATATATTTATGTTAATCGTTTTATTTTGTAACTCACTAATTAACTCTTTACTTTAGGACTACTTAAATAAATTGTATCGATTGCTTTGACCTTCTAAGTATTTTATTTATGAAATTATATATATGATATTATAATAATAATAGTTATTATTCCTTCTAATTTTAAATTTTGTACATATATATTTAGTTTGAGGTAGTTTATTTGTAAGTGAAATAACCCTCTCTCGCCTTATGAAGCACGAGCATGGACATGAAAACATGAACACGAAACGGCGACAAGACAAATGCCAAAATAATAGGACACGATACACATCGGATACCTCTATAAAAAAATACATTTTTTTATATATTTCTTATATTGCACAAATATTTCATTTATCATTTAAATGATGAGAATCAAATAAACTTACAAAAAAAAACAAATAGATTAAAAAACATGTCTGACATGTTCAAAATTCTTCATTTCAATATCATCCAAGGAATTAAATGTATCTTTCCCAACATCACACATCTTACTATCTCCCTTGTTATATTGTGAAAATTTTATTGACAGAAGACGAAGATTAGAATGTACAAATTATGAATCTTTTGTTCTACTGTTATTTTGTTCCTCTTCAAAGAAAATATAAATAAATAGGTGCTCCGATTCTTCTCACAAGATAAGGAGAAATAAGAATATCCAAGTATCTTCAAAGTCAAATGTTGGATTAGGGGTGTTGAAGTTCCACAATTGACCCATCAAATTATCGGCTTCATTAGTCCTCTATCTTTCATGGAATTAACCGATCCACCACGTGCCTCCCGAGCATCCATGGCATGTTCAATTTAAAAAAAATTCAAGACAAATTCTGGGCGTGTCGGACATATATTTGGCGTGTCCGACACAAGTACGGCGATTCTAGATGAAGTGTTTGTGCTTTATAGCTCTCGCCTCTCAAATCTCTCTAAACTAAAACCCTCTCTCTCTAGAATACTTTCGATTCCTCCATCTTCATTTGTCAAGGTCAGTTCTCTCTCCTCGGAGGTTTCTTTAGACGTGTTAGTTATTTCATATAGATATTGTTTATACAACCATGTCCATCTATGGATAACTGTTTGATATGAACACCAATTGTTCGATAAATTGTCTGTGCACTACAATTTTCTTGTATAGTCGTCTGGGTTGGTAATCTTTTGTGGGCCACGATTATATTTCCCCTGCACTGTATTGTTGGTAATCTTTTTTCTGGGTCAATGAAATTGCCTATGCATTGTATTATCTTCTGCGTGGTAATTTTTTTTTCTGGGTCATCATGAAATTGCCCCTGCATTGCAATTTCATTGTAAAATCTTCTAAGTTGATAATCTTTGTTCATGATTAAATTGCTTCATAGATTATTGTCAACATTTGCTTGTAAGTGACACTTCAATCATTGTCTTTGCAGACTTTACAATAAACCAAGGCTATTACTTACAGTGTTGTTAAAGGGACGCCAAGGTTCCAGGTTACTTGAGGCACAAGATTTGCACTTCAAGTATGGGCAATAGCGTCTTTGACAATATTTGTGCCTTAATTATGGAGCACAAATATTTTAGTTTTTCTCACTTCATTATGGCACGTGTCTCACTTCATTCAGGCTCTAGATCAAACAGAGTAATTATAATTGAAGTCTCATTTATATTATGAATGGGCTAACAAAAAGAAAGTGCCCCGCCTAACGCCTCGCGCCTAGGCTCCAGAGGAACTTTAGTGCCTTAGTGCTCCTTGAGCATTTATTAACTATGATTACTTATAAGCTTTATTTAGAAGTTTTGTTGTTATAAATTAGTTACTAATAGGCAGATATGTACATAGGTGAATATTGAGAAATCAAGCATTTATAGTACATATGGCAATACCAAAGGAGCGATGCTAGTTATACATATATATATATATATATATATATATAGTAGTGAAGTGGGTGAAGCCATATGTATTACTTTGTAGCTACTAATATATGAGGAAACAAGCATTTTATAGTACATATGGCAATACCAAAGGAGCGATGCTAGTAGATACACACACATACATATATATATATATATATAAGCGATGCTAGTGAAGTGGGTGAAGCCATATGTATTACTTTGTAGTTGCTAATATGGGTTAACACTTGCTGATAGTAAGGAAACAATTTCAGCTATCCTTAGAAAGTGCTACTTTTTATGTAAGATATATTCAAGAAGAAAACTTTGTTGGTCCAAGATTAGAAAATTCTTCGAATGGACGCTTTTCTTGCTTTAACAGTCTATAGTTAATTGATGCAATAAATCAAAATAGGCTTTGCAAAGTACATAGCTGTGAATATGAGTATTGAGCATCCATCAAAGGGGATTCCCATTATATATATATATTTTTGTTTTGTTTTTATAAGAGGAATTTATTTGAAATGTACATTATAGATCTTGAATTGTAATTTATTGATATAATTTTCAATATTTAGTGATATAGCAACCTTACCCTGACCATCTTTTTTAGTAATTACTACTCTTCCAATATATTCTTAGTTGATAGATGTTACTACATTGCTGATTTTAATAACCACATACACTTCTAAGATAGAGTCATATATGTGTCTGACCTTTGGATGCTCCTAACACATGATCCAATTTTTTTTTCTTTACCAGGATGTGTATTACCATATGGTTTTGATAAACTGAAAGAGATCTTTATTTGTGTATAGATTTATGGAGAAATTAATTATCAACCAGATGTAGAGGTATATAAACTGTATATTCAAAAGGAAAAATAAAAATAAGGAATGCAAATGGAGATCCAACAGATATGGACCTCGACCACAAGAGGACCTATTTGATGGGTCATTCCATTTTCTTTGGATGGTATTTCTGCATACAGTGTTCTTCCATCATGACGCTGCTTATTGCCATGAAGCAGGGCCGGCCCTGAAATCTCAAAAATGCGTAGAGGTTTTAGGCGAGATCAAATGTAAGGCCCTTATAAATAAGGTTTCACTTTTTGATTGTGCCCGTTTGGTCTATCCACAAATAAAAAAGCTCAGCTTAAGTCAAAATGGGTTTTTTTCCTTACTTAAATAAAAGGCCATTATAGTATTATACCTACTATTTTGTGTTAATTTATTGAACTGCCATGACCCCACCTTTTCAAATCTTACCGACGTGGGACAAAAAACTTATTAGTTACTACTTTCTCTACACTACGGTCCGTTTGATTTATGATCTTCTCTTATCTTTGTCTGTTTTTCATATCAAATCAGAAAGATCAGATTATTTATCAAACAGAATTTTAATCAGTAGTAAAATCAAACCAGATCATATAAGACCAAACAAAATCAGCCCAAATCAAACCAGACCAATATAGCCAGACCAAACCAAACCATTTTATACACACACAATAATGAAATCTAGCCGCCATTTTATAAATTTCCAAAATAATATATATATAAATTTTGAAAATATATATAAAATTCAAAAATAATAAATAAAATTAAAAAATATATATATATATAATTTGAAACAAATATATAAATTTTGAAGCAATATATATAAAATTCAAAATATTTTCGAAACATAAATTTTGAAGCAATATATATAAAATTTGAAATAATAAATAAAATTAAAAAATATATATATAATTTTTTTGAAGCAATAATGAAAAAATATAAAATTTGATAATAAATAATAAAATATATTTATAAATTACTTAAACAAAAAAATAAATAATATTAAATGATAAATTAATAATATAAATAATAAATTAAATAAAGCATATATAGAAATAAAATTAAAATAATGAATAATAAACAAAATGAATTCAATGATACATAAAAAAAATAATAAATAAATAAATAATAAGCAAAATGAATTAAATAATACAAAAAATTAATAATAAAATAATAAATTTTTTAATTTGTTATATATTTCTGTAATATATATATATATTCTTAATTTATTTATATTTTTTTGAATTTTATATAATTGTTTTGAATTTTAAATATGTCTTTCAAATTTTACATATTATTTTTGAACTTTATAACTTAGGTATGTTTTTTGAAATTTAAATTTTTTTTTGAATCTATATATTTTTCCCCTTTTTATATATTTTCAGATTTTAATATAATTTTTCAAAATTTTATATATTATTTTTGAATTTTATAATTATATATATTTTTTCAAATTTTATATATTTTTTTCTAATGTTAGCTATTTTTAAAAATTTTATATATGATTTTCGAATTTTTTTTATTTATTTTATTTATTTTCAATTTTTTTATATTTTATTTTCAAATATATATATATTTTCATTTTTTATATTTTTTCATATTTAAAATTATTTTTTTGAATTTTAAATATTTCTTTCAAATTTTATATATTATTTTTTTATTTTATATATGGTTTGGTTTTAGTTTTTTCAGACCAGAGCATTTATCAAACAAAATTTCAATCAGTACCAAAACCAAACCATATATAAAATAAAAAAATAATATATAAAATTTGAAAGAAATATTTAAAATTCAAAAACACACTCACTCCTCTCTCTATCTCTCTTTCACACAATGATAAATTCCATCAATTATTTAATTGTGATCTTTACATTTGGAGGCCATTTGCAAAACATTGAATTCAACTGGTGTATGCTACAATGAAAAATTAAATTATGAAAGCTCTTAGTGCTTTAAAATTCCAAAATACATTTGAACAAATATAATTTATTCTATAAGGACAGACAATTGTTGCTATCATATAAAGCTTTCCACAGTTCTACTACATACTATCTATGTGTGTCACTACAAGAATTGATAGCGTTACCAAAAAATTTCACCGGCCGGGAAAACCACTGCCGGTAAGACACATTCCCGGCGGTTTTACTGAAACACCGTTTGAATCTACTTTTCTGGCACTTCAAGCCACAGCGCCGGTGAAAAGCTTGGATGTTGGATGTCTACCCCAGCTTTCTGGATGTTTGAGAGTAGGGTCAGGTCCCTTATGAGTTTGGTTGAGAGAGTAGGGTCAAGTCCGTTATTGATTAACGGTCAGGGCCGACCTTAGTCGACTTTTCCATCATCACAAGCTTGTCTTTCCAAGTTCACCCCATCTCTGTCAACCTCATTCCTATATATTGCCCAAAAAACTTTTCAAAAGTTCCGATGTGGGAACAATTAACTAAGAAGTCTATCCTTCACTGCCACCGGAAACCCTAATTCTCCAACTATCCTCACTGTTCAGCCTCCGCCTACAACAAAATTGGTCTATAACAGCATTTTCAATTGCTGTTAAAACTAAAAAAAAACTGCTGTCATAGGATTTAGCAGCAATCACACAGCAATTACTTCAGTGCTGTGGTTGCCGGTGTCGCCATAGCTTAGCAGCAATTCTATTTGCTGCACAATTTTGTAACAGCAATTACATTTGCTGCAATAGATAGGGTGTGGCAGCAATTCCAAATTTGTTGCAGCAGTTGTATGTGCTGCACCATTTTGTAACAGTGAGATCCTCATGTCTAATTTACAAGATGCTCAAATTGATAGGTTTGCATCAAATCGTGATAAAATAAAAGTAAAAATAGACCATGCATCATCCTTGTAAGCCTCCAAACATTCTTCTTCTCTATAAGCAAACATAAGCCAACATTAGTGGATAAAAAATGAACAATTATTATATCAATTTTTTTAACCACATATTTGCACTATTTTGAACCCAAAACATTGGACCAGAAACTGAAGAAGGAATACTACAGACTGATCATTGGTGCTACGGTCTGCATCTGATTGAGGAAAATGTCTCACAATCTCTCACATCTCTTTAGGCTACATGCATTTTCCAAAATAAGACTCTACATGCCAAAGCAAGGGCAAAATTCGAGAACAACTAGTGTAATATGTTTCAAGGAGTTTTTTTTTCTTATTTCAACATGCAAGCATCAAGAAGCATATATACCTTCTGGTGTATGTTCTTGAATGATCAAAATTAACCAAGCCATCATCTGCATCAATCTACAAGAAAAAAAAAATAGAATATAGGTTTTGCAACTGTATTTTTTCAGACAGTAGTAAACAAGCTGGTATTTTTTGCTACAACTAATATTAAAAGTTAAGAAATATGTCCCTGAGGCAACAACAGAAAAATAACACGGATTAGGCTAAAATTGCTAGTCCAAAATCACATATTTGTTGTTCTTGTATTAACATGTTAAGCATTTGATAATATAACATATTTACATAGTTTGTGGGTTAGTAATAGTAACCAAAGGTTTATTACTTTCTAAGTTTCATGAACTTCTCGAAAAATAGTGCATTGGCTGGCGAAAAAATCAATTCCTCAACAGACGTCCAAATTTTAAGTAGGCCACAAACGAATATATGTAAACCTTAGCAGCATGTAAACTATGAGATAAAATGTTAGCAAATTAGAAATCAACAACCATATCATTTTTGTTCCCCTGTAAGATATTAACAAATTGATAAGAGCGCATAAACATAAGCTCAAACTAACTGTTACTTACACGACAATAATACTAAACCAAACAACTAAAAATTATAATTTAGCTTGAGAATTAATAACTTACCCACTTAAATAATGAATAATAATAATAAGCCGTAAGAAGTTGAATGTCTCCCATGACGGAAGACCGTGGACTAGAGAATTCAGAATCTAAGTAAATGCAGATGGGAAAACATAAAAAAAAAATCCCAGGGTCACAGAGCACCCATCTTCCAGGAACACAAATTATCCAGAATAATTCTGAAAAATAAAGCGGAGTTCATTTTTTATGATTGGGTTACCTTAAGATTTCTTACTTGATGAGGATACCCAGCATGTATAAAGTCCCCTTTCCAAGTCCTTGCACAAAGTCCATGGTTCAACTCCTGTAGTAAGCATTCGAGTGGAACTATTGCTATAAAATATCGGTAAAAGAAACAAGGCACAAAAGCTAACGAAACTTTGATAAACAACAACTAACCACATTCCTCTTTCAGCTTCATCCTATGATACAAATTGAGATAGAAAGTCTAATCATGGATAGGGTCAATCACCTATAAAATTAGATAAACAAAAATTTTGATGCAAAACTTTTATAAACTATAACCATTCAAATGATTGATGAAACTACATGGATCAGAATTAGAACCCAACTACTAAAATTACTAAATTACCTATAAAAAAAAAAAACAGAATCCAACTACTAAAATTGCTTACAGGTCAATGACTGAAATAAAACAGTATAACACAATAATACTTAAGGTAATAATACTATGCATATGCTTCATGATAAGTTTATTGTTTACCTGCTCTATTGGATGGCAATAGATATGCCTAAATTCTCTATGGCGCTTTCCCATGTATTTCTTCAGCTTGAGACGATATTGTTGACGGAAAATCTTCCAGACAACACCTGTTACATAAATTATATGCAAATATGACATAACAAGAAAATGTGTGTAGACCATTAAAGCTGGGGTTAAGAGGCACATAAGGATGATAATATATAATATTCTTGAAAAGGATAAACCCTGAGAACCAGTATACCTAAATAGAGAAAGAATGACCTTTAGAAATTGAAGCGTACCTGCATGTGGAAACCAGTTGGTTGTCCGACCTGTAGCTTTATAAGTGATCCTCTCCACAAGCTCTCTGCAATCTGAGATTGTCAAGATGTTCCATGGATCAAAGCATTCCAATGGAAGTCAACAACTTTATCCCTGAATCCATGCAAACAAATACACATATTTAGACAGGAAATGCACGAATAAAGAATTTTACCGTTAAAGCTTCAAACTACTTAGAGGATTATCCAACATCGATTCGAATAAATTATACCGAATATATATCTGTATCTAATCCAAAATTCATGAAAAATAGCATATAAACTGTATCGTAAAACATATAATAATCGGATGCATTACTACCTTGAACAATTTTTTATCAAGAGCTGAATAAAGCACAGAATGGAAGTTTGAACACAGATCATGGAACGAAAAGTAAATACACATTACCATCAACTCTTGAACCACCGAGCTTATTGGCACATTGCTTATTGCCGATATCTTCCAATTCATCCAAGAAGGATCCACAGTCTAGCATTTTGATCACTAAAGAAACCCAACAGAAACAAAACAAAACAGAAAGAGTATGCAAATGATAACAGAGTCCAGTGGTTGTAAAAACTTCAATAAAAATGGCAAAATATATACATAGGTCTAGAATGTATATTATACTTCATCTCAAAACAGGACTGACAATGGGGAAATTTAACTTCAAAGTGAACAAAGTACATTATACATTCAATAGGACCCCCACATGATATCCATGGGGAATTACCTTGGAATGTGAGAAAATTGACTAATATTTCTTTTTTATCTTAACTGGAACACGGACGAGCAAATTCTTCAATTAGAGGTCTTTCACTTTTATAATATCAAGACAGAGGATAGAACTAGTTTGGTTAGACATGGTACCAGTATTTTGCCTAGAATCAATGCGGCAGTGTACAACTCCTTACTTTGATCAAAATCCTGGTCACAGTAGTTTTATGTTTTATACCATAATTATACTTAGAACATTGAATTGTGAAGATATATAATCTCAACGAAACCTGAAAGATAAATGACAAACCTGCAAGAATTGATCCCAAGAATGTTACAGCTGCGGTAACCTACAAAGACTTCAGTACTGGCTCATCTATAAACCACGTCAAAGTACTAAAATAATAAAATAATAAAATGTCTTTCATATTCTAACCATCAGAAGGGGTCGTCGTCCTTATATATCCATCAAGTATACGGCCAAAATGGATCATGGAATCTGCCAAGGCATGTCTATTATCATCCAGGAAGTGCCTCAAATAAAATCCCACGCTCAAATAACACTTGAGAGTTACGAACCTGAATAATAGTCACTGCTGTAGTCCCAACACAAGCTTAGAATCCTGCGATATGTGAGCGATAGCTTAGAAATACTCTCCTCCAAATTGTACAAATAACATTAGCCCGACTCCAACATTAAGAAATTTTGATGTGTATTCTTTAGAGACCAAAGAGGTTGAGGAAATGGAATAAAGCCACTAATAAATAAATGCAATAGCCTCCACCTCCTCTACACAAATTCAACAGATAAAAAGCTTCCCCTTTAAACATTCTTCTATGAGGAAACCCCAATTTCAGAGGGATAGTATGAAAATAAGAATAAATATCTTATTTACAATTATCTAATCTATGTATGTATATGTACATATTGTTAAGGCCTGTAAAGGGTAAATAACAGTTTCACCCCCTGTTGATAGTGTAAATTACACCCGCACCCCCTCTTGTTTCGCTAATTACAGTTTCACCCCCTAATAACTGATTCCGTCCACCGGAAATGGGAAATTACCTTTATACCCATACGTATTAAATAATTTTTATTTAAAAAAATATCTGAATTATACTATTACCTATTTACCCTTTTCAATTATCTTCTTCATCCCCCTCTCTTTCCTAAAACACCTAAACCAAACCCTAATCCTAGAAATCCTTCAATTTACCCATAATAGAAATCAATTGAATTATTTCTTCATCAAATTCTCAAATACATATACACATATATATGTGTATATATACACATATTTACCCATTTTCAATTAGGGTTGATGAAAATGGAAGGGAATTCGATCTCTTCATCAAACCATACTATATATACATATATATCTATATATATATAACTATCTATATATATACACGCACATATATATACATATATAACTATATAGATAGATATACACCAATCTATATATATACATATATAACTATATATATATACGCACATATATATCTACATACATATGAAATGGGTGTGTTGATTTTTTGATTTTTTTGGTCTAAATCATGCTTCTTATAGGACGTATTTGTTGATCTTGGACCCAATTTATGTTTCTATGATATAGATTGAATTTGCCCAATACCCAATTCATACATATACATATATATATATGGGTATATACATATATTTATGCACATATATATGTATATATAAGTGATGAGGGTAGTTTAGGCATTTCACATCATTTTAGATGGGCAAATAAGTCTTTACACACATATAAGGGTAATTTGGTCATTTCGCATCTCAGATTTTGGTTGACCCGGTTTGACCTTGCCGGAGAATGAGTTGAGGGGGTGAAAGTGAAAGTGAAATGACAATTTCAGGGGGTGAAACTGTAATTAGCGAAACAAAAGGGGGTGCGGGTGTAATTTACACTATCAACAGGGGGTGAAACTGTTATTTACCCGCCTGTAAATAGATATTTGAGGCCAAAAAGTTGGTACATGGGGATCCACAATCCAACCATGATACAGTGGATTGTTTAGGCAATCTCTGCACTCAAGTTCAATTTGTTCTTTAGCAGAAGAAGATTACCTGTCACAAACACCAAAGGTATAACTTTTCTTTATCTAGACAGTGAGTGCAGTTAAAAATGTTACCTTGATTTCAGTAGCTTCTTGAGATATATTTCATTTCGCATCTTATTCATCAACAGAGTAAAGGCTAGCCTGCAACATTACAAAAAGGTTAAACCCACAACTCACCATAACTCCTAGCCTAAACCATCTTGTGTTGATTGTAATTATATCGGTCAAAGACTCGAGACACAAAGGTGAAAGAAAACACTAATTAAACCATGAAATTATAAACTTGGTATGTTTGCAGACCAAAACAGGAGCACTTGTACGGTTGTACCTTTCGAACACAAAGCAGTCAACCTCGTCATTGCACTTTTCAATTTACGAGCTTTGTTTAGACAGTGTCAAATTGTCAAATTTACTAATTAACTAGACAGATCCTCTATCACTATATACAAATAAACAACACAAATTAGCAAGAAATCGCATCAAACATGATCCTCTATCACCATATACATACATATATACATAACAAACCATATATACATATAAACTTTCATTACTAGCATGCAAAACCTCACAAAGAAGGTAGAATCAAAACCTGATAACAAGTACCAAGCAATAAAATTCTGAAATACTAAGGACAACAAAAAAAATGAAAAGCTTTGTCTAGTATATGAAGTTTATGCATGGTACAGCAACTAACTAAGCTTTATAACCATAACAATTCCATGTAGGTATTTCATCAAACAGTTTCCATGCATTAATGAAAGCAGTTAAAAAACCAAAAATAATGTCCAATCGAATATTACAGATCAAATATGACAAAACTCAAGAATATCCTGACTATTTCAGTATCAACCTAGGGTTTCAAATATAATAAAGCTCAAGAACAATGACGACTTCAGCATCACCCTAGGGTTTCAATTTCTATCAGTATCTAACAAACATAGTTCAAATTACAATATTGTTTAATTCAATTCCAAATCAGTCCGTTGAAATTGAAAATATCATCGTTCAATTGCTTCAAATTCTAAATCAATTTTAAAAATGAAGTAATTCAACATGCGAATGGTTTGAAAAAATCATTGTTCAATCGCATCAAATTCTAAATCAATTTTAAAAATGAAGTGATTCATGCTCATTACTTCAAGACGAGTATGCCGGAGAGGCTGGCGAGTGGCGATTTGGGCGAGGAATTTTGAAGTCATCGACCATGAGAGAGAGAATTCCGATCGCCGGCAAGATAACTCCGATGAGAGAGCGAGAGAATCACTGTGTGTGACTGTGTGAGAGAGAGAGTCGTGTGGGACTGTGTCACTGTGTGAGAGAGAAAGAGAGATCCGATTGGAGAGAGAGAAATTTCTAGGGCCACGTCAGAATACTGTGATGACAAAACTTTGAAAAAAGAGAAAAAAATAGAAATAGGCAGCAGTTTTAAATAAAATTAACAGCAGATAAAGAATTTGTTGTTTAAAATATATTGAGGTTTTAAGATTTAATCGTCAAACAGGTTTGTCAAATTCTATAACAGTTCAGATTTTAATGAAATATATCCTTCAATCAGTTTTCATAGTAAAATTACTTAAATATTTTTTACAAAAATTATAATTTTATCTCTCTTATTTGAACATATTACATTTTCCCCATTCTTATTTGGATAACTACATTTTCTCCAATTTATAAAAAAATATTATATATAAAATTCGAAATATATATTTAAATTCGAAAAAATATATGTATAATTTGAAACAAATATATAAATTTTGAAATATATATAATTCATAAATAATATATTAAAATTTGAAAAAATATATATAATATTTGAAATATATATATATATAAAATTAGAAAAACTATATAAAATTAGGAAAATATATATATATATATATATATAATTCGAAACAAATATATAAAATTCATAAATAATATATTAAATTTTGAAAATATATATAAAGTTCAAAATATATATATTAAATTTTGAAAATATATATATAAATTTCAAAATATATATATAAAATTCAAAACAAATATATAAAATTTGAAAAATATATATATATAATTCAGAATATATATATAAATTTGAAAATATATATATATATTTCAAAAAATGAAATTTATTTTTTTATGTCACCACTTGAGTGGCACGTGACAGGGTGTATGTTTTGGACTAGACACGTGTGGTTGAATGAGAACCCATGTTATATTCTGTGCTTAAATTTTTATTTTTTATTGTATTGTTTTAAATGGACAAAAAATTAAAGGAAAAATAGATAAATGTGCGAAAGTTGAACAAGAAGAAGTGAGATAGGGTAAGATGGTGGGTTGATTACTTGTGTCTTCTTAGATACTAACATCATCATTTTCCTTTTCTTTCTTTCTATTTTTTTAGGGGTAAATTTATATATGTTTTTCGAAATTTATATATATTTTTGAATTTTATATATTTATTTTGAATTATATATATATTTCAAAATTTATATATATTTTTGAATTTTATATTTTTTTTCAATATTTAATATATAGTTTACGAATTTTATATTTATATTTTTCAAAATTTATATATTTATTTCGAACTATATATATATTTCAAAATTTATATATTTGTTCAAATTTTAAATAATTTCTTCGAATTTTATAGAGGGGGTAAAGTGTAATTATCCAAACAAGAGAGGAGAAAGTATAATATATCCAAAAAAAAGAAGTGAAACTATAATTGTAGATAGTGAAAATCGGTTAGGTTCATTTATTAGGCCCAAGATATGTCAAGCCCATGTACAAGTGAATAAGTATTTAGCCCACAATCCAATGTCCAAGTAGTATAATGGGCTCATCATCTCTTAGAGAATGGGTAATAACAACCCACTATCAAGAAGTAGTGGGGAGTTATTTATCAAGTGGATCATGACTCCATGTAATAAGGAGCATGACCCAACAAAATAGGAAAAACTTGTATGAGATTAAGGATATAAATACGGCCATTGGAGCCTAAATAAGATATGTTTTTTATGTGAGTGAAATTTGACACTTACAATAATATATGTGAGGGATATTTAAATCATTTTGACATGAAAATTGGCTAAAGGAGATATTTGATTAAAATTTAAAATATTAGAATTTGGCAAACGAAAGAGAATTTGATAATTAAATCCTGAAACCTTACGGGGTTATCTGTAAATTACCCATATATTAATGACAACATTTTATCTATTTGCTGCTAAAAGTATGCTATAATATGCTCCTTTTGGTGTAGCGCCTTCGCCTCTTGCTCTGTTTTTTCTAGTGAATTTTGCTTATTTTATAGTGTATAGATTTGAGTTTTTGAGATTGCGGTGGAAGGGGACCGCGTCGCTGACAGTGGCAGCACAGAAATGGGACGTCGCCATTGAGAGAGCTGAGAGCGAGAGAGAAAGAAGTAGTTGTTGACATCTTCTTTTTTTTGTGAAGTGTTTTTGTATATATATATATATTTTTTAAATATGTATATTGGGTTAAAGTAAGGTATCTTAATGGATTTACTTGTTTATTATTATATATTTAGCTTTTAAGTTATTGATAATGAGGGGGAACATAAGAGATCACTTCTAGATGATATGGTGGACATAAACGAATTCAAATTTAGATGGACGCAGGCTACTTGGTCAAATTTAGAGTTCAATTCAGAATGGTGATAAAGTTCAAGGCCCTTAAAATATTTCCAAACTTTTTTTTTTTTTTTTTAAAATAGTTTTATTTTGAGGAATAATTGCATGGTATTGTTTCATGATTAATAATATAAATGAATTAGTATTAGAGACTATATATTATTTGTACACATAAATTAGTATTATTCAATGCATGGCTATATATTAATTGTACACAAAAATTAGTGTAGCACTAAGTTTTGAAATGTATAGGGTCCGTTTGGATACCCTGTTTTTATTTTTTTACTGTTCATCAGATAAAAAAAAAACACGTTTGGCAAACGCGTTTACTATTCACTTTTTTTTCTCCAAGAAAACTGTTTTCTGTGAATAGTGTGTAAAAGTGGTGAAAACACCAAATACAACTTTTAGTTGTTTTTTGAGTTTTTTCACTGTTTAGATGGTAAAAACAGTGAAAACACCAAATCCATAAAATACAACTTTCACCAAATAAAAGTGGTGAAAACACCTTTATCCAAACACTTTTTTGTTTTTAGTTTGGGTTAATTTCAGTAAACCCCCCTATACTATCCAGATTAATCAACTAACCCCTTCTCTATCCACTTTTCCCCCTATACTATTCAATTTCATCAAATTGCCCCCTCAACTCACATTTTGACTCAAAATGCCTAAACTACCCTCAATCAATAGTATAAGCGGGTTGGTTGATTCAACCATTTAAAAAAATTATTTTTCAAAAATCAATTATATTTTTCACAAAAATTATAAATTCAGATCATATTTCTTGGAAAAGATCATATTTTGGAACATAATATATATTTTTGGCAAAAAAAATAATTTTCGGAAAAAAATTCATATTTTGGAACATAATAAATACTTTTTCGCAAAAAAAAAAATTTTGAATTTTTTTTTTCATATGCTGCAGGTTTTAAAAAAAAATGATTTATATAAAAAAAAGTTTTTAAATTTTTTTTTTCATATGTTGCAGATTTTCGGAAAAAAATGATTTTTTACAAAAAAAATTTTGAAATTTTTTTTTTCATATGATGCAGATTTTCGGAAATTTTTTTTTCGCAAAAAATTTTTGAAATTTTTTTTTTCATATGCTGCAGGTTTTCGGAAAAAAATGATTTTTTGCAAAAAAAATTTTGAAATTTTTTTTTCATATGTTGCGGATTTTCGGAAATTTTTATTTTTGCGCAAAAAAATTTGAAATTTTTTTTTTCATATGTTGCAGATTTTCGGAAAAAAAAATGCTTTTCTGCAAAAAAAATTTTGAAATTTTTTTTTTTTCATATGTTGCAGATTTTCGGAAAATTTTTTTTTCGCAAAAAAATTTGAAAATTTTTTTTTCATATGTTGCAGATATTCGGAAAATTTTTTTGCAAAAAACAAAATTTGAATTTTTTATGAAAAATGAATTTTCATATGTTGCAGATTTTTTGCAAAAGAAATATATATATATATATTTCTGAATTTATAATTTTTGTGAAAAATATAATTGATTTTGAAAAAAAAAAAATTTTAATTGTTGAATCAACAAACCCCCTTATACTATTGATTGAGGGTAGTTTAGGCATTTTGAGTCAAAATGTGAGCTGAGGGGGCAATTTGATGAAATTGAATAGTATAGGGGTGAAAATGGACAGACAAGGGGTTAGTTGATTAATCTGGATAGTATAGGGGGGTTTACTGAAATTAACCCTTTTAGTTTTTGCTGAAAAAAATAAAGACAAATACAAAAACAGTTTTTATATTTGAAGAAAGAAAACAAATACAAAAAACAGGTTTTCCAAACGCACCCAAAGATTGTGAGTTTTTGTATTCACTTTTGCAATTGTTAATGGAATTATGTGTCTATTAATACTATTTCATTTCTATATCTATATCTATATTCTACTTTTATTATAAAAGTCTAAGGACATTTTTTTATTTTCATACATTTTTTGTTTTTGTTTTTTTAAATATAAATAGTGTTTTTTTTTCATTTCTATACATTAAAAAATAAAAATAAAATTATTTTGAGAAATAATTACATGGTGTTGTTTCATGATTAATACTATAAATGAATTAGTACTATTCACTGTATAGTGGCTATATCTATTATTTGTACACATAAATTTGTACTATTCAATGCATAATGACTATATATTAATTGTACACAAAAATATTTTACAAAAACATTTTAGTTTTGAAATGTGTAAGGTTGCCAGCTTTTGTATTCACTTTTGCAATTGTTAATGGAATTAAGTGCCTATTAATATTATCTCATTTCTATTTTTATGGGTCCGTTTGGATACCCTGTTTTCTGTTTTTGTTTTTTTACTGTTCATCAGATAAAAAAAAAACACGTTTAGCAAACGCGTTTACTGTTCACTTTTTTTTCCCCAAGAAAACTGTTTTCTGTTAATAGTGTATAAAAGTGGTGAAAACACCAAATACAACTTTTAGTTATTTTTTGAGTTTTTTTCACTGTTTAGGTGGTAAAAATAGTGAAAACACCAAATTCATAAAATACAACTTTCACCAAATAAAAGTAGTGAAAACACCTTCATCCAAACGTTTTTTTATTTTTAGTTTTTTGCTGAAAAAAATAAAGACAAATACAAAAACAATTTTTATATTTGAAGATATAAAACAAATACAAAAAACAGCTTTCCAAACGCACCCTATATCTTTATCTATATTCTATTTTTATTATAAAGTCTAAGGACGTTTTTTATTTCCATACATTTTTTGTTTTTTTCTATATCTATATCTAAATCTAAATCTAAATCTATATTCTATTTTTATTATAAAAGTCTAAGGACGTTTTTTATTTCCATACATTTTTTGTTTTGTTTTTTAAATATAAATAGTTTTTTTTTTATTTCCATACATTTAAAAATTTAAAAAAAGTTTTATTTTGAGGAGTAATTACATGGTGTTGTTTCATGATTAATACTATAAATGAATTAGTACTATTCAATGTATAGTGACTATATATTATTTGTACACATAAATTTGTACTATTCAATGCATAATGACTATATATTAATTGTACAGAAAATGTTCAGTTTTGAAATGTGTAAGGTGGTCAGTTTTTGTATTCACTTTTGTAATTGTTAATGGAATTAAGTGCATATTAATATTATCTCATTTCTATATCTATATTCCATTTTAATTATAAAAGTCTAAGGACATATTTTTATTTCCATTCATTTTTTGTTTTTTTTAAAAATATAAATAGTGTTTATTTTAAATACATAGAGTGATATATGAATGCATTAAATTGATTCAATGCTTGTTTTTTCACTAAATGATTTATTGATTACTAATATAATATCAATGGGTTTTTGATGTTTGAAATTCCTCAACGTCTTTGGGTAAAGGAGATTAATTTTACAAATACAAAACAAAGTCTTATTTGCGTATTAGTTTGAAGCAATTATTTTTCCATCTCTTAACATTCTTTACAAATTACATACACACACACACACGAAATTGGTAAAGAGCGTATTAATAATAGTCATATTTACTAAAAATACATTTAAAACCCAATGATTTTGCAATTATTCAAGTCTTATACATTTTCATTATTTCTATATATTCATTACAATTTTTAAACTACCAAAAAAAAATCATAAAAAGTGTATTAAAAGTAATAGAATAAAACTGTTAGATTTTTTTTTTTTTTGATAATCGTGATGTACGGGCCAGCTTACGCGCACCTCGACTAATTCACAGGACCCGTGCAAGGCGACCCCCCCACACGAATCGGGTAAGGCTCGGACTATGTCCGCGGTCGTGGCCCTAGCGAATTGTTTGCACCTAATAGGAATCGAACATAAGACCTCATGCTTACGCTAGTATACATATACACATATACACATTAGGTGTTTGATGAATTGCCTGACTGAAAAGAGAATGGTAGTGTAGACTGCAAAGGCTGGAACAAGGGGTGAAAAAAAATTGAAAATGACCTACCAAATCACTGTGATCAGCAGAGAGGAATAGAGGTATACACACAACTTTTTGAGGCGCTTTTCAAAAATTGACGGAAAAACCAACCAAAATCAAAAAGTTTCGGAACTTTATAAGAACTGCTCGGGAAAATCAATTTTTTTCGGCGCTTAAAACAAACTTTTTCCGGTGCTTTTAAAGAATTGCCGAATTGTTTTTGAATTTTTTCGGTGTTTTTCAAGATCTGTCGAAAAAAACAACTTTTTCCGGCTCTTTGAGAACTGCCAAAAAAAATCGTCGGGGAAGCACCAGAATTTTGTAGCGTGTCTCTCTCTATATATATTGTATAATGTTGATTGGGCATAGACATTGGTTTATATTGATATACATATGAAAGATGAGATTATAGATAAGTGAGTTAGACCTTTAATATGAGATGTTCAAAATTTATATATAACAATATAAATATTTAAAAATTAATAATTTATTACGAGCTCTAAACGAGTATTTAAACGAGTTTTCTCGCGAACATGTTCACGAATAAACAAAAGCCGAGCTCATGGATGTTTGAGATTGACTCATTTAATAAACGAGCCTAATTTTTTTGTTTGAACTTGGTTCGTTTATTAAATAAACAAACATGAGCCGAACTCTTAACGAGTTAAGTTCGAGTAGTTCATTGCATGCTCTGTTCGTTTAAAGTCATACCCCTAATCCATGGGATGAACGAAGTCGTAGGTGGTTCGGCTTAGTGGGAAGATGGTGGTGGCTTTCTTTATGAAGCTTGAACAAATTAATATTAGTTTCACGATTAACTTAATAATAACATATACTAAAAATACAAATTTTACCTTAAGAGTATGTTGGAAAGACTGGAACGGAAGAGAATCCATGTGAGTTGTAGAAAATTAAGAATGGTAGAGATAAATGAAGTGAGTGAAATAGTGGATGAGCCATGCTTAAATACTTGTTTATCACAATGATTAGAATTGATTTGTGAGAGGGCAAGATAGATGGATTTGATTTCGAAGGCAAAAAATCTAGAGTGATTGATAGAGGATCATTCCTTGTATATATGTGTATACAAGAGATGATGTTCCATCAAAGCTCCTGTCTCATGACACTCTTGTATCAATTACATCTTTCATATTTCCACATATTTCCACCGTGAGCTCTTGTATACCCATGATGTGAGATCTTGCAGAGAGAGATAACGCGTCATTTTAGTTATATTACCATTTTAGATCTATTGCCATCATGAGCTATTATATACCCATAATGTGAGATCTTGCACAATGAGAGAGAGCCATTTTAGATCTTGCACTAATTGCCATCATGAGATGAGTAATGTATACTCATGATGTGAGATCTTAGAGAGAGAGAACGTCGTTTTAGAAAGAAATAAAGAATGAAAGAGAGAGAGAGATAGAGAGGGAGACATTTTAGGTCTTGCACTTATTGGTCATCATAAGCACATGATCCTCTCGGAATATTCTTATTATTTGAAGTGTAAATCTAACAAAAAGTCTGTTTTGAATCCATAGAGCAGCTACTTCAAATCGAATACTCCCTTCCTCCCAAATTAAGTGTCCAAATTCACTATTCAATCGATTACAAAATAAGTGTTGTCATTGAAAAGTCAATGCACTTTTTTTTTTTATCAATTTACCAATTTACCCTTCGAGGATTCAAGTCATAAAATATCTAAACTACAAACATCACATCACTTGGTAAGACCAAATGTAAAATTGGTTTTTCATTCACTATTACATCAATAAAAGTCATCACTTTAAAAAGTTGGATTTTCCAAAATTGACTTATAATTTGGGACATAGGGAGTAAGTACTAAGCACTTGGATCACTCTGACATTGGCTAAGTGAAAAGTCTGTTTCGAATCCATAGAGCGGTTGTTTCAAATTTAATAAATACTAGGTATGTGGATCACTCTGACATTGGATGGGAAGTGGGGATCAGAAAATAAAAAAAAATACTGAGAGAGAAAATGTGGAATAGTAAGGATGAGGAGACATGGGCCATAATGAGTGTGGTAGGTGGTTTAGAATTGGAAATGGTAGAGAGAGAGGAAAGAGAGATAATAGACATATACAAACAAACACACACACGCTAGGTGTTTGATGAATTGCCTGACTGAAAAGAGAATGATAGTGTAGGTTGCAAAGGCATGAACAAGGTAGGTGAAAGAAATTGAAAATGACTTACCAAATCACTATAATAATTATAGCGGAATAGATGAATACACACACAACTTTTTCCAGCGCTTTTAAATAATTGCAGCAAAAAAATTGAATTTTTCATGTGTTTTTCAAGATCTGTCGAAAAAAACAACTTTTTCTGGCGCTTCCAGAGCTTCCCGAAAAAAACCGTCGGGGAAGCACCAAAAATTTGTAGTGTGTGTCTATATATATATATATATTATATAATGATGTTGGGGCATGGACATTGATATATATATATATATATATATATTGATATACATATGAAAGATGTGATTATATATAAGTGAGTTAAACCTTTAATATTAATTTAATACGAGTTCCAAACGAGTATTTAAACAAGTTTTTTCGCGAACATGTTCACGAACAAATGAGTTGAGCTCAGGGATCTTTGAGATTAAATTTTTTTGCTAGAACATGTTTTATTTATTAAATAAAGAACACAGACCGAACTCTTAGTGAGTTGAGCTTGAGTAGTTCATTGAGCGGTATGTTCGTTTACATCCCAACCCCCCTAGTCCATGTGATGAACGAAACAATAGGTGGTTCGGCTTGGTGGGAAGATGTGTGGTGGTTCGCTTGATGAAGTCTGAACATATTAATATTAGTTTCATGATCAACTTAATTAATAACATATACTAGTAATACAAATTTTACCTTAAGAATAGGTTGGAAGGACTGGAACGGAAGATAATCCATGAGATTTGCAAAAATTTAAGAATGGTAGAGATAAATCAAGTGAGTGAAGCAGCGAATGAGCCATGTTTAAATACTTGTTCATCACAATGATCAGAATTGATTTGTGAGAGGGAAAGATGGATGGATTTGATTTCAAAGGTAAAAAAGATAGAGTGATTGAAAGAGGATCGTTCCATTTATGGAATCCAGATCTTGTATATATGTGTATACAAGAGAAGGTGCTCTATCAGTGTTCTTGTATTATGACTTTCTTGTATCAACTTCATATTTCATATTTCCACATATTGCCACCATGAGCTCTTGTATACCACTGATATGAGATATTGTAGAGAGAGAAAGCGTCATTCTAGTTCTATTGCCATTTTAGATCTATAGTCATCATAAGCTATTGTATACCCATGATGTGATATCTTGTACAGTGAGAGAGAGCCATTTTATATCTTGCATTTATTGCCATCATAAGATGAGTAATGTATACTCATGATGTGAGATCTTGGAGAGAGAGAGAAAGAAAGATAGGGAGGCATTTTAGACCTTGCACTTATTTGCCATCATAAGCACATGATCCTCTGGGAGTAATCTTATTATGTGAAGTGTTAATCTAAGCAAAAAGATTGCTTTGAATCCATAAAGTGGTTGCTTCAAATCTAATAAGTACTAAGCATGTGGATCACTCTGACATTGGCTAAGCGAAAAGTCTACTTTGAATCCATAGAGCGGTTACTTCAAATTTAATAAGTACTACGCACATGGATCACTCTAACATTGGATGGGAAGTGGGGATCAAAAAATAAAAGAAAATAGTGAGAGAGAAAATGTGGAAAAGTAAGGATGAGAAGGCGTGGGCCATAATGAGTGTGTTAGGTGGTTTATAATTAAGGATGATGAGGCGTGGGCCATAATGAATGTGTCAGGTGGTTTAGAATTGGAAATAGTAGAGAGGGAGTGGGCATATACACAAAAACATATACTCACACTAGGTGTTTAATGAATTTCCTGACTGAAAAGAGAATGGTAGTGTATGTGATGTGGTCGTCAGGTGTGCAAAAATATGTGGTTAAAAATAACACCTTAACGATTCTAGGTTTTACCCTACGCAAGCGCACGTATCAATTGTAAAATAGCAAAGCAGCTTGAGTAAGGGATATCGATCCCATAGAGACTGAGATTGTTTACTTTAATAATTTAGAAACACCAAATTATATTTTCTGAAAGCTTGTTTGTTTGGGTGGTCGAAAGACCAAATTATTTATTTTAACTAAAATTATCTAGAAAGCAAGTAAATTGGTTGTGATTCAAATGAGAGAGAAAACTAGGATTTTCATCATTCTACCACTAATCGCATAATATAGTTCATTACTGTTTCAATTGTAAGAGGGCAATCCATAACTGTGAATTAGGTCGTATCGCAGATAACTAAATACGACCCTAAAAAGGAGTACCATCAACCGGATTGCGACAACTCGTCTCATGACTGACCTAACTAGTATATGCCAATTATATTACTCTAATCTACTCCTAATGTATGAAAGTAAACTAAAACATGTCTATATTAAATCGCCAAGGCACGACCTGTGTCAACCTAGGGTTTCAAGTTTCATTACCACCATTGTGTAAAAAATCATGATTAAGCATTCGAGTTCTAGCCCATATTGAATAATCATAATTGTGAAAAATAATATATTTATTCCATCTAAGACAAGAATTTAGAACAAACATAGAATTTTATATTACAAATCAGTACGGTCTCTTAACTACTATAATCATCACAATATGGTCATAGTTTCCCCTTATTTACAGTTAAAAACAATAAAAGAACTACATTACTCGGCTGGGGTTTTGCTAGAAAACCTTAGATACCGAGTTAGTTGGCCATGGTAGAAGTTGACTACATCATTGATGTGGAAACGTTCTCCATAATCTTCTTCTTCGGATCTCTAGGTTTGAATATGGCTCTTAACAACAGCAAGTCTGAATGAATGAACCTCTTGAATGAACGTCTCATAGAACTCTCCAACTCAACCCATATATCGGCACTAGAATATCATAAATATCTCCCACGTCTGATGTATGGTCTTGTATATATAGGAAATAGAATTGAGAGGCCCTTTTTAGTCTTTTCACTCTGAAAACACATCAAAATCCTAAATCTAAGTGTATACACATGTATACAGAGGTTTGGAGTCGTGGACACGTCTTCCAATTAAGCCCGTGGTGAAATAGGAAAAATTACACAAAAATCCTCAAAGTTGTCGCACTTACGCTTGGAGGCTACGCTTCAAGTGTAGGTCCAAACGTAGGTCCAAGCGTAGATTTTGAAATTCTAGCCACTTTTTGGTACTGGAAGCGTAGGCACAAGCGTATGATTTTTATGGAAAACCACTTTTCTCTGTGAATGCACTAGAACATCCATCTCGAACCCGTGATACTTTTTGCTGAAGATGACGGCTTTTGAAAATGCCGTTTTTGCCCTCCGGGAGCCATTTTGTCTCGGACTGCCTCTTTGAGTCTCCTTTTGGATAGAAAGAACACACTCTTCAATTAATTCACCGAAGTTAGCTCCATTTCTTCATTAAGCTCTTGAAACATACCTTAACACACAGACAACATAAAAATACCAAATAATGGAATGAAAGAACATAATAATAGTGAGTTAAAGGGTCAAAATAACTAATATTTGACACCTATCAGTAGGTTGCAAAGGTTGGAACAAGGTAGGTGAAAGAAATTAAAAATGACCTACCAAATCACTATGATCAGTATAGTGGAATAAAGGTATACACACACAACACAACTTTTTGCGGCGCTTATTAGAAAGTGACGGAAAAACCAACCAAAATAAAAAATTTGACATTTTGTAAGAACTGGAAGGGAAAAATTATTTTTTTTCAACGCTTAAAATCAAAATTTTCCAGTGCTTTTAAAGAACTGCCAAAAAAATTTGAATTTTTCCTGTGTTTTTAAACATTTGTCAAAAAAACCAACTTTTTTCAGCGCTTCCAGAGCTCTCGAAAAAAAATCGTCAGGGAAGCACCAAAATTTTGTAGTGTGTGTCTCTCTCTATATATATTATATAATGTTGATTGGTCATGGACATTGATATATATTGATGTACATATGAAGATGGAATTATAGATAAGTGAGTTAGACCTTTAATATGAGATGTTCAATATATATATATATTTAAAAATTATTAATTTATTACGAGCTTCAAACGAGTATTTAAACGAGTTTTTTCGCAAACATGTTCATGAACAAACGAGCCGAGCTCAGGGATGTTTGAGATTAAATTTTTTTGTTAGATCTTGGTTTGTTATTAAATAAATGAATACGAACCGAACTCTTAGCGAGCTGAGATTGAGTAGTTCATAGAGTGGTCAATTCGTTTATAGCCCTACCCCTAGTCCATGTGATGAACGAAGCCGTAGTTGGTTCAGCTTGGTGGGAAGATGTGTGGTGGCTCGCTTAATGAAGTCTGAATAAATTAATACTAGTTTCACGATTAACTTAATTAATAAGATATACTAGTAATACAAATTTTACCATAAGAATAGGTTGTTAATTCACGAGAGTTGCAAAAAATTAAGAATGGTAGAGTTAAATGAAGTGAGTGAAGCAACGGATGACCATGCTTAAATACTTGTTCATCACAATGATCAGAATTGATTTGTGAGAGGGAAAGATGGATGAATTTGATTTCAACGGTAAAAAACCTAAAGTGAATGAGAGATGATCATTCCTTTTATGGAATCCTGATCTTGTATATATGCGTATACAAGAGAAGGTGTTCCATCAGAGCTCTTGTATCATGACTCACTTGAATCAACTGCATTTTTTATATTTTCACATATTGCCACCGTGAGCTCTTGTATACCCATTATATGAGATCTTGTAGAGAGAGCGACATTCTAGTTCTATTGTAATTTTAGATTTATTGCTATCATGAGCTATTGTATACCCATAATATGAGATCTTGCACAGTGAGAAAGAGCCATTTTATATCTTGCACTTATTGCCATCATGAGGTGAGTAATGTATACTCATGATGTGAGATCTTGGAGAGAGAGAGAGAGTGAGAGAAAGAGCGCCATTTTAGAAAAAAAATAAAGAAAGAAAGAAAGAGGGAGAGAGGGAACGAAACATTTTAGATCTTGCACTCATGGCTATCATAAACGAATGATCCTTTGGGAATATTCTTATTTTTTGAAGTGTAAATCTAAGCAAAAAGTCTACTTTTAATCCATAGAGCGGATGCTTCAAATCTAAGAAGTTCTAAACACGTGGATAACTCTAACATTGGCTAAGTGAAAAGTCTACTTTGAATCCATAGAGCGGCTGGTTTAAATTTAATAAGTTCTAGGCACGTAGATCACTTTGACATTGGATGGGAAGCGGGGTCCAGAAAATAAAAAAAATTAGTGAGAAAGAAAATGTGGAAAAGTGAGTATGAGGAGGCGTGGGCCATAATGAGTAGTGTGTTAGGTGGTTTAGAATTGGAAATGTTAGAGAGAAAGGAAAGAGGAGAGTGGACATATACACACAAACACACACACACACACTAGGTGTTTGATGAATTGTCTGATTGAAAAAAGAATGGTACTGTAGGTTGTAAAGGCTGGAACAAGGTAGGTGAAATAAATTGAAAATGACATACCAAATCACTGTAATCAGCAGAGTGGAAATGAGGTATACACACACAACTTTTTTAAGCACTTTTCAAAAAGTGAGGGAAAGACCAACCAAACCAACTTTTTCCAGCACTTTTAAAGAACTGCCGAAAAAAATGGACTTTTTTTGGTGTTTTTCAAGATCTGTAAAAAAAAACTACTTTTATGAAGTGATTGAAGCAGCGAAAGAGTCATGCTTATGTACTTGTTCATCACAATGATCAAAATTGATTTGTAAGAGGGCAAAATGGATGGATTTGATTTCAAAGGTGATAAAGCTAGAGGAATATTCTTGCACTTATTGGCCATCATAAACACATGATCCTATAGGAATATTTTTAGTATTTGAAGTGTAAATCTAAGCAAAAAGACTACATTGAATCCATAGAGCGGTTGCTTCAAATCTAATAAGTATTAAGCAAGTTGATCATTTATATTGTCTAAGCGAAAAGTCTACTTCGAATCCATTGAATGATTGCTTCAAATTTAATAAGTAAAAGGCATTACTCTAACTTTGGATAGGAAATGGGGATCAGAAAATAAAAGAAAATAGTGAGAGAGAAAATGAGGAATGCTAGATATGGTGACTCCTTTCCTTGCAGGGAAAGTTAAACTTAGCCACCAAGCTATCTCTATTTGATTAAGATCTTGTTATATTTGGTGACTCCTTTGTTAAGGGGGAATATAACTTAGCCATCAAGCAATCACAGTTATGGTAGGAAATCAATTCTTAATTGGATTGATTGACTTGTCCTCTACTCTAACCTCTCCTATAAATATAGGTGTAGCCTATTGTATTCGATGTACCAGGCAGAGAGCCAGATTAGGCCAGCGCCAGAGGGCCAGATTAGGCCGACGCCGGAGGGCTGGTACCGGTGTGAGTGAAACACCTAGTGCGAGTAAAGCACATGCGTTGCGCAGAGAACACACAGAAATAGAGAGAGAGTTAGGAATAATATACCTTTATATTATTCCGGTGATACAGGCGTGAGTATACACAGTGTGTGTGCGTGTGTGATTTGCAAATCACCCCCTTGTAATCCTCTCAGTGATTTTTAGTGAAACGGTGCTCTCCGTGGACGTAGGCTTATTTGGTTGAACCACGTATATATTCTTGTGTCAATTGTTTGGTGTGTTTGTGTGTGATTTCTCAATTACAGGTGTGCACGGCTTTGTACATAGGGTGTGCGAACCCTAACAAGTGGTATCAGAGCCCCAGGTTGAAGCAAATCATGAAACCCGACGATCTGGTCCAGATCTGATTTTTTCGAGTGCCCTAAATCAGAAACCAACCACACTAGGAGCTTTGTCTGGACGAGACGAAGCCAGTAGTGTCAAGCACATCGCCGGAAAGTTTCTCACGCGCCGCCTGAAATTTCGGCCAGTTTTTTGGCTCCGTCGAGCAGCAGCTTTAGTTCAGGCGTGATTTTCAAGAGCATCGTTTATCGGAACGAGGCTTATAATATATCTGCGGAAAGAGAATTCGAAGTCCGACGTTTTGGCGCAAGAATCAGCCCAATCAGAGTAGGGACGCGCCCGCATGCACCCAGAGACGATACTGACTTCGTGATTAAATTTATGTCTTTTGTGCGAATTTGTTTTGGCCCGATCGGAGTCGTTTTTGACCCGTTTTGGACGCGGTCAGAGGCGTTCTTAAGATTTTGAATCGCCCCCGACGCAACCGTATGCTTGGTTTTGCATAATTAGACTCTGAATATCTCTAACAGGCTCAGTGGAAGCTATGGGAGAAGAAAAGACAGTAATGATCAACAAAGGTTGCAAGGCAAAAAAGTCAGACGCGATAGCGATCGCAAAACGAAGAGGTCAGACACAACAGAGGTGAGGTCACATTGTCTCCACCAGACCAGATATTGCTCATGCAGTGGGAGCTATCAGCATAGTCATGATGACTAAAGTGGGTCTTCAGGCTTGAAGACAGGAATGAGAGCATCGTAATGCACTGATCATTGATGGAGTTAATTGATTGGATGGAAAGTCGTCAAGTGGGAGATTGTTAGATTTGGTGACTCATTTCCTTGCAGGGAAAGTTAAACTTAGCCACCAAGCTATCTCTATTTGATTAGGATCTTGTTATATTTGGTGACTCCTTTGTTAAGGGGGGATATAACTTAGCCATCAAGCAATCACAGTTCTGGTAGGAAATCAATTCCTAATTGGATTGATTGACTTGTCCTCTACTCTAACCTCTCCTATAAATATAGGTGTAGCCTATTGTATTCGGTGTACCAGGCAGAGAGCCGGATTAGGCCAGCGCCAGAGGGCCAGATTAGGCCGACGCCGGAGGGCTGGTACCGGTGTGAGTGAAACACCTAGTGCGAGTAAAGCACATGCGGTGCGCAGAGAACACACAGAAATAGAGAGAGAGAGTTAGGAATAATATACCTTTATATTATTCCGGTGATACAGGCGTGAGTATACACAGTGTGTGTGCGTGTGTGATTTGCGAATCACCCCTTTGTAATCCTCTCAGTGATTTTTAGTGAAACGGTGCTCTCCGTGGACGTAGGCTTATTTGGCTGAACCACGTATATATTCTTGTGTCAATTGTTTGGTATGTTTGTGTGTGTTTTCTCAATTGCAGGTGTGCACGGCTTCGTACATAGGGTGTGCGAACCCTAACAAGTGGTATCAGAGCCCCAGGTTGGAGCAAATCACGAAACCCGACGATCTGGTCCAGATCTGATTTTTTCGAGTGCCCTAAATCAGAAACCGACCACACTAGGAGCTTTGTCTGGACGAGACGAAGCCAGTAGTGTCAAGCACATCGCCGAAAAGTTTCTCACACGCCGCCTGAAATTCTGGCCAGTTTTTTGGCTCCGTCGAGCAGCAGCTTTAGTTCAGGCGTGATTTTCAGGAGCATCGTTTATCGGAACAAGGCTTATAATATATCTGCGGAAAGAGAATTCGAAGTCCGATGTTTTGGCGCAAGAATCAGCCCAATCAGAGTAGGGACGCGCCGACACGCATCCAGAGACGATACTGACTTCGTGATTAAATTTCTGTCTTTTGTGCGAATTTGTTTTGGCCCGATCGGAGTCGTTTTTGACCCGTTTTGGACGCGGTCAGAGGTGTTCTTAAGATTTTGAATCACCCCCGACGCAACCGTATACTTGGTTTTGCATAATTAGATTCTGAATATCTCTAACAGGCTCAATGGAAGTTATGGGAGAAGAAAAGACAGTAATCATCAACAAAGGTTGCAAGGCAAAAAAGTCAGACGCGATAGCGATCGCAAAACGAAGAGGTCAGACACAACAGAGGTGAGGTCACATTGTCTCCACCAGACCAGATATTGCTCATGCAGTGGGAGCTATCAGCATAGTCATGATGACTAAAGTGGGTCTTCAGGCTTGAAGACAGGAATGAGAGCATCGTAATGCACTGATCATTGATGGAGTTAATTGATTGGATGGAAAGTCGTCAAGTGGGAGATTGTTAGATATGGTGACTCATTTCCTTGCAGGGAAAGTTAAACTTAGCCACCAAGCTATCTCTATTTGATTAGGATCTTGTTATATTTGGTGACTCCTTTGTTAAGGGGGAATATAACTTAGCCATCATGCAATCACAGTTATGGTAGGAAATCAATTCCTAATTGGATTGATTGACTTGTCCTCTACTCTAACCTCTCCTATAAATATAGGTGTAGCCTATTGTATTCGGTGTACCAGGCAGAGAGCCAGATTAGGCCAGCGCCAGAGGGCCAGATTAGGCCGACGCCGGAAGGCTGGTACCGGTGTGAGTGAAACACCTAGTGCGAGTAAAGCACATGCGGTGCGCAGAGAACACACAGAAATAGAGAGAGTTAGAAATAATATACGTTTATATTATTCCGGTGATACAGGCGTGAGTATACACAGTGTGTGTGCGTGTGTGATTTGCGAATCACCCCCTTGTAATCCTCTTAGTGAGTTTTAGTGAAACGGTGCTCTCCGTAGACGTAGACTTATTTGGCTGAACCACATATATATTCTTGTGTCAATTGTTTGGTGTGTTTGTGTGTGTTTTCTCAAATTGCAGGTGTGCGAACCCTAACATGGAAAAGTGAAGATAAGGAGTCGTGGGTCATAATGAGTGTGTGTCAATGATTTAGAATTGGAAATAGTGGAGAGAGAGTGGACATATACACACAAACAAACAACACTAGGTGTTTGTTGTATTGTCTGACTGAAAAGAGAATGGTAATGTAGCTTGCAAAGGTTGAAACAAGGTAGGTGAAAGAAATTGAAAATGACCTACCAAATCATTGTGATCAGCAGATAGGAATAGAGGGATACACACATAACTTTTTGTGGCCGTTTTCAAATAGTGACTGAAAAACCAACCAAAACAATTTTTTTCCGGCACTTTGTAAGAACTATCGGGGAAAAATTAATTTTTTTCGGCGCTTAAAACCAACTTTTGCCGATGCTTTTAAAAACTGCCAGAAAAAAATCAATTTTTTTGGTGTTTTTGAAGATCTGTCGGAAAAAAAAACTTTTTTCGGCGCTTCCTAAATTGGTAGAAAAAAAACTGTTAGGGAAACACCATAATTTTGTAGTATGTGTCTCTCTCTATATATTTTGTAATGTTGATTGGCATGGAGATTGTTATATATTGATATACATATGAAAGATGAGATTATAGATATTGTAACGTCTCGTTAATTTTTCTAAAATTACGTATAAATTTTTCGCAATTATTTTAATTATTTTATTTAATTGCCAAAATGATGTTAGATGCTTTCATATATGTTATATGTATGAGATTTAAAAGTTTTGGAATTTTTTTGAATTCAGATTCTATTTTATTTTAGTGTTTTCGTTATCAGACAATCCGGGAACCTAGGAAAAACGTATGGTGGAAGTAGATCCTTAAAGTGTTCGGTTTCAAATCCGAAAGTTGTGTTGCCTTCCTTATGTCAAATAAGGAATTTAGAAATTGGTTTGAGAATTTTTGCACCTACGAATATTTTTTTAAATTGCTTACAGAGCTTGTTGGAAAGGATAGTAGTATATTTTGCTAGAAAATTAACTAAGTCTTCTCCTACTAAAAAAATTCCACCATAGAGAATGACATTATAGTAAAACTTATGAAGTTGTATGGGTAATCTAGGTAATTAACAAGTGAGGTAGTGAATTTTTATGGAGAGAATTCTAAAGTTTGAAATGTGTCACCATCCTCATCCTTCACTAAATCCACCCCTTTTCCTTGCTCATTTTGGGTCATTGGATGGTGGAATTGTTGACTAAGTCTTATATGTATATAGAGACAATTGATGGACCCATTTTCAAGCTCTCCATACATTCTCCTCTCTCCCTTAAAATCAATAGAACCACTCCCCTCTCTAAACTGATTCGACAACCCCTTGCTATCTCTCCTCTTTACTTCAAAATTTGATTTTCACCTTTTTTGCTTGAGAATTTGGTGAAACCTCCAACTAACAACTTGTGCCTTGTACTCTAATGACTCTATAGACACCATGGGTGGTAAGTGATCTCATCTCTTGTGAGTTTTTCTTCTCAAGTTCCTCTTTGTTTTATTTTTGGTAAATCTTGTGATAAATCTTAAAATCTTGTTTTCTTTTCTTAAAGATCTTGGCAAAGGAGCTTAGTTCGACTCCTCTTGCACCATTTCATTCTTGGAAAGTTTATTTGGTAAGTTGGTTTCATTTTGAGCTTCCTCCCTTTATGAACCCTAACTTGTGAATTCTTGGAAGTCTTTTATAATATTTGAAAGCATGCTTTGTTTATGATATTTCCTTGTTATTGAAGCTCAATTAAACTCAATTAAAGATTTTCTCTCCAACCTTATGCTATCTTGATCTTAAATTTATTTTGAAGCCCTAACTTTTGAATTATTAAAAAATATTTACAAACTTTTGAGAACTTGAATCTAATATTGTGAATTCTTGCAAAAGAGATTAATTTCGACTTCGTTTTTCTTTAATGGGATTGATGATAAATCCTTGAAATCCTTGTGCCATTTCGAGTTAAGTTCATTTTAAACCTCAACCTTGAGCTTATAAATCTTTAAGAATGAACTTTGTTCCTAACTTTGATAATTCTTGTTGAATTCATGTTCTTGAGCTCATTTCATCTCATTTATTGGTATTTGGTAGCTTTGGGCAATTCTTGAGACTTGATGCATTTTGTTGGAGACTTTGGATAGCTTTTGGAAACCCTTTTGCGGACTTGTTGGCATTGGACTTGAGGTAGGGGATTGACGACCCACTTTCTTTTTCGGTTACGTGGGTGCGTGCATCATTGTATGTATACTTTTACGTACTATTTGGTGTCATAACGTAGAAGTATGCTTAGGTTCCCTTTTATAATGCTCGATGATGAAATATTACTTGAGATACACTTGATGCTATAGTGTGTTTTATAAATGTGAGGCATGTTCAATTCATATATATATGAGTGGGATATATGTTGTTGGTTTTGAGGACATGGTTTGACATTGGTTAATTGAGGGATATTGCTTTATCATGACACTAGTTGCATTGGCTATACATTAATTTGGATTGCATGACCTCATATTAAACCTTTGATATTAACCTTTCGGATAGTCGCGACAACTGGATAGGAGGAGTCTCCCGGGACCTGCGGACTAGTAAGCCGCTTAATAAGGGGTGTGTGAGAACTTTTATTCTTTACACTGGTTCCACGAAATTAAATCCGTGTGGTTTGTTTAATTATTCATGGCGACACTTTATATCCGTTACCCTTAGTGGATAGGATGCATTGTATTGACATTCATTTTATATATTTATGCCACTGATATATTTATTGTTATTGATTGGTATTTGATGATGATTAACATGTTGATTACGTTTGGGGATTGTTTGTTGGCACGATTGGGGTCCCGGATTGGCACACGTGCCATATGGGACACTTGGACCGACCTAGGTTAAAAACATGCACACGGGGTTGGGTTTGTACCACTCAGATGACCGAGATCGAAATGGTGAAGCGTCTCCTACTGGGCTACTTGAAGCCCACCCTTTATTTAAAAAATTTGAGGTGAAGACCCTGCAAAGGATGAACTTTAGAATGCTCACATTGAGAATTGAAGGATATAAGTCTTTTGTGTATTTTGACTTGGATATTGTATCTTTTCACCCAAAAGCACGATATTTTGTACTTTTTGAAACTTAAAGTAAAACTTTACTGTGTATATATTATTTTGGAAGGCTAAGATGTTAGCCTATAGTATCGAAACGTATCCGTTTTAAGTTTCTATCCCACTTTATGCTTATTTTGCTAAAAGATGTATATTTTGAAAATATTGGTGTCTTACTGTTTTATGTGTTTCGAGTATATATTTTGGAATTGTTCAAGTGAAGAATGTTATTTAGATGTAAATGTATGTATAAGGTGAGTTTTGAATAAAAAACTTCGTTTTTATAAACTTTTCTAAACATACCCTTGCAATAGTTTTAAAGAAAATGATGTTTTTTGCTCACCCCAGGGGAGCATGTTATTTTTGAAAACTGAAAACATAGGACATAGTTTCTGAATATCTATGAATTTTAGGGATCGGAGGTGTCGAAAACGGATATTGTTTCAAAATTTGAGTTGTTTTGCAAATGGAATTTTGGTTTTGAAGTCACTAGCTTCAAGAATTCTGAAATTACTGTTCACAAAAATTCCAGAATTTGCTAAATTTTTCTTCTAACTCCAAAAATCCATATCTCTCGCCTTGTTGATTCAAATTGAGTTCCGTTTGTTCCCATGACTTCTCCTATGCCAGGTTTAGATATCTGAACATTGAAATTACGATTTTGCCTTTGAAATAACTATTTTACCCTTGTGCAAACATGTGATGTTGAAATGATATTTTAAGAAGCCGATTTGTTCATTTTGCTTTCTTTTCGAGTTCAAAAAACTTCTATGACTTCTCTCAAGTATGAAATGATGATTTTGCCCCTAATATAAGTTTAGAAACATATTTTACTAAAAAGTGGTCTAATAAGTTATATTTTTTGTATTCTATTTACTTTTGATGTCGCGTGTCGCTATTTGCGGACTCTGTTAGGGTTTACGAATGGCGGGGCGTGACAGATAAGTGAGTTAGACCTTTAATATGGGATGTTCAATATATATATATATATATATTTAAAAATTATTAATTTATTACGAGCTCCAAAAAAATGTTTAAACGAGTTTTTTCGCGAACATGTTCACGAACAAACGAGCTGAGCTCAGGGATACTTGTTCATCGCAATGATCAGAATTGATTTGTGACAGGGCAAGATGGAAGGATTTGATTCAAAGAAAAAAAGCTAGAGTGATTGAGAGAGGATCATTCCTTTTATGGAATCCAGATCTTTGTATATATGTGTATGCAAGAAATGGTGTTCCATCAAAGCTCTTGTATCATGACTCTTTTGTATCAACTCTATCTTTCATATTTCCACATATTGCCAGCATGGGTTCTTGTATACCCATGATGTGAGATCTTGCAGAGAGAGAGCGTCATTTTAGATCTATTGTCATCATGCGCTATTGTATACCCATGATGTGAGATCTTGCACAGTGAGAAAGAGCCATTTTAGATGTTGCACTTATTGCCATCATGAGATGAGTAATGTATACTCATGATGTGAGATCTTGGAGAGAGATAGAAAAAAAGAGTGTGTGAGAGAGAGAGGGAGAACGTCATTTTAGAAAGAAAGAAAAAAAGAGGGAGGGAGGGAGGTATTTTAGATGACAAACAAAAATAAAAACAAATGTTTATCAATAAAGGTTCTAAAATAACCTTCATCCATAAGAAAATCACTTAAAGTCATTTAAAACAATATTTTGAAGCATATTTCAAGTTAAGCATGGCTTATGGTAGTTTTAAAACCATAGTTTAAAACTTTACATTTCAAAACATTGTAATTTTCTACATGGAAAATTTCCTTGTAAAATTAAATAAAATTGCATTCGATAAAAACATTTCATGCCAAAAGGCATGTGGCATTCTTAGTACTTTAATTCCATTCACATGTGCAAAGAGTAATCTATATCCTTCTTAGTAAGATCTTGGGATAGCAATGGTCAAAACATTGGGTCACTACACTTAGTCTTTGATATCGACAAAATATGCTAATAAAATACACAAGAGAATGCATGCATGACCATGATATGAAAGTATAAGATATAAGAGATTAAAATTATTTTATATCATTAAGAAACTTATATGTAAAAATATATAAATAAATAATATAGGATACAAAAAAATACTATATAAATATTTCTTCTTGCGGGTGAAAAACAAACCCTTACATGCTCCTTCTTGCAGGTCAAGAGACAACCTTGCTCACTCTTGTGAGTAGAGAGCCAAACTTGTTCACTCTTACGGGTGGAGAGATAACCTTCGAACACTCTTGCTTCTGGGTGAAAAGCCGACCTTTGCTCACTCTTGCGGGTGGAAAGCCAACCTAATCCTCTCTTTTTAAGGTAGAGAGAAACCTTTACATTGCTTTAACAAGCTCATCCCATGCTAAGATAACTTCTTGGTCTTTCACTCACAAAGAATAAGAATTGAGATTTTTGTGTGTTACAACATATCTCTCAATAGATGGATATAGAAAATTAAAGCTCACTTGCTCACATACTTAGAGTTATAAATGAAATATCCAATTGAAAAGCTCAACTCAAGTTTGAAAACATGAATCACATTTTAATAATATGAATGATGCTCATGAGGGATTCCTATAGAAGAGATTTCTACCCAACAATGATGTTTAAGCTTGATGCTCGCATGGTGGAATTTCACACATTTTTCTATCATTCTCTTCTCTCTCCTTTTGTGTCTCACACATATTATATATATAGCTTAGAGACCAAATATAGCTGTTAAAGAGTTGTTGGGGGTATTTGATAATTTTACATTGAAAAACTAGTCATTGGAAGCCATTCCAGGCCAAATCATTCGAATTAAAATAGCCATCAATTGGCTAATTACCACCCATCAGTCGGCTGAAAAATAGTAACTAAGAACTTAAATTTTATGGTCGTATCAGCTGGCTGATGGAATACAACAACTTATAACGTCCGATATTTTTACATGCTAATTAATTTTTTTTATTAATTATTAAATGCATACGTGATTATGTGTTTAATGTGATTTTGTTCTTAGTGTATTTATGTGCTGAGCATGACTTACATGTTTTATGTGAGATTAAATTTGTAAGTTGCATGTTGTATTTTTATTTTGAGAATAATGAAAAATGTTATGAATGATTTCGGGAAATAAATGACTGAAGGGTAAATTGGTATTTTCATATTAAGAGCACTTAGTGAAAATTGTAGATATTTGGCTAAGTGTTGGGGTATGAGTGACATAGTGGTAAATAGAGAGAATGATAAGGGATATAAGGGTAATTGAGAGTCATGATGACACTCTTATAATTAACCCTAAGTTGAGAAGAATTTGGTCATTTCCCACTTTTAGGTGTTGTCTCAATTCCAACCATTGATCTTCTTCTCCCATCTTTAATCTCAACCCTTAGATCGTAGGGTCTTGTTTGGATGGTACAAAAATGTAAGAATGCATTATTCATGGTCTTTCATTTGCTAGACTTCATTTCAACTTTTGGATCTTTTATTCATTTTCCTTTCTTAATTCTCAACCCTTAGATGGTGAGAATTGTGGGTGGAGAATCTCTACATATCTTAGGTTATACTCACTTTGCAAGACTTCTATTCTCTCACGATCTCTTACTTTCTCTTTCTCTCCATACTTGTGGTGGATATCTCTTGGTGGTATTCTTGAACTACTTTGGTAAGTCTTCTATTCCAATGTAGAGTTTTCTTGCTAGAACCCTAGCTTTCATGTTCATGAATTTCCTTATTTGATATTGATTTTAGCATTCTTTTATTCATGTTATGGAAGGTTGAGTTTTCTTCCAACTACCAAGTGAGTTCCATTGATAGTAGCTCTTTAATTCATCTTGTGAAGAAACTAGTGGTGAGTTCACTAACTTGTACTCATAAGATTTCATTTCTCCATGAAACCCTAAATTAGTTATCATTAGGGTTTGAATTTATTCTTGTGGTTGGAGCCACTTTTGAATAATTTTCGGTTTATTGTGACACCATAGTAATCTTGTTGTTTATGAATGGTGTGTTGCTAGTTGGAAGCTGTCATATTGAGCACTTGGATTGGTTTGGACCTCTTTTGGGTATTCTTGTGTAGGCTTGCTTGGATTGAGGTAGGGGAAAAATGAGTTGTTTTAATTTTTGTATTAGGGTGTGTCCATCTATGTGTATATATGCCATATATATATACGAGTTGAATCTTGACAACTTAGACGATGAATTAGGCCCTTGAAAGCATGATTGTGTGATATAAGTGCTTGTGGTGATTTATTGCTTATAAATGTGAAATTGTAAGCATTATGATAAATGGAGTACAATATATTGCATAATGATAAAAACATGTATTATGATGGAACATGTTGTGAACTATTTCTTATAACTGTGAAATTGTAAGCACGATGATTTTATTGAGTACAATATATTGCAAATGAGAAAAACATATATTGTTATTGAAAATCTTGATGCATTTTGAGTACATCGTGTAGTGTCAAAATCATGGTGTTGGTATATGCGAGTCGTGGAATCATGTGTGGGTAGTCTTGTGTCAGATCATCGCAACAACTGGCCAGGAGGTGTTTCACTCCTACAGAACTAGTAAGTCCGAAAACGTGATAATGGTTTGGGAGTCGTAAGAGGGGCTCATATTCGTGACCTTTGTGGTCTAGGGGCACGTAGTTGCAAGCTAGGCTCTCGTGCAACCGCTCTTCCTTGTTAAAAGTGTGAAGTGTCAAAAACACTTGGGAAGAATCTGTGCGGTACTCTACATTACTTGATGAGCCTGTATCCTCAAAAGTAAATGGCCAGAATATGTATCTGTTAACCTGTGTTGGGCGAATAAGGTATAATATGAGGTGTGTTGAGTCATATTGCATTTAAAATGTCATATATGTGATTATGATTTCGATGTTGAAGTATGTTACGTTTGAATGACTATAATATGAGTATGTTGGGAAAAATTGCTTATTGGGTTTGATGGGGTTTTGGAATTGGCGTGAGAGCTATGCGGGACAAGAGACCGACCTAGGATTAGTAGCATAAACCTTAGGTGGGTTGTACCACTCGGACTACCGAGATTGAGGCGATGACACTTCCTCTACTAGGCTAGTGAGCTCACCCCACGACTTATATATTTTTCAGGTGGTGATCCCTTTTTGGGAGATCCGTAGTCTCTAGGTAGAGATACGGTGTTGATTTCGCCTTTTGTGCATATGGATTTTTTTTGTAGAGCTTAGTTGATGATTTACACATATGCTTATTTTGCTAAGTGTTGCAAGCCCTAAACTTATTATTTTGACAGCTAGCATGTTAACCGAGTAGTTTAGATGGATGTATGTCCCTTGGAGCATTATACGCGGGGACTTTATTCTTTTGGTGCACTTCTGAGCCAGAAATGTAAACTATTTCAATTTTTTGAAAACTATGACATGTATCGCCTTAGGACGTTTGAATATTAATCTACAAATGCTTCCGTTTAGTGTTGTGTAGTGGATTTTCATTATTGAATGTGGTTATTAGGTGTCCGGCTGAAAACAACATTTTTCTAAGCTTTCAAACAAACTCTTTTTGTTTTGAAAGGAAAAATCACTTTTTGCCTAATCCCGTGACCCCGACTAAAAATTTGGGCTTTAGAAAATGATTTTGAGTTGTTTGAAAATATTTTGGCACTTAAAAAGTTGATAGAATGCTAAAATGGAGACCGGGGGCAAAACGGTCATTTTATCGCAAATTTTCACAAAACGAAACATTCTTAAGCTCATTAGTGTAATATCAAATCAGTCTATAGGGGTTGAAGGTAATTTTCTAAAGGTCAAATTTGGACAGAATGTTTTGTTTTTTGGTGTTTGGAACAGTAATCACTGTAGCATTTTCACACCTAAGTTGTTGGGCGTAGTCTAGTGCGTGTGACAATTTTCAAAACCTCATATCTCTTTTTCCGTATATCGGATCGAGTCGATTTTTGTTGCGTTGGAACACTGACATCTTGAACTTATGTTTAGGTTTTTTAATCACTTGAGTTAATGTAACACCCCGTGTTATTTTTCTTTTTTCTGAAATTATTTAAATTTTAATTCCAGTAATGACGTCACTTGTTCAAGACGTATTAATTATTCTTGGTATTTGAGACCTGTAAATTTTTCGCGTTTAGTTTTAAAGTCGACTGGATGACTTTACGGTTTCTCTTTGACGACTACGTGAATTCTTGTTGTCAATTATACGGTCTCGTTTCGACGTTAGTTTATTCGACGTTTAATGATTAGTGCTTCGATTGGATGACGACACATTTTAATTGGTCGGGCTTGTTTAAGTGTTCCGACATTTGGGTTTCTACCCCGATGTATTTAATTGGGCGTCCCGTTATTAATTCGGGCTTACGAGATTATGTTTGGGTGTTCTCAATAATTATTGGGGTTTACTGTGTATATATATATATATATATTTAATTATATATATATTGTAGTGGGGATTATTTCGTGATTTTGGAGAAATGAAGGGTTAGTTTTGCAATTAGGTCATATATATATGTATATGTATATACAGACCCGTATCATCTCCTTTTCCACAACATCAGACCTCTGCTACACTCCTTCGCACGACGACCTTGTCCCTTCCACCTCCATGGTCGCCGGCTGAGACAGAGAGAGACGATCGGAGGAGAGTGAGAGTTGGTTGAGGAACGGGTCACCATAACGGACAACCGCGCAGCTGGAGAAGACATGGCGAGAGGCTGCGGCTGGAGCAGGGTTGGACGGCGACGGCGTCTTGCAGTGGTGGCGTCGTGACCTGGAGGAGGCGGCGTAGGGCGGCGTAGGGCGGCGCCGGTGGTGGCACAAGGGACGGCCAGCGCAGTGACGCGCGTGAGTAGGGGCGACTCTGGCCAGGCTTCGGCCATTTTTTCGGTCAACTTCCTGTGATCGGTTTGAGCCAATTTTTGGTGAGTAGATCCGTATATACATGGTATTCATCATATATTAATTTCGTGAATTTAGGATGAACGATTTTCCCGGAAATCGCGTTTATAGGTTATAGTTTTCGTTTGGGTTAATTTAGATTTACTCAAATTAATTAACCTATTATTAATGGGTTTTGTATATATCGTATAGGTTGTCGAGACGGACATTTCGATATATTCAAAATATTTGTCGGACAATTTTGGTCGGCGGGCTTCATATTCGGGCGCTGGTACTGTGTTGTTTCGGACTGTTCGGTAACGTATAAATTAGGTGTGAAATTATATTTCTCACTCCGCATTATTGAAGTAGTTTAGGGGTGGAAACCCTTATTTAATTTAATATAGATATATTAAATTGCTAGTTTAAATATCTATAAATTGTTTAGAATCGGAATGGACTTAGGGATTAATTTAAGAAAATTTATTAAATTATTCCTATGTGATTAAATAATATTTTTATTTAAATTAAATAAGAATAGACGGCTTAGAAACCCTTACGAATTTAAATGGGTTATTAGAGATTCGAAAATCTTAGACGATATGCTATGATCCTTTTGGTATACGTGAAATAATTGTTTAAATTATTTTAAAAAGACATGTTAATTGAAATTGAAATATTTTCTAAAGAATTAAAGAAAATATATTGTTTAGAACATGAATATATTTTCTCACGATTTAAATGCTTTAATATATTTTTAAAAGCATGTACAGAGATTTGAGATTTATGTTGATATTACCATGTGGGTATTTTCATAAATATGGTGCATTACATATTTATGTTGAACATGATTTTATTGCGTACACCATGTATTGTGAGATATGGGTGTTGGTGCATGTAGTGCATGATTTCACCATTTGCAGAGAGATTCATTTGGTGTGGTCTACTTCCTTTGTGCGTGAGGCACGAGTAGACGTTTGTGTTTGGATCGTCGAAACAACTGGCCAGGGGGTGCTTCTTGCTCCCACAGAACTAAAAAGCTGAGAAACGCAGATGATAGGGGGAGGACATAGCGTCCAAAGCCTATGCGCATGACCGCGTCGTGGAGGACGTCTTCCTTGGTTAAAAGTGTGAAGTGTCAAAAGCACTTGGGAAGAACGGTTCAATGAGTCCACATTCCCTAGTGAGCCTGTAGACTTAGGGGAATGGTGGAGAATGATCCGGTTACCCTTTGGGAGGGTGTCTTTTTGTGTGTGTGTACTACAGGCGGTCTGTTAGTACTGTCACGCCCCGAATTCCTAGGACTCCGAAACCCGAGCCTAAGAGTTAAGGGAGTGATTGCGGAAGTAAAAAGAAACGAAAACAAAGAGGCATTCAGTCATCAAACACCCATAAAGGGTTGCAATGAATGCCTAGATACCATGCTGTCACGCCCCTAAAGGGTGACGCAAACCAAGCGACTACTAGAGTCAACAATAACAAAGAAGTACATGGAATAACAATAAAAATATACTCCATGCCAACACGAATACTAAAAATACAAGAGTATCCTTAGATACCAACAGACACGCTCCTAAATCCCTAAGACTCCCGAACAGGGACATCCAAGGAATCCAGAATGTGATCCTTAACATGAATGACCAACTAAGACATCATTAACCGTGAAAACATATGGGTTAATGATAGATATGGTATATTTAATACCCAAATGACTAATAAAACTAAGCAGCGGAATCTAACGAAAATCCGGCAGAGTTCCGTTTGTAAATGGAACATCCGGACAACCAAACACAACACAATAACCTGCCCAAAACAATTCAATAATCATAATGGCTTCCAAGCCCCACATTCATCAATCCTAATAGGGCCGAGGTAGTGGAAAGAAACCAAAACCCCTCTAAACCCTCTAACATTAACAGAGCCACAAATGCTCGAATAAAAATACAGTAAAGCACCTAGCTGTGCAGAATAAATACAATAATCTCCTGAAAGAATAAATACAGGAAGTAAAAGATACATCAACAGGGATATGCCAACAGACTGGCTCCCAAAAGAAATACATGATAATCCCATAACAATGGGTAAAGAAGCTGAAAGAAGAATACTACCGTCCCCAAACCCAGTCGCGCTGCAACCGTAACCGCATCACCCAACGCAACTCCAAAACCTGTAACAAGGAAACAAAAGAAGCTGCCGTTGCACTGCATCCTGCCCATAGCCGTATAATTCCTGCAACCTGGCGTGGAATTCCAGGGGGGCAAATGAAATTCCCTCCGTGAGCAAATAAGCTCAGTGGGAAAAGATATCCTAACTACCACATCCTCTGATAGTTTAGGTAAAGCTAAACCGTCTAATAAGATATAAATATAGCCCAACTAGTCCCATCCACGCAAACCCAAGTCACACGCTCATATATTATCGTAAACGAGTATACATAAGTATATAGGGAATATATATATATATATATATATATATATATACACACATATATATATATATATAAATACACAACGTGAGTCTCTAAAACTCGTACTCCAAGTACCCAACACCAGTAGTCTACACTACTCTCACCAACGTACACTAGGTATACGATACTAAGGTCCAGTCTAACAAATCACCAAATTACTCACAACACAATTCAGAAGATCCAACCGAGGAGATCACACTCACCTCTAATATCCACAAGGAAACAAAAGCCACCAATAGTACCAAGGAAGGCTCAAATCCTACACCCCGATAACACAGGAAGGAAAACACCCACGTCCTTGCGTACTAACACAATCGTCATCAATATATATATATTTATATATATATACAATATATATATATAACAAATCTCATCCCTCTCCTAGAGTAATTCTGTACCTCAAGGATGGGATCACCCCATCATCTCACTATGCGAAAACCTCAATGCTATCTCCAACAAGTCAATAAGTCACCAACGGGATAAATCAATCACTAACACTTGCACTATAAGCTACAAAGCCACCCGATCAATTCACTAAGAGTACAAGACCTCAACTCACAAGAACGACCACTTAAGGGTCACCAAAACGAAGCAAAGGAAAAGAGTTCCCAATGCTAACCAACAGATAACCAAGACCACGATGTCAAGGTTAAGATACCACCAGTGAACAAGGACACAAGCGAACAAGGAAACCGAAAATGAATGGCCGAGCATGAAGGTTATAAAAATGAGGAATCCCAGGGATTCAATAGTTTTTTAAGAAAAAGGTTTTCAAACTCGAACCAATCCTTTTGGTATCCATGCCCCTAACGTAAGAAAAACTCATATCACCTAGGTGGTGATACCAACAACCAAGAAGAAGTGTGAGGCAATACTATATGTGTGCACTGAACGACACCAAGCCTCATAACCGAGACGTAGAACGATCCGAAGAAAAGGTGAAACAAGAAACCACCTTTCAAAATACTACAAGTCGAGATTTTGAGAAAGGAGTCTCAAAATCTCAGAATCTCGAGACAAGTGACAAGATAGTTTTCTTTTAGAAAATCACACAATAAAAATGACCGTCTTGCCCCCGGTCTCCGTCAATTTGCCATCACCGGCTTTTAAAGTTGAAATCATTTTAAAGAAGATCCCAAGATCATTTTATAAAGTGTCAAAACTTTTCATTCCTACGGGGGTAGGCGAAAACGGGTTTTTCCTTTTAAATACAAAGAGTTTATTTAAAAACATTAGAAAACACCGTTTTCGAAATGACAGCCAAACAAGAGGGAACATAACTCCACGGATTTCTATAATGTCTGAGAGAACAAAGAAAGGACGAACAACACGTTGGACTCACGGAAGACAAATATCCGTTCCAACTCCACCAACTCAAATGACACCACAAGGAAGAGGTTCGGCACCACACCGTAACCAACGACTCAAGGAATGACGTACAAGTCAACGACTACGTACTAGCGTACAAAACACAGTAAAAGGAATGCTTAGGGGAATGAACTAAGCATGAGGAACAACCCTACAGTACTCCAAGTACTTAATGAAATCACTTCGATCATAACCTCTACCCATTCCTCAAAAGAATGAAAACACTTAAAGGTCTATACTACGACATCCACTAAGACCACAATCACATCAACCGCCTTATCTAATACCTCAATCACGATTGACACTAAGTCAATCACTGACCTCAAATCTCTAAAGATATCACACAACTAACTACAACCTCAAAACAATTGACAGTCCTCTCTAAAGCCTCAACTCAACCTCAATTCTACAATCCATCTCTAACTTCAACTAATCACAACCACAAGACTACTAACCACATCTCTGAGGCTACTAACCACAATCTCTAAGGCCTCAACTCAAAGTCAAGCCTACGGTCCACCACTAGCCTCAACTAGCCACATAGATCACTATGCCAATATATAACCTCCCCTACGAGCACAAGGTATACAACACAAGTATAAGGACATACGCCTCGTTTATACTTTAATAATTACTGCTTTTAATTCCCGTTTTCACATCTATCAGTTTCAACTGAGCATTTTATAAAATGAATTCATTTTGCATATTCATAAATAATCATGCTCCAACATATATATACATATCAATAAATCACATGGTGATATGCAACGCACCGTACTCACAGACCGCCTGTAGTACACACACACAAAAACACACCCTACCAAAGGGTCCTGGATCATTCTCCACCATTCCCCTAAGTCTGCAGCTCACTAGGGAATGTGGACTCATCGAACCGTTCTTCCCAAGTGCTTTTGACACTTCACACTTTTAACCAAGGAAGACGTCACCCACGGCCCAGCCGTGTCACATAGGGCCTTGGACTATGTGTCCTCCCCCTAACATAAATATCACGAGCTCCCTCAGGACTCCTAAACACGTTTCTCAGCTTTTTAGTTCTGAAGGCGTGAGACCTCCTGGCCAGTTGTTTCGACGATCCAAACACAAACGTCTACTCGTGCCCCACGCACAAAGGAAGTAGACCACACCAAATGAATCTCTCTGCAAATGGTGAAATCATGCAACACATGCACCAACACCCATGTCTCACAATACATGGTGTACGCAAATAAATCATGTCCAACATAAATATATCATGCACTATATTTATGAAAATACAACCACATGATAATATCAATAAAATCTCAAAATCTCTGTACATGCTTTTAAAAATATATTAAAGCATTTAAATCATATGAAAATAATTTCATATGCCATTCATGTTCTCCAAAAATATATTTTCTTTAATTCTTTAGAAAATATTTCAATTTCAATTAACATGCCTTTTTAAAATAATTTAAACAATTATTTCACGTATTCCAAAAGGAACCTAACACATCGTCTAAGCTTTACGAATCTCTACTATCCCATTTAAATTCGTAAGGGTTTCTAAGCCGTCCATTCTTATTTAATTTAAATAAGAATATTATTTAATCATATAGGAATAATTTAATAAATTTTCTTAAATTAACTCCTAAGTCCAGTTCCGATTCTAAACGAATTATAGATATTTAAATTAACGATTTAAAATATCTATTATTAAATTAAATAAGGGTTTGCACACCCCAAACTACTTCAATAATGTGGAGTGAGAAATAAAGTTTCCCACCTAAATATACGTTACCGAACAGTCCGAAACAGCACAGTATCGGCGCCCGAACACGAAGCCCGCCGACCAAAATCGTCCAAAAACTATTTCGAATATATCGAAATGTCCGTCTTGACAACCTATACGATATATACGAAGCCCATTAATAATCGGTTAATTAATTGGGTTAAATCTAAAATAACCCAAACGAAATCTATAACCTAAAAATGCGATTTCCGGGCAAATCGTTCATCCTAAATTCACGAAATTAATATATAACGAATACCATGTATATACGGAGCTACTCACCGAAAATCGGCTCAAACCGATCACCGGAAGGTTGCCGAAAAAATGGCCAAAGTCCAGCCGGACTCCCCTGTCGCGCGAACAGCACTGGCCGTCCCTGGCGCCACCACCTGCGCGACCACCACCCAGCTCGCCGACCCTTGCCTTGCGCCACCAGCCGCCGTCGACCACAGCCACTGTGAACCGCCGCCGAACCGCCGCTGCTACGCACTGCAACCAGTCGCGCAGCTCAGCCGACTCTTACTCTCTCCCGATCGTCTCTCTCTCTCTCTCTCACCCTCTCGCCGGCGACCATGGTGGCCGCCGCCCATGGAGAAGACGAAGTCCGTGTGAAGGAGAGGAGGAAGAGTAGCAGTTGAAGAAATGGGCTCAGTCGTGTAGAAGAGGAAGCAGATACGGGTCAGTCGTGTATACATATACATATATATCTAACCTAATTGCAAAACTAACCCTTCAAGTATCCGTAATTGCAAAAGCAACCCTTTAATTATCCTAAATTGCGAAATGAACCCACTTCATTATATATATATATAATTAATTATATATATATAATAAGTCCCAACAATTACCGGAAGTCTCCAAATAATATCGTGTAACCCCGAAAGTCCACGGGACACCCAATAACCAAATTAGTCCGAAAGAAATATACCGGTTTAGGAATCCAACAACCGGAACACCAAGAAGGTAATTTAATATGCTTCACCCCCGATTCGTAAAAGTACTAACACCGTAACCGAAATAATCAAAACGATACCGTGTAGTCGAGAATAAGAATTCGCGTAGTCGTCAAAGAGAAACCGTAAAGTCATTCAGTCGACTTTAAAACTAAATGCGAAAAATTTACAGGTATCAAATACCAAGAATAAACAATACGTCATAAACAAGTGACGTCATTACTGAAATTAAATTATAAATAATTTCAGTAAAAAGAATAATAACACGGGGTGTTACAAGTACGGTGCGTTGCATATCATCATGTGATTTTATTGATATGTATATATGATATTGGAGCATGTTAAATTTTTGAATATTGCAAAAATAAATTCTTATTTTATAAATGCTCAATTGAAAGTAATTAATGTGAAACATTAATTAAATGCGGAAATTGGAAAAGTATAATGGATTATAATCTTATACTTGTAGTTATATGCCTTTAGGGGAGGTTAGGTATATTGACGTTGTGACTTCTGTGGTTAGTTAAGGTTAGAGATGTACGGTTGAGTTGATGTGGAGTGATGCCTTAGAGAATGTGGTTAATGGTTTAGTGATTGTGGTTAATAATTTGGTGATTGTGGTTGGCTGTGTGACCTTGTTAGAGATTGGAGGTTAGAGATTGATTTTAGTATCAGTTACGAATTGGTGCCTTCGAGAAGGCGGGTGATGATTGTGAGTTGTAGTGTGGACCTTTTGGTGTCTTTCACTTTTGAGGAACAGGCTATCAACTGTAGTTGAGATTTTGATTGGTGAGTAGAGGTTATGGTTGAGTGACTTTATTAAATACTCGAGGTACTGTAGCATGACAGTCTTGGTTCTAGTACTTAGTTTATTCCCCTAAGTATTCCCTGTACTGTGTTTTGTACGCCAGTAAATAGTCGTTGACTTGTATGCCATTCCTTGAGTCAGTGGTTACGGCGTGGTGCCGAGCCTCGTCCTCGTGGTGTCACTTGATGTTGTGGAGTTGGAAACGGATTATTGTGTTCCGTGAGTCCAACGTATTGTTCTTCCCTTATTGTCCTCTTGGACATTATAGGAATCCGTAGAGTTGTGTTTCCTCTTATTTGGCTGTCATTTTGAAAACGGTGTTGTCACGCCCCGAATTCCTAGGACTCCGAAACCCGAGCCTAAGACTTAAGGGAGTGATTGCGGAAGTAAAAAGAAACGAGAACCAAAAGACATTCAATCATCAAACACCCGTAAAGGGTTGCAATGAATGCCTAGATACCATGTTGTCACGCCCCTAAAGGGTGACGCAAACCAAGCGACTACTAGAGTCAATAATAACAAAGAAGTACATGGAATAACAATAAGAATATACTCCATGCCAACACGAATACTAAAAACACAAGAGTATCCTTAGATACCAACAGACACGCTCCTAAATCCCTAAGACTCCCGAACTGGGACATCCAAGGAATCCAAGATATGGTCCTTAATACGAATGACCGACAAAGACATCATTAACCAAGAAAACACATGGGTTAATGATAGAAATGGTATATTCCATACCCAAATGACTAATAAAACTAAGCAACGGAATCTAACAAAAATCCGGCAGAGTTCCGTTTGTAAATGGAACATCCGGACAACCAATTACAACACAATAACCTGCCCAAAACAATTCAATAATCACAATGGCTTCCAAGCCCCACATTCATCAATCCTACTAGGGCCGAGGTAATGGAAAGAAACCAAAACCCCTCCAATAATCAACAGAGCCACAAATGCTCGAATAAGATACAGTAAAGCACCTAGCTGTGCAGAATAGATACAATAACCATCAGAAAGAATAAATACAGGAGCTAAAGAATACATCAACAGGGATATGCCAACAGACTGGCTCCCAAAAGAAAATACATAACAATCCCATAACAATGGGTAGAGAAACTGAAAACGGATACCTATCGTCCCCAAACCCAGTCGTGCTGCAACCGTAACCGCATCACCCAACGCAACTCCAAAACCTGTAACAAGGAAACAAAAGAAAGTTGTTGTTGCACTGCATCCTGCTCATAGCCGTATATTTCCTGCAACCTGGCGTGGAATACCAGGGGGCGAATGAAATTCCCCTGTGATCAAATAAGCTCAGTGGGAAAAGATACTCTAACTACCACATCCTCTGGCAGTTTAGGTAATGCTAACTATATATCAAGATATATATATATATATATAACCCAACTAATCCCATCCACGCAAACCCAAGGCACGTACTCACATGTTACCGTACATAAGTATATATATAACGGGGATACATATATATATATATATAAATACACAACATGAGTCTGTAATGTATAACTAAGACTCGTACTCCAAGTACCAACACTAGTAGTCTACACTACTCTCATCAACGTACACTAGGTACACGACACTAAGGTCAAATCTAACCAATCATCCAGCGCTCACAACGCTAACCATAAAATCTTAATAGAGGGAATCACACTCACCTCTAATATCCACAAGGATCGAATCCACCACTAGTACCAAGGAATACTCATAACTCACTCCCCGATAACACAGGAGGAAAAATACTCACGTCCTTGCGTACTAACATAACCGTCATCTATATATATATATATATATTGTAAATTGTAAATGTACAATATATATATATATATATATATATATATATATAAAACAAACCTCATCCTATTCCTAGAGGAAAATCTACCTCTCAAAGGCTAGATCACCTCAATCATATCACCATACCATAAATCAAATCGACCTCATAATGCTATCATCAATAGGGTTAATCACATCACTAACACTCTCACTGTAGGCGAGGAGAACCCAATCAAATCACCAGGAGTACACGAACTCAACTCACAAGAACGACCACCTAATGGTCACCGAAACAAAGTAAAGGAAAATACTTCCCAATGCTAAACCAACAGATAACCGAGACAACAATGTCAAGGTTAAAACATCACAAGTGTTTAAGGAGAACACCTGGACAAGGAACCCAATACACTCGGTATCCATGCCCATAACATGTGGAACAACTCGAATCACCTAAGTGGTGACATCAAAACCAAGAAGAAAGGAAGGGCAACACTATATGTGTGCACTGAACAACACCGAGCCTCATACCCGAGACTTAGAAATGATAGGAAGCAAAGGTGAAACAATGGAACACCTTTCAAAACTCTACAAGATGAGATATTGAGAAAGAAGTCTCGAAATCTCAGAATCCCAAGAAAAGTAATAAAATAGTTTTCCTTTTAAGAAACCACATAGTAAAAATGACCGTCTTGCCCCCGGTCTCCGTCAGTTGCCATCACTGGCTTTTAAAATTTGAAAATATTTTTAAAGAAGATCCTAAGATCATTTTATAAAGTATTAAAACTTTTCATTTCTACGGGGGTAGGCGAAAACGGGTTTTTCCTTTTAAATACAAAGAGTATAGAAAACACCGTTTTCGAAATGACAGTCAAATAAGAGAAACACAACTCTATGAATTCCTGTAATGTCTGAGAGGACAGTAAAGGAAGAGCAACACGTTGGACTCATGGAAGACAACCATCCGTTCCAACTCCACCAAATCAAATGACACCACGAGGAAGAGGTTCGGCACCACACCGTGACCGACAACTCAAGGAATAACATGTAAGTCAAGGACATGTACTAGTATACCAACACTGTACAAGAAATGCTTAGGGGAATGAACTAAGCACTAGAAACCACGCTACAATACCCTAAGTACTTAATGAAATCACTTCAATCATAACCTCTACCCATTCCTCAAAAGAATGAAAAACACTTAAAGGTCTATACTACCACATCCACTAAGACCACAATCACATCAACCGCTTTATCTAAGGCCTCAATCACAATTGATACTGAGTCAATCACTGACCTCAAATCTTTAAAGATATCACACAACTAACTACAACCACAAAACAATTAACAGTCCTCTCTAAGGCCACAAATCAAAATCAACTCCACAATCCACCACTAGCCTCAACTACTCACAGAGATTACTACGTCAATGCACTTAACTTCCCTCAAGGGCATAAAAGCATATAACACAAGTATAAAGATTATATGTTTCATTTATACTATAATGATTTCCTCATTTAAAGTCTTGTTTCACATTATTCATTTTCAACTGAGCATTTATAAAATATGAATTTAATTTACAATATTCATAAATAACATGTTCCAACATCACATGTAATATAGCACATATACATGTCAAACGAGATCACATCAATAATAGGCAGTGTAATGTGACTCAACACTCCCCGTGATACTCACACACAACACACCCTTCCCAAGGGTAACGGATACAAACTCTGTCCACTCATCATAGTGTAGAGTTACCACACCGACCATTCCCAAGTGATTTTTCTCTCTATCACTTCAACAGGGAAGACGGTTGTACGAGAGCCCAACTTGCAACTCCGTACGCCATGACTACCCTTGAGTCAAGAACATGAGCCTCTACCTGGACTCCTAACTCACATTTGCCGGCTTTTTAGTTCCGTAGGCGTGATACCTCCTGGCCAGTTGTTGTGATGATCCGACACAGAGACACCCATACTTGAGTACACAACTCATACATATCAACATCGTGATTTGACACTACACGACATTCTCAACAGGCACCCCGGGCCTCAACATAAATATGTAATACACCATATTTATGAAAATACCAACATGGTAAATATCAACACAAATCTCAAATCTCTGTACATGCTTTTTAAAAATATATTAAAGCATTTAAATCGTGAGAAAATAGATTCATGTTCTAAACAATATATTTTCTTTAATTCTTTAGAAAATATTTCAATTTCAATTAACATGTCTTTTTAAAATAATGTAAACAATTATTTCACAAAAAAAAATGGACCTAGAATAGCATCTAAGTCTCTCACGTCCAACGTTTACAAAATCTTCTAGCTCATTTAATTCTCGAGGGAATTTCTAAGTCGTCTATTCCTATTCAATTCAATTAGGAATATATTTAATCTCGTAGGAAATAATTTAATAAATTTTTTAAAATTAATTCCTAAGTCCAATTCCAATTCTAAGCAATTTATAGATATTTAAATTAACGATTTAATATATCTATATTAAATTAAATAAGGGTTTTGCACCCCTAAACTACTTCAATAATGCAGAGTGAGAAATATAATTTCCCACCCAATTTATACGTTACCGAACAGTCCGAAACAGCACAGTACCGGCGCTCGAATATGAAGCCCGCCGACCAAAATCGTCCAAAAACTATTTCGAATATATCGAAATGTCCATCTCGACAACCTATACGATATATACGAAGCCTATTAGCAATAGGTTAATTAATTGGGTTAAATCTAAAATAGCCCAAACGAAAATTCGAAACTTCAAATCGAATTTCCCGACAAACCATTCAAGCGTAAAATTACGAAATTTTTACATGTCGTACCTGACATATAGACGAAGATACCCTCTGAAAATCAGCCCAAACCGAGCTCGGGAAGTCGACCGAAAAAATGGTCGAAGGTTCGGCCAGACTACACTGTTGCGCGAACTGCTACAGTGCGCGTCGCCTCTGCGCGACCCAGCTGATGCGCCACCACCTGCAGCTCTGGCAACCCCTACACAATGCCGCCGACCACTCAGCAACCGTCGCTACTCGCCGCAGCTGCACCAGGTCAGGCGCCGCTCGCCGTCCCCTTCCAAGACGTGATCGTCTCTCCTCTCGGTCGTCCTCTCCATGGCCAACTCTCTCTCTCTCTCCACGACCTCTCTCTCTCTCTCTCTACCTCTCTCAGCCGACAACAATGGTGATGAGTGAGAACAAATTCGGTCGTGCGTGAATGAGCTGTATGAGAAGGCTAGGTCGTCTCTCAACAATCAGATATACATATATATTTATATATATATATATTCATCTAAAATAAATATATATATCAATACCCACATATATAGATGTATCCCCATTAATAATATGTGTCCAATAAATCCCAAAATATATTGGGAGCCTCCAAATGTAATCTCGCAAACCTGAAATAATAATGGGACGCCCAATTAAATACACCGGGGTAGAAACTCAAACGTCGAAACACTTAACAGGCCCAATCCAATTAAAATGCGTCGTCATCCAATCGAAACACTAATCATTAAATGTCGAATAAACTAACGTCTCGTCGCTCCGTCGAAACTCCAAACACTAAACGTCGAACCGAAATCGCGTAGTTGTCAAAGAGAAACCGTAAGTTGTCCCGTCGAATTTAAAAGTAAACGCGAAAAATTTACAAGTATTAAATACCAAGAATAAATAATACATCATGAACAAGTGACGTCATTACCGAAATTAAATCAGAATTAATTTCAGTAAAAAGAATAATAACACGGGGTGTTACAGGTGTTTTCTAAACTTTTTTTGTATTTAAAAGGAAAAACCCGTTTTCGCCTACCCCCGTAGAAATGAAAAGTTTTAATACTTATAACTGATCTTAGGATCTTCTTTGAAAAGATTTTTAACTCTAAAACCCGGTGATGGCAATTGACGGAGACCGGGGGCAAGACGGTCATTTTTGAATGTGTGATTTCCTAAAAGAAAACTATTTTATTACTAGAGATTATGAGATTTTGAGACTTCTTTCTCAAAATCTCAACCCGTAGTGTTTTGAAAGGCGGTTCCTTGTTTCACCTTTTCTTCGGTTTATTTCTAAGTCTCGGTTATGAGGCTTGGTGTTGTTTAGTGCACACATATAGTGTTGCCCTTCTCTTTTTCTTGTTTATCTGATGTCACTACCTAGGTGACTTGAGCTTTATTACGTTAGAGGCATGGATACCAAATGGATTGGTTCGAGTTGTAAAACATTTTTCTTAAAAACTATTGAATCCTTGGGATTCATCTTTTTATAACCTTTACTCTCGGCCATTCATTTTTGGTTTTCCTTGTTCGGTTTGTTCCCTAAACACTTGTGGTGGTTTTCTTCATCTATAATGAGAGTGTTAGGGATTTGATTAAACCTATTGATGATAGTGTTATGAGGTTAATGTGGTGATGTGATTCATTGTATTGAGGAAGTGATATGATTGAGGTGACCTAGTACTTGAGAGGTAGACTTTCTCTAGGAATGGAATGAGGTTTGTTATATATATACATTGTATATATATATATATATATATATTGATGATGGTTGTGTTAGTACGCAAGGACGTGGGTGTTTTCCTTCTTGTGTTATCGGGGTGTGGGATTTGAGCCTTCCTTGGTACTAGTGGTGGATTTTGTTTCCTGTGGATATTAGAGGTGAGTGTGATCTCCTCTGTTGGATCTTCTAATTTGTGTTGTGAGTAATTGATGATTTGTGAGGTTTGACTCAGGTGTTGTGTACCTAGTATATGTTGGTGAGAGTAGTGTAGACTACCGGTATTGGTACTTGGAGTATGAGTCGTAGTTGTACCTTATAGACTCAGGTTGCATACTTATACATGTATACTTATATATATATATATATGTATATATATGTATTCCCGTTATATACTTACGTACGGTAGTATATGAGCGTGCCTTGGGTTTTGCGTGGATGGGATTAGTTGGGCTATATATGTATCTTGCTAGATAGTTTGACATTACCTAAACTACCAGAGGATGTGGTAGTTAGAGTATCTTTTCCCACTGAGCTTATTTGCTCACAGGGGTATTTCATTTGCCCCCTGGTATTCCCACGCCAGGTTGCAAGAAATATACGACTATGGGCAGGATGCGGTGCAACGGCAGTTTTCCTTGGTTTTCTTGTTACAGTTTTGGAGTTGCGTTGGGTGATGCGGTTACGGTTGCAGCGCAACAGGTTTGGGACGATAGTTTTCTGCGGATAGTTTCTTTACCCATGTTTGGTGGGATTGTCATGTATTTATTCTGGGAGTCAGTCTGTTGGCATATCCCTATTGATGTATTCTTTATTTTTCCTGTATTTATTCTTTCAGGATGTTGTTGTATCTATTCTACACAGCTAGGTGCTTTACTGTATTCTTATTCGAGCATTTGTGGCTCTGTTGATTATAGAGGGTTTGGAGGGGTTTTGATTTTTTCCACTACCTCAGCCCTAGTAGGATTGATGAATGTGGGGCTTGGAAGCCATTGTGATTATTGAATTGCTTTGGGCAGGTTATTGTTTTGTGGTTGGTTGTCCGGATGTTCCATTTACAAACGGAACTCTGCCGGATTTTCGTTAGATTCCGCTGCTTTGTTTATTATCCATTTGGGTATTAAATATACCATTTCTATCATCAACCAATATGTTTTCATGGTTAATGATGTCTTAGTTGGTCATTCATGTTAGGGATCACATCCTGGATTCCTTGGATGTCCCAGTTCAGGAGTCTTAGGGATTCAGGAGAGACTCTGTTGGTATCTGAGGATACTATTGAGTTTTAGTATTCTTTTTGGCATGGAGTACATTTTTCATTATTACTCCATGTATATTCTTGTTATTGTTGACTCTAGTGATCGCTTGGCTTGCGTCACCCTTTCTGGGGCGTGACAGCATGATATCTGAGCATTCATTGCACCCTTTTGTGGGTGTTTGATGATTGAATGTCGTTGGTTCTCATTTCTTTTTACTTCCGTTCACCCCCTTAGCTCTTAGGCTCGAGTTTCTGAGTTCTAGGAATTCGGGGAGTGACAGTTAATGTCTTTTTGAGTAATTTATGTTCATTTGAAAATGACGGTATATTTTAAACTTTTACATGTCGCGGCCCTTCTTTAGAAATTTATATTTTTCGGTTCGTTTACTCAAATTCATTTCCGTTTCTTTTTATGAACTTCTTAGAGTCTCATTTATTATATATATCTTGAGTTTTTGGGTTGTGGTCCTAGTGCCTCGATTTTGGCAACCGAACTCGTGTTTTGGCCGTTTTGTTTGATTTTGGTTGATATTGTCCGATACTGTTTTTCAACTTCCATATTTTGTGTTTCATTACTCCGAATAAAGTCCCATTTGTTTCTATGATTTGTCCTATGTCCAAATTCTTGATAGAAAATTTGAAATGTCAATTTTACCCTTGAAATGACTATTTTACCTTTGGTGAAAATGGGGTACTTAACTTTCTGTTTTGGTCGGCGTTGTCCGACACCGTTTTCAAAACTTTATATCTCTCACTTCGTTACTTAAATTTAGGTCTCGTTTGTTCCTACGGCTTATGCCAGGTCCAAAATTTGTAGTTGCACTTTGAAATTATCATTTTACCCCTGATTTGACCATTTTATCCTTGGGTAAACATGGGGTGGTGGAATGACCCGTTTAGAGTGTTGTTTGAGTCGTTTCATTTCCTTTTTGATCTCGAGTGATCTTTTTGTCATCTTTGGTGCGTGAAATAACTATTTTACTCTTGTACGGGTATTTGACAACTTAATGAGATTTTTATTTGTTTATTTTCACTTCCACTTCACTCCCTTAAGTCTTAGGCTCTTGTTTTGGAGTCTTTGGAAATTTGGGGCGTGACAACTGGCTAAAAACCACATAAGCCGGCAGATTGTTCCTTCCAGCTCTGTTTCAGCCTAGTTTCACTCTTTTGGTCATAACTCTTTCTACGTAGCTCAGATTGAGGCGTTCTTTAGCTCATTGGAAAGTTGACTTCAAGCTCTTGAGTTATGGTCGTTTGAATGTGACAATTCATTTCAATCTTTTAGACCACATGACGGTATTTCGGGAAATCTTTGGGGATCTTTCCGAAATGACTTAGAAACTCTCCTAGAATGTCTTAGAGACTTATTAAGGTCCTTGACCTTCCTAAAGTCAATATTGAGATGATAAAATAATATTTTAATTTAAACAAATTCTTAATATTTGACAAAAACTTTTCATGATTGAAACAATTTTATTCAAAGCCTTAATACACATCTAGAATCTATTTCAAGTGATATGAAATAGTTTATGATTCTAGGACAACATCTTTGTTGAGTTCTTCCATACAGGCTCGGCCTTGGGCCTAGGTGGCCTCCTAGGGCCCAAGGGGCCTCAAAATTATTATTTTTGTTCTATTAGTATTAGGCCCAAAATATAAAATATATATATATATATATGTTAGTATAGGCCCAAACATAAAAATATTTTTTACCCAGCCCAATGTCAATTCATATGTTAAACTAATAAAATCCAGCTCATTCTTCCAATAATTAAATTAAAACAAACTCAACCCAAAGAAAACTTAAAACTAATACAAGGACTTTGAATGTATATAAAGACGCCCCAATTTTTTTTTCTATTTGTATTAGTATAGGCCCAAATATGAATTTTTAAGTTATTGTCCAATATAAATTAGAACTCAACCCAATATTACACTTATAAATGGGAAAGTTCCTTTAGAATAACATTTTTGCTCTCTAATTTGTTTTACTAGGACACATAAGTTCTATTTTTGACAAGCATTTACAAATAAGTTCAAATTCAATTTTTATTTCAAAAGTATCTTATACTAATCATTCCTTTCATACTCTTCATATTTCTATGCTTTAATATGTGAAATTTATACAAAAGAAACACAAAGTAATTATGTAGGGCTTTTGCTATTCGTTTGAAATTTAAATCTATAAAATACTTACATTTTTTTAAAAAAATTGCATCGGGTGAAGTGAAGGGGCCCAAAAAAAAATTCGCGTGAGAAATTTGCATCGTGTGAAATGAAAGGCTCCCAAAAAAATTTCGCCTAGGGCCCCAAAAGTTTTTGACACTCTTAGGGCCGGCCCTACTTCCATAGGGAGGGAGGCATTTTAGGTCTTGCACTTATTGGCCATCATAAACACATGATCCTCTAGGAGTATTCTTATTTATTGAAGTGTGAATCTAAGCAAAAAGTATGCTTCAAATCCATAGAGCGGCTGCTTCAAATCTAATAAGTACTAAACACGTGGATCACTCTGACATTGGCTAAGAGAAAAGTCTATTTTGAATTCATAGAGTGGTTGCTTCAAATTGAATAAGTACTAGGCACGTGGATCACTCTAATATTTGATGGGAAGTGGGGATTAGCAAAAAGAAAATAGTGAGAGAGAAAATGTGGAAAAGTGAGGATGAAGGGGCTTGGGCCATAATGAGTGTGTCAAGTGATTTAGAATTGGAAATGGTAAAGAGAGAGAATGGAGTTTTGTAATTGGTGGTTGTAGTATACGCATTATTTAACAATAATTTAACTAACAATGATTTATAGCTTAATTTGTTAACAACAAATTTATTTTACTTAATGTAGTTATTTTCATTACATGTTTTTGAATTATTATATATCTACAAAAAATTTTAAATAATTATATTAATTTTGTAAATAAAATTTTTCTTTTATATGTCAATTTATAATTATTCAATATTATAGAGCTAAATATTATTTAAATAATACATCTACATGCTTCAAAAAATTTCTTTTCACTATGAGTAAGAGATTAATAATTGAATTTTAAACTTTTCAGGTGTATTCTTGAAATCTACTTTAGGTATTAATTAACTCCTACCTTCAACATCAAAAAAATAATTAAATAAATATTTAAAATAAAATAAAAGATCTATTGTTAGTATTTTCATAAATGGATAATATTTTCATATATTGATTAATATAATGATTATAAATAAATTTACAAACTTACAAAAAATCATTAAAACATTATAAATGAAATAAGTGTAACTAAAAATATAAAACTATGAGTCTAGCCAAAACATTAGCGCCAAAAATTACCTAATTCCATTAAAGAAAGGGAAAGGGAATCTATGGATGGTTGACGTGTGCGGATGACATCTGACGTAAAGTTAGTTGTCTAGTATTATTAAAGTGTAGGGAGGTGTGCATGATAAGAGGGAATAGTATACATGACATGAGGTGAACAAGGGGTGGTTATTGGATGTTGGGATATTGAAGGGAGTAACTTTCTCGAAAATCGAAGTGGGGGATCAGAAAATAAAATAGTCATTGATTGGGGAAAAAGGTGTAGGTCATAGTGAGTGAGAGTCACATGTGTGATAGCTAGGACATTGACCACTTCTCAAATAAAGTTAGGACATTGACCGTTTCTTAGATAAAGTTAGGGGACATTGACTACTTTTCAGATTTAAAGAGATAAAGCTAGTGTCATTTTTAGAGTTAATTTAGGGGTGTAAGTAGGAATCATAATCCAAGTAGGACTTGGAGTGGAATATGCTTTCCAAGTTTAAGTACAACTCCATTCCACTTTCCAATTACAATCATGAGTCAAATTATTTTCCTATTATGATTTTAGTTGCGTATCTATGAATACACCACCTCAGCTCCCATTCGTCTCATAATTATCAAGATAAAATCTTAGAGAGGAGATCCTGAGAGGCGATTGGTAACTTAATTGAGGTGGAAACAAGGGCTATAATTCCAAAGGATGATCCTCTTGCTGATCGCAAAATCAAGTACGAATCTGTTTTCTTCCGGAACGTATTTTTTAATCCGGCGATTGAGCGTGCGATGAGAGCATTGAAGGAAAGACAGTTGAAACAACTTATGAAACCGACATCCAAGATTGTGTTTCCCAACATTGTGCGTGACTTCTACCGAAATATAAAATACGATTTTAAGGTTACAAGTATGATAGTCCGCACCACTATGCACTATATTGAGAAATTTATTGATGTCACGCCATAAGTTATTGTTAAGGCATGGGGGATACCTCATGAATTGCCAATGGATCTTCAAGGTAAGTTTCGACCAATCCCTAAGCCGATAACTTCTTTCCATGTTATGGTTAGAGAGATTTATGAGGGGTTGAAGAATAGTTCCACTAAGCCTTGGATTCAGAAGGTAAAACTCAACCCGGAGTTGTGGTACCTAGATACGGTATTAGCTAGATAAATTTTTCCAATGAATAAAGAGGGAAGACAATATTGATCGACGGTATATGTTCTCTATTGCTTTGGAAAGGGATTTTTTTGGGGTTCTATTCCGGAGATCATACATGATAGTATAGTGGAGTGTTGGATTGTGATGGAGAAAGATCCATATAGTAATACGAAGATACCATGGCACTTACCATTTCCGTTTTTCATCACGGCGATTATTGAAGATCAAATGAGGGAATTCTTAGATGGAACATCGGAACTCTTTAATACTCTTGTTAAGAACTATGATCATAATAATTTCTTTGGAACTTTGTAGTTGCATGAGATGAAGAGATGGTGGAGCAATGTGATGCATATTGCAAGAAGGACGAGTCGTGACATCGAAAGTGGCTAGACCGGAGCCTAAGGAGATCCGTAGGAACAAGGAATGACTAGGATTCATAGTTGGATTAGGATTACTAGGTAGGTTAGGATCAAGAGTCTTAAAATTTGCTTTTCATGTCATTTAAATTCTTAGATTAGGATGTCATTTAATTTCTGCAATTTCAATTCGTAGTATTGTAGGCCCTTAAGGCCAAATCAAAGTTTTTATTAATAAAAGACTCATTCCTTGTTATATATTAAGTACTAACTATTGGAATTTGAAAAGAATTATGTTTCTTTTCCCTTTCCATAATATTGTGCTATGTTGAATATCTTTCTAGGTGACTCAATACAAGTTTGGGGGAGAAACTGAGCAAGTACAAGATGGAATTCCAGAATTATGCTTCAAGGGTAACTATATTTTTCTCTTATGTGTGTGATCGAGAACCATGAGGACATGGTTTAGTTTAAGTTTGGGGGAAATGTTTAGTTATAAGTGGTATAATAAGGGATGAATGAAAAAAAAATTTAAAAAATTGAATATTGAAAAATTCTTTGTTGATACATGTGAATGTTTTGCATTACAAGTTGGATAAGTATATGTTTATGATTTATGAGTAGTATGTGATCCAATATTCCCACCCATGAGAGTAATAATTATATTGAATTAGTGAAAGGATGTGGTTTGACATAGGTGAATAAGTGAGTGAAATTAAAACTGAGAATGACGACTTTAACCTATAAATAAATACACACAATCTATATGGATAGATTAGTTGATCTTTGAGTATTTTGCTGAAAAATATAAAGAATGCTATGAAAAAAGGGTATATAAGTAGTTTCAAACCAGGTAACCAGATCTCTTGGCAGAGAGCAGTGAGTATTCGCGTGAAAAGGGGAGAAAAGTAGTGATTTTTTAGTTGAGCCTAGATAGTATGGATTATTAAGCCCAAGGGGTGCTTTTATCACCAAGTGCCTTAAAACTATCTAGCATGGGAGTCTTTGGCCTGGGGTCCATTAAAAACCACTAGAAAGTTCGTGAAAAAGAAAAAAAGAAAAAAGTCATGAAAAAGAAATAATATAGAAAAACCAAAAACATAGCAAGGCAAAAGTAAGGCAAAGTATGAGAAGTAGATTAATTGATCATAGAGAAAGTTCACTTGACACGGAAGATTGTACGGATCGGAAGTAGAGATTAGTAGAGTCATTACATATAGGATTAGTAGAGTCATTACAATATAAGTTTTAGTTCTTTCTTGAGATGATTGCTAAGGGACTAGTAATATTGAAGTTTAAGGGTGTTATCGGAGCCGAATGTTGTACATTCTTTGCCCCTACTCATTATTGTTAAGTCTTAATTATCATTACATTACTTGGTATTTTTATCCGATTTGTGTGTGTAAGTGTATTTCATGTGCTTAACAAGGAAAACGAGCTAACTTTGGTGAATTAACCAAAGTCACACATTGCACCTATTCAAAGAAGAGGTCAAATGAAGTAAATAGGGGATTTGCACCAAGAAATGTATTTCGAATGGCAAAATGGACATTATACAAGTCTTATATATCGATATACATGCCATAAGAACAACAACGTTAAAATATACTAAGAATTGCAAAAAGTCAAATTTCGGAGTTTCGGTGCGCACACCGATGCTTATAGTGAGAAACAAATGCATGGAAAGTGAAAATGGGTGCTTACAGGCACTTTGGCAGGCGCTCTAGGGTGCGCTTAAACGTACCAAACTGGGCGTTTAAGCGGAGGTAAGTGGGGGATTAAGCGCAACCCTAGGCGCCAATTGCAAACTTGTTTGATGAAGAGTTCAAATTTTGATGCAATTCAACATCTTTTGACCTAAACACATCCCAACACATTCAAGTACGTGTATAATGCATATTTACATTAAAGTTGGGTGAATTAACTCAGAATTGAAGAAAAACACATGCAAGAGGATTTCTAGTTGAAGCGGGACAATCATAATGCAACTCAGACTCTTCTCAACTCTCTTTTATTTATACCAAGGTCTGGAGCAGAATAGAGGAGACTCCCGATACATAATTTTCAGAGGTGTCATAGCATAAATTACTGAAGATTCTCATCATCCAGAGAGGGCATCCATTCAAGACCTAGAGATCCGGAGAAGAAGACCATGGAGGCGAATTCTACATCAACAATGCAGATCTCTTCCACCATGAGCAACTAAACCGGTATCTAGTATTTTCTAACAAAACCTTAGCCAAGTAATGTAGATTTATTTATTTGTTATGATTGTAAAGAGGGGAAACTGAAGAACATGTATGTGATGATTGTGTAGTTTAAAGACCATATTTATTCAAAATAAGAGATTATACGTTTGTTCTATTATTGTCTTAGACTGAATGAATGTTTTACCTTAATCAATCATGTTTATTCAATAAGAGCTTGAACTTAGATATATAATTCACGATTTACTATAGAATGGTACTTAATACGCATGTTGAATCTAGATTTGGACAGGTCATGCTATGGAAAGGTGATATAGACATGTTTAGTTTAAAATCATGCATAGTAGGAGTAAATTAGAGTAAAGTAGATCCATGCACTAATCACACTCAGTCCGAAGATGGGTTATTGCTGAATCAGGTTACATATACCTTATTGGGGATTAGAACTAGCTATTTGCGGGGTTAATCTGATTCACGTATGGTTAGGGTTGGAAATGAACCGAGCAGTTCATGAGTAGACTTGGGTTCGACTCATTAAGAGATCGACTCGTGTTCGTTCGTCTAACAAATGAACCGAGTTTGAGCCCATTTTTTAGGCTCGTTTAATAAATGAGGCAAGCTTGAACATTGCTGAGGTCGGCTCGTCAAGTTCGTGAACAAGCTCGTTAAAGTAAAATAGTAAAATTATCTTATAATCCTCAAACAAATGTGTCCAATTTGAAAAAAAAAATGCAAAGAGAGTTCTTGGTAATTACAGGACTTATTCAATTATTTCATAGAATTTACTTCAAAAAATATATACTAGTGAAAATAATATAGATAAGAGGAAATAGACAATATCCAAAGAACATAAAAAAAAAAAACACATTAAAAAAAACACGTAACAACTCAATTTAGGCGATTATTGGCAAGAGTAATATATGTTGTAGTTGAACCGAGCCCTTCGTGAACATGCTCGGACTTGTTCATTTAATAAATGAACTAAGTCTGAGTACAAGTTTTAAACTCGTTTAGTAAATAAATCGAATTTGAACATTCCAAAGCTCGGTTCGACTCGGTTTATTTGCAACCTTACATATGGTGTATCACCCTTATACAATTGAATGAATAAATATCTATGTTATGAGGTTATCACTGGAGTTAGAATAAACCCTAGTCTCTCTCTACATTGAATTCAAAACAAAACATTACTTTCTTTGCATTAAATTAATTTAGTTAAAGTAGATCAACAACCAAACAAATAAACTTTTTAACCATAATTAAGTGGTACTAGCATATTAAAGTGAGTGAATCCAAGTCTTTATGGGACCAACATTCTCTTTCTCAAGCCATAATATTACAATACGATTCGTGTGTTTGCTATAAATAAAACTAGATCATTCTAAGGTGACAATATTAAAACATTATTTCAACCGACCTTGTTAGCCGATATCATGCCTAGCTATACCGATCCACTGAGCTTCTCTTATCTCCAGGGCCTGGATGAAAACGCGGTTCATCTGCCGGAACCAACGAAGAAGGAGGGATTGCAAGGAAGTGGAGTATAAAAATTCTCTTGAATTATCACATTGTTGTAATATATCACTCCTGTACCTTTCTTTCTTTCTTTTTCTTTTTTTTAGTAAATCAAAATTTCAACTATTAAATCATTGTAATTTGCCCTCTTGAACATTAGTGGAGTTACTTTTTCACTCCAGTGTCATAATTACTTAAAAACTTTATTTTTAATTTACTAAAAAATGAATTCAATTACCATAATAAATTATATTTTTCATTGGCTAATATATATATATATAAGGTGACACTTGAATACCAGTAACTTACTCTTATTGTTTTTGCATCAATGGAATCTCCTAAAATATCAATTGTATTACCACCTGGATACTTTAGTTTATTATTATTAATATTATTGTTCTCGCATTAATTTCTTTATATAAATGGACTTTTTCTTATATACATATATAAGTCAAAATGCTACACATAAAATTAGAAACCAAATTTTGAATTAGATCAATGTCCCCTCCATTTTCATATTGACAAAGGGTTAATTACCTTGACCCCCCTAAAGTTTAATATATCTTCAATCACACATTTCAAGTTTAACAATTATTATTTATACTTCTGATTTTTTCAAATTCACATCATTTACACCTCTTATACCTAAAATACCTTTAAAGTGGAGATATTTGGTATTTGAAAACAAGGTATACTAGCATCATCTTTTATTATCCAAACCAACATATATATATATATATATATATATATTTTTTTTTTTTTGGTACAAATAAAAAAAAATCATTTATAGTAAAATATTTTTAAAAAATAATAATAAAAAATCTAATTGGTAGTTCGAAATATTTTCTACCCTAATATTTTTTTATTTCGAAAACAATAGTCCCTCAAAAACATTTTCGCATAAATAAAAAAAGTAGGGTAAAATACTTTTTTTTCAAAAAAAAAAAATAATAATGCTGAAATATTTTTTTCGAACTACCAATTAGGGTAAAATATAAAAAACAGTTATAAAATATTTTTATTTTTATATATAAATAAAAATAAAAATCTACATTATATTTTTATAAAAATAAAAATTATTTTGACAAAATAATTTTATATCAAAATAATAATATTTTATAATTATGTTTTATATTTTACCCCGATTGGTAGTTCGAAGTAAAATATATTTAGGCATTATTATTATTTTTTTTGGAAAAAAATATTTTAGCCTATTTTTTTTTTATTTATGCGAAAATGTGTTTGAGGGACTACCTTTTTCTCATTTTTTAAATATTTTACTATAAACGAATTTATTTTTTTGATTTGTGCCAAAATAAAAAAAATAATGGCTTATTTGGATAATAAAAGATGAGACTAGTAAACCTTGATGTGAGGGTATTTTTGGTATAAGGGGTGTAAATGATGTGAATTTGAAAAAATCAGGGATATAGATTGTCACGCCTCAAATTCCTAGGACTCCGAAACCCGAGCCTAAGAGCTAAGGGAGTGATTGCGGAAGTAAAAAGAATGAGAACCAATGACATTCAATCATCAAATACCCACGAAAGGGTAAAATGATCATATACCACGCTGTCACGCCCCTAAGATTCCCGAAACTCAAATCTAGAGAATCAGCGAATCTCCAAGGGATGATGCTAGTCAAGCGACTACTACAGTCAACAACAACAAAAAGACACATGGAATAACAATAAAAATATACTCCATGTCAAGTAGAATGCTAGAAACTCACTAGCATCCTCCAATACCAACTGACACGCTCCTAAATTCTTAAGACTCCTGAACAGGGACATCCGAGGAATCCAGGATGTGATCCTTAATACAAATGACGAACTAAGACACCACTAACCATGGAAACGTATGGATTAGTGATGGAAATGGTATATTTCATACCCAAATGAATAATAAAGAAAGCAGCGGAATCTAACGAAAATCCGGCAGAGTTCCGTTTGTAAATGGAACATCCGGACAACCAAACACAACACAATAACCTGCCCAAAGCAATTCAATAATCACAATGGCTTCCAAGCCCCACATTCATCAATCCTAATAGGGCCGAGGTAGTGGAAAGAAACCAAAACCCCTCCAAACCCTCTAATATCAATAGAGCCACAAGTGCTCGAATAAAAATACAGAAAAACACCTAGCTGTGCAGAATAGATACAATAACCATCAGAAAGAATAAATACAGGAACTAAATGATACATCAACAGGGATATGCCAACAGACTGGCTCCCAAAAGAGAATATATAACAATCCTAAAACAATGGGTAGAAAAGCTAACAGTAAATACCTATCGTCCCCAAACCAGTCGTACTGCAACCGTAACCGCATCACCAGCGCGATTCCAAACCTGTAACACGGAAACAAGAGAAAACTGCCGTTGCACTGCATCTTGCTCATAGCCGTATATTTCCTGCAACCTGGCGTGGAATACCAGGGGGCAAATGAAATTCCCTCCGTGAGCAAATAAGCTCAGTGGGAAAAGATATTCTAACTACCATATCCTCTGATAGTTTAGGTAAAGCTAAACCGTCTAATAAGATATAAATAGCCCAACTAATCCCATCCACGTAAAACCCAAGGCACACGCTCATACACTACCGTACGTAAGTATATAACGGGGATATATATATATATATACACATATATATATAAGAATAAATACACAACATGAGTCTGTAATGTACAACTAAGACTCGTACTCCAAGTACCAACACCAGTAGTCTACACTACTCTCACCAACGTACATTAGGTACACGACACTAATGTCAAATCTAACCAATCATCCAGCGCTCACAACGCTAACTAGAAAATCAAAATAGAGGGAATCACACTTACCTCTAATATCCACAAGGATCAAAATCCACCACTAGTACCAAGGAATACTCATAACTCACTTCGCGAGAACACATGAGGAAAAGTACTCACGTCCTTGCGTACTAACACAATCGTCATCTATATATATATATTGTAAATATACAATATATATATATATATATATATAACAAACCTCGTCATATTCCTAAGGAAAATCTACCTCTCAAAGGCTAGATCACCTCAATCATATCACCATACCATAAATCATATCGACCTCATAATACTATCATCAATAGGGTCAATCACATCACTAACACTCTCACTGTAGGCGAGGAAAACCTAATCAAATCACTAGGAGTACACGAACTCAACTCACAAGAACGACCACCTAATGGTCACCGAAACAAAGCAAAGGAAAAGACTTCCTAATGCTAAACCAACAGATAACCGAGACAACAATGTCAAGGTTAAAACACCACAAGTGTTTAAGGAGAACACCTGGACAAGGAACCCAATCCACTCGGTATCCATGCCCACAACATGTGGAACAACTCGAATCACCTAAGTGGTGACGTCAAAAACCCAAAAGAAAGGAAGGGCAACACTATATGTGTGCATTGAACAACACCAAGCCTCATACCCGAGACTTAGAAATGATAGGAAGTAAAGGTGAAACAATGGAACACCTTTCAAAACTCTACAGGATGAGATATTAAGAAAGAAGTCTCGAAATCTCAGAATCCCAAGAAAAGTAATAAAAATAGTTTTCCTTTTAAGAGACCACATAGTAAAAATGATCGTCTTGCCCCCGGTCTCCATCAGTTGTCATCACCGGCTTTTAAAAGTTGAAAATCTTTTTAAAGAAGATCCTAAGATCATTTTACAAAGTACTAAAACTTTTAGTTGCTACGGGGGTAGGCAAAAACGGGTTTTTCCTTTTAAATACAAAGAGTTTAGAAAACACCGTTTCCGAAGGACAACCAAATAAGGGTAAACACAACTCCACGGATTCCTATAATGTCCAAGGGGACAAGGGAGGAAGAGTACTACGTTGGGTTCACGGAACACAACTATCTGTTCCCAACCTCACGAAACCAAATGACAACACCTGGAAAAGGTTCGGCACCACGTCGTAACCGACAACTCAAGGAATGACGTGTAAGTCAAAGACATGTACTAGTATGCAGAGTACAGTAAAAGAAATGCTTAGGGGAATGAACTAAGCACTAGAAACAACGCTACGACACCACAGTACCCCAAGTACTTAATAACATCACTTAAACCCTCTAATATCACGAAAAGGGAAAACTAGTGGCCGATACCATGGGAATAACTAGTCTCAATCAATACCTTTTCCAATTCATTATGACCTCAATTTCACAATTGGAAATTAACAGAATCAAGAGGCCATTTCCACTCAACTAGACAGATTCAATCACAACCACTTCTAACTGCACTCAAACCTCAAAAGCACGATAAAGGATACCTCCCCCTAAGTGAGAAATAAATATCCAGGGTTAGTAATATGCAACCAACCGAAACCACAAAACTATCACCGCTTTCTCTAAGGCCTCAAATCACAATTGATACTCAATCAATCTCTAACCTCAAATCTCTACAGATAACACATAACTAACCACAGAGGTCACTATGCCAATATACCTAACCTCCCCCCAAGGGCACAAGGTAAATAATCACAAGTATAAAGATACACTTTTCATTTATACTTTAACAATTTTCTCATTTAATTCATGTTTTCGCATTTATCACTTTCAATTGAGCATTTTATAAAGATACGAATTTAATTTCACAATATTCATACATAACATGCTCCAAAATCCAACAGGCAATAATAACACATATTAAACCTGCTCCAACATCACATGTAATAATATCACGTATACATGTCAAATGAAATCACATAAATGCCATGCATATACAATGTGACTCATACACCACCCTTTGCCTACATCACGTGGTTAACGAATACGCACTCCACCCATTTACAAGGAGAAAGAGTACCGCATCGATTTTTCCCAAGTGTTTTTGACACTACACTTTCAATAAGGAAAGACGGTTGCACGAGACGACCCGTGACCAAAGATCCGTATAACGGATGCACGAGATGACCCGCGACTTCGAGAATGAGACGACTCACCCTATACCCCATTCACGGCTCATTATTCCGCAGGATGGGAACACCCCCTGGCCAGTTGTTGCGACGATTCGACACAAAGACACTCCACATGATTTCACAACCCACATATACCAATACCATGATTTAATACTACATGATATTCTCAATATGCATCCATGTCCAAATGACAATCATGCCTCAATATAAATATGTAATGCATCATATTTATATACAATATTCACATATAATTCACACGGCGCCCATCACAGGTTAACGGATACAATCCGACACAAAACCGTCCATACAGGATACATACCCATGTACTCAACATAAATATATAGTGCATCATATTTAAGCAATTACCCACATGGTAATATCAACATAAATCTCAAAATCTCCTTACATGCTTTAAAATGCAATAAAGCAATTAAATCATATGAAAATAATTTCATATACCATTCATGTTCTCCAAAAATATATTTTCTTTAATTATTTAGAAAATATTTCAATTTCCCTTATCATTCATTTAAAATAAATTATACAATTAATTCACGTATAATAAGAGGAACCTAGCATGGCGTCTAAGTCTCTCACATCCAACGTTTACAAATTTCTCTAGCCCATTTAATTCTCCAGGGAATTTCTAAGTCGTCTATTCCTATTCAATTCAATTAGGAATATATTTAATCTCGTATGGAATAATTTAATTAATTTTCTTAAAATTAATTTCTAAATCCTACGCCGATTCTACCCAAATATAGATATTTAAATTGGCAATTTAATGTATCTATATTAAATTAAATAAGAGTTTACACCCCTAAACTACTTTAATAATGCGGAGTGAGAAATATAATTTCCCCTTATTAAATTAAATAAGGGTTTACACCCCTAAACTATTTAATTGGAATTAAATATATATATAAACCATAAATTCCAATAATTATCGGGAACGTCCAAACATAATCTCGTAAGCCCGAATTAATAACGGGACGCCCAATTAAATACATCGGGGTAGAAACCCAAATGTCGGAACACTTAAACAAGCCCGACCAATTAAAATGTGTCGTCATCCAATCGAAACACTAATCATTAAACGTCGAATAAACTAACGTCGAAACGAGACCGTGTAATTGATAACAAGAATTCACGTAGTCGTTAAAGAGAAACCGTAAAGTCATCCAGTCGACTTTAAACTAAACGCGAAAAATTTACAGGTATCAAATACCAAGAATAAATAATACGTCATGAACAAATGACGTCACTACCGAAATTAAATATAAATATAATTTCAGTAAAAAGAATAATAACACGGGGTATTACATAGATGATGATTGTCTAACTTGAGGGGTGTGGTTGAAGATAGAACAAACGGAGTATCAAGATATTTAATCCTTTATCAATTTGATGGTGAAAGAGGCATTGATCAAATTAAAAACATTAGAGGGTCATTTGATAGGTTATGGGACAATGTGATCATTTGAAGAAATCTGAGGAGATTTTGTGATAATAATCCTTCTTTGTATATAGATTTATGGAGAAATCAATTATTAACCACGTGTAAAGATATATAATTTGTATATTCAAAAAGCAAAATAAAAATAAATAAGGAATGCAAACGGAGATCCAACAGATTTGGACCTTGACCACCCGAAGACCCATTTGATGGATCATTCCATTTGGTAACTACCAATTTCTACACGGATACATTATCCGATTCGACTGTTCTTTGAAAACTGCTCTTTGAAAACCCTTCTCTCTCCCACAGATTACGCAGAGAACCAGAGAGAGAACACAACGACTGGCGGGAAAGAACTATGAATGCCATCACCGCTCATTCCACGTTCTTTCACTATTCACGAGGTGCTCCTGGAACATACTCGTCAGTTTCTCTCTCTAAACCTATATCTCTCTCAGTATTACATATATATACATATATATCAGTGGTATATACATATCTAATAGGGGTTTACACTGATTTTCCCATGTGGGTGTATATGTATATTTAGGTCTGTCCAGGTTTAAATTTGTGAAATTATTGCAAAGTAGTAGGAGATTTGGGGGTTTCCAAAAGAAAATGCCTAGGAGTTTGGAGAGTTGCAATGGGGATATAGAAACCAAACTAGGGTTTGTTCGTCCCGCAATGGAAGTTTATGCTGCAGAGGCAATTGAAGCTGTCAAAGCTGGGAAGGTCATAGCTGTGCCAACAGATACACTCTATGGATTTGCTTGTGACGCTTGGTATGCTACTTCATTCATTTCTCATCCTTTTGTTTTAAATAAGCATTCCCGCACATCAATGTTTTGATTGAATTTGATATATATATATATATATATATATCTATATCTTAATAGAAGGCTGATACAGCAATGACACAATCATATCTGTAATTATATACCTACATAAAAATATCAAGAATATTCTTTGTCATGATATATGAACATCTTTTGCTTTGTTCTGAACGGTAATTGTTTAGTACTACCTCTGTCCCATATTAGTTGTCTACTAGTGCAATTTTACTTGTCCATCCATTTTTCCCAACTACCCTTCTTCCACTAATTTTAAACAAATACCGGACCCCACCATAATACTATATCATTAAGGGCAAAATTGGAAATTGCACATTAGTCAACCCAAATCAATAAAATGTTAAAAAATTCAAGTTGGACAACTATTATGGTGATGGAGGGAGTATTAATAATGAGGGAAAATTCTAGTACATATGCTTAAGGCATACCCTAAGGAGCAAATAATACATTGTGGAATCCCCAATTCCACCAAAAGAAGTAGAATCCAATCCCTATTGATACAATGAACATTAACAAAATACAAAAGCAAATATTCTCAACAAACAATGGGCTATAAAAAATGAAAAGAGTTGAACACACATGACTTTCCATCTTCATAGCACCACCAGAACTATCACTCATCAGCAGCTCTGCAAGCATCATACCATATGTATATACACAAAGCATTACAAACTGATCATCGTGATTATTACCGAATAACAGTTTCCAGTAAAGGCCTTCCATTCACTGCCTTATCCAATTGCAGCAATTCATGATAATAAGAAATTTGGAAGGGACCACACTTGTTGAAGCCACAAGTTGAGTCTCTAGATAGACTGAACTTCCTCGAAGGAAATAAAGAAAATCTAATGTCATCCACAATAGAAATCTAGAGTATGTTCTTAGAATTGAATTTATATCTTTGAGCACAACCTTTGGTAAAATGAACATAGAAGCCCGATATACTTGAACTGAAAACAGTTCAGATTTGATCAACTGCAATCTCCCTACAAAAAATTTGTGCTTAGTCAGCCAACTTTGAGTTCTACATGCAATATTTTTTATACCAAAGCTTGACAATCCCTACCTTTCAGTCTAGAAGATATTATTTGAACCCCTGGTACTTGACTGGGAGAGAAGCCATTTGGAAATTAAGTAATCCTTGAATCTCAGTCAATACATTCTCCTGAATACCTGAAGCAAACATCATGCTTTTACTTCTGTTAGGAAATAAACCAAAAAGTTCACTAAACCATTTTAATGAATCCATAAGACACCTCACAGAATCAGTATCACCAGCTGAGAACAAGATCAAATTGTCAACAAATATCAAACTAGTTATTTTCTCCTTTTTACACTTCCAATGGTAGTCAAACACCTCAGCTTCAGCTTTCCTTCTCAACATGCCTGTAAGAATTATTATGACTAGCACAAACGAGTAGGGGGACATAGGATTTCAATCTTGTACCCATGGAGCGGTACACTGAACACCAACCCAATCTCGACGAAAAAAAGAAAATAGAATTTTCTTCCTCTAGCTGCTTTCTTTGTCTAAGTCCCCTTGTCTTAATCCCCTATTGCCGGAAAAATACCCATTAAGAGCACCATTTACATTAACTGAGAATTTTGGGGATGTAACACATAACATAATCCAATGAATCATCAGAGGAGGAATTGAAGGCCTTGAGAGTTGCTTCCAAAAAATCTCAATTTACATAATCATATCATATGCCTCGGTTAAATCCACCTTAAGAGCCACTCTGGCAGGGCTAATATCCCTATGATAATTCCTTAGAAACTCTTGAGCTAATAGTACATTATCAGAAATGTCCCTACCAGCTATGAAAGCACTTTGATTATTACTACTACAAGAATCCAAACATGGTCTAATTCTGTTTGCTTTAATTTTGGCCAAGCATTTATATATGGTAGAGCACACTGATATAGGCCTATAATCAGCAGGAGTAGTAGGATTCTCCACCTTAGGAACCAATGTTATGATAGTAGAGTTAATGTCCCTAAGCAATTTTCCACTTTGAAAAAAGGATAAGATAGCTGATGTTACCTCACTTTCAATAATGCTCCAAGCCTTCTTAAAGGAAAAAGCATTGTAACCATCAGTACCTGGGGCCTTCCCATCCTTGGAGGAGAACATAGTTTCCTTAACCTCATCAACTGTGATAGGCCTTGCATGAACTGAATCCGCTCCAAAGACAAAGGACACTGCACCAAGTTACTCAAGTCAGGAATCTCATGGCAAGTTTCTGAATTAAGCAGCTTGTGGTAAAACTTAACAAATTCAGCAGCTACTAATTCAGAATTAGTCACTCTAGTACCATCTTCACCAATAATTGAATGAATCCTATTATGTCTTTTCCTGTAAGCTGCAACTTGATGGAAAAATGCTGTGTTTTTGTCCCCAAGCTGCAACTTGATATATGAACATGTTTGTTTAGACAATAGATTAATTTTTCTCGTTCTTCTTTTAATGAAATAATCAAGTATAAGTTTCTAATTATAGTAGGAAAAAGTGCAAGAAACCCCTTGAACTATGGGAGTGTTGCAATATTATACCCGTGCTGAACTATTTTTATAAGCAGATGTGTCCCTAAACTAGCAAATTGTTGCACATTGCTCCCTCGAAGTCACTTTTCCGGTGTGTCAAGGGTCACATACGTATTGATTTTTGAAATAGTGCAACTATACCTCAGCACTTGTGAAACCCATTTGCTGTTTTCTTCCTTCAAATTTCCATCCAAAACATTCCTTTCTTGCATCCTATTTTCAACACAGGTCAGTTTCAATTTATAATATTTAGTTATATATTATATAATTTTTTTCATATAAATATATATCTGAATATATAGTTGAAGTGTCTATATAATTTTTTCATATATATATATATGTTTATATATATATCATGGTTACACTAATGGCTTACAGGATATATAATTAGAAAAAGTGATTAAACAGCCAGATCAATGAGTGTTATATATATATTTTTTGTTAAATATGATAATATATACTTATATATTTAAATGTCAAAGTTTTCAACTTTATCAAGTACTTTGAAGAGATAGATAGGTCTTAAAGAATCATTATCGGACTAAATTAATTTGGAGAGAGGATGTCGAGGATTTTGAGGGCGGTTTATTTTATTTATATCAGGGTGTTTGTGCTAATTCAATATTATATATTTATTTAACATTTATAGGTAATTATGCATCAGGGGTACAAAATTACTTTCACATAACAAAACATCGGAAAAATGACTCCGGAAGACTTCAAGGGGGTAATGTGCAACAATTTGATTATTTAGGGACTCATTAGCTCAAGAAATTAGTTTAGGGGGTTCTTTTGCACTTTTGCCTGTATAATATTAAAAGATTAAGATTCAATGAAAGTTTCAGTGGCTGTCATATCTTAAGAACTATAGCTAAAGGCCTCAATACTACGACTTGGATATGGGACCTAGACATAGTTCAATTTAGTTAAACTAATGATTACTTAAGAGCAATATAAACACGTACGTGCCTTATCAAAAGAAAAATAGGAACATATATGTGTATATCAGGTAGGTAATTGTGTGATATAGATTGGAATTGAAAGTCTTTTGTGAACTTTTTACAATGTAATACTAACTTCAATATTCCACCTTTTGGTTAAGTTAATATATTTCATTGCCGAAGTCATTGCAAGATTTTCCATATTAGTAACATATGGTCCCAAAATATACATTGGAGGAAGAAATATCTTATCAATCTGGCTGACCTTTTCACTTAATTTTGATGCGCAAAAGTATCTAGTCATTACGTTCTGGAGAAAAACTTACTCGTCTGACTTGTTAAATCTTAGTCCAGCTTTGAATAGTGATCTATATCTTCTCCTTCAGAATTATCTGACTCATAGCTTGTTTTCACATGGGAGCTTGGTGCAGCTCTATGGAAGCAGTTAATAGGATTTATGAGATCAAAGGGCGTAAACATACCAGCCCTCTTGCAATTTGTGTAGGGGATGTACGGGACATACAACGTTTTGCTGTCATAGACCATTTGCCTCATGGCTTGCTTGGTAGTCTCCTTCCAGGACCTGTAACTGTGGTGCTAAAGCGAGGTCTGTTTTCCCAACTTTTTTTTATTTTTTGAGGAGAAATCCAAAAGATGGAAGGGGAGGAAAGGAAATTTTGATGCTTTAGGACGTAATGTTGTGTTGGGTACACAGGAGTGTAATAAAGTGATATTTTCATTTTTGTGTACCAAATATAGCCTAAGACACTTGGCAAGAAGTCCATACTGATGCAAAGAACAAAATGGATGCTAAATTGCACGCTAAACTAGGTTTTACTGGACATTTTCTTTTTTTGCAGTATCTATATTGGTAATAGTAGTTAGTCAGTAATGGAAAACGATATGCATTGGACCTGTTTACAGGCCGTTGCTCTTGCAGTTTCTTAACCATATTACAGATTCGTAGTTGTTTTGTTAACTAAACTCTCCAATTTTCCAACTGATAATTTCATATATTTATAGCATGCAGGTATATCAAATATTTATGTGATTTACCAGAGAAAGTTGGATGTTTTGCAGGGGACTCAAGTTTATTAGAGAAGTCTTTAAACCCTGGTTTAGATAGCATTGGAGTTCGAGTGCCTGACTGTAACTTCATTAGGGTAATTGCCAGTGGTTCAGGAAGTGCATTGGCCCTTACTAGTGCAAACCTTAGTGGGCAGCCTAGCAGTGTAGACACCAAATATTTTGAGAATCTCTGGGAAAATTGTGCCTATGTCTATGATGCTGGTGTGGTTCCATTGGGACGTGCTGGATCAACAGTTGTGGACCTTACGAGACTAGGGAAGTTCAGGATATTGAGACCAGGAAGGCAAGTGTCCAATATTTTTATAGGGAAAAATTACATCTATGATTCATAGTTCGTATATTCGGCTCTCTATCCCTCCCATTCCTCCTGTAAAGTAGATGCACAATTTTTTAAAAGTTGTCATACTCTCATTAACACTTGACAACGCCATACTTAGAATTTTGGTGGTTTGAGGTGTAAATTTTTTTTTAGAAAATTCAATCAGGTCGCTAGTAGAGGTTTCCATGGACGTCTATTTGGTTTTCAAGGATCCCTGTAAGGTGGGGTTTTTTTTTGTGTGAGCAGGAGCTGTGAATATGATTTGACAATTGATAAGCTTGGATAGGGAGAAATTTCTCCTTAATTATTATTGTTCAAGGTGTGGGCAGTTGGAGTTAGGTGATCATCTGATGATCAATTGTAGAATGACTAGGGACCTTTGTTCCTTTTAACTGGTCTTATGTAAGGTATCTTTGGTATTCCTATGTATGATGGCAGATTTAGTGCTGAAATTTTATACAGGATATCTGTGTGTGCAACTTTTTATGCACTTCATTTGTGTATTTTCAGAGAAAAGGAAAAATGATGTCTTTCAAGAGGGAGGAAATTCTTCATAGAGTTAAATACATATGTTGGGGGTTTTCTTTTGAAGGGTGATGAGAAGCCTAACTCAATCCCTGGAAATGTTCGCATGATTATGGATTCACCCCCTTTATATTCTCCCTGGTGATGCTTCTATTCCATAGTTTATTTTTTCAAAAAACCTTTGGCTCGTAGGTGATGTCAACTAATTTTAGGATAAGAAGGAAAAGAGAGTACGGGGGATTCCAGAATTGTTTTGTCTTACTATTGCAGTAATAACTCATGTCAGATGTCTTGATGCATAGTGTTATTCCTCCTTTAGACGACCTTTTATCAACTTTAATTGAGATGTTTGCCCTGTTTGGATCTGATTAAACTTTGAAAGGAACATAGTTTTTACAGACCAATAATTTAAAGATGAGGAAATATCACTGCATACACCATTTTAGTTACTTTTCATGTGGATTTGAATAATTGTTTGTTACATAACTGAAAAACTACCCATTATGTACTTTTGATGGGAATACTCATCTAGTTATCCTGAAATTGTTTGAAAATGTTGGTATTCAGTCTGTAGGTCCTTTTTGGGTAACAATTTTGATGGTTTTTTATTTTTTTTTTATTTCTTTATGGAATATACAGTGCTAAAGAAGAGACTGTTGTGATCCTCGAGAGACATTCTCTACTAGAAGATGAAATTACTGCATAGTCCTAAAAAGAGGTCCTACATAATACAGCTTGATTCTTTACTAGAAGATGAAACTGGGTGTTCTATTAACTCAATGATCATCGTATGGGGAAGCACACATTTTCCCCAAGCATGTAAGAAACTTTTACTATTTTGTTGTGAATTAGTTACTCTTAGCTGGGCTTTGATTCTTTATTCAGTATTTGGAGTTTTATAGATGTGTAATGAGAATCTATAATTTGTTTTGCATCCGTTTAGCTTGTCATGGCATATGATGTCATAATATGTATCGACTATCTAACCTTTCAATATCCTTATAGACTAATTTTATCGTTGTTGGGAACTTTCTATCATTTTTCCCTTAAAGGGCCAACTAGCAGATTAGGACTACCATAATAGCATTTGGAGAACTAGAAGGGGTTGCATTTTAGTTTTGATAGTTGAGGAAATTTTATGATAGTTTTTTTTATAGTAGAGGGGGGTTTTGTGATAATACCCCTAAACTAAATGATTCATATCAACCCCTTTTTCTTTTTTCTTTTTGATGAAGGGTAAGATATAGTAATTTGAAATATTACTCAAAACATCAAATGAAATGTTCACCATATATAATTTGTATAATCGAAAAGCAAAATAAAAATAAGGAATGCAAACTGAGATCCAACAGATATGGACCTCGACCACAAGAAGGACCCCATTTGATGGATCATCCTATTTGGTGATTACCAATTTCTACACGGATAAATGATTCGATTCGACCTGGCTTGTGTATGAGGTTCGTCTATCTCTAAACTGCTCTTTGAAAACCCCTCTCTCCCACAGATAACGCAGAGAACCAGAGAGAGAGCACACGACTGGCGGGAAATAACTATGAATGCCATCAACACTCATTCCACGTTCTTTCAGCATTCACGAGGTGTTCCTGGAACATACTCGTCAGTTTCTCTCTCTAAACCTATCTCTCTCTCTCTCTCTATATTACATATATATACATATATATCAGTGGTATATCTATCTGAATGGACTGTCAATAATAGGGGTTTACACTTACTTTCCCATGTGGGTGTATATGTATATTTAGGTCTGTCCAGGTTTAAATCTGTGAAATTGTTGCAAAGCAGTAGGAGATTTGGGGTTTTCCCAAAGAAATTGGCTTGGAGTTCGGAGAGTTGCAATGGGGATTTAGAAACCAAATTAGGTTTTGTTCGTCCTGTAATTTAGAAACCAAAGTTGTGAAAGTTCGGGATATTGAGACCAGGAAGGTAAGTGTCCAATATTTGAAAGGGAAAAATTACGTCTATGATTCATGGTTCGTAATTTATTCGACTCTCTACCCCTCCCATTCCTCCTGTAAAGTAGATGCACAATTTTTTAAAAGTTATGTCATACCCGCATTAACACTTTGACAACGCCATACTTAAAATTTTGGTGGTTTGAAGTGTAAATGTTTTTTTAGAAAATTCAATCAGGCCGCTAGTAGAGGTTTCCATGGACGTCTATTTGGGTTCCAAGGATCCCTGTAAGGTGGGTTTTTCTCTGTGAACAGGAGCTGTGAATATGATTTGACAATTGATAAGCTTGGATAGGGAGAAATTTCACCTTAATTATTGTTCAAGGTGTGGGCAGTTGGAGTTAGGGGATCATCTGATGATCAATTGTAGAATGACTAGGGAGCTTTGTTCCTTTTAGCTGGCCTTATGTAAGGTATCTTTGGTATTCCTATGTATTATGGCAGATTTAGTGCTGAAATTGTATTTATACAAAGATATAGGCAGGTTTACATTCACATACTTCTTGGTACCAAAATGTTTTTGTGTTGGCTCATGATCTAAAAGGAAGGTGGTGGACTGAAGGGAACACAAAAAGAATTACAACAAAAATTTGTTTCCTTCGACACCCCATTTTGGAATTTGGGCATTGCTAACATTCCATTTTGACACCTACGTGGCAGTGGATCTCAAAGAAAAATTCAGAGCTGAGGTGGCCTAATTAATGATGTGGCAGTGGGCCTCAAATGCTTGACCAAAGAGCCCTTTTTGAAGACTCCGTTTGATACTTGGACTCTTTGATATATTTGAAGAGCTTACAGCCCTGTTTGGATCGGCTTTTCAGAAGTTGCTTTTGACTTTCTGAAGGGGAAAACTATTTTGAACGGTGTTTGACAAAATCTTCAGAAGAGCTTTTAGGCCTCGGAAGAGCGTTTAGAAGAAGCTAAGGGTACCAACATCTCAAAACGGCTTCTGCTTATCTTTTTTCCTGTATAAAGCTAAAAGCAGAAGCTCTGCCAAACAGAACCTACACAAGCCAAAGTTAGTGAGATAGATAAGCTTCGTGAGAGTCCTGCATGAACATGGAGTGTGTAGATGGTTTGGTACACAAGGGCATGGGCATTCAAGTTTCCGGGTGATAATGGTAAAAAGAGTAATATTAGGATAAGCTTTTCGTGGATTAACATTTGAAAGAGTTCAAAAGGGCGAAGGAATTAAGATAGGTGTTAGCTTGTTGATTGAAGATGTGGATAGATAAGGATGCAATCAAAATCATGACTGTTTGTCTTTAATTTCAAAATAGATAAGATATTTGATCTTGCATATTTTTACGAAATTTGTTGTCTTTTTGTTTTATAAATATAGACTTTTATGCAACTATGCAAAAGGTCCACGACCATCCACACATAACTTAGCATTTAGTTTAATCAATCTCTCTTAGTTTAGTTCTACTCTCTTAGTTTTAGTTAAGCATTCATTAGATATAATTAAGCTCTCTTTACTTTCCAAACATTCTCTTGATCCCAAACAATCATTCAACAATGACTTGCATTTCTTTTGTATGCATATCTTTCGATGCCTTTCTTTCAACCGTTAAAAGGCCTCTTTGTTGAGGCAAGAAAAGAACCTCGAAGTAGGAGTTGGTCATGTTCTCCCTCATACGTTCGCCTGAGAAGCCACCCATAGAAGACTACTTTTGTTTCTGACCCCTTTTCGAACTTCTAAGAAAAATTCGATTAATCAGCTAACTCGGCTGATTTAAGAAGAAACAATTTTTAACCGAGTAATTGCAACATCTTCAGTAGTTTGACTTAGGCGTTCAGAACTTAGTTTTATATGGGGCAACTAAATGTGAAGACTGCTTCACCGCTTCACACACGATTCAACGATAATTTGAGTTTTCCTCTTCTTTATTTGTTTCGTTTAGAAATAACTTCACCAGTTGTGGGAGATTGAATAAATGACGTTGATGCATCTATATCATCCAAACCATCTCCAGCATCATCGTTTTTATTCATTTTTTTCCTTAACAATATATTATACCCCATGTACCTGTCAGATTGCTATCTCTAGAAGCAATGGCGATATAGTTTCCATTAAATTCAATAACTTGAAGTAGCTTAACTTGATTCTAAGAAATAATTATATAGAACATTTAATAATTTTTTTTCTATGATCAGGGTATTTGAGACTTTCACCCCGACTAATCTACGGGACCCGTGCAAAGTGACTCCCTCACACGTATCAGGTAAGACTCGGATTATGTTTGAGATCGTGGCTCCAAGCAATTGTTTGTACCCAATAGAAATCAAACATGAGACCTCATGCTTCTAGGACACCAATCCGGCAATCCCATGTCTTTTCCACGGTTCGATGAAATCAAGCTTGATCCAGGATAATAACACATGCGTGTATCTAGAAATCCCGCATTCTGAATCTGTGTACTATTTAAATAGTCTCAGCTCATTCATTTGTTAGCCTGCACTGAATTGGACAAAGACTCGAGTTTGAAGACGAAAGTCAAAGAAATCCTTATTCAAGTGAACAGTGGGCACAAAGTACTCGAGATATCTGAAAATAGGAGTCCAAAGGTAGGGGGATACTGGGGGACTGCATGCAGTTTGGTGATTTAATTTTTTAGTTTTTTTTTCCCTTTATATCTATATATATGTATATAGAGATAACTTTTCATTTTTACTATTTGATAGTTTAAGCTATATCAGACTGAGACACTCGTGTACCCATGGAGTTATCATCTTTTTGTGTAATGGAAGAGTTCAAATGTGGGTCAAATTCATTACATAGAAAGGAAATTATATCTATATGTTCGACTTAACAGGTAGGTTAGGACTTGGGAAAATACTTTTGAAAAAAATAAGTTAAAAAAACCAATAAATAAATTTGTTTTTCCTATTAATTAGAAACCCGCTGATCATGAGCATATTAATTCGGAAATTGTGTGATGTATATATATGTTGAGATTTGTGAAAAATCAAATATATCTTTTAATATATATCTCAATTCAATAATTAATATGAATAATACTGTAAGAACATTTTTCTGTATTGTTAGTTTATGGCATGTTTTAGACAATAACTATGTTGAGTGCTAGATAGGTTGGCTTGGTTTCAATGATATCGATAAGTTTCGTAAAAGGCATAATCAAGCATTGAAGTAATGAATAATACATGTGAAACACGAAAGTAAGCATATTGAGGAAAAATATTTCCTGAAGGGCAAAAATGACATTTTTCGAAGCTGTGACTTCAAGCAAGAAGTATCGTGGGTTTAAGAGAGTCATTTTGGCGCAGTTGCGAAAAAAATTGGTTTTCACAAAAATGTCTATGCTTTCAGTTTCAAAAAGTGACTGGAAAACACATTTTTGAGCTTCGAGGTATGCTTGGACCTACGCTTAAAGCATAGCTGTGACAAGTTTTTGGCTATTTTTGCTGCAGTGTCCAAATTGTTCGTGAGTTGGTTTTATGATTTGTGCACGACATATATACATCAAAGTGCGTGGTATATATATGATATTCATCAGAATATAGGGTTTGGATGTGAAATTACGAGAAAGAGCAAACTTAGGGTTTGATTCATCAACGCCTATAAATACTTAAGTCTTCAACAAGAGGAAACACGTCTTTAAGAATTATTTGCAAGTTTTCTATAACTTCATCTTTTTTTTATAGAGATACACATATGGTGAGAGAATATTATTGAGTGATTAGAGATACACAAGTTTTCTTTTATTATTGGACGTCTTCAATCATGCTTCTACATCGATGATTTCTATGCACGATTGAATGATATAATTGCTGACAAATTCACACACCATTTATTGCAACGTGGTTGCGTTGATCCGTTGAAGAACGGAGCCGTTTGTGTGCAGAGATCGAAGCAGGAGACTTCGTGGTGATTTTGATATGTTAAGAAGCAAAACCGTCAGAGTACGGAGATCGGAGTGAAAGCTTCGTGGAGCGCGAGTGAATTTAGACTTTCAGACATCGAGTGAAGAATAACAAATTACAGCGATTGTAAGTTCTGTTTTCATAGTCTGTACAAATTCTCTGATTCATAGTGCATCGATACTCGAGCGTATCCGTGATTTTTACTTAGAGTCTTTCCAAGGTTTTCCACGTAAAAATATTTGTGTTTTCTCATGATTTAAATTTATGCACTTATATTTATATTTGATTGATTGATCTGTTTTTGAGAATTGAATTGGGAATTAGGGTTTTTGACTAATTAAAATTGAATTTTCGCTATATAATTTTAATTGATTATAAAATCGATAAAAAATCTATTCACTCCCCTTCTAGGCTATTTTTACTATCGTTTCGGTAATTTCAAATACATATCTCAATCCAATAATAAAATACAAAAGTAAAGCTGGCTCTAGTCATGAGGAGATAATGGTGATATCATACTCCTTCCACTGTATATACTTATATCTATTTTTGGTATATAATGATTTAATTTTATTGATAAAGAACAAAAATTACACATAAAAAAGGAGGCATCCCTTCTTAGAAACAAGAAGCTGGCATGGAATAGGCCAACTTCAACATTCATACATAACAGAGCTGGAACAATTACTCTCCCCTAAAAGAAGATAACCCATTGGTACTTATGCTTTGTAATTTATTGACTAGGTTTAGTGATCCCAAAGAATATAATTTCACAGAGGTCTTATGAAATATATATATATATATATATATATGGTAGATTTCAATATTTTTGTATCATTATGCCTTTTAGAGTCAAAGGAATGCTGATTAAACTTCATAATGATCATGCGGTGTCAGTGGGGATGCTGGAAGAATAAACTCTATCCCTAGCCATCGTTGCCTGAAAATGTAAAAGCAGAGAACAGTTGAAAGGAAGCTATGGTCATGCAATTATATATTTCTGTTGTTGCAGCTACACTACAAAAAAAAATAAAAAATTGTATCTACAGTGACAAAAATTTAGTTGGTTTTTTCATCTGTTGAACAAAAATCATATATTTCAAATATTATCTGCCATTGTAGAACAAAACTTGGTTTTTTCATCCGGGAGGTTTAAGTATAACAATATATTTTATTGTCACTATAGCATAAACGACTCTTCGTGTCAGGGTTTTATGTGACAATTTTTAATCCTTCCACTAATTGTTATAGTTGTAGTGAGAAAGATTTAATATTAGCCGGGGTGAAAGCCCCGTTTTACTCAGGTTATCGAAAAAAAGAAAGAATAATTCAACTTTACTTGATGCTCCCAATCTGTGCGCATGGTGATAGCTAACAGAAGTAATGCTTGGAGACCACTCCCACCAATGATTCCCATCCAAAGACCCTGCATAAATCGCGCATTATCGTATCTTGATCTTTTCAAAGTGAAAGGTAGAGAGTTCGAGTGCCTCTAACGATATGGTGAAAAATCTTCGGTACATGAAATTAAGGCGATTAAAGAAAAAAAAAAAGGATGGAGTTAATTGGTTCGATCTTACCTTTCCTCCAAAATGGTAGAGAAAGGTTAAGGTAATTGCACAAGGAAGGCCCACAAGGTAATATGCTCCAAGATTCACAAATGCACCAATCTTCTGCCAACCACATCCTCTTGCTATGCCTTTAGCCACTCAACAAGTTCCCATGATGTTAGGATCAAATCTTAAGAGGTATATGAAGTAAAGGGGCAAAAAAGTCAAAGCAGCCATGTTCAAGAAGCTTGGTGCTTGTGTTCCCGAGAATTCGGTAAACATAAAATTATCTTTAGAGAAATATAAAAGATAGAGGGTTTGCAATTCTGGAAATATTTTTATATTTTTTGGAGTTTCAGGGTCTACTTAATTTGTATTTTTTCTAATAATTTTCTGTTTTCTGAAAACTAAAATTAGATAGAAAATTGTAAAAAAGTCTGCTTAGTTCAACTTTTTGAAAACAGTTTTATGAAAATTTAGTTGCAAAAATGGCTGTTTTTAGAGAACTCATTTTTATTATTCTCAGAAAACTCTTCTTTGTTCATAGAATGTTCAATAATAGTTTTCAGATATACAAACCAAGCAAACCAATTTTCTTAATACTACTTTTCAGAAAATTGAGTTAAGAAAAAAGTGTGTAAAAAAGTCTGGTTTCAGTTTTCTGGCCCCGTTTGGAAACCTTATTTTTGTTCTGTTTTTTGTTTTTTGGCACTGTTCAACTGTTCTCTGTTCATAGAATGTTCAAGAATAGTTTTCAGATATACAAACCAAGCAAACCAGTTTTCTTAATACTACTTTTCAGAAAACTGAGTTAAGAAAAAGTGTGTAAAAAAGTCTGGTTTTAGTTTTCTGGCCCCGTTTGGAAATCTTGTTTTTGTTCTGTTTTATGTTTTTTGGCACTGTTTAGGAGAACAGAACATGTTTGGCAATCATTTTTACTATTTGTTATGTTCTCAATTTGGAAAATGTTTTCGTGAATAGTAGAAAAAACAAGGGAACAACAAAAATTTATTTTTTTGTTCTTTTTGGGATTTTTCAAAAAACAAAATTTGTGGTAGAGAAGAAAAATTGTGTGAGAATATGTGTATTTTTTTGCCCCAAAACATGTTTTTTGTTCTTATTCTTTTGAGTGAGAAAATAAGAACAAGAACAAGAACAAGAATTGTTCTTGTATTTTGGTTCTCAAAACAAAAACAAAAACAATGGTTCCCAAACGGACCCTCTGTTTTCCAAGTTCTTGAGAACCGTGTTCCAAAGATGCAAACAAGCAGACCCGAAATTAAGTTATTTGAAAACAGACATTTTTGAACTCTTGATGAAATAGATATTTTTTAGAGTGTTTTCGTTTTTGATTTTCCAATATAGAAATTGAACTAAACATGTCTTTAATTATATGGGTTGGAACCATGGTTCGCCGAACCGGCCGATTCGTAACGGAACCGGCCGGTTCGTAATGCTCATGGGCTGAACCGAAACCGGTTTAGCCCGATATATCGTTGGGCATACCGGTTCATATCTGAACCGGCCGGTTCTTTGCGAACCGGCGGATATATCGGTGAACCGGCCAATATATTTAAGAACCGATTTTGGGAGAACCGGTTTTAAAAAAAAAATGTTTAAAAAAATAATAATATATTTTTATGATTTGAATATTTATTTGTTTAAAATTAAAATTATGAATAGTCTCATAAGAAGATCCACGACATATTTAAATTCATTAATAAATTATTTTGGGTACTAAATATCTTTAAAAAATAAATAAATTTTAATCAAAATTATCAAAAAATCATCAAAGTTTAGTTATGTTGTCAAAAGTACCGTATCAATACATTTTTACCACCATGTGCGAGTTTTTAAAAAATTCACGCTTGCGATAACCGAAACTGTTACGTAACCCCGATACTGACCATTACACCAACCGAAACCGTTTTTGCGAACCATGGTTGGAACCAATTTGCTATGTCCTTGAGAGCGATATAGAATATCTAACCTGAGAGTACAACCTGAATTCCATCCATGAAGTTGGAAGTGGCAAGCACTGACATTATACAAGCTACTTTACCACTTCCTCCTCATTGGTGTACATGTAGCCCCAAACATTTCGCACCGCAACCGAAACAAATCCAATTAAGAAGCTCTCTACGACAGCCAGGAATATCACAACCTGGGCTGCAAGTCTTGCACCATGTGGTTTCTCGACACCTAGTTCATTCGAAACCCTCGTGCTTTGAACCGGAGATGCAAGCGGTGAAATTGTCAATATATATATATATGTATATATATAGACAGTGCAATATATAGCTATTGAGGTTTCATGTAAAGGTGGTTCACAAAACATACCTTACTGCACTGCACTGCCAAAACCAAATGAGATTCTGAAGACCGCACAACTAGTATTAAGGCTGGGGAAAAACAATTGAATTCAATGAAGAAGTTAAATTAAAGTGATCCGCTTAGAAACATATGGATGCATGAGAATGTTTTCTTCATTCAATATATAACAATTTTTCTTTCTGATATATATGGTGCAAGTATCTTACTTTTTATGTTTATTTTTTATTTTTATAATAATTGAAACAAGACTACAAATGTTTGTCATGTGCATGAGAGGAAAATGTTTCTTAAACAAAGGAAAATCTATCAATAATTGATAAAGTAATAAAACCAAAATTTTATTTTTGTCAATCATAATGAGAGATAATTTCTCAAAAGTACTTTTATTATATATAGATAGATGAAGATGCAAACCTGATTGACATCATTGAGGTCTCTAGCTTTGGATTGGGAAGAAGACCCGACATAAGAACCAAAGATTCGTATGACCAGAGTTCCAAGCTGGATCATATCACAGGATCACATTAGACTATGCTTATATATATATATATATATTTATGTATTATTAGTTTGGATCGATGTACTTTACATTTAGATCGATTGATCACTGACGCCGAACAGAATAGAGATTATTCTGCAGGCTAGTACAATAGGTACTTTGCAAGGGAAAACAGGAGAATTTTGACCCAAAAATTCAGAGAACACTCTGGAATTTAATAAAATTGTTTATAATCAAGAATGAATAAAAACAACCCACAAGCCGGGTTTAAATAGCTAAAAATCGACCCCTAATGGGATTTTTGCCAAAAATAGCAAAATCCTAAAAGTCATACCAAAACAAAATACGGAAAGAAATCAAGAGATTGCCAAAAATCTGGCCCAAATCGGGTTCAGAATCATCTCCTAATTGACAAATAAAAGATTACCATAAATAGTAAAAATTAACTAAAAATAAAGAATTGAATAGGAAAACAGCGGATTTGGGGCTCGAAACGATGTGCACCGAGTGTAGCTGGGTGGCCACGACGTCCGCGCCGAGATTAGCTTTCCGAATTGGGGTCACGGGCGCGAATCCGACACTTGTAGCTCCAGTTATGGCCAAAAAACCGATGTGTGCACGGAAACTGTCCCAATTAGGTTAGAATCACGATTTCTTGCCATCCTTGCGCTGATCCTCCCTCTCCAAGTAATCCAGCGCCATCAATGAGTAATCTGACAGCTCGGCATCGTCTGACTCGGATCCCCCTGCATCAATCACATTATTGAGAACATTAGAAATAGCAATGTTGGAAATGTAGGAGGATCTCAAACTCACTAGACCATAAGAGCTGAAGGAACAGCTAACGAAAGAAATCCGACAAGATTCTTAATACCCTCCTTGGAGAATCCCGTCCAAGTCTTTTGACAAGAAGGCGAAAACTTGATATAAATTGCCAAAACCAAGACATTGATCCAATAACAAATGACAATTGACAATGCAACACCTTTGCTGCCAAAGCTAGCTCTAAAAACCAAAGTCCAACACACCAACACATGTGTTAAGTATGCGACCAAAGTCTCACATGGGTTAAAAGTGGGAAGGATCATGAGTATATTAAAGGATGTACATATCTCAATTGGTGTGAGGCCTTTTGGGGAAGCCCAAGAGCAAAACCGTGCGGGCTTGGCCTAAAGCGGACAATATCACACCATTGTTGAGATATGTGGGGCCCGTAATGCCCAACAATTGGTATCAGAGCCTAGGTTGCGATTCGTGGTGTTAACCAGTCGGAGTGGGCTAGCGTTGTATCGACCAGCGATGGCGGCGGAGGCCGGGAATGGCCAAGTCGTATGTGCAGCGGAGGCCGGTGATGGTCAAGTCGTATGTGGTGGCGTCGTATCAACTAGCGGGAGTGGACTGGTAGCCATGTGGAGAATCCTCGAAATGTCGAACGAAAGGTAAGCCCTCGGATTAACTCACGATGGACGGATGGATGATCGTTCGAGGGGAGGCTCGGACCATGAGACGTGGTCCTTTGTTCGAGGGGAGGATTGTTAAGTATGCGACCAAAGTTCTACATGGGTTAAAAGTGGGAAGGATCATGGGTATATTAAAGGATGTACATATCTCAATTGGTGTGAGGCTTTTTGGGGAAGCCCAAGAGCAAAACCGTGCGGGCCTGGCCCAAAGCGGACAATATCACACCATTGTTGAGATATGTGGGGTACGCTGTACACTACCACCAAGACTAGCACATTTATAGCAATTGCAGAAAGCAAGGATGATCATAATTTGTGGCACCAAAGGCTAGGTCACATGGGTGAAAAGGGACTCAAGGTTATGCTCGCAAAAGGAAAGCTACCAGGTCTAAATTCGATTGATATCGACTTCTGTGAGGATTGCGTATTCGGTAAGCAGAAGATGGTTAGTTTTCAGAAAAGCGGCAGAGAACTCAAAAAGGAGAAGCTTGAGCTAGTTCACACTGATGTCTGGGGGCCAGCAAATGTCTCATCTATTGGCGGAAAGTCCTATTTCGTCACCTTCATCGATGACCATTCCCGAAAGGTATGAGTTTATTTCTTGAAACATAAATCTGAAGTGTACGGTGTGTTCAAGAGTTGGAAGGCTATGATAGAGAATGAGACGGGTTTGAAGATCAAGATATTACGATCCGATAATGGTGGAGAGTATCAGGACACCGAGTTTAAGAGATTTTGCTATGAGAACGGTATCAGATTAGAGATAACTATTCCACATACACCACAACAGAATGGCATAGCAGAACGGATGAACCGGACATTGACTGAGAGAGCCAGAAGCATGCGCATTCAGGCAGGGTTGCCGAAACAGTTCTGGGTAGAAGTAGTCAGTACAACAGCGTACTTAATCAATCGTGGTCCATCAGTACCATTGGAGCACAGAATACCAGAAGAGGTTTGGAGCGGTAGAGAGGTAACACTTTTACATTTAAAAGTTTTTGGTTGTGTTGCATATGTACATGTTAGTGACACTATGAGGGGTAAGCTTGATCCCAAGTCACAAAAGTGTATTTTCATTGGCTATGGCGGTGACGAGTATGGTTACCGCGTGTGGGATGATCAAAACCGAAAACTGATCCGAAGCAGAGATATAGTGTTCAATGAAAATGTTATGTACAAGGACAGACACACAACAACCTCATAGCCTACAACACAGAGTGATCCTGTGTGTGTTAAGTTAGATGATGTTCAAGACAGTGAGAGTACTCAGTTAGATGAACATATTGCAGATGGAAATACTCAACAGGTTGATACACCGCAGTCTCCGACTCCTATTCCTGTACCTTGGAGGTCTTCACGACAGCATGTGCCGAATCGGAGATACATGAATTATTTGTTGCTCACAGATGGAGGTGAACTAGAGTATTTTGATGAAGCATGCAGTGCAACAGATGCGGGCCAGTGGGAGCTTGCGATGGAAGATAAGATGAAGTCCCTTATTTTAAACAAGACATGGAAGCTAACCGAGCTGCCGGTAAGAAAGAAAGCTCTCCATAATAAATGGGTCTACAGAGTCAAAGAAGAACATGATGGTTCTAAGAGGTACAAGGTGAGACTTGTAGTAAAAGGCTTTCAGCAGAAAGCAGGAATCGACTACACCGACGTATTTTCTCCGGTTGTGAAACTGACTACTATTCGTTCAGTTCTTAGCATTGTTGCATCAGAGGGTTTGCACCTAGAGCAGTTAGATGTCAAAACTGCTTTCCTCCATGGGGACCTAATGGAGGAGATATATATGCAACAACCGGAAGGTTTCTTAGAGAAAGGGAAAGAGAAACTTGTGTGTAAGTTGGAAAAAAACTTGTATGGTTTAAAACAAGCTCCAAGACAGTGGTATAAGAAATTCGATGGATTTATGCAGAGACATGGTTATATCAAGTGCAACGCTGACCATTGTTGCTACTTCAAGATGTTTGACACGAGTTACATTATCCTCCTACTTTATGTTGATGACATGTTAATAGCTGGATCTGATTTTGTGGATTGTTAGATATGGTGACTCCTTTTGTTGCAGGGAAAGTTAAACTTAGCCACCAAGCTATCTCTATTTGACTAGGATCTTGTTATATTTGGTGACTCATTTGTTATATTCCCCCTTAACAAATGAGTCACCAAATATAACAAGATTCTAGTCAAATAGAGATAGCTTGGTGACTAAGTTTAACTTTCCCTGCAAGAAAATAAGTCACCATATCTAACAATCTCCCACTTGACGATTTTCAATCCAATCAATCAACTCCATTAATGATCGGTGTATTACGATGCTCTCATTCCTATCTTCAAGCCTGAAGACCCACTTTAGTCATCATGACTATGTTGATAGCTCCCACTGCATGAGCAATATCTGGTCCGGTGCAGACAATGTGATCTCTATTGTGCCTGACCTCTCCGTCTTGCGATGGCTATCGTGTCTGACCTTTTTGCCTTGCAACCTTTGTCGCTCCTAACCTTAAGAAAGCCTTCTTGTCGTGTGTGCGGGCGCGTCCCTACTCTGATTGGGCTGATTCTTATGCCAAAATGTCGGGCTTCAAATTCTCTTTCCGTAGATATATTATAAGCCTCGTTCCAATAAACGATGCTCCGGAAAATCACGCCAAACTGAAACTGCTGCTCGACAGAGCAAAAAAACTGGCCGGAACTTCAGGCGGCACGTGGGGACGCTTGCAGCAATTTACGGCGACGTGCTTGACACTACTGGCTTCGCCTCATTGATCCAAACCTCCTGGTGTGGTCGGTTTCTGATTTAGGGCACTCGAAAAAATCAGATCTGGACCAGATTGTCGGACTTCGTAATTTGCTCCAACCCGGGGCTCTGATACCACTTGTTATTCTTGTGTCAATTTTTTGGTGTGTTTTTTGATTTGCAGGTGTGCACGGCTTCGTACATAGGGTGTGCGAACTCTTACAAGTGGTATCAGAGCCCAGGTTGCAATTCGTGGTGTTAACCAGTCGGAGTGGGCTAGCGTTCTATCGACCAGCGATGGCGGCGGAGGCGGGGAATGGCCAAGTCGTATGTGCGGCGGAGGCCGGTGACGGTCAAGTCGTATGTGGTGGCGTCGTATCAACTAGCGGGAGTGTACTGGTAGCCATGTGGAGAATCCTCGAAATGTCAAACGAAAGGTGAGCCATCGGATTAACTAACGATGGACGGATGGATGATTGTTCGAGGGGAGGCTCGGACCATGAGATGTCGTCATTTGTTCGAAGGGAGGATTGTTAAGTATGTGACCAAAGTCCCACATGGGTTAAAAGTGGGAAGAATCATGGGTATATTAAATGATGTACATATCTCAATTGGCGTGAGGCCTTTTAGGGAAGCCCAAGAGCAAAACCGTGCAGGCCTGACTCAAAACGAACAATATCACACCATTATTGAGATATGTGGGGCCCGTAATGCCTAACAACATGAACCTTAGTTGGCACATTGCTTTGAGTCTGCAAGAACCTTAGTTGGCACTGGAGGATGCCATAGGGGATAATGCTAGGGATCAACCAACGAGAGTATATCCCTGCGTGTTCTGAAATCGCCAAGTCTTGTCCACAGAGAGTGAAAATGTAGCCGGTGTACGCCCAGAGGACGGATATCAGAATCCCTAGTAGCACAACCACAACCATAGCTCTCTGCATGTGGATGCCAAGCATATGATACTGCTTTGCACCGTAGGCTTGTCCACAGAACGTTTCTAGTGCGCTTCCCATTCCGAGCTAGTTAAAATTATATTTTGAGATGTTAGAATTAGATCCTAGCTAGCTATCAGAGTCACCATTAGATACAGTTTGATCCATTCCAATATATATGTATGCATGCAACTGAGTACTACGTACAGATGCTATATATTGTACACCTGTTGACTTATTTGATCTTTATAAGCACCCAACACATATAATGTCTGGACTGGATATATAGAACTAATGACTAGCTACTACATGTATGGCTTAAATCTTTCATTTGGAAATGGCAATTATTATTTTACAGTAAGAACTTTTAAGTATTTTAAACTCCTAGCTAATTGGTTTACAACCATTTATGGTAATTTGAAGACCTAATGACTAGCTACTACATGTATGGCTTAAATCTTTCATTTGGAAATGGCAATTATTATTTTACAGTAAGAACTTTTAAGTATTTTAAACTCCTAGCTAATTGGTTTACAACCATTTATGGTAATTTGAAGACATAATTTATGTAACATCCCGCACCAACATTTGGTACGATATTATTCGTTTGGGCCCAGCCCACACGGTTTTATTTTTGGACTCCTGCCCAAAAGACCTCGTACCAATTGAAAACAACACTACACATATAAGCATATCTCTAGACTTCTACCCGAACGATCTGAGATATCACAATTTATTATCTCACAATTTAAGTATCAGACACAAATGTCATGTTGAAAATCATTTTCCTTAGTAATAAAGGAAGCTCATGAGCTCATGATATCCACCAAATAAGTATATATGTAATTATATTTTCGATCGCAGTTGATTATTCATAAATGTTGACAACCTCCTATGAAAGAGAAAGATTAAGGTGTGAAGGTGTGACTTGTACTTTATATTCATCAATATTGCTCTAGCCTGATTCTATATATATAATAAAGTAGTTACATGTATCGAGTGGACGATAAGACTTGAACTCAAGACTTTGTCGGCTCTAATACCATGGTTTCCACACTATACTTTTTCAGTTTAAAGTTTCAGAGTTCGTATAGATTCAGTTTCTTTTTCTTTTTTCCTTTTTTGTTCTTTTTATCCACTTAAATGCTATTCTTTTTCTTTTATAATTTTTTTTTGGAATTTCGTTGTCATTTTGATGTTGCTGTTGTATTTGTAAATATTATTATTAGAGAAATTCTTTAAGGAGTCCTAACTTGCTACAAGTAGGGAGCACAAAGAATCGAAAGAACCGAACCGTAACTGATGGTTTGGTTCGGTTCCAAAGTAGTTTGGTTAGGTTCTGGTTCTGAAAATTAAAGAACTGAATTTTTAGATTCGGTTCCGATGCTTAATCATGTAGAACCGGAACCGAACTGATTTTTTTTTTTGTATTTTTATTATTTTAATTTTTTATTAGTTTTATATTTTTAATTATATATAATTGTAAAATTATAAGTAAATAGTTATAAAGTTATAATTCTAGGAGATCTAATTTTGAAATAATTACTTCCATTTCACTAATTATATAGAATTGATTTTAAATTTAAAATAATTGAGATATTATATTTAATTCAGTTTATAATTATATTATGTTTTTATATTTAACGTTTTAATTTTTTTAAAGACAATAGTAGAAAAAAATAATTTAGTTTAATTCGATTCTGTACATTAATAAATAGGTTCAGATTCTCATTTTAAAAAATCCCAAAATAACGGTTTCGTTCGAACCGAACCATCAGCACCCGTAGGTACAACTCTACTAATATGTGGTAGGTGCTTGAGTGTGGGACTAATATATGATAGGTGCAATATATGCCATAATTAATCAATTAGTGACAGTGACACATGCACCCTCCATGCTAATTGCAGAAAATAGCAGTCCATTAATTTTTCTGCTAGATCATGAAAGAGTTAAACCTAATTAAGTAAACATGGAAATGAAGATTTAAGGGAATATGAATTTTAATGAGGTAAGTACATAGTATATAGAATTGATTATCAAGAAAAACAGAAATTGCATTTGAAGATTGATGTGCCTAATTTTCGCTTTTGACATAATTTTGAAGGGCATATCTTTTCATAAAGGGTGAATTACAGTTTGACCCCTGTTAATAGTATAAATTACACCCGCACCTCCTCTATTTTCGCTAATTACTGTTTCACTTCCTATTTATTTTACTTTCACCCTTTCAACTCATTCTCCGGCGAGATCAAACCGGGTCAACCATAATCTGAGATGCGAAATGACCAAATTACCCTTATATGTGTGTAAAGACTTGTTTGCCCATCCAAAATGATATGAAATGCCTAAACTACCCTCATATATATATATATATATGTATGTGTGCATAAATATAGAGATGTATATTTACAGGTTCCTAATATGTATCTTCTTGATCTTCCTCCTCGGACCCCAAAAAAGCCTTAACTAGGGTTCATATAGTTGGAGCAAACAAACCCATGAAAGATCTCTTAGAAAGGAAGGGGGAAAAAACAAAGAGAGAAATGGGTACCCATTACTTTCTCTCTCTAAAATGGAGAAATGGATATCCATTTCTTTCTCTCTCTAAAATAATCTAACTAAAAATCTCTTTTCATCCCAAAATGGAGAAAAAAAAATCAATTGCTCCCGCACCAAGGTCGGCTCCGCCTTTATTCCCATTTAGATATATATGTGCATATATATATATATATATATATATATAGATAGATAGATAGATAGATATAGAGATGGAGATATATATATGTGTGTATATATATAGATATAGAGATAGAGATAGATATATATGTCATTTTGTTTTGATTTTTCTGTCATTGAAAATGGACAATTAATTGAGTATGGGTAGGAATTGAGATTTGATAATTGATAGTTCATTTTAGGGTTAGGGTTTGATTTGAGGGATTTTAGGAGAGAGTGGGGTGAGATGAAGAAGAGATGGAAGGATAAATATGTAATTTAATATAAAAGAATATTTAATTATTTAAAATAAATATAAAAAAGGGGTATAAGAGTAATTTCAAATATCCGGTCGCTGGATATGGGTTTCAGGGGGTGAAACTATAATTAGCAAAAATAAAGGGGGTGCGGGTGTAATTTAACTATCAACAGGGGTAAAACTGTAATTTACCCTTTCATAAAAGATAGAACGACCAAGATAAAATAAAAAAGAACTGCAACAAATTGAACATTAGTCCAGACTGCAAAAAAAAAAAGTCCAAAATAATAATTCTGATTTGGAAGCCAAGCGTTAATTCACATATAAAATTTTGAAATGCTTCTATACACAATGAGAAGAATATATACATAATGGGATTGGTTGTCACGAAAATAAAGTGATATATTCCAAGTGAAAAGAGTTGAGATTTTTATTGAAGTAAATAATTTGCCAAGGATCAAGTACGGACATTGTCCTAACCCTATCCGATTTATGTGGGGTATTATTTTACATGGGTCTATGAATTAGTCGGGTGAAAGTCCTTGGACACCCTATTTATCAAAATATATACATATATTTATAGATATATGTACAACAAATGAGAAGATGGGACATGAAATCACCATATATACAAGAAGAATCCTTACCATGAAGCTGAAACCTGTCACACCTGCAAATGAAGTAGCCAGAGAGGCACTTGAAAGAGAAGAGTTCTCCGAGATGGCCAACGAACATAACCGATATCACCTGTAAACTGTACTGCAAAACACTAACCACAATCAAAGGACCTGCCAACTTCAATTGCATTTTGAGCTCAGCAATAGTCTCTTTGATATCACAACACTTCTCACTTATTTCTGTAAAGTAAAACATGATATTTATGCAAGAATAAAAATGAATAAATTTGCGAAACATAAAATCCATGATCTTAAAATTCTATCATGCTCACATATACATTAAACAGTAAATAAATTTATAAATACCTTATAGCCATGATAATAACAAACATTTCTCTGATTCATAAATCTTCTTCAATCCATCAATCTCCATCCATCATCATAGCTAACCATTAGATGACCCTGAAATACACAAATACGAAAACCCCTAAAGGAAACTGGTTTCTTTCTCCTAATCTTTCTATACACGTTAAACTATTATCGTGTTGTTTCTGTAAGTATACATAACCGATGAAATATATGTACTTTAATAGGTAGAGAGAGGACCGGTTTCCTATTATAACAATAAGTCCACTCTCCATCAGAGTTGGACACAAAATAGGAGACTTTTCCCCTTATCAGATTATTTATTAACCAACAATTATCTCAACCTAATTTCTATCTCACTGTGCCACAAAATAAATAAAATATAAAGTCCAAAATCACGTGGGACATAATTTTATCTTACATTCTCCCACTTGGACCATATGATTTTAAGTGGTCAGTACAATAGTCATAAGTGCGCTTTAAATTAGATTGAGTCCATAAATTGGTCACCATAAACATCATGACAAATAGACTACTAATGCGAGTCAAGGCGGTTGTATGTCACTTAAATTGACACAGTCCCTTCCATGAACCACAACATTAACAACCTACTTAACATGATTTATAATTGAGAAATTATAATATAGGTCCAACAATAATGTATTTTCCAAGACTATTCCTGTTATCATTTATTCATAATTATGCATGTACACTAATCAACATGAATATCACAAACATAATAATCGAGCTCAAAATGTAAAATGTTTAAATACATAAACATCCATAAGAATATAACATCAATCGTTGACTACATTCAAGATCCATTATTTCAACTTGCTTATTAAATGTCTTGGATGATAGTCCTTTCATTTACAAATTCGCAATCATAAGTTATTTGCTTATGTGTTCAATAGACACTCTTGTTTCTAAACTTCTTCTTTAATGGTAAGGTAATTCAACTTAATGTTATTAACAACCTTAATATACCTACCATTTTCATACAAGAAGGTAATTGCGGCATAATCACAATAAATTTTCAGCGGCTTGAATACTGGAATTCCAAGTCCTGAAATAAAGTTCCGCAATAGTAAATAAAAAATTTGTAGCCTCAAAGCATACTACACAATCATATTTCATAATAGACAAAACAATAATTATTGTTTTGTATTATCCATGATATTACTCCTTTAGCCAAAAGGAATAATAAAATTAAAATGAGGTTTTGGTTCACATTCACCAAAATCTTCATTTAAATAACTAATCACTTATAAATAATCAGTCTTCATAAATGTGAGCATATATATAATCTTTCATCCCTTATAAAACATACAATAAAGAATATTTACATGTCATTATGTTCCAAATCATTCTTAGGGAATAACATAATTAGGCTAAATATCCCTATTGGAACAACATCAACTTCAAATATTTCACTACTAGCAAAAGAATATTGTCAACATATAAAATCATAATATAAACGTACTCCCACTGACCTTCAGGTATATACACTAATCAATAGTATTTTCTTTAAAACCTAAAGTAAGTAATAGTATCATTAAGCTTAAGATACCATAATTGAAAAGTTGTTTAAATTTATATATTGACCTCTTAACCTTACAGACCATGTGATACTTATCTTTCATGTGAAGCCTTTAATTTAATCTGAAGTCTCTAAACTCCCCCTGAGAAATATTACATTTTACATTATGTAACTCTAAATCATAATGCGCTAATCATGTCATAATAATTCTTAAATAAACTTTCTTAAATACATGTGAAAAAGTTTCTATTATAATTAATGTTTCCTTTATGAGTGAAATAGTTATCTACAAGTCTAGCTTTATATCGTGCAATATTACCATTAGAGTCACGTTTAGTCTTAAAGACCCATTTACACCCGAGTCGTTTATGTCTTTAAGGCAATTCAACGGATTTTCAGACTTCATTTAATTTCAACTCCCTATTCATAGCATCAATCCTTAATAGGAATTATTATCGTTAATGATTTGTGAATATGAAACCGAACCCTTACATATCCCTTATTTTATTAGTGACAACTTCATTATGGAGTTATTGATCATTCAATTTTTCATCATTGTTAAACCGTTCAACAAACTGATGAACAATTATTTTTGTACAAGTCTTGGGTACTAGGATTTATACCCTAACTTTTGAATGATCACATACCTACCACTCCCACTAATGTCACAATTTTTCAATGAATCTAACCTTACCGGTTTTCACAATCATCGTACAATGTTTAGGATAATAAAATCTATACCATTTGGATTTTTTTTTCTTTCTGGATAGGCAATAATGTACCCGCAAACGTTTCTAAAATCCAATTTCTTTTATATGGATTACTAGCTTCCGTTGCATAATTCTATAGAGGTGTCTTAAATAGGTTTCCTTCCTATACAGAGTTTGAAAGGGTATTTGAATTTGACTTACTAGAATACATAGCAGTTCTAAAAGCATACATCCACAATAACATAGGCAAAAATAACATATTTAACATACTCTTAAGTATTAACATAAGGATACGATTAAGTATTTTAACTACATCATTCTATACTATTAAGGAAATTTAGCAATGAACTAAAACATGCTTCACTTTTCGTAAACCTTATAATATCCATCACCATATCGTACATTACGAATTTTCACATTCTATTTGTTTTCTTTTCAACTTCAGTTATAAAAATCTCAAAAACATTAATTAGCAGAGACTTTCATGCAACAAGTAGATATAATCATAATGTGAAAGCCAACTATAATGTTGACAAATATTTTTCTTGTAAATAAGGTAGAACATCAAAAGAAACATAAATGTTTGTAGTAATAATTTCAAGAAGCTCTAACATTCATGTGACAACTTTCTTAGTGCTCTGGTTTGCATACCCTAATGCAATCCAAAATCACACTATAATCATTGAAAACATAAGTACATAATTTTCACTAGATATATGACCTTTAATGTCACAAGTAACATAAATTACATTTATTAATAATATGATGCAAGACTGAATTTTTGTCAATAAGTAACTTTAATATATGTTTTAAACGAAAAACTCATTAAAAAAAAAAAACTTAAGTAACATAAAAGATCCAAAACAAATATATATTTAATTTTTCACAAGAAATTCTTATTTCAATTTGTGCTTTAGATCGTAAAATATTCTTGCATCACATTAAAAAAATAAAAATTTATACTTTAGTCAATCTATAAAGTAATAGAAGGAACATCATTACATTTTATTTAAAACATACATAAATAAACACAAAAGACTTTAATTATTATTATTATTTTCAAAACTATTATTTTGTTCCTTCAATCATTCTGATAATGTCTAACACATAAATAACACTTATCATATTTCAATTAATTAGATTGAACAAAATTCTTTAGTTTTAGTTATATTTTCTTAATGCTGTTTTATAAGCTTCATCCCAAAATCTTTCTAGGTTCTTGAATTATGAGATAAACTATTATCTTGCTACTTAAACCTTTACCTCCACTTAAAATCAAACATACTGGTCAATCAATTCACATGACACTTGCACTTAATAGTGGTGTAGTGAATGTAGATGACCCATTATGAGTATGTTTGGAATTGAGAATAAATTGAACAAGAATATCTCATTCACAGTTAAACATAAAAGTCTTAATTTTGGAAGAAGAATAATTATCTCAAATGAACATGATCATACACCATAAAATACAATCATGAATAGTAGTGATAAAGTCAACAATCAGTTTATTTTTAAAATAAACTTTCTTTTATACCTTTCAAATATTCAATAACACAAATACTTTCAAAATTATTTACATAAACATAACGTTTAATCTGTTCTAAACTTAAAGTATTAGATTAAATGTAATACACTATAATTGAACTAAACTTCCTCAATTATGATAAGTTAGTTCTATTAGAATTGAAACAGATTTAACATGCAAATTAAGGGATACAATAAAACACTCATACCATAAAATACTCACAACATTAATGCTTTGAGTTAACAACACGTATATTCACATAAGTACATAAATACAATGTACAAGTATGGTCCTACTTTGATAGTAACCATAAAATACAAATAATGATGCTTATATGTATTTATATACATACTTTATTGGGTGATGTAATTATTAATTAAACTAAGCAATTTATCTTTGGATATCCTATACATAGCCAATTAAAAAATACACTCAACCCCTTAATGCTCATTTAATCACTCAAAATTAATCTCTTTGGAGAATTCTTTATCGCGATTAAATCAACTCAATAATCATGAATTTCAAACTAAATTATAGGAACATCATAATTCATGAGGTATTGCAATTATGCGTCATACTAAATTAAATATTCATTCTTTCGGTTAGGCCACTTTGGCGGCACAAACCCTATAATATGAATATCAATTTAGGTACCGATTAATTAATCCATAAATGCAATTATGCATCCAACTAAATTTAATATTCATTGATTCTGGTTAGGCCACTTTGGCGGCTAACTAACCCTGTAATATGAATATTAATTTACGTAGGGACTAGTTAATTAATTATTAACATATTAATCATTATGCACAATTACTTAAAATAAATTTTCGTAATTGAACTAGTAAAATTGATTCTCCATCATGTATGTAGGCACGGGCACAACGAAAATACTTATTGTACATATCAAATAAGGTTAAATTTCTAGATGTACACATAATTCTAGAAATTCGCATTTTAACCCCAATTTGCATTAAAACCTTCTCAAATTCATATCTCACATACCGTTCATAAAAACAAATGCAAATAATATATGCACAGAAAGCTTATGGAATGAGGATTTCAGTAATATAATTTTCATACAATAAAACCCAGTCATGAGAGAGAAATTTCCAAAATACGAATCTGGTCCAGAAATCATATTTATACTTGGAATTTTTGTATGAAAATTTTCAGAATCGATTATTTGCATCTTTTAAATAATATATAAAATTTTGACTTCAACGGAGATCAACTTTAAGAGAGATAAAATTTTTTGAACATAATAAACACACTTTTCATATAATAAATACCAATGTATTTAAAGTGTGCGTCTCATTGATAGGGTTAACTTACAAAACTATAAACCGTAATATAAATATGCAGATATTAACATTTACAGGGATCTAAAGTGCAAATCTATAATGTTTACAACTTTAATATATCTACAGATGCACATTGAATTAATTGTCATAATGACGTCAGCACAAGGAGCCCCATTATCTAGAAATATATGTACAATCATTTATGGAAAAATATTTCCAAGACTATATATATTTACATAAAACTCAACAGAGACAAAGGCATATACATCTATACAATTACATACATAGTCCATTATTCCATTAACGCAAAAAAAAAAAAATCATAATTTCTTAATTATTATTATTATTATTATTTTTTAACATCATGTTAATGGAGTATGATGAATTCCTAACAAGTGCTCTGATACCACATGTAAAATAAAACATGATATTTATGCAAGAATAATAATGGACAAATTTGCAAAACATAAAACCCATGATCTTAGAATTCTATCATGCTCACATATACATTAAACCGTAAATAAATTTATAAATACCTTATAGCCATGATAATAACAAACATCTCTCTGATTCATAAATCTTCTTCAATCCATCAATCTCCATCCATCATCATAGCTAACCATTAGATGATCTTGAAATACACAAATACGAAAACCCCTAAAGGAAACTGGTTTCTCTCTTCTAACCTTTCTGCACACGTTAAACTATTATCGTGTTGTTTCTGTAAGTATATATAACCGATGGAATATATGCACTTTAAAAGGTAGAGAGATGACCGGTTTCCTATTATAACAATAAGTTCTCTCTCCATCAGAGTTGGACACAAAGTAGGAGACTTTTTCCCTTATCAGATTATTTATTAACCAATAATTATCTCAACCAAATTTCTATCTCACTGTGCCACAACATAAATAAAATATAGAGTTCAAAATCATGTGAGACATAATTTTATCTTACAATTTCATGATCCCTTTTAGCAATGAGAGGAGATTCAAGAACAGTTTTGGAGTTTTCTTGATGATCGATGCCTCTCACTGTTGCGTGAAGAAATTGTGAGGAGGGAATATTTGTGTCAATGGGTGAAGGATGAGAAAGATATTATACATGTAAGTTTTTTGAAATGTGTTAAGATATATATTTACACATGCAAAATTTTGGTACGAAAAAAATGCTACACTCGGGCAATCTCTCATGCTAGCTAGTGTGCGATTTTATGATATGTTTCTCAAGCTAACTTTTCATCTAATTATATTATTTGTATAATGAATTTATTACTAAAATTGAATATTTTTTGTAATTTTGTTTTAAAATTTGATTTCACTCCTATGTGCTTCATTATGAAACCAAATAAGAATGATTATTTAATTCATTCTAATTCCCATTCATCTTTAACTAGCATTGTATTCCATTACAGCTTAACAAACACAGCCTTAGATACTTTCAGACTCTGGTGCGGGATGCAACATTGTTCCATCATTTATCATATATATGATTTAGTCATATTATCATACGTTCACCGCCCATCCTACGTACTATTCCACGGTATATAAATACGTTATTCAAATATGACTATAAAAAATACATTCATATGTATGTATATATCAAGTTGATAGGGTATTTCATTGCCCCATTTACTTGGACACTGACAGGTGATAATATTGAGATATGTCAGTTAGATGTCGGCCAAAAAAGTTGGTGACTTGCAAGAGCAGTGTATCATGAGAATTTGCATTTACCAAAAGCAGTACACAAACAAGAAAATTGAAATAAGCAAAATTGAAATTATTGGATCCTTGATTACCCACTTTATTAATAAAAGTGTTACGAGTTGCCTGGTTGTAATTAAAAGTAAAGACGGAATGGCCACTAACGAAAACAAGCCACACAATAAATATATATATATATATATATATATTGATGGATATTTAATTTTGTGGTGATGAGTTGGGTCTCACTTGATTCAAATGACAGAAATGAAACACTCGATCATCAATCATACTATGTTTAAAGACTTAAGCACGCTCCATCTTCTTCATCCCAGATCATATATTTCGAATATATATATATTTAAAAAAATATATATATTTTGGATTAATATATATATATATTTCAGGAAAATATATATATATATATATTTCAAAATCTATTTTTCTCTCAAAATATATATATTTTCCCATATATATATATATTTCTCCCAAATTATATATATATATTTTCAAAATATATATTACACTTTTATTTTATGGATATGTAAACCAAATCCTATAATAAATATTTTAATTTTATCCAATAATATGCTTTTAAAATAAAAATTTAAATCATTCAAAAAATATAATCAAACATTCCTTAATTTGGTGACAAACTAGTGTACATATGTTTAAATGTATTTATATAGGACAAATGACGCTTAACACTCTTATGATTTCAAAAGTGCGCGAAAAACCCCCCTCTAATTCATTTTGTGCAGATAACCCCACTACTATTCCAAAAGTGTGCAGTTTGACCCCTTTAACACTGTTCCTTTCACTTTTTTGGCCGGAATCCAGGCATGTTATGAGCGCAAAACACTCTTATGATTTCATAAATATGCAGAAAACCCCTATCTCAGGCATTGAAAAAGGGCTTAGAGGGGGTTATTTGCACTATTTGCAAAGTATATGGGCGTTTAGAAACCATGAGGGGGGTTTCCGCACACTTTTGAAATCATAGGGGTGTTTAGCGCCATTTGCCCATTTTTATTTCAATTTTCGGGTTTTTATTATATATATATTTATTCAATGTTTTACCAAAAAAAAAATTCCCAAAGCAAAGCATGTCACCAAACACGATTTGCTATCAAATTTTGTGGAAGCACCAATTTCACCAAACATGATTTGCTTTTATCAACTTTACTTTTTCTGAGACCAAAATCATCACCACCAAACATAATTTGATTCCAAAATAAAACCAAAGCGTAATACTTTACTATGCTGCGCTTTTCTTTTTTTCAAAGCATAGTAAAGTACTTTGTTGCCAAACATGCCATAACAATACTAGACTAATTAATACGAATAGACACCAACAAAGGACACACCATACCAACACAAAAACACCTAAAGAAGCCACACATGCCCTTCCTTCTCTTCTGAAACAACCCCTTCCTTTAAGAACACATTTGAAGTTGCAACACCATAACAAAAACCACACTCTTGCAGACCCGAGCAAGTAACAACTACGCCCCAAGCCAAACTCCCTAGAGCCCTATCATTATCTAAATACTTATTCAGGTAGGTTCAAAACAACTTCCAACTCCTTATTCTGGGGAGTATCACTCACACCAGAAAGAAGAGACAAAGCACCACATACCACATGAACTATCTTACATGGTAGACCTTCACAAGTAGTAGCTTCACCTTGAAAAACACGTTTATTCCTCTCAATCCAAACTGTATTCACAGTACCAACAAATGACAGTTTATTAATGATAATCAAAAGAGACTTATCACCCAAATTTTAGCATGCCCAGGTAAAGATAGTGTCCGAATCTCCCTCATGCCACTCCAACTTCCCTTTCTTCTTCACCTCCCTCCATATACGTCTAGAAAAACTGCAAGTGAAGAAAAAGTGATCCCTATCCTCAGTCATATAATGACTGAACACACAATTGGCTTGAGTGACAACTCCAATGGAAAACAAGAAATACTTAGTTCTGAGTTTGTCAAGCAATGTCACCTAGAGAAGAAAGACATGTTTTAGAACTGCATGCTTTAACCACACCACCTCAAACCATGGAACTACCTCCCTTCTATACCTAATAAGCTCCCAGGCAATTTTTATAAAAAACCTATCATTACCAGGTGTCCAAAAGGAACTTATCACTAACACCACAATTAGGCTGCAAGTCAAGGGGAAATGACTCTCTAAACTGAATCCACTCCTCAGGCTCCACGAAAGGAAATTACCAGAACCATTAAAGATTAGCTTACTAACCTTACCATCATATCCTAACCCAGAATTAGTGATAAACCTTTAATCCATTCTAGGATTCAAAGGCATGTTTGGCAACCAATAATAAAACCACAAGAGAGTAGATTGCCCATCCCCAATAGAATGTTTGAGATAATTTTTGAACCTTTCCTTTGCTGAAGAACCCCCCCCTCCAAGTCCAATAACAAAGCCTAGGACGTTTCACCTCCGAAAAACCACTCCCCTTTAGCAGATGAATTTTTACCCAATTAGCCCAAATTGAACTATAATGAAGCTGACAAACCTTCTACAGATGTTTAACCATAGTTGTTGTATTCTATTGCTGAGTGTTCTTAATACCTAAACCACCCTCGTTCTTAGGGAAACACACAATACCTCAAGCCACCTTACTCCCCCCTTTTCTCAGTTTAATACCAATCCACAACAAAGAGGCCAAATACACTTTAGTAGCAAAGAACACTAAATTCACCAATTGCAATCTCCCACCGATAGAAAGAAATTTAGTTAACCAACTCTGAACCCTAGCAGTGATCTTATCCACCAAAACTATACAGTCTTGTCTCCTTAACCTAGTAGGGAGTGAATGAACCTCAAGGTATCTCACTGGAAGAGATCCCACATAAAACTGAAGGAGATGCTTGATCTGAGCAGCTATATCCTATTTCACCCTAGCTAAGAATAACATACTCTTGGAACTGTTAAGACATAATCCAGAGAGGGAACTAAACTCATCCAAGGACTCCATAAAACATTGGATAGACCTAACTTTCCCTGCAAAAATAGGAACAAATCATCAGCAAACATTAGGCTGGTGATACCTTGCTCTCTACATCTCTAGTGGTAAGGAAACCCTTCTCTAACAATGTTCTTATATAAAATTCCAATCAACACCTCCATTCCCATGACAAACAAATAAGGGGACATTGGGTCCCTTTGCCTCAATCCCCTACTGCTCTGGAAATACCCATTCAACACTCTATTAATGTTAACAGAAAACCTTAGAGAAGTAAGATAAGCCATAATCCATTGCATCATAATTGGAGAAACTCTGAAAGCTTGTAAAGTGGCCTGCATAAACTCCCAAGAAACAGTATCATAGGCTTTCCTCAAATCTACTTTCAAAGACACTCTAGCTGATTTGCTATTACTCTTATGATAGTTCTTCATCAACTCTCGGGCAGGCAGAATGTTATCGGCTATATCTCCACCTTTAACAAAATCTCCCTGATTCATACTTATACAAGATGGAAGGAAAGGCTTAAGCCTATTAGCAATCAATTTAGCAACACACTTGTATAAAATAGTACATACAAATATAGGTTTGAAGTCAGCTACAACTATTGGATTCTCCACCTTAGGAACTAAGGTTATGATTGTGGAGTTTATCTCCTTCAAGAGCTTACCACTATGAAAAAAGGACAATATAATAACACTTTTATGTATTTTGTATTTATGGCATGTTCTAGACAATAACCATGTTGAGTATTATATAGGTTGTGTTGGTTTCAACGACATCTACAAGCTACAACAAAAGACAATAGTGAATAATATAAGTGAAATACAAGGGAAGTGTAGTATTGAGTAAAAACATCTCACGAAGGGCAAAAACAACATTTTCCAAAACCGTCAATTCAAGCAAAAAGTCTTGGGGAGTCAAGATGGTCATTTTGGCATAATTGTGCAGAAAAGTGGTTTTAGCAAAAATGTCTACGCTTTCAGTTTCAAAAAGTGGCTGAAAAACACAGTTTTACGTTTGGAGGTACGCTTGAAGCGTAGGGAGTACGCTTCAAGCGTAGGTGCGACAAGTTGTTGTATATTTTGCTGCGATGCTCGATCTACCCCAATTAAATTGTAGCTATGATTTTATACATTGGGATACATGTCATATACATTATATTCATCATAATATAGGGGTTTTACTCAATTTGGTGTGAAATTATGAGAAAAGGGCAACATTAGGGTTTTCATCATCTTTCTCCATAAATAGGAGAAGTCTCTACAGAATTAAGGGGGCTTTGAAGAGAGATTTTCTGCAGTATTCTATCATTCATATTCTTCTACAGAGATATTGATATAGAGATAAAAAAATATCATTGAGTGATTCTTCTTATTCTCTCTTGTTTTGGAGTTGATTCTATCGTGCTTCTACATCGACGATCTTATGCACGATTGAATCATCTAAATTCTAAAAAATTCACACACTGCTGATTGCAACTTGGTTGCTTTGATCCGTTGAAGAGCGGAGCCATCTGAGTGAGGAGATCAGAGCATGAGGCTTCATGGTTATTCGATTTGTTGAGAAGCAAAGTTGTCAGAGTATGGAGATCGGAGATAGAGCTTCGTCGAGCGCGAGTGAATCTAGACTTTCAGACGTCGAGTGAAGAACAACAAATTACAATGGTTGTAAGTTTTGTTTTCATATAGTATGTCACGCCCCGTTATTCCTGAGACTCCAATCCAGAGAATCAGCGAATCCCGAGGTATGACGTCACGAAAAATGACAACTCAGATTAACAATAACATCGAAATACTTGGAATAGGAATGAAAATGAAGTATTCCATGACCTCTGAGTTATAGAAACTCAGTAAAGAATTCTAACAAAAATCCGGCAAAGTTCCGTTTGTAAATAGAACATCTGGATAACCCAAATTCAACACAACAAAATAACCTGCCCATAATGACAGAAATAAAAGAAATGGCACGCAGCCCAACATTCCAGAAATCTACTAGGGCCGAGGTATTGGAAAAGAACACTAATACCTCTACACAACCCCTCTAAAATCAATAGAGCCCCAAATGCTCAAATGAAATTATAAAGAAAGCCATATGACGATGCCGAAAAGGTATACAGGCACCCCAAAACAACAAATACCGACTGAGCCACCAAGCTCAAATAAGAATACATAAAGTCATACAGTAGTACCGAACAGATACAATGGCACCCTAAAATAATAAATACATGGACTGAAAATACAACACAAGGGAATCTGCCAACAGCCTAGCTCCCAAGAGAATAAAAGAACACACAAGTATAACTACGGAAGGAGGAATAAAACTACTGTCCCAAATCACCCGTATCGTCATTGCTGAGCATAAGCTGTGTTACGTCCACCTGCAAACCTGCAACCTGTGTGGGGGTGAACACAACCTCAGGGGCTCACCATAATATCAAAACATCACACTCATAGCCGTTTAGAAAAGGTTAACAATTCTGTGTGCATGCATCTATCCTAGGTCAGTCAATCATCTCATATGGCACCCCGCCAACCCGAGACCCCATCAGTAACCTCATCACTAACCTCAAGTACGCTACGGATATCGTAAGAACTATAGATCAACTAAAATATAAGCAACACATGTGCACGTGTATATATATATATAACGTCCTATAAATAACTAAGCCTGTCACCTAGGCCTATAGACAAACAATCCGAACTCTACTCTCATCTAGAGATGCAATAAGGACCAACTATCTACCATACTGTGCACCTAGCACGCTGCTCAAGGTTCCTAGGAGGTAAATAAATCACTCATTAGGACTACTGAAAGTAAATCATCATAACCATTCATCTACTTACAATAACTAGTGAACCACCCCGTTCACTTAAAGAAACATAAAAAGGGAATGTACTATCTCTACACCAGATTCGGTAATCAATCGAACTATCTCTAACTCACACTGCCTATCTTGGCACTAGAAAGGGGTATTGGAGTCATTTAGTCCCAAACAGATGCCATGGTCCTCGGGTTTTTAAAGAAAATCGTTGAACCCAGAAGGATTCAACTAGTTTTTAAGAAAAAGTTAGGACCCGGTCAAATCTTATTTGGTTCCAACGTCTCCAAACCCAACCAAAACAACAAGAATCACACTAGGTGTGCGTAACTTAACATCATAAGTTCGGGCTCAAACCCAAGGAATAACTATAGGAGAAAGAATACTAGAGTTCAAACTGACAACTATTTTGGAATCACTTTTAAACTTCTTTCAAATCTGGTCTTAAGACCTTTCACATTTATTTAAAATTTTATAAAAATAATTCTAAAAGAAGGCCCAAACAAAACCAAGCACAGGAAGGAACTCTAGACAACAAGCTAGGAAAAACCTGAATTTATCAACTTCTAACGATGCCGAGATCTCGGAAATAACATCAAGATTTCTAAGACAGGGGGCAACCCGTGCCCTAACTTACCGATTTTATAAAACAATTTCAAATGGAATTTTCTGAAATTTCTTTCAAAAATGGATTTCTACCGATACTCCTGGTACTGAGAATTGAAAACATATTTTATAAAACAGGTATTTAAACTTTTGTCTTTCCAAAATTAATTAACAAGTCTCGGGGTAAATGAAGAACACATTTTATAAAAATCCCCAAGCTTTAAGTTTTCAAAATTTTGAATATTTGACTCTAAAGATCCAAACCATAACCGAGGTTTCAAGAACGGGACAACCATGCCCTGAATTTACTAACTTCACAAGAGTACGTACGGAAAGAGATTTTCAATAACCACGGAAAAGAATCATCTATAACTTCTACACTGTCAAAGTGGAAGAATGAGCGATAAGCTCAAAATTTCAAAAGCCAAGAGAATAGGGTCAAACTGATAAGCTATATCCGTCCCTTATTCGAACAATACTCCACACTACCGGAAAGGTCTATCAATCATCCTGTGATGATACTAATCACCAATCACAAAGGCCTATGTGGCCAAGATCACAATTTCGACTAAGTCCTAATATATTGCTACTCAGCTCAACTAGAGCCTAACATACAGGGAACCCTTACGCCCCAAGGTCACTTTCACTTTTCACCTTTTAACTTTAAGTTTTAATTGTTTCCTTTACACTAGGAAAATTCACAATTTAATTTGTAATTTAATCATGGTTAAAATCTCAATCACAAACACCGAGCCCTAGCGCCCAAGAGAATAATACAAATCTCTTATTAAAATTCAGATATAACCTGCTCAATATCAATAAGAAATAATAACATATAATCTCAAATAAAATGAAGGGTGAGCGTTGCCATATAGAGGGTCAAATAAATAACCAGGAATCTCAACCCGACCACTTACGAGGTTAACAGGCCCGCACAAGGAAGGGTGAGCGTCGCCATATAGAATACGGAGACCACAAGTCCGTCTCGAACTGGAAAGTGAGACATATGTCCTCACTCCCAAAGTCTGAGGAATCGAGAGATACTAACTCCCAGGGTGCCAGTCACCCACTGGCCAGTTGTTGTGACATTCCAAACAATCCATACATATACATGATAAAACTGAGGTATGCAACTCATACTGAAACAATATATACACCACGATGCTGTATGAATGCAAAATGCCTCCACATGAATGTAATATACTAAATAAAACGGCATAGAAGTCAAGCAATCTCATACAAAGCATGCTTCACAATTTAAATTATACAGTAAATCAATTTCCATTTATCACAAAAATATCCGGGTTCTCGATTACCCAATCTTTATAATTTTTATATGCTGGCATACTTTTAATTTAATTTTTAATATTTATTTTCAATTTAATCCACCCCAGGGACAATTAGACAATTTAAATTCGCAATCTAATTTCTTTATAATTTACGAGAAAATCAACCAGGGAACTAAAATCAAGTCTAAGTTTCTGACGTCCCTCATTCTCGTGGATCCCCTAACATACTTTTAATTTCAATAAAATATAAATAATAATAGGGGAAAATCAATTAACCGGATCTACATCCACATATATCTTCTATAAACCTATTTCGAACTCAAGGGGTACTAAACCGCCTATATCGATTTAATTTAAATAGGTTTATAATTATTTTAAATTCTCTAAGAAATAATTTATTCAATTTCTCAAGGGGATTAATTTATTTAATTTCTCCACAAGAATATCCAACTCCGACATCCTTTAATCTATTTATGGGTACTCCGTAAATTTTATAAAATTCCTAGATTTCCGTCTACCACTAGGAATTTAATTAAATATTTTTATTTACCCATAAACATACAACGGAGATTTATTAATATTTTTTACTCACTATTAGTGAGTGTCAGATATGCATATATATAAGAATATATATGTAAATTCCCACCTATTTTTAAAGCTTACAGAACAGCCCCGAACTGTCTCGCTGTGAACAGTGCTCGCTGCCCAAAGTCGCCCGAAAATTATTTCGAATATACCGAAACGTCCGTCTCGACGACCTATACGATATAAATGAAGCCCATTAAGAATCGATTAATAATTCTGAATAGATCTAATATAACCCAAACGAAAATTCGAACCTATAAATCAAATTTCCGGACAAACCGCTTAATAGAAAATTATGAAAGTTTAGTATGTCATACCTAGCATCGATATTAAGGTTTCCTATAATTTTTAGTCCAAACCGACATCGGGAAGCCGACCAAATCGCCGGTCAAAGTTCCGGCCAAAACAGTCCCTAGGCGAACTGCTGCTGCGCGAACTCCTCTACACGGCGTCGCCACCACCAGCGACCTCCGCTGCATGCCGCACCACCATCGCGCCACCAGCGCCATCGTTACTCCTCCCTCCGGTTGAAACCCTAAGCCGAATTCAAATCTGCTCATCAGTTCCTAGCTGAATCGCATAGCTATAGCCGCGACCACCAAGAACCGACGCCATTTCCTGGGTCGCCATGTTCGGCGACCTCCAGGTCCACCAGGTCGCATAGCCCCTACGCGCAACTCCTCTCTCCCTTGAGTCCTCCATCACAACCTTGTCTCTCTTCCTTCCTCCCGCCGATTAGGAGAAGAGAAATCCGACTATCGTCGGTGCAAATGAAAGAGGAGAGATAGGGGTGTGGTTGTGAGCATGAAGGATAAATCGTGTGGAGGAAGAGGTAGTCTGCACTTTGAAGATAAGGATAGTAGATGATAAAGTGTCTCTCAATACCCACCACACATACAATATCCGATAATTATAGATATATATATATATAATTACATAAATTCATATATATATATATATAATTACCCATATATATATATAATTACTATTAAATGTATATATACATACAATAAATCCCAAAAATGTCCCGGAATCCCCCGAATAAAATCACACGAGCCCGTAAATATAAACGGGACGCCCAATAAATAATATAATTAAAATAAATAATCTGGGGTATGAAACCCATATATATATACTCTGAAATAAATAACCGATCGACCCGCAATTAATATCACGCGAACTTAAAAATTCTACGGATAGCTAATAAATAATATAAGTTGAAATAAACACCCCGGGTATGAAACATAATCGTCAAAACACAGAACAATCCCGAACTCGACTCCGACAAAAGATTGCTCTCAGTCCATCTATCCCAATTCTTGGTCCGCTAAATTAATAATAAAAAATTCTTGCTAATGACAACTCAGAACCCGCCACCTCAAGTGCGAGAAGCGAAAAGAAATCATTTAGCCTCAATTAATAATAAATGAAAAATCATATGAAAATCCCTAAACGACCACACGCGTACTTGGAAAATCTACGAGTCGCCCGATAAATAATACCAGTGAGGATAATTAATTCGAGGTACAAAATCCAACTACCGGAACAACGGACACGTACAAGACCCATCGAATACTACTAATAACTAGGGCACGAAAATAACTCAAAACAATAATCAAGTACAACCACATCAACACATAGGAGCACTTAGAAACACGAAGAAGTAAGCACACTAAACAAACAAAATACGTACGTACAAATATAGAGCACGTAAATCAAATCAGACACATAATAATCCCATCACAAGGGGAAAACAAAACTTCGAACCCCTAACGCAATAAATGCCGAACTCGCACAACAGCGTCGGAGCCTTAGACGTCGGACATACTTAGCATGTCGCCACCCAGTCGAAACACCAAACGTCGAGCATCTAAATGAATTCACGTAATCTGCACTAAAGCCCACGTAAACCTCTAGCCATGTCCGAAACATAAAACATCACATCAAATAGCGTAATCACTAAAGAAACTCCACGAAGTAGCCAATAAGACAATGGTTGCGTCCTCCCGTCGTATCAAGACATAAACGTGAAAAATTTACACATGAAATATTAAGAATAACCATGACGTCATGAACAAGTGACATCACAACCGAAATTAAATCGAAAAATAATTCCAGAAAATTGGGAAAATAACATGGGGTGTTACATAGTATGTACAAATTCTCTCATTCATAGTGCATCGATACCTGAGCGTATCCGTAATTTTTACTTGAATTTTTTCTAAGGTTTTCCACGTAAAATTTTTTATGTCTTCTCATGATTTAAATTTCTGCACTTATATTCATATTTGCTTGATTGATCTGTTTTGAGAATTGAATTGAGAATTAGGGTTTGTGATTGTTTAAAATTAAATTTCCGCTAAATAATTTTAATTAATCATAAAATTGACAAAAAACCTATTTACCCCCCTTTAGGCTATTTTCACTATCCTCTAGGTAATTTCAATTGGTATTAGAATGTGGTTGACCCGATTTAGGTTAACTACCTAGGGTTAGATCGTGGACTTAGACGATGGAGATGTCTCGTGAATGAGGTTCCATAGCTAGATCCCCTTTGTTTGATTAGTCGAATTACACATATTGGAAAGCGGGGATGAGAGCATTTTTGAAATCTTTAGATGAGAGAGCATGAAATGCTGTAGAAGTAGGATACTCACCTCCCACTGTGAAACACCATGCGACTAATGAAGTGAAAGCAAAACCGTCAAGCGAGTGGACTGCTGCTGAGATGAATAGCGCGAATTAGAACTCAAAAGCGTTGAATGCGTTATATAATGTTGTTACTCTTAGTGAGTTCAAGAGGATTTCTATGTGTGTAATTGCCAAAGAAGCTTGGGACATTCTCCAAGTCACTTTCACTTTTCACCTTTTAACTTTAAGTTTTAACTGTTTCCTTTACACTAGGAAAATTCACAATTTAATTTGTAATTTAATCATGGTTAAAATATCAATCACAAATACCGCGCCCTAGCACCCAAGAGAATAATACAAATCTCTTATTAAAATTCAGATATAACCTGCTCAATATCAATAAGAAATAATAACATATAATCTCAAATACAATGAAGGGTGAGCGTCGCCATATAGAGGGTCAAATAAATAACTAGGAATCTCAACCCTGACAACTTACGAGGTTAACAGGCCCGCACAAGGAAGGGTGAGCGTTGCCATATAGAATACGGAGACCACAAGTCCGTCTCGAACCGGAAAGTGAGACATATGTCCTCACTCCCAAAGTCTGAGGATTGGAGAGATACTAACTCCCAGGGTGCCAGTCACCCACTGGCCAGTTGTTGTGACATTCCAAACAATCCATACATATACATGATAAAACTGAGGTATGCAACTCATACTGAAACAATATATACACCACGATGCTGTATGAATGCAAAATGCCTCCACATGAATGTAATATACTAAATAAAACGGCATAGAAGTCAAGCAATCTCATACAAAGCATGCTTCACAATTTAAATTATACAGTAAATCAATTTCCATTTATCACAGAAATATCCGGGTTCTCGATTACCCAATCTTTATAATTTTTATATGCTGGCATACTTTTAATTTAATTTTCAATATTTATTTTCAATTTAATCCACCCCAGGGACAATTAGACAATTTAAATTCGCAATCTAATTTCTTTATAATTTACGAGAAAATCAACCAGGGAACTAAAATCAAGTTTAAGTTTCTGACGTCCCTCATTCTCGTGGATCCCCTAACATACTTTTAATTTCAATAAAATATAAATAATAATAGGGGAAAATCAATTAACCGGATCTACATCCACATATATCTTCTATAAACCTATTCCGAACTCAAGGGGTACTAAACCGCCTATATCGATTTAATTTAAATAGGTTTATAATTATTTTAAATTCTCCAAGAAATAATTTATTCAATTTCTCAAGGGGATTAATTTATTTAATTTCTCCACAAGAATATCCAACTCCGACATCCTTCAAGTCTAAATGATATTTCCATGTTTGCTAAGAGGTTGAACAAATTTGTTAGGGCAAAACAGAATGGCCTAGGAGAAAAATTTGGGGATAAGTTGGGTGAGTCTAGAAGTAAAAATAAATTCAAACTAGGAAGGATAAGTCTGATCCTAAAAAGAAGAAACCTCAATGTTTGAATGTCAAGGATATGGTCACATACCTGCAAAGTGTGTAAACACTTTAAAGAAATCCAAAGGATTAACTATCAGTTGGGATGATGACTCTGAAAATGGATCAGCTAGTGATGCGACAGACTCGGATGTAAGTGATGATTCTAAGAATTTCACTGTGTTTGCTGCACAAAGCAAGGAGGTTAGAGAAGTTGCTACAAGTTGGGCGATGTCTAAAGAAGAAGGTTCTGAGAGCGATGAAGGTTGTGATGACATTCTTCAAGAGTCTTATAATAAATTACTTGATAAGAGCTCACAACTTCACAAATATCACATTAAACTGTTGACTAACAGTCTTAGCATGGACAAAGAATTACATTCTTTAAAAGATGAATTAATCAAAAGTTTTCAAACTCAAAATCTCCTACAGACTCAAAAAGCTAAGCTGGTTGAAGATTTGAAGAAGTCTGAACTAGAAAGAACTCAGACTTTGAAGTTAGTTGATGATCTCAATAAAGACGTGGTTAAGTAATCTACTAAGATTGAGAATTTGAAAAAAGAGCTGAAAGATGCTAGATTAACTCTTTGTAAATGGTCTGAAGGAACCCTTAAGCTCGATGAGATGTTGAGTAAGGGAAAATCAGTAGGAAATACAAAAGGGTTTGAGTTTTGTTGGAGTAATGCCGAATTCAAATGTTGTTGGAAAAACCACCTTTGTAAAGGCCTCCCATGTAACGTCAAGTTCTTCACAAGGAAATTGAAATTGGAATCCTAGTGTTCAAGCCTATGTCAAAAGACCCATTGAAAGCAAGCCTTTTCTTACTGCTAGATATCATAGGAGGTGGAGTGATAGAGTTTAGAGGTTCTTTCCTGTATGTCACCACTATGGTGTCAGAGGTCACATTCGACCGAGGTGTTCTAAGCTGAGAGGGAAGGTGTTGAATTCAGTGAAGGAACAAAGAGTTCAACATGGAGATCATGTTTAAGATCAAATTCGAATGCTGAATTCAAAAATGAAGAAATTTTCAAGATTGGCGAATGGAGCTCCTAAGATGAAGAAGGCATGGATTCACAAAGGCAAGCTATACAGTCTTGTAGTTCATACTGCTCTTAGAGCATGCAAGTCTACTTCTTGGTATCTGGATAGTGGATGTTTAAGGCATATGATTGGAGATAAGTTATTGTTTGGATTTCTCGAGGAATGTCATAGTGGGATAATCACTTTTAGTGATGGAAAGAAGTCAAAGGCTATAAGAAAAGGTACGGTTGTGACTCCTGGTCTACCTAAACTAAAAGATGTTCTTTATGTAGAGGGTCTTAAAGAAAATTTGTTGAGCATAAGTCAGATATGTGATAACAATCATAAAGTCACTTTTTCTACTGATAAATGTTCGATCAATTACTATTCTGGGAATTGTTTGATGGAAGGTATGAGTTCAACTGATAACTGCTATTGAATTGTTCTTAGTTCTAAATTGTCATGCAATAGAGTTAAATTTGATGAAGTTGAAATTTTGCATCAGCGGATGAGACATGTTAATTTTTGAGAATTAACAAAAATTACTAAAAGTGAAATTGTTAAGGGAGTCCCTAAGCTTGGTTATGCAAAAGAGATTGTGTGTGGATCATGTTAGAGGATAAACAAGTCAGATGTTAACACAAAACGATAAATGTCATTGGTACTTCTAGACCTTCAGAGCTGTTGCATAATGATTTAATGGGTTCCACTAGGATAATGAGCAAATGAGGAAATAAGTATATTTTTATCATGGTGGATGATTACTCAAGGTTTGCATGGATTGGATTTTAAGTGAAAAGTCTGATTTAAGAACAATTGTTCCATTTCTAGAGTAAGGAATGATCATGGAAGGGAGTTTGAAAATTCATAAATTGAATTGTTTTGTGAAGAAAGAGGAATAAAACATGAATTTTCAGCACCTAAAACTCCTCAACAAAATTGAGTAGTTGAGAGGAAGAATAGGGTTATTCAGGAAATGACCAATGCTATGCTACATGGTAGGAATGTTCCTAAGTATTTTTGGGCCGAGGCGGTGAACACAACATGTTACACCACCTCAAACAGAGTTTATCTTATGCCCGACACCTTAAAAACTCCTTATGAACTGTGGAATGACAAGAAACCCAATGTAAAATATTTCAAGGTTTTTGGAGGAAAATGTTATATTCTTAGAGATCGTGAATCTATTGGAAAGTTCGAGTCCAAGAGTGATGAAGGAATATTTTTGGGTTATTCATTAATTAGTTGAGCATATAAGGTGTTTAACCTTATAACTCATGTGTTGATGAGTCTCCGACGTTTGCTGAGGAGGAAGATGGTAAGATGTTCATTATATTGGATAATAATTCTTCTGAGGTTGAAAAAGAAGACAATGTGGTTAATGATGATACTTCAAGTCCTGCAGAATCACATGATCAAATTGGTGATGTTCAGCTTACACCTTCTAAAGAACCATCTGCAAGGGTCAAGTTGAGTCATCCTTTAGATAAGGTCATTGGATCTGCCGATCAGATGATGGTAACTCATAGAAAGTCAAGGAATGAAGTCTTATATGCATGTTATACATCTTCTTTAGAACATAAAAATGTCAAAGAAGCTCTTCAAGATAGTGATTGGATTAATGTTTTGCAAGAAGAACTTCAGCAGTTTGTTAAGAATGATGTGTGGTATCTTGTGCCTAGACCGGAAGAGATAAAATATGATTGGTACCAAGTGGATATTCAAGAATAAAAAGGATGAACATGGCACAGTTGTTAAGAATAAGGCTGGGCTTGTTGCTCAAGCATATACTCAGATGGAGGGTATTGATTTTGATGAGACTTTCACTCCAGTGGCTAGGCTTGAATCTATTCGTATTTTATTTGCGATCACGTGTCATCTTGGATTTAAGTTGTATCGGATGGATGTGAAGAGTGCATTTTTGAATAGTATTCTTCATAAGGAAGTATATGTGGAGCAACCTAAAGGATTTGAACATCCTCATTGTTCGAGTCATGTTTATAGGCTGAAAAAGGTTTTGTATGGGCTAAAGCAAGCTCCTAGAACTTGGAATGAAAGGTTGACTGATTACCTGTTGGGAACATGTTTTACTCGAGGGGGAGTGGACAAAACACTATTTATTCAGAAAATTGAGAGTGATACAGTTGTTGCTCAAATCTATATTGATGATATTGTGTTTGGTTCCACTTCTGATCATTTTACTCATTATTTTGGAGATCAAATGAAACATGAATTTGAGATGAGCATGATTGGTGAATTGAACTTCTTTTTAGGGCTTCAAGTTAGGCAATTAATTAATGGGATTTTCATTTCTCAAACTCGTTATGCCTTGGAATTAGTAAAGAAGTTTGGTTTGGAAAATGCTAAGGATGCTCGCGTACTCCTATGAGTACTAGTGTCAAGATTATCATAGATACTAAAGGGAAAAATGTTGATCCTACACTTTATAGGAGTATAATTGGAAGTTTGTTGTACTTGACTGCCAGCCGACCTGACATAACTTTTAGTGTTGGTTTGTGTGCACGTTACCAGACAAGTCCTAAGGAGTCTTATATTACTGCTGTGAAAAGGATTATCAAGAATGTTAAAGGGATAATGAATTATGGACCGTGGTATCCATCAGGTACTAATACTGATATCACATCTTTTTCTGATGTTGATTGGGCCGGTAATGTTGATGATAGAAAAAGTACCAGTGGAGGGTGTTTTAGGTTAGAATTTGCTTAGTTGCTTGGTATAACAATGAGCTAAATTTTGTTTCTCTTTCCACTACTGAAGCTGAGTATATAACAGTTGGTAGTTGTTGTACTCAGGTTTTGTGGATGCGTCAGATGTTGTAGGATTATGGTTTTTCTCAAGGTACAATGATTGTGTTATGTGATAACACGAGTGCAATAAGTATTTATAAAAATCATGTTCAACACTCTAGGACAAAACATATAGATATTCGACATCATTTCATTCATGATCTTGTTGAAGATGGTATAGTGTCTCTAGAGTTTATATCCACAGATTCTCAGTTGACAGATATCTTTACAAAACCATTAGATTTTCATAAGCATGTTAGTCTTAGAAAATCTATTGGTATGCTTTCTTTAGAATGGATATCTTCTTATCTATCATTCTAGGAACACATTGCATTATTTTCCTAGAATTGATAGTTGATCATGCATTTGTATTATATTTATTCATGCATGCATTTTATTTTAGTAAATCTTAAAATATTTTTTTAAAGACTGTTGAGCTTAGATAGAGTATAAAAGTTGTCATATTTTACTCTATTTCAACATTTACTTGACTCATTATGCATATGGGAAGTAGAGGTATCAGCCTGACCTAAGATTTTTGGATGATCACTTGACATGATTATTTTACGTTATAAAATCTTAATCTTAGGTGCTAGTTGCTTTGATGATGATTGTAATACCTGCTGAATTCGGTAGTTTTTTCATTTAACCTGAAGTGGTATGAAGGTTTATGAGCTATGCTAGATTGGTCTATACATGAAATATCTTTTGAATGTGTATGAATGTGGTGGTAATGGTGAAAGAAGAAGAAATGATAAAAAATAAAAATGTAAAAAGCGGTTCTTCAATCCAATAAAGAGAGATAACTGATGAGCATAAATCCTATGGAAGAGGCTCGGGCCCAGTTGGTTGGGACTAAAAATCCTTGCTCGAAAGTCCGGAGCTTAGAAAGACAAAAAAGGATATGGTGAAAAAGTTGAAAAGATGAAATGAGGAAATTGCGTGACAAATAGAAAGTGTCTTTTATTTTTCCCATCTAGTTTGGATCTTGGATTGAATTATTATCACTGTTGGTGGGGAAATTATCAGGTTTAGTTTGTATTATTTTCATCTTACCTTAGTGCTTGCACATGAGAATTTTCATATATATATGTATATTTGCAAAACTTGACTTGTGCATTCTTAAGTCTATAAGGTATGTGTGTTATTTTTCTTCCATACCGTGTGTATAATGGCTGAGATAGATTTGAGAATATGATATATAAGTGATTTGCTTATTGTCTCTACTGCCTTACTCATAGATTTATAAAAACAAAAATATTTTATTTTATTTTTATTTATGACATTTTGCATTCATGCATTAGTATCAGGGTCATGCATAGAAGAGATTTCTGTTAACTTGAGAATTTGGATATATTCTGATATAGTTCTGTATCTTGGTGTTTTTGTTTGAGTACTTCTTTGCATCTCTCTACATTGTTGGTATTGCATCTATACTCTCTTTGCTTGACATATTAGTGACAAAAAGGGGGAAAATGTTTAAGTAAGGGGGAGAGATTGTTTGGTTAAGAGGGAGAAGTATTTAGCAAGGGGGAGTTTATTCTCAGGGGGAAAATCATGATTATTATATGTGCATTATTTGTTATGATTTTTTGATGATTATTATTTTGGTTTATATCTGTTTTTCACACTTGCGTTTATTGGTTTGTTCAATATTGTGGTTACAGGATTTGGTCATCATGAAAGCAAGGTGACAGTTTATATCTATGTTTGTCGGTGTGTGTTCATAAGTATAGATGTTATGTTGTTATTTGTGAGACTATATTGTAAAACATGGTTTTGTCTAAAAAATGCCAAGGGGGAGATTGTAAGAAAACTTTTATGTATTGTGTATTTATGGCATGTTCTAGACAATAATCATGTTAAGTATTAGATAGGCTGTGTTGGTTTCAACGACATCTACAAACTACAACAAAAGACAATAGTGAATAATACAAGTGAAATACAAGAGAAGTGTAGTATTGAGTAAAAATGTCTCCCGAATGGTAAAAACGGCATTTCCCAAAGCCGTCAATTCAAGCAAAAAGTCTTGGGGAGTCAATAGGGTCATTTTGGCACAATTGCGGATAAAAGTGGTTTTAACAAACATGCTTACGCTTAAGTTTTCGCTTTCAGTTTCAAAAAGTGGTTGGGAAACACATTTTTACGCTTGGAGGTATGCTTGGACCTACGCTTGAAGCGTAGGCCCAGTACGCTTCAAGCATAGGTGCGGCAAGTTGTTATATGTTTTGCTGGGATGCTCAATCTACCCTAATTATGTTGTAGCTACGAATTTATACATTGGGATACGTACTATATACATTATATTCATCATAATATAGGGGTTTTACTCAATTTGGTGTGAAATTATGAGAAAAGGGTAGCATTAGGTTTTTCATCATCGTTCTCCATAAATAAGAGAAGTCTCTACAGAATTAAGGGGGCTTTGAAAAGAGATTTTCTACAGTATTCTATCGTTCATATTATTTTATAGAGAGAAAAAAATATCATTGAGTGATTCTTCTTGTTCTCTCTTGTTTTGGAGTTGATTCCATCGTGCTTCTACATCGACGATCTTATGCATGATTGAATTATCTAAATTCTGAAAAATTCACACACTGCTGATTGCAACTTGGTTGCTTTGATCCATTGAAAAGTGAAGCCGTCCGAGTGAGGAGATCAGAGCAGGAGGCTTCATGGTTATTCGATTTGTTCAGAAGCAGAGCCGTCAGAGTACGGAGATCGGAGCGAGAGCTTCGTAGAGCGCGAGTGAATCTAGACTTTCAGACGTCGAGTAAAGAACAACAAATTACAACGGTTGTAAGTTCTGTTTTCATATAATATATACAAATTCTCTCATTCATAGTGCATCGATACCCGAACATATCCTTAATTTTTACTTGAATTTGTTCTAAGGTTTTTCATATAAAAATCTCTGTCTTCTCATGATTTAAATTTTTAGACTTATATTCATATTTTCTTGATTGATCGGTTTTTAGAATTGAATTGAGAATTAGGGTTTGTGACTGTTTAAAATTGAATTTTCGCTAAATAATTTTAATTGATCGTAAAATCGATAAAAAACCTATTCACCCCCCTCTAGGCTGTTTTCACTATCGTCTATGTAATTTTAGACAAGGTAGTAGTGACAACATCATTGCCAACTACGTGCCATGATTTATTGAAGAATTGAGCCCATCACTCATAGGGGCCTTATCATCATGCAAAGAAAAAAATGTACTTTTAACCTTCTCAGTAATAAAAGGTCTAACCATGAAATGAGCCTACTCAAGGAAAAATTATTGTTTGGGAACATGAAATAACTCTTTTTAAAAATCCACTACCTCCTTAAAAACCAGATCATGCCCTTTCACCCTATCCCCATCTTTATTCAACAAAGAATGGATACTATTAACCTTCCTAGTAACTGTAACCTTGTGAAAGAAAGTAATATTCTTAGCACCTAGTTTAAGCCACTTCACCCTAGATTTTTGTTTATAAAAAGATTCCTCGGGAACTGATAAATGCAAATAATACTCCAAATAGCTCATTTTCAACTGCTTAAAATGATTATTTATAGGATCAAAATCTATGACTCGTTGATAGGCATGCAAACAGTCCCTACATTCCTTGAACGGATAAATTAGAATAACACATGGTATTCAACCTCTTCAAGTCAACTTTAATGAACTTCAATTTCCTCTCAACCTGGTACATGGGGGTACTGTTGGGAATTTAGTACTTGTTTCCAAATTCCCTCCCAGGATCATCCTTTTCCCAAGTGTCAAAAAACAGAGAAATTTAAATACAACACAAGAGTTTAAGTGGAAACTTCAAAGCGTAGAAAAACCATTATCATTGTTAATCACAACCAGAGAATATTTCACTATGTGGAAAATCGTTACAACCACACTCTTAGTAATTTTCCTCTCAACTCAAAAAACCCAAATACAAACCCAATGGAATTTTCCCACAAAATTATCTCTAATTTTGGGATGTCTTTCTTACATGTATAATGCCTCTATTTATAGGCATTAGAGCATGTTTCAGGAGCTTAATGAAGAAATTGAGCAAACTTCAGTAAATAACTAAAGAGTGTGTTCTTTTTATCCAAGAAGAGAGTCAAAGAGGTAGTCCGAGACAAAAACGTCGCCCGGAGGGCGAAAACGGCATTTTCAGAAGCCGTCATCTTCACCTAAAAGTATTGCGGGTTCGAGACGGACGTTTTAGCGCATTTATGGAGAAAAGTGGTTTTCCATAAAAATCCTACGCTTCCAGTACCAAAAAGTGGCTAGAATTGCAAAATCTATGCTTGGACCTACGCTTGAAGTGTAGCCTCCAGGTATAAGTGCGGCAACTTTGAGGATTTCTGCGTGATTTTTTATATCTCACCCCGGGCTTACTTGGAAGACGTGCCCACAACTCTAGACCTCTGTATACATGTATATACACTTTTTATGAATTTTGAGAGTGAAAAGACTGAAAATGGCCTTTTTATTCCATTGCCTATATATAGAAGACCATACATCAAAGTTAGGCATGTTGAGTTGGAGAGTTCAGACGTGAGTTTTTTGAGGTTGTTCATTCATTCAGATTTGCTGCTGTTGAGAGCCATATTCAAACCTAAAGATCCGAAGAAGAAGACTATGGAGAACATTTCTACATCAATGATGCAGTCACCTTCTACCATGGCCAACTAACTCGGTATCGAGGGTTTTCTAGCAAAACCGTAGCCAAGTAATGTAGTTCTTTTATTGTTTTTAATTCTAAACGAGGGAAAACTGTGACCATACTGTAATGATTGTAGTAGCCATGTAATATAAATTATATGTTTGTTCTAAATTCTTGTCTTAGATGAAATAAAATTATTATTTTGCACAATTATGATTATTTAATATGGGCTGGAACTCAGATGCTTAATCATGGTTTTCTACACAATGGTGGTAATGAAACTTGAAACCCTAGGTTGACACAGGTCGTGCCTTGGCGATTTAGTATAGACATGTTTTAGTTTATTTTCATGCATTAGGAGTAGATTAGATTAATATAATTGACATGTACTAGTTAGGTCAGTCATGAGATGGGTTCTGGTTGATGGTACTCCTTTTTGGACTAGTATTTAGCTATCTACGATATGACCTGATTCACAATTATGGATCGCCCTCTTATAGTTGAAACAGTAATAAACTATATTATACGGTTAGTGGTGGAGTGATGAAAACCTTAGTTTTCTCTCTCATCTGAATCACAACCAATTTACTTGCCTTTTAGATGATTCATAGTTAAAATAGATAATTTGGTCTTTGATCAACCAAAGCAAACAATTTTCAGAAATATAATTCAGTGTTTTTGAATTGCTAAAGTGAACAATCTCAGTCTCTGTGAGATCGATATCCCTTACTCAAGCTGTTTTGATATTCTACAATTGATACATGCGCTTGCGTAGGGTAAAACCTAGCGTCGTTAATGTGTCATTTTAACTACATATTTTTACACACCTGACGTCACATCAATGCTCCACCAATTGTCAAAACCAACTTTGCATTTTCCATTTAACACATGACATATGCTTTTAACCGTCCAATATGCAGTCCTTTTTTATCCAAAATGTGAATGGATTTTGCCTCATTTTTTTCTACCAAAGCCTACATAAAGTATAGTTCATTTTTTTGACCATATCTAGACCTGTAAATGGATCGGATTTGGATCGGATCTGTCCTGATCCGAATCCGAATCCAATAAGCATAATCCGATCCGATAATCTGACAAATTTTTGTTTCCTTAATCCATATCCGAATTATTTGATATTCAGATCTCCGATCCGATAACCTGATCCGATTATGAATTTTAAAAAAAATAAAATTAATAAATAATATTTATTTTTGATATTATTTTATGAACATTAAAAATAAAATTATCTATTTTATACTTATAATGCATGTCCATGACAATTATAAAAGTCAAATAACAAACAAAAATTTAGAACACAATTAGATAAACTAATTACCATATATAAATAATAACATAATTATATATATATATTAAGTATTGTACATTTACTACTCAATATTTATATATTAATTAATAGTATATAAATTTAAAGTATAAATAATGAAACACTGAAATTATTAACATTTATACATATGTATAGTACTAAATATATACACATAAAAATATCACATCTATATTAATATATATATATATTATGTAATTCGGATCGGGTTATTATCGAATCAAATTAACATAAATTTAAATCCACTTTGGATCGTAATTGGGTTATCGGATTTTATTTTAAATTCATATTCGACTAATCGAATCAGATTCAGATCGAATTCAGATCAAAATCTGATCCATTGACAGGTCTAACCATATCACACAAAATTTATTCCAAATCCCAACAAACTCAACATTAGCAAATTTTTTCACTTCACTCGGACTCATTCACAGTTTCAAGAAAACTCCACCTTAATTCAAACATCAAAGCTTCTGCTACAAACATTGTCTTTACCAATAGTCATAATTCTCAACATAGAGAATTATCATACTCCACCATAAAGAGTAAACACACTTAGAATAAATCATTTTAAGAATTTTACCTCGGCACATGTTGAACTAATCCACTGAAACATTATGGTGCAACTTTCATGTTGGCTTTCCTAGAAGTTCATCAACCATCGACATCAACTCCACCACACACCTTGCATCACTGTCAACCAATGCCCGTGTGCAAACTTGTGAACCCACGAGCAGTAACACATCTTTTTTTCATGGCAACTTTTTGGAGACTAGTTGTATGCCATAAGGATGTACATGATCTTTCAGAGAGCATCAACAAAGTACACCTCACCCAAAGCAGACACACCATTAGCTTCACCGTTGGTATTTGACCTTGAGCTACTTGCCGAACCAACTCCACCTTTTGGACAATTTCTCTTGAGGTGCCCAGTTTGTCCACACCCCCAACAAACCGGTTTCTTATTCATGGAGTTCTTCTTCTTCTAACTTCCAGTTACCACCAATGTCGAGTTTTCAGGCGGAACACTATATCCACCACTCATACTTTTCTCTTCGGAGAAAAGTTTGCCGGTGACTTCTGAGAAGACTACCTTCTCCTTTCCATAAATCAAGAAATACATTATGTGTTTGTAGAAAGGTGGACGAGACTAGATAAGCCTCAAATCTATATCCTCATCATCAATCTTAACTCCCATAACTCTAGTTCAGAGACGTTACCATTGAGAACACTCAGATCATCAGAGATAGTAGTTCCTTCATTCATATGCAAAGTATAAACTATTTCTTGAGATACACCTGATTTGAGACGTCTTTTGCCTGATACACATAATATACATCAGACTTAAGGGTTTTGCTTGGTTCGGTGTGAAATGACGAAAAAAGGGCAACCTTAGGGTTTCCCTCGGTTTTTGTCTATAAATAGAGAGGTCTGCTGCATATTTGGGAGAGCTTCATTCGTATAATTTTTAGAGCAATCTTTGGAGATTCATTCCAAAGAGAAGCCATACAAGACCTAGAGTGTTGGAGAATAAGAGAATGGTGAGTGATTCTACATCAACGATACGGTTTCAATCAGTTATGATCAACTAAACCGGTATCTAGGATTTTCTTACCCTAACCAGGTAATGTAGTTTTTATATTTGTTTTCAATTGTAATAAAGGGGTAGCTGTGACTATACCATGATGATTGTTGTAGATGAGTGATCATTTTTTATTCTTGACACAAGATTATATATTTGTTCTTAATTCTTGTATTAAATTGAATGAATATGTATTCTTACACAATCACGTTATTATAAACATAGTGTGATTTTCTACATCAATGGTTCTTAACACTCGAAACCCTAGGTTTACACAGGCCATGCCTTGGTAAGGTATCATAGACATGCTCTAGTTTAATTTCATGCATTAGGATTAGATTATAGTAAAGTAAATAACATGCATTAGATACACTATGTCCGGAGATGGGTTGTAGCGAATCCGGTTGATTGTATCCTTTTGGGGAGCGTATTCGACTATATGCAGTATGTTCTACTTAACGGGAATAGATCGCCCTTTATACAATTGTGTAAATTGAAAACTATTTTATGCGGTTAGTGGTGGAGCGATAAAAACCCTAGTTTTCTCTTCCTCTTAATCAAACTCTCAATTTACTTTTATGTTCTTAGTTAATTTAGTCATAATTCTCAACATCAAATCAAATATTTTTTCAACAATAATTCAATATTTTTGAACTGCCGAAGTGAATAACCAAGTCTTTGTGGGTTCGACATTCCCTTTCACAAGTCGTTTCTATACTACAACTGACTTGTGCGTTTGCGATAGGTAAAACCTATATTGTTTTTAGGGCTTGTGCTTAACACATATTTTTAACCACCTTGGGCAGACATCAAGTTTTTGGTGCCGTTGCCGGGGACTTGGCATTATTCTTAGCTTTAGTAGTTTAGTAGTATTGCGTTATTATTGTACTTAAAGTTAGAATTTTTGTGTGATTGACAGGTTCTCTGAAAAGCATAAAAAGATTTAGTAATTTAGAAGTATTGCGGTATTGTATTGTACTTAAAGTTAGAATTTTTATGTGATTGACAAGTACTCTGAAAAGCATAAAGGAATTTAGCGGAGCAGTGAAGATTGTTTAATTGGACCTCTTGTGAGTTTTAGTTTAGCTTAATTTCGTGCATAATTTTAGCTTTATTTTCTGTTAATAGTTAGAATAGTTAGAAGTAAATAGTTTTATTTTTCATAAATTAAAAAAAAACTGCAGTTTTTGTGTAAACTGTCAGAAAGTTCGAATTTAGCAAAAGATGAGAGATTTTTGAGTAAAAAAGGGCCATTGAACAAAAAAATCACTGTATTATCGTCGTTTAGGACCTCAAAACCACAATTTTATGATTGTTCAAAAGAAAAAAATGTTTTTCACCTCGTGCATGAGCGATCGCCAATCCCCTTTTGGATTTTTAGAGGATGGCGAACCCTAATGCAATTATGCAACAAGCCCCAACTACATCTTTGAATGGATACTAAGCACCTGCTGCTCATGAATCATATACTGAATTTCCAGAATAAGATGGAGTTAAACACTATGAGATCAAATATAGTGTTATTAATATGTTGCCTAACTTCTTTGGACTTAGGAATGAGGACCCATATCAATAGATTAATGATTTCTTAGAAATGGTCTCGACCATGAGAATTGAGAATCTAAGCCATAGTGCGTTGCATGTGTGATTATTTCCCTTTTCCTTGAGAGAGAAAACTAAAAGATGGTATGTCACTTTAGAAAGGGATATAAAAATCAATTGGGAAACCTTAAGAGCTGAATTCTTAGAAAAATACTTTCCAATAAGTAAAACCCATGGAACACATGAGGCGATTACCCACTTCAAATAATTGCCTTGTGAGGAATTCCATGATGCTTGGGATAGGTTCAATGAAATTCTGCGAAAGTGTCCCCATCAACAATGAAATTCCATTATTGTCAGAAAAGTTTGATAAATTCATTAATCTGAGTCAGTCAGCCCCACGAGAAGTTTTAGCAATAGGTCTGACCCTTCCCAATATGGATATCAGGGCAATATGATAGTTGTTGCTGATGCAAATGCAGCCTGGACCAACCCGAACAACAATCATTTTTCCAATTCATACAATTCAGATTGGCATAATCACCCATATATGTCCTATCATTCTCAGAACACTGAAAATCCTCAATTAAGTTTCAGTAGAAGCCAATAACCATCATTCATTGTTCAGAATTTTCAGTCCGATAATACCCAATCATTCCGACCCTTCAACCAAAATCAACCCCAGTTTCAAAATCAAAACCCACCATCTAGACCACTTGATTTTGAGGACGAGATGATGAGTACCTTGAGAGATTTTAGAAATCAATCTAATGAGTTTAAAAATCAATCCAATCATATTCAGGCAGCCATCCAATTGCTGAATTCTCACGTCCAATTATTGAACTCTCGTTCACAATCCATTGCTAAGGTAGAAACCCAAATAGGGCAACTAGCTAATGCAATGAATAGGCTTGAACATGGAAGATTACCTAGTCAACTAGTGCATAATTCGAAGAGTACACAAGTAGTGGAGCGTGGTAAATTTGTTGAACATAATTATGAGACAGTCCAAGCCATTATGACTCTGAGAAGTGGAAAGGAGGTGGAGAATAGGGTTGAGCAGCAGTTTAAGGAGAGGGCTAACAAGCAAAAGGTAATTGAAGAGGTTTAAAGATATCGACCCCGTGAGGAGGAAGAATAGGATAAGACAATATCAAAATAGCCGGATTGGGCAAACTATGAGGAGGCAACGCCTTACCCTCAACGTATTCGAGAGTTGATTTCGTATGGTAAGCATAAAGAGAAGGACATGTTGGAAACATTCCGACAAGTCAAGATCAATATACCTCTCATAGACATTATCGCCCAGATTCCACCCTATGTTAAATTCTTGAAGGACCTCTGTACGCAAAAAAAGAAAAGTAGAACTAAGGTGCCGAATAAGATTTTTTTAATTGAACAAGTGAGCTTGATCTTACTAAGTGATACTTCACCTAAGAGGGAAGATCCCAGTGCTCCCATTATTTATGGTGTCATTGGTGACCAAAAGATTGGTAGAGATGTTTTTGTCCTTGGTGCGAGTGTTAATTTATTACCTTACTCAGTCTATCAGCAGCTAGGGTTGGGAGAGCTCAATCCTATCTCAGTGGTGCTTCAATTGGCATATAGATCAATCAAACAATCGAGAGGAATTTCGGAGGATGTCATTGTTCAAGTGGGCAAGTTCTACTATTCTATAGATTTTGTGGTATTAGACATGGAACTGATCACAGATCAAAGAGACATATCCCTATTATCTTAGGAATACCATTTTTGGCTACGACAAATGCGTGCGTTAATTGTAGAATAGGAGCTATGGATATAACTTTTGGGAACCTGAAGATGAGGATGAATATCTTTGATATCAACCATCAATTACCTGAACTAGCCGAGGGTTTTAACATAGATGAGTTTGTTGAAGAAGTTGTACTTTAGAGAAATGCAATATATAATTTAGAGGTTGTGATGAAAAGGTCGGAGGCGAATTTTGAAAACTGGGAGGACCAACAATGATCTAATTTGGAAGTTATCTCTGCATTGAAAGCTGATTTGTACTCGCCGTCAGAGAGAGCATTAAGAGAGTCATTTAGACCACCACTTATTCCTCCACAAGAGTTGGTGCCTGAAAATACGCTTATTGAGATTCTGTTGTATGGTTTAATGGAGGATCAAGGGGAGAATGTATTAAAAGAGAATAAGGGTGTGAAGACTGCGAGAGCTGATCATTTACCACAAACTATCATAAAGCATACCAATGATGACACCCCTCTTAAGGACCCTTTTCCAGATGAGCAAATGTTGAGTATAAACATGGTAGATAAGTTGTATGTTTGGGAAGATCCGTGATTAAGAACTAAGTGTGAGGGGATACAAAATTGTATGTATAAGGATGTTCAAATTTACATAGCTTGGACAAAAGTGCATCATGCTTAGCATGTTTGACTTAAGTCCTTTGAGTTCGGTCGGAAAGGATGGCGGTGTAATTCGAGAATGAAATTATTTCCAGGTAAAATCCGATTAAGATGGGATGGACCATTTAAAGTTAAATTAGTTTACCCCCACGGAGAGGTAGGTTTTGAAAATGAAAGGTTAAAGAGCCGGGGTCAGCAACTAAAGATTTATGAGGAGATTGATTCGGGATCGGAATATATGGCATCTCTCAATTTGGTGGGACAACTGTATGATACGAGGTAGGAGCAAGAGGCCACGTCGCGCCATCGACATTAAACATTGGTCCTAGGCTGTGAAAGTTAGTTTCTAGCCTCGGTTGTAGAATAAGATGTCATTTAATTTCTGTAATTTCAATTCTTAGAGATTGTAAGCCCTTAAGGTCAAATCTTTGCAATGTCAATTCATAGGATTGTAGACCCTTAAGGCCAAATCATTGTTTATTTCATTTAAAACAATGAATCCCTTGTGTTATACTGAGTAATGATTTCCAGAAAGCGATGATTGTATTTCTTCTTCCCTTGCTATTATATTAGGTATTTGTGCTTTGTTGAATATTTCTACAGGTAGCTCAATTCAAGTTTGGGGGGAAGGATAAACATGAAGAATGGAAATTCTGAAACTGTGCTTTAAGGGTAACTATATTCTTTCTCATGGGTATGATTGTGAACCATGCGAACATGGTTTACTTTAAGTTTGGGGGGAAGGTATAGTTGGTTAGTTATAAAGAATGATTTAAAAACAAAATTTTAAAAAAATTGAAATTTTTTGAGAAGTTCTTTGTTTTCATGAATGAATGTTTTGCATCACAAGTTGATTGAGTTCGTATATATGATGCATGAGTAGTATGTGATGTGATATTCCAATTCATGAGAGTAATGATCAGATCGAGCTAAGTGAAGTGATGTGGTTTTACATGGATGAATAGATTAGTAAAATTGAAACTGGGAAGGACAGCTTTGATCTATAAGCACATGCACACATTCACTATGGGAAAAATAGTTGATCTTTGACTATGTAGTTGAAAATTTACTTTTTCCACAATAAAAGGGGAGAAGGGGAGATGGAATGGAGAAAATTTTGAAAATTTATTTTGAAAAACAAAAAAATGCAACAAGTAGTTATTCGATCTGAATAAACGGGCCTCCTACCACAAAGTAACAAAGTGTTCACGTAAAAAGGGAGAAAATTAATGAGCATAAATCCAAATAACGAAGCTCAGGCCCAGTTGGTTGGGACTAAAAATCCTCCCTGGAATGTCCGGAGCTTAGAAAGACAAAAAGGGATAAAAGTGGAATGATGGAAAGAATAAGTTTATAAAGAAAAATGACTAATTTTGATCAATGAAGTAGAAGAAGATAAATTGACATACCATAGGAGAATGTTCACAAAACACGGAGGGTTGTCTGGATTGGGAGTAGAGAGAACGAAATCTTTTACTTTAATGGGAACCATTCATGACACAAAGCACTAGATTGTTATTGTTCGGTAGTGAGAGGGAATATGTGCATCAATATTATTTTATACATTGTTTCGTGGCTTTATTGATGAGTATGTGAATGCATGAATGTGTGATTACAAAAAATGGAGAAGTTCTGGGTAGTATAGCTAACCCTCACGAGACTTAACTCGTCCACTCGATGTTGCCGAGGGATTTAAAAGGATTTTTACACATGCTAAGTGTAATCGTCGACCCTCACAAAAATAAGGGAGTAGTATAGGTTAGTGTAAAGTAGTTAGAATAAAAATCATCACAATGTAGGTTTAGACAATTTTTTTGAATTCATTGCTAAGGGACTAGCAATATGTAAGTTTCGGGGTGTGATAGGTGCCAAATATTATTTGATATTTTTATGCCATTTGTGTGTCTAAGCGTATTTTAGGAGCTTAACAAAGAAAATGAGCTAACTTTGGTGAATTAACTAGAGAAGTGCTCATTTCTATTCAAGAGGAGAGCTAAAGAGGTGTTTTCAAGGGAAATAGTCTCCCGGATGATGAAAATGTCATTTTTCGGAGCCGCAACTTCAAGAATCAATCTAATGGAGTCGAGGGTGATCAAACAGAGCAACTACCAAGAAAAGTGGTTTCCATGAAAAATGCTACGATCCATCTACGGACCCAGTAGCTAAAAGTGGCTAAAAAGTGCCAAAATGATGCTCCATTTACGCCCCATCAAAAGAGGCCTACACGCCATATGTAGGTATGCCTACGTGCCAAGCGTAGTAGGGCTACGAACTTAAAGTGTGAAATTCCGATTTTGGCCCCGACTTGTGTTCTTTTGTGGTTGCTGCGACTTCTCACATCTGAAGACGTGAAATACACATAATATACATCAAACTTAATAGTTTTGCTTGGTTCAGTGTGAAATGACAAAAAAGGGCAACCTTAGGGTTTCCCTCAGTTGTTGTCTATAAATAAAGAGGTCTGCTACAAATTTGGGAGAGCTTCATTCATATAATTTTCAGAGCAATCTCTGGAGACTCATTCCAAGGATAAGCCATACAAGACCTAGAGTGTTGGAGAAGAAGAGAATGGTGAGCGATTCTACATCAACGATGCGGTCTCCATTAGTCATGATCAACTAAAGAGTATCTAGGGTTTTCTCGCAAAACCCTAGCCAAGTAATGTAGTTTTTATATTTGTTTTCAATTGTAATAAAGGGGAGGCTGTGACTATACCATGATGATTGTTGTAGATGAGTGATCATTTTTTATTCTTAACACAAGATTATATATTTGTTCTTAATTCTTGTCTTATATTGAATGAATATATATTCTTACACAATCACGTTATCATAAACATAGTGTGATTTTCTACATCAATGGTTCTTAACACTCGAAACCATAGGTTTACACAGGTCATGCCTCAGCGAGGTATCATAGACATGTTCTAGTTTAATTTCATGCGTTATGAGTATATTAGAGTAAAGTAAATAGCATGCACTAGATACACGATGTCTGGAGATGGGTTGTAACGAATTCGGTTGACGGTATCCTTTTGGGAAGCGTATTTGACTATTTGGAATATGTTCTGATTCATGAGAATAGATCTCCCTTTTTACTATTGTGCAAATTGAAAACTATATTAAGCGGTTAGTGGTGAAGCGATGAAAACTCTAGTTTTCTCTCTCTCTTTATCAAACTCTCAAGTTACTTTATGTTCTTAGTTAATTTATTCATTATTCTCAACATCAAATCAAACACTTTTTCAACCATAATTCAATATTTTTGAACTGCTGAAATGAATAACCAAGTGTCTCTAGGTTCGACGTTCCTTTTCACAAGCCATTTCTATACTACAATTGACTCGTGCAATTGTAATAGGTAAAACCTAGGCTGTCTTAAGGTTGTGTTCTTAACATATATTTTTAACCACCCTGGGCGGACATCAATATGCTATCTTCATTTTGAGCTTGGATTTTGAGGTTTTCTTCAAAAAAAAGTTGATCGTGGTGTCCTTGCCTTCAATTTATGCTAAGGATTGGTATGTGTCTCATCCTCCTTATGGGTTTTCTCATTTGAAATCCTAGTTTATGATTTCTTGACTCCATGGTTTGAATTCGTAATTTTTGTTACTTCCTTTAATTAATTCTTGTTAGGATCATTGTTGTGAACATTTTCACCTATTGTTTAGGCTTGAATGGTTTTATGGGTGGAGCTAGGGTTTGAGACTCCATTTCTCCCTCTTGTTTTGATTCTTACTTTGAGGTAGGGGAAACATCTCTCTCTCTCATCTCTTGATTTTGTGAGTGTGTGTTATCACCTTAGGGTTTCGAAATCTTAAATGTGTAAGTGGATATGTTTACTTGAAAATATGAAATTAGGGTTATATGAATTTAGATGATATAACCCATGATTATAGTGTACTTGATGATTATATTTATAGCACTATGATGTATGCTAGTTAGATTATAGTTATTGGTGTTTTCAATATAAAAGTATGCTTGTATGCCTATGTATATATATATTTGGGTATGATTGTGTATATGTCTAACTGTATGTATACATATGTGTTTATAGTTGTTAGTGATGTAGCATTCATAGTGTAATTAAGCTAGTTCTCTTGGTTAGTAAGTTGGAGTGTGTATGTACATGATTTGTGTGATGTAGAATTATGAACTTAGAACGTTATTCTAGTTCCCTCTCTCTTATGAATTTTGAAGTTATTGTCTTAAATGTTAAACTTGTGTATGAGAATGAGTTTATGTGAATCATCGCTTTAATTGAATTAAAAGCATGTTTAAAAGAATGGAAATGTTATCCTTGTGAATTAAAGGAAAACTTATTAATTTAGAACATGAATTGTGCATGAAAAAGTATCCTTGTAAATTATTGATTTATTATGATTTAAAAGCATGTTAAAGGATTGATGACATTCATGTTACCATTCTTGAGAATGTTATTCATAAATATGATGAAATACATATTTGTGTTGATGCATGTTTCATATGAGACTTAGTTGCATTTGTTTAAAATTTTATGTATAGCAATCGAATATATATGTTATGCAAATCTGCTTAAAATTTTATTTTTTGAAAATATTATATTTTTATTTTTCTGATACAGTTCTGATATGATTTATCTGTATCTTTTCTGTCTATCTTTGTTTTTGTATGAACAAAATTATTTCGATCCGGGTGATTACTGATCAATCAGAGGATGTTGCAAATGATCATTTGAATTTATCGAACGATTGCTGAAGAAACCGATCAATCGAATACTGGAGTCCATGAGTTTTCTAGAAAATTTGCAGTTTTGAATAGTGTGGTTTCTGACCTGCAAATAAAAATAAGAAATGCAAAAATAAACTAAAATTAGTAAAATAATTTAATAAACTTCAATACAATAATCTAAAATATCCGTTTGGTCTCCGGCAACGGAGCCAAAAACTTGTGATCGGTTCTGGTCGTATGTAAATAAAAGTGTTTAAAATGAAGAATTAACACGATCTAGTTTTACCTCTCAGTCGCAAGTACGCGAGTAGTATATAGTATAGATGGGTAGAGAGGGTATCGAACCACAGAGATAAGAGTCGTATTTCAAATAATTGTAAAGCAGAAAATAGAATTATATTATAAACGTTGTTTCAAATATTTCAAGTAATTTTTGTATTGTGAATCAAGATAAACAAGTCTTGGGTTTTGTTCCAACTACACCACTAGTCTCATAATATAGTCATTTAATCTTATTATTGCAAGAGGGTGATACAACTTATACGAATCAGATTAGTAACGCTACAAGAAGTTGTCTAATCCCAAAAGAGATACAATCAAGTTTAGTTTACTACAGTTCATCTTCGATTGGCATGACCATGGTATGCATCTATACTACAACTACTCCTAAAACATGAAATTAAAAACACACTAATGATCATCTTCTCTTAGTATGAACGTATGCACCTAAAACCTTATCATGTCATTAAGTACCATTATGTAAAAACATGGTTGTTCAAGATAAATTATTAATTCAATATCAGCTTAAGAAGAGAATTAATAAATAAATCTTATTTAGGTAATTCGTTCTGTCTCTCACTATATAATAATCATATAAGTGTTCTTCAGCTTCCCCTCTTTGTAATAAAATCAATTAAAGTTCTACATTACTTGACTAGGGTTTCGTTGGAAATCCTAGATACTGACTAGCCGCTTATGAAGGGGGAAGACTGCATCATTGATGGAGCCACCATCTTCATGGTTGGGTAGTGGTTCTTGAGTTCTTGAGGATAGTATCTCTCTTGAGAGATACTTTTTATATGAACGATGATATATGATCCAAGGATCCAGGATATCTACTCTTCATGAATTCTTCATATATTTATAGACAAAAGTTGGTGTAAATATGACATGTATTATTTTGCACTCCAAGAAGATTTGGTGTGAGGACCAAGTAACAGCAGTGAATGGACTAATCTGCCCTATGATATGCTTGCACACAAAGTTAGAATTTTATAGTATCTTCGCGCACATTTCCCAATGTTGGCGATGGCAGATCGATCGAGAGTGTCCACCGATCAATCAGTGGCTCCTAAATTTTAATATTTCTTTATTTTGTGATTTTGTGCTCCAGTCATTTATACCCTGCTTTGCTGACTTGTACCTTGCTTTGAACTGAGTGCATTCATCCTCCAAGTATCATTCCGGATCAGCCATATTTAGTTAAAAACCCGAAATTAACTTAGATTTGTGTTAAGACCCCTGAAACATGCTTAAACACACAACTCAAATAAGAATATCTTATTAATAAAATAATGAGACTAACTAAGGGTTTATTAAAGCTTAGAATACCAAATATTATGGTCTGATCATGAATATTAGGAGCTTAATATTCTCGTGATCTAAGAAGTGTGATTTGTTCTCCTTCGTTCCTAGGGCGTTAGTGAGTAGGAGTGATTCTCCCATGGTTTAGTGGCAGGCATTGTATAGAATGTCAGTATTGGATTGAAAGGTATGACTCATAGTGATCTATGATGTGGTCAGTACTACGTGACTTGTATTGCATATCTAGCTCTATATATATACCTATATACTTGTATGTTTGCTATGTGTTATCATGATATGGTTCTTTCGTGTGTTAGTTGCCCTATATTGTTATGCATAGAAGGGGACAAGTGGGATGTGTTTCAGGGGTCTCAGCTTAGTGTGAGTACATGTGAGATAATGGACCGACCTAGGATAGAAACATGTACATGGGTGGATTATCATTACTTGTACGGTCAGGAGTTGGGATAGTTAGGGTTTTATGTTAACTACCGGGCTTCATTGCTCACCCCGGCGTTTCATGCCCTGATATGCCACGCCAGTTCTCGGGATGTGTATCTGATACGAACGACATGCGGAACGATGACACCTTTTACCATTTTCCTAGTTGCAGGTTCCTGATTCTTCTTGCAGGTTGGCTTGCGGCATGGGTGCTGTTAAGGGACTGGGATGATTATGCGTAGTGTTGTATCTTTTAGCTTTTCCTTTATTTGTCCCCTTGTCTTGGGACTGTTATTGTATTTCTTGGGAGCCAGTCTGTTGGTGTATCCCTTCATTGAATTTAGTATCCTTGCATCGTTGTAGAAATGTATTATTTCGACGCCTCGATGTGCCTTGTGTTTCATTTGGTTTTAGCTTCCGCTCAGTTGTATGGAATCATTGTTATTAGCATTATTCCATTCATTTTATTGATGTTGATGTTCTTAGTGGGTCGCTCTATGAATGGATCACACCCCGTAGTCCTCGGATGTCCCGCTTCAGGCATCTTAGGATTTTAGGGGCGTGACATAACTTGATAGAGAATTGGATTAAAATTAACTATTCCACAATTAAAATTTTAATTTGTTAATTAATTCTTAAAAAGCCTATTCACCCCCCGGATTTGTATACTATTTCTTAGGTAATTTAATTAACAAATTATGATTTTTTATTTTTTGCATCACTATTACAATCATGTTTACACTTGTGATCAATTTTGCGATTTAATATAATTTATCAGAAAATTATTCTTGGAGACTATTCAGTTGTAATTTTCAAATGATGAACAGTGTCAACAAATTATGATATTTTATTTTTATGCATCACTATTACAGTCATGTTTACACTTGTGATCCTCTTTATGATTTAATATGATTTATCAAAAAATTATTCTCAGAGACTATTGAGTTACAATTTTCATATGATGAACAGTGTTAACAAATTATGATATTTTATTTGTATACATCACTATCACAGTCATGTTTACACTTATGATCCTTTTTATGATTTAATATAATCTATCAATGATATGTTATAGTGTGATTTATTCAATTCAATTAATTAATTTATTATTTTTTTTAAAAAATAGAACACTCCTTTATATATTACTATTCTTCTATTGTCAAACTCAAGGACACAATTCTGAGATAACAAATAACAAATATTTTTCCTTATTCTCGCCCAACTTGATCACACCAGCCATTACATCTTCTCAAACTAAAAAGCACACAAATCATATCTGTTATATTAGGTGACTCATTTTCATGCAAACAAAGTTAAACTTAGCCACCAAACAATCACAGTTATGGTAGGAGATCAATCACTAGACTCCTAATTGGAATTGGTTTAGGGAAACCAATTGAATTCTTCTACACTCTATATTCTCTTATAAAGACTGGGGTCAGCCTTATTGTATTGTGTGCACAAATAAAGAGAGAGAACAAAAGAGATACAGATTAGTATTCTTCTTGGTGAGAGTTAGGAATAATATAAGCTTATATTATTCTGATGATACAGGCGTGAGTATACACTGTGTGTGTACATGTGTATGATCTGCGGATCATCCCCTTGTAATGCTCTCTTTTATCAATAGTGAAACGGTGATCTCTGTGGACGTAGGCGGATTTGGCCGAACCACACATAAATCTTTGTGTCGATTGTTTGGTGTGTGCTTCTATGCATTTTCTGATTTACAAGTACACACGGCTTCTAATAGTGGGTGTGAAAACCCTAACAAGTGGTATCAGAGCCCCAGGTTGGAGAAAATCCTGAAGCCCAAACATTTGGGTCAAAATTCGAAGTTTAGAAGTGCCCAAAATTGAAATCCGACAGCACCAGGTGTTTTGCCTCGACGAAACGAAGCAAACAGCATTGGTCGTGCCGTCATCGGAGCTCTCACGCGCCACCGCACGCTTCAGCCAGAATCCCCACGTGCAGGTCGTCGAAAAAACCAGCCCAGTGACGCGCCTCGCCGGAGAAGACACTGACGTTAGCAAGTGATGTCAGCATGAACGACAGCGTGATACGTTAGAAGTGCCATCTCAATAGCCACGTCAGCTTCCATATCAGCATCTCCCTGCCATGTTAGCACTATTCTATCTTTTAGTGCTGAATTTTGTTTTTGCCTGTTTGGAGTCGTTTTTAACCCATTTCTGGCGTGGTCAGAGGCTTTCTTAAGATTTTGGACCGTTTCGGATGCAACCATATGATCGGTTTTATGTGATTTGAGTCCAAACACCTCGAAAAGGCTCAATGGGAACTATGGGAGAAGAAAAGACAATAATGATCGAAAAGTTTGATTGTACAAACTTTTCCTATTGGAAGATGCAAATTAAGGACGTATTATTTCATAAAAAAAATTTACTTACCATTGGAAGAAAAGCTAGAATCGATGAAAGAAGATGATTGGACAATCCTGGATTGAAAGACTCTCAGTACGATCAGACTAACGGTGTTAAAGTCTATTGCATTCAACATAAATAATGAGAAGATAGCAAGGTCTCTCATGGATGCTCTTTCGAACATATACGAACTACCATTTGCAGCAAATCAGGTAGATCTTATCAAAAGATTGGTCAATCTGAAGATGTCCAAGAATGGAAAGGTCAATGAACATATTAATATTCTTAATGACATTGTTGGGCAATTAGAATCAGTTGATATGCCAATCACTAGCAAAATGAAAGCAGCTTTAGTTTTAAGCCAATTGTTAGAGAGTTGGAGTGCCGCAGTGGCTACCATTAGTAGCTCTTCAGGGACAGAACATTTACAGTATGATTCCATAGTGAGTACGATACTCAGAGAAGAGATTAAAAGACAGATGTCAGACTCTTCTAACAGTGGCTCAACATTGAATATGGACAACAGAGGCAGAGGTTCGAACGAGAATAAAAGTGGAAATCAAAGGCGTAGACATTCCAAGTCGAGATAGGGAAGATCACAGTCTTGAGGTCCCAGAAATTCCAAAGAGATCGAGTGTTGTAATTGCGGCAAAATTGGTCACTTTAAGAACCAGTGCAGATCCCCGTATAAGGTAGTGGAGAACAAGACTGAGACAAATATTGTCTTAGAATAAGCAGATGATGCGCTGATATGCTCTTTGGAGAGCAAAGTAGAGTTTTGGGTCTTGGACTCTGGAGGATCATTCCATGTCACCTTAAGTCGAGAGCTCTTTAAGAGCTATGCACCTGGAAACCTTAGCAAGGTTTATCTAGCTGACGATTAACCCTGTAGTGTTATTGGCAAGGGTGAAGTACATATCAGACTCAATGGATCGATATAGAAGCTGAGGGTTGTGAGTCACATTCCAGACTTGAGGAAGAACCTGATCTCAGTAGGCCAGTTGGCGAGTGAAGGTCATGTAACCACTTTCAAAGATGATGAGTGGAAAGTTTCCATAGGGGCTATGACTATAGCACGAGGAAAGAAGATTGGTACGCTCTACACTACCACCAAGGGTAGCACGTTGATAATAATTATAGAAAGCAAGGAAGATCACAACCTGTGGCACCAGAGGCTAGGTCACATGAGTTAAAAGGGACTCAAGGTTATACTCTTGAAAGAAAAACTACCAGGCTTGAAATCGGTTGACATCGACTTCCGTGAGGATTGGGTATTGGGTAAGCAGAAGATGGTTAGTTTCCAGAGCAACTGAAGAATTCTCAGAAAGGAGAAGCTTGAGCTAGTTCACAATGATGTCTGGGGCCCAACAAATGTCTCATTTCATGGTGGAAAGTCCTATTTCGTCACCTTCATTGACGACCATTCTAGAAAGGTATAGGTTTATTTCTTGAAACATAAATTTGAGGTGTACGATGTGTTCAAGAAATGGAAGGCTATGATAGAGAATGAGACGGGTTTGAAGATAAAGAGATAAAGATCCGATAATGGTGGAGAGTATCAGGACATCATGTTCAAGAACTTTTGGTATGAGAACGGTATCAGATTAGAGAAGACTGTTCCACATATACCACATCAGAATGACATAGCAAAACGTATGAACCGAACATTGATTGAGAGAGCCAAAAACATATGCATTCAGGATGGGTTGCTAAAATAGTTCTGGGAAAAAATAGTCAGTACAACAGCGTACTTAATCAATTGAGGTCCATCAATACCATTAGAACAGAGAATACCATAAAAGGTATGGAGCGGTAAAGAGGTAACACTTTCACATTTAAAAGTTTTTGGTTATGTTGTCTATGTACATGTTAGTGATAATGTCAGGGGTAAGTTTGATCCCAAATCACACAAGTGTACTTTTATTGGATACGACGGTGATGAGTATGGTTACCGTATGTGGGTTGATCAGAACTGAAAGGTGATCCGAAGCAGAGATGTAGTGTTCAATTAAAAGGTGATGTACAAAGATAAACACGTAACGACCTCCAATCCTATAGCACAGAGTGATCCTGTGTGTGTTGAGTTAGATGATGTTCAAGATAATGAGAGTACTCAGTTAGAAGAACAAATTACAAATGACAATTCTTAACAGGATGATACACTGCAGTCTCTGACTCCTATTCATGTACCTAGGAGGACTTCACAACCGTATGTGCCAAACATGAGATACATAAATTACTTGTTGCGCACAGATGGAGGTGAACCAAAATATTATGATGAAGCATGCAGTGCAGCAAATGGAAGCCAATGGAAACTTGCGATGGAATATGAGATAAAGTCTCTTATTTTTAACAAGACATGGAAGCTAACCGAGCTGTTGGTATGAAAGAAAGCTCTCCATAACAAATGGGTTTACAGGGTCAAAGAAAAACATTATGGTTCCAAGAGATACAAGGCGATACTTGTAGAAAAGGCTTTCAGCAGAAAACAGGAATCAACTACACCGACATCTTTTCTCCGGTTGTGAAACTGAATACCATTCGTTCAGTTCTTAGCATTGTTGCAGCAGAGGGTTTGCACCTAGAGCAGTTAGATGTCAAAACTTATTTCCTCCATGGTGACCTAAATAAGGAGATTTATATGCAACAACTAGAAGGTTTCTCAATCAGAGGGAAAGAGAAACTTGTGTGTATAAGTTGGAAAATAGTTTGTATGGTTTGAAACAAGCTACGAGACAGTGGTACAAGAAATTTGATGGATTTATGCAGAGACATGGTTACAACAAGTGCAACGCTGACCATTGTTGTTACTTTAATAAGTTTGACTAGAGTTACATCATCCTCCTACTTTATGTTGATCGACTACATGTTAGTAGCTGGGTCTGATTTTGCGAAAATCAGTAAGTTAAAGAAACAGTTAGCAAATGAGTTCGAGATGAAGGACTTAGGCGCAGCGAAGCAGATTCTTGGTATGAGAATCAACAGAGACAAGCATAAGGGTATTTTACAGTTATCTCAGGCTGACTACGTTGAACGGGTTTTGAAGCGGTTCAACATGAGTGATGTTAAGCCGATTAACACACCTTTGGCTAGTCACTTTCGATTATCCATAGAGTAGTCTCTCAAGTTAGAAGCAGAGAGGAAGAACATGGCCAGTGTTCCATATGCTTCAACTATTGGTACCTTAATGTATGCAATGGTTTGTACTAGACCAGATATTGCATATGCAGTGGGAGCAGTCAACAGGTTCATGTCCAATCCAGGAAAGACTCACTGGGAAGCAGTGAAGTGGATATTGCGATATCTACGAGGTACCACAAACAAATGCCTTTGTTTTCGAGAAGGTGAAGTGAATTTACATGGCTGTGTAGATTCGGATTCTGCAGGTGAGATGACCGCAGAAGAAGTACTACTGGCTACATCTTTACAGTCGGTACTATAACAGTCAGTTGGATTTCGTAGATACAGAAAATTGTAGCGTTATCTACTACAGAGGCTGAATATGTTGTTGTGACAGAGGCTAGTAAAGAGTTGATTTGGTTACAGGGTTTGTTGGCGGAATTGGGATTTGAGCAAGAGAAGAATGTTCTGAACTTTGATAGTCAGAGTGCAATATATCTAGCAAAGAATTCAGCATTTCATTCGAGGGTTAAACATATAGGATTTCGTTATCACTTCATCAGATCTCTGTTAGAGGATGAGGTATTGACACTTGAGAAAATCCAAGGTATTAAGAATCCAGCCTAGATGTTGACTAAAGTAGTGACAACAGAGAAACTGAAGTTGTGCGCAACTTCAATGGGTCTTCAAGCTTGAAGACAGAAATGAGGGTACCGTAATGCACTAATCATTAATGGAGTTGATCGTTGGATGGAAATTCGCTAAGTGGGAGATTGTTATATTAGATGACTCATTTCCTTGCAGAAAAAGTTAAACTTGGCCACCAAGCAATCACAATTATGGTAGGAGATCAATCAGTAGACTCCTAATTGGAATTGGTTTAGGGAAATCAATTGACTTCTTCTCCACTCCATACTCTCATATAAATAAAGGGGTCAACCCTATTGTATTGTGTGCATAAATAGAAAGAGAACATAAGAGATACAGATTAGTATTCTTCTTGGTGAAAGTCAGGAATAATATAAGCTTATATTATATAAGCTTATATTATTCCGGTGATACAGGCGTGAGTATACACTGCGTGTGTGCATGTGTGTGATCTGTGGATCATTCCATTGTAATCCTCTATTTGATCGATAATGAAACGATGATCTCCATGGATGTAGGTTGATTTGGCCGAATCACATATAAATCTTTGTGTCGATTGTTTGGTGTGTGTTTGTGTGCATTTTCTGATTTGCAGGTACACACGTCTTCTAACAAATGGTGTAAAAATCCTAACAATATCCATATCCATTGTAACATGTCAAAAAAACTAGATCAATATAATCATGGCGAAATACCAAATACTGAATATTGCACACGTATGCAAAGATCTAATTATAAGAATATATATAAGTAGATATTAACTAAATAAATAATAAAAAGCAATATTAGAGCTAAATCACAAGCAAGCAAAGATATGTGATTTAGTTTGAACAAAAACGTAAAAAAATGCTGAAAAACTCTTCTACTAACTTCGATTTCACTCCAAACCTAATAATCAAAGTTCAAACAAAATAAAAAGCTACAAAAAAATCTATCTATATATAATGGTAAAAAATTTGTGTCGTTGTTCGCCACTATAATACAAAAGTTACTTTTTTCATTTATATAATTTAACAAATAGCAATGATTTTCATTGCCACTATAACTTAAAAATATCAAAATTTAGTTGACAAATTATAGTCTGTTACTAAAGTGTCACAATAGGTTGTAATTATTTTATCCCGCAGTTGCGACTGTCATTAAAATCCTGAAAATAAGATCTTCGGAGTAATTTATCTTTAAAAAATCGAGAACAAATGTTTAGAATGCAACCACTGGTCTTTCAACATATATTGTGCATCTTGATGTTTTGTATCATCATACGTTCGTTACAAGGCTATTCGAGTCAAAGAAATGCAAATAAAAAATCTTCATCATCATGGTATATCTGTTGGGATGCTAGTAGAAGAAAGTCTATCCCTAGCCATCTTTGCCTGAAAAAGTAAAACAAAGAATAGTTAAAAGGAAACTATGGTAATGCCACTATATGTTTCAGTGACCATTTTGAAATGAAAGATCAAATCTTACTTGGTGCTCCCAATCCGTGCGCATGGTGATAGTTAAAAGTATTAATGCTTGGAGACCACTCCCACTAATGATTCCCATCCAAAGACCCTGCAAAAAGTGAGTTCATATCCATAGTAGTACTAGAAATGCATTAAGTTTTACCTAGGGATGTCTCTCTTTTCTTCTTTAAAATGAAACATTAATAAGTAGTAATTATTGGTTTACTTCGAGTCTCACCCAAACTCACAACGAGAGGCACACCCTAGCTAAGGGTTCGCCCTAACAAGGGGATCTAGTTCGTCCTGGACACCTTCATGTGGATGCTCTCATACCATTTGTCAAACCCAAAAGTATAAGATGTTAGGTGAGACTAACAGCCAAATTTAATTATACCCAAGACCCTCCCTATCTGAATCCGATGTGGGACAAGATTCCGTCACAATTATCCATTAACGACGTAAGTAACAAGTTTGAGTCTCTCCGAAAACATAATAAATGTCCTTTGTCTGTAAATAATAATTAGGCTAGAAAGGCAAAAAATAAAACAAAACAAAAGATAAGAAAAGACAAGAAAAAAGAGAAAACAATGGTGCTAAGTTCTTACCTTTCCTCCCATATGAAAAACAAAAGTTAAGATCATTGCACAAGGAAGGCCCACCAAGTAATATGCTCCTAGATTCACAAATGCACCAATCTTCTGCCAACCACATCCTCTTGCTATGCCTTTTGCAACTCAACAAGTTCCCATGATGTTAGGATTGATTCTTGGAGAAATATGCATTGAAGGGGGAAAAGAAGAAGTAAAGGCAACCATGTTCAAGAATAAACTAATTGTCTGTTTGGTTCATTTTCAAACTTAAAAACAATATATATATATATATATAGTTTTATCTCAACAAGTATTGTCTTTTACTTGGTGTTCAGAAATTGTTGACTAATATTGTTTTGTTCACTTTACTATTTTGAGTTCTCAAAAACAGACTATTGAGCTTTAAATTATATGAACTAGAACCACTGTGCTATGCTTTTTTTACTAATAATTAAAGCTCAAACCTGAGAGTACAGCCTGCATTCCATCCATGAAGTTGGAAGTGGCAAGCACAGGCATTATGGAAGCCGAGTAGTTTACAAGTTCCTCCTCATTGGTATACAGATTTCCCCAAACGCCTCGCACTGCCACTAAAACCAAGCTCACTACCAAGCCCTCCGCAACAGCCAGGAATATCACAACCCGGGCTGCAAGTTTTGCAGAGCGTGGTTTCTCTGCGCCCAACTCATTTGACACTCTCGTGCTTTGAACACGAAGTACAAGGAAATGAAAATGTCAAAATATTATTAGCCCAGGATAGCTAATATGTAGGAATCTATATATATACTTGGAGGTGTTATAGTGAACATACCTTACTGCACTGCCCAAACCAAATGGGATTCTGAAGACCACTGAACTTGTGTTAAGGCTGTGGAAAGACAATTTATGTCAATGACGGAGCTAAAATGATGCATTGGAAACATATGCACGAGTTCATAAATTATACTATCATATTTTGCTTTTACAAAACTGAAGTGCAATATAATTATAGTTATTGTTCTTTAAATGAGAATTGAGACATACTATACTACAGATGCTCCTCATATGAATGACCAGAACAATGAAATAACTGGTGTCCCAAAATTTGAGAGAGAATTTTGTTTGAGCATAGGAAACTAGCAATAGTATTCATATATATATATATATATCAAAATTATCGACTTCAAGGATAACAATGCAAACCTGATTGACATCATTGAGGTCTCTAGCTTCGGATTGGGAAGAAGACCGGACATAAAAACCAAAAATTCATATGACCACATTTCCAAGCTGGATCATGTCACATGATCAAATTAGAGTTTACCCCTGAAGTGTTTTTTGTCTTTTTTCGGTATGTTTGCTAATTTGTTAGGAATGTAGAAATGTAATACTGGAAATGATGGAAGATTCAAACTCACCAGACCATAAGAGCTGAAGGGACAGCTAACGAAAGAAATCCCGCAAAATTCTTCATACCTTCCCTGGAAAACCCTGTCCAAATCTTTCGACAAGAAGGCGAAAACTTGATATAAATCGCCAACACCAATACATTGATCCAATAAGAGATGGCAATTGACAATGCAGCACCTTTGCTGCCAAAGCCAACTCTAAAAACCAAAGTCCAACACACCAACACATGAACTAAGCATGTCAAACCTGTGCTTATGACCAAAGGTTTTACATTGTTTTGAGTCTGCAAGAACCTTAGTTGGCACTGGAGGATGCCATAGGGGATAATGCTAGGGATCAACCAACGAGCGTATATCCCCGCGTGTTCTGAAATCGCCAAGTCTTGTCCACAGAGAGTGAAAATGTAGCCGGTGTATGCCCAGAGGACGGATATCGGAATCCCTAGTAGCACAACCACAACCATAGCTCTCTGCATGTGGATGCCAAGCATATGATACTGTTTTGCACCGTAGGCTTGTCCACATAACGTTTCTAGTGCGCTTCCCATTCCGAGCTAGTTAAAATTATATTTTGAGATGTTAGAATTAGATCCTAGCTAGCTATCAGAGTCACCATTAGATACAGTTTGATCATTCCAATATATATGTATACATGCAACTGAGTACTACGTACAGATGCTATATATCGTACGCCTGTGGACTTATTTGATCTTTATAAGCACCCAACACAGATAATGTCTGGACTGGATATATAGGACTAATGGCTACTACATGTATGGCTTAAATCTTTCATTTGGAAATGGCAATTATTATTCTACAGTAAGAACTTCTAAGTATTTTATTACAACCATTTATGGTAATTTGAAGAGATAATTTATGTATACGATATTGTCCGTTTGGGCCCAGCTCGCACGGTTTTGTTCTTTTCAAAAAGTCTCGTACTAATTGAAAATAACACTACATATATAAATATATTTTCAGACATCTATCCGGATAACGTGGAACATCACAATTTAAGTATCAGACACAAATGTCATGTTGATAATCATTTTCGTTAGTAATAAAGGAAGCTCATGAGCTCATGATATCCACCAAATAAGTATATATGTAATTATATTTTCGATCGCAGTTGATCATTCATAAATGTTGACAACCTCCTATGAAAGGGAAAAGATTATTTAAGGTGTCAGAGGAGGTGTGACTTGTACTTTATATTCATCAGTATCTGCTTTAGCCTGATTCTATATATATAATAAAGTAGTTACACGAGTGGACGATAAGACTTGAACTCAAGACTTTGTCGGCTCTAATACCATGGTTTCCACAGTATACTTTTTCAGTTTAAAGTTTTAGAGTTCATATAGATTCAGTTTCTTTTATAATTTTTTTTTGGAATTTCGTTGTCATTTTGATGTTGCTGTTGTATTTGTAAATATTATTATTAGAGAAATTCTTTAAGGAGTCCTAACTTGCTACAAGTAGGGAGAACAAAGAATCGAAAGAGCCCAACCGCAACTGATGGTTTGGTTTAGCCTGTAAATGGGTCGGATTAGGATCGGATATGTCCTGATCCGATCCGAACCCGATAAATTTATATCCAATCCAATCCGATTCGACCCAATAATCCGATGAATTTTTACTTAATTGATCCAAATTTGATTTTTTTTTATTTTCGGATATCCGATCCGATTAGGTAAAAAAAATTACAAAAAATATTAAGTTTTTTTTTATTTTTATGTTATTTTTTAAGAATATTAAACACTAAATTATATATTTTACAATCAATGTTTATAATATATGACTATAAAAACATAAAAATGAAAAAGCGAAAAAAAAAATTGAAACATAATTAAGTATACTATTTAATATTTTTATATTAATCACATAATATATATATGTATATATAAAATTAATCGGATCGGATTAGCATAAATCCAAATCCAATTTGTTAAGAAATCGGATTATCGGATTCGGATCCTAATCAGGTTATCGGATTTTATTTTCAATTCATATCCTGCTAATCAGATCGGATTCGGATCAAAATCCAATCCATTGACAGGTCTAGTTTGGTTCGGTTCCAAAGTAGTTCGGTTAGGTTCTGGTTCCGAAAATTAAAGAAGTGAATTTTTAGGTTCGGTTCCGATGCTTAATCATGTAGAACTGGAACCGAACCGATATTTTTTGTATTTTTATTATTTTAATTTTTTATTAGTAATATATTTTTAATTATATATAATTTAAAAGTTATAAGTAAATAGTTATAAAGTTATAATTCTAGGAGATCTAATTTTGAAATAATTACTTTCATTTCACTAATTATATACAATTGATTTTAAATTTATAATAATTGAGATATTATATTTAATTTAGTTTATAATTATACTATGTTTTATATTTAACGTTTTAATTTTTTTTTGAAAGGCGATAGTAGGAACTGGAACCGAACCGAAAAAATTGGTTTGGTTCGATTCGGTTCCTTACATTAATGGTTAGGTTTAAGTTCTCATTTTTAAGGAACCTAAAATAACAGTTCGCTTACGATTTCGGTCGGAACCGAACCGAACCGTCTGCACCCGTAGGTATAACTGTACTAATATGTGGTAGGTGCTTGAGTGTGGGACTAATATATGATAGGTCCAATATATGCCATAATTAATCAATTAGGCCATGTTTGGTAGGCGGTCTTTCTGGTCTGGTCTGGTTTGGTCTAGTCCGGTCTGGTCTGGTCTAATCTTATCTCGATCTTAACTTAAAAGTCTGTTTGGTAAGCGGTCTAATTATTATTTATTATAATATTTATTTATGTATTATTTCTTTATTTATTTATTATTTCTTCACTTTATAATATATTTTATTATTTCTATTATTAAATTATTATTTATTATTATTTCATTATTTAATTCATTTTAATTATAAATTATTTATTCATTTTTAATTATTTAAAAATATATTTTATTAATTTAATATTAATATACTCATTTTTTATTATTATTATGAAGTATTTATTTATTATTATATTTATTATTATTTATTATTTATTATTATATTTATTTATTATTATATCTATTTATTATTTTTTATTATATTTATTTTTTATTATTATTTATTTCATTTTATTTATTATTTATTATTTTCATTATATTTTTAAATATGTTTTATGTAATTTACTAATTATTATTTAGTCCATTTTTTATTATTATATTTATTTATTATTATTTAGTCCATTTTTTATTATTATATTTATTTATTATTATTGTATTCATTTTTTATTATTATTATGTTTTATTTAATTTATTATTTATATTATTAATTATTCATTTTTAAATATTTAGAAATATATTATGTTATTTATTATTATATTTTTTATTATTATTATATTCATTTTTTTATTATTATTAGGTATTATTTAATTCATTTTGTTTATTATTTATTATTTATATTTTATTTTTAAAATATGTTTTATTTAATTTATTATTATTATAAATAATTTTGTTTTTTTATTTATTCATTTTTAATTATTTTTAATTATATTTTATTAATTAGACCAGATCGGACCAGGTTGAACTATCGAAAAATCTGATTCCAAAAACACCCCATTTGGTTCAATTTGGTCTCATTTGGTCTGATTCCAAATTTTGATACCAAGTCCAGATAAACATGGTCTGATCCCTGAAAAAAAAGACCAAATCAGGTGGAACCAGACAGCCTACCAAACATGGCCTTAGTGACAGTGACACATGCAGTCTCCATGCTAGTTGCAGAAAATAGCAGTCCATTAATTTTTCTGCTAGATCATGAAAGAGTTAAACCTAATTAAGTAAACATGGAAATGAAGATTTAAGGGAATATGAATTTTAATGAGGTAAGTACATAATATATAGAATTGATTATCAAGAAAAACAGAAATTGCATTTGAAGATTGATGTGCCAAATTTTCGTTTTTTACATAATTTTGAAAGAGGGCGTATCTTTTCATAAAAGATAGAACGACCAAGATAAAATAAAAAGAACTGCAACAAATTCAGCATTAGTCCAGATTGTAGAAAAAAAAAGAGTCCAAAATAATAATTCTGATTTGGAAGCCAAGCGTTAATTCACATCTAAAATTTTGAAATGCTTCTATACAAAATGAGAAGAATATATACATAATGGGATCGGTTGTCACGAAAATAAACTGATATATTCCAAGTGAAAAAAGTTGAGATTTTTATTGAATGTAAATAATTTGCGGAGGATCAAGTACTACGGATATAGTCCTAGCCCTATCCGATTTATGTGGGCTGTTATTTTACATGGATCTATGAATTAGTGGGGTAAAAGTCTTGGACACCCAGTTTATCGAAATATATACATATATCTATATGTACAACAAATGAGAAGATGGGACATGAAATCAACATATATACAAGAAGAAACCTTACCATGAAGCTGAAACCTGTCACACCTGCAAATGAAGTAGCCAGAGAGGCACTTGAAAGAGAGAGTTCTCCGAGATGGCCAACGAGCATAACGGATATCACCTGTAAACTGTACTGCAAAACACTAACCACAATCAAAGGACCTGCCAACTTCAATTGCATTTTGAGCTCGGCAATAGTCTCTTTGATATCACAACACTTCTCACTTATTTCATGATCCTTTTTAGCAATGAGAGGAAATTCAAGAACAGTTTTGGAGTCTTCTTGATGATCCATGCCACTCACTGTTGCGTGAAGAAATTGGGAGGAGGGAATATTTGTGTCAATGAGTGAGGATGATAAATATATTATATATTTAAGTTTTTGAAATGTGTTAAAGATATATATTTACACATGCAAAATTTTGGTATGAAAAAAATGCTACACTCGGACAATCTCTGAGTGAGTTTAGTGTCACGGACATGACTTTTCTCATGCTAGCTAGTGTGCGATTTTGAATAAGAATGGTTCATTTTTTGGAATAAAAATTCATTCAATTATTAAATATATGGAATAATTATCAATTAATATTATATTGTTAGTATAATGAATTTATTACTAAAATTGAATATTTTTTGTAATTTTGTTTTAAAATTTGATTTCACTCCTATGTGCTTTATTATGAAATAAAATAATAAAATGAGAATGTTTATTTCATTGATTCTAATTCTCATTCATCTTTAACTAGCATTGTATTCCATTACAGCTTAACAAACACAGCCTTAGATACTTTCAGACTCTGGTGCGGGATGCAACATTGTTCCATCATTTATCATATGTATGATTTAGTCATATTATCATACGTTCACCGCCCATCCTACGTACTATTCCACGGTATATAAATAAGTTATTCAAATATGACTATAAAATACATTCATATGTACGTATATATTAAGTTGATAGTGTATTTCATTGCCCCATTTACTTGGACACTGACAGGTGATAATATTGAGATATGTCAGTTAGATGTCGGCCAAAAAAGTTGGTGACTTGAAAGAGCAGTGTATCATGAGAATTTGCATTTACCAAAAGCAGTACACAAACAAGAAAATTGAAATTATTGGAGCCTTGATTACCCACTTTATTAATAAAAGTGTTACGAGTTGCCTGGTTGTAATTAAAAGTAAAGACGGAATGGTCACTAACGAAAACAAGCCACACAATAAATATATATATATATATATTGATGGATATTTAATTTTGTGGTGATGAGTTGGGTCTCACTTTATTCAAATGACAGAAATGAAACACTCGATCATCAATCATACTATGTTTAAAGACTAGAAGCACGCTCCATCTTCTTCATCTCAACCTCATATATTTCGAATATATATATATATATATATATATATATATATATATATATATATATATATATTCGAGAATATATATTTTTCAAAAAATATATATATATGAATATATTTGGGAAACAATATATACATATTTCAAAAAATATGTATATTTCAAAATCTATTTTTTCCCTCAAAATAAATATATTTTTCCACATATATATATATATATATATTTCTCCCAAATTATATATATATATATTTTTTCAAAATATACATTATACTTTTATTTTATGGATATGTGAACCAAATCCTATAATAAATATTTTAATTTTATCCAATATTATTCTTTTAAAATAAAAATTTAAATCCTTCAAAAAATATAATCAAGCATTCCTTAATTTGGTGACAAACTAGTGTACGAATGTTTAAATGTATTTATATAGGGCAAATGGCGCTAAACACTCTAATGGTTTCAAAAGTACGCGAAAAACCCTCATCTAGTTCATTTTGTGCAGATAACCCCACTACTATTTCAAAAGTGTGCACTTTGACCCATTTAACACTGTTCCGTTCACTTTTTTGGCCGGAATCCAGTTACGTTATGAGCGCAAAACACCCTTATGATTTCAGAAATGTGCCGAAAACCCCCTTCTCAGGCACCGAAAAAGGGCTTAGAGGGGGTTATTTGCACTATTTGAAAAAGTAAAGGGGTGTTTAGAAACCATGAGGGGGGTTTCCGCGCACTTTTGAAATTATAGAGGTGTTTAGCGCCATTTGCCCATTTTTATTTCCATTTTCGGGTTTTTATTCCATATATATTTATTCAATGTTTTACCAAAAAAAAAAAAATCCCAAAGCAAAGCATGTCACCAAACATGATTTGCTATCAAATTTTGTGGAAGCACCAACTTCACCAAACATAATTTATTTTTATCAACTTTACTTTTTCTCAGACCAAAATCATCACCACCAAACATAATTTGCTTCCAAAATAAAATCAAAGTGTAACAGTTTGCTACGCTGCACTTTTCTTTTTTTCAAAGCATAGTAAAGTACTTTGTTGCCAAACATGCCCTAACAATACTAGACTAATTAATACGAATAGACACCAACAAAGGACACGCCATACTAACACAAAAGTACCTCAAGAAGCCACACATGCCCTTCCTTCTCTTTTGAAACCACCTCTTCCTTTAAGAACACCTTTGAAGTTGCAACACCATAACAGAAACCACCCTATTGCAGACCCGAGCAAGCAACAACTACACCCCAAGCCAAACTCCCTAGACCCTTATCATTATCTAAACAGTTACTCAGGTAGGTTCAAAACAACTTCCAACTCCTTATTCTAGGGAGTAACACTCACACCAGAAAAAAGAGACAAAGCATTACGGATCACATGAACTATCTTACACGGTAGACCTTCACAAGTAGTAGCTTCACCTTGAAAAACACGTTTATTCCTCTCAATCCAAACTATATTCACAGTACCAACAAATGATTGTTTATTAATGATAATCAAAAGAGACTTATCACCCAAATTTTAGCATGCCCAGGTAAAGATGGTGTCCGAATCTCCCTCAGGCCATTCCAACTTCCCTTTCTTCTTCACCTCCCACCATATACGTCTAGAAAAACTACAATTGAAGAAAAGGTGATCCCTGTCCTCAGTCATATAATGACTGAACACACAATTGGCTTGAGTGACAACTCCAATGGAAAACAAGAAATACTTAGTTCTGACTCTGTCAAGCAATGTCACCCAGAGAAGAAAGATATGTTTTAGAACTGCATGCTTTAACCACACCACCTCAAACCATGGAACTACCTACCTTCTATACCTGATAAGCTCCCAGGCAATTTTTATCAAAAACCTATCATTGCCAGGTGTCCAAAAGGACTTTATCACTAACACCACAATTAGTCTGCAAGTCAAGGGGAAATGACTCTCTAAACTGAATCCACTCCTCAGGCTCCACGGAAGGAAATTACCAAGAATTAGTGATAAACCTTTAATCGATTCTAAGATTCAAAGGTCTATCTGGAAACCAATAATAAGACCACAAGAGAGTAGATTGCCCATCCTTAATAGAATGTTTGACATAATTTTTGAACCTCTCCCTTTGCTGAAGAACCCCCCCTCCAAGTCCAATAACAAAGCCTAAGAGGTTTCACCTCTGAAAAACCACTCCCCTTCAGTATATGAATTTTTATCCAATTAGCCCAGATTGAACTACAATGAGGCTGACAAACCTTCCACAGATGTTTAACCATAGTTGTTGTATTCCATTGCTGAGTGTCCTTAATACTTAAACCACCTTCCTTCTTAGGGAAACACACATTACCTCAAGCCACCTTACTCCCACCTTTGCTCAGTTTAATCCCAGTCCACAACAAAGAGGCCCAATACACTTGAGTAGTAAAGAGCACTGAATTCACCAGTTGCAATCCCCCACTAAAAGAAAGAAACTCAGTTAACCAACTCTGAACCCTAGCAGTGATCTTATCCACTAAAACCATACAATCTTGTCTCCTTAACCTAGTAGGGAGTGAATGACTCTCAAGGTATCTCACTGGAAGAGCCCCCACATGAAACTGAAGGAGATGCTTGATCTGAGCAGCTACATCCTCTTTCACCCCAGCTAAGAATAACATACTCTTGGAACTGTTAGGACATAATCCAGAGAGGGAACTAAACTCATCCAATGACTCCATAAGACATTGGACATACCTGAATTTCCCTGCAAAAATAGGATCAAATCATCATCAAACATTAGGCTAGTGATACCTTGCTCTCTACATCTCCAGTGGTAAGGAAATCATTCTCTAACAATGTTCTTATATAAAATTCATGTCAACACCTCCATTCCCATGACAAACAAATAAGGGGACATTGGGTCCCCTTGCCTCAATCCCCTACTGCTCTTGAAATACCCATTCAATACTCTATTAATGTTAACGAAAAACCTTAGAGAAGTAAGATAAGCCATAATCCATTGCATCATAATTGGAGGAACTCTGAAAGCTTGTAAAGTGGCTTGCATAAACTCCCAAGAAACAGTATCATAGGTTTTCCTCAAATCTACTTTCAAAGACACTCTAGCTGATTTGCTAATACTCTTATGATAGTTCCTCATCAACTCTTGGGCAAGCATAATGTTATCAGCTATATCTCCACCTTTAACAAAAGCTCCTTGATTCATACTTATACAAGATGGGAGGCAAGGCTTAAGCCTATTGGCAATCAACTTAGCAACACACTTGTATAAAATAGTACTTACAAATATAGGTTTGAAGTCAGCTACAACTATTGGATTCTCCACCTTAGGAACTAAGGTTATGATTGTGGAGTTTATCTCCTTCAAGAGCTTACCACTATGAAAAAAGGACAATATAAGAACACTTTTACGTATTGTGTATTTATGGCATGTTCTAGACAATAACCATGTTGAGTATTAGATAGGTTGTGTTGTTTTCAACGACATCTACAAGCTACAACAAAAGGCAATAGTGAAGAATACAAGTGAAATACAAGAGAAGTGCAGTATTGAGTAAAAAAGTCTCCCGAAGGGCAAAAACGACATTTTCCAAAGCTGTCAATTCAAGCAAAAAGTCTTGGGGAGTCAAGAGAGTCATTTTGGTACAATTGTGCAGAACAGTGGTTTTAACAAAAATGACTACGCTTTCAGTTTCAAAAAGTGGTTGGAAAATACATTTTTACGCTTGGAGGTACGCTTGAAGCATAGGCCCAGTACGCTTCAAGTGTAGGTGCGACAAGATGTTATATATTTTACTGCGATGCTTGATCTACCCCAATTACATTGTAGCTATGACTTTATACATTGGGATGCATGTCATATACATTATATTTATCATAATATAAGGGTTTTACTCAATTTGGTGTGAAATTATGAGAAAAGGGCAACATTAGGGTTTTCATCATCTTTCTCTATAAATAGGAGAAGTCTTTACAGAATTAAGGAGCTTTGAAGAGAGATTTTTTGCAGTATTTTATCGTTCATATTCTTCTACAGAGATATTAATATAGAGAAAAAAAATATCATTGAGTGATTCTTCTTGTTCTCTCTTGTTTTGGAGTTCATTCAATCGTGTTTCTACATCGACGATCTTATGCACGATTGAATCATCTAGATTCTGAAAAATTTACACATTGCTGATTGCAACTTGGTTGCTTTGATCCATTGAAGAGTGAAGTCGTCTGAGTGATGAGATCAGAGCAGGATGCTTCGTAGTTATTCGATCTGTTGAGAAGCAGAGTCGTCATAGTATGGAGATCGGAGCGAGAGCTTCGTGGATCGCGAGTGAATCTAGACTTTCAGACGTCGTGTGACGAACAATAAATTACAACGGTTATAAGTTTTGTTTTCATATAGTCTGTACAAATTCTCTCATTCATAGTGCATCGATACCCGAGTGTATCCATAATTTTTATTTAGATTTTTTCTAAGGTTTTTCATGTAAAAATCTATGTCTTCTCATGATTTAAATTTCTGCAATAAATAATTTTAATTCATCATAAAATAGATAAAAAGCGTAATCACCCCCCTCTAGGCTATTTTCACTATTGTCTAGGTAATTTCAATTGGTATCACAACGTGGTTAACCCGATTTAGGTTAACTACAGATTGTGGACTTAGACGATGGAGATATCTCGTGAAGAAGGTTCCATATCTAGATCCCCTTTATTTGATGGGTCGAATTACATATATTGGAAAACGAGGATGAGAGCATTTTTGAAATCTTTAGATGAGAGAGCATGGAATGTTGTAGAAGTAGGATACTCACCTACCACTATGAAAGATGATGCGACTAATGAAGTGAAAGCAAAATCGTCAAGCGAGTGGACTGCTGTTGAGACGAGTAGCGCGAATTAGAACTCAAAATCATTGAATGCGTTATACAATGTTGTTACTCCGAGTGAGTTCAAGAGGATTGTTATGTGTGTAATTGCCAAAGAAGCTTGGGACATTCTCCAAGTCACTTATGAAGAAACGTTAAAGGTGAAATAATCGAAGCTTCAAATTTTGAATTCTCAATTTGAACAACTGAAGATGGAGAAGGATGAGGTCTTCGCTGACTTTGAGACTTGATTAACTGATATTGTGACAGACTGTCATAATCTAGGTGAGTCTGTTCCTGATACGACGATAGTAAAGAAAATCCATAAGTCTCTTCCTGATCTTTTTTTATATAAGGTCACTGTCATCTCAGAGGTCATGAGTCTTAAAGAAATTAAGGTTAAAGAATTGGCTAGAAATTTAAAATCTTATGAGATTGAGATGTTCAAAAACCCCCCTAAAAAGGCTAGTGGCACAAAAGAGAAGAGCATAACTTTCAAAACCATTAGGGAGGATCATGTTGAACATGATGAAGAAAGTGAGTTAAGTCTAAATGATATTTCCATATTTGCTAAGAGGTTGAATAAATTTGTTAGAGCTAAATAGAATGGCCAAGGATAAAAATTTGGGGATAAGTTGGGTGAGTCTAGAAGTAGAAATAAACTCAAACTAGGAAGGACAAGTTTGATCTTAAAAAGAAGAAACCTCAATGTTTGAATGTCAAGGATATGGTCACATAGTTGCAGAGTGTGCAAACACTTTGAAGAAATCCAAAGGATTAGTTGTCAGTTGGGAGGATGACTCTAACAATGGATCAGCTAGTGATACGACAGACTCGGATGTAAGTGATGATTCTGAGAATTTCACTGTGTTTGCTGCACAAACCAAGGAGGTTAGAGAAGTTGCTACAAGTTGGGCGATGTCTGAAGAAGAAGGTTCTGAGAGTGATGAAGGTTGTGATGACACTCTTCAAGAGTCTTATGAAAAATTACTTGATAAGACCTCACAACTTCACAAAAATCACATGAAACTGTTGACTAAGAGTCTTAACATGGACAAAGAATTACATTATTTAAAAGATGAATTTGTCAAAAGTTCTCAAACTCAAAATCTCCTACAGACTCAAAAGGCTAAGTTGGTTGAAGATTTGAAGATGTCTGAACTAGAAAAAACTCAGACTTTGAAGTTAGTAGATGATCTCAATAAGGACATGGTTGAGAAATCTACTAAGATTGAGAATTTGGAAAAAGAGCTGAAAGATGCTAGATTAACTCTTTGTAAATGGTTTGAAGGAACCCTTAAGCTTGATGAGATGTTGAGTAAGGGAAAATCAGTAGGAAATACAAAGGGTTTGAGTTTTGTTGGAGTAATGCCGAATTCGAATGTTATTGCAAAAACCACCTTTGTAAAGGCCTCCCATGTAACGTCTAGTTCTTCATAAGGAAATTCAAATTGGAATCCTGGTGTTCAAGTCTATGTCAAAATACCTATTGAAAGCAAGCCTTTTCTTACCTCTAGATATCATAGGAGGCTGACTAATAGAGTTTAGAGGTTCGTTCCTGTATGTCACCACTATGGTGTCAGAGGTCACATTCGACCGAGGTGTTCTAAGCTGCGAGGGAAGGTGTTGAAGTCAGTGAAGGAACAAAGAGTTCAACATGGAGATCATGTTCAAGATCAAATTCAAATGCTAAATGAATAAATGAAGAAGTTTTCAAGATTGTCAAATGGAGCTCCGAAGATGAAGAAGGCATGGATTTGCAAAGGCAAACTATACTGTCTTGTAGTTCATACTGCTCTTAAAGCATGTAAGTCTACTTCTTGGTATCTGGATAGTGGATGTTCAATGCATATGATTGGAGATAAGTCATTGTTTGGATTTCTCGAGGAATGTCATGGTGGGATAGTCCCTTTTGGTGATGGAAAGAAGTTGAAGGTTATAGGAAAAGGTACGGTTGTGACTCCAAGTCAACCTAAACTAGAAGATGTTCTTTATGTAGAGGGTCTTAAAGCAAATTTTTTGAGCAAAAGTCAGATATGTGATAATAATCATAAAGTCATTTTTTCTCCTAATAAGTGTTCGATCATTAACTCCTCTAGGAATTTCTTGATGGAAGGTATGTTTTCAATTGATAATTTCTATTGCATTATTCCTAGTTATGAATTGTCATGCAATAGAGTTAAATTTGATGAAGTTGAAATTTGGCATTAGCGGATGGGACATGTTAATTTTCGAGAATTAACAAAAATTACTAAAAGTGAAATTGTTAAGGGAGTCCCTAAGCTTGGTTATGCAAAAGGGATTATGTGTGGATCATGTCAGAGGGTAAACAAGTCAGATGTTAGCACAAAAAGACAAATGTCATTGGTACTTCTAGACCTTTAGAGTTGTTGCATATTGATTTAATGGGTCCCACTAGGACAATGAGCAAAGGAGGAAATAAGTATATTTTTGTCATGGTGGATGATAACTCAAGGTTTACATGGGTTGGATTTTAAGTGAAAAGTCTGAAGCTCCTGAAAGTTTTAAGAGGATTTGTTTAAAAATTCAGATTGAGAAGAATTGTTCAATTTCTAGAGTAAGGAGTGATCATGGAAGGGAGTTTGAAAATTCAGAAATTGAAGTGTTTTGTGAAAGAGAGAGGAATAAAACATGAATTTGCAATACCTAAAACTCCTCAACAAAATGGAGTAATTGAGAGGAAGAATAGGGTTATTCAGGAAATGGCCAATGTTATGCTACAGGGTAGGAATGTTCCTAAGTATTTTTGGGCCGAGGCAGTGAACATTGCGTGTTACACCTCAAACAAAGTTTATCTTATGCCCGGTACCTTAAAAACTCCTTAAGAACTGTGGAATGACAAGAAACCCAATGTAAAATATTTTAAGGTTTTTGGAGCAAAATGTTATATTCTTAGAAATCGTGAATCTATTGGAAAGTTCGAGTCCAAGAGTGATGAATGAATATTTTTGGGTTATTCATTGACTAGTCGAACATATAGGGTGTTTAACCTTAGAACTTAAACTATGCTGGAATCTGCCAATGTAGTAGTTGATGACTCATGTGTTGATGAGTCTCCGACGTCTGCTGAGGAGGAAGATGGTGAGCCATTCTTTATATTGGATAATAATTCTTCTGACGTTGAAAAAGAAGACAATGTGGTTAATGATGATATTTCATGTCCTGCAGAATCACATGATCAAATTGGTGATCTTCAGCCTACATCTTCTAAGAAACCATCTGCAAGGGTCAAGTTGAATCATCCTTTAGATAAGGTCATTGGATTTGCCGATCAGATGATGGTAACTTATGGAAAGGCAAGGAATGAAGTCTCATATGCATGTTATACATCTTCTTTAGAACCTAAAAATGCCAAAGAAGCTCTTCAAGATATTGATTGGATTAATGTTATGCAAGAAAAACTTCAGCAGTTTGTTAAGAATGATGTGTGGTATTTTGTGCCTAGACCGAAATAGATAAATGTGATTGGTACGAAGTGGATATTCAAGAATAAAAAGGATGAACATGGTACATTTGTTAGGAATAAGGCTAGGCTTGTTGCTCAAGGATATACTCGGATGGAGGGTATTGATTTTGATGAGACTTTTGCTCCAGTGGCTAGGCTTGAATCTATTCGTATTTTATTTGCGATCACGTGTCATCTTGGATTCAAGTTGTATAAGATGGATATGAAGAGTACATTTTTTAATAGTATTCTTCATGAGGAAGTATATGTGGAGCAACCCAAAGGATTTGAACATCCTCATTGTCCGAGTTATGTTTACAGGTTGAAAAAGGTTTTGTATGGGCTAAAGCAAGCTCCTAGAACTTAGCATGAAAGGTTGACTGATTACTTGTTGGGAACAGGTTTTACTCGAGGGGGAGTGAACAAAACACTATTTATTCAGAAAATTGAGAGTGATACAGTTGTTGCTCAAATCTATGTTGATGATATTGTGTTTGGTTCCACTTCTGATCATCTTGCTCATTATTTTGGAGATCAAATGAAACATGAATTTGATATGAGCATGATTGGTGAATTGAACTTCTTTTTAGGGCTTCAAGTTAGGCAATTAATTGATGGGATTTTCATTTCTTAAACTCGTTATGCCTTGGAATTAGTAAAGAAGTTTGGTTTGGAAAATGATAAGGATGCTTGCGCACTCCTATGAGTACCATTGTCAATCTTAGCATAGATACTAAAAGTAAAAATGTTGATCCTACACTTTATATAAGTATGATTGGAAGTTTGTTGTACTTGACTACCAATCGACCTAACATAGCTTTTAGTGTTGGTTTGTGTGCACGTTACCAGACAACTACTAAGGAGTCTCATATTACTGTTGTGAAAAGGATTATCAAGTATGTTAAAGGGATAATGAATTATGGACCGTGATATCCATCAGGTACTAATACTGATATCGTATCATTTTCTGATGTTGATTGGGCTGGTAATGTTGATGATAGAAAAAGTACCAGTAGAGGGTGTTTTATGTTAGAAATTGCTTAGTTGCTTGGTATAACAATAAGCAAAATTGTGTTACTCTTTCCACTACTGAAGCTGAGTAGATAACAGTTGGTAATTGTTGTACTCAGGTTTTGTAAATGCGTCAGATGTTGCAGGATTATGATTTTTCTCAAGGTACAATGACTATGTTCTGTGATAACACGAGTGCAATAAATATTTTTAAAAATCCTATTCAACACTCTAGGACAAAACATATAGTTATTCGACATCATTTCATTCATGATCTTGTTGAAGATGGTATAGTGTCTCTAGAGTTTATATCCACAGATTCTCAGTTGACATATATCTTTACAAAACTATTAGATTTTCAAAAGCATGTTAGTCTTAGAAAATATATTGGTATGTTTTCTTTAGAATAGATATCTATCATTCTAGGAACACATTGCATTATTTTCCTAGAATTGATAATTGATCATGCATTTGTATTATATTTATTCATGCTTGCATTTTACTTTAGTAAATCTTAAAATAATCCTTTTTAAGACTGTTGAGCTTGGCTAGAGTATAAAAGTTGTCATATTTTACTCTATTTTCACATTTACATGTCTCATTATGCATATGCGAAGTAGAGGTATTAGCCTGACCTAATTTTTTGGATGATCACTTGGCATGATTATTTTACGTTACAAAACCTTAATCTTAGGTGCTAGTTGCTTCAATGATGATTGTAATACCTGCTGAATTCGGTAATTTTTTCATTTAACCTGAAGTGGTATGAAGGTTCATGAGCTATGATAGATTGGTCTATGCACGAAATATCTTTTGAATGTGTATGAATGTGGTGGTAATGGTGACAGAAGAGGAAATGATAAACTGATAAAAAATAAAAATGCAAAAAGCGGTTCTTCAATCCAAAAAGGAGAGATAACTGATAAGCATAAATCCCGTGGAAGAAGCTCGAGCCCAGTTGGTCGAGACTAAAAATCCTCACTGGAAAGTTCGGAGCTTAGAAAGACAAAAAGGGAGATGGTGAAAAAGTTGAAAAGATGAAAATGAGGAAATTGTGTGACAAATAGAAAGTGTCATTTATTTTTGCCTTCTAGTTTGGATCTTGGATTGAATTATTATCACGGTTGGTGGGGAAATTATCAGGTTTAGTTTGTATTATTTTCATCTTACCTTAGTGCTTGCACATGAGAATTTTCATATATATATATATATATTTGCAAAACTTGACTTGTGCATTCTTGAGTCTATAAGGTATGTGTGTTGATTTTCTTTTATACCGTGTGTATAATGGCTGAGATAGATCTGAGAATATGATGTATAAGTGATTTGCTTGTTATCTTTACTACCTTAATCATAGGTTTATAAAAACAAAAATATTTTATTTTATTTTTATTCATGACATTTTGCATTCATGCATTAGTATTAGGGTCACGCATAGTAGAGATTTATGTTAACCTGAGAATTTGGATATGTTCTGATAGAGTTCTGTATCTTGGTGTTTTTCTTTGAGTACTTCTTTGCATCTCTCTACATTGTTGGTATTGCATCTATACTCTCTTTGCTTGACATTTCAGTGACAAAAAGGGGAGAAGGTTAAAGTAAGGGGGAGAGATTGTTTGGTTAAGAGGGAGAAGTATTTAGTAAGGAGGAGTTTATTATCAGGGGGAGAATGATGATTATTATGTGTGCATTATTTGTTATGATTTTCTGATGATTATTATTTTGGTTTATATTTATTTTCCACACTTGTGTTTAATGATTTGTTCAGTATTGTGGTTACAGGATTTGGTCGTCATGAAAGCAAGGTGACATTTTATATCTATGTTTGTCGGTGTGTGTTCATAGGTATAGATGTTATGTTGTTATTTGTGAGACTATACTGTAAAACATGGTTTTGTCTAAAAAATGTCAAGGGGGAGATTGTAAGAAAACTTTTATATATTGTGTATTTATGGCATGCTCTAGACAATAATCATGTTGAGTATTAGATAGGTTGTGTTGGTTTCAACAACATCTACAAGTTACAACAAAAGGAAATATTGAAGAATACAAGTGAAATACAAGAGAAGTGTAGTATTGAGTAAAAATGTCTCCCGAATAGCAAAAACGGCATTTCCCAAAGCCGTCAATTCAAGCAAAAAGTCTTGGGGAGTCAAAAGGGTCATTTTGGCACAATTGCGGAGAAACGTGGTTTTAACAAAAATGTATACGCTTAAGCCTACGCTTTCAGTTTCAAAAAGTGGTTGGAAAAAACTCTTTTACGCTTGGACCTACGCTTGAAGTGTAGGCCCAATATACTTCAAGCGTAGGTGCGGCAAGTTATTATATGTTTTGTTGCGATGCTTGATCTACCCCAATTATATTGTAGCTACAACTTTATACATTGGGATACGTGTCATATACATTATATTCATCAGAATATAAAGGTTTTACTCAATTTGGTGTGAAATTACGAGAAAGGGCAACATTAGGGTTTCCATCATCTTTCTCTATAAATAGGAGAAATCTCTGCAGAATAAGGGGGATTTCAAGATAGATTTTATGCAGTATTCTATTGTTCATATTCTTCTATAGAGATATTGATATAGAGAGAAAAAATATCATTGAGTAATTCTTCTTGTTTTCTCTTGTTTTGGAGTTGATTCTATCATGCTTCTACATCGATGATCTTATCCACGATTGAATCATCTAGATTCTGAAAATTTTACACACTCTTGATTGCAACTTGGTTGCTTTGATCCATTGAAGAGCGGAGCCATCTGAGTGAGGAGATCGGAGCAAGAGGCTTTATGGTTATTCGATCTGTTGAGAAACAGAGCCGTCAGAGTACGGAGATCAGAGCGAGAGCTTTGTGGAGCACGAGTGAATCTAAACTTTCAGACATTGAGTGAAGAACAATAAATTACAACGGTTATAAATTCTGTTTTCATATAATCTGTACAAATTCTCTAATTTATAGTGCATCAATACCCGAGCGTATCTGTGATTTTTAGTTGGAGTCTTTCCAAGGCTTTTCACGTAAAAATCTCTGTGTCTTCTCATGATTTAAATTTCTACACTTATATTTATATTTATTTGATTGATTTGTTTTGAGAATTAGAGTTTGTGACGGTTTAAAATTGAATTTTCGCTAAATAATTTTAATTGATTGTAAAATTGACAAAAAACCTATTCACCCCCCCTAGGCTGTTTTCACATTCGTCTAGGTAATTTCAGACAAGGTAGTAGTGACAACATCATTCTCCACTATGTGCCATGATTTCTTGAAGAATTGAGCATTAAACCCATCACTCCTAGGGGCCTTATCATCATGCAAAGAAAAGAATGTATTATTAACCTTCTCAGTAGTAAAAGGTCTAACCATGAAATGAGCCTGCTCAAGTGTCAAAAGGCAGAGAAATTTAAATACAACACAAGAGTTTAAGTGGAAAACTTCAAAGCGTAGAAAAACCACTATCATTGTCAATCACAACCAGAGAAAATTTCACTATGTGGAAAATCGTTACAACCACACTCTCAGTAATTTTCCTCTCACCTCAAAAAACCAAAATACAAACCCAATGGAATTTTCCCACAAAATTATCTCTCTCACAAAGCTTATCTCTCAAGCTTTTCTCTAATTTTGGGATGTCTTTCTTACATGTAGAATGCCTCTATTTATAGGCAATAGATGATACCATTCATACTATCATTTTGCTCCTCTTGACATGCATGCTTGATAGGTGTCAAATATTAGTCATTTTGACCCTCTAACTCACTATTGTTATGTTCTTTCTTTCCATTATTTGCTATTTTTATATTGTTTGCGTGTTAAAGCATGTTATAGGAGCTTAATGAAGAAATGAAGCTAACTTCGGTGAATTAACTGAAGAGTGTGTTCTTTCTATCCAAGAAGAGAGTTAAAGAGGTAGTCCGAGACAAAAACGTCTTTCGGAGGGCAAAAATGGCATTTTCAGAAGCTGTCATCTTCATCAAAAAGTATCGCATGTTTGAGACGGACGTTTTGGCGCATTTACTGAGAAAAATGGTTTTCCATAAAAATACTACGCTTGTGCTTAAGCATTCAGTACCAAAAAGTGGCTAGAATTGCAAAATCTACGCTTGGACCTACGTTTGGGACCTACACTTGAAGTGTAGCCTCCAGACATAAGTGCGGCAACTTTGAGGATTTTTGCGTGATTTTTCCTATTTCACCTCGGGCTTACTTGGAAGACGTGCCCACGACTATAGACCTCTGTATACATGTATATACACATATATTTAGGGTTTTGATGAGTTTTGAGAGTGAAAAGACTAAAAAGGGCCTCTCTATTCCATTGTCTATATATACAAGACCATTGATCAAAGTTAGGCCTGTTGAGTTGGAAAGTTCATACGTAAGTTTTTGGAGGCTATTCATTCATTCAAATTTGCTGCTGTTGAGAGCCATATTCAAACCTAAATATCCGAAGAAGAAGACTATGGAAAACGTTTCTACATCAACGATGCAGTCACCTTCTTCCATGGCCAACTAACTCGGTATCTAGGATTTTCTAGCAAAACCCTAGTCAAGTAATGTAGTTCTTTTATTGTTTTTAACTGTAAACGAGGGGAAACTGTGACCATACTGTGATGATTGTATTAGTCAAGAGACCGTACTGATTTGCAATATAAAATTATATGTTTCTTCTAAAATCTTGTCTTAGATGGAATAAATATATTATTTTGCATAATTATGATTATTCAATATGGGCTGGAACTCGGATGCTTAATCATGATTTTCTACACAATTGTGGTAATGAAACTTGAAACCCTAGGTTGACACAGGTCGTGCCTTAGCGATTTAATATAGACATGTTTTAGTTTATTTTGATGCATTAGGAGTAGATTAGAGTAATATAATTGGCATGTAATAGTTAGGACAGTCATGAGATGGGTTGTTGTAATACCCCGTATTTGTATTCTTTATATATATTGGGTAAATTTAATTTATTGAATTAATTATAAGTTAATTAAATGGGCTATAATATATTTTTGAGTTAATTAGTTGGGCTTATTAGTTAATGGACTATATTATATTTTTGGGCCCATCGGAATAATTAAATAAATATATATATATATTATATATATTTATATAACTAAAATAAATCCTAAGTTAGTCCTACGTTCTGTCAGACAAATAGAGGAGAAACAGAATCGCAGTTGCGTAGAAGAGAGAGGAGAGAGAACATCGATTAGCCTACAGTTCCCGCGTGATTTAGCCCAACGATCAGGCAAGTAGAATGTTCTTCTCTTCCCCTTTGAACCTGTAATCACTTCTTCTATGCTCGTATTTATTTATTTTTATATGAGTGTATATATAAATATATATGCATATATGTATATATACTTCTGTTCGAACCATTCTTGAAGAGCTAATATATATATGTTTGTATATATGTATAAATCCGTACCTGTATATATAAACCTGTGTGAGTTAATATGTATGTTATGTATATTGGTGTGTCGTTAGTGCTATCCTACTGTCCATATGTGGTTGGTGCGAAATTGACTACGAGAGACACTGTTATTTAGGTGATGGGATATTGAGGTCTGATTTTCAATGTTTAAATTGTTGTATATGAATATATAATGTTGTATATGAATATATATATATATATATAATATGCGTAATTATTAGTACATATATGTGGGTGACTTTGACACATAGATGTGTGTAATTATAATATGTGGTGATGAATTCTGAAGTTTGTTCCTAAAGCAAATATTAAAAGAAAATATTAAAATAGGAGGATAGCATATTCACGGTTGAGAGAAGTCTATGGTGATAGGTTTCTTTAGATGCAATGGTTATTTATTTTAAAACTTGTGTTGTACCATGATCTTTTATGTTTAGTCAAATTCATATATTTGTATTTTAGGTGATGGGTTATTTAGAGCAGACTTTGTTTTAAATGCATACCATGACCATACATGCCTTCATTTATATATTTATTCACATACGAATGCATGTGTAGATATGATCATGTGTCATCTGGTGTTAAAGGTGAAAGCAAAATAATAATAATATTAAGATTAAAATAAAATTTCTTAAATTAAAGCTTTGGAATAGTGACTTGGGATATAATCTGGTAGAATTATTAATTTCTCTCACACGGCTTGAATAGTGGTTATTATTAGTATTATTTTGTATTGTGGAATGGAAGGAACCACGATGGACTGACTATTAACGCAGTCTCATCTGTACCATGACATGGAGTTCGGGTACGTGGTTATGATTCGGCATGGGTTAGTTGCCTATGGAGTTGTGGTTTAATTATTGTATTATTTTATTTGCTTTGCTTATTGACATATGATTTAATTTTGGTTGCATTTTATTTGTTTTGTTTTATGCCTTGTGGTTGCACTTTGTTTGTTTATGTGTTATTTATTTGTTTATTTTTATTTTGTTTGGAGGATATTTATTTAGGAGTGGTATTTAAAGTTATAGTATTACTCTTATTTTTTGTTGGGTAGATGATGGGATTATTGGGTACTCTGTTTGGGATCATGTAGAGTCTACTCTGCTCGTGGGTCTGACCCACCTTTGTTGTTTCAGGTTCTCGGCAGTTTCAGCCACATGGTTGAGGTCTTTTATCATTCATTCGCAAGTTCATCCATTTTGCTTCTGTGTTCATTTATTATCGGGTGTTGATGCGCCCTAGTTTTCGGTATAGGTCTGGCCAACCTATGCATGAAAATTATGGGGTATCACAGTTGTCGTGATCCGGTTGATGGTACTCCTTTTTGGGGTCGTATTTAGCTATCTACGATACAACCTGATTCACAGTTATGGATCACCCTATTAGAGTTGAACCAGTAATGAACTATATTATACGGCTAGTAGTGGAGTGATGAAAACCCTAGTTTTCTCTCTCATTTGAATCACAACAAATTTACTTGTTTTTTAGATAATTCATAGTTAAAATAGATAATATGGTCTTTGACCACCCAAAAAAACAATTTTCATAAATATAATTCAGTGTTTTTGAATTGCTAAAGTGAACAATCTTAGTCTCTATGGGATCGATATCCCTTACTCAAGCCGCTTTGTTATTCTACAATTGATATGTGCGCTTGCGTAGGGTAAAACCTAGCGTCGTTAAGGTGTCATTTTTAACTACATATTTTTACACACCTGACGTCACATCAAATTTTTGGCATCGTTGCCGGGGACTAAGAATTGTTCAATAGCTTTAGTAATTTATTTGCATTGCGTTATTGTAACTGTAGCAAAAGTGAGATTTTTATGTGATTGACAGGTACTCTGACAAGCGTGAAAGGGAAGATCGAAACTTCTAAAGTTGTGTCCGGAACTTTTGTGAGTTTCAGTTGCCTAGATTTTTTCATATTAATTCTTGCTTTAATTTCTATAATTTAGAAGTAGTTAAGTTAGATTAGATTTTATTTCATAAAATTTCAAAAACAAATATATATATATAAATAGTTTTTTGAGTAGTGTATGACCGATATACCGACCCGTTCTAATTTAAGCACTTAGTCGAGTACGATCTTGAGATCGAAAAGACTCTTCGTCGTTTACGTCGATCTATTGAAGAATGTCATCATCAATAAGAAGAAGCAATGGGTGACCACAGACCCACCCCGCCGAGGGCACCAGAGACATCATTGAAGGGATATTACGCACCTAATGCATATGACTCATATGCAGATTTTCTATAAGAAGAAGGAGCAAAACACTTCAAGATCAAGACAAGCATGATCAATATGCTTCCAAAATTTTCAGGCCTTAGGATAAAGGACCCATACCAGCACATAAATGATTTTCTAGTGGTAGCCTCTACTGTTAAGTTTGACAAATTGCCCAAAAATGACTTGCGAGTGAGATTATTCCCTTGGTCATTGAAAGAGAGAACTAAGAGATGGTACATAAAATTACCAAAAGAAATAAAAATTGATTGGGAAGCCGTTAAGAGAGAATTCATAGAAAAACACTATCCAATAGGAAAAACCTCAGAAGCACAAGATGCAATGAAAAGCTTTAGGCAATTGCCTGGCGAACATTTTCATGATGCATGGGAAAGATATAATGAAATTTTGTATAAATGCCCTATCATAGGTTTTCCGACCAAGATATTGCTAAAAATTTCTACATGGAACTTGGTGAAACTCATAAGACCTTGGTAGACACGGCCACGCAGGGTCAGTTTACTTTAAAGCCAGCTAAAGAATTTTTGGATATATTTGATAATATCAGTGAACACATAATCTAAGACCAATCTGAGTTGAGGTCTAGAGGTGGACAATAGGATAGGAGATCCCAAAAATCTTATGTTGTGGATCATGATGATGTGAGAGATACCATGACATTGTTTGGAGAAAGATTTGAGAGAATTGATAAATACCTTCAACAAAATCATTCCCCTCCTGGAGAGACATATGAAGTCGAAGCTGAGTATTCCCAAATTGAGTGTCAGGAGATAATGCCTACTGATGCCAACACATCGTGGAACTATTCCAATAATGCTCCTTTCACCAATTCATACACCTCAAATGCCAGAAATCACCCACTCCTGTCTTACAAATCTACCAATGTGGAAAATCCACCACCAAAATTCCAACAAGGGCAATCATACAATCAACAACCAAGGTTCACAGAAAGATAGCAGTCATGCGGCCAACAGCCGAGGTATACTGAAAGACAGCAATCATATGGCCAACAACTGAGGTTTCAACAGAGTCAACAATCATTCGACTGAAATTCTCAGTCCATCTACCAACCAAGAACATCTAATAATTCCTTAAGCCCTCCGGCCATTCAATAACAACCAAGCCTTACAGTCTTCCAATAATTCTCCTCCGCCAAGTTTCCAGACTAGTCGGCTAGAGCAGATCATAATAGACATTCATAACAAACTAGGCATTCATACTCAATCTTTAGCACAACTGCATATGTAGATGGGACAAATGGCTAATGAGAGGAATGTGAGAGAGCCAGGAAAATTACAAAGTTAGCCAATAGTCAACCCTAAGACACAACAAGCATTGGAGCTTGGATCTTTTACTAATAATCCTCATGATTCAGTTCAAGCAATCACAACTCTGAGAAGTGGGAAGGATGTGGAGAATCGAGTTGAGGCAGAGCATGAAGAAAGGTTGCAGAGACGAAGGGAAGCAGAACAAGAGAAGGGGAAGGAAGCTGAAGAAGAGCAGAGGAAAAAAACTACAAGGAAAGAGGTTGAACGAACATAAAAATACCAACCATCGGTGGAGGACAATATTGATGAGACATTACTTGAAGATCCAGAAATAGCGCATTATGAGGAGGCAGCCCCATTTCGTCAACGTCTTAGAGAGCTGGCAAAGTATGAAAAGATGAAAAAATATGATATGTTAGATACATTCTGACAAATCAAGATCAATTTACCTCTCTTGGATGTAATCGCCTAAATACCGCCTTATGCTAAGTTTTTTAAGGATCTTTGCACCCAGAAGCGGAAAAGCAGAGGAAAGAATCCAACGAAAACACTCTTGACTGAGCAAGTGAGTTCATTGTTTTTAAGCGATACTCCACCTAAGAGGAAAGATCTCGGTGCTCCCTTTATTCCATGTGTCATTGGTGACCAGGAAATTGGTAGAGCTCTTCCTGATCTAGGTGCAAGTAGTAACTTACTTCCTTATTCAGTCTACCAACAGCTAGGGTTGGGTGAGCTCAGTCCCACATTGGTTGTATTATAATTCGCCAATCAATCAGTCAAACAGGCAAGAGGAGTGCTTGAAGATGTCATTATGCAAGTGGGTAAGTTTTATTTTTCGATTGACTTTGTAGTCCTGGATATAGAACCTGTCCCTGATGTGAAGAAGCACATTCTGATAATATTGGGAAGACCCTTCTTAGCTACAGAAAATGCATGCATCAATTACAAAACTGGAGCCATGGATCTAACATTTGGCAATATAAAGGTTAGGATGAATGTGTTTAAAGGAAGTCACCACTTGCCTGAATCTGGGGAATGTTTTCAGATTAATGAGTGCGATGAATTGGATGATATTATAACATATTTTTCAACTCAAATCTTGGAAGGAGACGAGCTGAAGTCATTTATGACTGAAGAAAGGCCAAATGAGGAAGTTACTGATTGGGAGGCATATTTGAAGCTGCAGAATGAAGAGCTGGATGCAATGGAGACTGCATTATACACTCAACCATGGCAGGAGCCGGTTGAACCACTTCTAATAGTTTCAAATATTCCATCAATTCCATCTCAAACTACCCCTTCTGCCTTGGAACTCAAGGAATTGCCCGAAAAGCTGAAGTATGTTTTGTTAGGATCCGATGAGACTCTTCCTGTAATTATATCTTCGAAATTGACAGAGAAACAAGAATTGAGTCTAGTCAAGGTTCAAAGTGAGAACAAAGAAGCAATAGGACGGAATGTTGTTGATTTGAAAGGCATAGACCCCTCGATTTGCATGCATCGCATACACCTTGAGGAGCATGCAAAGCCATCAAGAGAGATACAACGGAGGCTGAATCCCAATATGAAAGAGGTGGTGATGAAAGTAGTGGTAAAATTGTTAGATGCGGGTATAATTCATCCCATCTCTGACAGCACATGGGTAAGTCCAACTCAGGTGGTGTCGAAGAAGTCGGGCATCATAGTGGTGTCAAACTCAACAGGTGAGCTAATTCCATAATGCACGACCACGGGATGGCGTGTGTGTATTAATTACTGAAAGATCAATCTGAATACTATGAAATATCATTTTCCATTACCATGCATTGATCAAATCCTGGAGAGATTTGCCGGACAAAGCTATTATTGCTTTCTGGATGGGTATTCTGGCTAGAATCAGGTGGTGATTGACCTTGTTGATCATGAAAAAACCACTTTTACTTGTCCGTATGACACGTTTGTATAGACGTATGTCGTTTGGTTTATGTAATGTGCCAGCAACATTCCAACGGTGTATGATGTCTATATTCTCTGACATGGTAGAAAATTTTCTTGAAGTGTTCATGGATGATTTTTAAATTTTTGGGGAAACGTTTGATGACTGTTTCAGACATCTAGAAATGGTACTTAAGAGATGCAAGGAGACGAATATGATCCTAAGTTGGGAAAAGAGCCATTTCATGGTTCAAAAGGGGATAGTATTGCGCCATATTATATCGAAGCGAAGGATATAGGTCGATATAGCAAAAGTGGACTTAATTTCAAAACTGCCTTCTCCCACATCTGTTAAGCAGATACGCTCTTTTCTAGGCCATGCCGGGTTTTACCAAAGGTTTATCAAAGATTTCAGCAAAATCGCCCGACCGCTCTGCAACTTATTGGCTAAAGACGCTACTTTCATTTTTTACAAAGAGTATCTTCATGCCTTTGAGGAGTTTCGTGCTCAATTATCATCAACCTCGATTATTCGACCGCCAGACTGGTCTCTACCATTTGAGCTCATGTGTGATGCATCTGACTACACTATAGGAGCTGTGTTGGATCAGTGAAAAGAAAAGTTGTCATATGCTATTTACTTTGCCAGTAGGACTTTGAATGAAGCTCAGATGAACTACACAACTACCGACAAGGAATTGCTGGCAGTTGTCTTTGCCTTGGATAAATTCCGATCATATTTATTAGGCACCAAGGTTGTCGTTTACTCGGATCATGCCACTCTGAGGCATTTGATAATAAAGAAAGATTCTAAGCCCCGACTGATTCGGTGGATTCTGTTGTTGCAAGAATTCAACCTGGAAATCAAAGATAAGAAGGGTTCAGAAAATGTTGTTGTAGATCATTTATCAAGGATTATTGTCGAGTCCACAAAATAAATTATTCCTCTTAAGGATTCTTTCCAGGATGAACATTTGTTCAGTGTCGCTATTGTGGAACGAATACCGTGGTATGCTGACATTGTCAATTATAAAGTCACAGGTCGAATCCCAAAAGGATGGTCTAAGAATGAAAAAGACCGATTATTCAGCCAAGTCAAATTTTATATCTGGGATAATCCGCGTTTGTACAATTATTGCTCTGATCAAATTATTAGGAAATGTGTCCCCGAAAGTGAGGTGCAAAGCATACTTACCTTTTGTCATACACTGGAGTATGGAGGGCATTTAAGAGCTCAAAAGATAACCCATAAGGTGTTGCAAAGTGGATTTTACTGGTCGTCCATATTCAATGATGCAGTTGAATTTTGTAAAGCGTGGTTGTGGTGTCAAAAGATTGGATCCATATCTCAAAGAGACATGATGCCTTTAACTCCGATTCTGATTGTAGAATTGTTTGATGTGTGGGGTATTGATTTTATGAGACCGTTTCCAAAAACAGATAAGAAGGAGTATATACTTGTGGGGGTTGATTATGTTTTAAAATGGGTATAAGCAATAGCCACCAAACGTGTTGATCATGACTTGGTGGAAGAATTTGTAAAATTGAACATTTTCTCACGATTTGGTATGCTGAGAGTTTTGATCAGTGATGGTGGAAGCCATTTTGACAACCAGTTTCTTTCCGATTTGTGCGAGAAGTACGGTGTCACTCATAAAATTGGTACGCCATATCACCCCCAATCACAAGGTCAAGTAGAGGTTTCTAATAGGGTTTATAATAAGGAGATTAAAAATATTTTGGAGAAAACGGTGCGTCCGGATTTAAAGGATTGACTGCGAAGGCTAAATGATGTACTTTGGGCGTACAGAACTGCATTTAAGACACCAATTGGTATGTCGCCATATCGTCTTATGTATGGTTAAGTGTGCCATCTCCCTGTAGAGCTGGAACACCGAGCATATTGGGTTGTTCAAAGATTAAATTTCGATATAAAGAAAGTCGGTGCACAGCGGAAACTCTAATTGTAAGAGCTTGAGGAGTTGAGAAATGATGCATATGAAAATTCTCGGATTTATAAGGCTCGAACAAAAGCATTCCATTATAAACACATCAGAAAAAAAAAAAATTTAGCCTGGCCAAAAGGTTTGGTTGTTTAATTCAAGACTCAAGTTGTTTCCTGGTAAGCTTCAGTCAAGATGGGATGTGCCATACAAGGTTACGAAGGTTTTCCCCATGGAGTAGTGGAACTCGATGATCCTGACACTAGAAAGACGTTTTTCGTGAATGGGCAGAGATTGAATCATTATGTAGAGGTTCGACCAGTTCAGTGTGTGGTAGAAACGATTGATTTGACTGAACCCCACCTGAGCTGGATAAGCTTGATCCGGAGTACTGAGAAGCGACAACGTCATACCAACAACGTTAAACATTGGTACTAGGTAGAGAAGAGTAGCTTTAATGCCTAGTTTGTATTTGTAGACAGTAATTTAGTTATTTCGGCATTTAAGATCGAGTCCGTAAAATTGAGTCGCAAGGCCATCATCGTTAGAGTAAGGGAGTGTAAATAAGGCCTAGGAATCATTTAATAAGTGTGGAGTTGAAGACAAGACGAGATGATGAAGAAAGGAGCAAAATTCAAAATTTGTGCCAGGGGCTTACGCTTCAAGCGTAGCTGCGCAAGCCTGTTATAAACAGGTCGCGACAGTGTTCCCTCTCATTCTCCATTCAAACTCTACTTTCTCTCTCAATTCTCCACCATTCTTTGAAATGTTTGATTCTACTATTTACCCATTCAATTCCTCATCATTCATTTCCAACGAATCGTCAGATTAGTGGGTGATTCGACTGGATTTGCGTGAAGAACTGAAAAGTCACCGAAACTCAATTTTTGGAAATCTATCATTTCTCTCGATTCGGTGAGTTTTGTTACATCATTTTGATTTCATATGACTTATTTAAACTATTCTAAACTATTATTGACGAACGAGCCCGAGTAAAATCGTGTTTTGATCCGTTTTCTAAAAAGTTAAGTTTTTCGACTTCGAAATTGGATTAAATATTGAATTTTTGGGACGAAGGCTTGTTTAATCATCGTATTAGATATGTTTAGATATAGTTTGAGTTTGATTCGGTCTCCGGTTCGTTATTGCTTACTTTTTGAAAATTCCCTACTGTAGGTATGGCACAGACCAAGATATCGGCGAGACGAACGGCTCAGGCTGCCGTTGCGGCTGATCCACTAGTACCATAGAGGTCGAGGTCATCGTCACCTGCACCATCACCTATCCACCTCCATAGCACGCGCACTAGGAGGCCATAGTATGTCAATTCGGCATCCTCGTTTTCCTCATCATTTGAGGTAGAGCAGCTGGACAGCTCGACACAGGAGCGCGACATCTTATTACCATATGGTCGTTTGGTGGTTGAGCCAGTTATTCCACGGGCACCATCACTGCCACCTATGCCGAAGTAGTAGGCTGAACAGATGGATGAGGATATAAAGGGTAATCATACTCAGTAGGGGGATGACGTCGATGAGGGCGATGAGGATGATAAGGCTGATGAGAGGGTACTAGAGCCACCAGTAGAAGGTGATCCCAGAGTTTTGACCACATTTTTTTCGGTACCCCGGACAACATCTGTTGAGCGTTTACTAGACCGGGCTTTCCGGAAGGGTTATCAGCAGGAGATGAAATACCTATTGAGGATATTCAAGGATTTACAGTCAATACCATCCTGGACGATCAACCGATTGAGGGCCCGAAGTCTTTTTCCTATTCTAGCCCCGGTTACCCCGCACATATGCGAGGATATGATTCGGGAGTTTTGGCTGCATATGCGCCACTTCAGCAGGGGAAGAGATTATTGACTGTGGTTCGAGGTACAGAGATAGAGATTACTCCCCAAACTATTACAGAGGCGTGGGGCATTCCAGACGAGTGTCCGCCCGATTTAGTTGTTGAGTTCTCATATATGCCTAAGGCACTTCCATCTCTAGTTATACTTCAGACTGTCGGGCAGTGGGCTGATGAGCATTGGAACTGCACAAAGAAAATGGACTATCATCCTATGTTATGGTTCTAGGATGTGATAGTTCGATCTCAGATTCTGCCACACAGCCACACTACTATGTGATATGTGTCATTCCCGTCTCTCCACTACGCATTTGAGTTCGAGAGGTGGATTTCTATTCCACAGATTTTGTGGGGAGGCCTATACGCGCACTATGTTCATCTGCACAAGGTGTCTAAGGTTAAGTTGCATAGATTTCATATTTGATTCCCATGCCTGGTGATGAAGATTATGATGGATGTCGGGATTGAGATAGATGTGGCTGAGCGCTATAGATATAGAGATGGTACTCCGTACGCCAGAGGTATGTGGACGAGTGTCTGGACTAGGGTGCGTGCAGATGATATTATGCGATGCTGACTAGTGTTCGGTGTATTACCGGCACCAGATGCATAGGCGTAGGCTCAGGCAGATGATGCAGGACAGGATGATGACGATATAGCTCAGAATGATGCCGATATCGCTTACGAGGCTGAGATGCCATGTGACACCCCCAAATTTCCATGCATAGGTTGGTTAGGCCCATACACAAAAAACTAGGAGCGTCTGTTATTGATAAACGTAAGCACAAATGATAAGACATAAAATAGAGATATAGTAACATAAATAAGAATCAAAGGTACAACTTATACATAAAAGAGACCACACCCAATACATCCTCATAATATAATAAGTTCCACATCGTACAACTTGGGAATCCCATAAACAGGGACCCCTAGAACAACTTATAAAGGAAGGTCATAAGATACCATAAATTTGATCCTAACCTGGGATAGAAATAATAACCGCAGGATCGAAAGGACAAACGAGCAAGACTTCAACCTTGTGGATAGAATTACCGAGGACTTGAAATAACAACAAAGGTGGGTCAAACTCACGAGCAAGTACAACTCTACATGATCCCAAACAGAGTACCAAGATCATCCCATTTCCTAGTGACACCCAAAATTATAGTATAAATAATAATAATATATTTAACTATAATCATAGTCACTGATATACCACCATATAATAGGTATAAGAATCTATTCCCCCGTGTCAATTTTGTCCAACACTTCCATACCCAACTATAACCACGTACGAGACAAATCAATCACGTCGGGACAACTCAATACCCAACTATAACCACGTACCCGACAAATCAATCATATCGTGACAACTCAATCATGTCTCGTGATACTAGTGAGACTGCGTTTATTTGTTAGCCTCCTTGTGGTTCCTTCTAACTCCCCCAACCATAATTATTTAATTAAATCTTGTGATTTTATGAAATTATTAATTCACTTTTATTCTTTACTCGGGAACATATAACAATTTATAACGTCGAGCCTGGGGGTCTAGGGGGGCGGCATGACATTTCCTGAACGCCCCCCTGGCAAGGTCTGGGGCAGCGACCCAACGTCATAAAATATTGTATTTTATACGGTCAAAACTGTTCATTTATACGGTCGAATATACGTATTTTAGTATAATTCGTGGGGAATCATAATAACATATAAATTAATGAACAAAGAAAATAGAGAAAAAAATTACATAATATAAGTAGTGTTTCTCTAATGACATTGTTTAAATTCATTATCAACATTGAAACCTAAAATATTTCTATATTTAGATTTCTATATATAGTTCAAATCATATACACCTCAACATAATTCATAATAACAAGACATATACATAAGCTCACAAATCTATACATTTACACATAAATCCATACACGTTTATCTACACAAAATATAATACCCATCGTGTATATGCATGGACATGAACATGCTAAAACAGATATGTACAAATAACTACAAATAAATGTATATACATATAAACAGAATACATACTATCATATGTAGCCATGAATCAAAACCTATGATAACCGATCTATACATGAGTGGTTATATATATCACAAATCTATACATATACACATGATATATACATATACTCTTGGATCTATACATAAATGTATAACAAAATATATATCATCATATATATACGTAAGTACAAACATATTATAACAGATCTATACATATGTTTTCACATAACTACGGATCTATACATACATGCTCATATAACTATTGATCTATACATATAACTATATAGCTATGGATTTATACATACATGCTCATATAACTACAGATCTATACATATAGACATATAGCTACGGATCTACACATACATGCTCATATAACTTCATATCAATACATATAGCTACGGATATACCCATACATATTCATATAACTCATATCTATACATATAGCTACGAATCTACACATACATGTTCATATAACTACATATCAATACATATTTGAACATGTTAATACTCATAAGTATACATATACGAAATTAATGTATAACAGTTTATAAGAGCACCAAACAAAGGTTACGGATTTTAGTATAAAGAGGAAGAGTATAACACATGTCTTGCCTGATTTGGAGAGCTTATACCACCATAAATCCAGATCCGATCCAACCTTAACCTCTCAACCCTCATAATTTCAGGGGGAAATTATGAAGAAGAAGAAGTAGTAGTGGAGAATGAGATTATAGCACAATCTGAAATTAATAGGAGTTAGGTTTAGGTATATTACTAAAATGCCCCAGATCTACCAAAATCATAAAAGTGTCATAACCATAATGACTACCATGCCCCTTAATAATTCATCTATTTACAAAACATATCTAGCCTTCATAAAATGACTAAAGTACCCTTACTCAAAAATCTAAATACCCAACATGCCATCCAAAATAAATAACCAAATAAAATAATCATTATTTAAATACGGGGTATTACATGCCACAGATGCAGAGGCACCTGCGGGTGGTACTGTTACTTTGTCCCAGGCTCAGTTTGACGTTATTATAGCACAGATGTAGGGGCTAGAGTAGAGTTTGGCAGAGGAGAGACAGGCACAGCAGCAGGAGACAGTGAACCGACAGAGGGATCAGAGGCGGTTATTTCATAGATTTGACTGTATGTGTCAGCATGTGGGTGTGACGATTCCACCTACACTACCGTCTTCTGATGATAAGTCTTAGTTAGGTTTTTGTTATATTTTTTATTTTATTTCATTTATTTTTTACACATTAGAAATAAGTTATCGAATGGATAGTTTCGTATAGGGATTGATGTGACTGCTTGAACGATTATCTTCTAAATATTTTTGATATTTTCATAGTTTATGAAATTACAGTTTTGATGATTCAATCGAATTATTTGATATATCCCCAGAATTTCACGGTTATTTTGCGTGTGCGGATAGCTTGAATTATTTCAAAACTTTATCTCGCATTATGAGGACATTTGTGCGTTTAAGTTTGGGGGTGAATCGACGGTGGATTGATTGTCGTAATTGATTGTTGTAAAACAAGTTTTTTGAAAAAAATATATATAAATATTTTCTCAGGCCTAAGCCTACGCTTGAAGCGTAGAGTTCAGCGAGAGAGTTTTGAAATTTTGAAAAATTCGACACGTTTTTGGGGTGTTTTGGCCTGATTTGTACTTGTAATCGTATTAGGATTTGTTTAAAGTAATTTTAGGATTTGTTGTAGAATTTTTGAAGACTTTTTAGAGTAATCATAATCTGACAAGGAGACGGAATGCAAATACAAGTTGGAGTTGGATTAGTTATTGTTTCTCCTTTCCTAGTCAGTTAAGGGTTTTAAATCATTTTTCTCTTCTAATTTTACTACATCATTCATCTATAAATACAACCCTTGAGTCACATAATTCTCAAAACTTTCAAACTAGGATTTGTGTAAAAAAGCCACAAAGATGTCTAGTTCATCATCATTTTCTGTTCTGTCTTCTATTTCTCTTGTGGGGGATTATGAGGGGAGTGAGTATAACCCTTATTCTGATCCGGAGGAGTTAATTTAGAATGATGAGCAATCAACTATTGAAGATAATCGAGGAAGGGAGATGGAGCGAATTGCGGAAAACACATCTAGGGAGGTTTTGAGCCGAAAAGGAAAAAGAAGCATTCTGATACCATTCATGTTATGTGGATTACAGTATGAATTAGATTTCAGTCCAAATGAGCTCATGAATCCATTAACGATTTTTGGAAAAGCAATCCTACACAAAAGAGGATTGAGCCGTTTACATTACCCAACTGGACAGAAGGTGTATCCTAGATTGGTTAAACTATTTTATGAGAGATTGACAGTTGATGGACCACCAGGATATGAGGTAGCATGGGCTAAGGTGTCAGAATGGAGTGAGCTGATAAAGGTGACTAGGAAATTGATTACACAAGCTTGGAACATCCCATTAAGATGTCCGGATCACTTGAAATAAGAATTTTTGCTACCACCGAAAGACTGGCCATACACGGATGAGGAGATGATTAAGGAATTATGTGTTATGCATGTGCCAAAGAAGGGAGATAAGGGTATGGGGAATTTTTGGTTGAAACCAGATTTGCTTTACTTGGATAGTGTGATTGTTGCGCAAGCATGTTATAATCATCAGAAAAGTTGCTGAGGAAAGTCGATGATTAAGATACTCTTTGGTATGCTAAAGGGATATTGGGTGTCATTCCCTACTATAATATTTGAGGTCATGATTTTGATACAGGAGATTGTGAGCGGAAAAATAAAAGGGTGGAAAGAGATTGAGTATTTTCTTCCATATCCTTTTTTATTATCCAAAATCATGGAGATACAACTTGGGGATCGTATAGAGAAGATGAATGAAGAGCATGGGACGTTTATCACGAAATATCCAAAGGAGGATTTTGATAGGTTGGAAAAGATGTCGCAATACCATATTACAATGGGAAAAATAGTTCTTTGGAAAAAGGGAAGGAAGAGGCGAACTAGGATTTAGGTTTAGTTTTTAGGTTATTTTATTTGTAGGGACGGTAGACCCTTAAGGCCAAATCAAATTTTATTTTTCTTTTATTATTTTTGAAACAAATATATAAATAAAAGAAAAAGAATCTTTGATTCCTTGAAAACATGTGTCGATTTCTGGATATTTATGATGACATTTCTTTTCCTATTGTTATGATTAGGTATTTGTCCTTTGTTGATGTTATCTACAGGTGATCTAAATCAAGTTTGGGGGAGGGGATTCATGCGGTGCTTTGGAATCCAGAATTGAGCTTCAAGTGTAACTGTATCTGTTCTCCTATTTTATTTTTGACCATGAGGACATGGTCTGATTTAAGTTTGGGGGTGAGGGTATAGTATTACAAGGAATAAATATTTTCGGTTTGAAAAACAAAAATTGGAATAGTTCTTTGTTTTCATGCATGAATGTTTTGCATTACAGTTTGATTAAGTTTGTGTATATTATGCATGAGTAGTATGTAATGTGATATTCTCATTCATGAGAGTAATAATTAGATCAGGTTAGTGAAGGGATGTGGTTTTTTACATGGGTGAGTGAATAAGTGAAATTGAAATTAAGAAGGACGACATTGACCTATAAGCACAAGCACACATTCACTATGAGAAGTATGTTGATTTTTTACTATGTAGTTGAAAAATAATTTTGTCGTAATAAAAGGAGAGATGGGGAGATGTTTTGGTTGAAATGAAGAAAATTGAAAAAAACAATTTGAGAAAATAAAATGCAAAAAGCAGTTCTTTGATCCGAGTAACTAGGCATTGGTATAACCAATATCACTATTCGCGTTTAAAAGGGAGAAGACTGATGAGCATAAATCCCATGGAAGAAGCTTGGGCATAGTTGGTTGGGATTAAAACTCCTCGCTGGAAAGTCTGGAAACATAGTGCTTGTTTGGCAACCGGTGCGGTACGGTGTTGGTTTTTGGTTTTGGTTTGGATTGGGTTGAGTTGGGTTTGGTGTGATTTTATTTTAAATAAAATCATGTTTGGTGCAGATGGTTTTGGTTTGAGAAAAAATAAAGCTAAAAAACCAAACCATGTTTGGTAGAATTGATATGGAATGAAATTTTGTGGAGTTGGTATTATTTTTATTAATTATTTATTTATAATATCTTTGTTTATTATTTTATTTATTATTTTTAAATATTTATTATAAATTAATTAATTACAATATTTTTGTTTATTATTTATTTGGTATTAATTTATTTATTATTTTTAAATATTTATTACTCAATATTTATTAATTTATTATTAATTATTTATTATAATATTTTTGTTTATTATTTATTTGGTTTTAATTAATTTATTATTTTAAATATTTATTATATTTTTATTAATTATTTATTATAATATTTTTGTTTATTATTTATTTGGTTTTACTTTATTTATTATTTTTAAATATTTATTACTCAATATTTATTTATTTATTATTAATTAATAATTATAATATTTTTGTTTGTTATTTAATTGGTTTTACTTTACTTATTATTTTTAAATAATTATTACTCAATATTTATTTATTTATTATTAATTAATAATTATTATTTTTATTTGGTAACTTTTATTTAGTTATTTAATTTAATTAAATGATATTTTTAATTAAATAAATATATATGTAATATGGTTATGTGTGTGTGTGTGTGTATATATATATATATATATAACACAACACACTCACACACACCATGGTTTAACATTTTGGCTCCAAACCGTGCAAACCATGTCAAGAGATGGTGTGGAAAATCAACCATTTGGTACACCATGGTTTCACATTTTGGCTCCAAAACCAAGCCACCAAACAAGGGTTGGGCTAAACTTTCCACACCAAAACCATAAATTTGGCACTAAAACCATGTGTCAAACAGCACTTTAAAAAGACAAAAAGGGATGAAAAGTGGAAAGTTAAAAAGTTACGTTTTGATGAAAAATGACAAAGTTTGATCAATGAAGTAGGAGAAGAGAAACTAAAATATCATAAGTTGAATGTTCACAAAATCACGGAAGGTTTTCTGGATTTTAAGTAAAAGTAGCGAAATCATTCACTTTAGTGGGAACCATTCATGACATGAAGATTGATATAATTGTTGTTCGATAGTGAGTGAGAGTATTTGCATCCATACTGTCTTTTGTATTGTATCATGACTTAATTAAATTTGTGTGTGAATTCATGAATGCGTGATTTTAGAAAACTGAGATGTTTGTAGGTACCATCACTGGAAACCTTCATGACACTTCACTCGTCCACTAGGGGTAACCTAAGGGTTTAAAAGGCTTGTTACACGTGCTAAGTGTAATCGTCGACCCTCACGAAAGTAAGGGATTGGGTTAGAGTAGTTAGATTAGTTAGAGTAGTTAGACTAAAAAGATCATCACAAGAAAAGTTTCCTGAGTTTATTGCTAAGGGACTAGCAATATGTAAGTTTAGGAGTGTAATAGGTGTCAAATATTAGTCATTTTGACCCCTGTAACTCACTATTGTTACGTTCTTTCTTTCCATTATTTGGTATTATTTATGTTGTTTGCATGTTAAAGCATGTTTCAGGAGTTTAATGAAGAAAT